>CM065591.1:437566482-439026281 GCA_033119425.1 Bufotes viridis | reverse complement strand
AAAAATGGCCTGGTCCTTAAGGTGAATTAGGGCCGTGTCCTTAAGGGGTTAAAGGGGACTTTTGTTTATTTAATTTTCACCATCAACTGACCGGAAACAACACTCGTTATCACTTACTAATAGTGATTGGTTACCTGTTTTCCTGCACTTTATCAAGGTCATATGACATTTTCCGCTGTGTTGATTCCTGATGACATCATGTCTACAGCCTAGGCATGGCAAGGCTTGTAAAGCCTGTATTACACAGGGCGATTGAGCAAGCGATTGTCAGGAGGGAAGGGTTTCCTGCCAGCAATCGCCTGCTCGCTAGCGGAGGCAGCCACTGCTATTACATGCAGCAATCTCCTCTGCAGCACGGGGAGGAGTGATCGCTATGCCATTGCTCGTCCCCATACTGTCTAGTGGTTTGCCGACGGCAGATCGTTATTAGACAGCACGATCTGCCGCCAGAAAATGCAGATTTGTAAGCGCGCTTAAAAATAAGAACTGCCCGATGAACAAGCGGCAATATGACACTGCAAGATTATCGCTAACGTATGTTCATGCGAATGCTCGTTAGCGATTATCAGCCAAAAAATCAGCCAGTGTAATACAGGCTTAAAGGGAATCTGTCACCTACATATTACCAAAAAATGTTTTCATTAATCCAGGTGTAATAAATTACCTTATTTCCATATGTCTTCTTTTAATTGTGTGCCTTGTCTTTTCTTTTAAAAAAAACGCTTTATCCGATATGCTAATTAGGCTGTAAGGAGCCCAGAGGCCCCCTGATGTGCCTGGCCCGCCTAAATTTGAAAAAAGAAGAACCTCTCCAGCATGTAAAATCGCCTTCCAGAGGCAAGGCTAATTTTTATTCCCATTCTTCGTCAAGCACCATAAATAATATCTTCACTATATTGTATGGGTTATTAGGACTACAAGGATACAAATACTGTTTTGTGATATTTAATAAAAAAAAAAAAAAGAAAAACAGTGATACTACAATGCAGGAAAAACACCATCTTTACAGCAGAGTTTTTCTATAGGGGAGTGGGTGAGGCAGAGATCTATTAAATAAGCTTAGGGTACTTTCACACTTGCCTTGCGGCAGGACGGATCCGACAGGCTGTTCACGCTGTTGGATCCGTCCTGCCGATATTTCGCCGTGCCGCCGGACTGCCGCTCTGTCCCCGTTGACTATAATGGGGGCGGGGCGGAGTTCCGGCGCAGAACGGCAGTGCACGGAGAAAGTCAATGGGGACAGAGCGGCAGTCCGTCGTCACGACGAAATAACGGCAGGACGGATCCGACAGGGTGAACAGCCTGCCGGATCCGTCCTGCCGCTAGTGTGAAACTAGCCTGAATAGAAAAAGTTATGGCACAAAAATAGAATTTGTACTTTTCAGCTTTTTCCTTTTATGGTAAAAGTTACAATTTTCTGCAAAGTTATTGTTACTTAAAAAATAAGAAAGCAAAGACCATTAACGTTTCTGTAACATAGTATAAAATATCACAAAACCGTATTTGCTATCCCTGGGTATCATGCTAACCCATACAATACAGAGAAAACATTATTTATGCTGATTGATAAATGACAATTTTTTATTTCTTTTAGGCCTCTTGCACACGACCGTATGGCTTTTTCAGTATTTTGCAATCTGTTTTTAACGGATCCGTTGTTCCTTTTTTTTGTTTCCATTCTGATTCCGATCCGCAGTTCCACAAAAAATCTCTGCATTGTTTCCGTATGCGATCCGTTGTTTGCGTATCGCAAACAGAAACATAACATTTTTATTAATTAATGTAATGTACAGAAATGTGTTTTAACAGTAAACACATGGGCAAAGTGGGCATGGATGTGTTCTGTATGCATTCCGACCCCCCCTGCATAACGGAAACGGGAAAGATACATTTTGCAGCCCAGAGACTTCTATTATGACATTATTCCGTTATGGTCGGTGGTAACGGAATCCATAGCGCAATTCTGCTTTTACCACCAAACGAAGCGTGAACAAATTTCAAAATATGAAATTCACTCATCTCTAGTGGCGGTCAGTTCATTGGTCATGTGACCTAGGCACAGCTCATGGAAGCATGTGATTGGACCACGTGACCCAGTGACGTCACGGAAGGTCCTTTACCCTCCCAGCTGAAGACAGAACAGGAGACTGGCAGCTACGCAATCAATTGGAGGAGGTGAGTTCATTTTTTTACTTTTTTTTTAACCCTCAATCACCCTTTTTAGTGGGCTGTGGAGTCGGTAGATAAATTGTCCGACTCCGACTCCTCAGATTTTGAAACTTCCGACTCCGACTCCTCTGTATTTAATATGCAAATACGAAGCTGTTCCACCAAGTTCTTCTAATCTTCTCTAGCACAGAGAGGTAGTTGAGCAGAAGCTGCTGCCTTCTCCTTTGTGTGCTGATCTTCTGCTGAAGACAGAGCAGTGGGAGGATCCAGGAAGGGGCAGGGGAAGGGGCATTTATTTTAAAACATGATTTTCCTAGTAGAATCCTATAGTCATGTTTAAAATTTAAGCTAACAATCTGAGTTTACATGTTTTATAGCCTTAGCTGAATGATAGCAGTTTTTCAAATGGTTCACAGCTTCAGTCTTGAACTATTGACTCTCCATTCCCTTCACTTATACAAGTGACTCCAGTCCTTAATCAGTTATCAGTGAGAGGCTAGGATAACCATGGGTTCCCTGTAACAGCAGACCACAAGACAATGGAAAGTAAGTATTGCCGCTCCTTAAAGGGACACTGACAGGCTGATTTTCCAGCTAAAGATATATATATACTGGTATTCATCAGAGAATTAGGAATAAAACTATACTAATGTTACCCCCAGTTAAGCTGTACTTGTGTTTAAAAACATTTTAATCTGTATGCAAATTCACTATCTTTGTGCCCAATGGGGCAGCGTCTCCTGCGGCTTTGTGCCCAGCCGCGCCCAAGTACAGCTTCCCAGCGCTGTTCCCCTCGTTATTATTCACTGCACTGGCCTTTTTTCAGGCTAGCCGAACGCTGAATTCCTGCGCAGGCGCACGTGTAGAGTGCGGGCAGCAGCCTCGTCTGGCTATGCTGAGGCTGTGCCAGCTTTCTCTTCCTCCTCGCTACCTAGTCCTGTCTAGTGCTGCCAGTACTCTACATGTGCGCCTGCCCCTTGGGCACAAAGGTAGAGAATTTGCATATTGATTAAAACGTTTTTAAACACAAGTAAACCTCAACTGGGGTAACAGTCGTCTAGTTGTATTCCTAATCCTCTGATGAATACCAGCAGATATATCAGCCTGTCAGTGTCCCTTTAACTGCACAGTAAAACATATGAAAAGCTTCTTCACGGTCACTTAACGTCTTTGTTTAGCGGTAACGTGACGCACTGCATGCATTGGCCTTTATTCTTACAGTAGAGAAGTAATTAATTATAACTTTATCTGAATTGGGACATTTAAACTTGCTTTTTTTTTATTCCATTTTTTTTTTATTCCAATTTAAATCTAGTAGGAGTCGGAGTCGGAGTCGGTCCATTTTTTGCCGACCCCGACTCCAGGTACCCAAAATTGACTCCGACTCCGACTCCTCGACTCCGACTCCACAGCCCTGCTTTTTACTAAACATTTTGTAGTGAGAATGCTATTATTTTCCCTTATAACCATTTTATAAGGGAAAATAATAAAGATCAGGTTCCCATCCCGATCGTCTCCTAGCAACCATGTGGGAAAATCGCACCGCATCCGCACTTGCTTGCGGATGCTTGTGATTTTCCCGCAGTCCCATTCACTTCTATGGGGCCTGCGTTGCGTGAAAAACGCAGAATATAGAACATGCTGCGATTTTCACGCAACGCAAAAGTGATGCAGGAAAATCACCGCTCATGTGCACAGCCCCATAGAAATGAATAGGTCCGGATTCAGTGCAGGTGCAATGCGTCCTCCTCACGCATTGCACCCGCTTGGAAAACTCACTCGTGTGAAAGGGGCCTAAAACCCCTTTAACCCCTTAAAGACCGTAGGGGGGGATTTTTTGTGGTGTGAACTTGATAAAAAAAAAAAGACATTTCCTACAAGGTTCTTTGGGTTTTGATATTACAGCATTCACTGTACTCTAAAAATGATATGACGTCCTTATTCTACAGCTCAATATGATAACAGCGATACCAAAGTTGTATATATTTTTTTTCTTTTACTACATTTTGAAAAAAAAACTTGTCTGACAGCCATAACTTTTTTTTTCTATATTTTCATCTACAGAGCTGTATGAGGGTTTGTTTTTTCCCGGATGAACTGCCGCTTTTTTTATTGGTACCTTTTTAGTGGAGGTGACTAAAAAAATGGTCAATGGCGTTTTTTCCCCCAGTTACAGCATACACCGCACAGGAAAAATATTTTTATATTTCAATAGTCCATACATTTTTGGACATGATATGTTTATTTTTATATGTAAAATTGAGAAAGGGGGGTGATTTGAACGTAAACATTTTTTTCTACTTTTTAGCCCCCTTATGTCCCTTTCACACGAGCGTGATGGATTAGGTCCGGATGCGTTCAGGGAAACTCGCACAATTTTGTAAGCAAGTTCAGTCAGTTTTGTCTGCGATTGGGTTCATTTCTTTCCGCTCTGGTGCTATGTGTTTTGATGCGTTTTTTACGCGCGTGATAAAAAAAACGGAACATTTACAAACAACATTTCTTAGCAACCATCAGTGAAAAACGCATTGCATCTGCACTTGCTTCCGGATGCCTTGATTCCGTTTTTCACTGAAGCCCCATTTACTTCTATGGGGCCAGGACTGCGTGAAAAACGCAGAATATAGAAGATGCTGTGTTTTTCACACAACGCAGAACTGATGCGTATAAAAGAACGCTCATGTACACAGACCCATTAAAATGAATGGATTAGGGTTGTTTCGGGTATCGAACTTTCGATACCCGATCGATACTTTTCTCTGGTATCGCACTCGATACCAGGAAAAGTATTTTATCAATACTGGGCTGCACTACTGCACAGCCCAGTATAGGAGAGCATGGCTGCGCCGCTCTCAGCGCGGCCATGTTCTCCTCGGCAGCACAGGGAGAAGGAGGCAGTCTCTCCCTCCCGCTGTGCTGCCGCTTCAACCAATAGAGGGAGAGGGGGCGGAGCGGGGGCGGGAGGAGGGCGGAGCTGGGGACGGGAGCACTGGCAATGCCGAGTAGTTTCTTATACAATGCAGGCAGAAGACACAGGCTGCCGGCACTGCCAGACCCAGCACTGCAATCAGAGGCACTAACCCTCAGGTGCGGCACCTGAGGGGCTAATAGCCTCTGATCGCAGCGCCGGTCACAGGCAGGTGCTGGCAGGCTGTGTCTTCTGCCTGCATTTATATGAGAAACTACTCGGCATTGCTGACCAGTGCTCCGCCCCTCCCTAGTATTAAAACATTGGTGGGCAGTGGGCAATGTGCCCCCTCCCCTCCCTAGTATTAAAACATTGGTGGGCAGTGTGCCCCCCAGTATTAAAACATTGGTGGGCAGTGGGCAGTGTGCCCCCCTTCCCCAGTAATAAAATCATTGGTGGCAGTGGCCACAGGGTCCCCTCACCTCCTCCTCATTGGTGGCAGTGGCAGTGATCGGAGCCCCAGCACTGTAATGCTGGGGCTCCGATCGGTTACCATGGTAACCAGGACGCTTCTGAAGTCCTGGCTGCCTTGGTCTGCTCCCTGCTGCTGTGTGCACTGTGCACAGGGCAGCAGGGAGAGGGTGAGATCCTATTCACCCTGATAGAGCTCTATTAGGGTGAATAGGATGAGAAGATCCCAGGTTCTAGCCCCTAAGGGGGAAATAGTTAATAAATAAACTGTAAAAAAAAAAAAAAAAAAGTTAAAGTACACCAAAATATTAATTATAAATCCCCCCCTTTCCCAATTTTACATATAAAATATATAAACAATACATAAATAAAATATTACATATCGCCGCGTCTCAAAAGTCGAAACTATTAAAAAATCCACTTTTATGCGGTGAACGCCGTAAAAGAAAAAAAAAGAAAAAGAAAAAATGCACGATTCGCCATTTTCTTTTAGTCATCTTGTCCCCACAAAAAAGTAGGATAGGACTGTTGTATTATGAGCCGGCGGTTTCATAAAATGTGGAATGCAAAACTGACTGAACTTGCTTGCAAAATGGTGCGAGTTTCACTGAACGCATCTGGACCTAATCCGTATAGTTCGTGTGAAAGCGGCCTTAGGGTGCGGGCACACAGTGCAGTTCTGACAGGCATTCAGCAAGCAGTTTCCAGTTTGGCAGCCTCGTTAAACCCTGGTGCTCTGCATAGTGGGAATGAATTAATTAATTTCAGCTCGCTACCATAAAAAACTGCATCCTGACTGCATGTCAGAACCGCACTGTGCGCCATCACCCTTAGGGCTCTTGCACACGAACGTATTTTCTTTCCGTGTCCATTCTGGGGTTTTTTTTTTGAACCATTCATCCATATACAGAACCATTCATTTCAACGGGGCCACAAAAAAAAACAGAAGGTACTCCGTGTGCATTTTGTTTCCGCATTTACGTATATCCGTTCCGCAAAAAGATAGAACTTGTCCTATTATTGTCCGCATAATGGACGAGGATAGGACTGTTCTATTAGCGGCCAGCTGTTCCGTTCTGAAAAATACAGAATGCACACAGACGTCATCCGTGTTTTTTTAAGATCCGTTTTTTGCGGACCGCATCACTCATAGACCATAATAGAGAACTATTATGGTGAATGGGATTTTGCTGCTCTGTCTGCTGATCTGTGTCTCATGCACAGCCTTAGGCCTCGTGCACACGGGCAATGTCCATGCGGCGGCCGGGACGGATCAAGACCCATTCAACTTGGGTCCATGATCCGTCCGCACCGCAAAATAATAGAACATGTTATATTATCAATTTTTTTGCGGTGGTGAGGCACGGACAGAAACCCCGCGTAGTGCTTCCGTGGGGTTCTGATCCGAATCTCCGTGATTGCAGACCCATTCAAGTGAATGGGTCCGCATCCGTGATACGGCCACGAGCACACAACGGCCGTGTGCATGAGCCCTCAAACAGATGGAAATATAAAAAGTTACGGGTGTCAAAAATGCGATGCAAAGCGACCCCAACGTTGTGCACATCTATGTATTATTTATTTGAATTACTATAAATTTCACACTCCTCCTTGGCACCTCACAAAAAATGCTAAGGGGAGTACTTTTATCCTTCCAGGAAAAAAAAGGAGCGTGATCTCTGGTGGGGAGTCCCGGGTGGGGCACGCCCCTCTATGATGTCTGGGCATACAGAGAGGGGATGTCTTCATGAGATAACCTGGTGACATATTGCTGGCTGGGTGATGGTTGGGGAGGGGTCGTTAGTGTGCGGTCTCCGAGCTTCCATAGTAGACACAGCCCATGGACAAGAGGGACTCTAACGGCCACATTCAAGCATGCTCGGTTCGGCTGAGTGTGCATGTGCTCTCAAGGGAAGAAACAGGCACTGCCTGACACTACTAGTGGTGTGAAGACACAGGATCGTGCCTGCTGAAATTCAACAGGTTTGATCCTTTCTTCCCTGAACGTCATCTTCATGCACACATGCCAGTCGGCTGGTGCTGCTCCTATGAGGACGGGCACCCTCACACCTGTTCCATTGACCACAACTGTCCCCCACCAGTAGCGAGTCACACAAAGCGCAAAGTATTAAAAAATATAATAGATTTAAAAAAGATGTGACCGAAAACAAATAAAACTCCACAAATAAGAGCACAGTGCAGCATTGGTCTGTACACATCCAAAATAATGAAAGGGGTAGGTAAAAGTCATCCCCTATCCTGTTGCTATCAGATCGGTGGGGGTCCTACCATTGTGACCCCACCGATCACGAGAACGGGGGCCCCGTACCCCCTTCTGCTCCCCTGTAATGACCGTAGCGGCTGGTCGTACATGTGCGCGTCCACTCCATT
Source organism: Bufotes viridis (assembly GCA_033119425.1). Classification (NCBI taxonomy): domain Eukaryota; kingdom Metazoa; phylum Chordata; class Amphibia; order Anura; family Bufonidae; genus Bufotes; species Bufotes viridis. Next base: position 439,018,342 of record CM065591.1, on the reverse strand, counting down.
TCTATGGGAATTCCGGAGAGAGCCGAGTACAGCGCTCCCCTATCTCTGAAACTCCCGTAGAAATGAGTGGAGCATCCGCGTGCATGTACAACCGGCCCCTCCGGTCATTTCAGCGGAGCAGCAAGGCCCCCGTCCCACTGCTCGGACCCCTACCGATTCTGTGGCTAAAGCAGGGATCAGCAACCTCCTGCACTCCAGTTGTCCTGAAACTACAACTCCCAGGATGCTCCATTCATTTCTATGGGAGTTGTAAGAAAAGCTGAGCATGTTTGCATGCTGGGAGTTGTAGTTTCAATGCAGCTGGACTGCCGAAGGTCGCTGATCCCTGGGCTAGAGGATAACTGGAATATCCTGTTAAGGCTACATGCACACGACAGTTGTTTTTTGCTGTCCGCAAATAGCGGATCCGTCTTCCTTTTTTTTTCACATCCACATCTGTTCCGTGTGTCCGCAAATTTTGTAGGTTGTGTTTCCGTGTATCTTCCGTTTTTTTTTTGCGGATCCGCAAAAAAAACCGGAAGGCTTGAACAAGTCTCTTAAAGTACCTGTACAAGTGCCCTGGTTTCCAAGCAACCATCCGCGAAAAAAAACGGATGCGGATGACAAACGGACGGCTTCCGTTGGTCATCCGCATTTTTTGCGGACCCATTGACTTCTATGGGTCCGCAAACCGTTTTTTGAGGACAAGCCATATTTTTTTTGCGGACGTGAAATGCGGACACGGACAGGCAACGGAAGAGGCATCCGCATTTTTAACGGATCCATAGAAATGAATGGGAAACCATCGGATCCGCAAAAAAAATGGAATGGTGGCCGCAAAAAACCACTGCCGTGTGCATGTAGGCTAAAGTGCACAGTGCAGCACCACATCTCACAGCCCAAGCAGGAGTATCTGGAGGATATGTAACCCTTACAGCTCTGGAATGCATTGGATAACAGTGACATAATGCTGTCAGTGTTATGCAACACATTGCACAACTAAAAGGGTTACATGGCATCATAAATCAGTATAACGCTGTGTGACCCCGGCAGTGCTGGGAGGTCAGGCCAGGAGCTGCCCTGCGAGTCTGCAACTGGGAGGTCAGGGCAGGAGCTGCGCTGCGAGTCTGCAACTGGGAGGTCAGGCCAGGAGCTGCGCTGCGAGTCTGCAACTGGGAGGTCAGGCCAGGAGCTGCGCTGCGAGTCTGCAACTGGGAGGTCAGGCCAGGAGCTGCCCTGCGAGTCTGCAACTGGGAGGTCAGGCCAGGAGCTGCCCTGCGAGTATGCAACTGGGTGGTCAGGCCAGGAGCTGCCCTGCGAGTCTGCAACTAGGAGGTCAGGCCAGGAGCTGCCCTGCGAGTCTGCAACTGGGAGGTCAGGCCAGGAGCTGCCCTGCGAGTCTGCAACTGGGAGGTCAGGCCGGGAGCTGCCCTGCGAGTCTGCAACTGGGAGGTCAGGCTGGAGCTGCCCTGAGAGTCTGCAACTGGGAGGTCAGGCCGGGAGCTGCCCTGCGAATCTGCAACTGGGAGGTCAGGGTAGGAGCTGCCTTGCGAGTCTGCAACTGGGAGGTCAAGCTGGAGCTCTCCTGAGAGTCTGCAACTGGGAGGTCAGGCCGGGAGCTGCCCTGCAAGTCTAAAACTTTGTATCCCAATACAGGAGAGAACGGGGCCTTACTCTTCCACATGATTTATCACATGACACACGTCATGGCTGCTAACACTGATAATACCTGTGCAAGTTGTCAGGACATGTTGGGAGTTGTAGTTTTACGACAGCTGGAGACCTCGGACATGCAGGGATAAAGTTTTGCATAACCGCAGCTCTCAGTATGCTTAAAAAAAAAATGGCTTCATAAAGACACAGTAAGGGCTCATCAACACAAACTTTTTTTTTGTGTCCATTCCGTTTTTTTGTGCGGCATGTATGCGAAACCGTTCACTTCAATGGGGCCACAAAAATAATGAAAATGACTCCGTGTGCCTTCTGTGTCCGTATGTCTGCACGGCTGTTCCGCAAAAAAATAAAACATGTCCTATTATTGTCCGCATAACGGACAAGGATAGAACTGTTTTATTAGGGGCCGGCCATTCCGCAAAATACGCAATGCACACGGACGGGATCTGTGTTTTGCGGATCTGCAATTTGCCCCCCGCAAAACAGGCAACGGTCATGTGCATGAGCCCTCAGGCGGCTGATTGTTGGCAGACATTTCTGTGCCTTCTTGTACGGCGGAATGAGGCATACTGCAGAAATCCACGTCATTCTTCAGATAAACGGAACGGATTTGCGGTGGCAGAAATTTCTGAAACAAATCTGCTGCGTGTGAACGTAACCTAAAGCCGCCAGAACTACTTTTCTGGTTTAGGCTACACGCACACGACAGTTGTTTTTCTCGGCTTCCGTTTCAGGTTTTTTTGCGGATAGGACAGGGACCCATTCATTTTAATGGGTCAGCAAAAAAATGCTGACAGTTCATCCGTTTGTGTTCCGCGTTCGTTGTCCGTGTTTCCCTTCAGCAAAAAATGTAGTGCACGTCCTACTTTTTTCTCATTTGCGGACGAGGATAGGTATTTATTACAAGGGATCTGTAAAAACAAAGGAATCCTCCCAAAAAAACTGATGGACCATCAGTTTTTTTTGCGGATCCCGTTTTGCGGACAGCAAAAAACAACTGTCGTGTGCATGTAGCCTTAAAGGGATATTCTGTGCTAAAAACAATATCTTCTAATGTGCCGAGGACCTCTAACTTCTCCTGAGATGGCTGCTCCAGTAACTACTTGCATTCCTCAGGTATCTGCAGTATCTATACTTATGACTCTACGATGTGCCATTCCTTTATTATTCCTCCTAGAAGTCATGAATGAATTACTAAGCAGCTTCCACTGGAGGTCCAGATGGGTGTAATCAGTTAGGGGTCTGTCCCTGCACAATCTGACAACAGCAGCACTGACTGGATAGAGTCAGAGACCTGGACCTTCACTGCAAACTGCTACTAAGTTTAGAACTTCTAGGAGGAATAATTGCGGAATGGCCCATCATAGAGTCATAAGAATAGATGCTCCAGAATGGTTATGACAAGGGGGGCGACAGGCGTTATTAAACCAGACGTGTCAACATAACAAAGCAGTAGTCACCTTGCGGATCCCCCGCCGCTCCTGTACACAATGAGTTTTGGGAGGCGCTAGGTGAAGGTAAAAGAGATCCTCTCTTTTAGGGCTCATTCACACGACCGTATGGCCACAGGCTCTGTCCGTGTAAATCCCGTACTGCGGTGCGGACCCACTGACTTGAATGGGTCCGTGATCCCCGGAATACTACAAGAGATAGAACATGTCCTATCTTTTGCGGAGCGGAGGCACAGATCGGAAGTGCACGGATACATTCCGAATTGCTTCCGTGGACTTTTGGGTCCGTGCTTCTGCACCGCAAAGTTATGACGTTCCTATCTTTTGCGGATCGCAGACCCATTCAAGTCAATGGGTCCACACCAAAATACGGGATTGACATGGTGCGCGTATTGCAAATCGCTATTTGCGGCCAGCCACACGGGTACGGCAAAACCATACGGTCATATAAATGAGCCCTAAAACTGTACAGTATGTAGGTAACATACATTGTTTTACTATTTTCCTAGATTTGCAGTGGTGGTAAACCAGCATTGTGACAAGGACACCGGCGGGCACCGGAGCCTGTACACACCGGAGGCACAGAAGACGCACACCATGTGACCGGCGCCGTCACCACAATCACTACCCGGAAGAGACTTCCCGCCGCTTACCTTCCCGCACCGTCACCGCCGCTCTCACAGGACGGGTCACCTCGCAGTTTCCATGGCAAATTCCGCCAGTGTGTCACCGAAAAGTCCTGCCCCCGGTGACGTGCCCCGGAAGGATGAGTGGCGACAGCACGTTACCTGAAGGAGAAGCCCTCTGCTGGCAAGTGGTGGTAGTGCAGGCAGAAGGCTTCCTCCTGCAGCAGTAACTGGGCAGTCTCCATACAGTTATTGTACATTACTATGAACACAATGGAATAAAATCCGTCCTCAGTGTTGTCCAATCATTGGGGCTCTCTGCAGCAATAGATGGCTGCCTCTGCAAATAGCTGCACAATGATAGGCTCAATATATGGCAACAGGGTTGGGAAATCTGTGTCAAATCTGTCCTGTTGAGCGAACTTGTATTAAGTCCTGCGTCCAAAGTTCGGGTTTGGGTTATCGAAGCATCCCGGTATGGATTCCGCTACCGCGGACCATAATGGAATTTAGAATACGGGGTGAAGGACCTGGGGTGATGTCACCGTCATGTGATCAGTGCAGGGGGCGTGGCTCAGTACTGGATCCCCTCTTATCCAATCCAGTACTGAGCCACGCCCCCTGCACTGATCACATGACGGTGACGTCACCCCAGGTCCTTAGTGTTGTCCAAGGTTCGGGTTCATTGAAGAATCCCCTTATGGATTCCAAATGCCGTTATGGTCTGTGGTAGCGGAATCCATAACGGGATGCTTTGATAACCCGAACTTTGGACGCCGAACTTAAAATACAAGTTCGCTCAACACTAGTCCTAACCTATGGCGATGCGGTGACGACATTGCGCCTGAGTAGGAGCGAGCACAGGCCGGGCTGGGCTCCCTCGATGAAAACATCTGGTTTGATGCCGCCTGAAGCCAATCACTGGCCACAGTGGAGGTGACCGAATAGCCTTGAGTCACAGGACCATTTGTCATGACGTAACAGAAGCCAGTCACCGCCACGGCAAGTGATCGGCTACAGACGGCGTCAAACCGGATGTTTTCAGCACGGAAGTCCAGCGGAGCATCACAGGCTGGGAGCCAGCACCGGGAAGCAGGTAAGTAAGCCTCCCTTTACAGGTCCCTTTCTAGCACAACATTCCACAATTTCGCAGAACAAATGCGGATCTATTTATTTCAACGGGGCCGCAAAAGATGCGGACAGGACACAGTGTGCTGTCCGCATCCATAGTTCTGTTCCGCTGTACCGCAAAAGAGATAGAGCTTGTCCTATTCTTGTCCACAATTGAGGACAAGAGTAGGCATTTTCAATAATAGGGCCTGCCATGTGCCATCCGCAAAACGCATAACACACATGGCGGACAAATACAGTCGTGTGAATGTACCCTTAAAGCTAGTGGGGAAGCAAGGGGGGCAGCAGAGTTGTAGGCTGGACACTAATGTTTCATCCGAAGTCGATTCGCTCATCCCTAGGGTTGTCGGCTCTAAGGCTGGACAACTCCTTTTCTACAGCTAAGGCTGCATTCACACGTCCGTGGAACATGGACCGTGTGATACCGGACTGGCACCCAGCTTACTGCAGGAGCGCACGGCGTCATTCGTTGCTATGATGCCATGCGCTTCCTGCTGCCGCCGCTGCACTGTAGTGCATTCCTATGATCTATACGTGTGTATTACTGTACTGTGGCGGCAGCAGGAATCGCACGGCGTCATAGGGACCAATGACGCCGTGCGCTCCTGCTCTAAGTAGGGTGCCAGTCCGGTATCACATGGTCCGTGTTCCACGGACGTGTGAATGCAGCCTAAGGGCTCGTTCACATCACCGTTTGTCTTTTCCGTTGTCAAGCTCCGTTCAGGAGCAGGAGAACGGAAAGGACGGATGCTGTACATAACTGACACCTAACTGACACCAACGGAGCCTAAAGACCCCATAGACTTTAATGGGGTCCGTTTGGTGTCCGCTCAGAACATGATTTTTGAGCGGACACGAAAGTCCTGCACGCAGTACTTTCATGTCCGCTCAAAAATCATGTTCTGAGCGACACCAAACGGACCCTATTAAGGGCCCTTTCACACTTGCGTTGTGTGAATCCGGCGTGCACTTCCGTCGCCGGAAGTGCACGCGGATCCGGCACAGCGCAAGTGAACTGAAAGCATTTGAAGACTGATCAGTCTTCAAAATGCTTTCATTGTTACTATGGCAGCCAGGACGCTACTAGCGTCCTGGTTGCCATAGTAGAAGCGAGGAGCGAGGAGCGGCATACCACATTCAGCGCGGCTCGGGCGCTCTGAATGACGTCAGAGCGCCCCATACGCATGGATCACGTGATCCATGCGATCACGTGATCTCTGCATTGGGGCGCCCTGACGTCATCCTGGAGCGCCCCGGGAGCCGCGCGGAATGGAAGTATGCCGCTCCCCACTACAGTTTTACTATGGCAACCAGGACTTTAGCGTCCTGGTTGCCATAGTAACCATTCACAAAAAGCTAAACGTCGGATCCGCCGATGCGCGGAAACGACGTTTAGCTAAAGGCCGGATCCGGACTTGCTTTCAGGATTTTTGGCCGGAGCAAAAAGCGCAGCATGCTGCGGCCAAAAAACGTTCCTATCCTGAACGGAGGACATCCTGATGCATCCTGAACGGATTTCTCTCCATTCAGGATGCATGGGGATAATCCTGATCAGTAGCTTTCCGTCCTAGAGAGCCGAGGACGGATCTCTAGGACGGAAAGCTAAAACGCAGATGTGAAAGGGGCCTAAAGTCTATGGGGTCTTTAGGCTCCGTTGGTGTCAGTTATGTACAGCATCCGTCCTTTCCGTTCTCCTGCTCCTGAACGGAGCTTGAGAACGGAAAAGACAAACGGTGATGTGAACGAAGCCTTAGGGTGCATTCACATCACCTTTTAGCTTTCCGTTCTTCTGATCTGTCAGAAGAAGAGAGAGAGAGAGAAAAAACAAAACAGGATCCAGTAAAAAAAAACGGATCCTGTTGCATCAGTTGTCATCCATTTGAGCCATTTCCGTCTCAGATCCGTCTTTTACACGGGAATAAACTGCATGCAGTACTTTTGTTCCCTTCTAAAAAAACTTATCTCAGACGGAAATGGCTCAAACGGATGACAACTGATGCAACAGGATACGTTTTTTTTTTCTCTCTCTTCTTCTGACGGATTAGAAGAACGGAAAGCTAAACGGTGATGTGAACCCGGCCTTATCTAGTGGTACAGCATACATATTACTGCCAGAGGGGGATAAGCGGCTGCCACACACATCTGCTGCTTATCTTCTTGTTGAGCAAAGGACTGGATGATTTGGCTGGGATTCAGAAGCATCCTGGAGGAACATGTTGGGGGGAACTGCTCAGTGGTCTGCATTTACTTTTCTATACTGGAAAGGTTTTTCTACCTCTTTTTAATTATTACACCTTACCAGTGTTCTGTTACCTGTGTGGTTTGCGGTACTTGGTCCTTGTATGACCATTATTCCTCTAGTACTCCTGTTTGTCACTTAGCGGTGTTAGTACGTGATTACCACTCTAAGCAGTTTCTATTTGTAAGTGATTGTTACCTTTTATCATGTCTGTCTGGTCTAGATATGGTCTAATAAAGTATAGTTTATTATATCATACTGCTGGCCGTTCGTACTGATACTTTCCACACACCACTGTCTGTACACTGTATGCCTACTGTTTAGTAGATGTTGTTCTGTGTCGATATATCCATACCATATTTTTATTTTATAGGACGCAACCAAGTTTAAGAGGAGTAAAATAAGAAAAAACATTTTTTTCATAAAACCTCGTATCAGAACTCAAATCAGACCCCCATTACAGACCTCAGATTAGACCTTAAGATAAATTCACTTACCTCTACTCCACCGCTACTCTGCAGGTCCGGCAGTCTCTCCAGCAGTCGCGCTCCCTGGTCTTCTGCAGCCCACGCTGCACTGTAACCTGACTGCGTACAGTGTCTGGTCATAGTGCGCTCACTACGTCCTGACGCTGTGTACAGTCAGGAAAGTAAAGCTCAAGCCTGGAGAAGGCCAGGGAGAGGTGAGTACAGGCAGCGCCTCACTCCCGGATCCCTGCACCTACTGCATACTAGTGAGCATAAGGCTACATTCACACGAACGTGGTGTTTTGTAGATCCACAAAACATGGACACTGACCCATGTGCGTTCTGCAATTTGCGGACCCCACATGCCGCGGCTGTCATAGAAAATGCCTATTCTTCTCCATAATTGAGGACAAGACTAGGACATGTTCTATTTTTTTTTGCCTGGCTGTGGCATGGAGCAACGGATGCGGGCAGCTGTCCGCATCTTTAGCGGCCCTATGGAAATGAATGGGTCCGCACCCATTTCGCAAAACTGCGGAAAGGATGCTGACTCGTTCATCCGGTCATGTGAATGTAGCCTAATGGGAAGAGAATTATACCCACTATAGAAGGCAGGAGAAGTGGTACTGTGCAGTCTCCATATATACAGAATAAGAGCAGATACTGAGGATTACACCTAGTATACAGGACAGGAGAAGTGGTACTGTGCAGTGTCCATATATACAGAATAAGAGCAGATACTGAGAATTGCACCCAGTATACAGGGCAGGAGAAGTGGTACTGTGCAGTGTCCATATATACAGAATAAGAGCAGATACTGAGAATTACACCCAGTATACAAGACAAGAGAAGTGGTACTGTGCAATGTCCATATATACAGAATAAGAGCAGATACTGAGAATTACACCCAGTATACAGGGCAGGAGAAGTGGTACTGTGCAGTGTCCATATTTACAGAGTAAGAGCAGATACTGAGAATTACACCCAGTATATAGGACAAGAGAAGTGGTACTGTGCAGTGTCCATATATACAGAATAAGAGCAGATACTGAGAATTACACCCAGTATACAGGGCAGGAGAAGTGGTACTGTGCAGTGTCCATATATACAGAATAAGAGCAGATACTGAGAATTACACCCAGTATACAGGACAGGAGAAGTGGTACTGTGCAGTGTCCATATATATAGAATAAGAGCAGATACTGAGAATTACACCCAGTATACAGGCCAGGAGAAGTGGTACTGTGCAGTGTCCATATATACAGAATAAGAGCATATACTGAGAATTACACCCAGTATACAGGACAGGACAGGAGAAGTGGTACTGTGCAGTGTCCATATATATAGAATAAGAGCAGATACTGAGAATTACACCCAGTATACAGGGCAGGAGAAGTGGTACTGTGCAGTGTCCATATATACAGAATTAGAGCAGATACTGAGAATTACACCCAGTATACAGAACAGGAAAAGTGGTACTGTGCAGTGTCCATATAAACAGAATAAGATCGGATACTGATAATTACACCCAGTATACAGGGCAGGAGAAGTGGTACTGTGCAGTGTTGATATACACATGCACTTACAGACTTCTCCAACTTCCCCTCAGTGAAGTGTTGCAAAGGTTAGAGGACCTGATGTGACCATATCATATTTAAAGTCCCTTAACAGCTCCTGTGTACATCTCCCCAAAGATATAAGTGTATAGAGAACTCTGCAAGAGTGCAGGGCTGGAGGTTGCATCCCCCTCCACCCGGAGGTCAGGTTGAGCACTGACTGAGGCAAGAGGCTCAACTCACCTCATGGATGTTGCACGGGTTATATAACAAGTTTGACAGAGGAAGTGGGCGATCACGAACATAGCAACCGAGGGTCTAACAAAGTATTGCACTGACAGACCATAATGCTTTACTGTAAACAAAAGACCAAAATGCGCTCCACATTGTAGAGAGTAAAGCAACACCTTCAGACACGTAATTAGTAATGCTCAACAAATAGAGTTCTGCAGCTAATACAGGCACCTATTAACCACGGAAAGCGTGGTAAAGGACTGAAATGGTGGAACTGCTGCTCCTTTTTGTAAAGGGTCCTGATATGCATCCTGGATCTTGATTAGGATGAAAGGTAAAAAAAACGAGCAGGCCTGCTTTTTTTAAGTATTATCTTCATCAGGTTATAATGCTTTGGAATACTAATGGCTTCCTTTACACCTGCGGCTGGGTGTTCAGCCGCAGCGGTATTTGTCTGGCCAAATCCCAGCATATTTTCCAAGCGACTGGATCTCCACTGAACCACATTATAGTTAATGGTTAACATTCCAGTACCATCCAGGGGCTTTCAAAAGAAATTAAATAAAGTTTGGTTTAAGGGGTTATCAAAACTATAAAACATGTCCTCCAATGCCCGGGCCCCTCATATAGATTATACTTACCCCGCTCCACAACACCCGCGTCGCTCATGATCCCCGCATGGCCACCGCTGCATCTCCCAGTCACACAGATCAAAACATCCGGTGACGGGAGGAGCAGCCAATTGCAGGCCGCGAGCCTCCCTACTATCGCGGGTGATGCTAAGGAGGCTCGTCCTGTAATACAAAGTGGAGAGCAGCAAGGACAAAAGCAGAGTCACAATGACAGCAGTGGGGATCTGTAAAGGTATTGGCACTTTTTTATGTTTAATGTTTTTCTGGAAAACCCTTTTACGCTTTATTTACATAGAACTGGTACCCTATTTAACAGCTGAACTCTTGTACTCCAGACAAGAAGGCTTTTATACTGAGAAGTCTTTCTTTAAATCGGCACCTCTATGATGCAACTGGGTGACATCACAGCACTATGTGTGTATGGACATCACACTACCTAACACCCCGCACTCGATCAGCTATCTCCCCCTAACTATCTGAATTATATATCTAAGTTAACTGTCTAATGTATATAATACAGCAAAGCACAGAGCGCAGCGATCACACTGCTGTCTCTCTCAGAACTCCATTACACTACAGACAATGGCTGCTGGGGAGGCTCCTTATATACTAAAGGGGTAGGCAACTTTCCTAGGGATGTTGCTGAGCTCAGACAAAGACATTGCAGCCTTCTCATTGGCCCACAAGCAAGAGGGAGGTTACTGATGAAATTTTTTTTTAGAATATTCGAAATTAAGAATATATAGCACTATATTCTAAATATTTGCGAATTCTCGAAGTGCCGATATTCGTGATAAATATTCGCAATTCGAATATTCGCACCCAACTCTAGGACATTGTAATGCCGACAATAATAGGACATGTTTTATCATTTTATCATTTTTCATATATATGTATATATATTTTTCATATTTTCACATACAGACACGGAATCATTCTTTTTTTTTTTTAGTGGCCCCATTGAAGTTAAGTGAACGGTGCGGCCCCATTGAAGTTAAGTGTGCAGGAGCCCTAAGATGGGCCCCCAGAATCAGTTACACTGGTGGGCCCCAAGTACCCCAGTCCGACACTGGCTGCAGCGGCTCCAAACAAGAAGAGGTTGTCTCTGATGTGAAAACCAATTAAAGAGGGTTGCTCCAACACATGATAGGGGATAAGTGTCTGATCAGTGGGGGTTTGACTGCTGGAACAACCTCTGATGATAAGAAAAGGGGTCCAGTGTCCCAGTTTGATTGAAGTAATGGTCGAGCATGTGCACTGTCACGCCTAGGAATGAGCGAATCGATTCGCATAAAACTTTGTTTCAATACTGTACGGAGCGAGCAATCCATACAGTATTAGAATGTATTGGCTCCGATGAGCCGAAGGTATTACTTTACGAAGTCTTCAGAAATTTATACTGTAAAAAAACTTTTCCCGAACTCGGGTTCGTTTCTGAAGTTATTATGTGAAGTCTCACGAGAGTTCGCGAAGTAATAACTTCGGCCCATACTCATGGGGGTCCTGGTGATCAGACCCCAATTAATCATCTATCCTATGTATATGACAACCATTGTTGTTACCCATGCCGAACAATATGGGCATCAGCCTGTAAAATAGGGAATATACAATGACTTCCACTGACCAGACACATGACAAAAAGTACCCTCCTTTACCTGCATTAAAATGTAGAAAATCACAGCGCTAACTACATCCTGATCCTTAAAGGGGAGAATTAAGAAAATTTAAATACTTAAATATTACTCTATTATAAATATATTCCCAAATACCTTTCATTAGTTATAATCGCTCGTTTGTCTAGGGAGCAATCATCAGGGTACATAAAATGGTCACCATCCTATTAGTGCACACAAAACCTGTCCTAATTACACAGGAGGGCAAGTTACTTCACAACACTGAGCTAAAGAGCTGCGTCAGCCTCCTCTCTACTCTGCTTGTCAGGGATTATAAATACAGCTGATGAAAACTTTATCTAAATCTCTGTGGGAATGAAGTTCATGATGAGACATGAAGTACAGAGAGGATGGAAAGGACAGACTCTTTTAATGTGGGGCTGTGGTAATGGAGACTGCATACAAGTGCTGCTGCCGCATTCCCACCTCCTCTCTGTACTTCATGTCTCCTTCATTCCTACAGAGATTCAGCTGAAGATCTTACTTAACTGTATTCAGGACCAAAATCTCTGACAAGTAAAGAAGAGAGGAAGATGAAGCAGCTCTTTAGCTCAGTGCTGTGAAGTAACTTGTCTTGCTGTTGACTAGGACAGGTTCTGTGTGTACTAATAGGACAGCGGCCATTTTATTTCTCCTAATGATTACTCCCCGGACAAAACGAGACATTATAACTAATGAAAGGTATTTGGGAATATATTTATAATAAAGTAATATTTAAGTATTTTCATTTTCTTAATTCCCGGAGAACCCCTTTAACTAAAACCTTACCGAGTTCACACGGAGGGGATGCAGACTTTTTTCCTCCCATGGTCTTGCTCTCAGGTAGGTTCTCCATCCTCTGACTTTGATACTCAGCCCCTATTTCACTAGTGGGGTGGCTCCTCCCGGTAGACAAGCCCTCTTTTTTCTGGCAATCATTGGCTGGCATGTTCCCTAGAAGAAAAAAAAAAAAAAAAAAGAGTCATAGAGAAGTCAGTACAAATTTGTGCAAACAAAATCAATTTATTTTCCAGTAATTAAAGGAGTGCACTGTAAAAACGACACGTCTGAAGACTAATGAAAAAATCAATTCTCCAGTCTGAACGCGAGCCAGACATGAAGGGATGTGAAACTCCTCCAAGTTCATTAAATGAGAAAAGTATATAACTATTTCTTAATTTCTTCACACTGCGCTGAACTATGGACCGCTAAATTATTAAAGTCACCGTGCACACAAATCATTATTGCCTACACCAGCAAGGTAGAATCAGAGGCAAGTTTTTTCTATTCTTGTCCATGGTCTTGACATGTCCACACCTCTGCAACCCATTCCCATGGAGGACCAGGGAGTGGTTTGAACCGTGACCACTGTATACAATCATAGATCCCATCCCTCAGTACTTCACTGTTGTGATGTACTGTTCAAGCAGCGGAAGTGGTCAGGAATGGGGCATGGAGGGACTATGCACAGATTACTATGTTTCAGTTTTTTATGGGGCCCACGTTAGGGCAATAGGGGTTGGCGCGTACCCTTTAAACTAAAAATAGGCTATGTCCACATGTAGCACAAATTGAAGGGGGGGGGGTATTGCATTCCCTCTGACCCCCATAACTTTTTTTTTATGTCTATGGAGCTTTGTGAAGGCTCAATGTTTGTGTGAGGATCTGTAGTTTTTATTAATACTATTTAGCATTTTTTTTTTTGAGAGGTGAAGCAAAATTTCAGTTTCTCTGCTTTTAAGACAGTGATACCTCCTAAAATAGTTATTACTTTACATTTCCCATATGTTTACTTTTTTTAGATGTTAGATGGAGTACCATTTTAGATGCAATTTGTAACATTTTTTTAAGAAAATTTCCAAAATCCACTTTCTAAAGGACCAATTCAATTATGTCACTTTGTGGGAATTACATAATAGAAACCAAACATAAATGAGCCCATTTTAGAAACAACACTGCTCAAGTTTAGGGATTAACGAATCGACTTCGGATGAAACATCCGAAGTCAATTCTCATAAAACTTCTTTCTAATGCTGTATGATTCGCTCATCCCTACTCAAGTTATTCAAATATGATTTTACAAACGTTGTTAACCCTTTAGGAAAATAGAGGAGAAATTAAAAAATTTTGCAGATCTTTTTGGAGATTTTCCATATCAATCCATTTTTTCCTGTAAGGCAGCAAGCAGTTTTGTTAGCAAAACAAAACAATATTTATTACCCTGATTCTGCAGTTTACAGAAACACCCCATATGTGGTCGTAAACTGCTGTATGGGCACACAATAGGGTGCAGAAGGGAAGGAGCAACATATGGATTTTGAAGGGCATATTTCTCTGGGATAATTTTTAAAGTTGCCATGTCGCATTTGAAGACCCCCTGATACACCCCTACAGTAGAAACTCCCAAAAAGTTACCTCATTTTGGAAACTATGGGATAAGTAGTACTATTTTGGGTTACATACAGTGTGGAAAATAAGTATTTGATACACTGGCGATTTTGCAATTTTTCTCATGGAGAGGTCTGTATATTTTATCGTAGGTACACTTCAACTGTGAGAGATAGAATCTAAAAAATAGCTGTTCTGGCACTGTTTTTTAAAAATTTTTGCGGCGTTCACCTAAGGGGGTAGATCTTGTGATATTTTTATAGAGCTGGTCGTTATGAATGCAGCGATACCTTCAATGTGTATTTTTTTATTTTATTTTAGTTCTACAAAATAAAAAGCTTTTTTGAAAAAAAAATAATGTTTTTGTGTCTCCATTTTCTGATCTGGAAAATGCTAGTTATCTGCAATTTTTTTTGATTGCCGTGATTTTTCATAATTCGATCATATTGGGTCACTACCCCATCCCTGAGCACTAGATCTTACTCCTGTTGTGCGGGGGCTCGTTTTTCACAGCAAGAGCAAGAGCTTATGTTTTTATTAGTACCATTTACGGTGTTCACCTGAGATAGTAGGTAACATGATATTTTTATAGAGCTTCTCATTAGGGACGCTGTGATATCTAATATGTCTATTTTATGATTTTTTTGAACATTTTCAGGCTCTGATCCCTGTTTCAATGTAGTACAATACATGCTGTATTATACTACATTGAAAACTGTCAGTTTCACACTGACCGTGTGCCTTTGAGGCCCTGCTTGGGGGCTGGGTCTCACAGGCTTCCGTACATGGCAGACCCCGAGGCCTTGGGTTGCCATGGCAGCCATCGGTCCCGTGTCACAGCAGAACGGAGGGCCAATGGAGAGGCAGAGAGAGCCCCCTCCCTCTGCAATCCTCTTATATGCCGCTGTCAGCGTTGATCGTGGCATATATGGGGTTAATCCACCAGAAACACAGCAAGGACCCGGCTGTATTGTGATTGTCCATATTCCCTGCTTTGCTGGCTGGATTCATTTTTCTATTGCATTATAGACTGCTCATATCCAGTGGTTATGACCACCCTGCAATCCAGTAGAGGTGGTCGTGCTTGCATACCATAGGAAAAGCTTCCGTCTATGCCAACTGCCACCATAGGAAAAAGCTCCCGTCTATGCCGACTTTACGGCCCTGGCCACCAGAGAGGCCGGCGCTTTTTCCCAGCAAAGGAGGCAATATGGACAATCACAATACATTAGTAAGAGCCTTGTATTAACTTATCTACATGATAAATGTCATTTGCTGAAGTGAGACAACCCTTTAAAGAGAGCTGACTGACATAAATAAATCTCTCCAAAGCCAGCAACCCTGATATAATGATAAAGGAATGTATTCTCACCTATTTCACCTCCCGCCACTCCCTGCCAGTCTGAGCAGTCTTGTGCCATATAGCACTCAGGTCAGTGGCTGCAGGGGTGTGTAGAGTATACGGGCACATCACTGCTGCAGCCAGGAAGATGACATCACACGGAGGATCAGAGCGGTGGCAAGGCTGAAATGGGTGAGTATATATTATTTTATTATGTTATCACAATTGCTGCCTTTAAGGAAATATTTAATAAGACAGACAGTCCCTTTAATCTGCCAATAGGCAGGGGTCCTGGGGGTCTGACCCATATAGGTGAAACATTGTCCTAGAAAAACCCTTCTGTAGTAAAGCTTAATTTTACTTTTCATTTTAACTCAACAGAACTACATAATAGCTATCTAATAGATCCCCTATACAGAAGGCGTAACATACTTTACCAAAAAGAAAGTTACACTTTCCTATGTACTTTTTGCTAATCCTGCTTACATGATAAACTATAAAGAATGCCTGTAAAATAACTGCTCGTGTACTATAGGGACATAACAAATAACTGCCTTCATCAGCAAGTTCAGAGAGGGAAAACTGATTTATTTTGGTGATCCTAAGACACAGGAACAACACATTCAGTGATGTCACAGTACAGGAATTGTATAAACGGTGATGTCACAGTACAGGGGTTACATAAACAGTGATGTCACAGTACAGGAATTATACAAACGGTGATATCACAGTACAGGAATTATATACAGTGTAAACAGTGATGTCACAGTACAGGAATTGTATAAACGGTGATGTCACAGTACAGGAATTATATACAGTGTAAACAGTGATGTCACAGTACAGGAAATATATAAACGGTGATGTTACAGTACAGGAATCATATACAGTGTAAACAGTGATGTCAAAGTACAGGAATTACATAAACAGTGATGTCACAGTACAGGAATTATATAAACAGTGATGTCACAGTAAAGGAATTATATAAACAGTGAAGTATCTCTACTTATAAAACGACATTCCTTTGTCCAGTTCATCACCAAATACATTCTTCTTCTTTTTTTTTTTAAAGATCTGGAAGAGTTTATAATGCAAATTAACCTTACCAGACATTTCATAGGATAGGATTGATAATGGGAGTCATTTATCCCACACTAAGGGTCCGCAAAATGGGTCTGCATCCGTTCCACAATTTTGCTGAACGGGTGCAGACCCATTCATTTTTAATGGGGCCGCAAAAGATGCAGACAGCTCACAGTGTGCTGTCCGCACCTGCACTTCCGTTCTGCGGCCCCGCAAAAAAATAGAACATTTCCTATTCTTTTTTTAACCTCGTTTTATTAAGAATAACAAAGACAGATACATAGTAGTGCATCAAAACAATGACTGACAGTGCGTTGCATCGGTTGACATATACATTCACCAATCTAATACAATCATAACAGTAAGACAACTTCCAAAGTAGTAGCCATTAATAAGCATAAACATATTCTGTCATTAGGCAGAGTGTGCGTGAATTGCAGTTGCCGTGAGCGGGGAGGAACACCAAGAACCCCATATCTTTTCAAATTTTTGAGGACATTTTCTATAACCGTACATAATCTTTTCAAACGGTAACACCTGATTGACCAACGCCTTCCACTGGCTTATAGTTGGTGGCCTGTCCGCCATCCATCTCAAGGCTATGGCCTTCCTAGCCAAGAACAAGGTTTCGTCTCAGAAAACTGCAGGTGTATAGTGTGTAGGAGTCACTCTCCAGTACTTCCAGGAGACAGACCCTGGGGCAGAGTGGTATCATCCCCACAATCAATGAAGAAAGCAATTCAACAACCCCCTTCCAGAACACCTGTATATATTGGCAATCCCATATGAGGTGCCAAAATCTGCATTGGGCTGAGCACATCTATGACACCTAGTGTGGTCTAATCTACCCATCCTATACAATCTTGTGGGCGTTAAGTAGCTCCGATGGAGTATAAAAAGTTGGATCAGCCTGTTATTCAGGGAGGGTGAGACATAGGCCGGCGCAGATACTGCCTCCGACCACTCATCCATGGTAAGTTGGGGAATGCGCTCCTTCCATCTGGCTTCTGCCAGCAGAGGTTTGGGTCTGATCTTTAAATCAAGGAGGTGTGTGTACAGAGATGATATCATGCCCCTCGGCCCCTGAGTCTTTAGAATTCCTATCAGAGGGTATTTAGAGATTTTTTGTGTAGCCAGCGAGAACTGTGCAGTCAAAGCATGTCTCAGCTGCAGAAACCTATAAAAGTGAGAGCGGAGTGCCCCTACCTTCTCTTGTATTTGTGTAAAGGAGAACAAGGTGCCGTTCTCATATAGATCTTTTAAGGTAGTTATGCCATAGTTCTCCCATACAGTTCTACCCTCACTCTGTACCAAATGTGAGAGCATGGGGTTATCCCAAAGGGCAACCGCATCCGGAATATCACTATATTGTTGAAGCGACCCTCGACTACCCTTATATTCTCAAGAACTGGCCATAAGGTTGAAAGTCGCAAATGGTCTTTCAAATAGTGTTCTGAATTTGGAAGGGGTACCTGTGAAACCCAGGTGGACAAGTACCTCAATTGGCCCGCTAGAAAGTATAAAAACAGATCGGGCAAGGCTGCTCCACCCTGTTGCCAACCCCTCTGCAAAGTAGCCAGGGCAAGTTTCCTCCCATCTCTCCCCCACACAAATGATGCTATCAGAGAGTGCAGTCGCTCAAAAAATCCTCTCGGAATCGGGGAGCATGTGTGCTCCAGCAGGTATAAAGCCTTAGGCAGGAAAATCATCTTAACCAAATTCAGTCTGCCCATTACCGAGATAGGTAGGGTGGTCCAGGCTTTGAATTTATCCATTACGTATGATTCAATTGGGACCACATTGAGCTGATGGGCCAAATCAGAGTCTTTTGTAATAATGTTACCCAAGTATTTAAAACGGTCAACTACCATCAAATTGTAGTGCACCTGAGGCCAATTTGGGGACCAAAGGGGCATAACAGCAGATTTAGCCCAGTTGATGCACAGGCCCGAAAAGTGACCAAAACGATCTATGAGTGCTATGGCTTGGGGCAGAGACACCTCCACATTATCCATGTACAGAATAAGGTCGTCCGCATAGAGCCCTAGCCTATCCTCTCTACCTCCCAAGGATACTCCCTTAAAGATGGAATCCTGTCGTATCGCCACCGCAAATAGGAGGGGGGACAGGGGACAACCCTGCCTAGTCCTACGGCGCAGGGGGAACCTATCGGATTGCGACCCATTATTCTGTATATTAGCCATAGGGCAGTGGTACAGTACCCAAATCCAATTGACAAAGGTAGGTCCAAAGCCGAATCTCTCTAAGGCCTGCAGCAAAAACGGCCATTCAATGGAATCAAAGGCCTTAGCTGTGTCCAACGAGGCCAAGGCCCAATGCCTGCCACTGTCCCTCCCCACCTGCGCAATCACCTGAGCCCTCCTGATATTGCTAGAGGTAGACCTACTGGGAATGAACCCAGATTGGCCCCCGTGGACTATGGAGGCGATCACCCTATTTAGCCTGTTCGCTAGTATTTTAGTCAATATTTTATAATCTAGATTTAAGAGGGATATTGGACGGTAAGAGCCGCATTCTAACGGGTCTTTATCTGGTTTCAAGAGTATAATTATGGAGGCATCATACAGGGAGTCAGGGAGACGACCTTTCTCTAGAGATGCAGCGTACATCTGACGCAGCTGAGGGCCCATAATATCCACATACTTGGAGTATACCTCAAGGGGTATGCCATCTGGGCCGGGGGACTTCCCCAGATACAGTCCTTTAATAGCGGCCACTACCTCCTCAAGCGTAATCTCCTCCTCAAGAATCCCCTTGTCCAGAGAGGACAAATGGGGGTGGGTAACCTCCCCAAGGTACTCTTGAAGCTCAGACATGGTGTACTGGGATCTCGAGGTGTACAGTTCACTGTAAAACTCCCTGAATCTGTGAAGGATTCTAGTCGGGTCCTCTGTCATTGCTCCCTCCGCATCACGAATGCGAAGTATCGGGGGAGCCATGGTATTACGCCTCACAACTTGGGCCAAGATCTTCCCCGTCTTATTGCCCTGCTCAAATGTTTGTTGTTTAAGAAGAGCCTGCGGTCACTCTTCTCCTGTAAATGCAGCATGTACCGCCTACCCTTAAGCATCCAATCAGCTCTATTTTCCTCCGTAGGGTCTGAGGTGTACTTGCGTTCTGCCTCCCTGCAATGTGTGCATAACTCCTCTTCTTTAAGCCGCGCGGCTTTTTTAATGTACGATATGGAAGATTTAATGCACCCACACAAATATGCCTTCAAGGTGTCCCATATGAGTAGAACATCCTCATTCCCGTCTGCATTCAGGTCCAAGAACACCCTCAGTTGATCAGGTATGCGGTCATTTACGGGCATCAGGGAGAGCCAGAATGGGTGGATGCGCAGACCGTGCGCACGCGCCTCGGCACCAGGCGAGGTCAACGTGCCCACAATAGGCGCATGGTCTGACGGACCCTGGGGTCCATAATGCACATCGGATATCATCGAGTAGGCCTGCGCATCACTAAGCATATAATCTATACGCGACAGTGCACCCCTGGACGGGGTAAAACATCAATATTCCCTAATGCCCGGATTCTTTTCCCTCCACACATCTAGCCACCCCAGCCCCGAGAGGAAGCGACTAAGCAGCGACGCCCCAGCGCGAGTGGGTCCGCTGCGATCGCCTGGAATCTGTCAAGGGGCTCATCCAGCACTAAATTAAAGTCGCCCATACACAGTACTCTAGCAGACGAATAGTTAGCAGCAAAGCCGGCCGCTGCCTCGAGGGCAGAAAGGTTGGCAGGAGGGGGTATATACACGTTCAAAATAACATACGGAAGACCATTTATATGCGCATACACAAATATATACCGGCCCTCAGGGTCTGTCACCTCACGATGAAGCTCCCAACGAAGAGAGCGGTGAATTAGCATGGACACCCCTCTGGAGTACGAGGTGCCGTACGCATTGGACGCCCATTGTACCCAGGGATTCCGCACACGGCCCCCTGTCTCCGTCGTGAGGTGAGTCTCCTGAAGGCAAAGCACCTGAGGGCTGATCCTGCGGATATGCGCTAACACAGACATACGCTTCCTGGGCCCACCCAAACCACGCACATTCCACGACATCACAGTGATAGACGACATGACAAATACCTATCCATATGAGTGAGGAGTATATCAATAGACCGACATATCCAAGATCGGAGGTAAGTGTAACCAAGCAACGTACAAAATGGAGTGAAGCACCATTTAACACATACATAAACAAAATAGTAACCTAACATGAAAGCCCAAAACGGTGGGCTGCATACAGTAACCAAACTTATAGTAACGGTGGCCGTAAGGTTGGGGTACCTGCACAGCATAAAGATGGAAAACACTAGTGCAGGTGAGAGGACGGCTCCCTATTCATCAAAATACATAGGCTGTCCCTATTGAGCGACCGAATCATCACATAAATGCACATTTCTCGGGACACACGAGTCTCTCACACCCGGTATCCAGAGTGCTGTGGCGCTGCACCCCAGGACCCCTTGTAACGCGGGGCCCCAACACATAAACCAATATGGGGAGCACAGTGTTCCCAATCTAGAGCTTCAGTAAAGGAGAACACCGGATCAGAGAGTCAACTCATCTCCTTGGAAAATTCCGGGGCCGCACGGAGATCCAGTCCTCAGCCTCCCTGGGGGTATTGAAAAATACGACCTCCCTCCGTCCACGACACGCAGACGGGCAGGGTAATTCATGGAATATTGGAGGTCGAGATCCCTCAGACGTTTCTTGACAGATGTAAATGTGGCTCTCTTCTTTTGCAATTCCGCGGAGAAATCCGGGTATAGGGATATGTTAGCAGAGCCCAGGGTAATGGTCTGCTTGATTCATGCTTTAGATAAAATGAGATCCTGGTCCCGCCAATTCAACATGCGGGCGAGAAGTGGACGTGAAAGGGGGTCCCGGTGGCGGCATTCGTGCGGGCACACGATGGGCCCTTTTAACAGCAAAGGCCGAGGAGAATGATGCATCCGGGAACGTCGACTTGAACCAGCCCTCCAAAAATGTAGAAGGATCAGATCCCTCCGTCCTCTCAGGCATGCCGAGGATGCGGACATTATTTCGCCGAGAACGGTTCTCGAGATCATCGCACTTCTGGTGCCACATTTCAACTGCGCTCTCGACTGCTGTAATCCTGGCTGCGAGGGGTCTAGTTGAGTCCTCCAACTCAGATACCCTCTCCTCAGTATGGCGAACCCGCTCTCGCAACTGCTGGACGTCATGACGCAGTAAGCCCAAGTCGACTCTAACTTCGTCTATCTTACCCGTCAGGGAGGACTGGCAACCCATGATCGCCGCCATCAGTTGGCTATGAGAGGACTGTAAGGTGAGTTCTGGTTCTCCTTCCACCTCAGCAGCAGAAGCCTGGGACGATTGCCCTCTGGTGTGTGGAGCACGAGGCGAATAAACAGCCGCACCGCCATGCTGTGATTCCTGACGGGCAAATTCTTTTAGGCGCTCCGCTGCCTGCTGTGCCTTACTGGGACCCATGGTGTAGATGCTCGATCAGCAGGGATCGTGGGGCACCGGATCCGGTCAAGGTACAGTTGTGTTCAAAATTATTCAACCCCCACTGAAATTGAGTGTTTTGGCCAGTTTGACATTGATTTTGATCATTTCAGTCATCTTGTTTACAATTAAATCAAAGAGGCACTTGTAAGTCAGACAAATATAACATAACATTTATAATGAAATAACCACAAATGTCTTTTCTGTGCTCACATCATTATCAGTTTTATTCAACCCCCAAGTGACATTGAATCTTAGTACAACATCCTTTTCCAGTTATAACAGCTTTTAAATGTGAAGCATAGCTTGACGCAAGTGTCTTGCAGCGATCTACGGGTATCTTCGCCCATTCTTCATGGGCAAAAGCCTCCAGTTCAGTCACATTCTTAGGCTTGTGCGCTGCAACTGCTTTCTTTAGGTCCCACCAGAGGTTCTGAATCAGATTGAAGTCTGGTGACTGCGATGGCCACTTCAAAATGTTCCAGCCTTTAATCTGCAACCATGCTCTATTGGACTTGGAGGTATGCTTGGGATCATTGTCCTGTTGAAAGGTCCAACGTCTCCCAAGCCTCAGGTTTGTGACGGACTGCATCACATTTTCATCCAATATCTCCTGGTACTGAAGAGAATTCATGGTACCTTGCACACGCTGAAGCTTCCCTGTACCTGTAGAAGCAAAACAGCCCCAAAGCATGATTGACCCCCTGCCATGCTTCACAGTAGGCAAGGTGTTCTTTTCTTCATAGGCCTTGTTCTTGGGGGTGCGCCTGGGAGTTCTGGCATGGAGGCCTTCATTACGCAGTGTCCGCCTTATTGTCTGAGCTGAAACTTCAGTACCCGCATCTGACAAATCTTTTTTCAGTTCCTCAGCAGTCACACGGGGACTTTTCTCCACTTTGCGCTTCAGGTAGCGCACAGCAGTCAAAGTCAGCATCTTCTTTCTGCCACGACCAGGTAGCGTTTAAACAGTGCCCTTTGCCTTGAATTTGCGAATTATGCTTTCTATGGTGTCTCTTGGTATGTTTAACATCTTTGCAATCTTCTTATAGCCATTGCCCTTCCTGTGAAGAGAAATCACCTCTTCTCTTGTCTTCCTGGACCATTCTCTTGACTTCACCATGTTTGTAAACACACCAGTAAATGTCTAGAAGGAGCTGAGTATCACAGTCATTTTACATCTGCCTAATTGGCGCTTATTATGCTTGATTGCTGCTCCTTGACATCCACAGGGGTTTTCAATACCTGATCGAAAACACTTGAATGAACCTCTGTTCTTAAGAGTGGTCGTCTTTAAGGGGTTGAATAATTGTGTCAATAAAGAAATCACAAAAAAAGCATTTAATACTGTATTACAAAAACAATTGATGTCATTTTAGTTGCATTTGGTTCTTTAATTAGTCCTTGTAAGATTTCATTCTGAACACAATTACAAATGTACACTAAATTCCCTAAAACCCTTTACAGCAGTGCTTCTCAATTATTTTCTGTCATGCCCCCCCTAGGAAGAAGAAAACATTTCGCGCCCCCCCGCGCAACTGTAAATAGTATCATTTGTCTATAAAATTGTTATAAGTACACCAATCTCCCCACAGGCGAGGGCCATTAACACCACCACCACCACCACCACCACCCCCCCCCCCATATCATGTGCAGGCTCCATTAACCCCCCTCCCCAATCATGTGCAGGGTCCAGGCTTCCCCCCCCCCCCCATATCATGTGCAGGCTCCCCCCCCCCCCCAAAATCATGTGCAGGCTCCATTAACCCTCCTCCCCAAATCATGTGCAGGCTCCATTAACCCCCTCCCCCCAATCATATGCAGGCTCCATTAACCCCCCTCCCCCCAATCATGTGCAGGCTCCATTAACCCCCCTCCCCAAATCATGTGCAGGCTCCATTAACCCCTCCCCAAATCATGTGCAGGCTCCATTAACCCCCTCCCCCAATCATGTGCAGGCTACATTAACCCCCCTCCCCAAATCATGTGCAGGCTCCATTAACCCCTCCCCCAATCATGTGCAGGCTCCATTAACCCCCTCCCCCAATCATGTGCAGGCTCCATTAACCCCCTCCCCAATCATGTGCAGCCTACATTAACCCCCTCCCCCAATCATGTGCAGGCTCCATTAACCCCCTCCCCAATCATGTGCAGGCTACATTAATCCCCCAATACTTACCTCCCTGGAAGTGCTGGATGCAGGCCTCTTCCGGCCTGTGTCCCGCTCTGCACTCTGCTCAGGCGGAGCGATGATGTCATCCCGCTGCCTGAACCGCTCTGATAGGCTGCCGGCACAAGGCCCGCAGCCTATCAGAGGAGCAGGGGAGGGAGACGCCTCTCCCTCCCCTGCCGCACAGCACATCGATCTGTATCACTGTCCAGAGGACGGCGATACAGATCACTATGGAGATGAACGCTTCCACAGTGGAAGCGTTCATCTCCTGTGACCTGGAGCCCCCCTTTATGGAGCCTCGCGCCCCCCCTGGGGGGCGCGCCCCACTATTTGAGAAGCACTGCTTTACAGCATTGGGGGTTGAATAATTTTGAACACAACTGTAAGTACGGTACCAGCGTCAGGATGAAGCAGGATTAGAGGTGGGAGCCGGAGCAGCTCTCAAATGCGTCCAGCCATGTCGGCGGTCAGCCACGCCCCCCACATTTCCTATTCTTATTCGCAGACACGGACAAGAAAAGGCATTTCCATTATTGTGCCAGCCATGTGAGGTCCACAAAATATGGAACGCACATGGCCAGTGTCAGTGTTTTGCGGATTCGCAATTTGCGTAGCACAAAACCCTTGCGGACGTGTGAATGGATCCTAAGGCTACTTTCACACTAGCGTTTATACTGGATCCGGCAGGGTTCAGCAAAAAACGCTTCTGTTACTGATAATACAACCGTCTGCATCTGTTATGAACGGATCCGGTTGTATTATCTTTAACATAGCCAAGACGGATCCGTCATGATCACCACTGAAAGTCAACAAGGGAAGGATACGTTTTCTATTGTGTCAGAGAAAACGGATCCGTCCCATTGACTTGCTTTGTGGGTCATGACTGATCCATCTTGCTCCACATCCCAGGATGAAAAGCAAACCGCAGCATGCTGCAGTTTGCCCTGCGGTATGAGAACGGAACGGAATGCATTTTGGTGCATTCCGTTCTGTTTAGTTACGTTTTGTACCCATTGACAATGAATGGGGACAAAACGGAAGCGTTTTTTACCCCGGTTTCTTAATACCGGAAAATATTAACGCTAGTGTGAAAGTAGCCTAACACTACTCAATCTGGTCATCCTCCCTCCTTATTTTATCCTACATCCCACAAGGGCAATTTTATTGAAACACTTCATAAAATGGTTTTCAGTGATTTTAGGTCCCTAGATCAAGCCTGCCTTTTGTCCAAAAATACTGACAACCTTACCAATGGTGAGAGGGCTCCTCTACATTCTTTGTGTGCCAACCCAGATTTAGTCATTCAACTGGGGGGGGGGGGGGGTACAGTACTCTTAAATAGAGGAGCCTGTCTTGAGGAATCATTCCAGATTATCTCTGACGCCGAGTTGTAGCTCCCCCACACTGAGGACCCTAGCATGTCTATGTTACATGGATACAAACAATGCATTTTGTCTGCTAATTCCGCTGGTATTCTTAATAAGATGAAGAATTACTTTTTAACTGTACATAACCCACAACTGGCATTTTTCTATTATTTACCCAAAATCCATAAAATGCCAATTAACCCTCAAGGGCATCCAATCATCTCCAGTGTAAACTTATTAACCTCACACTTATCACATTTCATTGCATTATATTTACAGAAAATTCCATCCAGTTACGTACTTATCTAAAAGAGTCATCTGAATTGATTACAGAGCTTAAAGAGTCACTGTACTCTCACACCATTTCATTTATTAGCAAAGTTCTAAATCACTTCATTAAAAAATATGCCTGTATCCACTAAAAAAAAACCTGTAAAGTCATGGCCGCTAGGACTCTTACTTCCACCAAATTTATAGTCCACTCCCTGTTATCAGTCCTTGGTAACAGAGACATAGAAGATGGCTGAGAGGAAGTGGGGGCGTGTCAGAGCTAGCTGAGATCCTGAGCCTGAATAAAAAAACAGCTTCTACACTGTTTCTGAACATCACAGCAGCCTCTTGTGTGTCTATAGGTGTGAGCTATTCCTTTCCATCCGTTTTGTGGGCTCCGGAGCTGAAAACATAGTGGGAAGTAAGGGAAAGGACGTCCTAGCAGGACAGTTCTGGCAGAAGGGAGCCGCCCCTGCTTCTGAGTGAAATGCATCTAGCTATGCAGCTGAAACAAGGAATAATATGGCTGAAAAAAACATTAGGGAAGCCCAAACATAACTGTTTCTTCACAGTTATGATTGTCCAAAGAAGCACGGCCATTATGCAAACTTTTTGTTTTAAAACTCAGGTACGCTTTAAATCGATTACATTACCTACCCATACCTCCCAATAGTGCCAGATCTGGCTGGACAGTTTCGGCTTTTGGGGGCTGTCCTGTGGTCTCAGAACCGCTGATTTATGTCCCGCGCTCACCTGTCTCTGCATCCAAAGGGTGCAGAGACAGTTGCCATCCGCTCCACGCTTTACCATTTAACTCAAATGTCGGCGCTCCACCCTGCTGGGCTGTGTAGGAGGGGCAGTGCAGGACGGAAATCAGCTTCTGCCTCATCTACAAAGCCCAGCAGTGTGATGGGTAACCGTATCCTGCGCACTGCTGGGGAGCGCAGGGTGAGCTGTGATCACCATTGGAGGAACTAGGTGAGTATTTACTAGGTAAGTTTTTTTTTCATCCTGTGAAAGGGGCACATATCTGGGTATAACTACTTTGTAGGGGGAATCTATCTGGACATAACTACTGTGAAGGGGGCACATATCTGGTTATGCATTTTCCTCAAATCACCTCAAGTTACGCTATTCTTTTCAATGGGTGATTCAAGTCCTCTCACATCTATCATAGTTTGGTGGAAGTTATCAGGAAGAATTACTTTACTGAGAGAGTAGTGGACGCATGGAATAGCCTTCCTGCAGAAGTGGTAGCTGCAAATACAGTGAAGGAGTTTAAGCATGCATGGGATAGGCATAAGCCCATCCTTCATATAAGATAGGGCCTGGGGCTATTCATAGTATTCAGCATATTGGGCAGACTAGATGGGCCAAATGGTTCTTATCTGCCGACACATTCTATGTTTCTATGTTTCTATATCATACAGTCTTAAGTCCAACATTTTTTACCGCGGCTTCAATGACGACCTGTTTTTCTGTGGTCTGGGTCGGAGAATGAAGCCACCCACTTTGTACAGATGATAAACCAGAATACCTGGGGATTACATTTTACAAATTTTTCGGATGATGATAGAATTTCTTCATCTAATTGTTTTCAAAACACCTTTTAAAACACCATTCATCCTAAAACCTACTTTAAACAAATCTGAGTGCAATAGTAGTCACTACCCCAAATAGAATGTGCCATGTGATCAATGTAAAGGAATTCATAAAAATTGTACCACTGATAATGAGTTCTAAACCAAATCCAAGATTTTACGTGATAGGTTTCTGGCCAATGCATATCTGAGATCTCTACTTGTCTCAGCTTATAACAGGGCCAAATCCTTATCTCACGAAGACTGCATGGAAATGAAAGCCAAACAGTCCCTTCTCCCATTAGAGTCATGATTTTGAGACTGAATTTAATATCGCCCATAAGGACATTTGTCACATTCTGAACAAAGTTTGGAATATTCTGAGGTGTGACACTATTAAAAGACACTCTCCCTAATCGCCCTGGTGTCACTTTCCGAAGAGGTTGCACTCTTGAAAATCTACTGAAGCCTGTTCCATCTAACACTTCAAATATGACTATTAAATTGGCTCTTTTGAAAGGTAACAGTTTGTATGTGCTGTTCAGTCATCCAAAAATATCACCTCTACTGTAACAGGAGACAATAGATTAACTCTGCATCTACTCTGCATCATTTCCTACAATGTCCATGTGCATATGAGTACATAGGACGAACCATACAATCTATGCGGTGCGGTTATGCCATAATTGATATAAAAAATGAAAATCAGACATCATATAGTACATGACATTACCTTTCTAACAATGCTAGACCAGCCCTGTACCTCACAAGGATCCAGAGATCTCCCTATTCATTGCTCCAATTGTTCTGCTAGATTATCCTTAGCCTCACAGCTCAGAGGCATGTCCTTTCTGCTGCAGCTTTCTCCCTGTAACTGCCACAGCTTCTAACAGACCATATGGTTGGTGACAATTGAAGATTTATACTGAGCGCATACGACTACCTCAGTGAGATGGACAAAAAAAAATAAGGAAAAGAACCAACAGCAGGTGGCGCTATACAGATACATTCTAATATCGCTATGTAATATCTACATTTTGAATTACCAGTACATGCAATTATAAAAGTATTCAGATCCAGGTGCTGCTTTGAAAAATGTAGAATATGCTTTGCGAGACAACCCATATTCCCAACTCTTCACAACAGAGATCATTATAAACTTTTTTTTAACAGAACAAATCCAAGAAAATAGTAAAAATTGACAGGCTGGTGAATCAGGAGACATTTACAAGTTTCAGACTTTGACACCTAATGGTCTAAACTAGGTCATAGAACAAATCAGACATTAACATTGACCAATTGCAATCTGATTCCTCCCAGCTGGAATTTCTTTTATGGCCCTGTTCACACACAATTGTCTGTTGTAAATTTTCATCTGCGTTACCAATTTATCCATTTTTTTCTTTCCACTATACTAGTAGGATTTAGCTCCACAAACACATTTCCATTATTTATAATTTTTTTCTTTACGTTTACCTATCAGTGGTTTGTATATGTATTTTTGTATTTGAATCCAGTGCACTTTGTATCCTGATTTTTCTTCCTTCCCTCTACCACTGTTTAAACCCAAGATTTATATGATGTTTTTTGTATCTAAAGAAGTCGGCAAACAGGGTGAATCGCCCTTGAAACATGTCATATGGCCTTTTAATATCTTTTCCCAGTAAATATATATTATATCAATCCCCCTTGTGGACAGCACCCAGTACACATTTCCACTGAATCTCCCCTGATACTGGAATGGGTAGGAGCAGCAGTCCAGAGACACGGAACTATCTATTCTGCCAATCACGCTGTTGTGCCGGTTTTTGCATAACTGAATCCAGTGAGTATGTTCAGGCTACTTTTACATCTGCATTTTCCTTTCCGGGATTGAGATCCGTCACAGGATGTCAATAGCGGGGGGGGGGGAACTTCAGTTTGTCCCCATTCATTGTCAATGAGGATAAAACTGAACAGAACGGAGTGCACCAGAATGTATTCTATTCCGCTTGGTTGCGTTCCCATGGCAAACAGAAAAACACTGCAAGAAGCGTTTTTGTGTGCTTCATGGGATGCAGAACAAGATGGATCCTGATGAAATATAATCTAAGTCAATGGTGCCGGATCCAAGAAAATGGTTATTAGAGATAATACAACCGGATCCGTTCATAATGGATGCAGACGGTTGTATTATCATAATGGAAGCATTTTTACTGATCCATGACGGATCCAGCATAAACTCTGATGTTAACCGCTTCAGCCCCCCTAGCTTAAACACCCTTAATGACCAGGCCACTTTTTACAATTCTGCACTGCACTACTTTCACCGTTTATTTATTGCTCCGTCATACAACTTACCACCCAAATGAATTTTACCTCCTTTTCTTCTCACTAATAGAGCTTTCATTTGGTGGTATTTCATTGTTGCTGACATTTTTACATTTTTTGCCATTAATACAAATTTAACGACATTTTTGCAAAAAAATTACATTTTTCACTTTCTGTTGTAAATTTTTTTTTAAAAAAACTACATTTCTATATAAATTTTTCTCTAAATTTATTGTTCTACATGTCTTTGATAAAAAAAAAGTCCAATAAGTGTATATTTATTGGTTTGGGTAAAAGTTATAGCGTTTACAAACTAATGTGCAAAAAAGTGAATTTCGGCATTTTGAAGCAGCTCTGACTTTCTGAGCGCCTGTCATGTTTCTTCAGGTGCTAGAATATCAGGATAGTATAAATACCCCCCAAATGACACCATTTTAAAAAGAAGACACCCCAAAGTATTCGCGGAGGGGCATGGGGAGTTCATGTATCATTTCATTTTTTTTCACAAGTTAGCGTAAAATGACACTTTGAGAAAAAAAAAAAAAGTTTCAATTTCTGCTAACTTCTGGCAAAAAAAAAAAAATCTCAGACGGACTCACTATGCCCCTCAGTGAATACCTTGGGGTGTCTACTTTCCGAAATGGGGTCATTTGTGGGGTGTGTTTACTGTTCTGGCATTTTGGGCGGGGCTAAATTGTGAGCCGCCATGTAAAATCTAAAGGTACTCGTTGGAATTTGGGCCCCTTTGCGCACCCAGGCTGCAAAAAAGTGTCACTTATGTGGTATCGCCATACTCAGGAGAAGTAGGGCAATGTGTTTTGGGGTGTATTTTTACATATACCCATGTTGGGTGAGAGAAATATCTCTGTAAATTGTCAATTTTGTATAAAAATTTTTAAAAGTTGTCGTTTACAGAGATATTTTTCACACAAAGTATGGGTATTGTGGGGAGTTGCTCTGGTAGACAGTGGTGCGGGTGCAGTATAGAGGCAAAGAGAGTCCAGGTAGTGCAGCAAACAGTGTTTTATTTCACACTTGCACAAACAAAACTCAAAACAGTCACTTAGTGTTACTTCACACACATAGCCAAAACTTGAGGCAAAACAAAAGTCCAAGACGGAATCAAATTCACCTGTGTGGTTTAGGTGCGTGTTCACACCCGGCTGTCAGCCCAGCCGCAGGAAAGTCCAACCTCAGGCTTCCAGGCAGACTGCACGCCTCTTTGCAAGCTCTTGCTTCCAGCCCTGAGAGCTCCACGGAACACCAGCAGTTTCCAGGTTAAATCACCTCAAATCCTAGGTGTTAGTTCACACCTGGCTGAATGCTCAGCAACACAAAAAGTCCACTGACCGTCTTTAAATGGCCTGCTCTCCTGACACACAGGTCTCAGCTTTTCAGCCCAGCACAGGGCTCAGATCCCAAACACAGAGAGAGAGCTTTGCATAACCCAGCTGTCTTTTAAAGGCAGCTAGGTATTAACCCAAAAAAACCCGGACCGGCACCTAAAATCCGGTCCAGTATTTGCCCTCACCTGGCTGCAATCAACCCAGCAGCACAGGCTGAGAGGAAAATACCTGTTTTTTTACCACCAAACCTCTCACTGTGTCACAGTATATATAAAAATACACCCCAAACACATTGCCCTACTTCTCCTGAGTACGGCGATACCACATGTGTGCCACTTTTTTGCAGCCTGGGGGCGCAAAGGGGCCCTAAAACCAATGAGTACCTTTAGGGTTTCACAGGGCATTTTTACGCATTTGGATTCCAGACTTCTTCTCACGCTTTAGGGGCCCCTAAAATGCCAGGACAGTATAAATACCCCACATGTGACCCCATTTTGGAAAGAAGACACCCCAAGGTATTCCGTGAGGGGTATGGTGAGTTCATGTAAAATTTTATTTTTTGTCATAAGTTAGTGGAATATGAGACTTTGTAAAAAACAAAATTAAAAAAAAATATATATCAATTTCCGCTAACTTGTGCCAAAAATAAAAATTCTGTGGACTCGCCATGCCCTCACGGAATACCTTGGGGTGTCTTCTTTCCAAAATGGGGTCACATGTGGGTATTTATACTCACCTGGCATTTTAGGGGCCCCTAAAGCGTGAGAATCCAAATGCATAAAATGACCTGTGAAATCCTAAAGGTACTCATTGGTTTTAGGGCCCCTTGTACTCAGGCTGCAAAGTGTCACTCATGGTATCGCTGTACTCAGATAGTAGGGCAATGTGTTTGGAGTGTATTTTTCATATATATCCATGCTGCGTGTGAGAAATATCGCTGTAAACGACAACTTTTTACATTTTTTTTTTCAAAGTTGTCAATTTACAGAGATATTTCTCTCACCCAGCATGGGTATATGTAAAAATACACCCCAAAACACATCGCCCTACTTCTCCTGAGTACGGCGATACCACATGAGTGACACTTTTTTGCAGCCAAGATGCGCAAAGGGGCCCAAATTCCAATGAGTACCTTTTAGGAGGGCATTTTTACGCATTTTTCTTCTCACGCTTAAGGGCCCCTAAAATGCCAGGGCAGTAGAAATACCCCACATTTGACCCCATTTTGGAAAGAAGACACCCCAAGGTATTCCATGAGGGGCATGGCGAGTTCATAGAAGATTTTTTTGGCACAAGTTAGTGGAAATTGATTTTTATTGTTTTTCTCACAAAGTCTCCCTTTCCGCTAACTTTTGACAAAAGTTTAATTTTTCATGGACTCATTATGCCCCTCAGCGAATACCTTGGGGTGTCTTCTTCCAAAATGGGCTCACATGTGGGGTATTTATACTGCCCTGGCATTTTAGGGCTCTAAAGCGTGAGAAGAAAAATGCGTAAAATACCCTCCTAAAGGTACTCATTAGACTTGGGCCCCTTTGCACTCAGGCTGCAAAAGTGTCACACATGTGTGCCATACTCAGGAGAAGTAGGCAATGTGTTTTGGGTGTATTTACATATACCCATGCTGGGTGTGAGAAATATCTCTGTAAATTGACAACTTTGAATAAAATTTTTAAAAAGTTGTCGCTTACAGCGATATTTCTCACACGCAGTATGGGTATATGTAAAAATACACCCCAAAACACATTGCCCTACTTCTCCTGAGTACGGCGATACCACATGAGTGATACTTTTTTGCAGCCAAGATGCGCAAAGGGGCCCTAATTCCAATGAGTACCTTTAGGATTTCACAGGCCATTTTTACGCATTTGGATTCTCACGCTTTAGGGCCCCTAAAATGCCAGGGCAGTATAAATACCCCACATGTGACCCCATTGTGGAAAGAAGACACCCCAAGGTATTCCGTGAGGGGCATTGCGAGTTCACAGAAAAAAAAAAATTCGCACAAGTTAGCGGAAAATTTATTTATTTATTTTTTTACAGTCTCATATTCCACTAACTTGTGACAAAAAATAAAATTTTACATGAACTCACCATACCCCTCACGGAATACCTTGGGGTGTCTTCTTTCTAAAATGGGGTCACATGTGGGGTATTTATACTGTCCTGGCATTTGAGGGTCTCCGCAATCATTACACGTATGGCCAGCATTAGGAGTTTCTGCGATTCTCCTTATATTGAGCATACGGGTAATGAGATTTTTTTTTTCCGTTCAGCCTCTGCACTGAAAAAAAAAAAAAAAATGAACGGCACAGATTTTTTCATTCGCATCGATCAATGTGGATGAAAAAATCTCTGCCAAAATCAGTGACTGCGGTGCGGTGGGCGCTAGCTACCTAACAAGTAGCTAACTAACTGGCGGTGATAAGGGACCCTTATGCCCCATTCACACGTCCGAAATTCTGTTTGCGAAACGGAATTGCGGACCCATTCATTTCTATGGGGACAGACTTTGTCCCGCTCGGATTCAGAATTACGGATCCGCGCTTCCGGGTCTGCACTTCCGTTCCGCAAAAATATAGAACATGTCCTATTCTTGTCCGCAATTGCGGACAAGAAAAAGCATTTTCTATATAGTTCTGGCAATGTGCGGATCTGCAAAATGCGGAAAGCACATTGCCGGTGTCCGTGTTTTGAGGATTTGCGGATCCGCGGATCGGATCCGCGAATCCACGGATCCGCAAAACACATATGGACGTCTGAATGGAGCCTTACAAGGGGTGTGATCAATGACAGGGGGGTGATCAGGGGTCTAGATGGGGTGATCAAGGGTTAATAGGTGGGGTGGGGGGTTAGTGTAGTGTTTGGTGCAACTTTACATAGTTACCTGGTCCTCTGGTGGTCGATCCCAGCAAATGGGACCACCAGAGGACCAGGTAGCAGCTATATCAGACGCTGTTCACAAAACAGCGTCTGATATAGCTCTTTGATGCGATTTAATTCGCATCTACAGCCTGCCAGCGATGGATCATCGCTGGCAGGCTGTAGCCGAACTGCCGAGAGGCGCTTCTCTGTGAACGCGCGCGCGTTCACAGGAAGTCTCGGCTCTCACGAGATGACGCGCCGATGTGTCATCTCAGAGCTACAGGACCGCCCGCAGGACGCATCCCTGCGTTAGGCGGTCCTGTAGCGGTTAAAGTAGCCTTAATCACACAATATCATTTTTTAATTTTATGGATTACACTATGGAGCACCTCTTGTGTTTCTCTTATGTTTACACACAGTGATGTCACAGTACAGAAATAATATAAACAGTGATGTCACAATACAGGAACTATATAAATGGTGATGTCACAATACAGGAACTATAAAAATGGTGATGTCACAATACAGGAACTAAAAAAATGGTGATGTCACAGTGCAGTTATTATATAAATGGTGATGTCACAGTACAGGAATTATATACACAGTGATGTCACAGTACAGAAATGATATAAACAGTGATGTCACAGTCCAGGAATTGCATACACAGTGATGTCACAGTATAGGAATTATATAAACAGTGATGTCACAGTACAGAAATGATATAAACAGTGATGTCACAGTCCAGGAATTGCATACACAGTGATGTCACAGTATAGGAATTATATAAACAGTGATGTCACAGTCCAGGAATTGCATACACAGTGATGTCACAGTACAGGAATTATATAAACTGTAATGTCACAGTACAGAAATTATATAGACAGTGATGTCACAGTACAGGGATAAAGCACATCACAAGAAAAAAAAAAGTCACCATGGTCACCATTGACCTCACAAAATAAATGTCTCTTGCAGGTCAGCATCCAAGGCAGCCTGACTATGCAGGTGTAGCTGGCCTGGTTAGATGGTGCTCTCACAGCAATAGCAAGAGATTGATTCTCTCACGCATGCACTGTGATGATGGAGCACAGGGGGCAGGCTATGAAAGTCCAGAAAGTGCCTGGAGCATCATTTGACCAGCGAGCTTGCTGGCCAAATTTAATAAATATCAATGGAAAGTTGTTATTCACATCAAGGGAGAGGAACATGAATTTAAAGAAAAAATGGAATACCCCTTTAAGAGCGCAGTTTTGATTTGTAAAGACAAACCGCTAAGCAGTATTTTATGTTCTTAGAATCTGATTAAGATTGTGCAAAATGATGTTTATTTTTCAATTATTCATGTGGCCTCACCTTTCTGTCTTGATGACAGGCGGGCAGTAAATAATCTACATGTGAAGTCTACGTGTGTCATGTGTTGTGCCCATGTCAGCATGTCATTTTAAATATTTGGCAGCAGAGCAGATTTGGCAGCGCTGTGAGAAGCTCTGCCAGTACACTCAGCAGAAATACCTATTAAAGTCTGGAGTAACACACATTTACAGATCTTAAACAATACAAAATGAGTTTCCCAATTTAAAACATATAAGAAAAAAAAACAGGATAATATAACATAGTAACATAGTTTATAAGGCTGAAAAAAAGACTTCTGTGCATCTAGTTCAGCCTGTTATCCTGCAAAGGAAGGCAAAAAAAAAAACACCCTGTGAGGTAGATGCCAATTTTTCTTGTTTTAGGGGAGAAAATTCTTCCCGTCTCCAATCAGGTAACAAAAGCTTAATATAGATAAATACAAAATCAAGGCAGGACGAGAAAAGTTTCTGTATTTAGACCCATACAGCGTTGGAATGGCCATAGACCATACAGGGAGATTTCCCGGTGGGCTGATGCCCGGCGAGCCATTCGAGCCCTCCTCATGTCTGATGGCCAGGTACATAATGATCTGATGCCCTCAGCATTAATTTATGCTGGGAACATCAGGTACTTATGCGCCTGGCCAATCGCCACAGGTTCCCTCCTGAGTTCAACTATATCACTGTCCTCAGGACGCTCATACAGTTGAATACAGTGGTCAGGGAGCAATATTTTGTGCTGCATTGTCGTATTTGGTTCTCCTGGGCTGGTATTTTGTGCTGCACGTCTGTTGTCCCATCCTATTTGTTTGGTCCTGCCTACTGGTGATGCCCCGTCTTCTGTTAATTTGGACCCACGCTGGCTTCAATGTTAAAAACTCCACCTTGTGCACACCTTGTAGAAATGGTAGAGTTTTTTTAAATAGCTGATTTGAGAAATGACATGTTGCTTTGAGATTTGATTGTGGATTCCATGGAAGTCAATAGGGAAGCAGAAAGACAGCACTTAAAAACTCTTCTAAGGGGCTATTAACATGGCAAATTTTGCTCTCTAAATTTAGGCGCAGACACTGCGCCAAAATTCCGGTGGCGGCAATGTCATGTATGCCTCCCATTGTTTTCAATTGGCAGTGCTGCAATTTGCAGCCAGGTGGTTAAAAGCCAGGACTGTTCCAAGAAGGGACCTGTCTCTTCTTGGGGCAGTGTGCAGACAGCCGCTGCTTGACCCTTAGGCCCCTTTCACACGGGCGAGTTTTCCGCGCGGGTGCAATGCGTGAGGAGGACGCATTGCACCCGCACTGAATCCGGACCCATTCATTTCTATGGGGCTGTGCACATGAGCGGTGATTTTTACGCATCACTTCTGCGTTGCATGAAAATCGCAGCATGTTCTATATTCTGCGTTTTTCACGCAACACAGGCCCCATAGAAGTGAATGGGGCTGCGGGAAAATCGCAAGCATCCGCAACCAAGTGCGGATGCGTTGCGATTTTCCCGCATTGTTGCTTAGCAACGGGACCCAATCTCTATTATTTCCCCTTATAACATGGTTAATAAAGAATGCATTGTTAAATGAAGAGGAAGGGGTTAAAAATAATAAAAGTTAACTTACCTTAGCCACTTGATCGCGTAGTCGCGATCTGTCCTCTCTTTCCCTGCAGCATCTAAGATCTACAGGACCTGTGATGACGTCACATCACATGGTCCAATCACATGGTCCATCTTACCATGGTGATGGACCATGTGATTGGACCATGTGATGTGACGTCATCACAGGTCCTTTAGATCATAGATGCTGCAGGGAAAGAGAGGACAGATCGCGACTACGCGATCAAGTGGCTAAGGTAAGTTAACTTTTATTATTTTTAACCCCTTCCTCTTCATTTAACAATGCATTCTTTATTAAGAATGCTATTATTCCCCTTATAACCATGTTATAAGGGGAAATAATCAATTCTCCAGTAGACCCGAAACCGGACTTCAGTGATGAAGTCCGGCTTCGGGTTGGGTACCAAACATGGCGTTTTTTCTCACGCGCGTGCAAAACGTGTTGCAAACGTTTGCACCCGTGCGGGAAAAACGCACATATTCCCGCAACGCACCCGCCTCTTATACGGGCGTCAAACATGACGCCCGTGTGAAAGAGGCCTTAGGGTTCTAGAATGCATTGTATAACACTGACAGCATGAAGACAAAAACTCATCCACAGACGTCCGGGAGGTTGGGCTCCGCAATGGCCGCATCTTAACTGAGCTCCGGACCCACCGCTCAGAGAAGGCTGCCCCACGCACTCCTTGTCGAGCACCAAAGGCGACCAGTGTCCGGATAAGGGTAGGACAAGGTTGGAAAAAACACCTAGCCCGGCTCTCCTACGTCCCTGGAAGCCCCAGAGACCACCTTCAGTTACGTTGCCTGAACTGCCTGCCTGATCAGGCAAACTGTATGCAAACGCATGTCATTTTTTCTGACTGATCAGGCATTTTTTAGACTGATTAGGTCTGAAAAATGCCTGATCAGTCAAAAAAACGCATTGCAATACGGGATCTGTTTTTTCCAGTGTCCACTGTTTTTCCGGTATTCATTTTTCTCACATTTTTAAAGGTCTGTGCATGCGCAGACCGGAATGCCTGATCCGTCATTGCAGTATTTTTAATGCCGAATCCGGCACTAATGCATTGCAATGGAAATTGATGCCGTGTTCCGGAATTTTGGACAGAGATTATACCGCAGCATGCTGCAGTATTATCTCCGGCCAAAATGCCGTTCAGTGACTGAAGATATCCTGATGCATACTGAATGGATTTCTCTCCATTCAGAATGCATTAGGATATAACTGAAGCATTTTTTTCTGGTATTGAGCCCCGACGGAACTCAATGCCGGAAAAGTTTAACGCTAGTGTGAAAGTACCCTTAGAGAATCATTAGTGATCACGTCTCAGTCTTTGCATTACTCAAGTTTTTAGTGTGGCTATAGCACCATCTAACGGTGTTAAGTTGTATTACACTTTGTTTTTCCTGTTACAATACTACTGCATTGTGGGTGGTGCACTGCATTGTGGGAGTGTAAAGCATCCTGGGAGAGAGAAGCCTCCAGTCTCCAAGACACATCAGCAGAGCTGTTCTTTTGCATATCTCCTTCTCAAACTCTACCATCCTTGTAAAAGCATATCTGGTGAGAGAACTAGCTTTGTTTCAGGGATATTATGGTATGCAGAGCTGTACAGCTAGTTGTAATTGTTACTCAGTGAGTTGTTACTACTGTTAGCTAGGCAGCCGTTTTACCATGTGCTTCAGTGTTATGCAAATGTTACAGTACATGCTATTCTATACGTTAGACTTATACATGTTATTTGTATTTTTGTAGTTTTACCGCACACTTGTACAATCTCTCACTCACACGCATCACGCAGAAAGTACAACCTGTTGACCAATAAACAAGTTAGACTACAAAGAACAGTCCTTTTATTTGGAAGACAGGAATGGTTTATGCTGAA
Source organism: Bufotes viridis (assembly GCA_033119425.1). NCBI lineage: Eukaryota > Metazoa > Chordata > Amphibia > Anura > Bufonidae > Bufotes > Bufotes viridis. The sequence continues at coordinate 438,979,614 of CM065591.1, read as the reverse complement.
TGTCAGACTGCACAATGTGTGAACGTGTATGAAGACAGAAGTACAGCAGCCACAGCTTTTGTCATCCAGCGCTGCTGCGCTCTCCCTATTACAAGGCTGCTGCCTCCCTCCGGCTGTACCACAGTACCGGGTTAGATTGAGGGGTGTCGCGCCATTATTATCAGAGCGCAGTCTGGGAGGATTGTATTTACAGCAGTGCTGCAGAGTTGGTCTCTGCTTTATATTTTCTGTTTTACAGCCACAGGCTGCCTGTTGCTCACCTTGTACTGGCACTATATTGGCAGAGCCTGAACTATTATTGTCTCCCACTGGACTGTGAAAGAGCTGCAGGAGATCCCTCTGATTATGTATTTGGGCATACATATCTGCATTTTGCTGGTACGCGTGATCTAACTACATTGCCCACTACTGGATCTTCATATTGAGGGACTTATTTCACAGCTACTATAAGCGTTATATATTCAGCACCCCGGATCTTTGCGTTTGGTACTTTTGTTTGATTCCTCATGTAATACAATTGATACTGTGACTCCGCTGGTTTCTTTACATTGAAGCTCGACGCTATTTTGTGACAACATGGATACGTTCGTGGGAAAAAGAACAGCTGCTACTAAGGGTCCTCAAACCCTAAGCCGCAGTCAAACTCCATCCTCTCCAGTACATACGCCTTCAGACACTATTATGGATACTTTAAAGGCAACAGCCCAGGCTATCTCTGATCTACTAATGCCAACTATTGATACTAGGTTGGCAATGTTTCAACTCCTCCATGGACCTCATTGTCTCACAAGTAACGGCTCACAACACCTGCCTATCTGATGTCGAGCAGAGAATCTCTGATCTAGAGGACACGGTCCGCGCATGCCGCAAAGAGTTGGAAGAAAAGGAGCAATTGCTTGTTACTTTGCAAAACAAGGTGGACGACTTAGAAAATCGATCCCGGCCTAATAACGTGTGCTTTACTGGAGTTCCTGAATCTGTCCATCCCAATGAACACTTATGGTTCACATCTGAATGGCTACCTCAGGAACTAAAGTTGGGGGACTCCTCATATAAAATACCGGTGGAATGCGCCCACAGAGTGGACCCCATGTGCTGACAGCTACTCAAAACTGAGACCTGTTATTTTTGGATCTATCAGGATAAAATCAGAATCATGGTAGCCTTTCGCCACGCCTCTGCAGTCAGCTAAGAGAATTCCAAGCTCCTACTATTCCAGGACTTCTCCTCAACAGTGGTGGAAAAACACAGAGCCTTCAACCCTGTCTGTAAAATTCTACTGGACAAATCAATCCGATTTAATCTTCAATATCCTGCCACCCTCTGTTTCTCCATAGGAGACAAAATGTGGGTGTTCAACGACCCCCAGAAGGTTCTAGCCCATCTTCATACTTCAGGTCGAGCTACGCCCACCCCTCCTACTGCACCTACTTGAATGCGGGCTCACATGTGACTTTTGGTGTAAAGTTAATATTTTGCTTGTTTCGATTCATTTGCATAATCTAAACTCCGGTGATGGACTTTGCATTACTGTATGTTTTGTTTTTTGTTACCATGGTGCTGCTCTCACGGGCTGACGGGCAGCATGGTGATAACTTTTTTTTTTTTTTTTTTTATTGTTAGTGAAAATCCTTTGCGAGACCTCATGGGTTACTGGGGGGGGGGGGGGGGTGCCTGCATGCTGGGACGGGTTTTCTTCCCTCTCCTTTTCGTCACATTTATATCAATTTTTGCCGCTTATTGGTATTCGTTAAATGTCGAGTACTACCAATGTTACTGCATCCCGAATCTCCACCTTAACTTGGTGTACCTGGAATGTTAACGGCCTTAATACTCCAGTCAAATGTTAAAAAGTGTTGAACCATCTGCATAAAACTTAAATCACACATTGTATTTTTACAGGAAACCCACTGGTTCCCAACCTAGTTATCTTGTTTAGCTCTCTGATCCAACACAAAATATTGGAGACTATTGAGGACCCAGCAGGCAGGTATCTCCTGGTAAAGGTTATTATTAAAGGTACAATCTACTGTTTGGTAAATGTATATGCTCCATATACCTCCAATTGGGGCCTTCTTTGCATCGCTGCTGATGGCTATAGCCAACTGGGATGTAAACAATGTCATAGTGGTGGGGGAACTTTAATGATGTTTATGATATATTACTAGATAAATCTCAACAGGGTACATCTTCTCCCACTAATGCTGCTAACGTTATTCAAACGCTCATGGATCATTTAGATCTGATAGACCCTTGGCGATTGCTACATCCCACAGATTCTGACTATACACATTACTCACCTGTCCACAATTCTCATGAGAGAATGGATTACTGGTTGATCCCACATACCTCCATTCACCTTTTGAAATCATCCCGAATTATGGATATCTATATTTCAGATTTTTGATCTGGATACCCTTGAACCCAAGGGTATGAACCGTGATTTCAAGATTGGCTCCTTATTTTAATCCTAGCCCTAAGACTATTGTGCTATTGTCTGCTTTTTTAACCACTATTATAACCCACTCCTGTTTTTTCCCTCTCCTTCTAGTAACCCAGCTCCCATCTGACCGTATTTGCCTGTACTGGACACACTGTGGGACGATTCCCACTGTTGCACCCGTGGAACTTGTGGGATACCAGGTATCGATACACAGGCCGGTATTGTATAATTAGCACAATGTATATATTCCAGATGTGGAGATTCTCATTTACTCTTGGGGACCCTTTACACCATCCCTAACTGGTTTAGATAGACAGCTACCTGTGGTTGCCATAGACTCATCGGCCGGGTACGAATGAGGGGGTTCCAGCAACAGTGTTGTTCCTTAACTGGTTGCCCACTGTTGCCTCATTAAGGCGTTGGTTTTTGTACCCCTAACTGTTGTCGGGGAACAACCATATACACCTGTGTACCCCCTATGTATGGTAACTAGAGCCATACTGACAGGCAGGTATTTCACTTTACCGCCTGTTTTGGCTTTTAAGAGTATGACTGTTGGCTGAACTGTGAGTCGAAAATGGGCACCGCTCAACATGGTGCTGTTCCACACCTGGGGTTTTGGACAAGGGTCCCCACCATCTCCACACTGGACAAATGGTTTCCTGGGATGGATTATCCTGACCTGTGTTCAGATCCTGTGATCCCACGTGTAAAGTTCCTTCTGGGGACATTCAGACATATCGGCTTATGGTGATGAGCTTGAATGCCTTATTATGGTCTTGAAATGCCTCTGTGATCAATTTGTAATGATACCTTATGGGATCACCAGTTAATACTTCTACCTATGCCATATCTGTTGAAAGATCATTTAGGGACTTGTCTACCACGGCGGACATTTATAGGAACTTGACATTGATGGAATATATCAACATTACTGCTTATATTAGTGGCGATCATGCGATCAGGACGTTACCACTCCAAACATAGTTTCCTGTTACACGCATAGATGCTCGCCACCAGCGTTCAGCCTTTGCGTCGGCTGTTGCCATGACTATCAGTCGCGGTCATGTGACTAGATCACATGACCACTACGTCATCTGAACATGCGCAGTTCCCGATTTCACATATCGACGTACGGCACTGGACTTCGCGCGTCTGCCGTTACTAAGGACCGCCTGGACGCCCCAGCCGGTGACGTCACAGCTCACGCTACTTCACTCGTATTGGGTATGTTCCTGGCTATTGCTAAGATTATTATTCCTTAATGCATATGAATCTTTGAAGCTAAGGATGGACTTCTTGCATAATATATACCTGAAGCATTTTTTCATATAATTTAGAAGACTTGTCCCTTTGTGTTCTCTCGGGAGATCACCTGACAGGGGTGGGTACCCCCTTAGGGGGTGTGTCATTTGACTAATGGGGTTATTGGTATATGTGTATATATATGTGTTGCACTCTTGATATATTTTATGCTTGATAAAGACCCCCACCGGGTCGAAACGTCGCATCTCACGTGGTGGAATAAACCTTGAGTATTAGAAGACTTTGGAGTGCTGCGATCTTCTTTCATCTGTTTCCATTGGAGAGGTTCTTCAGGTCAGGACCTAACATCACGCGCACCGCCACATCTTGGACTATCGGCCATCTGGCCGCTGATGGTGCTGTCCCACACCAATCTATTTGTTATATTTCAGACCATGCACCTGTCATTTTTGAGTCGACCTTAACTACGCCTATTCCTTTTTCCAAAAGATGGCGTTTCCCTTCATACTTATTCCACGCTGAAGATTTTAAAACCATGCTTTCCGGTTTCTGATTGACTTATGCCTCTGACAACGAGAGACATATAGAGTTTCTAAGGCAGTTATCCGAGGTCAGATTGTTTCATATGTCTCTCAAACGGAAAACATTAATGGCCTCATTAACCTCCACCCAGAAAACCCTTACTCAGGCATACAAGAAATTTAAGCTCCTGAAACGAAACAAAAATATTTAAATGCCAAAATTAAGGCCGAGGCAGATGCTCACGAGTGAGCGCTATTAGATGTGAACTACGAAAAACATAGATTCTTCCATTGGGGTAATAAACCGGGCAGACTGTTAGCTTTCCTTACCAAACCTTTTCGTACTGCTACAAAAATCTCCAAATTGAAGCTACATACGGGTTCTTTCGTATCTTATCCTATGGAAACTGAAGAGCAATTTAAATCCTTCTTTGAAACTTTATATACTGCACCCTCCGAGAACGTACCTTCAGGGTCCCCTTTTCTCAATGCAAATCTTTTACCCACCCTGTCAGACAACCATCGACAAATTTTGAACGCCCCTATTAGTCAAGATGAAAAACAGCCACTATTAAATCTCTGAAGCTTTCTAAGGCACCAGGTCCCGATGGCTTTGGGAATAAATATTATAAATTATTAGATACAACCCTGAGCCCCCACTTATACTCCCTGTATAATTACATTATTACTTCTAACACTATTCCTGACAGATTTAATGACGCCTGCATAACGGTTCTTCCAAAACCAGGTAAAGATCACCTACTGGTAGTCTTAACGTCCCATCTCGCTTTTAAATGCAGATGTTAAAATATTCACTAAAATATTGGCAAACAGACTTCCAACAATTCTCTCAGATATCATACACCCTTCACAAATAGGTTTGATGTTAGGGAAATCTATTACCTATAATATCTGAACGGCGATTGGGGCGATATCATCAAGCAGAGTACATCGACAAACTAAGAATATCCTAGTTAGCCTAGATGCTGACAAGGCTTGCGATCGAATGTCATGGAGATATCTTCAGAAAATCCTTTGGCTACGACACTTTGGCCCCATGTTCTGTACTGCTGTCCAGATGATGTACCATAATCCCCGCTCTACAATATGGGTTAACTCTATTTGCTCTTCCTGATTTGTAGTGGGCAGGGATTCTTCAATAACCCGAACCCAAACTTTGAACGCAGAACTTAAAACATAAGTTCGCTCAACACTAATTATTATTCCTCTCAAACCCATGTCAGGCTATCCCAGAGATAATGTCAGTTATAGTAATGTCGTTTGGCGCTATCTCTGGATTTAAGGTCAATGTTCATAAATAAGAGGCGCTTCCTATTTTTCGCACAGCCAGAAACCATTGGGGGACTTTATTCCCATTTCAATTGCATCCCGAATCCATTACTTACCTGGGAGTTAAATTGGCAGCCAACCCGGCCCAGTTGTATAGGCTGAACTACCGTCCTATTATTGCCTCAATTATTTCTTTAATTCAATCCCAGCAACATTTTACATTGTCCTTCTCTGGCCGATGTCACCTCCTTAAAATGGTGGCCTGCCCTAAGCTACTCTATCTAATTCTAACTCCAATCATCGGACATTAAACTGCTCCAATCATTGGACATTAAACTGCTCCAATCATCGGACATTAAACTTCTTCAGAGAACTTTTAGGCGATTCATTTGGAGCTCCTCATGAAGGAGTCGTTTTAGCCTTTATAAACTACAGCAACCTCGAATATTGGGGGTCTTAACTTCCCTGACATTTCACTATATAACCTGGCTTCCAACTTTCGATATGTTATTGATTGGATGCGAAGTAAAACCCATTTTGCTAATGTGGATATGGAAAAACAATTTTTCCTTCACTTCTCCCTTTTGGCACTCCTGCATTTACCGAAAACTATGCTTCCTCCTAACATAAGAGATTTCCCTGTTCTGTGGAATACTATTCAAGCCTGGCATAAAGTAAGGAAGCTTAGTAAACTAGATGGCACACATACTTTCTTTCAGCCCTTTTTGAGTCACCCGGGATTTCGGGGGGCAGACCGCCCAGGGAATATACTACCCTAGCATCACAGGGATGTATTTGGATTCTTAATATGTTAGATTCCAGTCACTCTGTTCTTTCTTTTACAGAAGCCTCCTAACGATTCCCGAGATTTAATCATAACCAATTTATATATCTGCAAGCCCATGGTTTTGTATGAACAATATTCCGGGAGACTTGAGAAAGGCACGCTTAAACATATTTCTTAAAAGTGTCCAAACTCTGATTCCTCAGACCACTAATAGATTGGGATGTAGTCACCACAGGTCTGAGTAAATGGATCACAGACTTTCCAAATCTGGAAGTCAAAACATTATTAGAGGCCACATTGAAAATACACAAACATTCCCCAGTCAGCAGCTATACGGATATGGCTTTGATGATATTCCATAGAGCTTATGTGACAAAGAGCATTAAAAATAAAATGTATACTGGAGAATGAATCTGGATCGCACATCCTCAACACTATGCTTTTGATATAACGACTGTCTCAGCATAATTACGTGGTATATCCGCCCAATTTGTAATACATTGTATGCTGTGCTAAAGAGGCATTAGTATACAGTTTGATCAAAGAGCATAGGCCCACTTACCGCGACAAGGAAGCCTCTACAAGTGGGAAACTACTCTAACCTATAAATGGTGCAGCCGTGCGCGGCGACCACCGGCGCCCCAGCACCGCACCGGCAGCAGACGGCGGGACCCAGGAGCCACACAGCATCCCCACTGTGCAGCAAAGCCTCCTTGGCTCTGGGTCCCACCGCCCCGCCAGCACAGCACTGAGGCAGCAATGGCAGACACGCAGTACTGCACCATGTGAACGAGTGCAAAGCGCTCACACAGTCACAACCCTCAGGAAGTGCGTCTGAGAGATAGTAGGAGTTTATAAACCCCTTGCAAACTAAGGCTAATTAAAAACACCTAGTCCAAATGGGGATGAGTGCTGACCCCAGAGGGGGAAAAAGAAAATAGATAATTACAATATATAATGGAGAGTGAATCTGGATCGCACATCCTCAACACTATGCTTTTGATATAACGACTGTCTCAGCATAATTACGTGGTATATCCGCCCAATTTGTAATACATTGTATGCTGTGCTAAAGAGGCATTAGTATACAGTTTGATCAAAGAGCATAGGCCCACTTACCGCGACAAGGAAGCCTCTACAAGTGGGAAACTACTCTAACCTATAAATGGTGCAGCCGTGCGCGGCGACCACCGGCGCCCAGCACCGCACCGGCAGCAGACGGCGGGACCCAGGAGCCACACAGCATCCCCACTGTGCAGCAAAGCCTCCTTGGCTCTGGGTCCCACCGCCCCGCCAGCACAGCACTGAGGCAGCAATGGCAGACACGCAGTACTGCACCATGTGAACGAGTGCAAAGCGCTCACACAGTCACAACCCTCAGGAAGTGCGTCTGAGAGATAGTAGGAGTTTATAAACCCCTTGCAAACTAAGGCTAATTAAAAACACCTAGTCCAAATGGGGATGAGTGCTGACCCCAGAGGGGGGAAAAAGAAAATAGATAATTACAATATATAATGGAGAGTGAATCTGGATCGCACATCCTCAACACTATGCTTTTGATATAACGACTGTCTCAGCATAATTACATGGCATATCCGCCCAATTTGTAGGTTAGAGTAGTTTCCCACTTGTAGAGGCTACCTTGTCGCGGTAAGTGGGCCTATGCTCTTTGATCAAACTGTATACTAATGCCTCTTTAGCACAGCATACAATGTATTACAAATTAGGCGGATATGCCACGTAATTATGCTGAGACAGTCGTTATATCAAAAGCATAGTGTTGAGGATGTGCGATCCAGATTCACTCTCCAGTATATATTAAAAATAAAATGTCTCTCGATTGTACCTATTCTTGCTCTGAATGTAATATACCCAATACAGATCTATACCATCATCTGTGGGGCTGCACATATGCTCAAGGTTTATGGGAGCAAGTGTGATCCCACATATTAAAAACTTACAATATAAGCTTCAGTGCTACTCCTCAGTGGGCTATTTTTAACATATTATCTGAGGAACAACGCGGTCTTCCTAGACGAGATAAAGCTTTAGTACACATTTGGGCGGCTGCTACTAGAAAAAGCCTTCTACATCGATGGCTAGACTCAGAAATACCTTCTATCCTTTTTATCCAGACCAAAATAACCATCCTGTTTAATATGAACTTGATTTTTACTTTATCAGATAAGGAAAAAATGACCAAACTTTTTTTGAAAAATTGTCTTTATTTATGAATACTCTTTCCACTTCCATCAAATCTATACTTATTTCACATTTTGAGCATACCACGTGGTATTAATATGATGCTCTTCATGGACGCACACCTATTCAACTTTCGGCTAGCACTTGAAGTTTCCCCCAAGTGCCATTTTCTTTAGGGTTGGCGCACAGGATTGGGGGAGGGAGGGGTTGTGGGTAAAGCGACATTGTTTTTGACATTCTTGTTCACCGATGTCTGTACCTCTCAGTATATACTGCCTTGTCACCGGTTATGCTGAATTGTATTTGCTTATTGATATAATGAAAAATCAATAAACAGATTTGGGAAAAATAAATAAAAAAATCATCAACAAGATGCAGTGAAATATAAGAGTGTGGAACTCGCTCGTCTGAAAGGAGCCTTTGGGGTGAAAATGAAAAAAACAAAAACATAATTCTGTTAAGTTTTTTTTTTATATTACGGTGTTATATGCTAAAAATTACATGGGGGCCATATTCTGCAGGTCAATATGATTGTGGCAATACTAAATTTAGATCGTTTTTTTTATTATATTTCTTGAAAAAAAAACTTTAAAAACATAAAACTTTTCTTTGCATCACCATTTTCTGACACCCATAACTATTTTAATTTTTAGAACTGTAAATGTTGCACTGGAATACACATGAGGTGCAAGGAGAAAGATAATGACATATCTTATCAATTACAAATATATGAACAGTCAGAAAATAAAATGTTAAGATATAAAGTTCCCATTGCTAGGACAGCAACTCTAGTAACATCTAGAGCCGATCCTACACACGTAAAAGGTAAGGCATTGTAGCCATGTAAGGCTATGTTCACAACTCCACTAAAGGTAATCCGGTAGTCTGTTCTGGCAGAGTTACCATACGCAGCATAGCTGGTGACCCTCGCACACCACTGGATCCCCATTGACTATAATGGGACCTGGCGACTTTCTCGCACAAATGTTGGCTTTCAGCAGGACAAATACCTCTGCATGACAACAGACAAAAGCTGGCATTTATGCCAGAAAGCTGCCAGATCCTGGTTGGATCCCATTATAGTCAATGAGGATCCAGTGGTGTTCGACAGTCTCCGGCTATGCTGCATATGGTAACTCTGCAGAAACAGGCTACCGGATTTACCTTTATATGAACTTACTCTAAGAAAAGAACACACAACTTACAACGTAAAACACAAGCGAGAAAGATGGATGGAGGGGGAAGAGGTCAGCTAATACAAGAAGTGGAGTGTACCAGAGAGAATGATATACGGAGATTTCTCTAATTTTATTTGTAAAATATGAAGAGCGGGTCAAGACACTGAAGGTATGCCAAGGGTTCCAGACTGAATGAAACATGTCCATAATGTTGTCAAATAAAGCTGTTAGGGAACAAAGTTCCTTCAATCTAACCATGAGTGCTAAATGGGAAGGAAGGGCAATTTGTCTTCAAGAATCAGCATTTTAGCAGCTGTACACAGATCTCATGTTATCTCCTCCTTGGCGGAAAGGGATACAGCCAAGTCGTTATGATTAAGAGAGGGCAGTCAGGTGTTCAGTCTGCCAGCTAAGATGTGGTTGAACATTTCGAGATAGGAGTTCAGTAAAGCTATGGGCCTGTATTTAGAATAGTCCTGAGTGTCTTTCCTGGGTTTAAGGATAACTATTATTTCAGAGTGAAGCACAGTGGAAGAAATAGGTGAGCTGTGTAAGAAGGAGTTTAACATGCATACTAAATAGGGAGTGAGCTCAGTTCTGTGAACCCATCCAGACCGAGGGATTTTCCTACAAGTAGGTGTTCTATAACATCAAGAAGTTCTACCTCTGCAATTTGGGTGTCAAAGGAGATAACCTCTCGCACGCGTTTACTCGTGATGCAGAATTTCCAGTATACATGCTGGAAAGGTTATATAACTTAGCTATATCCCTAGGTTGGTAAATGGGGCAGCCTTTAGCATTCAAAATTGTCGGCGGTATCATGCTAAGGTTTTGCCCTGTAATTGATGAGCCAATAGCATGTGGGCTTTGTTGCCCTTTGTAATATCGTAATTTTGAATACAACAAAAGGCGTTCCACCTATTGAATTTCTAGATTCTTTAGTTTGGCTTGCATCCGCATCAGTCTGCAAAGCAAGGAATCACTTAACCTGATGACCATTGCAGATTCTAAAGATCTGAGCTCAGCTGAGCTAGTTCTGACCAAAATATTTTCCTTATAGCAGGACTAAAACACTGTACATTGACCTCATAATACCACCTTATGGGCTTTCCACATGGTGGACACCGAAGAGACAGTGAGTATTCTCCTCAAAGAACGTTTGGATTTGGGTGCCTATGGCATCTCTAGTGTTCGGGTTTTTAAGGTTAGCCAGTGGTAGTCTCCATATGAAAACATATGGATTGAAATTGAAAAAAATAGTCCCAGTGCAACTAAAAGAAGCTGTAAGGCTGAAGGGGGTCCTCCAGAAATAGACTAAGGGGGCTTGAGTGGGGAGATAGTGCTGCGTAAGTCTGATGGCGGGCTGCCAGGACTATGGAGGAGATGGCAGTGATAAGCATATCTCCCAATCTCCAAAACTGGAGTTGGAAGGTCTAGAGCAGGCATGCTCAACCTGCGGCCCTCCAGCTGTTGTAAAACTACAACTCCCACAATGCCCTGCTGTAGGCTCATAGCTGTAGGCTGTTCAGGAATGCTGGGAGTTGTAGTTTTGTAACATCTGGAGGGCCACAGGTTGAGCATGCCTGGTCTAGAGTGTCACTGAAGTGGGTGTGTTCAGCATAGAAACATAGAGTAGCTCAGCGACCATCCTTCTGTGCTGTCAGGGTGAAAGTGAGGCCCCATCGATAAGTTGCTTGACGATTTCTTAAGATGGTGGAAAGAGGGCATAGGGGGTGGCACTTCTGCAGGGTGATCCAGGATAGATCGGGGATGCGAGCGCCATCAAATTTAAAGTTCTGTTGATTACGGGCTTTTCCCAAGATGGATTCTTTGAGAGTGAAGTCATGGACACAGCAAATGACATCCCTGGCGTTCCTTTCAAAATTTAGAGCCCTATGAGCTCAATCCAACTTGATTTTATGGGGTGGTGGCTTAGCCAAGATAAGATTAAATATTGCTTCTAGAGTCATGTGTAGGTCCTCATCTCTCGTAGCTTCAGAGAGATCCCGCACTGTAATATTGTTTCTCCACCCTCTGTTATCCAGATCTTCCAAATGTCGCTGCACATATGCCATTGTAATAGATTAGGAAGTCACAGTAGGTTGGAGTATGATCTCGTAACCTCATGGTCTTCTTCCAGGTTTTCAACTTGGGATGCAATACACTGCGTTATAAATCTCAGAATGACAGATTTTGGTCACCCCAGAAACAAGGACACTAAAGTCCTTCTTAGTGGGAAGCTGCATAATAAAGCATGTCAAGTTTAAGGAAGAGAATGGTGGATAGGCCCCAAATTGTCCATGTCGGAATCTGACCAGATCTGCAATTGGCAAAGTGCTGCAATCAAGGTGTAGCCCCTAGATCTTCACCTTATTACAGAGATGGGAGCTGGGATGATATAGGAACTGGTAGTGTAAGGCCCCTTTCACACGGGCGAGTTTTCCGCGCGGGTGAAATGCGTGAGGTGAATGCATTGCACCCGCACTGAATCTGAACCCATTAACTTCAATGAGCGGTGATTTTCACGCGTCACTTGTGTGTTGTATCAAAATCGCAGCATGTTCTATATTCTGCGTTTTTCACGCAATGCAGGGCCCATAGAAGTGAATGGGGTTGCGTGAAAATCGCAAGCATCCGCAAGCAAGTGCGGATACAGTGCGATTTTCACACATGGTTGCTAGGAGACGGTACATGATGGTACAGTCCTAGAATGACCTTTGCATGCAGCAGTAGCAGCCATCTGTGGGGCAGCAGGAGGAGATGCAGCACCCGAATAAGACCTCTGTACATGTGAAGACAGAGAGCAACTAGACATTGGTGTTGTGGGGCAGCTGGACACTCTGCGGCTTCAGCTTACCCAGGCCCGATATGCTTATTTGCGTAAGGGTTGTAGTAGGAGTTGGTAGAAAGGAGGCCTGAGATTACGATGAAAGAGAGTCTCATGTATAGGATGATGGCCTGGTATGAAAGTCTTACATGGTGCCCGGGAGGGGGTGTCTGGTGCAAAAAAAAATTGTGGTGCAATGTGGGTTCAAAGCTCAGAGGTCATGCGCCAATCTCCACCAGTTTCAAGGCCATGCCACCCCTAACTTTTTTATATTTTCCTGTATAGGAGTGTTTTTTGCTGGTCAAATTTGGGTTTTCATTAGTAACATTTTGAGGTATGTACGACTTTTTGATCACTTTTCATTACATTTCTTTTGGGAGACAAGGTGACCCAAAAAATAGAGAATTGTAAATTTTTATTTTTTTCATTATGATGTTCACTGCACAGGAAAAATATTTTTATATTTTAATAATTCTGACATATTCAGACACGGCGATACCTGTTATATTTATTTTATTATTCTTTATTTTTATTTGCCAATCCCGGTCACTGCCGGCGGGTGCCTGCTGTATTACATAGCCGTTATCTGCCATGTATGGAGCAAGCTCAGTGTGTGAGCCTGCTTCACAGAACCGCTTAACGCCAATCACCTACATAATAGTGCTTATGCATTAAAGGGTTAAAATCTGCAGCATGTCAATTTATAATGTGGATTTCCACGTTTGCAATATACAGAGATTGAAATCTGCGGCAAACCCCCAGTATTTACGTTACAAGGCAGATTATACACAGATTACTCTAATACTTCCCTACTCCTTCCTAAGATCAGAGGGAACCTACAAGGATATTTGAGGTGATAAGATTCATACTCTTCATTGAGCTCACATTAATGGGGTTGACTGCTTGTTGAGAAAAAAAAAAAAAAGACACAAATGTTATAAAAAAATAAAGTAAAAACCAATCCTCTATCTAGCTAACGCAGACGCTCCACTGGTCGCCCACCTGTCTTTATTTACGCACTGCCAATAGGGTTGCCACCTTTCCAAACAAAAAATCCCCGCGAGTTAAGCCCCACCCAAAGGAGTGTGGTTGTGGGGGCGTGGCTTAAGGTGTTAAGTTGCTATGTCATAATATGGCGCCCAGTATTAATAATGCCCCCATTAGTTCCCCCTAGTAATATTAATGCCTCCATTAGTGCCCCCCAGAATTGATAATGCTCTTCATTAGTGCCACCAGTAAGGCTCCATTCACACGTCTGCAAAATGGGTCCGCATCCGTTCCGCAATTTTGCGGAACGGTTGCGGACCCATTCATTTCCAATGGGGACAGAAAAGATGCGTACAGCACACTTTCTGGATCCGCATCCCCAAAAAATAGAACATATCCTATTCTTGTCCGCAATTGCGGACAAGATTAGGCATTTTCTATTATATTGCCGGCAATGTGCGGTCTGCCAATTGCGGAACGCACATTGCCAGTGTTCGTTTTTTGTGGATCCGCAAAACACTTACGGATGTGTGAATGTACCCTTATAGTAATGCCTTCATTCATTAGTGCTCCCCAGAATTTTTTTTAAATCAAATTCGTCTTTTTATTGCAATAAAAGTTTGTATACAACAACAAGGAGTCACTCAGTCTATACAGCAAATCTCTGAAAACATGGTGGTACCTCCACTTTATCAAAGTCAAATATGTATACCAATCCTCAATACTATTATGGTGCGGGGTTTTATATAGACATTACTAAAAGAAAAACAACATAATAACATACAAACCCCCTCCCCCCACCCACCCTAGACCATGCAGAGAGATGATTGCACCCCCTCAGTAATCATAGTACAGAAAGGGCATAACAATGAATAATATCACTGTTGCATGTATGTGATCTTCCAGAATAGGTCCCTTATTAGGTTAAGATAAATGACCTAGTAGGGATAGTTGCCCTCTCAGGCAATCTCTTGTTAATGCTAATGAAGGCAAATTCCCGGATGCCAGCCAACCCTGCCATATTGACAGAAGTTTAATTGGACACTTCCGTTTGACATATACCCCTCTTTCAAAGCACAAAACCGTATTCAGACTATTTATATATTCTTGTCTAGTGGGTGGTTTCTCCTGTATCCAATGTTTGGCGATCAAAACCCTCGCTTGGAATAGCATCCTGTGTATACATAGAGACCTTTTATCGTCTAATCCTGGGGAATTCAGTATACCCATCACACAGACTCTAGGATCATTGGGTAATTTTATCTGGGTCATTACGGCAATCAATTCTCTTATCTCCTCCCAATATTTACCCATTTTTGGGCAGTTCCAAATCATGTGAAGCAATGTCGCTTCTGTTACTCCACAACGAGGGACGTAACCTATCTTAAACAGGAGCTTGGGGGTTCTATACACTGTATGGATGAGATATATCTGAGACAGTCTCTGAGATTTATTGAGTGTGAGACGAGGGGTTAGAGCCAGAATGTCATTCCATTGTTCCTGAGATATGACCCCAAGATCCTCTTCCCATTTTCTCTTTACCACCAGGGGGGTTGAAAAGGTATTGCGTTAACCATATAGGTATATGGCTGAGATATCAGGCCCTTGGTAGACCTGCCTTCCAGCAATTGTGCTCCCCAGAATTAATAATGCCCCTATTAACTCCCAGTAATATTAATGCCCCTATTAGCATGCCCCAGAATTAATAATGCCCCTATAAGTTCCCCTAGTAATAGTAATGCCTCCATTAGTGCCCCTCAGAATTAATAATGCCCCCATTAGTGCCCCTCAGTAATAACAATGCTTCAATTAGTGCCCACCAGAATTAAGAATGCCCCGTTAGGACCCCCCAGTAATATTAATACCCCAATTAGTGCCCCCCAGAATTAATAATGCCCCCATTAGCGCCCCCAGTAATATTGATACCCCATTGGTGCCCCCAGTTATAGTAATGACCCCATTAGTACCCCCTAGTAATAGTAATGCCCCCATTAGTTCCTCTGATATTAATAATACCCCCTTCTCGGCTTGTGGGGAAAAAAAAAACTCACCTCCTCCATTTGATCGAGCTATGGTGAACACACGCTGTTGACTTGACTGGATAGGACCTGCGCTCCAGCATGATGACGTTTCGCAGGTCCTGCTGCTTCCAGTCGATGCTGTGAAACGTCATCATGCTGGAGAGGTGGTCCTGAATACGGCGCCATCAAATGGATGAGGTAAGGTTTTTTGTTTTTTTTCTTAAGGGTACTTTCACACTAGCGTTGGTGCGGATCCGTCTGTTTATTTTCACAGACGGATCCGCACCTCTAATGCAAATGTTTGTATCCGTTCAAAACTGATCCGTTTGCATTAGGTTTAAAGAAAAATGACAAAGTCCAAAACGGATCCGTTTTGGATTACATTGAAAGTCAATGGGGAACGGATCCGTTTTCAAATGCACCATATTGTGTCACTGACAACGGATCCGTCCCCATTGACTTACATTGTAAAAAAAAACGGATCCGTTAGGCTCCGCCTCTTCAGACGGACACCAAAATGCTGCATGCTGCGTTTTGGTGTCCGCCTCCAAAACGTAATAGAGGCGGAACGGAGCCGAACTGATGCATTCTGAACGGATCCTTATCCATTCAGAATGCATTGGGGCTTAACTGATCTGTTTTGGACCGTTTGTAAGAGTCCTGAAACGGATCTCACAAACGGAATCCAAAACGCTAGTGTAAAAGTACCTCAACACAAGAGGAGGGGGGAGTTAAAGGCTATACTAGTAACAGTCCATATAGGGATACCAGCAATTATTATTGGCAGTAGAAAAAAAATTACCGGCACTAAATTACCGGCTTGGCCGGCGAGATACCAGCCATGTGGCAACCCTAACTGCCAGCAGTGACATGCCGTGCCTGTACATGACTGGGGCAGCTAATCAATAAATAGGCATATTCATAGCCCAAAATAAGAGATAAAGATGTCCCCTTCATGTAACTGCATCCCCTTAGTGCCCTTCCCCAGACTATTGGTCCCCATTAGTGTCCCTTCAGAATAATATTACCCCCATATGAGAGGTGCCCCCTTACCCAGCCCCATTCCCATGATAAACAGGGCAGAGCGGTCTACAAGCTTCTTATAGCTCACGCAGCAGGTGAGAAACCTTCACTTCATCGAGGGGGGCCTGCATTGGTGTTCTTTACCAACATCATGATGGCTACAGACCATGCAGCCTACAAAACCACATAAATGAGACCCTAGCGCAGACCAGTGCGATGAAGTGATGTCTGAAGAGTAAATACTTGAGAAGCTGACAGCTCTCTCATCCCCCATAGTATTCAAGGCCAAAATCTGTGGTATATGCTCTGAATGCCTGGTGCCACTAAAGCCCATATTAGGGCTCGTGCACGCAAATGTATTTTTTCTCTGTGTCCATTCCGGCTGTTTGTTTTTTTTTTTTTTATTCGGCCGGTATACGTAACCATTTACTTCAATGGGCCCTCCAAAAAAATGGAAATTATTCCGTGTGCATTCCGTGTCCATATATCCACATGGCCGTACTGCAAAAAAATAGAACATGTCCAATAATTGTCCGCATTACGGACAAGGATAACACTTGTTCTATTAGGGGCCTGCTGCCCCGTTCCACAAAATGCGGAATGCACATGGCCGGTATCTCTGTTTTGTGGACCTGCAATCTGTGGACCGCAAAACAGCCAACGGTTGTGTAAATGAGCCTTTATAATGTAAACCACAGATATCACAGTAGCATACCCTTAAGTGGGGAAAATTGGCTTCTACCTCACAGTTTTTCTTTTTTGCTTTCCTCTGGATCAACTTGCAGGCTAACAGGCCGAACTGGATGGACAGATGTCTTTTTTCGGCCTTATAAACTATGTAAGGGCTCTTTCACACTATCATTTTTGCTTTTGGTCCTAGATTTCCGTCCTCGGGGCTCTAGGACGGAAAGATACTGATCAGGATTATCTCAATGCATTCTGAATGGAGAGAAATCCGTTCATGATGCATCAGGATGTCTTCCGTTCAGTATGTGAATGTTTTTTGAATGTTGACAAAACCGCAGCATGCTGCGGATTTGTCTCCGTCCAAAAATCCGGAAGACATGCTGCAAGGACGGATCCGGAAATAATGCCCATTGAAAAGCATTAATCCCGATCCGACTTTAAGCTAAACGTCGTCTCAGCGCATCGCCGGATCCGACGTTTAGTTTTCTGAATGGTAACCATGGCAGCCAGGACCCTACTAAAGTCCTGGCTGCCATGTAAAAGTCCATGCGACGTCATTGTGGAGCGCCCCGGGAGCCGCACAGACGGTAAGTAGCTTCTCCCCTGGCTCCCCACTACTTTTCAATGGCAGCCGGGACTTTAGTAGCAACACTGAAAGCATTTTGAACACTGATCAGTTTTCAAATGCTTTCAGGTGTGTGGCGTTGTGACAGATCCGGCGGGCTTTTCCGGCGACGGAAATGCACGCCGGATCCTCACAACGCTAGTGTGAAAGAGCCCTTACTATACCTGACTGAAACCCATTTGTGACATCACAGCAGCTTACTGAAACCTACTTGTGATGGCACAGCTGCTTACATGATAAACCCACTTGTGACATCACAGCAACTTGCCTAAATAAACTCATTTGCAATGTCACAGTAGCTCAATAGATTAAAACCCATTTGGTGAAGTCACCGAAGCTTACTTGATAAAAACACATTTGTGATGTCACAGCAGCTGTTGCAGCTATAAACCACCTTTTTCATGACTCTCCATCAAATTTCTCATCACTATACCAATCCATCTGCGACATGGTTAGGAAAAATCTACACAAAGTATAGGAACCCTATTCTTTAAAGTGCTGTTCTCCTTACTCTGACCATCAAGGGTTCCAATTCAACTCCCACTAGGTCCTGACTCTCTACCAGGTACACTCTGATCAGCTGTTTTCAGAAGCTCTAGCTCTGGAACCAGGCACCAGAACTACACAGCATGGGGCCCAGTTACCATAGCACTGTTCCCATTCACTAGACACTGATTTTAGGCCTGCCTAAAGTTGGACCTCCTCTGATCGGATATTGAGGACATCCTAAGGATAGGTCATAAACAGGTAAGTCTCGGAAAACCCCTTTAAACGTGCATCTCAAGTCAATACTGGCTATACTACCCATCAGTTGTTCCTATGTTCCCTGGACTATGGCAAGTCAGTTTCTTCATTGTTAACTCTCCAAAAAAGAACGCAACCTAGATGAACCATGAAGGCTGAATGGTTATGACTGCTTGATAAACAGATAAAATATGGAAAATATCACTAGCTCAGCAGGTCAAATAGGTTATTGCTAGATGTTTAAACTGTATGGCCAAAAGGACACACCTGTAGATGTTATTGCTGACACATCTAATAGCAGTAATGTGTGCTAAGGGCCAGGTGTCAAACTTCACATAGTCACGACATGAGAAAGTGAAATGTACATTATCAGCAGCACATTACATAAAAAGTCATTGGGGCATCAGCACCTTATTGTCACACAAAAAAGGCAATAAAGCAAAGAACTCCGGAACCCGCAGTGAAGCAAATAGCTCACAAACCCCCCTTGTTTTATCAGAATGGAGATACACTGTGTAGAGCACCTCCTGCTCTGATAGACTTGGTATGTCATTATATTATATGGGCAGCCATTCATTTTAACGGTCCTATGTAATGTTACAGGGGTAATGTATAGCCAGACACTACTTACCCCAGGTGGCAGCTGACTGCTTGAGGTTAGGCTACTTTCACATTAGCGGCAGCCTCCGGAATAAAACTGTGATGTCGTAGTTTTATTCCGGCCACCTCTCAGCTTGTTTGCCGTGCTGGGGCCGGACCTCAGGCCGGCTCCCATTATAGTGAATGGGGCCGGAGCGAACTTCCGGCGGCACGCGTGCACTAGCGGCAGCAGGGATCCAGCAGGCTGTTCACCCGCTAGAACAGCCTGCCGCTAATGTGAAAGTAGCCTTAGGAATATTGAAGTTGCAGCATTGTTTATGGAACAACCCTATTAACTGCCCCCTTGCCCTGATGCCCAACCACGGATCTTTGCACTGCAATAAGCAAAATTACACAAGAGAAAAGACATAACTGCACATGAACAAGTGAATATAGTTTTGTCCTCCCCATGTTTATGTATTGTACTGTACTTCATTGTGGATTATGGGAAAAGAGATTTTAAGAAAGTTTGATGGTGCTTCTTCTGGGACAGCACTAATGTACATTCAGTACAAAGGGGACCATCCGGCCCAAAACGCGTTGTTCTGAAGATGAATAAAGCCTATTTTACTTATCTTCTGCACCTTGGATTGAGCAGCGCCACTTGTATATTGTTTCTACATTGACTGTTTATGTCAGAATGCTGCAGGATACCCATCCGACTCAGAGAGGGGATCTGACAGTGCCCAGTGGTGTGTGGTGGTAAACGGCTATGCCGGATACAGTAACTCCGGTAGTCTGTTCCTCTGAGAGAATATACTACCGGATTACCTTTACCGAGATGTTAACATAGCCTTAGCAGACCCAGATCAGCTCTGCAGAGCATGTTTCAGCCCCAGTTACAGCAATAAAAAAAGCAATGTTAAATGAGCCCAAAGGTCTTGTAAAATGTCTAAAATAAAAAAATGGATGAATAAAAACACTGACGTTGGCCAAAAAAAAACAAAAAACACCCAAATTGAAATGTCAGACTGTTGCAAAATTCGGCATGTCGTTATGTCTTAAGCAGATATGTAAGTGATTACTGGTGTAGTCTGATCTGGTCCCAAGATAACGCTGCCCTATAAAAAAAAAAAAAGTTTCAGAAGCTACTTTTGGGTAGTGTACCTCTTGGTGGGAGATCGTTGACTGCTAGACATGCCTGTACAACGCACTCTAGGACATTTTGCCAGCTGACTTTAAGAAGAGACGCATCCCTGGAATGAGAGAAGCAAAATGGTTGTTTCAACAAATTGCCCGTTCTGACTTAGCTGTTAAGTGTTGTGAGCAGTGATTACGTGAGGGCACGTATACATAGCGAACAGGCTCCACACAGATCACCCAACAGGCACAAGCAACTCCCACAGTTTCAGTGTCCACCAGCCAGAAAAAGGTGACACATTCCTGCTTATGATTATGTTGCATGTAAATTGCAGAAGGTTAGTGCGTGATGTATGAGGACAAGCTAAACCTAAGTAGCCATTTTGCCGAGTTATCCAAATTCCATAATTAGTTCCCTGCACCAGCTCATAGAATGGAAGGGATTACAGAAGAACCAGGCAACTCAGAGAGGGAATGAGAATACTGACAAAGGAAGGTAACTGTGGTTTATCAGACTCTAGTCTCCTTTGCATCAGATGGAGAGATTCTAAGCTACAAGCTGCCAACCATAGTCAAAGACAAAAAGGCCATTTGAATATAGTATTCCTAGAAAAGGATACAGAAGTATATGATCATACAGTACAGCAGAGATACTTCATCCCTCCTACCTAGGGAAATAAGAGAGAGAAAGACTGATTGTCACAGAGGACTATTCTTTATGCAACTTCTGAGAACTGATCTGAATCATTGTAAAAGCTGCCTTGATGTAAATGACTATTGCAATACCTTGATGACCTGTGGATCCGCTTTAGTAAAATACTGGGAGTTTGTTAAAAGGTCTAGTCTCCTTATTCTATATCATCATTACTACTGCTATCAACATTTGCACCTAACGGTGCTGGCGTCACGAACACAGGGGCCCAGCCACCAAAGCACCCTAAACACCAAGTACCATCAAGGGCACCTCAACCAACATCTGGCTGGTGTTCCCTGCCACCGAGAGTGCCCCGGAGGATTTTGTGCTGTCTTCCCATCCACTGCACGCCAGCCCCAAGGGACAACTTAGGGTACTTTTACACTTGCGGCAGGACAGATCCGATAGGCTATTCAGCCTGCCGCATCCGTCCTGCCGCAAGTGGCCGTGCACTGTCGTGCTGCCGCTCCGTCCCCATTGACTATAACGGGGCGGGGGGCGGAGCTACGGCGCAGCACAGCACTGCCGGAGATCGCCGGACGCAAAGTACTGCATGAAAAACAGTATTTGTGATGGCTCACCTAAACACAGGCTATTAGAATGGGTGCCTCCAACAATATTAGACTCACCCTGTCTATAAAAGCATGTAGAATGTATAAAATGTATCGTTATGTTGGGCACACCTCATCTGGCACTGCATACGATATGACAATAAATAGTGAGGTCTGTATCCGATTGTGGCAACTTGGTTCTATTTTAACACTCTTCTTGAAAATAATAGATGATTATGGCAGCTTCTTTTAGGAATGTATACACTCTTTATTATAAAACACTAAAAATCACTTGAGAACAAAAACAGAATAAAAAAAAAAAAAATTTAAATTTTAAATTTTTTTAAACGGCACCAAACCGCAATACACCTGAGGTATTATAGCAATTTGGTTATCTATCAGACTGCATGTGTGTTGCGACTTGGTGCAGATACATGCATATATGATTGCTCCCCCTATGCAAATATATATCGATGGTTTTCAATGTACATCAACCGTATATGATGGAACACAGTACACCTGTATTGCGATCACTGTTTAACTGCTGCCATTAGGTGTGCAGCATGTATAAACCTTTTGGTTATTATGTACCGTGGTCCATCTATTGAATTAAATCAATTACACATACATTTCATTAAATACAACAGTCATATATAGAAATTGTTATTATTGATATAACAAAATGCTGATGGCAGTTGTGATAATCCGGCAGTTTGTTATGATGATATAGTAGTCTGCATCATTGCCAAATGCTGGTATTCTGTGGAAGGTTATTTTTAATGTCCATACAAAAACACTGCCCACTCAAGATAGATTGTTTTAGTATACTATAGTGTTTGAGTATATTAGTGTTTTATAATAAAGAGTGTATACATTCCTAAAAGAAGCTGCCATAATCATCTATTATTTTCAAGAAGAGTGGTAAAATAGAACCAAGTTGCCACAATCAGATACAGACCTCACTATTTATTGTCATATCGAAAAGTACTGCATGTCCGACTTTTTGTCCGGCGATCTCCGGCCGTGCCGTGCCGTAGCTCCGCCCCCGCCCTATTATAGTCAATGGGGACGGAGCGGCAGCACGGCAGTGCACGGCCACTTGCGGCAGGACAGATCCGTCCTGCCGCAAGTGTAAAAGTACCCTGAACCGTGAGTACTACTATCCTCGGCATCTCATCACTAGTACACTCATGCACATCATCCCCTAGGGTGTCTGGTCGTCGCAGTGAGAGCTTCAATCCTGGCTTATCTGTGGAGCACCATCTGCTGGTGTGATGATCTGGGGAGCCATCCCCTTGAATAACTGCCATATCAATCTCTTTTTGAGCGGGCCAAAATGGCCATTACCATTTCTCCTCTGACTGGAGAGGCTTTGGCATGGGAGTGGAATGGTCCAGTCATAAATAATGAGCAATAATGAGTTTTTGGACTCATTTTGGAGAATTTTTGAAGAACCTGGGCGTGGTTTCTCAGTGGCCTCCTCATTATTAGGCCTCATGCACACGACCGTTTAGTTTTTTTGCGGTCCGCATATTGAGGATCCGCAAAACACGGAAGCCACCCGTGTGCCTTCCGCAATTTGCGGAACGGAACTGGCGGCCCATTATAGAGATGCCTATTCTTGTCCGCAAAACGGACAAGAATAGGACATGTTATATTTTTTTTGTGGGGCTACGGAACGGAGAAACGGATGTGGACAGCACATGGAGTGCTGTCCGCATCTTTTACGGCCCCATTGAAGTGAATGGGTCCGCACCCAAGCCGCAAAAACTGCGGCTCGGATGCGGACCAGAACAAGGGTCGTGTGCATGAGGCTTTACAGCTCCATATGAAGATATGGAAAGAAATTTAGACAGAGGGTTCATTCGTGGATCATCTTTTCCAACCAGAGCTGGATTTTTCTTGAAGAAGAGCAAAAATAAAGCCAATGCCCTATCAAGATCCTTGGATCTCACTGCCCAGGTGAAGAAACCACAACATACCATCGATCCTGCCAAAGTGGTGACTGTGGCTTCTATCAGTTCTGAGAAAAAGGAGTTTTGGGAATCAGTGGAGAACATTGATGCTTCTCTTCTTGTAAAGAAGTGTCTATATAGACCTGACTTAAAGAAGAGAGGGTACTGTTAGGTCAGCTGTCCATGCCTGCTACGCACCAGTTTTCATAAATCTCACTCCAAAAGCCAAATACAAATGCCTAATGTTCGTCACAACGGGCTGGTGAGAATACTTGCAAATCCTTTCTATTTGTGTTTATTTTAACCCAATCTGTTAGCCTAGCCTGTATTCCTGCCAAACATCCTGCCTGCCCTGCCTGTGGTTGTACTACTAGCCTGCCTGCCCGTCTATCCTGTGCCTGCATTCTTCTACACTTCTACTGCTTCCTGGACGTCTGGATGGATCACCAGTATCAGATCGGTGGGGGCCCGATGTTCCGTGGCCATCTCTCAGCTCACCAAGCACAGCGCCTAGGCCACGTGACTCGTGACTGATGAAATTGACATCACATGACCTAGGCTAAGCTGCTACTGCGTGCACCGGGGCCTTCTCAATCAGCAGATCAGCGGACTACCCACCGATCAGATACTAATGACCTATCCAGAAAATAGGTAATCCGTTAAAAAAAATCTTGGAAAACCCCGTTAAAGGGGTTAGCCACTTTATGGTAACTGTTGACAAATGTGTTTATAAAATGACCATATGGCACTTACTGTTAAAATTCTGCACCGTTTTCTCAGGTATGCCACCTTGTTGTCCAAGTTTTTTGTGCTGTCCACAGAGAGATCTTGTCCACAAAATGGCTGCTGGTAGAGGGTCATGTGACCAGGAAAATCACCTCCATGTGATGTCTCCTCTATTCAAATACACTGAATCTGCCATCTGCACTTCAATGCTGGGAGATTAGTGCAGGTACAAATTGATTAAACAAAGAGGGCACCGTGATTTGCCTGGTCACATGACCCTCCATCAGCGGCCATCTTATGGACAAGACCTCTATGTGCACAACACAGAAAATTTGCCTAACAAGGGGACATAGCTTATGAAATATATTAAACCGCACAGAATATCAACAATGGGTGTATTGGTAAATGCCATATAGTTATCTTAAAGGGGTATTCCCATCACAGACAATGGGGGCATATCGCTAGGATATGCCCCCATTGTCTGATAGGTGCGGGTCCCACCTCTGGGACCCGCATCTACAATGAGAACGGAGCGCGCGCAGCCGCCTTCCATTCATTTCTATCGGGCCGCCAAAAATAGCCGAGCGCTGGCACATACTTTCGTGTGCAGGAGCCCTAAAGATGTCAACATAGGTTTGTGCTCAGGAAAGCAGAGGGAATGGCTACAGACTGAGCCATCAGAGGGCTCGTCTGATGGATTTCACAATGAATAGGGCTATGCAGCCTGCAATGTATGAGAATACATAAAGGCTGCAGAAGACAAACAGCAAAATCCTGAATAAATCCTAATTAAAAAAACAATTTTAACCAGAAATATGCACATTTAAGTTAAGTATTGGGTGAGAGAGTCTACCAAAAATAAAAATAATGATTATATGGATTTCTTTTATTAAGAAAAAACACATATAGTTTTGATAATTGAAAATTACTTGCAGTTTTTACTTATACTTTTGTGTTAAGTAGAAGATTGCTTAATTATACGATTAAACTGCAAAGTACTAAAAAGCATTCCATTTAGTAAAGGGGTTTTCTCGGACTCCTATTTTGATGACCTGTCCTCAGGAAAGGTCATCAATATCTGATTGGTGGGAGTCTGACCCCCAGCTCTCCCACCCATTAGCTTTTTGGAGCTCCGTGAAGGCAAACCAAGCACAGTGCCATACATTGTATAGTGGCTGTGCTTGGTATAGCAATTCAGGCCTAGGAAGAGGTGTTGCACTTACTGAAGTGCTGTGGCCTCTTCAAACAGCTGCATGGCAGGGGTGCCAGAAATAAACCCCCACTGATCAGATATTAATGACCTATCCTGAATATATAAATCCTGGAAAACCCCTTTAAATAAAATCTGTTTAAAGAGAGAATTCATGACATGTGTACTATATTCTTTAGAAGCAACTGGAAATAAATGTCATTATGATCTTCCATGCGTTTTAGGAACAAGTCAGAATAATCTTTGATAATGATGTGTCGCCATCTGGTGGCCAGAAATGCTGTTACACATATGAACGCAGACTGCTATCAGGGCAGGGTGTTTGAGGATACCCTGCTAAATACAGTAGCGGAAAATGAAATACGGACACCTAGAAGGAGCTAAGATAAAAACTATTTTACAATATGGCAGTGCTGGAGGGTGTTACATGTAGTGATCAAAGTTCCAAGATCCTTACTTTACATACAGATGCTTTCTTCTTCTCTCTCACAGGACTGCTGATTGGGTGTTGTTGAAGTGTTCCCTATGCCTTCTAGATGAAGACAGTAGTGGTACTCGGAGAAACTGGATGGTCCATCCATAAAATCTTGGATAGAGTTGTTTGAAAAGTTTCTGTAGTGCATCTGTGGTGTCTACAGTGGTCAGAGGAGAAGTCAGACATGGCGGTGGTGCACTGTGGGGGAGGGATGGCCCAAGCGGGCTGTTTCACACGAGCGGATGCTCGTCCAACTTTTTAGTCCGGCGGCCTCTCGCCGTGCACTGCCGTGCCGTAACTCCGCCCCTGCCCCCATTATAGTCAATGGGGATGGAGTGGCAGTCCGGCGGCACGGCGATATAGCGGCAGGACGGTTCCGACAGGGTGAACAGCTTGTCGGATCCGTCCTGCCGCAAATGTGAAAGTAGCCTAAGGAGACCTACCGTATCTCAAAGGACAGCCACAGATTCACAAATGGATTCTGCAAATAGCTCCTGCAGTGACCCCCAGGACCATAATAAACCATCTACTTAAAGGTACTTTCACACTTGCAGCAGGACGGATATAGCCTGCCGGATCCGTCCTGTCGCAAGTGCCCGTGCACTGACGTGCTACCACGCCGTCCCCATTGACTATAATAGGGCGGGGGGGCGGAGCTACGGTGCAGCACGGCAAAGATCGCTGGACTGAAAAGTCGGACCTGCAGTACTTTTAGTCCGGCGATCTCCGGCCGCGCACTGCCGTGCTGCGCCGTAGCTTCGCCCCCCGCCCCATTGTAGTCAATGGGGACGGAGCGGCAGCACGGCAGTGCACGGTTGCAAGTGTGAAAATACCCTAACGCAGGACTGCATTCACACACTCCACTAGATTATTTGCCACTGACCTCTCAAAATTGCCAAGAGCACCTGCACTGGAGCTGCGAGAGGACCTACTGGGGGCACGAATGGCAAACAATAGTGTTCGGTGATGAATACGGGTTCTGCCTTGGTATTAATGATGGCCACATCAGAGATCACAAGAGGGCTGGAGAGCATCTACTGTCACCATGCACAATTAACAAAAAGACCAAAGCGGACCCTTGTGTCCACTAACATATTTTCAGCAGAAAGTGCTGGGACTAATGTAAAGGGACCACATAATAACAATGATGTAGGCACAAACTCGTATATATGTAAAACAAGAAAAGAGAGCCAATAGGGCTATAATAAAATTACTTTATTCCAATAATGTAATAGATAAATAAAAATTAGAGACGAGAGGTGACAGTATATAAGTGCCATCCGGTATCCAGCCAGCAAGAAAAGACAATACATGTAAATAAATAATGGTCAATACCAAAGATAGTAATGAAAGCGTAAAGCAGGGGAGCCGCAATAACAGGAACTATAAATATAGGCCTATAAAATAACCACCTCACAGTGAGGACAGCTCACCTGAAGTCTGCTGGGTCAGGAGACAGGACGGCACTACCCCAACGCGCGTTTCGGCGTGCCTTCTTCTGTGGGTAATGAGAAGGCACAGTGCAGAGACCACGGGACCAGACCCAGGTGTCCCGATGTGGGTGCCATTAGCTATCATGGCTATTCATGTCTGGTATTCGAGAAGGGAACAATGACCAGTTTTGATGTGTGCAGGACATCATGGAACCAGTCCTACTGCCATTTTTGATTCAGTTAGGAGATGTGGTGTTCCAACAAGTTAACACCTGACCACACCTTGCCTGAGCTACGGAACGCGCTCTTCGGGGTGGCCAGCAGCTCCTCTGTCACCAGATCTCTCCCCTATTGATGTCTGGGACTGGATGGGGCGACAGATCTCCAATGTGCCGCAGACAACAATCATCTTGGCGGAACTACAAATCCAAGCTGAAAGAGTTTAGAATGACAAACCACAGGATCGGTATGACCATGGCCATGGCAGACTGTATCACATAGGGGAGGGGAGATGCCACCCAGTATTAATGTCACCCTGCCTCACCATATACCTGCTGCAGGACCCAAAATAAAGGGGGCAGCACCCTGGTTGTGTGACCATTGACCCAGCACCACTAGCAGCTTATGCTCTGTCACAGTACCTTCTCAGGTTCTAGGTCTACTTGCTGTCTGGAACTAGTATTTTTCACCTACATGTTACTAATCCTTGATTGCGTGATTTTTGGTGGTGGATGTCCGCGAACTGCTTGTGAATACAGCACTAGTATTGAGCGAACTTGTGTTTTCAAGGTTTGGGTTATCTAAGAATTCCGTTATGGATCCCGCTACCACGGACCGTAAGTTATAGTCTTAGATACCCCAAACCTTGTATGCCGAACTTTAAATCACAAGTTCTCTCATCCCTATAAAGCACCTATCCAATAAAATATTCACATTCTCCAGTCACACAAATACATGCTCTACATCAGGCATGCTCAACCTGCGGCCCTCCAGCTGTTTCAAGACTACAACTCCCAGCATTCTCTATCAACCTACAGCAGGGCATTGTGGGAGTTGTAGTTTTACAACAGCTGGAGGGCCGCAGGTTGAGCATCCCTGCTCTACATCATGTTCGAAAGGAAACGTCTTCTCTTCTGGTGAGTGCGTCCAGCTCCTAGAAGCTCACCAAGCACAGCGCCGTACACTGTATAGTGGCTATGCTTGGTATTGCAGCCCAGCCACATTCACTCCTATTAGGGCTGAGTTGCAACTAGGCCATGTGACCGAAGTATGGTAACCTCACATGGAGTAGGAAGAGGCTGCAGCGCTCAGGGAACGCCCGGCTGCTTCAAACAGCTGATCAAGGTGGGGATCCAGGATGTTGGACCACCACTGATCTCATATTGAGGACATCCTGAGGAGAGGGCAGAAATATCTGTTCCGGGATAACCCCTTTCGTTTGTCATCAGTTGTGTCTTTTTTTCAGGCAGCTGAAGAAGATGCAAGTAAAACATGGTGGGGGAGATTTATCAAAACTGGTATCAACAAATCAGATTCCACCTTTCATTTTCCAAAAGAGCTGTGAAAAATGATAGGTGGAATCTGATTGGTTACTATGGACAACCAAGCCAGTTCTACTTTACACCAGTTTTGATAAATCTACCCCGTGTACATGAGGCCTTAAAGGAGTTGTCCATCATGTCATTTTTTAGAAAATCGCTTAAAATAGAAGTCAGACTCACCTCACCAATCCCACTGTGCCCCCTCCAGCGCCTCCCAGGTCCCCCACCAGTCTCTACTTCCTCTCCACACAGGAAGTGTGGCCTCTCCACCAATCCCTGGCCACAGTGGTGTCCTGCCTCGCCAGTGGGTAGCTGGACGGTCGCTTTTTCATGTTGGGACTCTGGGTAGCGTCAGGACGGGAGCAGCAGGGGGTCAGGTGACTAGGACTTTTTCATCCATTCTGACTATGTAAGGGTACTTTCATGTATCCGTCCTGCCGCTCCGTCCCCATTGACTATAATGGGGTGGGGGGCGGAGCTACGGCGCAGCACAGCACTGCACGGCAAAGAACGCCGGACTGAAAAGTCGGACATGCAGTACTTTTAGTCCGGCGATCTCCGGCTGCGCACTGCTGTGCTGCGCTGTAGCTCCGCCCGCCGCCTGTTATAGTCAATGGGGACGGAGCGGCAGTACGGCAGTGCACGAGCATTGCGGCAGGACGGATCCGGCAGGCTGAATAGCCTGCCGGATCCGTCCTGCCGCAAGTGTGAAAGTATCCTTATATATAATAAAAAAGTAAATAAAAGAAGGTATTCTCACCCATTTCCCGCTGGGCTGTGTATATTTGGCTTCCGCTAGTGGCTCCTGTACACTCCAGGTAAGGCTATTTGGTTATTTGGTCAGTTAGGGCTCATGCACATGAGCGTATTTTTTGTCAGTTTTTTTGCAGCCTGTATGTGAAACCATTCATTTTAATGGGGTCGCAAAAAAAAAAAATGGAAATGACTCCGTGGCCGTTCCATAAAAAAATTAGAACCTGTCCTATTATTGTTATTATTATTATATACTGATGTGTGGACTTAGGCCAACTGCTGCAGCCAATCACCTGTCTCACTGCTGCAGCCAAGAAGATGACATCATAGCTGCCGGGAAGATTTTTGTGGGGTATCAAATTGTTGAGTATATTTCCGTTTATTTATTTTTTACAACAGCTGCTGGCTTCATTTGTCCTTTGAATTTGGCACACAACCCCTTCCATGAAGCCCCCCTCTGTGACCCCCTCAGGAGGACATTCACATCTAATCCAATAGAAGATGAGCAGGAGGATTAATCAGCACACCCTTGAGTTTGACTCCTCCCGCTCACGTGACTCATCACATGCTCGTGACGTCATCAAACCTCCTTGAGCTCACTAGGATGTAGCATCTTGCACACTGGTATCTTTCTTCGCCCTCAACAAACATGGCCCCGCGACGTTGTCACGTGATGTCACCCCTTGCCATTTGACCTCTGCACTATCGACCTTGTAGCTGGTGACAGATGCTGTTTCTCCTCCTAGAACATGGCGCTGTGCAGGACCGGGACGTGTTGGCTGCATGTGGACGGAGGGCGGCGGAGGAGATGTCTGCTGACGCTGTGAGTATGAGGGGTGGCGCTGCGTGTGTAGAGCGGGAGCCCGGGAGCTGCTACCGGGCACCGAGACCCAGCGGTCCGCTCTGGAGGGATGAATGGCGCCCCTGAATGTGGATGATTCTCAGTACCTATTATTTACCGATGGAAGGAGCATTCACCTGGCTGCCATCTCCAAGGCGGGAGGCAAGAAAATCCACCCTGGGGCTGCAGGCACACCTGGACATGACAGCATGTAATCAGTATGGCCGCTTCCCTCCTGGTACATGAGCCTGTATGGACATTACTGATAGTAAGTGTATAAACACCTAGAGTTATACACGTATGTGCAGGGGCGCACGCGCCGTAATGTACATATGTACAGGTGTAGGTGCGCACGCGCTGTAATGTACGTATGTACAGGTGTAGGTGCTCATGGGCCGTAATGTACAGGTGTAGGTGCGCACACGCCGTAATGTACGTATGTACAGGTGTAGGTGCGCACACGCCGTAATGTACGTATGTACAGGTGTAGGTGCGCACACGCCGTAATGTACGTATGTACAGGTGTAGGTGCTCACGGGCCGTAATGTTTGTATGTACAGGTGTAGGGGTGCACGCGCCGTAATGTACGTATGTACAGGTGTAGGTGTGCACGGGCCGTAATGTACGTATGTACAGGTGTAGGTGCGCACGCGCCGTAGTGTACAGGCGTGAGTGCGCACGCGCGCCGTAGTGTACAGGCGTGAGGCGCACGCGCTGTAGTGTACAGGCGTAGGGGCGCACGCGCCGTAGTGTACAGGCGTAGGGGCGCACGCGCCGTAGTGTACAGGCGTAGGGGCGCACGCGCCGTAGTGTACAGGCGTAGGGGCGCACGCGCCGTAGTTTGTATGTACAGGTGTAGGGGTGCACGCGCCGTAATGTACGTATGTACAGGTGTAGGTGTGCACGGGCCGTAATGTACGTATGTACAGGTGTAGGTGCGCACGCGCCGTAGTGTACAGGCGTAGGTGCGCACGCGCCGTAGTGTACAGGCGTAGGGGCGCACGCGCCGTAGTGTACAGGCGTAGGGGCGCACGCGCCGTAGTGTACAGGCGTAGGGCGCACGCGCCGTAGTGTACAGGCGTAGGGCGCACGCGCCGTAGTGTACAGGCGTAGGCGCACGCGCCGTAGTGTACAGGCGCGAGGGCGCACGCGCCGTAGTGTACAGGCGTAGGGGCGCACGCGCCGTAGTGTACAGGCGTAGGGGCGCACGCGCCGTAGTGTACAGGCGTAGGGGCGCACGCGCCGTAGTGTACAGGCGTAGGGGCGCACGCGCCGTAGTGTACAGGCGTAGGGGCGCACGCGCCGTAGTGTACAGGCGTAGGGCGCACGCGCCGTAGTGTACAGGCGTAGGGCGCACGCGCCGTAGTGTACAGGCGTGAGGCGCACGCGCCGTAGTGTACAGGCGTAGGGCGCACGCGCCGTAGTGTACAGGCGTAGGGCGCACGCGCCGTAGTGTACAGGCGTAGGGCGCACGCGCCGTAGTGTACAGGCGAGGGCGCACGCGCCGTAGTGTACAGGCGTAGGGGCGCACGCGCCGTAGTGTACAGGCGTAGGGGCGCACGCGCCGTAGTGTACAGGCGTAGGGGCGCACGCGCCGTAGTGTACAGGCGTAGGGGCGCACGCGCCGTAGTGTACTTATGTACAGGCGCAGGGGCGCACGCGCCGTAGTGTACTTATGTACAGGCGCAGGTGCTCACGGGCCGTAGTGTACTTATGTACAGGCGCAGGTGCTCACGGGCCGTAGTGTACTTATGTACAGGCGCAGGTGCTCACGGGCCGTAGTGTACTTATGTACAGGCGCAGGTGCTCACGGGCCGTAGTGTACTTATGTACAGGCGCAGGTGCTCACGGGCCGTAGTGTACTTATGTACAGGCGCAGGTGCTCACGGGCCGTAATGTACGTATGTACAGGCGCATGTGCGCACGGGCCGTAATGTACGTATGTACAGGCGCAGGTGCTCACGGGCCGTAATGTTCTTATGTACAGGCGCAGGTGCTCACGGGCCGTAATGTACGTATGTACAGGCGCAGGTGCGCACGGGCCGTAATGTACGTATGTACAGGTGTAGGTGAGCACGCGCTGTAATGTACGTATGTACAGGTGTAGGTGCTCATGGGCCGTAATGTACAGGTGTAGGTGCGCACACGCCGTAATGTACGTATGTACAGGTGTAGGTGCGCACACGCCGTAATGTACGTATGTACAGGTGTAGGTGCGCACACGCCGTAATGTACGTATGTACAGGTGTAGGTGCTCACGGGCCGTAATGTTTGTATGTACAGGTGTAGGGGTGCACGCGCCGTAATGTACGTATGTACAGGTGTAGGTGTGCACGGGCCGTAATGTACGTATGTACAGGTGTAGGTGCGCACGCGCCGTAGTGTACAGGCGTAGGTGCGCACGCGCCGTAGTGTACAGGCGTAGGGGCGCACGCGCCGTAGTGTACAGGCGTAGGGGCGCACGCGCCGTAGTGTACAGGCGTAGGGGCGCACGCGCCGTAGTGTACAGGCGTAGGGGCGCACGCGCCGTAGTGTACAGGCGTGAGGGCGCACGCGCCGTAGTGTACAGGCGTAGGGCGCACGCGCCGTAGTGTACAGGCGTAGGGCGCACGCGCCGTAGTGTACAGGCGTAGGCGCACGCGCCGCAGTGTACAGGCTGAGGCGCACGCGCCGTAGTGTACAGGCGTAGGGCGCACGCGCCGTAGTGTACAGGCGTAGGGCGCACGCGCCGTAGTGTACAGGCGTAGGGCGCACGCGCCGTAGTGTACAGGCGTAGGCGCACGCGCCGAGTGTACAGGCGTAGGGCGCACGCGCCGTAGTGTACAGGCGTAGGGCGCACGCGCCGTAGTGTACAGGCGTAGGGCGCACGCGCCGCAGTGTACAGGCGTGGGCGCACGCGCCGTAGTGTACAGGCGTAGGCGCACGCGCCGTAGTGTACAGGCGTGAGGCGCACGCGCCGTAGTGTACAGGCGTGGGCGCACGCGCCGTAGTGTACAGGCGTAGGGCGCACGCGCCGTAGTGTACAGGCGTGGGCGCACGCGCCGTAGTGTACAGGCGTAGGCGCACGCGCCGTAGTGTACAGGCGAGGGCGCACGCGCCGTAGTGTACAGGCGTAGGGCGCACGCGCCGTAGTGTACAGGCGTAGGCGCACGCGCCGTAGTGTACAGGCGTAGGGCGCACGCGCCGTAGTGTACAGGCGTAGGGCGCACGCGCCGTAGTGTACAGGCGTAGGCGCACGCGCCGTAGTGTACAGGCGAGGGCGCACGCGCCGTAGTGTACAGGCGTGGGCGCACGCGCCGTAGTGTACAGGCGAGGCACGCCGAGTGCAGGCGAGGCGCACGCGCCGTAGTGTACCTATGTACAGGCGCAGGCGCACGCGCCGTAGTGTACTTATGTACAGGCGCAGGGGCGCACGCGCCGTAGTGTACTTATGTACAGGCGCAGGTGCTCACGGGCCGTAGTGTACTTATGTACAGGCGCAGGTGCTCACGGGCCGTAGTGTACTTATGTACAGGCGCAGGTGCTCACGGGCCGTAGTGTACTTATGTACAGGCGCAGGTGCTCACGGGCCGTAGTGTACTTATGTACAGGCGCAGGTGCTCACGGGCCGTAGTGTACTTATGTACAGGCGCAGGTGCTCACGGGCCGTAGTGTACTGTATGTACAGGCGCAGGTGCTCACGGGCCGTAGTGTACTTATGTACAGGCGCAGGTGCTCACGGGCCGTAATGTACGTATGTACAGGCGCAGGTGCGCACGGGCCGTAATGTACGTATGTACAGGCGCAGGTGCTCACGGGCCGTAATGTTCTTATGTACAGGCGCAGGTGCTCACGGGCCGTAATGTACGTATGTACAGGCGCAGGTGCGCACGGGCCGTAATGTACGTATGTACAGGCGCAGGTGCTCACGGGCCGTAATGTACGTATGTACAGGTGCAGGTGCGCACGCGCCGTAATGTACGTATGGACAGGTGTAGGGGCGCACGCGCCGTAGTGTACAGGTGTAGGGGCGCACGCGCCGTAGTGTACAGGTGTTGGGGCGCACGCGCCGTAATTTATGTGTGTACAGGTGTAGGGGCGCACGCTGCTGTGCTACTGGTTTTCAGACACTTTGCGAGGGGTCCGTGTGCCAAAAATGGGTGTGTACGTTCTTGGCGTGGTCTTGGAACCTGCGGGTAC
This sequence comes from Bufotes viridis, assembly GCA_033119425.1. Classification (NCBI taxonomy): domain Eukaryota; kingdom Metazoa; phylum Chordata; class Amphibia; order Anura; family Bufonidae; genus Bufotes; species Bufotes viridis. The sequence goes on along the minus strand of CM065591.1, from coordinate 438,944,936 downwards.
TGTGGCGCAACCTCTTACTGCGGACCTAAATGTGCCCCGTTGTCTCTATCCTCACCGCTGAGCACAGGTACTACAGGTCTGCGCTCTTGTCTTCCCAGGTACCAGTCCTGTCACTTATCAACCAACCAGAAGCCACAAGGAGCGCTCTCTCTGATCACCTCAAAAGCGAAACATCTCAATGCAAAATATGAACACTTTCTGGAGAGAAAGTTTCCTAACTTTTATATCTTGTACTCCACTTTTATGAAAGGTAAGCCTGGCCTGTACCTTAGCTATGTGATCCCACCATCAGGAGGTTTCCTTTAAGAGTTGAGGATAGGTCATCAATAAAAAAAAAAAAAAAAGTCCGGAGAACCCCTTTAATTCATAAACTTCTAGAAGGAATAATAGAGGAATGGCACAACATAGAGCCGTCAGAATTGTATTTGCCCAGGGAATGCATGTCGTTACTAAACAGACATGTCAGGAGAGGTGGCAGCTCCTCTTATTCACATTGCATTCCACTTAGCATCTCCGTATTCCCACTAAATCAGCATGAGGTAAAGCCTCCCCTTCTCCTGTCCACATGTTGCAGGACTGCAAATGTTATTTATTGATGGAAAAGAAGTCCGCAGGATAAGAAGGAAGATGAAAAGCCACGGGATACAGTACCACCAGCTGCCTTATAGAGAAATGGAAAAACTAAGACAGGTGCGTTCATGGCTGACTATGGGCACGTTCATTTATGGAAGGCAATAGTTCACCTAGTACAGGGGTAGGCAACCTTTGGCTCCCAGCTGTTGTGAAACTACAACTCCCAGCATGCATAGTTGCTCTGCTCTTCTAAGAACTTACATAGAAATGAATGGAGCATGCTGGGAATTGTAGTTTCACAACAGCTGGGAGCCGAAGGTTGCTGATGCCTGACCTAGTATGACCCCTCCTCCATCATCGGGCAGAGCGGGGGTTACACTAATACAAATCGATTATCTTGCCACGGTTCTACAGCCAAACACATTGGGGGTCGTTTATGACCAAATATACGCCACTTTTGTGGCGGAATCTGCGACTTCTTCCCCGCTCATGCCAGGTCTAAAAAAGTGGGCGTGGTGGGGACGGGTCGGCAGGCCCGTCTCATTCCTCGTTTTCTACGTCTGGATAAGGTGTACAAAATGGTCTAAATGAAAGACGGCAAGAAAGCCATCTTACATTTAGATTCGGCGCTGGATGCCCTGGCGTTACGTAGAGGTCGGCGCCACTACCTAACTTCGGCGATCCACTGCCAGCTATAGCTTAATAAATGTGCCCCATTAATTTGGGGGACTTCTGAGTGAATATACAGTCTTGACAAGCGCCTGAGCTTCCATTTTATGGCTCTGAAGCTCCACTGCCGAATGGTTTTCATTACTAATAAATTGGGACATGTTAGAGTCCAGTGTAGAATTAAAAAAATAGCTCCTTTTAAATTTGACTACTGAGCTGGGAAGCATATCCGTACTGACCTGCCCTACAGATGCTGTTATTTATGGGCAGTGGCAGTCTGATGGGGTCTTGGGCTACTTTCACACTTGCGTTGGTGCGGATCCGTCTGTTTATTTGCACAGACGGATCCGCACCTCTAATGCAAATGTTTGTATCCGTTCAGAACAGATCTGTTTGCATTAGGTTTAAAGAAAAATGACAAAGTCCAAAACGGATCCGTTTTGAATTACATTGAAAGTCAACGGGGAACGGATCCGTTTTCAAATGCACCATATTGTGTCATTGAAAACGGATCCGTCCCCATTGACTTACATTGTAATTCAAAACGGATCTGTTAGGTTCCGCCTCTTCAGACGGACACCAAAATGCTGCATGCTGCGTTTTGGTGTCCGCCTCCAGAACCGAATAGAAGCGAAACGGAGCCAAACTGATGCATTCTGAGCGGATCCTTATCCATTCAGAATGCATTGGGGCTGAACTGATCCGTTTTGGACCGTTTGTAAGAGCCCTGAAACGGATCTCACAAACGGAATCCAAAACGCTAGTGTGAAAGTACCCTTATTTCCTCCTATGGACTTGACCTTGGACACACTGTACCAGAGGAGCCTTGTGTATCTGCCTTCATGGAGGAGTTTACTGTAAGGGGTCATGCACACAGCCATATGAACAAGTCCGCTTCTATTCCGCAATATTGTGGACCCATTAATTTGAATGGGGCTACAAAAGATGCTGATGGCACACCGTGTGCTGCCCGCATCCGTAGTTGCTTTCTGTGGCCCCTCAAAAAAAATATAGAGCATGTCCTATTCTTGTCCGCAATTGCAGACCAGAATAGGTATTTTCTATATATCACTGGCAATGTGCATTCTGCAAAATGTGGAGTGCATATGTCCAGTTTCCGTGTTTTGCGGATCCGCAATTTACGGACTGCAAAACACAGTCACGTGAATGTAGCCTAAGGCTGTGAGATGTACGGCTTTGAGCCTAGTTTTCATCAGATTCTGACGTCACCTGCATACTAGAGGTGGCAAAGTGGACGAGGTCTCTGCAGGTACAAGGACAATGACCGAACAGTATGCCTCTGTTTCTGCTTGTCCGTAAATGCACCGTATTTAAACTAAGAATTGGGGGTTCATGGAGGAAGCGTAGCGCTAATGTAGTGTCCTCTACTCGCTTATTATCTACAGCCAAAGAGAAGGTAAATTACAGTTTTCTTTTGTTTTATCACAGTCTCTTGCTTCTTGCAAATAGATGTTGGATGTTTTCCCCAAATAGCCTATGTCTGTCTCTCTTAGTTCAGAAGAGATGTCATCAAAGCTGCCCCCGTGATCGTGATTTCGATTCCACCGTTTGCGAACTATCTGGTCTTTGTTTTAATGTAAGTATAACTGTCAGCTGACAACCATCTTTTAAGGGGGCACTTGGTTAAAACTCCTAGCGTTCACAAATCCTGCATTATCAGTAGGTACCTGGAGGCTGGTTCAGGGATGGACTGGCCATAGACCCTACAGGGAAATGTCCCAAGGGACCGCCCAAGCCCTCCTCGTGGTGCTGGCCAGGTACATAATGAGGTAGGAGCATCAGGTACTGGCAGGCTGCTGCATTCCACGTCATCACCCTTTTCAGGATGGTGATACTGCCACCCGTGCTGCACTATTCAACTGTATTTTGGGCCGCATTGTGGTATTTGGTTCTGCTGGGGCAGTATTTTGTGCTAGACATAGGTATTGCTTGCCCTGCCTTCTGTCAGTTTGGACCCTCCTACAACATGGGGCCACTTTAAGTTCCCAGTACGCCCCAGGCTGGTTAGAAACTTTTTTCATTAGTGCACTTGAGCGAAAGCTTGCAATCTATCTCTCATCATTTCCTATGTATCGGCGCTGCAGATCTGCCATAGCCGTCTTCCTAGACATCTTCTGGTCAGCAGTTTATAGGCTCTCCTGTCAGGTCACTGGACTTTCCTTGGCTAGACCCTCGTCGCTTTCCTCTCGTCAGCGATATTGCAATCAATCTGTCCTTTGCAGCCTAGTCAGCATCAGTCAGAAGACTGCATTGCTGCAGAACTCCAAGGGCAGCACGGTGGCTCAGTGGTTAGCAAAATCCGGCCAAGGACCACATCTAGATGAGGTTTGTATGTTCTCCGCACATTTGTGTGGGTTTATTTCAGGTACTCAGGATTCCTCCCACACTCCATAGACCAGGCATGTCCAAACTGCGGCCCTCCAGCTGTTGCAAAACTACAACTCCCAGCATGCCCTAAAAGCAATAGGCTATCCAGGCATGCTGGAAGTTGTAGTTTTGCAACAGCTGGAGGGCTACAGTTTGGACATGCCTGCCATAGACATACTGATAGGGAACTTAGATTGTGATCCCCACTGGAGAAATCAAGTGATGTCTATAAAGCGCTGCGGAATATGTCAGCGCTATATAAGTGAGTGAAACAAATAAATAGAAAAAAAAAAAAAAGGGCCCCTTCAACACTACTTGATCCCCATGGATCCAGTTTTAATCCTCAGATGTGTTCAAATTGATGTTGCTACCCAATACAGGTTCTCTCTATTACAACTGTTAGAAATATCTTCTCCCATCACCCAATTTTTTTTGTCTTTTCCTCTTCTACCTTTCTCCTGTCCGCCTTTTTATTTTTTCTTTCCCCTTTAGTTTTACCTCTATATATTAGCATTACAGCGACACCCCGTTGTCAAATGGTCAAAATCACAGGTCTTGTATTACAAGTTAAAAAAAATCTTCATGTACCGAAAAAGCATACACCCCCTCTCCCACCTGTGGTGGTGCATATAAAAGGGGAGAGCATGGGTTGCTTTGTCTCTGGTCGTGCGGATGCTAGCTGCAGGAGAAACTTGCCCCTCAAGGATTTATCTGTAGTTGGGACCAATCAAGAAAAAACATCACTTTGGCTATATCTCACATCTCCGCACTCAGACCGTCACTGATCAAAACCCACGATAAGTACATGTACACTTTAAATCAACAGCGCAAGTGAGAAGATAAGCACTGTAATTTATATGATTACAGAAAATAACACGCATGCAGCAGCATTTGGGAGCATGCAGTGTAGCTGTGAATCCAGCACTGGGTTATGCCACTAAAGCACTGGATGGCCAGCAGCCGTCTCTGTCTCCCTCTCTCTGTTGCTGCTCCTTCCCCTCTCCATAGCCTTCTATGGACAACAGCTGTAACCTGATCTCTCAGTGATTTAATAATCTGTATCATCTCTGCATGAGGTGTATCAGTGCAGGAGGAGGAGAGGTGGCCAAGAACACAAAGTGGCATTTTCATTCAGTGATAAGATATTTTAAGTTTTTTTCCACTTGGCCAGACCAGCAAAGGGACACTTACTTACCTGCTTCCTGGCGCTGGCTCCCCAGTCCTTCTCCTCCAGGCCTGCAAAGCTCTGCTGGGCTCCTTTGCTGAAAACATCCAGTTTGACATGGCTGCAGCCTAACACTGGCTGCGGAGGTGACTGGATTCCCTTGTGTCATGTGACCATTTGTCATGACCTGAGCCAGTCACCCCCCCCGTGGCGAGTGATTGGCTGCATCTATGTCAAACTGGATATTTTCAGCGAGGGAGCCCAGTGGAGCATTGCAGGCTGGGAGGAGAAGGAATGGAGAGCCAGCGCCAGGAAGCAGGTAAGTAAGCTATCTTTTACAGGTCCAGCCAAGTAAGGGGTTTTGCAAAAAAAAAAAACACATTCTTGCACAAACCCTTAAGCAAGTTTAGATGATCTTCTGTATTTTTAGATTCAGAAAAGGGAGACAGATCTGAAGACAAATCTGAATATAATATAAAACATTAGTTATGAGTAGTGTTAAGCGAACCTGTGTTTTAAGTTCGGCATCCAAAGTTCGGGTTATCGTAGAATCCAGTTATGGTCCGTAGTAGCGGAATCCATAACGGGATTCTTTGACAACCCAAACTTTGGACGCCGAACTTAAAACACTAGTTTATGAGTTTGATACCGAGCCTGGACTTACCGTTTTGTGTTTCCTTAGGTATTTGTTCCCCAGACAACTGCTGATCCGGTACTTTTGGACTCCAAAACAGCAGGAGGAGTTCTTGGAGATTTATCATAGCAAGCGGAAAGATGTTTACGAGGATGTGTTAGACGGTATGTTAAAGTCTGTTAGCTCCGTGACCGAGCAGACTCTGCAGGATCAGATTCACCATCTGGTCACACAGGTAAGAGTTAAGCAATAGCGTTCACGCATGAAGAAGGATAAAGTATTTGTGACCTCGCACACAATTCCTCGCTCCGTAGCTCACACTGGAAAACTCATTTTAAGATAGTGTCTCTGTGGTGCTAGATAAAAATCCAGAGGCAGAAGGAAAATTACAGCTCGCCTATGTCTGTTAGTATCGGGACATGGACATAGCGTTCAGCACAGCACGATTGCCCCAGTCCCTGCCCAGCTTCATCTCCAGTTTGGGGAATCGGACGTCCTTTCACTGGTGAAGTCTTTTCCATTTAATTTGGTCACAGCATCGACCTGTATCTGGTATTTCGAAGCCTCTACTGCTGTGTTCATTCAGGACACCTTCACACTGGTATATTATGCACCGTATTTTGCATCAGTGTTTCTAAGCCAAATCCAGCAGTGCACTCAAAACATGGAAGAGGTGCCACATTGTCCATTTCCCCCCTTCCACTATTGCTTTGCTTTACAAATATTGACCATATACTGCCTTGTGAAAGTGACCTTACTGATCTTTTTGGTTTGTACAGGTTATTGTGCTATATACAGGCCCCTGAACCTGCCTTTTTCTTATTCTAGGTACAGCATGGAGTTCACCCAAAGGTAGCAAATCTGCAGGAGGTCAGAGCAGCCTTCTCACATCCCCCCTTCTGTATGAACAGTCTGGATGTCCAGAAAATGGTACGAACACTAGTGCACAACTTGTTGTTGTTTTCTTCTTCTAAAGTTTACATTATTACATGACATATACAAGGTATCACCTAGAGGGGAAGGTTTCCTCAATTAGCCAGAGCAGAGACTAGTAAGAGTAGGATTCTGGCTGGCTTAGTGTGATACGTTGAATGCAGCTTAGCACTTCCAGTAAGTCTCCATACAGGACTGGTCTCTTTAAGGAGAGGCAGTACGCTGCCCGAGCTGCATCCAAGGCATCAGCTTTTTACTGATGAGGGGCAAGCACAGCTTTCTACGGATAGATATGTGCTTGGCTATTTTCCCTTGTCCTGAACCAAGATGGTTCCCTCTCCTTGGGAAATACCTCTTTGCATAATGTGCACTATGTAATGATTAATTTCTTTTGCAGTGCAACACGTGCCTGCTGCTTTCCCAAGCCGATCTGATCCCAGAGGGTCCTGGCAATGGGCATTCTGTAATTGGCACCTCTTGTGGATACCATTCATTTGCATCAGGGCTACTCAGACTAGGCACCACATTTACTGCGCTGTGAAATGAATGCAAATAAAATATTACATCTTTGTACTGTACTCTGGAGCTGTCAGCAAAGGATAGTGCTAAACTGATTGATGGGTTGGTAACAACCCCTTATGCCGTAGCCAAAGTACTTACTGTGTCTCATATATCTGCAAACAGGTGAAATACCATGTGGCCGCAGTTATACCCCTCTCTCTCTGCCATGCATTACTATAGTGATATCTGTCATTGTTGTAGTATTACTGTGTCTCTTAGAACTCATACCAATGGCAGAGCCTTGTGCACGGAGCCTATAGGACATCACACACAGAGCCTTGTGCACAGAGCCTATAGAACATCACCCAGAGCCTTGTGCACGGAGCCTATAGGACATCACCCAGAGCCTTGTGCACGGAGCCTATAGGACATCACCCAGAGCCTTGTGCACGGAGCCTATAGGACATCACCCAGAGCCTTGTGCACGGAGCCTATAGGACATCACCCAGAGCCTTGTGCATGGAGCCTATAGGACATCACCCAGAGCCTTGTGCACGGAGCCTATAGGACATCATCCAGAGCCTTGTGCACGGAGCCTATAGGACATCATCCAGAGCCTTGTTTACAGAGCCTATAGAACATCACCCAGAGCCTTGTGCACGGAGCCTATAGGACATCACCCAGAGCCTTGTGCACGGAGCCTATAGGACATCATCCAGAGCCTTGTGCACGGAGCCTATAGGACATCATCCAGAGCCTTGTGCACGGAGCCTATAGGACATCATCCAGAGCCTTGTGCACGGAGCCTATAGGACATCACCCAGAGCCTTGTGCACGGAGCCTATAGGACATCACCCAGAGCCTTGTGCACGGAGCCTATAGGACATCACCCAGAGCCTTGTGCACGGAGCCTATAGGACATCGCACAGAGCCTTGTGCACGGAGCCTATAGGACATCGCACAGAGCCTTGTGCTCGGAGCCTATAGGACATCACCCAGAGCCTTGTGCACGGAGCCTATAGGACGTCATCCAGAGCCTTGTGCACGGAGCCTATAGGACATCACCCAGAGCCTTGTGCACGGAGCCTATAGGACATCATCCAGAGCCTTGTGCACGGAGCCTATAGGACATCGCACAGAGCCTATAGGACATCATGCAGAGCCTTGTGCACAGAGCCTATAGATCTGCATGCTATTACAGAACTATTCTCCCCAGAAGGGGAAAATCGCTCTGTAGTGTAACATATGATAGAATTTCCCGCATTCTTTTTTTTTAGTTGGATTTTATATAATTCAGAGAAAAAAAGCCTCAATATGAAAACGGAGACAAAAGTACACAACGGGTCTATAGATGAATTACGGCTCCATACGTCTATTACCACTGTACAATAGGCCTTTGTCTCTCCTGCATTACATGTTGTCCCTACTCTTGGTGTCTTATGCTGCTGACTCTCATTCGTCCTGTGTAGCTCTTCCACCCATCGTCTTAAGAAATCCACAAAACCTGCATTGTTACTGAGGCTTTAGTAGAGTGTCCTATGACTCAGGTGGCTCATACAGTCTTTTGTCCGTACAGAGAGCTTTGAGCCGTATAATGTTCCTGACGCCGCACCTTCCAGCTTTTTTCCTTCAGCGTCGGCTAAGGTCGCACATTTTTGAAATTCATCACCTGGACAGCGCCCTGCTCCAGTTGGGAGTGAAGGAACTCACTGACGGAGAAGTTAAGAGGGTGAGTGTACTTTAACATATTTCAAATTATTTTTGCAGGGCAATTTCACTCAAGCATATGTCACACAGGAAATACGCCCTGTGTGACAGCAGCATTTCCCTACTGAATACTGCTCCTGTGACATGAACTCGCAGCACTGATTTATAATGCTCTGTGTTCCTGCCCGACCTCAGCTGTACTGAATTGTACACTCAAAATGCCTTCAGGACAGCCACAGTCAGGCAGGAACTCGCAGCATTATAAGGGCTCATGCATACAACCGTTGGTCTGCAAATTGCAGATCCACAAAACACGTATACCTGCCGCATGCATTCCGCATTTTGTGTAATGGAACGTCTTGCCTCAAATAGAACAGTCCTATACTTGTCCGTAATGCCGACAGTAATAGGACATGTTCTATATTTTTTTTTGCGGAACGGAGATATGGAAACGGAATGCACACTGAGTCGTTTCCATTTTGCTCCGCATATTGTTCAGTCTGGGAAATGCTGCTGTCACATGGAGCGTATTTCCCATCCCAAATACTCTTCTGTGAAATGGCCCTAATTTGTAAACTTCTTTGGGACTTGTTGGGGCTTCTGTAGATTTAGAGGAGATTGTTCTGTTCAGATTTAACTAGGGTTGAGTTCGATTTTGTTGGAATTTTATATTCAAATTATGTTCTACTATGAAGATCTACTATGCATAATCGTTAATGGGGGAAGGGGGCGAGCATACATGTGCACTATAATTGTCATGAGATCTTTGCATAGACATGTATGAACAGTGGCTGAATTCCCAACCTGATAATTACGGTAGGTGTTTATTTGATGATGATGGGGTGTGATCATTGGATTGAGTAATAAACACAAACGATGTTTCTGAGATCCATGATCACACCATAAAAATGCACAATCCGCTTGGCCGAGTGTGCATGTATGTTTCAATAGAGAGAGGAAAAAGCTGCTACCAGGCATTTCTGGCAGCGGCTTATTTCCTGTTGGACAAATGATTCAGTTTGATTTGTTTGATTCCGCTTTCCTACATCTGCCATTGAGACAGTCAGCGGACTGCTACTCGTGTTAACTCTGTGTTTTTTTTTCGTTTTCAGGCTTGTTATATCAGAGGGCTAAACTCGGCTCACCTCAGTGCAGAAGAGTGTAGGAAATGGTTAAATTGCTGGCTGCAGCTGTCAGGAAAGCTAAAAGGTAAAAAAGGTCAATGCTGACATGAACTCACAGCAGTGTGGTACGTAATGTGCTTCTAGGTTAGAGAATTGCACTTAAGCCTCGTGCACACGACCATATTTTTGGTCTGCAGTTTTTGCAGTTCGGATGCAGTCCTGTTAATTTCAATGGGGCTGCAAAAAAATGCATATTAGTGCACTGCGTGTTCTCCGCATCCTTATGCCCGTTTTACCTTCACGCAAAAAAGATAGAATATGCATTTTTAATGTAGGGCGGGATGTGCGGAACGGAAAAATGCAATTTGCGGTCTGCAGAACAGATACGGCCATGTGCATGGGGCCTTAGACTAATTCCCTCATCAATGTCTTCTACAAGCTGGAGCAGTCCTGATGGTGAGAAAGTAAGTGCAAAACTTCCTGCAGCCACTTTCTCCAGTGCTCAGGAGGAGCACGTCACCACAGCTCTGTTGAGAGGATACCTACAAGTCTATTCAGAACAGCCAGTAGTTATTAGGTTCTATTCACATCATTGTCTGTGAAGGTTCTCATTCATCCAGGTCATGGTATATCAGTAGTAATAAGTCAAATGGACTTTGTATATTATTTTTTTTTCTTGAAGACATTTAGCTGGTCATCAGACTGGCTTTCTCAATTTGTCAAGAAAAAAAACGTCTAGCTGATCTGACATTACTATTATTACTATTGATGTTCACATTATGCTTGTGCTGTCTGACCTGTGGAGCCACACGTGGTCCCTGCAGCCCCCTGTGCTAGCCTCTGCACCCACAGTCACCCGGAAGTGTGGGGCCCGGTCCTTGACGGGATACGCTTCCGCAATGGCCAAACAAATCCATTGGGAAATGGAAGTCTTCGACGCTACCAGCCCTCGTCTCGGCCCTTCCGGAATCACAGACAGCTTCTTTCCGGCGGACGGTTTCCCTGTTTGTGACAGGCGCAAATGGCCTGTCCAAATCCAGAGTGTGGAGCGACCTCTCCCGAGGATGAGCCGGGTCTGGACAAAATGAAGGGAGAATAATCTCCTCATTTAGATAAAATGCCGACACCACCTTTGGAAGGAAGGCCTGAACCGGACGAAGGACTAGTAATCCTGATGGAGGACCAGAAAAGGCGATCGACATGACAGAACCGCGAGTTCGGAAACCCTACGGATAGAGGTAATAGCCACCAAAAATGCCACCTTGTAGGACAGGAAGTGATGCGACGCCTGCTGCAAAAGCTCAAACGGAGAAGACTGGAGAGCGTTGAGCACTAGATTAAGATCCCAAGGATCCAACAGAGGACGGAAAGGGGCAGCAGCATGTGCCACTCCCTGCAGACAGTCCAAACCTCCGAAAGCGAAGCCAAATTCTGCTGAAAAAGAATAGAGAGAGCTGAAACTTGCCCGTTGAGGGAGCGGAGAGTCAGCCCCAAGTCCATGCCCGCCTACAAAAAAGACAAGAGACGCAGGAAGGAGAACTGAACGGGAGACGGCTGATGTCGCTCGCACCAACTAATGTAGGACTTCCAAGTCCGGTGGTAGATTCGGGAAGACAACGGCTTCCTGGCCCGAATCATGGTCTGGACCACTGCCTCCGAGAAACCCCGAGCATTTAGTAAGGCGGCTTCAACAGCCATGCCGTTAGATGTAGCGACCCTAAATTCGGGTGGAAGATTGGTCCCTGCGACAGGAGGTCCTCCCAAAGAGGAAGACGCCAGGGTTCGTCCGCAAGAAGGGTGACTAGAGCTAAAACTGATTTAGCTTACTCCCTGTAGGAAGGGTAAAGCTGAAGGAGAAAAGCGTACACTTTTTTTTGTGCTTAGTGTCTGCCCCCTAGCAGCAACAGCTATACCGACGGTCAAGCCTGTGTCCCCCTATGATACGGATGAGAAATATGTTTTCTCGCCCATATTCCTTGGGGGACACAGGAAACCATGGGTATAGCTCTGCTCCCTAGGAGGCGTGACACTAAGTGAAAGCTGTAAGCCCCTCCTCCAGCAGCTATACCCCAGCCTGGAGAGAGAGACTGCCAGTTTTTGCTTAGTGTCCAAGGAGGCAAGACACTCCCTGCTTAGGCAGGGTCGCTTCCCTATAATTTTTTTTTATTTTTTGCGTTATTTGTTGTTTTCTAATTCGGTTTTTTCTCTACTTGCAGGGACAACAGAGGCGCACTAGACCCCTCTGTTTCTCCCGGGGTTGAGTTGCGCCAGTGCTGGTAAATCCACACTGCTGCCTCCCCCACAGAAGACAAGGTGGACCAGGGCAGCCTCGCTCCCCTGCGTCCCGCCAGCCCAAGGGTCGCCCGCACGCCAAGTCCCTCCCCCGGCTTCCTGCCACTGCGGTGCCAGTAGCTGAAGGGGCGACCCTGCTGGATGGATTGAGGGTGAAGACAGCGGATGGTGAGAGTGGCTGCTCCAGCCTTCCCCCCCAACTCCTTCCCTCCCTCCCATCCGCTGCTACAGGGGACTCCCTGTCCTAGCCACTCTCTTCCTAAGAACCGACCCCCCCCAGCCCCCCCCCCCTCTGGTAGGACATTTAACCCCCTCCGTGCCACCAGTGCTGCTGCCTGGGTGTGGTCCCTGTCTAATTTTTTTTTCTGGGGTCCCCCTTTAAGTGCCAATTTTTTTCACCATGTCTGACCCTTCTGCGGCCGCCAAGCCTTGGTACCATGCCTGTACCGCTTGCAGGGAACCCTTTCCCCGGGGGCAGTCTGATCCACACTGTTCTGCATGCCGGGCTCCACCGCAGCCTCAGTCGCCTGCTGTGTCGCTCCCCGTTCCCTCTGAACCGCCTGACTGGGCTAGATCCCTGTCTCAGGCCGTGGAAAGCCTCACCCCGCAGGATGCCACTCTGACTGTCGCACCCTCCGGGTCCACCGCTTCTGTCGCTGCGGCGGGCTCACCCTTACTTGGTGACCCTTCCCGAGCTAGGCGCTCTCAGAAGCATTTTAGAGTTGAGCGTGCCTCCTCCTCGGATGCCTCTCTCTCTCCGCCACGCGTGCGCACTCAGCAGGGTCTCTCCTCGCCAAAGGATTCGCCCTCTGAAGGTGAACTGGCGGCTTCAGATTTGGAAATGGACTCCGCCCTGCCGTCTAAGCTGGCCTCAGCGATGAGTCAACTCATCTGACATTCGTGACACCTTTAAGGTGCACGATGACCCCCCTAGCTCTGACACAGCTAGCGTCTCCTTTATCAGACCCAAGCAGGCTTCCAAAGTCTTTCCAATCCACTCTGATTTCTCAAGCGTCTGCGAGCGTGGATCTCACTCTAGAGACCCTGGCGAGGTTCGGTTGGGTCATCAACTTCCCCAAGTCCTCCCTTCTCCCTTCCAGACAACTGGTCTTCCTGGGAATGCTCTTAGACACGGGAGCGGCAGAGGTCCGTCTTCCCTCGGAAAAACGTCTGACCCTCCGTCGGGCAATTCAGGGTCTCCTTCTCCACCGTCGACCGTCCTTCCGCCTCTGCATGCGGGTCCTGGGGCAGATGGTTGCCTGCTTCGAGGCGATCCCATTTGCGCAGTTTCACTCCCGCCCTCTCCAAGGAGCGATCCTTTCCTCCTGGGACAAATCTCCGGAGTCTCTGGACCGCCCCTTCCGCCTATCGCCTCCGGTACGGTCATCCCTCCGCTGGTGGTTACAGGCCCCTCTTCTGGGCAAGTCCTTTCTGCCGCTCAACTGGCTAGTGGTTACCACCGATGCCAGTCTCTTGGGCTGGGGAGGGGTGTTCCCTCCCCGATCTGTCCAGAGCATTTGGTCTCCATCGGAGTCCAAACTCTCGATCAATGTCCTGGAGCTGAGAGCGGCCCTTCTGTCTCTGCGACATTGGACTCATCTGCTGCGGGGCCATCCAGTTCGTGTGCAATCGGACAACGCCACGGCCGTGGCGTACATAAATCACCAGGGGGGCACTCGCAGCGCAGCAGCGATGCGGGAGGTCACCAGCATTCTCCTTTGGGCGGAAGCCCACGTCCCGGCTCTATCTGCAATTTTTATTCCAGGGGTGGACAATTGGGCGGCGGACTTCCTCAGCCGCACCACCGTCGACCCCGGCGAGTGGTCTCTTCACCCGGAGGTGTTCGAGGCTATTTGCCTTCGTTGGGGCCTTCCGGACGTGGACCTCATGGCCTCCAAGTTCAATCACAAGGTCCCCGCCTACCTGTCCAGGGCCAGGGATCCGGGAGCTTGCGGTGCCGACGCCCTCGTTCTTCCTTGGCGAGGCTTCGCTCTTCCATACGTTTTTCCCCCCTTCCCTCTCCTGCCCAAGGTCCTGCGGAAGATCGCGGCGGAGGGTGTCTCGGTGATTCTGATCGCTCCGGACTGGCCCCGCCGGTCTTGGTACGCCAACCTCATGCTGCTCCTGGCGGACGCGCCCTGGCCGCTGCCCGCCAGGGAAGATCTTCTCTCTCAGGGACCAATCTTCCACCCGCGTTTAAAGTCCCTACGTTTGACGGCGTGGCTGTTGAGACCACCATCTTGACGCGTAGGGGTTTTTCTGCAGACGTCGTCCGCACCATGATCCGCGCTCGTAAGCCGTCCTCTTCTAGGATCTATTATAGGACCTGGAGGACCTATTTAGGGTTCTGTGCCGACCTGGGGATTCCTCCGCTCCGTTTCTCTCTCCCCACCGTGCTGTCCTTCCTTCAGTCTGGTCTTGCCCAAGGTCTGGGACTTAGTTCTTTGACGGGTCAGGTGTCTGCGCTGTCTATTTTATTTCAGCGCCCGTTGGCCCCCCTGGCCCCTATCAAGACCTTCCTTCAGGGCGTGGCCCATGCGGTTCCTCCGTACCGCCCTCCGGTACCGCCCTGGGACCTGAACCTGGTTCTCTCAGCATTCCAGGCTTCTCCATTCGAGCCTCTGCGGACGGATTCCTTGCGGCTTCTGTCCTGCAAGGTTATTTTCCTTGTGGCCGTCACCTCCCTTCGGAGGGTGTCTGAATTGGCTGCACTCTCCTGTCTGGATCCTTTCTGTGTGTTCCACCAGGACAAGGTGGTCCTTCGTCCGGTCCCTTCCTTCCTTCCTAAGGTGGTCTCCGCCTTCCATCTGAACGAGGACATCGTCCTCCCCTCCTTGTGTCCTTCCCCTTCCCATCCCCTGGAGAGGGAGCTTCATCGCCTGGACGTGGTCAGGGCGCTGAAGGTTTATCTGGAGGTAACCAGCTCTTTCAGGCGCACTGACTCGCTCTTTGTGGTTCCGGAGGGGTCGCGCAGAGGGATGGCGGCGTCCAAAGTTGCTATCGCCCGCTTTGTCAAGATGGCTGTTACTGAAGCTTATCTTGCCAAGGGCAAGGTTCCGCCCCTTGGTGTTACCGCTCACTCCACCAGAGCGGTCGGGGCTTCCTGGGCTCAGAGGAATCGGGCTTCGGCGGAGCAGATTTGCAAGGCGGCCACCTGGTCCTCCTTGCACACCTTCACCAAATTCTACAGGGTGCATACTCATGCGTCGGCTGACGCTGCTTTAGGCCGTCTGGTGTTGCAGGCGGCAGTTGATTGATGCCTCTGGGTGGTGGCCTGGTTGTTCTGGTCCCTCCCTTCTTGGACTGCTCTGGAACGTCCCATGGTTTCCTGTGTCCCCCAAGGAATATGGGTGAGAAAAGGAGACTTTTGTATAACTTACCAGTAAAGTCTCTTTCTCGCTCTTCCTTGGGGGACACAGCACCCGCCCTTCATTTGGGTTTACAGTTGTGGTTCCGGTTTGGTTGCCCCCGTTGGGGCTTGACAGTTCCTTTTTTCCGGTTGGTGGTTATCTTTCACTACTTGGACACGCAACTGGCAGTCTCTCTCTCCAGGCTGGGGTATAGCTGCTGGAGGAGGGGCTTACAGCTTTCACTTAGTGTCACGCCTCCTAGGGAGCAGAGCTATACCCATGGTTTCCTGTGTCCCCCAAGGAAGAGCGAGAAAGAGACTTTACTGGTAAGTTATACAAAAGTCTCCTTTTCTTGTATGTTCTGCTCATGTCATGTTAGAGCTTATCCCATTTGAGGGGGATTTTTTTAGCAGTTGGAACATTCATCAGTAAGGGTGTATGCATTAATAAATAATTTTACGATATGAGAGATTCCCCTTCCCATGGAGGGTCTTTCATATTTTGAGAACTATGCATGTTCCACATTTTATTAAACCTTATAATGTGAAGTGTTTACCAGTAATAAGTGGGAAGCATTTCTAAGCATGAGGGATGAGTTTCCTGACCATGGGACAGAAGCAATTGTATTGGCCACAATAGAGATGTATCTATCATAAAAATGTTCATATCATTAATAATGTCCATTACTGCTGTAGCCAGCCTTAGGCCAGACACACACAAGCGAGTTCAATGTGCAGTGTGTGTCACGATGAGATCCCACCTCTGCCTTATGATTTATAAGGCTGCAAGACCTGGAATCTACTGAATATAGACATAATGTTGTCAGTGTAATTCAATAGATTCCAGGTCTTGGGGACACGCAGCCTTATAAATCATTATAATGCTGTGCGGTCCTGTCAGAGGTCAGAACAGGATCTCACGCTGCGAGTTTCTTGCATTGAACTCACGTGTGTGTGTGTGTGTCTAGCCTAAAAGGGCTTTTCCGTGGGCCAATGAACACTCACAATAATTGCCCCATGCAAATACCCCGCTGACACTCATTTGTCAGCTACAGATTCATTCTTGTACATATCAGACTTTTATATGAATTTAAAGGGGTTGTCTCATCATGGACAATGGGGGCATATCGCTAGAATTTGCTCCTATTGTCTTATAGGTGCGGGTCCCACCGATAGGACCCGCACCTATATCAAGAACGGAGCGCCGCAAGGTGGTTGCTGGAGGACTCTGCTCCGGACACCACCAAGCCGGCTCCCCATAGAAGTGAATGGCAGCTTACCACGCATACGCAGCCTCTGCTCCCATTCATTTCTATGGGGCCGACGGAAATGGCCAAGCCAATGCTCGGATATATTCGCGGCCCCATAAAAAATGAATGGAGGGTGGCTGCGCATGCGCAGTGCACCCTCCTTCACATGCGGGGCTCCGTTCCCGATATAGGTGTGGGACCCGCACCTATAAGACAATGGGGGCATATCCTAGCGATATGCCCCCATTGTCCATGATGGGACACCCCTTTAGTCTTTTCATACTGTTAGTGCATGTTGAATATTGACGTATGTTTCACCTTTTGTTTCCAGAGTCTGAGGCATCGTTATTATTGCACAGCATGGTCCTACTATGCGTCAACTACCTCCAGTCTGTAGACAAGTAATCCACGGACAATTGTCATTGACTTGTATTCTGCTGGCTTCTTGGGCGATGTCTTATGTGAGGACCCTAGAGATTGATGTCCTGAAGACTTGTAAAGCGTGCACTATTGAAGAGACTTTCTTTCTGGACGTAGTACGTTATGTGAATCTTCCTTTTCTTGGAAGACCTATTCTGCACGGGTACATTTTAAAATCTTGCGTGTAAAATAATGCTTATTCAGAGATGAAAACGTGGTCAGATCGGGACCAAATAAATAAGGAAAAATGTTAATAAGAATTGTCAGATCTTCAAGCTGTTTCGAGACTAACGAACCATCAAACTACGTCAAACCCCTTTTTATGCAGGTTTTCCAGGATTAAAGTTAACCTGTACTTTCAGAAAACTTTTGATATGTCATCGTGATGTATCAAAGGTTTTGATCTGTGGGGTCTGAGAGCTAAGACCCCCGCCAGTTGCTAAAATAAGGAGATAAAAGCGCACAGAGCTCTCCCTTCTGAAGATGGGCTCTATAGAAAGTCCGTGTGCCCGTCAGCAGTAGTGAGGAGAGACGGCACTTCTCCTCATCTTAGCACTTAGACCCCCACCGATCAAAACCTTTGAAATGTCACTATAACATATTAAAAGTTTTTTGAAAAGTCTGCTATATTTGCCCAGAAACAGTGTCACTCTGGTGTCCAGTGTTGCATCTAATCCCCATTTCAGTGGATGGCTGCAGTACTAGACTCCACCCGTGAAGAAAATGGTGCCGCTTCTGAGCAATAAAAAGCATACCCCTTGGGAAAGGACCAATTTGCTTTGTAGGTGTTGAGAATGTACTGTATACGCTGTCATTTGATACTACTGAGAAATGTTGTACAATAGGTTTTTATGTTGTGGATTATACAGCCCTGTTTAAAAGGAGAACTATTAGATCGGTGGGGGTCCCACTGATCCCGAGAACAGGGACTTTGTACCCAGTGGAGCCCCTTGAAATGAACAGAGTGGCCGGTCGTGAACGTGAGCAGCCGCTACATAGCTACGGGAGTTCTGGAGATAGCCGAGTGCTCCACCATCTCTGGAAATGCCATAGAAATGAATGGAGCAGCTGCGTGCATGTCTGACAGGCCGCTCCATTCATTTTGGGGGACTCCACATGGTATGGGGGTCCCAGCGGTAGGACCCCAACCGATCTGAGTTATCCTCTATCCTGTGCATAATTGGAAGGCCCCCTTAATTTCTCCGCCATTGTATACTGAACCACTGTTAAAATTGTCCCATTCAGCAGAGATGGAGGGGAACGCCCATCTCTTTCGTCTTCTAAACTAGTGGCACTTTGTACAAACCACTCACGAGTTGTTGTTGTTTTTTTTTTTTTTTATATATATTTAGTAAGTAGCTTATGTATATTTTACTTTTGTTAATGCAGCAGAACTGTAAGTAATGTATGAAAAATATAAATCAGCTTTTAAGACTGACGCCATCGTTTTAGAAGTGTATTTTCATTTTGTTCATTACTTATTTATTTTTTGTTCAGGATTTATGGTGACATGCACACTTTGATCTTAAAGCGGTATTCCCATCACAGACAATGGGGGCATATCGCTAGCATGCGCAGTGCGCCCTCCGTTCATTATCCCCGATCCATTCCCATCTGGGACTCACACCTATCAGACAATGGGGGCATATCGCTAGCATGCGCAGTGCGCCCTCCGTTCATTATCCCTGATCCATTTCCATCTGGGACTCGCACCTATCAGACAATGGGGGCATATCCTAGCGTTATGCCCCCATTGTCTGTGATGGGAATACCCCTTTAAACACAGACGACATGCTGCAGTTTCAGGACAGAGGAGTGTGACTGTGAGAAGCAGACTCTTTCCACTCCCTTCACCATCCATTGTTGGTGCCCTCGCAATGTCACTGTCAGCACTGATAGAAGTTCATAGAGACGTCTTCAGGTAAAGAGGAATGTTAAAACAGAATCGTCAATTTATTCATACATTTCCAGGAGGAATAACAAAAGGCATGGCAGAACGCCAAGAAAAGGTGTTTCCAAATTGTTGTTATGGGGTATGACATGCATTAAAGCAGAAATGGAGTTGTGACAGTAATTCTCACAACCTTTAGTCCTGGGCTGCATAATGACTTGTAGTAGTATTGGAGGACTGCAGTGATTTCCTTCGGAGTTAAAATTTTTATTCATATGCATGAAAGTTCCAGAAAGTCCTGGTAAATATTTAAAACCTGGAATATATCTGGAACTTTCATACATATGATTATAAACTACACAGCAGCATACTGGTATCCCTTACCTTCAGCGCATGGCCCTTCGGCTGCCCCTACCTGGTGCTGCCTGAGGCGATCGCCTCACCTGCCCTCATTGGTGGTGAACCCCTGACTTGTATGTAGGGCAGCTGATTTACCAGGTCGGACACTAGACCGCCAGATCCTCAACAGGGTGCAACCTGTGTATTCTAAGCTTTAGTGTGGCTTTTCATTCTGTCATGCCTTAAAGGAGTGGGTGGGGGATGGGGGGGGGGGTTACGAAGCTGAATGTGCCAGAAATCTGGCTCAAATTACACCAAAAAACTGGTGTACATGCCTCGCACCCCATTTATTATGTTTTTATTTATTTATTTTTTTTTTTTTGTGCCTCACCAGACGAGGTGTGGTGGAGTGAGAAGTATGGTTTAAAATGCACAACGTGTGCCAGCCAATAGGTGGTGTAAGACTGCAAACAATGGGGGTGGACATCTCGTGGCTGTCAGCGGATTTTCGGTGTGCACTTTGCGGCAAAATGTTTATGGCAAATTTTGCCATGTGAACGAGCCCTACTAAATAAATGCAGTAATGCTGTTGCATACCAGTCTCTCTCAGTATGTGCAAGTACCTAGTTATACCCAGCTTTACAAACCACATGCTATGTATATGTATGTGCGTGTATATATTTATATAATATACATACATACACACAAACATAGGGTGTGGTTTTGGGCTTTGATCCAGGGTACCATGTGTGGACAGTGCATTTAAAGCTCATACTCCTGCAATCTAACAAGAGAAGGTCAGGTTTCCGGCTCTGTCTGAGGAGACGACTGAAGCAGTTTAGTATTGGTGCTGCCATCTCTCTTCCCGGGTATCTTGAGCACCATTCCGCAGCCTGTATTGGACCCAGAGATCGTGATCGCCAGGAGCATAGCAGGGCTGTTGGGTGTAAGACCAGGATCAGCTCTGGTTGGGTGAAATTCCCTTAATGGGGGGCTCCCATGGATTCCCCAGGTATAGTGTAAAAGTGAAGGCCCCCAGAGGTCTCTTATAACCTCATGGGAACACATGTGCCAATTGTTATGGTTATTTTGGTGGCCCTAAAGTTAGGGCTGTTAAACCACTGTGTGCTCTAAGTCACAAAAAGGGGCTGTTCAAAAAAAAAAGTACAGTCCCTATAAAAACAATAACTACTGCATGCCGGACTTTTATAGTTGCGTAAGATCCCTATTGATACCATCTTAACAGAATATCGTTATGCAAATGCTTAAAGTACATTTTTTATGGTTTATTTTGTCCTAAACACACACAGACCTCTATGGGTTGGGGTTTTGTTGGATTCCACATGATCCTGACAGAAAATAAATCCTACCCTGATGGCCTGTTAGAGAGGCACGTAATACAGCTGCAGTCCCCATGGCTATAGTATGGAGCTACAGAGACTCTGCACAGGATTAGTCTCCGATCGCTGATGGTCCAATTGCTGGACTTCACACTGATCATGATTACAGGGGTCCCCTGAATAGAGATGAGCGAACTTTAAAAAAAAAAGTTCAGCGTTCGGGTTGTGGTAAGTCGCGCATCCTGTTATGGATTCCACTATCGCGGCATATGGAATCCATAAGTTGCGGCTTCCACCAACCAGAACTGTTGAACAGCCGAAGGACCTGGGGTGACGTCACCGTCATGTGATCAGTGCAGGGGGCTGGATTTGATCCCGTGCTGAGCCACGCCCCCTGCACTGATCTCTACCCCTGAATGAATGGAGTGACATTCGTGCACATGGACTACATTCAACTCTATGGACTGCTGAAGAGGAGCAGAGTACAACATTGTGCCATTCACTCATGAACCCCCACCCTTTTTTTTTTTTTTTTGTGATTACGGGTTCCCAAGTGGTCAGAACCAAACCGACCAGATGCTTTGAAAAATACACCGTGCACCAGAGTAGTATAGTGTGTACAGGAGTGATGCTCACCTGTTATGGTTGTTCAAAAGGAGGAAATGTAGTATAATTTGTCGGCCGTTGCCTTTCCCACAAGGCTGCAGCACTCGGAATACTGTAGAGCAAACTTCAATAAAGATGTGACGGGTGAAGGGTTTATAGCATGCTGTCAGGACCAGGAGTCGCAAAGAATCCAGATAGAAGTGAATGTAGGACTACGCGTTTCAAGAACAGATTGTTCTTTTCCTCATGTCCAGTATAAAACAGGACAGACTAGATCCATATTTATACACCGAGCCCCTCTGCTTCATGTGCGGTATGAGGGGGGGGGGGGGTTTAACAAAAACCCGCCCTAAACAGTGGTAATAAATTAGATGTAAATATCTGAACAATCTGTTCTCAAAACGTCTTATGCAAATAAAGTTGGTGATAAGTTTTTATGGTGGGAAAACCCCTTTAACTCCGATGCGGAATACCAGTTTGTGTTCCGGACACAGGCTCTTCACATCAGTGTTTGGTTTTTGTTCTTCAGATCGGTCAGAAGAACAGAAAAATACTCAAAACATCCGTTCTGCTCAGTTATGCACATTTTGCATCTGTTTGTTTAGACTGAAAAAAAGTCTGACAGGAATTATTAAAATGGATGCAAAATGTGCATAATGGATCCGTTTTTTTTCTGTTCTTCTGACGGATCAGAACAGAAATCCAAATGGTGAAATGAACTCAGCCCAAGGCCTCTTTCGCACACTTTTTTTTTTTTTGAGTTTCTGCCTGAAAATCCGCTCCACCTCCGATTCATTTTAATGGGAAGCAGCGCTTGATTTTTTTTTTTTTATACCTGTTAAAAAGGAGCATAGTAAAAAGCAGCATGCCCCATCTTGGGGCAGAATCAGCGCTGAATCTCCCTTTGAAATGAATGGGAAACATTAAAAAAAACAGCCCCATGTAAGTCCATGCGTTCTTTGTGTGTTTTTTGGCACAGATCCACATCAAAAACCTCAAGCTGAAAATGCAGCATTGTATTAAAGTGAACACCCATTGGCTTAAAAAAAAAGCGCATCAAAAACTGCTCCAATTCCTTGCTGATTTTTAAAGCGTGTTTTTCAAAATCAGTTGTTTGAGCTGGCCCTTAGGGCTCATGTACATGAATGTATTTTATTTCAGTGTCCGTTCCGTTTTTTTTTGCGGACCGTATGCGGAACCATTCATTTCAAAGGGTCCGCAAAAAAAACGTAAGTTAATCCGTGTGCATTCCGTTTTCGTATGTCCGTTCAGCAAACAGATAGAACATGTCCTATTATTGTCCACATAACGGACAAGGATAGGACTGTTCTATTAGGGGCCAGCTGTTCCGTTCCACAAAATACGGAACGTCAACGGCCGTCATTTGTATTTTTTGCAGATCAGTGTTTTGCAGAGCGCAAAACTCATACGGTCGTGTGCATGAGCCCTTGCCATGCAGATCGACCTGCCTGGCTAAATCAGAATGACTAAATGTAAGTACGTCCAGACAGTCACAAGGGTTTGATCATAATTTTATTTATTTGTACATTTAAATATTCTCTTAAATACAGAATTGTCACAATTCAGAAATCCTAGAAACGCAAATGAGAATGCGCGGGATGGGGGAGGGAACATGGCAAGTTTTGGATTTTACACTGAAATGATAAATTTGTGTACAGATTCAGAAAAAGGAAGCGGATTAGAGAAATGAAGATTGAGTTACACGCGTAGAGGCGGGGAATAGATCAAGCTAACACTACAAAGTGAAATCGTTGTGACATCATGTAAACAGTGATTTTTTTTATGTTAAACGCATTTAATGTCTTCCACAAGGTGGCGCTATGGGACGTGCCCGGTCACATCAGAATACTCCTACTAAGGACACTTTCACATGGTCGGTATTTAGGTCAGTGTTTGTAAACCAAAATCGGGAACGTACAGAGAAAAATTATCATGGAAAGGTTTGCACCCCCCTTTCATGTTCTGGACCCACTCCTGGTTTTGGGCCTGCAAATACTGACCAAAATACCTCTGCGTGACAGTGGCCTAACCGCAAGATCAGCAGGACATCCACACGATGTAGACACCTGATGAGTGACAAAGTTTTAGAGGAACCAAAAATCAATAACACCCTAACTACATAATGGATTTTTTTAATTCTATGGGGAGATTTATTAAAGCGGACTTACTTGCCCATAGCAACCAATCAGATTCCACCTTTTATTTTTCAGAGCTTCTTTGGAAAATGAAAGGCTGAATCTGATTGGTTGCTATGGGCAACTGAATTAGTTTTCTTTGACACCAGTTTTGATAAATCTCCCTCCATAGTTTGTACACTTCCGACCACCCTGCCGTTCTGGTTAGCGCTCACAGCACCAATGGGTAAGAACCGGAGTGTGGTCATGTAAAAATATGGTTGGATTCTCCAAGTATATGATCATACAGTATCTTAAGATTCTTGCACGCTGCTCTAGCAGCATATCGGTCATTTACAGCTCATTAACTAGGACTTTGTTGTTTTACTCATTTCCTTAATAAAAGAAATAGGGGGAAATTTATCAAACTGGTGTAGAGAACTGGCCTAGTTGCCCATAGCAACCAATCAGATTCAACCTTTTATTTTCTAAAGGGGCTGTGAAACATGAAAGGGGGAATCTGATTGGTCGCTATTGGCAACTAAGCCAGTTCTACTTTACACCAGTTTTAATAAATCTTCCCCATGAAGTTAACTTTAGTAACAGCTATTTCAAGTATAAGTTGGGCGCACTGCATCACATACAGCCCAGACCCTGCACAGCTAGGTAAGCCCACACTGGAGGCATCAATTGACCCCAGGAATTAGTCAGGGTGGACTTTTTTTCAATTACAGAAAACAAATATATGATGCCTTCTGTAGGCCAGACACACATGAGCGAGTTCAGTGCGTGAAACTCGCAACATGAGGTCCCATTCTGTCCTGTGACAGGACCACACAACATTACAATGATTTATAATGCTGTGTGACCCTGAGAGTCCTAGAATCTGTTGTATTACACGGACAGCAGTATGGCAGTAATTCATTAGATTCCAAGACTCTCAGGATCACACAGCATTACACTGATTTATAATGCTGTGTGATCCTGAGAGCCCTGGAATCTGTTGTTTTAGGCCTCATGCACACGACGCTCCGTTTTTTTTTCACTGATAGGATGCTTCCCCATTCGTTTTAATGGGTTTGTCAAAAAATGCGGATAGTCAACCGTTTTTGTTACACATCCGTGGTCCGTGTTTACATTCCGTCAAAAAAATTGAGCATGTCCTATTTTTTTTCACGTTTGCGGACAAGGATAGGCATTATTACAATAGATCTGCCATAAAAATGGATCCGCCAAAAAAAAAGGTCCGTCATGCGTTTTTTTTGGGCAGACGGAACAGACGTGGAAACAAACAACGGTCGTGTGCATGAGGCCTTATACTCACAGCAGTATGGCAGTAATTCAATAGATTCCAGGACTCAGGATCACACAGCATTACAATGATTTATAATGCTGTGTGATCCTGACAGTGCTACAATCTGTTGTATTACACTGACAGCAGTATGTCAGTAAGGGCTCATGCACACGAATATTATTTTTCACAGATCAGTTCCGCATCTGAGGTTTTTTTCTCTCTCTGATTTAAGTTCTCTTTCATTCCATTATTCCACTAAACATATCCGTATGCGGTCTGGTTTTTTTGCGGATCGGAAACAGTAACTTATTAATCGCCAAACACATAAGCCATATGGGCTTGGCATAGCATTTCTACAGTATGGATCCGCAAAATACGGATGTGTTCCGTATTTTTTGCGGACCCTTTTACTTGATTGCGGACAATATTAGGACATGCACTACTTTTTGGCGGAACAGCCATGCGGACAGTTGGAAACGGAATGCACACGGAGTAACTTCCGTATTTTCTACAGCCCCTTTGAAGTAAATGGTTCTGCATATGGGCCGCACAAAAAACGAAAGAAAATACAGTCGTGTGCATGAGCCCTAATTCAATAGATTCCAGGACACAGCATTATAAATCATTGTAATGCTGTGTGATCCTGAGAGTGCTACAATCTGTTGTATTACACTGACAGCACTATGTCAGTAATTCAATAGATTCCAGGACTCTCAGGATCACATAGCATTATAAATCATTGTAATGCTGTGCGAACCGGTCCGAGGAGCGGAGGTTAGACTAACACGCTGCAAGTTTCATCCATTGAACTCACTCGTCTGTGTCTAGCCATAGAGGTCATCTCTGGTGGAAATCCGATTGATTTGGGCACAGTTCACTCATTTATTGGATTGTCATCTGTAAAGCATAGTAAATCTAGTCTAATGATGACTTTCCTACAGTTTTGTGAAATTGTATCTATGAACTTATATAATAGTCAACTTATGTAACACTCAAAATGGGTTAACTCCGTCCCATCAACCAAATATAAGAGATGAGGAAGGTGACGAGTGGTTACATCCAAGTACAATTCTGCCAGGCCACGGCAAGGGTGAAAAATGGCACCAAGAACAATACCACAACCGAACAAAAGGTAAGTAGCACCCTAGTGTACTGAGCCCAATGAAGAGTTATGGGTGGGACGCTGTCCTGCCCTTAATATCTGAGGCGCTGGTGAAGTATTGCTGTAGGACTACACTTTGTCGTTTGTTTGCATCAAATCAGTGCGCTTGTTGCCAACAGCAACCAGTTCAATTGTTGCACAAGGGGGAGGGAATTTTGGTTGCTATGGGCAACAGCCACACTTTCTATAAGGCTGTTTTGCAGCAAAGTGCCTTAGTCATGAATAAGACGTTGTCGTTTGAAACGCGTAGACTGACAAGGGCAACACTGGTTATGAATCATTCTGTACCTCAGTACCCGATATATCGCATTACCAAATAAAGGAACCTACGAATTCATCCATTTTGAGTGCTGGATTTCCTTCGTTTCAACCCATTGCCTCATGTGTTACCTTTCAATCCTAAAAAAAAATTTTTGTCTCAGGAAAAACTGAAATTAAAACCCTTTAGAGGTGCCAACCTGACCTCACCCGCTGCTGTGGTAGCCTGGGATATACAGAACTGACTACATTTGAAGATCCATTGGTTTTCAAAGAGCTCACAGCTAATTTTCCTCTATGGCTATCCTAGGGTTGAGCTTTGTAGCCCAGGCACAATCGTACCAAGTCACCCATTTTACAGGAGCGCAATATTGCCCAGGCATAGGGATCATTGATCCCACTTTATACTCATGTAAAACTATACCTGTAGTAAAGGGAATATGTCACCAACATTTTTTATCTACCAATTAAAACCTAGCCATACATCATCTTTTTTTATTCTAATCAGTTTTTATTTTCTAATTTTTTATTCTATTTCTTGAACATGATTATGGGGGTGGCCATCTTGCCTGAGCTGTTCTTAACAGCATTTAGATAATTGCTTTACGGCAGCCCCATGGGCCATAGACATAATGATCTGGAGGGAACCCTATTGACTTCTATGGGAGAGTTTCCTAGGCATGTACAAAGAAAGGATAGATACTCTAACAATCGGCTATTGTGAATGGTGGGTCCTGTCTTAGGCTACTTTCACACTAGCGTTTTCAATTCTGCTATTTAGATCCGTCATAATAGGGTCTCAATAGCGGAAGAAAACGCTCAATCGGGACAAAACTGAACTGAACAAAGCGGAGTGCACCAAAATGCATTCAGTTCGATTGCGTCCCCATCGCAGACAGAATAACGCTGCAAGCAGCGTTTTTCTGTCCGCCATGTGGTGCGGAGCAAGACAGATCCCCCATTGACTTTCTATGGTGTTCATGACGGATCTGTCATGACTATAGAAGTCATAATACAACCGGATCCGTTCATGACGGAGGCATGCAGTTGTATTATTGTGACGGATCCGCAAAAAAGCTAGTGTGAAAGTAGCCTTATGTTTACACAGAGGTGATATCATTACAGGCAGGATTAGAATGACAGATAAGCAGGTAACTGCGGTAAAGTGATCTGTACAGACTGTGGCACCTTATTAGGCTTAGTGAGCAGTGCGAAAACTGCAAGATTTTATGGTTTTTGTTTAAATATAAGCATGGAAAATTAAAAATAACCATCAGAAATGATTTCTAATGTGTGTTTAACATAAAAATGTGATTTAAACAATCAGTCTTTCTGATGACACATTCCCTTTAAACTATTAGAAGGGTACACGTCACACATTTTTTGCTTGATGACAATGAAAATGGACATGTGGCCGTCATAGAAGGAAAGCCACCAAGAGGAGATGTAGAAAATGCTGCCAAGAGTTGAGTTTTTTTTAGGTTCTCAAACTCAAGCCAGGTAAAATGTATTTATTTTGCATATACATTTTGGCCATTGTAGATTTCCCATAAAGCAGACTGCTCTTCACTCTAAAGCCAATTCCCCAACCTACTCTCAGGCTTAAAAGAAATTATAACTTAGAACACGTTGAATAGCTGTTAATTAGATGTTTCTTAGATCATAAAAGAATTGCCAATATTTGCCAACTACATGCTGCGAAGATGTTTACTTACATAGTATGGCACCATCTGGTGTTCAAAGTGCATAGCCATGTGCACGTCCATCTGCTGAGTGATGGTGGACACACATACTCAGTGACTCTACCCCCATCACTTCTCGGCTTTTGGCTAAGATCAAGTGTAGTGACTCTCCCCAAAGCCAGCGGAAAAACAAAGGGCAAGAGCAGCACACAATAGGCCTCGCAGAGCTATAGCGATGGAATGCAGCAGCCGAGCCAAGAGACCCCAGATCCAAGGCGGTCAAAACGAAGACAATGGAAAAAGTGGGCTACAGCAGCATGTCCAAAACTCCATAGCAAAGTGTACAGAAAATGCAACGTTTCGGCTAGGTCTAGCCCTTGTCAAGCATAGTTTTGAATAAAAGAGGATTCGTTTTGGACATGCTGCTGTAGCCCACTTTTTCCATTGTCTCCCCAAAGCCAGGTCCCTGCATAGAGATCCTCTGGTCAATGCAGAGCAGCCGATAGAAGGAAAGAAAAAAAAAAAAAAGCTATGACTTTCTAGTCAGGGAGGAGCAGAGTCTTTGAAGAGGCTGGGACCATATTGTCACCTGCCAGAGGGAGAAGGAGACTGATTCTGTTCCTGAAACACTCTTCATTTATTAATCTATACGTTTTATAGCGTTAATACAAGTGCGTCTCTAATCAGGAATATGAAGATTTTGGGTGCAAATTTAGGGACATAATATACAATCCCTTTTAGAAAACTAAAACATAAATTTCATATTTTGTTCCGAGAGAATTCTCAGATGTGTTGAGGCACAGCATGGTGCCTAGGAGCTTCCCATTCACCACTCAGTGACCATCTAGCCATCAAGTCATGCATCCTCAAGGTGTTCATTCCCTCTTCTCCGCTGGCCACAGAGTATAAAACTGCTAAGCCACTGTAGACACAAATTCTTCATTCTGTGAACAGTTTAGTTTTACTTGCTGCTGAGTACATGATCTGAAATGAGTGGATAGACTACTAGTGAGCACTAGACTAGTGATCTCAATCGGGCACGTGTTCGGTTTCTAGCGGATCACAGAGGTGGATTTCACCCAATGAATTGCAAAGACTGAAATCTGCAGCGGGATCCGCAGCCTAAATTGAGATGTTGCAGATTAAAAATCAACGCTGCAATTGGTTTTCAGGGCAGCTTTTTGTAACTGCACCCGCTAGACAGATGAAGCCGAGCTGAACTCTAATGAAATGGGTTCTTCCAGTACAGTATTGCTTTTTCACCATCCATCTGGTCCACAGAACTCTCTAGATTTTATTCTTACAGGACGCTGCAATAACCTGTCACACTGAGGTACAGGCAATAATGTCATAAATGTAGTGCAGCGACTCGTATGGGATGACTTACTGACTGCCGGTTCACCGTTCATTGCAGTCAGGCCGCAGTTCTGTATTTTAACACCTTCCACGTGTGACGTGGAGCTGAATCTAACTTTAGTCATGAACTTCCATTACAAACCAGTTCCAGTACTGGGAATGCTGAGCCTACATAAATCATTGCTTTTACTAAAGGGGAAGGCCGGGTGTTAACTATGAAAAGCAAGCACACAACATACTATGAGAAATCTGTCCACTCACCGCGCCTCTAGGTCTGAGAACGCTATTATACTAACATGAAGATGCATCGTCAGTCATGGATCAGATACACAAATTCTGAGGCAGCCATAAAAAATGTAACTGCATCCAATATACAAATGAAGCAGAGCTGACATGGGTCCTGCCACCTAGATCGTTTACAGGTGGTGCAGTGCTATGCTGGTCAGTACAGTACTACTTTTCCATCATCCCGCTGCTCCAGAGCTCACGACACTATTCTTATAAATCACTTTATTGCAGACATAAACCATCTTGTCCATAAAAATACAGCTTCCGTGTTTCGATCTAAACAGTCGTACTCATGATTCACACGTGTAAGCAGCTTTTTTATGGAGAGGTTGGCCTATGATATATGTCTATATAAAGCCGCGCAATTTTACCCAATCCATTCTGGAGTTCTAGCGATTCATCCGCATATCCTTACCATGTTTATGGAAGTAGTTCTACATAAGCCCCCGGGGTATACATAGTACAGCACATTACGACCGCGTTTCATTTAACCTTATTCATAACCGTTCAGAAACCTTTTCAAATGGTTAATGGGATTAGGGATGAGCTGTAATGAAAGCGGGGAAAGTAGACCCCTTTTTTATAGTCTTTAAAGTGGTTGTATCATCTTGGATATTGGGGGTATATTGCTAGGATCCGCCCCCAATGTGATAGGAGCCTGAAAGGTGCATGAACGGGTGCCCTCCATTAATTTCTATGGGAGTGCCTAAAAATAGCAGAGCGCTGGCTCAGCTATTTCTGTAAGCCCCATAAATTGTAAGCTCTTTTGAGCAGGGCCCTCACTCCTAGTGTTTCAGTTGTATATTAGCCAGTTACGCTGTGACGTCTTTTGTCTTGTACATGAACCCTCTGAATTGTAAAGCGCTGCGGAATATGGTGGCGCTATAAAAATATTACTATTATAGAAGTGAATGGAGCGGTGCGCTTCTCATTCATTGCAATAGGACTTCAGAAAATAGCCGAGTGGCAGTCCCATAGAAATGAGTAGAGGGCCGCTGAGCATGCGCGGTGCACCCAGCTGCATTTTACAGGCTCCATTCTCAGGATAGCTGCTCTGGGACCCGCATCTGTCAAACATTGTGGGCATATCCTTGTGATATGTCCCCAATGTCCCATATGATACAATGCCTTTAAAGGCCGTGTTCACATTAGGGTACTTGCACAAGTGGCAGAATAAGTGCAGAAAAAAATGCAGTGTAGTACAGGACTGGGAAGAAAATTTCAAAAATTGACCTGCCGTGAGAATTTAGAAATCTGCAGCATGGGTTTTACCCTTTTCCAATGAAGGGTGAGATCTGCGGCAAAACCGGTTAGAAATTGCTGTTTATGTTCCCATTTGGGTGCAGAAATACACAGAAATTCATGTGGCTCTTCTGCACCCATGTGTGGGTGTCCTTATAGTCCCAGCAAATTAGCTGATAGTGGGTTCCAGCAATTTTCCGCACTGCAGACTTTGCCAAAAAATATATACTACAACCCGAGAGGGGATGATGGATGCTTTCAAATAGACCAGTGCCAAACCAAGGTCCAGTACAGCTATACCGTATAGCATTGTACACACAGCACTTATCAGTAGGCGTTAATAGGTTATGAAAACTTCCAGAACTTCATTAACCGAATCAAGTCATCCACTGTATCTACTGCTAAGTTTGGGAAGGCGCTCTACATCATGGGCTCTGTTGTGGCATTGTTTTAGAACCTGAGGCCACCAGAAGGTCATCTGGAGCCATAATCCCCAAACTGTGGCTCTCCAGCTGTTGCAGAACTACAATCCCTAGCATGCCCCGAGAGTGTTAAAGCGCATTTACACTGCGGGAAGGAAGTGTTCCTTCCTGAAAATTGCCTGCTTGTCAGTGGAGGCGAAGATTTGCATTTACATGAAGCGATTCCCTCTATTGTAAGGAGACCTCATCCAAATTTATGGTTTCTCCGCAGCAGATCCCTGGTCACCCAGCACGATCTGCTGCCCAGAAACGATGATTGAGGTGTCTGCACCCAAGATCGTTTCACACGATGAACGACTGTGTTGCTCGTTCATCGGAACGTTCGTTCCCGATAATCTGCCCAACTACTGGGCAGTGTAAAGGTGCTGTTATAGTTCCGTAGCAGCTGGAGAACCCCAGGTTAGAAACTTCTTCTCTAGGTCGGTCGCTCGGAGGTAATTTCTCATTGAGATTACAGCAAGAGGAATCTGCTAGTTGTATTACTGTATTAGACAGATATAGGGCGCTTGATAAAAAAAAAACAAAAAAAACTCCAGTTGCTAATACATGGGCATAGCTACGTCTCCTCTGCTTCAGGAGAGCTCTCCTCTAGTCCCAAGTCCTGGAAACCTACCAATATCTATATGCATGGAGTATAACCACACCACCCAAAACTGGGAATTACAAATGCAAGTAAAATAACGGCCTGTGAACTGCACCTCTGGACGGCAGCCATAGTAAGATGTGGCTGAAGCCGAGGTACGAGTACATGTTGCAGAATGTCACCTTGTACTAGAAGTAGACTCGAGGGAGGACATTTTCATTTGCGTTCACTGTAAGGTCCTAATTTGTCTTGCCTCCCACACACAATGAATAAAAAAATAAAAATAGGCGTCTTCGAAAGCCGCAATTAAGCTTTCCAGAAACCTTTCCCAGAATACATTAGAAAGCTAATGTGAGGTTGAAATTATTTTCTTGTCTAATCCTCTCAATGTTAAATACATTTTGGACTGAGTAATTGTGACACTTCTGTTTCATGGTCTATTTCTGACAGTCTCTATTTTGCAACCTTGGCAAAGACCTTCCTTGCCGTTCGGAGCAGCCATCCCTATGGGAAACCTGGCCAGAGAACCACCATAATCCTAGCCAATGATGCAACACACAACGAATGACCTTAAGGCCTAATTCACACGTCCGTAGTGTGTTTTGCGGAAACACGGATCCGCAAAACACGGACGGCTGCAATGTGCATTCCGCATTTTGCGGACCGCACATTGCTGGCACTATATAGAGAATGCCTTTTCTTGTCCGCAATTGCAGACAAGAATAGGACATGTTCTATTTTTTTGCGGAAACGCAGATGCGGACATCACATAGTGTGCTGTCCACATCCATTTCTGCCTCTTTGAAATGAATGGGTCTGCAACCCTTCCGCAAAATTGCGGATGGGATGCAGATCCATTTTGCGGACGTGTGAATTAGGCCTAAAACAACCTTGTGTGTAGAGTGCAAAGATTGTTAAAGTATAGGCATGGAGCATGCCCTGGAGAATCCATGTAGTAGCTGAACGTAATTAAAGGAACGCTCCAGGCGCTATGCCTAATGCGGGTTGTGAGGGGGCGGAGCATGACACTGAGGTTCACAGAGACAAATCGAGCACCACCCCCTCAAACCCGGTGTATAAGTTCTCTCAGCAGGGTTCCTTTAATACACCATACCACAAAGCAGAAGCAAGGGAATACGTCAAGCTCTCCTTCCTCTGTGCAACGAGGAAGCCACTCTTTAGTAGCAGGAATGTTTCACATTAATTTGGGGAGATGGACTGATTATAGATTGGTGTGGGTCAAATAAAACTGCAGCTTGAGCAGAACAAGGGCTACAAATAGAATGGTGCAACACAATAGTGAGAAAACGGGACTGGTGGGTCCCTTCATTTAGAGGGGCTGGCTAATGATGCCTAAAACACGGTAATTGTATAGCGTATGTATGGCTCCAGATAGGACAATGAAATACACATCTTTCAGTGTAAAACATTATTAAATAGAAGTTGTAACCACAGAAACATTAGCTTGACATACAGCACCTATGTTTTTTAAAGGGGTCGTGCTATGTAAAATATTCTACATTTTTCAAACCAGCACCTAGATCTGAATATTTTTGTAATTACATGTCATTAGAAATTTAGTATAGTCACTGAGCTATTGCATAAAATGAATCTGTACAGCGCCACCTGGTGTTTGTTCTTTTCCTTATTTCTTGTCTACCTTACTGAGGTGGTCGCACACGCTCAGTTTAAATATTCAACTGTCACCCGACAGTCTGTTAGAAGCGGTGGCAGTTACAAGGAAAGAGCTACAGCAGAAAGGACACTCCCCCTGAGCTGCCAGCCTGAAAAAAAAAACATCTAGTGGAACAATTGGAGCAATGAATGGGGAGATTACTGGATCCATGTGAGGTACCGGGCTGGTCATAGTTTTATTAGAAAGAGACTGTCATGTCCTATATGATGTCTGATTTCCGTGGTTTTAGCTGGTATGAGCTAATTTGCTACAATGGAAATAGCGGAATCCTTTAAACCCAACAAACACAAATCCTACCCTGGGGACTTTTAGCAGGAGCATGGCAGTGTGCATCTGACAAGTGACGGCCTGTGGAGGTAATGGGAGATTACATAAAAGGGGTGGAGTCTGACACATCGACTGGCATGGAGATCACAGCCACTAGCTGATACAATGTATAGTCTATAAGAGAACCATAAATAAAAGACAAAAAGGATAGCATTTTTTTTCTTAAATTTGTGACCGATAACTCTTCAGGGTCAGTTACATGTAGCGTTTCATATAGGTTATTTTTTTAAATATTTTTTTGACTTGTATTGCAATTCACGAAAACTTGAGTAGCACCCCAGCATCGCCTCAGTGCAGTCAGATTTTAGAATGCAATAAGTTCGTAGCAAGACCATTTACAGGGGAAATCCACAATTTTTACAGTAGGTTAAAATGTCAAAAATTAAACTTTTTATGCTAAAAGAAAACACACTAAGACCAAAATCTCCTAGCTGAAGGTGGCAACATTTTATTAGCCAGTTTTCAACCAACCTGTTAGATCAGATGGATGTTATAATGTCAGCTCTTTGATTCCGCCAATAAAGCTAGAACCATACGTCGGACTACTGCAAGAACCGCCATCCGCGGCGCAATAAAACCACTGCAGCGTCTACTTTCTTTTATACGTTTTCCAAAGATAAAACAAACAGGTTGATCGTTAATACCTGGAAATAAATATTCTGAATCCATCTCTCCGATTTCATAATTTAAAGCACAATAATTCAATGTAAAAACCTAGTTAAAAAAAAAAAAAAAGGACTCTATACATACTGCTTGTTTGCACATAGGCACTAACCCCTTAGTGAATGGGGTCACTGCTTGAAATAGATACCGTGAATCCATATGGATAAATGACGAGCACGTTAAAGAGCACAAGAAGTACAACTGTCCCCCCTTACATTGTCCAGGTGGAAAGATTAGCAGCTTTATAAAGTAGAGGAGAGTCCTGTAGGTTAGACCTGTTTTAAAGACTTGCCTTGAATTTAAAGTGCATCTGCACTGGGGCTTGAAATTTTAAAAGACACACGAAAAATAAAAATAAAAAGACAAAAAAGGCAGCTCAACTCTCCAAACTCTTGAGGTTTCACTCTAACCCTACTCAATAGCACCATACTACCTGGATGTGTTTGCTTTAGTTACACATTAGGCTCCAATTATTATAGATAGGCCATCTATGGGACAACGAAGGGCTCAAGGATAGATCAAATCCTGAAAATCAGGAGCAGGTAGCGGACCACAATTTGATTTTCACATTTTGGCTGATGTACCTAAAGTGACTGGGTGAGAAACGATTGAGAAAATATTGCCAAAAATTAAAATACCAGCCAAATGGTACGTCACCCCAAACCTATTCAAGGCCATGAATGCCAAAGTCTTCTGTTGGCTTGGAGGAAATGTTGCCGAGTTACTTCTAAGTCATAGTCACTCTTGCAGCAGAAAACAAAAAAGGCCTCGGGTCTTTTTTGTCTTGAAAATGGAGCGATTTTTTTTCCTCTTATAACAAAAATGGGCCTTAATAAAGGAGGACAAAGCCTGTATAAATAGATTTCTTTCATAGGTGTGCACAGGGTAGTACGACAAGGGAGTAACGGGGTTATAAGTGGAGGGGTAAGTTGGGAGCGGCTTGTGCAAAATTTTTGCCAAAAGTGTCAGGCGGTCAGGTTACTCTCTGCAGGAAAAGGCTGGCCTGACCAAGAGGGTTGGCTCTCAGTTTCTTCTCGCAGCTTGCCCCCTTCACTTATGCAGGTGTCTAGTTGCCCATTGGTCTGAGATGCCAAGTCAGAGGAATTGCTCCCAGGCTCAGAGGCCGGGTCCACCTCTTTAGAGCAGGGGGTAATTATAGTGCAAATCTCAGTGTTAACCTTTACAGAGCCACTTAGCTTAGTGGCCTCAGAGTGAACAGATTCGATCACTCCTGACCCTGTGTCTAATCCTGTTGCATTGTGATTATAAATGGACACCACACTTCCATCAGTGTATTCCGGTGGTGTGGCTGGTCTCCCAGAGTCCTCATCAGTATAACAGAGGACAGACGAGCTAGAAGACAACAAAACTGGATTGATGGAGGAATGGCAAGTGGACGGTGGCAATGACATAGGAGTCTCCAAAAGACAAACATCTAGAGACTCAACGCTGGAGTCCAGACTGAGACTAGAACCACTAGAAGCCTCATCACCCTCATCCAAGAGCCTCTGGCGCTCCTCTGCACTTTGCAGGTGCCTGACAGCTGCTTCGTTCTCCAAGTGATAGTTCTCAGCAATGAATTCATGGAAGTCCTGTGTCTCATGGTGAGGATGGACAGCAAGAGAGGCATGAGGAAGCTCCTCTTCAAGGGGTTGAGGTCGTGGATGCTGGCGCTTATTTTCCAGCTCAAGTTTCATGATAGTGTGTAGATAATGGGTCCGTACACGTATAGGGTTAAATTCTATCCTGCCAGCTATATTACTGCAGCCATCTCGAGAACACCCACATGGAAAGGACATACGATCCACCTATTAGTGTAAGAACACCGGGGAAGAGACAAAGGAATGAACTGTGTAAGAAAGCCTTCATGTGAGTAAGGAACGATTGCTTAATGCATAAACAAAACAAATAATCGTATTAACTAAAAAAGAAAGAATTCCAAGTTACATGTTATACAAATTCTAAATTGTAAAAATAAGTAAAAAATTTATTAAAGGGATTGTCCTATGAAAAACATTCAACATTCTGCAAACCAGCACCAGGATTTGAATACTAATGCAACTGCATGCAGCTAAATATTTAGAAAAGCCGTTGAGTTATTCAATAAAATGTGTCTGTATAGCGCCACCTGCTGTTCTTTTCCTTATCGCTCTCTGTCCACCTTGCTGAGGTGGACACACATGCTCTGTTCCATCCTTCAACTGCCACCATTATTTTCTGTTAGAAGCTGTGAAGGTTACAGGACTCACCCCCTGAACTGTCAGCTTGAAATAAATCTGGTTGGAGCAATGAATGGGGGAGCTTTTGATCCATGCGAGGTACAGGGCTACTTCTAGCTTTGTTAGAAAGATTGTAATTAGGGATGAGCGAATCGACTTCGTAAGAAACATCCAAAGTCGATTCGCATAAAATACTAATACTGTACGGAGCTGTAATATTCCACTAGCACTGCCAGAGATAGTTGGGCACTTGTATCCCGCTATCTCCGAAGGTCTCAGAGTTGAATGGAGCAGCAACATACATGGTTTACCACTACTATCACTACTCATATAGATAACACAGGGCCCCCATTCTCATGATCGGCAGTGGCCCCTAGCATTCGGACCTCTGCTGATCAGACACATGTTCCCTCTACCCTGTGGATAGGGGCTAACAATTGGACAATCCCTTTATGCCACAATAAGATGTACTACTCATGCTAAATGGCAGGGTTTAAACTAAACAGAATTGAGTGCACAAGTCAATGGAAAGGTTGGATAGGAGGGAAAAACTTACCAAGAACCTATAAAAATTTAACAAAGGAAAAATACTGTGTTAACTCATAGACAGAAAATATAAAATGTAAGAGTCCTCAGTTGGTGATACCTTTTAATTGCTAACTGCAAAGATAACGACAAATACTAAGCTTCTTAGACTACCTAGGAGGAACAAGGAGAAACAGGTTCAGACTCTAGCACCATGTAGGTTAAAAATCTAAATTTCAGGTGCATAGTAGATGTGCATTTGTGGATCCTGGAAGTGTTTAAAGAACCCAAATGGGTGCTTGAAACACATTAGTGGCTTAGCTTTGAGGTTTTTTGATGTGCACTGCCATGTTTTTAATATGAACCTGATACAAAGATTAGGATATTTAACCTATGTTCGAGATCAGCAACCTCCGACACTAGCTGCGGTAAAACTACGACTTCCAGCATGACCCTTTGCTGGAGGTTAATGAAGCATGCTGGGAGTTGTAGTTTCACCACAGTTGGATTGCCAGAGGTTTCTGATCCATGTTGTGCTGGAGCCTAAGATGTGTCTGTTCTTTATTCAGGCAGACAGCCTGGCATTTCTCCGTCTATCAGACACACTGTCCATGCACCACGTGGCTGTGACCTGATACTTTCCCTTTCATTATACTTTTATGGTTTCATCAAGCCTGATGAAGAGAACTTGGTATATTCATCATTCTTACTGTTAGCGATTAAAAGGCATCAAGAACTAAGGACTCTCAATTTTGTAAAATATACATTGCACAGATTATTTTTAACATACAGATTCCAGAGCGCCACATGCATACACAATGGTATCCCTCACCTGACATTTGATCCCAGCCTGACTGCATGGACAAGCTTCTGGGTCGCAGTAGAGTCGACAGTCGCACCCACATTCCTCCCTAGAAAGACGGATGGCTCGGAGTTCCTGCTTTTCTTCAGCATCTATGCGATGAACACCAGCTGCTCGAAGTAGAGCTCTGCGCCTCTTCGTTGGTAATGGCTGAAGGAAGAAGTAATCGTCCACTTCAACGTTGTCAACATCTATATCTTCATCCGAGACATCCTCCAAAGTGAGGCCTTCAGCTTCTTCTGATTCTACTGTACCATTTTTTGTTAGCTGAAGATGAAGAAAACCACAGTCATACACAGAAAGTGTGAACAATATCAACACTAAATATTCCTGCACCTCGGGGCAGCTTGTTAATCTCCCATACATACTCACATACTGTATCTTATGCCAAACCTGTGGCCATAGGCCTTGAGGATGTAGCGGTGAATATTCAAAAGTATAAGAAAGAAAACAAGAATATTAAGGTTCACATCTTGTTCACATGCGCAACACAGCAAGCAAGCGCGTTTCACTGTTTCCGCCAAGTCCTACTGACTTGAACGCAGATAGATGCGGAGATGCATCAAATGACTCAACTTTTTATGGCTGTCCCTAGCAGTTTTAGCTTTCAGGATGGGGCACCTCTTACCTCTCAGACATTTACAGCATATCCTCTGCTTGCCATAATTGCCTGTGGCCAGCAGAGGATATGCAGAGGATACGCGACTCCCCCCCCACCATGGCTTCCGACTGGGTACTTAACAATCCGATGCCCTTTGCGTTAATTAATGTTAGGGACACCAGGTACTCATGTACCTGACCAGAGGCTGCTGGTGCGCTGCTGAATTCAACTGTATCACTGTCTTCAGATCAATGAAACTGCTGAACACTGTGGCAAAGGTGGCAGTATTTTGTGCCGCACTATGGTGTTTGGTTTGGCTGGGGCAGTATTTTGTGCTGCACTGTGGTGGTTGGTTCTGCTGGGGCAGTATTTTATGCTGCACTGTGGTGGTTGGTTCCGCTGGGGCAGTATTTTGTGCTGCACCATGGCATTGCTGGCCCCACCTACTTCTCTTGTCCCTTCCTACTCTCAATTTGGACCTGCCTACAACATTGGGCCACTTAGTTTTTTCTTCCAGGACCACTTTGACTTCCCAATCCACCCCTGTGCCCATACACAACACCCACAAA
This sequence comes from Bufotes viridis, assembly GCA_033119425.1. Taxonomy (NCBI): domain Eukaryota; kingdom Metazoa; phylum Chordata; class Amphibia; order Anura; family Bufonidae; genus Bufotes; species Bufotes viridis. The sequence continues at coordinate 438,905,811 of CM065591.1, read as the reverse complement.
TGACTGCACACCTTTTTAGTGTACCTTTGCCTACACTATGTATGCTGTAATGCAGTGTACTGGTGGCGTGGCCTTCTGTGCATTTTTTCTTCTTCTCAGAAGAGAATTTGGCATAAAAATAAGGGACTCAGCCTTTTGATCCTATATTTATACACAGATATAAAGGAACACAGCCATATCTTTGTATGAAGCTTTACCCAAAACCATTTTCACTTTGTAAAAGGTAAAAATTAAATAAGATTCACAACCTTCTATAAAGAAATAAAAATAAATCAAACATGGTCTCAATGGATCCAAGATATTAAAAGATAAAATTTACGTGACAAGGATGCTTATAACAAGAGGCAGGTCTGCAAGAGACAGACTATAATTCTCCATAGGCAAGTTTCATCATGCAGAGCTTAGGGAATGGAGAGAACACAGAGACAGTGGCTGAGCATGATGCAAGTGTAATTGCTTATCAAGAATGGGCAACCTGAGGCCAAGACCTGGCAGAGGGAGTAACCCATGAGGTTTAACCAAGTTTAGAATTACAATTTTATTTTCAGACTATTCACAAAACTGCACTTTCAACGTGGAGACTGACCTTGATCACACATGACAGATTGACGCACTTATCCTGTTCTGCTGGACAACACTGTATAGGTACCTATATAACATGATCATAGGCCACCTTTGGACACCATGTGTTATTAAGAAATACTCCCACTCCACCCTGTATTACATTGACCTTGTATAGTTCATTGTTGAGATGTAGATGCTTATCAATAGTAGGAGAACCAGAAAAAACATGGATGCATTATAAAACTGAAGGCACCAAACCAGGAAACCCCCCACAAGCCTAGGTAAACGATGTAATATGGGAAACCCTACACTTAATGAGCTTTTCCAGTATTGGTCAAAGGCTACAGTGACTTAAAAAAGAGGAAATTACACCTTTATGGGGGTCTAAAATACACTGCACTTTTGGGAGGAACACATTCCAGGCCGAGGTCAAAAGAAGAACGGGTCTCCTGACAATCTATTCAAATTGTGTGCCTGCTGTGGCAAAACTGCTAATAATTGACCAAACTTCTAAACAATTCTCAATTTGGATTGTAGCAAAGGAAAAGCAAGATGGAGGAAAGTGTCATTGTTTACTCGTAACAAAACATGGATGACCTAAAACGTTCAAGAGGTTTTCCAAGATTTTGACATTGAGGACCTATCCTCGGAACAGGTCATCAATATCATCAGATCAGAGGAGGTCCGACACCCAGGATCACATCCGATCGGCTGTTTAAAGAGAACTCTTCCTAGGCCAGTGAAGTTATGTTAATCAGTCACGTGGCCTAGGAGCAGCTTCAAGTGAATGGAACTGAGCTGTAAAACCAAGCATAGCCACCAGTCAATGAACAGCGCAGTGTTTGGTAAGCTGCAGCACTTACCAGAGGGCCTCCTCAAACAGCTAATTGACGGGGATCGCTGGTGTCAGAGCCCCACCTCAATCCGATATTGATGACCTATCCTGAAGATACATCATCAATACCAACATCTGAAAAAAAACCTTTAAAGTTAAAAGAGAATAGCATATATTAAAATAATATCCACTATATACCATAAAATGCAGGTTTGAACAGGAGTTACCCGCGATATCGCACTCCTCTGTCTGACATCATAGAGATGTACCTGCATGTGTCATGGAGGGATACTATGATTATCACCGATTTTTTTTTATTCTTTCACCGGACCAATAAAACAGCAATAAGCTTTCTATCTCTCGAGTGGGACATGGGGGAGAGTGACACTGGAGTTAAAGTGGTTGTCCCATCTTGGACATTGGGGGCATAGTATTAGGATATGATCCCAATGTCTGATAGGTGCACACCTATACTTATAACAGAGCCAGCAAAGTCCCGGAGGGCGCACAGCACATGCGCCGCTGCACGCCATTCATTCCTACGGGAGCGCCGAAAATAGCCGAGCATTGGGTCGGCTATTTCAGTCCGGTCCATACAAGTGAATGGAGCAGTGGCCCATTCACTTCAATGGGACTTCCGAAAACAGCCGAGCATGCCCATAGGAATGGAGGGCGCCCAAGCATGCGCGGTGCCTTCTCCACGACTTTGTCGGTTCCGTCTTAGGTATAGGTATGGTTCCCAGAGGTATCCTAGTGATATGCCCCCAATGTCTGAGATGGTACAACCCCTTAAACTTCAGTCACCCTAAATTTTCTATGTTTGAGTGGAGTTGAGCTTTGACATGCATCTACACTATGAAGATATACAAGTTACTTTTGTATATCACAGGATACATAACATTACTATGCTAATATGTTCTTTCTAGATACATCTTCTGGTCAGTTGAGGATCTAAACTTTTCACTAACTACAACTTGTGGATGCCAACTTTTACTGTATGCCAGGGATAGCCAACCTGTGGCTCTCCAGCTGTTGCAAAACTACAACTCCCAACATGCCCAGACTGACTACACCTATAATCCTATAGCAGGGCATGGTGGGAATTTTAGTTTTACAACCGCTGGAGAGTCACAGGTTGGCCATCCCTGCTGTATGCTGTCCATGATCTAGACCATAAATGTACTAGAAAGCATTACAGAAGCCACCATTATGCTAACCATTATCTCTGCCTTTCCATTGCAGGTAGAAGTAACTTACCTTCATCTTCCTTGTATGAAGTTTCTCCTCCTTTAAGTGCTCACGCAGAATTTCCCGGTGTGTCACCTCTTGTTCCTGGGCAAACTCACAGAGTGTGTATTTTTGCACGGAGTTGTGGTGCTGGGCCATTCCCAAGGAACTACCACCTTGGCTTGGCACACTAGTGAAACCTTGGCGACGTGAGAAGTAATAGACAGTGACTTGGTCGAAACGGACATTCTTTTGTCTCAGAAGTTTCTGCCGCTTTAGGATGGATGTTGCTGAAATAAATAATAAAAAATAAATAAATTTAAAGACCACAATTTTTGTAACATAAAACTGTATAAAACTGCTAAACCACTTAAAGGGGTTGTCCGGGCATACATAATTTCTAACATACATTTTTCCAGCAGCATGGCCCCCCTACTAAAAGGATCATACTTACCTGTACCACGCGACTTCGGTCCTTCGCGTTGGCTCCCATGTCTCTATCTTCCTCGCCAGCATGAGCATGGACTCTTCAGCGAACTGCTGGCTCCTCAAGAGACATGTCACTGAAGCCAACGGTTGGATGAAAAGGATCAGATGACCATGCCCATTAAAACAAACTGGAAGATGGAGAGGCAGGAGCCACCATAGGAGAACAGAGCAGTGGGGAGCACCCTTCAGTAAGGGATGAAGACTGCCAGCACGGGCTAGTATTCCTGGACAAACCCATTAAGGGCACAGCAATTTTCGGTTTTATTTTACTCCCTGCCTTCCCGCTTCCTGTAACTATAACCTCCAAAGGAACTTCGCTATGAGAGGCCCTTAGGGCCTTCAGAAGGCCTTAGGCTGGCATAGCAACTGAACAGCTCCTTCGATCTCGGCGAGGGGAAGTCGTTCGGAACAGACCACTCAGAAGTCATGGTCACAAGTTACCACAGCATCTGAGGGGTTAAGTGTCTGATTAGCATCATCACCGATCATGGACAATGCCTCTGGGTGTCTGTTGTGTAAAACAGCAGGCACCCGGCCATCTTTACATGTATGGCAAATATCCTGAAGGGCTTTAAGGGGTTGCCTGATTGTTGAATATGGATGACCTTTTCTCAGGATAAGTCATCAGTATGTGATCGGCAGGGGATGTCGTGAGTCAGACCCCACCGATCAGATGATTATGACCTATCGTGAGGGACGTTGCTACCAGTTTTATGGTGCCCTAACTTAGAGCAACATTAACAGCTGGGTCACCTACTAGAACTGATCTAGCCATTATGCTAAAATCTGTATTGAACAGCTCAGTACAAAGCATTTGCTGGTGAGTCCTCATATTCAGAAGGTCCTGGTTCTCCCCACCCCTAATAGTTATAAGAAAAAATATGTCAATCAGCAGCAGAGAACAGGGAAAGCAGGGAACTTATGAATACTAGGACTTGCTGGGGCATGCTGTGCTCACAGTGCTGTTCAGTACAGATTTGAGGAAAGTGGTTGGATCAGTTCAAGAGCATTGCCAAGGATATAGGCCACTAGCGTATACTTCCATAAAAATGGTGACTAGGGATGAGCCAACTTCTGTTTTCAAGTTTGGCGTACAAGGTTCAGGTTATCTAAGGACTCTGATATGGATTCTGCTACCACGGACAATAAGTTATGGTCCGTGGCAGTAGAATCCATAACGAAATTCTTAAATAACCCGAACCTTGTACGCCGAACTTTAAAACCGAAGTTCGCTCATCCCTAATGGTGAAAGATTCCCTTTATTACCGACATCTCCTGTCAACTTTAGATGAAATAACTAGTAAAAGTTTAAACTTAAAGAATCTGATGTGCACTGTTTGAGGCTATGGACACCTTTGACATGGAAAACATTCTTACATGTTAGTGGTTTCCAGGAGTATAAAAATTGCCCCAAGTTTCAATCTGCAGTCTTCATTCATTTTCAGACACCCTAATATATAAGTTTGCGATCTGGTCCTAGTTCTCCCCTTTTCTCATGTGGATGAGTCTTTCCACATGCTGGATGTTCTGTGTATCCAGGATGCTGCTGCCTTCACCAGCTCCATACACTAGCATGGAGCATTCCTACAGATTATGAAGGATCTCATCTCCCTTGTGCTGATGCTGAAGAGTGGGTGCTCTGCTTTCTCTCTTCTACCCTGTACACACACTATGTATGTCATCCTTTCCCCTCTCTCTGCTGAAGGAGTTACCCACACACACTGCAGCAAAAATGTAGATAATTTCCAATTAAAGTTCGTAAGTTGCTTTGGAAACAAACAAAAAAATAAAAATCTGCCCAAAGGTAGCTATAGACTAACTATGAGAATTTCCCGTACATGGCTGACAAACATGGAGACAGGAAAAGGGAACCAACTGCAAAGAAAGGAGGTTAGGTGACTGGGTCACTTAAATGGCAGGAATTACAGGGTTGTCTCAGGACTGTCCAAACTGCAGGGTCTCCAGAGGCCGCATAGCTGACTAATGACTAAGGCCTTATTCACACAATCAGTGTTTAGTCAGTGTTTTCCATCATGGATTGTGAGCCAAAACCAGGTGCGGGTCAGTAACACAGAACAGGAGCAAATCTTTTCATTGTACCTTTTCTCTGTGGAGGCTCTGCTCCTGGTTTTGGAGTAATCACTGACCAAACACTGAACTGCGTGAATAAGGCAGTTTTTTTCCATTCCCATTCCCATTCCATTGAAAAGGGTGAAATCTACACAAGAAAAACACAACAATTGACATGCTGCAGATTGAAAAATCCGCACAGCAGGTCAATTTCTGCAAAGTGTGCATGAGATTTGTCTAAACTCTTTGCTCATACTTCATTATGCGGCAGTTTTCTGCATGAGAATCCACCACACATACTCTGCAATCTGTGCACAGAGCTTTCCCAATGTTGCGTCAACTTTGTTCTAGAAATGGTGGAGGATCACAGCAGTTGTACCTCCGCCAGTAGTAGTATTCCTCCTTTATAAAAGCTCTATATAGCCTCAAGACTGGCTGACTATGGTAGCAAATACTGTAGAAATTACGCAAGAACAGAAACCCCTAGTTGACAAGGGAATCAAACAAAAGATGTATTATTTAATGTGACTAAACATGGCTTCCTAGGCCATGAGTCTCCATCTTAAAGGGTATATGGGCTGCGCATAGGCAAAATTTGTATCGCTCGTGAGACATTGGTGAATTAATTCGGTATTCCTATCTGCATCTTCAAAAATATTTTAAATTAGGAGTCCGAAGTCAGGTTTGGTACTGAGGTACCATCCGGGAACCAAACCCAACTTCGGATTCCTATTTTAAAATGTTTTTAAAGCCGCAGATAGGAATACCGAATTAATTCACAATGTCTCGCGAGACTTTGGGAGATACGAATTTTGGCAAACATTTTAATGGTGTACGGAGACAGCATTAAAATTGAGGTTTATGAACGAACTGACTTTGGATCTTTGATCCGAAGCGGAATTCACTGAAGACTAGTGGAGAAGGTAAGTATGAATCTTCAGTTCCAGTGCTCGGCTATTTTCAGCGGCCCCACAGGAATTAAGGGAGGATGGCTGCATATGTGCAGTTCGCCCTCCGCCAATTCTGGGGCTCCATTTAGGAGATAGGTGCGGGGTCCCAGAGGTGGGACTGGCACCTATCAGACAATGGGGGCATATCCTAGCGATATGCCCCCATTGTCTCATATGAGACAACCCCTTTAAGGACAGGCCATCAAAGTTAAACCCTGGAAAATAGATCTAAGCGGACAAGGTAACACAAGCAGCTACAGCACAGGGTGAAGACAACGTACGGATAAGTCCAGTGGTGGTGGGCGCATTGATGCTGTCACAGCTGTCCGCACTATCGCTGTTGGAGATCTCATCATCGGAATCTTTAGATGTAGAAATTGGCGAGCCAGCATCTACTTCTTCAAACTTTCTTTTCAGGCTTCTGCTCATCACAGCATCCATTTGTTTCAGGGTTGCCTGCCAGAAAAAAATAAAAAATAAATAATGCTATATACAACGTCTTATTAAACAGCCCAGCCCATTTAAAGGGAATTTCGCACCGTGAAAATGCAATATCATCTGCAGGCAGCATGTTATATAGAGCAGGAGGAGCTGAGCAGATTGATATATAAGTTGTTCAAAAAGAGTCAGGATATTTTATTCATTTCAATCTCTGCTTTCCATGCTGAAGAGTCAAGTGGGCGGTCTTACTCAGTGATTGACAGCCAACTCTGCACGATTAAGGACAAAGCTAGCTGTCAATCAGTAAGTAGGACCGCCTACATGACTCCTCAGCATAGGAGGAGGTTTAATTAAACAAATTACAAGTTTTACTGGATCTTTTCCCATAGAGCTATATATCGATCTGCTCAGCTCCTCCTGCTCCATCACATGCTGCCTGCAGATTGCATGGTGGCAGGCTCCCTTTAATGCCAGTAAGCTGCATGGCTAGTTGAACACTATTTCTATTTTCTGACTTTTTTCTTCTTAAACCAACTAATCCACAATTCACTCATCAGCGTTGCTAGGTGCCTTCACAAATGAGTGCTCTGTCAACATCAAAGCCTTGCAGAAGCTTAAGGCCTTATTCACACGTCCGCAATTCTGTTACGCATTTTGCGGAACAGAATTGCGGACCCATTAGTTTCAATGGGGACAGATGATGTCCCGGCCGGGTCCGCAATTGCGGATCCGCACTTCCGGGTCCGCAATTGCGTTCCCGAAAAAAATAGAACATGTCCTATTCTTGTCCGCAATTGTGGACAAGAAAAGGCATTTTCTATGAGAGTGCCGGCGATGTGCGGTCCGCAAATTGCGGAACGCACATCGCCGATGTCCGTGTTTTGCGGATCCGCGGATCCGCAAAACACAATGGACGTGTGAATAAGGCCTAAAGCAAGGCATTCTTATCAACGTCGCCAGCAAACTGCAATGAGCAGCTGGCGCACATAATGTCGGGAGACTAGGCGCATTATAGTCTTCCTGTTACACGTATGGAACGGTCTGGATAACACTTCAATAAAATCCAAGTGGCGTATAGGAGAGAAATGAGGTGGGACAAACGACGCCAATAATGGGCCCACCCTTAATCCTCACTAAACTGTAGTCTATCCAACCCCTATAGGCTTATGGGGCGATATAGTGGAAGGATAGGCTGTTCCAAGGATAGTCCATTATCTGGAAAGCTGGCCACTGTATAATCACGCTGTTGCTAGCCAGCAAGCTAAGTCTATGTGAGGGAATTGAAACGCTGCTAGGTACGAAGACAGCCTCTTAATGGGAACACATAATACCGCTCATCTTACACGTGGTTTATTTAATACTTTAAGAGGAATGTTACCACTAGACACATCACAGTAGGAGTAGAACATTTTCTCCGTATAGAGCTTCCACAGCAATCAGTACAGACCAAAACCAGACTAATAAATTGGCCCTAAAATAGCCTACCAAACTACAGAATGAATTGACACCAAAATGTGAAATGAAATCTGCATGAAACACACAATTTACCTGTGCGACAACAAACTCATTGTACGAACTCACCCTTAAAGGGCATCAGTCAGCAGATTTGTACCTATGACACTAGCTGTTACATGTGCACTTGGCAGCTGAAGGCATCTGTGTTGGTGCCATGTTCATATGTTCCCGCATTACTGAGAAAAATGATGTTTTATTAGATGCAAATGAGCCTCTAGGAGCAATAGGGGCGTTGCCTTTACACCTAGAGGCTCTGCTCTCTCTGCAGCATCTTCTACACTTTGACAGAGCTTGGCGGTGTAAACGTCATCGCCCCTGCCTGGCCCTGTTAAACTGGAGAGGACAGGGCAGTTGCAGAGAGAGCTGAGCATCTAGGTGTAATGGCAACGCCCCCATTGCTCCAAGAGGCTAATCTGCATATATTAAAACATATTCAATTTTTCTCAGCAATGCAGACACATATGAACATGGGACCAACACAGATGCCTTCAGCTGCCAAGTGCACATGTAACAGGTCAGCCAGTGTCATAGGGACAAATCTGCTGACAGATGCCCTTTGAAATTCTTGTCCAGCTTTTTTTTTTTTAAGTACCAGCTTATTCTCAGGATAGGCCATCATTAGCTGATCGGCGGAGGACCAACACCCTGCAACCCCGCGGAAGATCTATCTAGTCTAGCTCTATTGTCAGAAGTCGACACCGGAACTACACAACACGGTCAACACCGTTATGGACAGTGCTGCTTTCACTGAGGTTAATGAGAGCAGCTCTGTGGCAGTGAGGACCCTCCACTACAACACTGACAGTGCTGGGTAGTTCTGGCGATGGAGCTAACAGCTGGTGGGCAGGGGTGTCTGACCCCCACCGATCAGCTAGTGATGGCCTGTCTTGAAGATAGGCCATCATCTAAAGGCCCTGGTCCACCACTCCAATGCTCTGTTCGTACCATCATTCACACACTTGCTCAGTTTTCACATCAGGAGCGGTGCACCATGCTGCGGTGCTCTTGCCATCAGAAGGTTGATAGACCTGCCACCAGTATACTAGTGTGAACACAGCCATGTAACACCGTGACTGTGCACCTAAATCCTGGAGAGGTATGTGCAGAGGTTGATCACATTATACAGTAAGTTATGATGCTGTTGGAGCAGTCCCTCCCCGCTCTCTACGCTCCTCGGTTCACTGCCCCCGACTGCCTGTGTTTTTCTATTTCTTGCATCCTCGCAGCTGCTTGCCTGGAACACTCCGCCTCATCTAGTGATTTGGCTTGGTTGCCACGGCAACAGTCTTCCGTTTGCATAGGCAGAATATTCAGAGACTCCAGAATGGCTGTGTGGAGCAGGGCCTGCCCTGACAACAGCAGCTCGAACAGTATTTTCTGACCTACCAATACGGAGAATTACATAGATTTTACTTAAGAAATATGCTTAGAACTAAGGCAACTGCCTAAAATCTATGGAATTGCCTTAACAGACATTATCCAAGTGGCCAGATACCGGGAATCATCCATTTCACTGCAGAACATCTCATCCTCCTTATCGAGTCTGTTCCGCATCTCTACCACAGCTTCACAGATAGTCTTGTTGGTTTGGGACACTGAACACAGTCATTTTTATCTATATCTGTATGTACAGTAAAATTCAGTATACGGCTTCTTTTCACACTAGCACTAAAATCTTCCGGCAGAGGAACGGCCTGCCGGAGTTAATCATACCCGGCATAGCCAGAAAGTACCAAAGCACCGACAGTCCCTAGTGACTATAATAGGACCTGGACAATTTTCAGCATTAGTGCCAGGATTCAGCAAGCAGCTTTTTTTGTCTGTCTGAATGACGATACTAATGCTGGAAACAGGCTGGATCCTCGCCGGGTACCCTAATAGTCAGGGGGCTCCGGCAGGGAAAGGAAGTATCAGGGAAAGGAAGCATCAGCTGAATACGATGGTGGTGAATACGAACAGCCTGCCGGAAGATTTTAGAGATATGTGAAACTAGCCGAATTTATATTTCAGTCATTTAAAGAGGTTGTCCCACCAATAATATTCTACAGTTTTCAAACCAGCACCTGGATCTGAATACTTTTGTGATTGCATGTAATTAAGCATTTAGTATAGCCACTGAGTTATTCAATAAACTGTATCTGTATAGCGCCACCTGCTGTTTATTTTTCTCTTATTTCTTTGTCCTGCGAAATGAGAAGGCCGCACATGCTCAGTTTCATCCTTCAACTGCCTCCTGAGCTGTGATAGTTAGAGCATGGACACGCCTCCTGAGCTGTGATAGGTAGAGCATGGACACGCCTCCTGAGCTGTGATAGGTAGAGCATGGACACGCCTCCTGAGCTGTGATAGGTAGAGCATGGACACGCCCCCTGAGCTGCAGCGGAAAAGACACTCTCCTTGAGCTGCCAGCTCGATAAAAATCTAGGAGAGCAATGAATGGGGAGATCTATGGATCCATGTAAGGTACAGGTCTGGTTCTAGCTTTGTTAAAAATAAAATTGTCATCTTCTATACGATAACCCCTTTAAATTCTCGCTCATTGTGTGCTTGAAAGCTAGAGGCGTTCTTCACCACCTCATAATTATAAAGTAATACATCGTCAGGGCCCTCTCCTTTTAAAATGTTCAGTTCACCAAGTGTCAGCCCGATAGTAAGCCTCATAGTTGTATTTAGGGACGCCATGTCTGAATTTAGACACCATCTCCCGAGATCAAGATGAACACCTGGGCACACCTCCAGGGAGGCAGGGCAGTGAGGGCATCACAGCCCTACCACACCTTAAGAAAAAGAGAAAATTTATTTTTAAACCAAATAAGGATACTTTCACACTTGCGTTGTGAGGATCCGGCAGGCAGTTCCGTTGCCGGAACTGCCTGCCGGATCCAGAAATCCGTGTGCAAACAGAAAGCATTTGTAGACGGATCCGGAAATCCGTCTAACAAATGCATTGAAACAGACGGATCCGGTGTCATCCGAAAAAACGGATCCGGTATTTACTATTTCTGTATTTTTAAAGGTCTGCGCATGCGCAGACCGAAAAACCAGATCCGTTTTGCCGGAACACTTGGTGCCGGATCCGACATTAACGCATTTCAATGGAAAATATTTTCTCCGGCCAAATACCGTAAGAGTGACTGAACTGAAGACATCCTAATGCATACTGAACGGATTGCTCTCCATTCAGAATACATCAGGCTAAAACTTAACAGTTTTTTCCTGTATTGAGCCCCTAGGATGGAACTCAATACCGTAAAACTTTAACCAAGTGTGAAAGTATCTTAATGAATATAAGGGCCAGTCTCGCTCCACTCTCCCCGGTGTATCCCACAAGGATTTGACAAAGGGTTTAAGTAACCCCATACTCCTGCTGATCCCAGGGTAACCCCCATCGGAAGGTGTAGGATTGCTACACAGACCCCCAGCTATTGAAATGCAATTGAGGGTTGAGGATAATTGCACTCAGGATCTGTGGTTGGGAGCTGAAGAAGTAGAGACATGAGGGTCATAGTGACATGGAAAATTAAAACAAAAAACGCCATCAAAATAAAAAAAAGTCTAGAATTGTGCAGTTATCACACTGGTCATGAGGCCTAAAACATGTTGAGACTCTACATCCTGTGGGGGTACATTTTTAGCAGCTATTGCATTATTATAAAAAGTAGAACTACAATGACATATGTCACTTCTGTATAGATAACACAGGATCCACCATTCACAATAGGCGATATCACAGCTTATCTGCTCCCTCCTGACCTCTGCACAGGTCACAGAGCCGGCCTAGAAAATATCCCATAAAAGCAAATAGGGCCCTTCCTGTCCATTGTGTCTGTGGCTCCTCTCAAATAACATGAAGTCTTGACATATTTTAGGCCTAGTGGCGAAAATTGCATGCTTTCTGGGTTTGTTTTACTTTTAAATATAGACAGGGACATAGAAAGCAAAAACTTGATTTAAACATTCCCTTTAAAGAATGAAATACAACTTTATAGTGATCCCCCCCCCCCCAACTCAAAACTATTGGGGTCATTATTTATTATACTGGTCGAAAATAAAAACTGGCTTAGTTGCCCATAGCAACCAATCAGATTCCAAAGGAGCTGTCAAAAATAAAAGGAGGAATCTGATTGGTTGCTATGGACAACTAAGCCAATTCTACTTTACACCAGTTTGATAAATGACCCTTTATATCAATCTTCTCAGCTCCTCTAGCTCCATAACATGGTGCCTGCACATTGAACTGCCTTGTCAAGGCGACAGGTTACTTTAAAAGCGAAACCTTAAATCTGAGGACAAAAATACTACCTGGCAGACATACAAGCTTTGAATATGTATGACCCCATAGGTCTTCCTCTAAATATTACCACTAGCTGAAGTCTGCTAAGGATAAATCATGGCACCAAAGGGATATTGCGTCTTCTCAGCCAAGCATGACAAGGAACGATCATTGTCCCCCTTCTTTTCATAACACACAAGTGGCATAATGAGGACTCAGACACAAAATATTTTTGTCCATTAGAGGCTGGTCACGCTAGTAGAACTTCCAATCCTGGGATAGGAGATCCCAAACTACAGTACCAGTCGGAAAGGGGAACTAAGCTCTCACCGGAAAGGGGCAGAGAAGCTTCTTCTAAGATAGGTATGCCCATGAAGCCTTGGCAAAAATACTTTTTCATATTATAGTACATCAGCATACACCTTCGGCCTCAGGCACACGACTGTGTCCGTACTGAGATCAGCAAACGACGAATCCGCAAAGTATGGATACCTTCCATGTGCAATCCGCATTTTTCTCACTCCCATTACTAGAAATTATCATGGTTGTCCGTAAAACTGACAAGAGCAGGACATGTTCTATAGACTGCTTAATGGACACACGGCCCAAAGGAGTGAATGGGTCCGTGTGCAACCCCCAAAAAGTGTGGAATGGACTTAAATACAAAATAATGTGCATGGAACCTTATCATTTCTATCCGCCGTAACCAATCACGTTCAGATTAGACCACCCCTACCAAGGGTGCATGAATGACACAAGTGTGACGTCCGTGTTGAATCCGTTTCTTTTTGCGGACCCATTGACTTCAAATTGGTCCGTGAAATGCATTTTGTGGCCAAGTTATATTATTTGCAGAACGGACAAATGGATGCAGAAAGCACACAGATGTCTTCCGTGTGCTTTCCGAATCCGTATGTCCGTTCCGCAACAGATGGCACACGTCCTAGTCTTGGCTATAAATAAGGACAACGCACCCTTTGAAGTCAATGGGTCCGCAAAAAAAAAAAAAAAAGGATGCAACATGGACATCATCCGTATTTTGTGGATCCGCGTTTTGCAGACTGCGCCCTAAACAGACAACTACAAATCTACATTCATGAAATGCAAGTTATACAATTTAAAGGCGAAAATAGATGCTCTGCATGAGGCGACCGTAACATCCGAAAAAAAATCCTCTAAAAGTGGCAGTGAAGTAGTGTTTGTTAGAGCGCAGCATGGAGACGCTCGTGTCGCATTTGCTTATCCAGTGCAGGCATGTTTTGTATCATTTACTTAAACATTTGCATTTGTTTTTCATTTGTACTTTATGTCCTGGTTCTCAGCAGTCGGCTACGTTTTCCATAAGCATAAATTGATAAAAAAAAACCTAACTCTTACTAGGTTGGCGTGCCTGCGGTTTCCCAATAGTGGGAGAGATTTATCATCTTATTTGCACCTGAAAAACGGTGCTAAAAAGTTGCACACTACATGTTTGCGACTTTTAAAAAAATTGTCGCATCTCTAGGCATTTACGCCATCCTTGCCATTTTCTGAAAGTGGGCGTGGCAAGGACAGAATGTGGGCATGGCCAGCAGCCGCGACAAATTCAATCATTTACGCCAGTTTTCTGGCACGCATGAAGCTAAAAATCTAAGGCAGCTCACAGCTGTCATACATTTCTGTATAGGTGCACAGACTGCCAAGGGATTCACCTAATTTATGAGGTGTGAGTCTCGTCATAAACGTGGCGCTTTCTCCATCAGTGCAGGGGATATCGAGACCGGTGCGGAAAGCGCTATTATGTAGCGGAAGTTAATACAAGCCACTTACTAAGGTATTGTGTCATTTTTCCATCAAATTATATGCTCCTCATTTCCATGGTTACGACTACCCTGCAATCCAGTGATGGTTGTACTTGCACACTATCGAAAAAAGCACCAGCCTATGTGTGCTACCACGGTCCCGGCCACAAAATAGGCTGGCGCTTTTTCCTATGATAAAGTGTATACACTGGCAGATGCAGAGTATATGGGGGGAAAATGATTACGACTAAGGCCTAATTCACACGTCCGTAGTGTGTTTTGCGGAAACACGGATCCGCAAAACACGGAAGGCTGCAATGTGCATTCCGCATCTTGCGGACCGCACATTGCTTGCACTATATAGAGAATGCCTTTTCTTGTCCGCAATTGCAGACAAGAATAGGACATGTTCTATTTTTTTGCGGAAACGGAAACACGGACGCGGACATCACATAGTGTGCTGTCCACATCCGTTCCTGCCCCTATGAAATGAATGGGTCTGCAACCCTTCCGCAAAATTGCGGATGGGATGCGGATCCATTTTGCAGATGTGTGAATTAGGCCTAAGACCATTCCTCCTCCATTCAGCTGTATTTTCAGCAGCACATCCCCGATTACACAGGGCAATGTGCTGCCGATCAAGCATTTTTTTTTATAAATCATGCAATCAGCTGCTTTTCGGCTGATCTGCAGTACAATTACACGGGTGTTCACAGGCCCAAAAAAACCATCAGTGTAATTTGTATCTAAGAAAGGTCTGGATTTGCATGGACCATAACCACTGACTGAATGTTTATTCCGATTGCCTTACAATAAAGTAGTATCAATGTGGAAACGCCATAATTTAAGTGCAAAGTACATCTTTAGATCTTCATTTGTGAGTTATTGGCGATTGACTTCTTTATGATATAAGTGAAATGTTTATTCCGGCTTTTATAGCAGTTTCAATTTGGCCAATATAGTGGTGAGTCTAAAGTAGAAAAGTCACTCACCTGCCCCTTGCTGCCACTATAGCTCTTTCCAGTCCCTGGCCTGTTCACATCTGGACAGAGTCAAGTACATCACTATGGCCAGTCACTGATCTCAGCGGTGACCAACGTGTCCCCAAGCGGCACGAGACCCAAAGGTGATATACTGCTTGGCTTAAATCGCCGCTGAGGCCAGTGATTGGCTGCATTGGCGTTCATGACGCCATCTAGAAGCTTACAGTCCAGAGCCATAAAGAGGTACTCTGTACTTAGAGGGGTTTTCCAGGATGCTCATGTAGTTTATTCATGTACACCTTCCCCGTGGTTTTTTTATTTGGGGGGGGGGGGGGCATTCAATTTGCACTCTCCAGACCATTTTTCACCATGTAAACCAATACCTCCGGTTTGTTTCCATCCATTATAAAGCACTTTCTGTTGCTGTATCACCCCAAAACCAAGATGCACTTCTCCTTCCTCTGCCACAGCTCCAGCCACGCCGCTAACACCCAGCTGGTTTATAGTGCCTCCCACCAAGCTAGTTACATAGACACTCCCAGGAAATAAAACAAGCATGGTCATGTTACCAAAGCTCAAAACGGGAGATAAGCGCAATAAAGGTAAAATAAATACATTACAAAATTACAGCTACCTTCAAAAAAATGTATTTTAAGAATATTGATGCAAACCCCTTTGACTCTGGAAAATTTTCTGAAAATAGGTGAAAAAGAGGAGTACAAATCACTCCAGTCAGGGGCTGGAGTCGTTTTTACTACAGGCTGACGTCCGGTAGTCTGTGCACCTATAGTAAAAATGACTCTAGCCCGCCTCGTTGTAAATTAGGCATCAGTTATAATTAGACACTGCAGTGGGGGGGCAGACGAAGACTGGATTATGGCAGTCTTTGTAAGTGACCCCCAATGAGTCTACTGATGGCGCATTAACACATGTGGATAGTTTAAGAAGCATCAGATAAAACTAAATATACAGCAGGTCTTTATGTACCATGCAAACAATATTCTAAAAAATAAAAAATGAAAAGGTTGCTAGGCAACACCAGGCTGGTGACAATCTGCGTTCAGACCATTATTACAAGGACCTGGCACTGAAAGCTGTCAGTGGATTCGTGACTATGCATGTGAATTACATGTACTAATGCTAGGAATATGCTCTCAATTTAATACCCAAGAAACAAAAATAAATTACAAACCGTATCTACGGTATAACGTAAAGTAAAATATGTGTCTATCTATTTTATACCGTTTCACATCTACTAAATACATTAAGATTTCATTTTGGTAGTATACTATGGCCTTTTCTTATAACGAGGACAATTTATGAAACTAATGCACATGCAAAAACTACAAGTGACCAGGTAAATGGGTCAGTGACAGTTCCCCGGTACAGCCACTACACAGTGGACGGAGCTTTCTGCTTCCGGCTTCGTTCATAGTTTTTGTTCTTAGTGCCTGTGGCTGCCAATGACAGCTGATCGGTGACGGTGCCCCACCAATCTGATATTAATGGCCTATTTTGAGTAGATGTCATCAATATAGCCATGCTGGAAAATCCCTTGCATTTTAAATACTGCAGTTGTACGTCTCTTCATTAATTTTCAGTTCTCCACTCCGTTACAACTTGTTCTTAGCTTTCGACTTTTCTCATGGGGATGTGTTCCTCCCAGTAATACATGCTGGATGTAAGGACTGTGTATCCAGGATTCTGCTGCACTCACTAGCTCTCATGTACTAGCACACATTTCTTCTTCCCGTAGAGTCTGCTGTAGGTGCTAACCTTTTTCTCTACAGCTACATGGTTTATGTAATTCCCCCCTTCATCAGTCACTGTCAAGTCCTCTGTACTTTCACAGTACAGAGGACACAGTACAGGGCCAGGCAGTTAAAACATCTTCAAATCTGGCCCTTTCAAAGTGGGAGAGAACAGCAATGCCCCTGTTGCTCCTAGAGGCTCAGTTGCATATAATAAAACATCCTTTTTCTCAGCAATGCAGGCACATATGACCATGGGACCAAAACAGATGCCCTCTCCTTCACCACTTTCATAGGTACAAATCTGCTGACAGATGTCTAGCTCCGGAAAAATGGGAAAAGGGGGGAGGAAGCCTGCGTTAATTACGCATATCTGCTGACTGGAAGCAGCTAGAGACATGAGGCCAGGTCTTGTTTTAAAGACCAAATGACAGCATTAGCACAACATAAACAGGAGATATCACTGTTAGAAATCAGGTCGGGAATAAATGAGGTAAAACCTGCTTTTACTTTCAGCCGAATTTACTGCATCCTGATTTCTAATAGCGATATCTTCTCATGTACTGAAAATGATGTGATTTTAGTATTGTTTGAATGCCTGAAATTCCATTCCATATCTCCAGCTGCTACCTATCTTCAGATATGAGCAGCTAAAGCAGCTTCCCCCTTTTCTCGTTCAGTCTAGAGGAGGGGAGCAGTTGCAGAGCTGACACCCTGTTGGAGGAAAGGAAAAATAATAAAAAAATAGATATATAGAAATTTGTCATTCTGATCATTGTAGTGATCCACATCATAAAGTTATGTTATTTATACCACACCGTGAATGCTGTAAATAAATTCCACAAACGAATATAAAAATTGCTTTGTTTATCTTTCCCCTTAAAATTAAATAAAAGTTATTTCATACAATATGTACCCAAAAATGGTTCCTACAACTCATCCTGCAAAATAAAAATAAAAATTTTTTAGAAGAAAAAAAAAAAAAAAGCTATGACAGCTGGAACACAAAGGAGGAATATGTTTCTGGTCCTTAAGGCTAAAATTATGTCACTAAGGGGGTAAAAATGTAATTGTTTCCCCTGAGTTGTGTGCCAAGATTTACTTCAGACACATAAAAAAAATCTACAATAAAAGTGACATTTTTGGGAGGGTTTTTCCAATTTTAATGTGACTGTGAGAAGGTTAAATGGGCTATCCAGTTATAAAAAACTCTTCAACCCCAGCAATCCAACGGTCACAAAGCCAATAGTATGGCACATGACCGCTGTAGCCATTGATTGTCTGCAGAGGTCATGTTTCGGCCACTTTTAAACAGAACAGTGGACTGCTGGAGGGCAAATAGGTGCTGGAATGGCAGGAGATAGAAAACGTTTTTTTTATTTTTATTTAAAATGTAAGTGTTTCGGTAAATTTTAATATAGTTTAGGAACAATGATGTTAAACATTTTTGTAACATTTTATTAGAACAGAAGGTGTAAAGAGTCTTCTTAGTAAAGTTCTAATTTGGTGTTGCCAAGGCGAGTGTTGGGCGTTCTACTGAGCGCTGAAGACATCTGTGTGTAACAAGTACATCTGCAGAGTGATGGGCAGTGACACTCAGGGACTGGGGTAGTGACAAGAGGCGGCTGGAAGCCTCTACATGTTACACACAGGAGTCTTCAGCGTTCAGTAGAACTGAAGACACTCTACTTAGTAACACTCAGAACTTTGCCAAGACAACTCTTAGGCCTCTTTCACACTTGCGTTCTGAGGATCCGGCAGGCACTTCCGTCCCGCCAGATCCGTCAGAACGCAAGTCGCCTGAAAGCATTAGAAGACTGATCAGGATCCTGATCAGTCTTCGAAATGCTTTCAGGTTATCATGGCAGCCAGGACGCTACTGAAGTCCTGGCTGCCATGATACTTCGCAGCAGTGTACTTACCTGCGCTGCGGCCGCTCCTTCATGACGTTACAGGTCCCTGCGGCGCATAGATCAATGCGCCGCCTGGACCTGTGACGTCATGAAGGAGCGCCTGGAGGCCGCAGCGCAGGTAAGTACACTGCTGCAGAGTACTTACCATGGCAGCCAGGACTTCAGTAGCGTCCTTGCTGCCATGGTAACCGATCGGAGCCCCAGCTCACACTGGGGCCCGATCGGAACTGCTGCTGCGCATGCGCAGAGCTAAACGTCGGATCCGGCGATGCGCCGAAGCGACGTTTAGCTTAGTTCCGGATTAATGCACTTCAATGGGCATTAATTCCGGATCCGGTGTTACGGCATGTCTTCCGGATTTTTGGACAGAGACAAATCCGCAGCATTCTGCGGTTTTGTCAACGTCCAAAAAACGTTCACATACTGAACAGAAGACATCCTGATGCATCCTGAATGGATTTCTCTCTATTCAGGATGCATTGGGATAATCCTGATCAGTATCTTTCCGTCCTAGAGCCCCGAGGATGGAACTCTAGGACGGAAAGCAAAAACGCATATGCTTTTTGAACACCCATTTTTACACTGCGTTCGACAAAAAGGGGTGTCGAGTGGCGGGGTGGGGACTGGGACTCCGGCCCCAAGAAATGTATTAATTTTATGCCAGAAAATTGGTGGAAAAGCTGGCAAAAAAACTACACCAACCAGGGGATACCAAAGATGCGCCTAATTTATGGCACGGTTCATACCCCATCATATAATTATTATCTTCTGTCAGCAACGCTGGCATAAAAGAAATTAAAGACCATCATAAAACACTCTTAGGACTCATGCACATGACTGTGCTGTGTTTTGCTGTCTGCAAATTGAGAAGCCGCAAAACAAGGATGCCGCCCGTGTGCGGAACGGGCATCAATAATAGAAATGCCTATTCTTGTCCGCAAAACAGACAAAAATAGGACATGTTATATTTTATTTGTGGGGCCACGGAACGGAGCAACGGATGCGGACAGCACACGGAGTGCTGTCCGCATCTTTTGCGGCGCCACTGAAGTGATTGTGTCCACATCTGAGCCACAAAAAATGCGGCTCGGTTGCGGACCAAAACAACGTCTGTGTGCATGAGTCCTTAATAAATGACTCCCTTTGTATGTAAATGTCCAGCAGACAACTGACATAACTGATCGAAGGGCTAATAGTTCGGGGCAGTCAAAAGGTCATTCAGCACAGGGCCTAAATCGAACATGAGTCTTTCATGATCTGTTCATGCCATCCTGTAAGTGTTTTTGGGATCTGTTTTGCCAGTATATTTTTCTTTCAAAATGCATAATTGTCCGAGGAACCGTTGCTACCAATGAAGAGTTGTAGAAAAATGCAGCTCAAAATGAAGCTAGCTTTGTTCTTGTATCGATCTTTCCAACCTCCTATAGAAACAGAACGATACCAATGAAAGCTCCAGCAAACACCCTCAAAGCCATGGTTAACTTTTGTTGGTCATGAATGGATGGATTGATTTGTTGGGATCTTCCTCCTGTGATAAATTTCTACAATCAAAGCAACGTTGAAAAAGGGTAATGTCTTCTAAAAAGTGTACGAAGAAAAATCAGGAGCGAGTGTACTGGATAAAAAAAAAAAATCCTTCATTTGCAACCAATTCAAAACAAAATTGTGACAAGAATTAACATATGAAAGCCACGAAGATGACTGACAAAGCCATGGTTTACTATGCCAGACTTGCCTGCTGGTTGGAGATTGAACATGCAGAAAGGCACAATGCAGAACCTTCAATTCCACTGTCAGTCTCCAGGCTGACTGTGTGGAGCAGACGTGAACTCAGATCACCTCTATGGAGGAATGGAGCACTCTCACCAGGAATCACAACTGTACAAACGGTCACCAGATGATGCTCGTAAAAATGGCCTAAGTGGAGAGGTACTCACTGAAGGAAGGGCTTTTCTTCGTGCTCTGTACAGACCCGCTCTCCCTTGCATGTATAATATATCTTAACAGTAAATCATCAAAAACTTGTATTCGATGGGACGGAGCTATCAACACCAGACACTTCCCATTTACAAGTATGACACCGTTTCAGGTAAAGAAATAAGTAAAAAAAGACCCTTTAACTACTCCAGGCCAAGCTATTTTAAAACCTTCAGCAGTGTCCCATGTACTCCTCTCTTAAAACAAATTGTATTTGTGTTCCGTGATGGTCAGGAAAATATCCCATAGACCAGATACTGTGCCTATAGGTATAGTGTGGACAGTGATGTAAAATCCCAGAAAGCAACACTGACAACCACCAAAGACCACAAGCATAAAGGACATTCCTTTGAGAAACCCTCAGAGAGGTGCTGCTGACAGAGAAGCTTCATTAAAAAAAATGAGTCATCAGAAAATTAAATATTGTTTAAATTATATTTTTATGTTAACATTTTTTGGTGATTTTATATTTAATTTCCCATGTCACTTTTTACATTTAAAAAAACAACTCCCAAAATCCTTCAGTTTTCACACTGGCCACTAAGACTAATAATAGTCACCACTTCTCGGTCTGTACAGATCACCCAATAACAGATATCACCTATAGATAACACTGAAAACATTATTCATGATATGAAATGACAGCTTATCTGCTCCCTCCTGACCCCTGCACAGGTCACAGAGCCTGCCTAGAAAACTCTCCCATACAAGTCAATGAGTCCCCTCCAGACTATTGTGTCTGTGGACCATGGGGGCTGCTGTAAAGTATTCCTCCAAATACTATAAACAATAGTTCAGGAAAGATGGCCACCCACATAATCATATTTAGAAAATTGACAGGACTTTCTTTTCCATCCTGCATAACAGAAACTAGACTGATCCATTATGCTTGCCCATAGACCTTTATTATGACAGATCAAATCGGAATGCCTCTACAAGTTTACATTTTGAATTCAGCCTTACGAATTTCGTTATTTTCCATTATAACCATGTTATAACAGAAAGCAAAAACGGAATTCATAACGCTGATGTGAACCTGCCCTAAGTCAACGAGGTCCCCTGTGTAAATGCGGTTAAGAACAGCAACAGGCAAGATGGCCGCCACCATAATAAGATTCAGTAAATAAAAAAATAAAAAAATCTACAATCAGAAATTAAAAAGATTTGAAAAAAAGATGTGTTACTATCTGGTTTTAACGGGCACATAACATTTTTGATGACACATTTCCTTTAAATATTACCTTCTTATAAAAATATTTCCAAATAACTTTCATTAGTAATAATGGCTCGTTTTGTCTAGGGAGCAATCATTAGGAGAAATAAAATGGCTGCCGTCCTGTTAGTACACACAAAGCCTGTCCTAATCACACAGAGGACAAGTTACTTCACAACACTGAGGTAAAGAGCTGCCTGATCCTCCTCTCTGCTTGTCAGGGATTATGATCCTGAATACAGATAAGATCTTCAGCTGAATCTCTGTAGGAATGGAGACATGGTCAGGGGATGTTTAATATAAGTATAAAGTATTTTAATTTTTTTAATGCCTGGAGAACCACTTTATGGAGGTGAACTGTTTTTTACTTAAGAGTTAGAATTTTTTACAATAAAAAGTCCTATTGCAAAATGATGGAAAAAGTCCATGCTTAGGTATACCACGCACAGTATAGACCAGGGATGCCCAACCTGCGGCCCTCCTGCTGTTGCAAAACTACAACTCCCAGCATGCTTGGACAGCCAATCGCTACCAACCTACAACAGGGCATGATGGGAGTTGTAGTTTTACAACAGCTGGAGGGCCGCAGGTTGGGCATCACTGGTATAGACGATAAGATATCACACACTTTTTCTACATTGGGATAACTGGGGGAGTGAGAGAGGGAAAGCAGGGTAAACAAGGGAAGAAAGGGAGGAACACAAAGAACAGAAGCAACTTTATTAGCCCCTTACTTCAATCGGACAGGTCATACCATATTTTTTTTATAGATTCAGAATTTATCTTAGGTGAATGATGTGTGGGACTTTCAACACCTCCACTGGGCCCTGAGTATCAGTCAACATTCACTTCAGAGCAGTGCCCAGAAGGATCTGCTCTTGGAGCCAAGTAATGTACTAAAAGCTACTGCGTATTGTTTATTGGTAATATTGCAAAAAGGCTTTCCAAGGTTTCAAAAAACGTATGTACTGCTTATTATGTAGGGTTGCCTCAAACCACCCAGTCTTGAAGACAATGAACAGCTTACCTAGGTATAGGAGAAAGGAAGGAAGAATTGTTTGTGACCATGTCTGGAATAAAGGCCTTGGCAACAGCTATGATGATGTATAATACATTTCAGATACAGTTACATCTTTCTGGGTCAACGTGCTAATATATTATGAAAAATAGGAAGGTTTCTGCCCACAACAGTTAAGCTTTGACATGCTTGGCCATATACCGAATAGTCCCACTGAGGATCAGTGTGTCAGCCAGCGCCAGGAAGCATGTTCTAGCTGCTGCCATATTTTTGAGAAAGTCCTCGTCATGTCCCAAGACACTCTGTATGAATAAACAGAATTGTCCTCCGAGCAGCTATAACCCACCCGACCTTTCACAAAGGCTCATCTCATCTTATTGTAAAGTGAATGAATCAGAGGGTTTATCACTGAGAATCACAACTGAGATACCACATCATGGAAACACATTTATTGAATTCAATAATCCAGAATGTGTGCCAGTCATATTATGCAGGGGTGAGGAATTCCTATCGCCCGACGCCTGGGACATGCAGTTCCGGGCGCCGGGCAGGTAGTTTGGGCAGGTAGCTTAGTCCTGCGGGCAAGTAGCAGGGCTAGGGTGGCGCCGGATTCTCCTCTTATACACAGCCCGGCAGCACGTCCGGGCTGCTTACCGCTCTGTGAACATCGCTCCTGTGCAGGCCGGAAGTCATGATCAAAGGAGTGCGCCGCGGGACGGAAGTCAGCTCCCAGCAGAAGAGCGAGTCAGGCAGTCAGCGGCTGAACCAGTAGTGGGAGCTCCTGTCTCCTCACATGGTGGCAGCAGGTAGTGTTTAGTGTGTAGCCCAGCAGGTAGTGTGTGGTGACTCCCCTGGGTGAGCTGCCGGGTCGCCTGGGGGAGGGGAGGGGAGGGGTTGCTCGAACTGCCCCAGTATGGCATATACATTAAAGGGATTCACTGCCCCAGTATGCAATATAGTATATACTATACTGGGGCAGTGAATCACTTTAATGTACATGACATACTGGGGCAGTGAATCACTTTAATGTACATGACATACTGGGGCAGTGAATCACTTTAATGTACATGACATACTGGGGCAGTGAATCACTTTAATGTATATATTATACATTAAAGGGATTCACTGCCTAAGTATGGCGTGGCTGCCCCCATACAGTAGAGCGTTTCCTTGTGCCCCGCCCCATACAGTAGAACGTCACCTTGTGGCCCCCACCCCATACAGTAGAGCGTCTCCTTGTGGCCCCCGCCCCATACAGTAGAGCGTTTCCTTGTGCCCCCGCCCCATACAGTAGAACGTCACCTTGTGGCCCCCACCCCCATACAGTAGAGCGTCTCCTTGTGGCCCCCGCCCCATACAGTAGAATGTCTCCTTGTGGCCCCCGCCCCATACAGTAGAACATTTCCTTGTGGCCCCCGCCCCATACAGTAGAACGTCTCCTTGTGGCCCCCGCCCCATACAGTAGAACGTCTCCTTGTGGCCCCGCCCCATACAGTAGAACGTCTCCTTGTGGCCCCCGCCCCCATACGGTAGAAAGTCTCCTTGTGGCCCCCGCCCCCATACGGTAGAACGTCTCCTTGTGGCCCCTGCCCCCATACAGTAGAACATCTCCTTGTGGCCCCCGCCCCCATACAGTAGAAAGTCTCCTTGTGGCCCCCGCCCCATACAGTAGAAGTTCAGGACAAGTAGATTGTCATGAGGGACAAGTAGATTGAGTCTCCGCTTTAGTCCTTCGACAAGAAGTTTTTTTTTAAATTTCCACACCTCTGTTATGTTTTCATATAAATTGGACCTGCCTTCACCTCCTAATATTTAACCGAGTTATTCGAGCTTCTATTACAAGAACCCTAAAAACTCCAAATTAGCAACTGTCTTCACTAAAAGGACTTTAAAAGTGTAAAATAAATAAATGTAAGTAATATGTGCTGCTGCTTTCTGCAAGTCAACTCAAGAGAGCAGTGGTCTCAGGGTCAGACTGGCCCACCAGAGGATCTGCCGGTGGGCCCAGGCTCTGATACAAAAGTGAGCTCCAAAGACCCAGAAAGAAAGAAAAAAAAAAACATTTGAAGCTAATTACCTACTACTAGGGTCTATTTCTTTGAATCAAAACCTATTAGACGTTATTGATGATAAAGGGGTTAGGGGCCGTGAGAAAAATGTCTTCTGGTGGGTCTGAAACTGAGCGGTTCTATAAAACTTTCCGGAAGCCATGACTACTTAGAGCTGCACTTCTTAAACAGTGATGTGGTTTGGCTAGCGAGACGCCACTCAGTCCTAGAAGGGTCCAGAATGGACGTTCTAATGATCCGATTCTGCCCTGGCATCCATTATAGATTGTTTCATACAACACTTTTTCCTGCGCAGGCTGCACCAGAACAGGAAGTTTTAAGTTAAGGGGTTACCTCACTTCAACAAATGTCACTTTTCATGTAGATAACGTTAACACAAGGCATTTAGTTATGTACTTTGTCCATATTGCTTCCTTTGCTGACTCTATTCATGTTTCCTTCACATTATACGTTTCTCGTTTCCATGGTTACAACCACTCTACAATCCAGCACTGGTAGTTGTGCTTGCTTACTATGGGAAAAAGTGCCAGCCTATGTGCACTCCCACTGTCCTGGCCACCAGACAGGCTTGTGCTTTTTCCAAAAGTGCGCAAGCCCGACCACCACTGATGGATTGCAGGGTGGTCGTAACCATGGAAACTAGCAGTGTATAATGTGATGGAAAAATGAATCCAGCCAGCAAAGGAGGCAATATGGACGAGCACAATACATTAGTAAGTGCCTTGTATTAACTTTATCTACATGATAAATGCCACTTGCTGAAGAGAGACAACCCCTTTAGCTTCCTTTTTTAGCAGAAAGGCAGGAATGTGGAGACTGTAAAGGTGTGTTTAGACACTCCAAAGTACAACCGATTATAGGGAAGGAATAGTTCCTTCCCGACAGTTGGCTGTTCGTTCAGTGAAGGAGACCGCAGCATTTACATTCAGCGATCTCCTTCACAGTATGAGAATGAGGGATTGCTATTGCGATTACTCGTCCCTATACAGAATCATGGCTTCTGGGCAGCAGATCGCTGTTTATACGATCTGCTGCCCAGAAACGATAATTGGTGTGACTTCACGAAAGACAGGATCATCCGATGAACAAGCAAACCACAGCGGCACATTTAGACGAGCAGATTGTTGGGAACGAGCATTTGCAGGAACGTTAGTTCCCGATAATCTGCCTATCAGGCATTTTAAATCCACCATAAGAGTTATGTTGACTGGGGAGATACAGGCCGGTAACGTAGACAATGTGGTTGGCACTTTATGTCCCAATTTTGGTATGGATTGAGACTGCTTATAAAGCTCAGGCACTAACATGCTTTAGAAAGAGATGCCCTAGAAGATAGAGATGAGACAAGTCTAGGGAGAGTCTAATTTCTAACTACCACAGCACTGCAAAACCAGAATCCGCTGCAACACATTTTAAACATGTCGAAATGTCAAGCTCACATACGCCAATTAACCACAACATTAAAACCATCTGCCCAATATTGTGTAGGTCCTCGTTGTTCCTGCGAAACAGCTCAGAAGTGTCAGAGACACCTCTAAGTGCCAACAGACACCACATTTGAGAGGTGAGGCATCTGTGGATTGGATCTCTTTTTCCAGAACATCCTAGAGATACTTGATTGGATTGAGATCTGGGGAATTTGGAAGCCAACAAATTAAACTATTTTTTGAATATTTTTAAGCTATATTCCTCAAACTCGCTGGTCTTCCCATAGTGTTTCCTGGTGCCATACCTTCCCCAGGTAAGTGATGTACACTCACCCAGGCCACAGGCTTCCATTTTTCCATTCTGATGCTCAAGCAAGCTGTGATGTAATGTTCTGACAACTTTCTATCATAGCCTGCATTACCTTTTTCAGCAAACTATGAAATCTAAATCTGAATCTGTGGGATTGGATCAGATGGGTTGACCTTTGACTCCAATGACCCCGTCACCGCTTTGCCAGTTTGGACCATTTTGGTTGTTACTAACCACTGCACACTGGGAAGAGCCCACATGATCTGCCATTTCGGAGATGCTCTGATCCAGTCGTCTAACCATCACAATTTAGCCGTTGTCAAAGTCTCTACAGATCCTTCCTGCTTCCAAAAAAAAAACACTTAAAGGGGTTATCAGCATCTGATTGGTGGGGTGTCTGTCATCCTGAGAGCGCAAGGGGCTTCTTGCTTACCCTAGGCCAGTGACGTCATGACCATTCATCATTTGGCCTAGGCGCATTCAGGTGAATGGGGCTAAGCTGCATCCAGGCCAGGACCAAGGGTAAGCAGCAAAGGGGTCCCGGCCTAGGGTAAGCAAGAAGCCTTGCTAGAGTGTCAGGCCTTCTCAAACAGCTGATCGGCTGGGGTTCCGGGGGTCTTACTCCCACCGATCAGATACTGATATACTAATATATCCTCAACTTGACAGGTGCCACCATAATGAGTATACCGTTATGGCTTTTCTCCAGATGTATACAAACACCTGTCAGAAGGTCATCAGTATTCACAAGTTTCCTCTCATACAGCTCTGATCCACTACTTGGAACATTCCAGAACATCCGCTCATAACCAATTTGCATAGTGTTGGCTTGTAAACACATCAACAGCTTCCTTGCAGCCAAATCCCATTCAATTATCCATCTCCTCGTCTATTCTAAGTAAGCGCATCCAGCTCTTTGATCCGGATACTCATTGTGACCGGGAAAATATGTGCCAAGGGGATGACTCTGCAGGGCTGCTCGTCGGTGCGCTGTGCCAAGTGTGACATCAGAAGCCACCGACCAAGGAGAAGAAATCATTGTCTCTGCCAGGTCTTCTTAGGTGAATGAGAAGTATCTCACTGATCCGTTCTTCACATGCCTAGTGGTAAATTCATGAGCACATTTATTCTGTACTGATCATAATTTCTGAACAACTATCACTAAAGGGGTTGTGCCACAATTGAAGGTTATTTTAATATAATTCAGTACAGAGAAACTGGTTACTTTTGTAATTTACTGTTGTAGAAATGCTGAAGTTGTGAGATATTCCATTTACCGTATTATAATTGGGTCTCCTGGTGTTTACTTTGTATAGTAATGTACATGTCCACCTACTAAGGTGGTCGCACATGCTCAGTTCCATCTTTGAACCACCACCAGTCATATTTACTGTTACAAGTAGTTCAAACTCTTCCGTTTTACTGCCATCTCTGTACAGCATTAAAATGTATCGCCTCTGTGTAGGCAAAATTTGTTTCCCCTGAAGTTGCGCGAGACTTCGGTGAATCAATTCGGTAATCACATCTGCGTCTTTAAAACACCAATCCGAAGTTGGGTACCAAGCAGAGCTCTCATCCAAAGCGTGATTCACTCAACACTAGTTACAAGTTTAATTCATTATATGGAGCTACACAGAACGGCTGACTGGTGGGAGTGCAGGGTGTTGGGCCCCCACCAATTAGCCTATCCTCAGGACAGGCTATCACTTAAAAAAGCCTGGACAACCCCTTTAACTTGGCTCCTAATACTCTTCCCTTAGGAGCCAGAGGGGCCCAGGTAAATTTCCGAGTCTGAAGCGCTGCACTAGAAGCAATGACACATCTGAACAATCTAGTTTTCCACTAGGGTAAGGGGTTACCTTACTACACTGTTCATGCACTGCACCAGAAGAGCACAGGGAGCTTTTGGGAGGAAGGGTTAACCAAGGACATGTGCGCAATAACCTGTTGGAGAAATCCACTCCAGTATTCCACAGCCAAGGATCCAGTTTCACTCCTGACTCAATAACATCCTGTTTTGTTATCCCTTTATGGCCTCCATGACACAAGACTTCTCCTCTCACCCGCTTTCCAAGCTCCTTGCCTGCTATTATTGACAACGGCTTGTAGGTCAGAAGCAAAAACATGACCACGACGAGTGACCTTATAAAATGCAAAAACCTCAAAGAAAACAAAAAAACAAAACTAAACACAGGAATGGCTAAAATGAGGGCAGATTCACAGTGCATTGCCTTTATAAGACACACTTTCTTCCCATCAAAGTGAACACTAATGAGCACTTTCATCATGGAAGCAGTGAATATAGTGCTGGCTATACTCACCACTCTCTGGTCTTCTAGGGTCATGATGAACTGTGTCCTGACTGCGTATAGAGTCAGGATGTAGTGCACATAGGTGTCCACCATGACCCGATGAAGAGCGGGCCTGGCAGAAGACCAGGGAGCGGTGACTGCAGGAAGAGCCCGCTGGATCTGCAATTTGGCAACGCCGTCTGGAGCAGGAGAGGCAAGTTTATTTATTTATTTTATGTCTGATGATGATTGGGGGTCTGATATAGATTGGGGGTCTGATCTGAGGTCTGATTAAAAATATTTTTTTTCAGATTTTCCTAGGCGAGTCTTATATAGCAAAAAATACGATATTTTATTAATTCATCAGGTCCATTACATAAAATCTAAATTAAAATCCATTTTAACTCCAGTGGTAGGCACGGGGTATAAACTCCACAAACATCTATTAAAATTCTAGGTTGTAATGAAACCAAACAAAAAATACAAAGGTCGAGGATACCAGACACCGTATATTTTCAAAATATTTTTTGAAATTTAGCTGTTTTCACTCTTGGACACTTGACTAAGAAAATACCCACACTTTTTGTTATGTGGAGATCATTTCACAGCAGTCATCTCATTATCAGGATTCCAATGAAAGGTAACACCTCTATTATAAGGATGGTGGCAGACAATAAGACAATAAGAAAGGTATACATCACAATATGGTCCCAGCTCACTCCCCTCTCCTGTACAGTGACCTCTGCACAGGTCACAGAGCATGCCCAGAACGCTCTTCCATAGACGTCAATAACTCATCTGCAGACACCAGTGTCCTATGTCCATGTTGCGGCTGTAAAGAATACCTCTGAATGCTGTGGGCAGAGCAGCCGCTCCAATAATCATGTAATGAAAATAGAAAAGATTATACACAGAACATTTTAACAAATAAATGAAAAAATGAAATAATATAAAAAATAGTTGGAAATAAACACAAAAATCTAGTCGATTCAATGCTTTTTGAGGAGTATTCCAGGATTTTTTATGTTGATGGTCTACCTTTAGGAAAGGCCATCAATATCTGATTGACTGGGGCCTGACACCCCTCACCCCACTGATCAGCTGATTCAGAGCAGCTCTGGTGCCGGAACTACACAGAAAGGTCCACTGTGTTCCAACTCACTTCTGTAGTAATTCTGAAATGCCTCTTTAACGACATTGGAAAATTCACTTATACTTAAAGGGTTTCTGAACCCGACATACCCAGAATTTCACCTATTTCATGCTCCGATGCACTCCCTTGTCCGGCGCTGTACAAGGGCTTCCGGTGACATCATGAGCTTGATAGGCGGGTTTTAGCGTTGCCCTAGTCATTTTACAGGTTGTTTTTATTTATATGCAAATTAGCTAGTTTGAGCACCAAGGGGCTGGCCGAAGCCTTTGGAGCACTGCTTTTGTAATGCCACTGTGCTCCCTCTTTAAATGACCTGCATATGCTGTGGGTATTAAATAAGTGTCCAGATGGGAATACCGATTTAATTTAAAAACTAAGGATAGCATCTCGAACTGCTGCCATGTGCTGAGATTATTGCGCCCACACAGAATCCGGACCCATTAATTTCAATGGGTCTATGTACATGAGCATTGGTTTCCCGCATCACTTGCACATTGATTAAAAATCGCAGCATGTTCTATATTCTGCGATTTTCACGCAACGCTGGCCCCATAGAAGTGAATGGGGCTGCGTGAAAATAGCATTGAATCCGCAAGCAAGTGCGGATGCAATACGTTTTTCACTGATGGTTCCCAAGAGATGTTGTTTGTAAACATTCCATTTTTTATCACGCGCATGCAATATGCATTAATGCGCATTGCACCCGCACAATAAAAACTGAACGCAATCGCAGGCAAAACTGAATGGACTTGCTTGCGAAATCGCGCAGTTTTCACTGAACGAATCAGGACATAATCCGCACACGCTCGTCTGCAAGGGGCCTTACAGATTGCCTTCCACTTTCCAATCACTGGGGTTCACTACTGGGCTCCAATACAATGAAAACAGGGACAGGGTGCGACATTTATAGTCCTCTTCGTTACTCCATGCAGCTGGACCAGTAATAGATGGCTCAGAGCACCTTACAGCACCTAGTGCAGACATGGCCAACCTGCGGCCTTCCAGCTGTTGTAAAACTACAACTCCCACCATGCCCTGATGTAGGCAGTCTGGGCATGCTGGTAGTAATAGTTTTGCAACAGCTGGGGAGCCTCAGGTTGGCCATACCTGACCTAGTGTCCCCCCCGTCCCCCGATCTGCATGGAGACTTTTTTCAGAGAACCCCATGAAGACAAAAACACTTGAAACAAATGCCAGGGACCCAAAAAAAAAAATGATTGCATGACGGAAAAACACGTGGCATCCGCACTGAAACCGCAAGTGATTGTTCCAAATGGGAGTCCACATCGCCGGACATGAAGCTGTGGATTATTTATAAGCAATTTTCCAGACTGTGCCAAGAATGAACGTGTCCATTCTTGGCTGCGGATTCCGTGGGGACACCACAAAACACTTCCTAAGGCAGAAACCAGAAGTAACATAGTATACAAGACCGAAAAAAGACATTTGTCCATCCAGTTCAGCCTGTTTCCTACAAGAGTGTCAAAATCTGCTGTCTGAACATAGCCCAAAATGTGAAGAAAAATGCCACCAACAAAAAACAGCATTGTTTGTAGTGCATTTTAAATTTCACCATTGGCTTTCAGTTAACATTTGGCCAAAAATATATATTTAAATAATATAAATATATATAAATAATAAAACACATCCTTATATGCACATTTAAAGGGGTAGTCCCATCAACCGATCACCTATCCACAGCATAAAGGATAAGTGTCTGACCGCTGGGGCCCCCGCTGATCATGATAATGGGGGCTCGTTCTCTCCTGTATGAATGAAGCTGTGGACATGCATGGGGCTGCCTGAGATAGGCGTGTGGTCAGGAGCGTAGCTAAAGGCTCATGGGCCCCCCTTCCCTCAGTGCTTTGTGTGTCTTCTTATGTGGCACAAGTGTCTTTGGGCCCCTTCAAGCTCCTGGACCCGGTAGCGACTGCTACCTCTGCACCCCCTATAGCTATGCCCCTGCGTGTGGTTGTACTCCATTATCTCTGGGGGTCCCATACAGTTGAATAGCGCAGTGGTCAGCCACTCCATGGACAGGGGATAAGTTTACTTGATGGGACAACCCGTTCAATAACATCTATTAAGGATCTATCATTTATGATGGGTGACATGGGCAGGGCTGAGCCACCACCCTGAACCTCCCTACAACGCTCTATTATAAAACCTGCGCACACACCCATTCACTATCACTGTGCTAATGACTGTACACGTCACTGTGTAGGAGGCGGATGGTTCGGGACTGTCTCAGGACTCCTCTGCCCTGTTCTGTCCACATCATTATCCCTATGGATGAGCCAATCACCGGGAGGTCTGTGGAAAGATGGAGAGCAATTTATTATCCATGATTACACCTAGATCTACGTTTATTACAACCCTACAGACTGAACTGTCCTAGGCCTAGGAAAAGCTGAGAGAAGGACACAGCTGATCAGCGAGGGGTCCCGGGTGTCGGTCACAAGGGCTGCTGGACTAATGGCTCTTTCACACTTGCGTTTTTGTTTTACGGCATAGAGATCCGTCGTCGGGGCTCTATGCCGGAAAAATCCTGATCAGTTTTATCCCGATGCATTCTGAATGGAGAGAAATCCGTTCAGGATGCATCAGGATGTCTTCAGTTCAGGACCGGAACGTTTTTTGGCCGGAGAAAATACCGCAGCATGCTGCGCTCTTTGCTCCGGACAAAAATCCTTAACACTTGCCGCGAGGCCGGATCCGGAATTAATGCCCATTGAAAGGCATTAATCCGGATCCGGCCTTAAGCTAAACGTCGTTTGGGCGCATCGCCGGATCCGACGTTTAGCTTTTTCTGAATGGTTACCATGGCAGCCAGGAAGCTAAAGTCCCGGTTGCCATGGTAAAGTGTAGTGGGGAGCAGGGGAGCAGGGGAGCAGTATACTTACCATCTGTGCGGCTCCCGGGGCGCTCCAGAGTGACGTCAGGGCGCCCCACACGCATGGATCACGTGATCCATGCACATGGGGCGCTCTGACGTCATTCTGGAGTGCCCCGGGAGCCGCACGGACTGTAAGTATACTGCTTGCCGCTCCCCACTACTACTATGGCAACCAGGACTTTAATAGCGTCCTGGCTACCATGTAATCAGGATCCTGATCAGTCTTCTAATGCTTTCAGGCGACTTGCGTTCTGACGGATCCGGCGGGACGGAAGTGCCTGCCGGATCCTCAGAAAGCAAGTGTGAAAGAGGCCTTAGCATTAAACTTATGTAGAGGACCTGCGCCTGAACATAAGGTAGGTGCCTCCTGCAGCTGCGCAGAGGGACTTGATAATAAAATGTTCCCCAACATCCATTTTTTTTTAATATAATGGGAATTATTTTGAGAATATTTTGTAGATACACCGATAAATTGAATGCTACAGTAATGAATTATCAGGATGCTTGTACGATTGTAGTGTATGTCATTATGTTCATTTCCTCAGAAAACAAGGCTGAACTAACCTTGGTTTGTCACCTCTCCTGACTACTTGCATTCCCATTGTAATACCAATGTTGTGTCAGACTCATTCCTCTATTATTTCTGCTAGAAGTTTATAGATAAAAGGTACAGATAGGAGTTACCGGCTGGGGTGTGTCCCTGCACAGTCTGAGCACTGATATAAGAAGATGCTCCAGAATTGTTATTACATAGAGAATGCAAGTGGTTACTAAATCAGACATGTCAGGAGAGGCCCTCTGTAAATGGTGGCAAAAATGGCCCCTTTGTTTTCTGTCTCGAGAAGTGCCTCTGTGATCATTGATATGGCTTTCACTGCCAATTTTTACCCAATATCCCAATTTACGAAAAATGTTGGAGACAGTGGTAAGGCGTCATTCCCTTAGCCATTCTTTTTTTTTTCCCTCTTGGCCCTACCCTTTTTTGAGATTGTGGTTTCTCACATTAGATCTAAAGACAATTCTTATATCAACTGCTTTAGTCCTGAGCTAAAAGGTGATATCACAAGTGGAGTGGCATGAAATAGCATGTGCACGCACCATTCCATGCAACCTCAGTTTCACAATGAGATCACAGGGCGACCACAGCGGCATGTAGAATTACTGTGAAGCAAAGGAATAGGGCGATGTGCCATTTCAGCAGCAGAGCCGTTGTGACTCTCTATAGCATCAATGCATGCCCATCAGACATCTATGGCGCTGGAGAAATGGGTAAACATGGCTCCTGCAGCGGGCACCATGGCCGGCAGTTCTCTGCCGTTTCAAACAGCAGATACCCACAGTTAATGACCGCGACCGGCAATAATGCCGATCGTGGTCATTAAAGACCCCGCGTGATCACGGCATCAAAAAGCTCAAAAACACTGAAGCTCGCGCTTCTTACCGGCATCCAATAAGGATGTGGGTAATTGCAGGTGGACGGCCAACATAAGTACAATAATGCTGTCATCATGAATCTATAGGAAACATGATGGTACAGAACAACAACCCAAAAAAAAAAATCAGTCTTGTAGTCTCAAAAACGAGCTACAAAACCATAAGTGAAAAAAAAAAAAGTTAAAAATATATAAATATTTAAATCACCTCCCTTTCCGTAGAATAAAAAAAAAAAAAAAAAAAAAATAGTATCATGGGTAGAGATGAGCGAACATTTAAAAAAAGTCAGTAGTTCGGGGTTCGGGTGGTGGTTAATTGCATCCCGTTATGGATTCCACAATACGCATATGGAATCCATAAGGGGCGGCTGCCACCAACCCGAACTGTAGAACAGCTGAAGGACCTGGCGTGACGTCACTGTCATGTGATCAGTGCAGGGGGCGTGGCTCAGCACGGGATTTGATCCCCCTGCACTGATCACATGACAGTGACGTCACGCCAGGTCCTTCAGCTGTTCTACAGTTCGGGTTGGTGGCAGCCGCCCCTTATGGATTCCATATGCGGTATTGTGGAATCCATAACGGGATGCGCAATTAACCACCACCCGAACCCCGAACAACGGACTTTTTTTAAATGTTCGCTCATCTCTAATCATGGGCATCTCTGCATCCGAAAACACGCATGCTATTAGAATATAAAATATTTTTGGCCGATTCACCATTTTTTCATCGCTTCTCTTACCCAAAAAAATGTAAACACGTGATCAAAAGGTCACAAACTCCAAAATGTTATCAATAAAAACTACAGATCATCCCGCAAAAATGAGCCTCCACACAGCTCAGAAGACATAACTATAAAAAGTTATGGGAGTCAGATTTTTTTTTTTTTTTCAGAAGTTTAATTAAATTTCATTTATTTTTATATTAGACATAAAAAACCTATACATATGTGGTATTGTTGTAATCATACTGACCCAGAGAATGAAGGGCATGGGTCAGTTTTGCAGCAAAAGAAATGCAATAGGGACAAAACCTGTAAAACGGTGGAGGATTTTTTTTCCAATTCTACTCCATTTGGAATTGTTTTACTGCTTCCCACTACATTGTATGCCATATTGAATGGTGGCATTAGAAAGTATAACGTGTCCCGCAAAAAAAATATGCCATCATATAGATATGTGAACGGAAAAATAAAAAAAGTTATGGCAGAATGATAGGGAAAAATGAAACGCAAAAACGAAAAAAACCTCTGGTATCCAAAGGGTTAAAATTACTCAGCCTTACACATGAATTTTGTCTGAAAGTTTTTCTCGCTCTTTCGTGGCGTTTTTGGAGTAGATTTAACAAAAGTGGTGTAAAGGAAAACTGGCTTGGTTGCAGACAGCAACCAATCTGATTGCATTTTTAATTTTTTAGTACTCCTCTGGAAAAGGAAGGGTGAAATCTGATTGGTTGCTATGGAAACTAAGACTACTTTCACACTAGCGTCTTTTGTGGATCCGTCATGGATCTGCAAAAATGCTTCCGTTACAATAATACAACCACATGCATCCGTCATGAATGGATCTGGTTGTATTATGTCTTCTATAGCCATGATAGATCGGTCATGAACACCATTGAAAGTCAATGGGGGACGGATCCGTTTTCTATTGTGTCAGAGAAAACGGATCTGTCCTGACACACAATGTAAGTCAATGGAGACGGATCTGTCTTCCTCTGCACCACAGACAGAAAAACGCTGCTTGCAGCATTATTATGTGCGTGATGGGAGCGCGACCAAATGGAACGGAATGCATTTTAGTATGCGGGTAATTGCAGGTGGACGGCCAACATAAGTACAATAATGCTCTCATCATGAATCTATTTGAAACATGAGGGTACAGAACAAAAAAAAAAAAAAAAAAAAAAGAGTCTTGTAGTCTCAAAAACGAGCTACAAAACCATAAGTAAAAAAAATGACAAGGAATGGGGACAAAACGGAAGCGTTTTAATCCGCTATTGAAATCCTCTGCCGGATCTCAATACCGGAAAACAACAACGCAAGTGTGAAACAGACCTTAGAAAAATATGGCTGCTTTCTTCTCCAAAATGGCACATCTGTCCCTGGTACTAAGCTGCAATGCCACAGTCAACTTGTGGACAGGTGTGGCGCCGTTTCTGGCAGAAAGCGTTTGCGCTATGGCACTGTAGGTAATTTTCTTCAGTTACTCATTACCAGAGTTGGACTGAAACAGGAAATGTGGTGACGTCATTGTTTCCCATGGCACTGACATGTCCTCAATGCCGAGTGATCGATCCCAGACCAATAACAGGAGAACTTGCCATCCGGCCTCAGCATGGGCAACGGATGAGAAATTCTAGGAAGTGGCGCACAATGGCCTCACATTAACCACCCAGCAGGGTGCTGAGGCTTTACGGCGATACAGAAAGCCGTGCTGGTATTCATCACCTCCACAAGGCAAGGACATATGGTCAATTACATCCAGGTAGAAGTCAATGCTGAGTGGGATTTACCGTACCTATACGCCAAACAGCATACCGTGGTCAAAATACAGACAGCAATCCATATATTCTGGGAGAAGAAACGCACATCACATGGTGCAGGGAAAATGTCCTCGCACGTCCTATACATTTAAGCTCTGGCAAGAGTCCCAGACATATCTTAAATTCCAGAAGAGTATGATTTGAGGCCACATCTTACAAGGACCACTGGTCAAGCGTAAACCGGTAACAATTGCTTCTCCCAACACCAGAGGGGGAGGGGAACTGTTCAAAATAGACTCTACAAATTAGACAACATTAATGGGGGAAGCTAAAAAGTATCCCTCCAGAATAAAAGCAGAGGATGTGTTGTACAACTCATTTTCCTATGCATCGGCTCATTAAGCGGAATTTTTCTGCGGACAGCTGCGCCGAAAACCCGCGTCCCGATTCATCTCAATAGTAGGCAGTGCTGAGGATTATGGAGCAGCGGCTTAAAGTCGTGGCAAGAAGGGACATGTCCTTTCTCGGTGCGAGGCAGCGCTGAGGATCGTAGAACGGTGAACTAAAGCCGCAGCTGCACCAGAAGGGACATGCCCTTTCTGGGCGCAGCGGCAGAGTCGCCGCTCTGCAATCCTCAGTGCTGCCTCCCCTTGCGATGTATGGGAGGCAGAGGGGACATGGCTGTCGGCGGGTTCCCGGTGAAATTTCAGGGCGGCTGTCTGCGACAAAATTCAGCTCAAAAAGCCACCACGTGAATGTCCCCTTAGGCTTCATGCACACAGCCGTGTCCGTATTACAGTGCGCAAACCATAGATCTGTAAAATACCGTTACCATCCTTGTGTATTCTGCATTCTTCACACGCCCATCAATAGAAAGGACTATTCTCGTCCGGCATACAGACCAGAATAGGACATGCTCTATAAACTGCAGAATGAACGCACAGATCCGCAAAAAATATGGTTAAGTGCATGGCTCAAAAGAAAAATACCATAATTGCAAAAAATGCGTATTAAAAATACGGTTGTGTGCATGAGGCCTAATAAAGAGGATTCTGCTGCAGGGACTAGGCCTCTGTAGCGAGTTTTGTGTTTGGATGCAATGAGTATAGTGAACGGGCGGCATCCGGACTCAATCCATACCCATTCGTGTCATGTCACATGAGCGTCGTTCTTCATGCATGGTCTTTACATGCAGCCCTGGCTCCAGAAAAATGAATGGGGCTTGTGTGAAAAACGGAAAGCATCCGGATGCGATGTATTTTTCCCTACCGGTTTCTAGGAGATGCAGATTGTTACGGCTCATGCACACGACCGTATGTATTTTGCGGTCTGCAAAACACGGATCTGCAAACAATACAGATGACGTCCGTGTGCATTCTCTATTTTGCGGAACAGAACAGCTGGCCCCTAATAAAACAGTCTTATCCTTGTCCGTAATGCGGACAGTAATAGGACACGTGCTATTTTTTGGCGGAACGGACATACAGAAAAAGAACGCACACAGAGTAACTTCCGTGCAGACCCATTGAAATGAATG
Organism: Bufotes viridis; assembly: GCA_033119425.1. Classification (NCBI taxonomy): domain Eukaryota; kingdom Metazoa; phylum Chordata; class Amphibia; order Anura; family Bufonidae; genus Bufotes; species Bufotes viridis. Next base: position 438,867,211 of record CM065591.1, on the reverse strand, counting down.
GTTCCGCATACAGTAGACAAATAAAAAAAAAAAATGGACACGGACAAAAAAATAAGTTTGTGTGCATGAGCCCTTATTCCTCCATTGTTCTTCACCAGAGTGAAAAACATATGCACATACGGAACGCAATCGCTGCCAAAACAGAGTGACCTTGTGAGCAAAACCATCATTTTCTTTCCTGAACAGATCCCGACACAACCCGTATTGCTCGTGTGAAAGAGACCTTACCAGCATGCACACAGCCATGTCTGTAAATACAGTACCTGCTCCACGGCCACACTGATCCGCGAAAAATACGGATGTGGCACAGCCCTGTAGAAATGAATGCGTCAGTGTGCTAGCCGCAAAAAATGCAGCCAGCACACTGAAGAAAAAAGCGGTTGTGTGCATGAGGCCTTACAAAGCAGCTTTGTGATGAGAATATACATTCAGCCAGACAGATAAATGCTCACAGTGATGTAAGAGGACAGGAACGATCACAGGGATTAAATATTTCCCATATCTTATTTGTGTTTATCAATATATTAGGATTCGGGAGAAACTTTATATCAATATAATAAACAGGTCAGACCCTCATCTTGGGGGAGCAGAAATGATAACATAACGGCCCCAACAATAAAAAAAAACTAATGAAATAAAAAGCAGTTTCAGAAATGTCTAGGAAGCAATCCCCACCCCCATCACATCCTGTACGTCACTGTGTCAGTCCAACAATTAAAAGGTCCCCTTGTGATCCTGGCTCCACTTCAGGGAAGAACATGAAGCGGACTATTGGGGGGGTTACTGAGACCGCTAGGCTGCCTAAAATCCGTAAAGGGGCTGTTGGAGAAGGACATTACCTCCCAAGTGGATGTCTCTCTACTATCCCATTAACAAGCAGATCTTACAACTCCAATCTACCTTCCCCCATGTGTTGTGAATCACAGGATCAAGTGACAAACAGCATTTAAAGCCCAGGGCTCCCAGCACAACATGTGACAGCGCCAACAAGTCATGTATGATGAGGACTACATGGGTGGGAGCAGAAATAAGGAGCAGTCATCTTCCTAGGCTCCTGGGCTTTACTCCACGATCACAACACAGGGACCAGCCCTGCATTCCAGACCTGGGATTTAAACCCGATCACATAGTACACATTGACATTACCTACTTTTTTTTTTTCCCTTCTAGTCCGATGATCGGCCGATCTGCTCGGTGGTCTGCTTGGATGTCGTTTATTTTCTTTTTCTGAAGGGCGAGTTCTGGTGAGGGAGGGGGGTTATGCCGCACACGAGTTAGAAGGTCTGATTGAGGCAGGGTAGGTGAGAACAGATCGGTAGCGGGGGTGACAGGGGGCAGATGACCAGAGCATTGGTTACGAGGGGGGTTTAATCGAAGCCGGGGCGGAAAGGATCGATGGATAAGGCTACAGGGGAAGGAGGGGAGACATGCAAGCCGTGGGGGCCGGGGATGCAGCAGATCGCTGTAATGTCATCTCCTCGTCGGTCTCCTTTCTAGTGAGGATGCTTACAATCCTGCAGAGCAGCTCAGTCACAAAGCAAAGGGCGTTTATTGATTTATTTCTGTCGGGAGCAGGGACCGGCTGGTGCAGAGGAGAGGACAGGGGTTGCTTTTCCACGACCCGGGTGTCACCTCAACTGAAAAAGAACTCGGGGAAAGCGGCCGCGTCCTGCCCTGTCCGCCCCGGCTCCATACATCGGTAACAATGGGCTCAGAGCGTTACAATGTCTCCACTTATAGGCATTGTGACGTCACGCGGCGTCGCGCAGCTCTCTGGGAAATGTAGTCCGGTGCGCGCATGGCACCATGGGAGATGCTGCAGTGTGTGGGAGGGGTCAAGGGTTATGAGGCCGCTATGGGAGGATTGTGGACTCTAAATTCTCTTAGGAGACTCCGCAGGGTGAGAGGGGAGAATTTAGGGCACGTGCCTTAACCCTCGTAAGAGAACCGCGGCGTGTTAGCGCCGTGTTTCGACCCAGGGGCGTTGCCATAGCGCTGAGCTGCCGGGAAGTCTCGCGTGGTTTGGCCGCTGGCAGGTTAGGTGGTTGCTGTGGAGAAAGCTTCGTCTTTTTTGTGTTGAGTTGAGGCAGCGGGCGGGTCACGTGACGTGCGGAGAGAAGCTGCGGATGTGGCGGAGGTCTCGTCAGCGGTGCTGCCTGTAGTACCGCACAGTGGAGACGAGCTCCTGACCAGCACTAGCATTACTTTACCTGGAAGCCATTGTGCTTGCGGGAGACTGCTTATAACTAAGGAATTCCTCGGGTGTTACTCAAGTAGCCATTGAGAATTCAGCAGCACAATACAAGGGTTAAGTTCAGGTTCCTGCTGCCCCATCTGAGGGGGGCAGAGACCCTTACCAACACCATAGATCCCTCTATTGACTTGACCTGGTTATTTTGCTAAGCTCCGTATTGGGCAGCGCTCTGAGTCCTCTCAGTGCCATGGCTGCACTCTCTCCCCACCCACTTCAGCTTCTTCCCATAGGAATCAATGGCAGGGAGAGGTGAGAGCTAAAAGTGCTCGGCCCACACTGATTTCAGTGAAACGGATTGGGCAGCATGGTGGCAGATTCCCTCTAGGTTGAAAGGTATAGCCACCATTGACCGCCATATAGAAATGTCATTCTCTATGGCCCAATGAGAGCCGCCCTAATCTACACAAGACTTTAGGTCCACAGACTCCACACCATGGGGCAGATATACTAATCCTGTCTAATACGTACAGTGCGGACGTGGTGCGATGCACAGGACAGTGAACGGGAACAAACTGTTAATTTACATGCAGCAGTCATACCCTCTCTGTATGGGCATGAATGACCACCATTACGATCATTCATCCCTGCTTCACAGGTTGATGTGCTGCCCACAAATGATGACTTTAGGGCCACATGAAAGATGTAATCAATGGAGAAATTAGCTGATTTGTCTGGTGCAAGGAAGGAAGGGCCACATGGTCCAAGAAAACTCCAAAGAGGCGCACATCCACCAATAATAAACTCAATACTCAAATTTTATTCAACTACAAGGACATACAAACAAAATAAAAAATTGTATACAATAAACCATGTGCTGATATCCAGTAAGACCAGACACATATACAGTCCCCACCAATAGACACAGATATGGACACAATAGATATAGTCAGAAATGACAATACCCAAAAGTATAAAGCATGAAAAACAACCCGAGATCTAAGATCAACGAACAATAGTAATGTAGCATCAAAGCACCTGATACCTGAGTAGAATACAAGGGTATAAGATCATTCAGGTGGGTCTGAAAGGAGAAACATCGCCCCACGTGTATCGCTGATAACACCCGGCTTCCTCAGGGGTGAGCGCCTGTATATGGTAATAGTAGAGACATAATGAGTAATGCTGAAAGTCACCGGTAATATGTATAAAACATCTGCTGTGCCTTTGGCGTCCATGCCGGTGTACCGCGCATGCGCCTATATCAGAAGGTGAATGTGGAGATGGTCATGCAAAAAGCGCTCCACCAACAGGAAATAGGGATGAAGCGCTCGAGATCACGGAGAGAGTTACTGCGATATTGGGGGTGAATCATGTGATACACAATATGAAAGCAAATGCGTTCCAGCATGAGAGGAAAGCGTGTTTGTGCATGTGTAAAGGGAATTATGTGCCCGCAATTATAAAGAGAAACAGTGTGAATGTGTATTGAAGAAATATATAATATAGTGTATATGAAATAATTATAAATATGGATGGAGGCTACAAAGTGTCATTAAATATTGAATTATACATGTAAACCAAAAAAAGTGATTAAAGAGGACCTTTCATCCAAAAAATCAGTCCAATTCTTACACTACCTTATTGTGCCTCTGCTAGTGATGTCCGGACACCTTTTCTTTTTTTCAAAGGACCCCCCATTCGCCCGCTGCGCTCCCCGTTAGTTTCGGTGCCTCATATGCAAATGAGGCGTCTTGGGTATAGTAGGCGTTGACCTCTTAGTTCTGCTGGGTGGTGTTCACTTCTCCCTGGCTGCGAGCGCATCCAATCGCAGCGCTCGGCTCTTAGCCAGGGAGAAGGAGCTCAAGTTCTCGCCTTGAGCTTGCAGAATTCCGGAACCCGCACCATCTTGGAGTCCCCAGCGGAGAAGACAACGGCAGCGACAGCATTGGCAGACATCATGTTCGTTGGTCTAGGGGTGATTTTAACACTTACCTGCAGGATGCCGATGCTGCCGTCGTCTTCTCCGCTGGGGACTCTGAGATTGCGCGGGTTCCGGAACTCTACAAGCTCAAGTTCTGGCGAGAACTTGAGCTCCTTCTCCCTGGCTAAGGGCCGAGAGCTGCGATTGGATGCGCTCACAGCCAGGGAGAAGTGAACACCGCCCAGCAGAACTAAGAGGTCAACGCCTACTATTACCAAGACGCCTCATTTGCATATGAGGCGCCGAAACTAACGAACGGGGGGTCCTTTGAAAAAAAGGTGTCCGGATATCACTGGCAGAAGCACAATAAGGTAGTGTAAGAATTGGACTATGATTTTTTAGATGAAAGGTCCTGTTTAACAATGGAAGAAAAAAATATATATAGAGTGACCCTAGTAAACAGTGTATATATGGTCCTAAAGAAAAATGATATATTTTACACATAATTGAATAAAAGCCCTAAACATGATTTATTGGCCAATTCATAAGCGATAATACTTCTATTAATAAATTTTGTAAATTCATATATCTTAATAATTCATAAATATCCACAACATTAATTCAGAAACCACTGATACGCTAACAATCATGATGAGAAATATAAACCCATTTATCACGTTCATATCAGAAAGTGTCACAATAAACAATACAGATATACAAAAAATGATATATTTAATATTGCACAAAACTAATAAATACGACTATAAATTCATATATATAAATTAATAAAAATATACACAATTGTAATTTATTAATCACTAATATTAAATAATAAACATACAAGCCCAACCGGCACTCCAATCAGTCACACGGTGCTCGAGTCCAGGGTTGGCGTCCCACAAACAATATGAAGTAAAGGACCGGCACTTTGCTGTTGCAAAGAATCAGCAATGTCTTTATTGTTGCCATAAGCGAGGAATAAACAACGCGTTTTGACTCACAGATTTGAGTCTCTCAAGTACTCAAATCTGTGAGTCGAAACGCGTTGTTTATTCCTCGCTTATGGCAACAATAAAGACATTGCTGATTCTTTGCAACAGCGACGTGCCGGTCCTTTATAATATTAAATAATAATCATGATCAAAAAGGGTTTATATTTCCCTATATCACATGCATCTCGACGAAATCACCGTAATAGACCAAAAGTGTAGAAAAAATGTATTTTAAATATGTACACTATAATGCCGTGGGCACAGCAGAAAAAAAAACATTTTTTTGTGTGGTTATTCTGAGTACTGTTAAGCCCCTATCACATAAACAAAAAGATATCCAATTGTCTAAATATAATAGTACAATTCTAATAATCTGAAAGAGAGATTGATGTTCAGAATGGATCTATAGAAACTGGAACGAAGATGGACGTGTATCGCATAGTGAATTGAACTTCAACCGTGTGTGTATCGATGAAAGAGAAGCCATGACATGGAATCTACAAAAACAAATAATGTAAAACAAACACTGCAAAAAAATTGGTGAAAGTGAAAGCAGAGAGGGAGAAAGTGAATAGTGAAGAAGTGAAAAAATATGCAAGAAGAAAGAAACAGAATAAGAAGAGAGGGGAAAAAAAAAAGAAAAACAAAAAAAAGAAAAAGAAAGAAAAACCTAAATGGTGAAAACTAAAAGTGAAAATGTATAAGTAAGACAAAAACTATGATTCATAAAAACCTGTGAATGTGAATTATTCATTCATTTTGTAAAATATCAGGGAGTCCAGTTCGAAGATCCATTTGCATTCTAGGCGGAGAAGCTGTGGAGTAATAGGGCCTCCCCTAAGATTATTGCGTACCCAGCCTAATTCAACAATTCGTAAACCTGAGGGACTGCTTTAATGGACATACAAGAAATGCGTGGCTACAGAAGTCAATGTTTTTTCTCCTTTGGTCCTATCGCGGCGTGCCAAAGCTATATTAGAGAAATGTTGGATGCATTTACGTAGTTCTTGACCAGTTTGGCCCACATATATTTGAATGGTAAATGCAATTGACATTATGGCTAAACCCTCATTTTGATGTTAAAAATGAGACAGTTCGCCAATATATTCTTATATCAAGAACATACCGAAGCCCGTGCACCTCGTCAAGGTCTCTCATAGTGGCACGGGATCTAACGCTAACCTACCTGCGCCATACGGGCAATTACAGGGGCCGTGTGGGCTATTGGTCTCAAAAGGCAGAGAAATGCTCAAAACCCCAAATGCTGTTGCGCATTTCTAACTGGAGGAGCAGATCCTGCGCATGTGATCCGTTGCTAACAGCAATCCCCAGCAAAAATGCATACAATGGAGGATGCCGGCATCGGACCACATGTGCCACAACAACATCCTACACAGGATAGTTTGTCCACATATATTTTACCACACTTACAAATGAGAGCGTAGATAACATTTCTGGTGCGGCAATTGACAATGTCTAAGGCGGATTTTTTTAGAATCCTTTGGATTCACAAAGCCGTCGGAAGCTATCATATATTGGCAGACATTACAGTTGCCACAAGGGTAAGTACCCTGTAGCTTAACTCCAGTTGTTAATGGCTGGGTGGGTCTCTGGAAGTGACTATGCACCAATTTGTTATGTAAATTAGGGGCTCTGCTGCGATGATCTTCGGTTGTGCATTAATGCGATGTCCAAGTTTGGCATCAGAGAGAAGCAAATACCAGTGTGTATTTAACACTTTGTACAAATCATTCCACTGGTTGTTGAATCAAGTGATAAGTTGTACCTTGTTATTTGTCATTCGATGTCGAGGTTTGAACAATTCCGAACGATTGGCTTTAAAGGCAGTTTCATAGGCTTGAGACACAACCTTCTTGGGGTATCCCCTCAACCGAAAACATATGGACAGGTCTCTTGCCGCTTCTTGATAGTCTTGTACAGTAGTACAATTGCGACGGAGTCTAAAAAATTGTCCCTTTGGTATTCCTTTCTGTAGGTGGTAGAGGTGAAAACTATTAAAATGTAGTAAACCGTTTGTGGCTGTTTCTTTAGGATGTAAAGAGGTCCGAACCTCTGTTCCATCCAACTGGATTTGTAAGTCCAAAAAATCTATAGATGTTTCGGAGATCGTGTGAGTCAATGTGATGTTGAAAGGATTGTTATTGAGAGTTGTAACAAAATCAAGACATTCTTGTCGAGTACCCCGACAAAAAATCTAAATATCGTCAATATAGCGAAACCATCTCACGACATGTTGTTTGAAGGGAGATGATGGGTACACGTGTACTTCCACCAACCCCAAAAAAGGTTTGCGTACGAGGGCGCACATCGCCTGTTTATAGAAAACCTGATCAAAAAGAAAATAATTGTGATGGAAAACAAATTGCAAGATACTCACCAGGAAGGTATGATGTGCAGGATCCCTGTGAATAGATTTCGATAAAAAGTATTGAACTGCCGCAACTCCATCATATATTAGAATAGAGTGATTCAACATCACACGTTAGAAGCAGCATGTTAGGAGGGAGCTGAATCTCTTGAAGGTTTTCAATCAGTGGCATGGAATCTCTCAAATGAGAGTCAAGGCCTAGAACAAAAGGTTGAAAGAAAAATTTCAAGTAAATGCATGCCTGTTAGCATAAACCGCCAATACCAGCAACAATTGGACGGCCAGGGGGATTGTTCAAATCCTTATGTACCTTCGGAAGCATGTAAAAGGTAGGTACCACCGGATTTGATGTTCATTTGTAATGCAGATTTCAGGAGCCTATTTAGCTTGGCCTTAAAGACCGATGTTGGATCTGTAGGTAGGGAGACATAAAAATGGCAATTATTAAGTTGTCCTTTAGCCACTGTCACATACAAGTTGAGGTCCCATAGGACCACATTGCCTACCTTATCGGCCTCCTTGATGACAAATGAAGGGTTTTGGTGTAGTTTCCTGATCGCCAAATATTCTGAAGTTGTTAGATTCTGGTTTTTAAGGGGATTGACCCTTAACTTCCTGACTTCCCATAACATTACCTGAAAGAATAAATGGATATGAGGAAACAGACTGAGAGTTGGGGTAGAATGGAAGGTTGTTAAAAAAGCAATTTAAAACAAAGCTGTCTGCAAAACAAAAGCATCCTTAATAAATTCAAATTTGTCCAGAAGATTCATGGTTGAAAATGAGAGACCCCTTTCCAACACCGATTTTTCCACCTCAGAAAGTGAATTTGAGGACAGGTTAATAACTTTCTTTTTTTTGTCAAATCTTTATTTTCATTTTCATTGCAATGAAATCGGTACAGATTATGGCAGTGCCATACATAAGTAGCAAAATATAACAAATAACCAACTCCAAACACATTCTAGGTCACATTTGCGTATTTTCTTTGTTCAGAAGCGGTGATATAAACATAGACATAGATAAAAAATATGGCTCCCTTTTCGTGTAATAAAATAATGCTTGGTAATCCTAGCTAATACTTGTATCCTGTTCATTAATGAATACCCTGCCTAACGTTCATGGGCAGTCTCAGCGCACCGTATGGACCAAAATCCTCTTTCTGCTCCTCTCCTATCCCTCCTAGCTCTTGTGCCTAGGTGGGGGGAGTGTACTAATGCTCATGTGTACAGAGGCAAGAGCCGTATGTAAATGTCAAACCCAGAAATAAAATTAAATGGAGTGAAGTAAAATCATTACAAATGTTATAAGCTGCGGAAATTTTTATACCAGTCTTGCCATGGCTTCCACGACTTCAAGTATCTATCACAGGTTAATAACTTTCAAGGAATCGCCATTAGAAACACTGTTCCCATTTTGTTTTTCTAATGTCGTTGGAATCGTCTCTTGTTGTGGGGAGGGTCAGAGTTGTCCCCTCTTCGATAACTCGGTGCTCTTTTTTGGGTGTTTGCGTAATTCTCGCCTGAACCACCGTCGTTGCTGGTTCCGGATAAAAAAAATCCTCACTGGTATTACTTGATGCCACATTAACATAGTTAGAACTTTCCTGTCTTACATTACTTGTATTGCCAGTGTGTTTCCATTTGAATGCCTGTTTGCGTTCAAAATCTAATTTGTCCCTCTAAAATGTAGATTTTTTGCCCATAATTATTTCTTTTTCATAAGTCTCTAATAGGCTCCGTAATTTGATGTTAAATGCAGTCATCTTCTCTGTATCAAGTTTATCTTCCAATGTTTTAATTTATGTCTTAATATCCACAAGTAAACAAGTTTTATCGTGATCGATAAGCATGCCCAGCAAAATCTTGGAACATTGCAAAAAACTTAATTCACAATTGTGTTTAAATTTAGGAGTAACTTCCCATGTGTATTCCAGGCAGCTTCCTTAGCCTCTAAATCAAATGCCATAATGGGAGACAAAAGAATTATACCACACCCCCATAAAGCAGAGAAAGAGAAACACTGCGGAACTAAGTACACTCTAAGTAACGTATGGGGGGTGCACACGCAATGACGCACGGACTACACTGGCAGTTCAACAAATACATATGCAAGAAAGGAAGGGGCATGTGGCTAAAGAAAACTCCAATAAGGCGCACATCGACCAATAATAAAATCAATACTCAAATTTTATTCAACTACAAGGACATACAAACAAAATTAAAAATTTTATACAATAAACCATGTGCTGATATCCAATAAGACCAGACAAATATACAGTCCCCACCAATAGTCAAATATGGACACAATAGATATAGTCAAAAATGACAATACCCAAAAGTATAAAGCATGAAAAACAACCCGAGATCTAAGATCAACGAACAATAGTAATGTCAACTAGTAATCAAAGCACCTGATACCCGAGTAGAATACAAGGGTATACAGTTAGGCCCATATATATTTGGACACTGACACAAATTTTGTATTTTTTTACCTGTTTACTAAAACATAGTCAAGTTATAGTTACATAATGGACATGGACATAAAGTCCAGACTTTTAGCTTTCATTTGAGGGTATCCACAAATTGTATGAAGGGTTTAGGAGTTTCAGCTCCTTTACACGTGACACCCTGTTTTTAAAGGGACCAAAAGGTTTCAGACAATTGACTCAAAAGCTGTTTCATGAGCAGGTGTGGGTAATTCCTTCATTATTTCATTCTCAATTAAGCACATTAAAGGCCTGGAGTTGATTTGAGGCGTGGTGCTTGCATTTTTATGATTTTGCTGAGAAGTAAACATGCGGTCAAAGGAGCTCTCCATGCCGGCGAGTCAAGCCATCGATCATCTGCGAAAACAGAAAAAACCCATCCGAGAAATTGCTACACTACACCCTGAAATGAAGGGAATGAGTTTAAAAAATGCTTTAGTTTCCCACTTTTTTATGCAATCATTTTGTTCAACTCACTGACTTAAAGCTGGAAGTCTGAACTTCAACTGCATCTGAATGGTTTTGTTCAAAATCCATTGTGGTAATGTACAGTACAAAAATTAGAAAAATGTCTCTGTCCAAATATATATGGGCCTAGGGCCTCATTCAGACGACCGTATGAACGGATCCGCATCCGATCCGCAATTTTGCGGAAAGTATGCGGATCCATTCATTTCTATGGGCTCCTCAAATATGCTGACAGTCCTCCGTGTGCTGTCCGCATCCGTCGTTCGGTTGTTTCTGTCTGCAAAACAAAACTCACTTGTCCGCAGAAAACGGTCCGTGGCCTAATACAAGTCTATGGATCCGCAAAAATGCGGATGCCAACGGATGCATTTCCGTATGTCATCCGCATTTTTGCGGATCTATGTCCGCATATTTTAACTCTGCCCCTAATTTCTGCCATCATAACTTTATAAAAAAATAAAAATTACACCTTCTGTTTTTTTGCGGATCCGCAAAAAACGGAACATATTTTGCAGGATCCGTTCGGTTTTTTTGCGGATCCACTAATTTCTGCCATCATAACTTTATAAAAAAATAAAAATTACACCTTCTGTTTTTTTGCGGATCCGCAAAAAACGGAACATATTTTGCAGGATCCGTTCCGTTTTTTTGCGGATCCGCAAAAAAACGGACATGTGTCCAGAAGAACTTACTAAAGCCATACAGCCGTCTGAATGAGCCCTAACTAAGATTATTCAGGTGGGTCTGAAAGGAGAAACATCACCCCACGTGTATCGCTGATAACACCCGACTTCCTCAGGGGTGAGCGCCTGTATATGGTAATAGTAGAGACATAATGAGTAATGATGAAAGTCACCGGTAATATGTATAAAACATCTGCTGTGCCTTTGGCATCCATGACGGTGTACTGCGCGTGCAACTACATCAGAAGGTGAATGTCAAGATAGTCATGTGATAAAACGTCACATGACTGTGATATGTCCCGGTGATGAAGCGCAAAAGCGCTCCACCAACAGGAAATAAGGATGAAGCGCTCAAGATCACAGAGAGAGTTACTGCAATATTGGGGGTGAATCATGTGATACACAAGTGGAACGCAAATGGGTTCCAGCATGAGAGGAAAGTGTTTGTCCATGTGTAAAGGGAATGTGCCCACAATTATAAAGAGAAACAGTGTGAATGTGTATTAAAGAAATATATAATATAGTGTATATGAAAGTCATAAATATGTATGGATGGATGCTACAAAGTGTCATTTAATATTGAATTGTACATGAATATACATGTAATCCAATTCATGGCTTCTCTTTCATCGATACACAGACGGTTGAAGTTCAATTCACTATGCGATACACGTCCATCTTCGTTCCAGTTTCTATAGATCCATTTTGAACATCAATCTCTCTTTCAGATTATTAGCATTGTACTATTATATTTAGACAGTTGGATATCTTTTTTATGCGATAGGGGCTCAACAGTACTCAGAATAACCAAAAAAAAAAAGTTTTTTTTTCTTTTCCTGCTGTGCCCACGGCACTATAGTGTAACATATTTAAAATACATTATTTCTACACTTTACACTTTTGGTCTATTACGGTGATTTCGTCGAGATGCATGTGATATAGGGAAATATAAACCCTTTTTGATCATGATTATTTTTTAATATTAGTTATTAATAAATTATTATTGTGTATATTTGTAATAATTTATATATGAATGTATAGTCGTATTTATTAGTTTTTATGTGCAATATTTATTAAATATTTTTTTTTTTGGTATATCTGTATTGTTTATTGTGACACTTTGAGATAAACGTTATAAATGGGTTTATATTTCTCATCATGATTGTTAGAGTATCAGTGGTTTATTAATTATTAAGATATATGAATTTACAAAATTTATTAATAGAAGTATTATCTCTTATGAATTTATTGGCCAATAAATCGTGTTTAAGGCTTTTATTCAATTATGTGTAAAATATATAATTCTTTATATTTTTTTCCTTCATATATACACTGTTTACTAGGGTCACTCTCGCTCTCTATATTTTTTTTTCCTCTTCCATTGTTAATCAGTTTTATTGGCTTATATGTAAAATTCAATATTTAATGACACTTTGTAGCATCCATCCATATTTATGACTTTCATATACACTATATTATATATTTCTTTAATACACATTCACACTGTTTCTCTTTATAATTGCAAGCACATAATTCCCTTTACACATGCACAAACACGCTTTCCTCTCATGCTGGAACGCATTTGCGTTCATATTGTGTATCACATGATTCACCCCTAATATCGCGGTAACTCTCTCTGTGATCTCGAGCGCTTCATCCCTATTTCCTGTTGGTGGATCGCTTTTGCGCTCCATATCACAATCATGTGATGTTCTATCACATGACCATCTTCACATTCACCTTCTGATGTAGGCGCACGCGCGGTGCACCTTCATGGACGCCAAAGGCACAGCAGATGTTTTATACATATTACAGGTGACTTTCATCATTACTCATTATGTCTCTACTATTAACATATATAAAGGGCTTAAGGCCATACAGGCGCTCACCCCTCAGGAAGCTGGGTGTTAATCAGCGATATCCAGATCCTTTGCCGGATCTCAAAACTGGAATGCCACAATGAAAGTGTGAAACAGGTGTTAGTTTTTTTAAGTCTAAAATTAGATCTTATGTGAGAATTCAGATAGTAAATGTTGCCCCATGAACTGCAAGTTTCTTTGTTTTTTTTTTGTGGTTATAAAACAGAAACGCCATTAAAAATGCTACAAAATTGTGTGGATTCAATAAATAATAACGGCTGACAAGCCAGTGCTGTACGGGGATGACGCCTTTAAGAAGAGATACAATCCAGGACTTTGGGTCCTTTATAAGATGGAAAACATCATCAAAGTATATTACAAAAATTATTTTGGGGCTATATAGAACAGTTTAAGAGAAACTTTTAAAAACGTTCACTTCCTCTTTAAATTGTACGGTGCCTGATGTAAGGACTGGACTACAAGTCACGAGAGCAAGACCATATAGCGAGCCAGTAAGGAACAGTGTGAGACTTCTGCTCTGAAGCCTCTAGCATTGTGAACGTAGCTCTGGGTTAGGTTAAAGGCTGTAAATTGGGCACATTGTAAGGCAAGTAATGCAAATTACTAAGCCTTATGCCAGGAACAGTACAAAACAGTACAAAAAAAATTCAAATAAATAATATGTAGGCATATATAAGCAGGGAAGCCATTACTATGACTCTTTTTCATGCATAAATGAGAATTTAAAGGGTAACTCATTTTTTTCATTTGCTAGTTTATTAGAGCTAGGCATGTATACCCGAGTTAGTCTGTCAAGGATTCTCAAAAGATCTGTAATTACTTTATAATAACAGCTTTCATTAATGTCCTCTGTCTCTTTCCACTACTACCCTAAAAGACCGTTGCTAGGGCTTGTCTGTCTTCCTTTTAGTATAAGGCTGCATTCACACGTCCGTGTGGTACCGGACTGGCACCCTGCTTAGTGCAGGAGCGCACAGCGTCATTTGTTGCTATGGTGCCGTGCGCTTCCTGCTGCCGTTGCTGCACTGTCGTACACTCCTATGATCTATATGAGTATTACTGTACTGTGGCGGCAGAAGGAATCGCACGGCGTCATAGGGACCAATGACGCCGTGCGCTCCTGCTCTAAGCAGGGTGCCAGTCCGGTATCACACGGTCCGTGTTCCACGGACGTGTGAATGCAGCCTAAACAGAAGACAGGGGGGCGGTCCTTCACACTGCATGGCTGCATTAGGCTTCAGAGTGCAGAGGTGTGCCTCAGTAATCCAATCTGATTGGCTGGCAGGGAGCTGTGTGTATGTGAAGTGAGGGAAAGCAGTTTTGGCCTCAGAGGCAGAGGAGCCATCTTGAGAAGTTCCTCTTATTGTAAATGTTTAAACAGCCGTAATTAAGAGAAAAGCTCAAGGAAAACAGTGGTATGTGAAGAAACTAAAGATTGCTTTATGCATAATGCTGCTGCAGCAGTAACATATGCTAAAATTTTTTTTTTTTTTATAAAAACATGACAGTTACACTTTAAGCAATTCAAAATGTAAACTCCAGGGTCTGATATACTATATTTGACTGTGGATAGTCCAGTACATCTGTCTGTACTTTATCACTTGGCTGCTATAAATTCACACCATTCAGGGTCTTATTAACCCCAGGCTCCCAGTACTGTTCACCACTTGAGGCCCCCATACTCAGTGTATTGAAGGCCGAACTTGCCAAGATCAGCCGACAGTTTAATGTGTATGGGGGGCTCCTGACTCTCCCCAGACAGATGATCGGGCAAAGTGAATATTTTTACCGGATACCTTAACCTGCCACCACCAGGGGTGTCTGGCATCAGCTTTCTCCCCTTTTCCCATTGAATACATATAGAAGTTTGGCCAAACCAGATCTGTGAGAGCCAGCGGTCGGCCAGCAGCTATTGAATTTGTATGGCAGCCTTGACTCTGATCACCATGTCACTGGCAATGACCAAGAGGCTGCCGAGTAAAAGCCAGCCGATGCATCCTCCTCCACAAGCCTCCGGGTCGGCTGCACCCTCCTTAGTAACAACAAGCTCCTAATTCGCTGCCCCATTACCAGTGAGTAGGGAGTATTGGCCTCGTCGGGCACCAGCAGCATCGCTGTGCCAGTCAGAGCGCTCCTTAGTGCAAGGAAAGTCTCTACCGTAAAAAATTACAGGAATCTACCTCTGATGGGAATCATACAATATAAAGCTGTAAATGGTCCAAATGCACAAGCCCTAAATCCACACGTATAACCTCTCAAAACGGAGGTGGTGAAGTCTGCAGCTGGTAAAACCCACAGTATGTGCTTAAGATAGTATTGATTTCCTCAACTTGGTGTCAATAGAATTTTGTAAGGGTATGAGCACACGGTGCAGCGGGCTCCAAACAATTAGGACCGCATTGTTCAAGTCAGCCTGCACAGCCAATGAAGACCTTCTGAACAATGTGGAGCCTGCTGTGGCTTGTACTCGGCCACGCTATGTAATCGCACCCCAAGCCTCTCACATGCATTACACTACATTTTGTTGAGGACTTTGCATTTTGCAACAAATATGACAGATGTGAACATTACCCCACCGTTATTTAATTTATAAGAAACCTGTCAGCACGCTTTGGACACAAAAAAAGGATTGATCGAACTGTTCAACATCCACTGCAGCCATGACAGTTTTGTTCCATTGATTTCCCTTTATTTGGAAAGATACGTTTAATCCCAGCACTTGTATGTAAAAGTGATACCTGGCGTCACATCAGCGGTGTAGAAGCCTTGTAGAGTCAGTCATCTCTGTACTCCTCACTGATTTCAGGCCCTTGCTTGTGGCCCTGAAATACCAGCAAGGGATGCCAAATTAGTATGCCAATGCAAATCAACTGAACCATCTCCCCCACTTGAATGGCAGTGTGAGGCTTCCCCTACGTCATCTCGGCCTCATCTGAGATCTCATGTCTGTGCCAATTGTTCTAAGTTTGGCGCATATGCAGAGCAACCCTTTCCCCTGACCTTACCTCTCTTCACTGTACCGAGTGGAGAAAAAATTGGTGGTAGAAATCCCTAGCTGAAACTTGGATTTCTGCTACAGATTGGCATGCAGATCCACCGAAATTCAGTGGACCTAATCCACATTTCCTTCAACATGTGTAAAATCTGTGGTGTAGATATTATTCATGCACGTTGCTGGCAGAATCCTGGAATTCTGTATTTAAATCCTGACAAAATCCACAACACATGAGCATGGCTGCAAAATCCTCAGACATCATGAGATATGGATTATTTTGTCTGCCCTTACTTTCACACTTTGTCGGCATTCATTTTTTTTTCAAAAGGCCATTCCAATATGATATATTGGTAGAATGGAAACCCCACCAATTGCTGCTTTAGTGCTCGGTGAGTGGTAGTCTCCAAGGTGATGAGACAAATCATATTTTTCACTTTATAAGATGCACTTTTTTCTCCTCAAAAGTGGGGGCAAAAATGCAGTCTGTCTTATAAAGCGTATACTAGTGAACGCTTCCATTATGGAATTGCTCACTAGTATGCAGTAGGCAAAGGGTGCGGTGAATGTACCGCTTCTGGTGCGGTGAATGTACCGCTTCTGGTGCTGGCTGTACTCACCGCTCCTTGTTCTTCTCCAGGTGCTGCACGGTCTTGACTGCGTACAGCGTCAGGACATAGTAAGGTCTCTATGACCTGACACTGTGCGACATCAGGAAGAGTGCTCTGGATCTGCGAGTGGCAGCGCTGTCCAGAGAGGCAAGTTCTTTTAGTTATTTTCGGTCTGATAAAGACTGGGGTCTAATTTGGAGGTCTGATTAAAAAAAATTTCTTCTGATTTTCCACGTCTAAATCTTATAAAACAAACAAACAAAAACTAACATCCATACAAAATAATAACCATTGCTTTTAAGACCAAATACGTTTAGCCATTTATTATGAAATACATTATACGGTACTTAAAAGGTTAGAAATAAAGGGTTTTGTTTCCTTCTGCTGACAGGTGCTAGTCCTTTAATGGACTCTTCAAGCCATTCACACCGTATTTCCGTGCTTGTCATCAGTAGAAGCAACTATTGGAAATAACCCACGCAAAAAAATAAAATAAAAAAAAATACAAAGTGGCTTTAAAATTGTTTGAAATAAATGAACACATCCTATCGCTTTCATTCACACCCAACATATTCTCCTGGTTTTAGTCCTGATTCAGTTTAGAAGAAAGAACTGACACCTTTTAGAACACAGCAGAATCTGGGGATTCTTGAAATGCCAGCAGTCTTTTATTATTGGAGGTATTCACTGTCCCACAAGACTTGCAGAATGCCACAGATGCCTCCAGAAACAGAGGCGCAAATGTCTTGGAAATTATATGCAACGATAACAGGAGGAAAAAGTTACAAAAAAATAAGGCTTAAAAAGGAGGAGGGAAAAAAAAAAAACTAAACTAAAAAAAGTACATAGACGAGAGATCCAATAGTGAGATATCAGAGAGGGGGATAAAAGGATACACTATTAGTTGCGTTGATTTGAGTCGCTTTGCATTGGATTGGCCATCGTGTGCAAGTCTCATCGGTCCCTGCCCCACAAGCTGCTGCATGCAGGAAGTTTGAGAATCACGTTACGGGTGGGGGTGGTTTGAGACAACTGGTAGCACTGACAATGAATGAGATCACCTACATAAAGCACTGAAAAGAAATCGTGTGATCGGTTACAGGAACTGTACCTGTCCCGCAGTCATAAGTGTCATCTTCTGTGGCAATCCATAAAAAAAAAAAAAAAAGTAATATGTATAAAGACAAGTAAAAATCTGGGGGCTTGGGAAGAACAGGTTCAGCGGGGGAAGATGGCTGGTGTTACAAAAAGCATCATACAAAAAAGGACACATGCTACATAAAAAAATACTAACCCCATTACCATCTATACCAGACAGTACATGTCGATGGGGTAACCAATAACATACACCAAATGCTTCAAGAATTTTGTATCTGCGTCTTCCAGCAGCCTGTGAGATCAGCTTAAATGTTTTTAGTTTTTTTTCCTTGCGTATAAAAAGGATGATGCCAGCCAATGGAGTGGTGCGGCCAGTTCATACATAATCCAGGTCCACATTGTAATGTGAACTAGAAGGGCTCGTCCTTGTGCAGATCAGACGTGATCCAGTTAGGTGCTCGATCACTGCAATAAACTCTTAGCCTGCTGGATATGATTTGAGTCTGCACAAGCAGGAGCGGCCTGTCAATATGGAAGAAGCGAGGGTCTGCCAGGTAAAGCGGCGACACGCTGAAGATTCATTTGTCTCTAGTGCATTCAAGTCTTGCGAGCCTACTGGAGGGCACCGAGAGACCAGTTCTGTGTCTTCAGTGATTAGGGGACAAGGGTGGCTCTCGTGCGGCACCTTATTTTAAAATGATGTGGTAGCCATCGTTGGTTTCAGCTGTAAAGAGAGAACAAAAAAAATAAGACAGAAATGCGTTAGTGCCCATTGTTAACTATATCGAGGTTGCATTCACATGGCTGTGTACTGGCAATATTTCCTGCATCGACAATGTCAGACGAACTCACTGCATCATAGCAATCTATGATGCTGTGAGTTCCAGCCCAACCGCATGTCTACTGTCCAGTATTCAATGCATTATCTGTGTACGGAAAAAGAGATGGTTAAGTTGGAACTCACAGCAATCACTATGCTGCAGTGATTCCAGGTCACAGGAGCTGTGGTCAGTCCGGGAAGTGTGGCCGTCACATAGACTGCAGTTTACGGAGAGCACATGGTCATGTGCCTTAAGGGCTCATTCAGACAAACATAGTGTTTTGCAGTCCGCAAATTGCGGATCCGTAAAAACACGGGTACCGGCCTGTGTGCGTTCTGCAATTTGCCCACAGCACATGGCCGGCCCTATGATCGAAATGCCTTTTCTTGTCCACAAATGTGGACAGGAATAGAACATGCTTTATCTTTTTCACGGGGCCGCGGAACGGAACTATGGATGCGGACAGCACACAGTGTGCTGTCCACATCTTTTGCGAAAATGAATGGGTCTGCACCAGTTACGCCAAATTGTGGAACGGATACGGACCCATTCATACAGTCGTCTGAATGAGCCCTTATACAATTCATTTCTGTAGAGCATAAGGAATCAGAGCCGGTACCCCACTCATACAGGGCTTTGAATCCTCTGTGCTACTTATAGTATTAAATATACATTTCCAGTTTCCACTATGAAAGCAGAGTTATCAATTCAATGGAAACAATATAATTCTATATTTGCAATGTGATGGCTGCAGGAATATTTTGATGCATAAGTCATTCAGACAGACGATATTTCTGTGGAGGTGTTCCCCGAGTTTAGACCACACAGCACCCAGACTGAACAATCATCCATTCAACTGAATAGGTATCTGCCAGTCCGCAGTGAGACACTTGCTTTTCTTCAAGGGACCTTGGGCTACTTTCACACCTGTGTTGTTAATTCCAGTATTGAGATCTGGCAAAGAAATTCTAAATAGAAATAGATCCAATCCGGATTTCCTCCGTTCTGTCAGCATTCCGTTTTTGTGATCGGACAAAAAACTGTTTAAAAACGGATCCATTACTTAAAACAATGCAAGCGAGTGGTGACGGATCAGGATGTAGCCGTTCCGTTAGGATGTGGTTGTGTGAAATCAAAACGGACAAAAAAAACAAAACAAAACAAAAAAAAACAAAACAAAAAAAAAACATCCGACACTAAATACATTGAAAGTCAATGTTTTTTTTAGGCTCCAAAGAAAACGGATCCGTCACCATTGACGTACATTGTTTTCAGTGCCGGATCTGTTTTTATGACTGGACACAAAACCGCAGCTTGAAGCGCTATTGTGCACAGTCACAAAACGGAATGCTGCATGAACGGAAGACGTTCTGAACGGTTCTCTTTCCATTCAGAATGCAGGAGGACTAAACGGAAAAGTTTTTTTCCGGTATTAAGATCCTCTGCCGGATCGCAAAACCATAAAACAACAGCGCAAGTGTGAAAGTAGCCTTCATTTCAGCATAGCAATACATATATACCCCGCTGCAATTCAGTCTGTCACCACAGAACTCATGGACAAAAGGTTGTAGGTGTAAAAAGCACAAGACGACATTGGTGCCATTTGACCTGCAATGGGTGAGAATTGGAAGAGGTAGGTGGGTGCTGCAATCTAGGGTACTATAAATGTACAAATACAAATCAATAACCAGGTCGCCCTCCGGGGAAGCTATTTACTGTTGCTGACACTATAGCAGTATAAATGCTTGCACTACCAAGGCTCGATCCCAATAGCTATTCCGACACTCGTGAGACACAGGCCTTATCTGAAAGGTGTTACCTCAGACTACAGAACAGTACCTGTAGATAGGCCGGCGCCAGGAGTAGTCACACTGGATGTGTTCAGGAGATCTTCACTGCTTGGAATCATTTCTGACACTGGAGCTTTGTGCGGTGGTATCATGGGGCTTGTTGGTAGATGAGGCTTGCTGGAGAGAGTCGAAACGTAAGGCGACCTCGGCCGGTGGCGTGCTCCACAATCAAAAGCGAAAGCACTGCTACCTAAAGGGGGCATTACCACTTGCAGGAGTGGATCACATCCAGTGTGACTATTTCTGGCGCCGGCCTATCTACAGGTACTGTAGTTACCACCATTCAGTTAAGGCCTGTGTCTCCGAAGTGTCGGGATAGCTTTTGGGATCGGGCCTCTGTAGCACAAGCATTTATAATGCTTTAGAGTAGGCAACAGTAAATAGCTTCCAGGGAGTGCGACCCGATTACTGATTTAAGGTTGTAAATACGCTTGAAAACTTTGGAGAATCTCATTTTCTGGTCAAAAAAAATGTACATTTAATGTATCTTTTTAACAAATCTCTGAAAACTGTACCTACCTACCCACAGCATAATATAAAACTGCCTACTGCAGAGTCACACTGACTTATAAAGTACAGTCAGAGCAGTAGAGCTACTGCCGGCTAATCGGCTTTATAGTCATGTGCTCTGGAATTCATAATTAAACTGGCTGCAGAGAGATGAAAAGCGGCCACTACAATACGGGAGAGGTGGGTAAATGCCAAACACCATGCCAAGCTCACACTCTACCAAATTCAAATACCTACCTTTCATTGTATCCAGCACAAAGCATGACTCGTCTTGAAAATTCTGAATCATCTAGTGAAAAAAAAAAAAAAAGGATAATTAAATCATGTTTTAAGAGCTCAAGAAAAGAACAGGAGCGCCCCCTCCTGGGGAAAGCACGGCGTATGCCAAAAACAGCATAACGCAGCTGTATAGACTGGATGTGTAATAAAGCCGTTCAGCCCACCGCTCTCGTTGGTTTCTCAGAGAAACAATAGTTTTCGTGGTCGGATTTCATGCAGTGCGTTGAGTCAAAGCCAATGTGACAGCACTCTTAGGCCAAGTTCCTGCGTCGCAGATTTCTTACGGATTAGTGGCACAAAATTTCAATCATTCACTGTATGTGCTTTGCGGTCTTTTTGTGGACATATTGTAACACTGCCTGTTCTTGTCTGCAAAACGGACAAGAAAACAGTTCTTTCTTTTTTGTGGGACTAAACAACAGACCTAAGAATACGGACGGCAAAAGTTGTGCTTCCGCATTTTTTGCGGCCTCACTGAAATGAAAGTGTCTGCATCCGATCTGCAAAAAAATGTGTCTTTGATGTGGCGATAAAATATGGTTGTGTGAATTTGGCCTAAGTTTATCTGTACAATTAAAAGGAGGCTCTAGGACCCAGTTGGGCCACCTCCAGCCTGGATACAAGATGAGATACGGCTGGACATAGAGGCACACAGGTTCTGTACGGTATCCTGCGGCACATAAATCCTGCACATGCATGGGTCCCTGAAGCTGGCACCCCAGGTGGTCCCATAAATGCTTGATAGGGGGTAAATCTGGCCACAGGGCAGGCCAAGGATGTGTGACGGAGACATTCCTGAGGAACCCTTGCTGTGTGTGGGCGAGCATGCTGAAAAATGCCATTTGGATGGCAGGTTTTGGTGCATTTTTTATGCAGTTTTTGGTGCAGATTTTCTGTTACTGTTAACAACCCCTTTGAAGTATATGGGAACAAACACTATAAGGAAGGTACGGAATCGAACAACCAAATCAGGTCTATTTCCACACCTAAGAAAAAAAAAGCAAAGTGTACATGAGATCTGTCAAATCTCATTCACTTTGCTGGTACTGTATTACATTGTGTTTTTCTCTGCACAAAATCTGCGCAGAAACCTAAACATAGTCCGCAACGTGTGCAGCCACCCTAAGTGACATTTATAAAGTCCCGCATACCCCAATAACACAGGACTTTTTTTTCCCTACTACCGTTACCTCAGTTGTAGACGGCTTGTGTGCAGAACTTCACACGCCCCACACTGTATAACAAAGTGAAGGGGACTAAAATTCCTGTTCATCAGCTCAGTACCAACTTTCTAACTCCAAAGTGATGTAGAAAGGATCCAGAGCCCTGCATGCTACTGTAGCCGTCATCTTGCTTACGCTCCCTGTTCTATCCCAATACTTGTGACAACCGTAAAATCCAAAATGGAAGAAAGTATCGCAACGATACATATGTCGTCATCTAAATTGTAATATCTACTGTGCCGAAGTTCAGCCCGTCAGAACTGTGGTACGGCAGAAATATGTGGAGTACGGACGTGCAGCATATCTAGACTTTAAAAGGGAGTCACGTCATTTTCACCAACATAACAGAGCAGCCCCACAGAAGAATGCAAACACATGGTTGGACTCTTCGCATGACTGGGCTGTAAATATTGAGGGTTTTACACTATTTAGTAAAGACCGGGTCAATAGAAAAGGCGGTGGCGTGTGCCTGTATGTGAGGAGTGATATGAAGACAAGTGTGAAAGAGACAAGTGTGGGTGAGGATGTTGAAACCTTATCGGTGGAAGTTCAAAGGGATAAAAATACTGAAAAAATAATACTTGATGTAATCTATAGACCCCCTAACATCACAGAGGAGATAGAAACGCAACTGTATAACCAAATAGAGCGGGCTACACAGGCTGGTACAGTGGTCATAATGGGAGATTGACTGAGGTCATGTTTCTGCCTCAACCGCAAAGGGGAGAAAATTCCTCAACTTGCTGCAAGACCACTTTATGGGACAGTTTGTAGAAGCTCCCACTAGGGGCAATGCTCTGTCGGATCTGGTCACTTCTAATGATGCAGAGCTTGTTGGAAATGTTACTGTTCGAGAAACACTAGGTAATAGTCACCACAATATAATTATATTCCCCCTACACTATAAGAAGTAAACTGTCAGGCAGAGCAAAAACACAGAATTTTAAAAAGGCTAATTTCCCTGGGTTGAGGGCAGCATTTCAGGGCATAGACTGGGAGCAGCTACTGTCACATAATACTGAGAATAAATAGGAGAGCTTTAAATCCACATTGAGTAATTGCACTAAAACACTTATTCCTTTAGTATAAATGGCTAAAACTAACCCCCCCCCTCCCCCCCATGGCTTACAGCTACTGTAAAAAGGGCAATAAAATACAGAAAAGGGCATTTAAAAAATACAAATCTGAGGGGTCAGCTGTAACGTTTGAAGATTACAAAGGGCTTACCTTAACACAATCTGTAAAAAGGAGAAAAAATAGCAAAAATACCAAACAAACAGCAGGTGGCAAAAGAGAGCAAAACAAATCCCCAAAAAATAATTTAAATATATAAATGCTAAAAAACCTAGGTCTGAGCAGGTAGGTCCCCTAAATAATGGTAAAGGGGGTTAGTCACGGAAGATAAGGAAAAGGCAGAGTTACTAAATGGGTTTTTAGCTCTGTATATACAAAATAAGATAAAGTAGCAGATATCTGTGGTGCTGGGGCTGTTAGTATATCCAATAATATACCCAATTGGCTAACTGTAGATATGGTCCAAGACAATTTAAATAGGGTAAATGTGAACAAGGCTCCGGGTCCAGATGGATTACACCCAAGAGTGCTTAAAGAGCTCAGTTCAGTCATTGCTGTGCCCCTGTTTATAATTCTCTAGGTACTGGTACAGTGTCAAGTGATTGGCGCAAGGCAAACGTGGTGCCCATATTCAAAAAAGGATCAAAGTCCTTCACACGTAATTATAGACCTTTAGGCTTGGAAAGTATAGTTTGTAATTGGATTGAAAACTGGCCGAAGGACCGTGTCCAGAGAGCAGTGGTCAATGATTCCTATTCAGAATGGTCCCAGGTTATAAGTGGTGACCCCAAGGTTCAGTGCTGGGTCCTCTATTATTTAATTTATTTATTTATTTATTAATGATATAGAGGATAGCACCATTTCTATTTTAGCAGATGACACTAAGCTACAAGCTGACTTGAACACTCTGAGTGATTGAACCTCATTTGCCAGGTTGATGCCCAATGTGGACAAATGTAAAGTTATGCATCTTGGTAGCAATAATCTACGTGCTTCATATGTGCTAGGGGATGTAACACTGGGGGAGTCACTTATAGAGAAAGATTTGGGTGTCCTTGTGGATGGTAGATTAAAATAAAGCATACAATGTAAATCAGCTGCTTCTAAGGCCACCAGGATATTGCCATGCATTAAACGAGGCATGGACTCGCGGGGCAGGGATGTAATATTACCACTGTACATAGCGTTGGTGCGGCCTCATCTGGAATATGCAGTTCAGTTCTGGGCACCAGTCCAAAAAAAGGACACTTTACAGCTGGAAAAAGTAAAGAGGAGAGCGACTAAACTGATAAGGGGCATGGAGGGTCTTAGTCATGAAGAAAGATTAAAAGAATTTAATTTGTTTAGCCTTGAGAAGATGATTTTGCCGCTGGGGTCTGAGGCCAGAGATAGTCCCACTATGTCCTTCGGGGTGGCCGGAGACACTAGCCTGGGCTGGCTGACCAGAGCTGGAGAGATCCTCAGAGGGAAGGAGAAATGGGCAGAGACACACACAGACTCCAGCACCAGCAGAAGAGCCAGGCTCTGCCATGCCAGGCACCCCCTCCTCAGAGCCATGATGTGTGGTCACAAGAGCTCACACTCCACTGCCCACATGCCTGCTCACTCTCTCAGGGTCCTGTCCTGCAGCATGCAGCCTTGAGAAGAGACATGATTAACCTATACAAGTATATAAATGGGCCATACAAAGTATACGGTGAAAAACTGCTCCATGTAAATGCCCTCAAAAGACAAAAAGTCAAAAGAGAAAAAGTTCAGTCTCCGGAAGCGTCAAAGCTTCTTTACTGTAAGAACTGTGAATCTGTGGAATAGACTACCCCTGGACGTGGTCACAGCAGGAACAGTGGATGGTTTTAAAAAGGGTTTAGATGAATTCTTGAAAGTAACCAACATTAATGCTTATGAAAATGTGCAGAAATCCGAGTCTCATTTCCTTCTGGGATTCGCGTCCCCACCCATCCCTTGGTTGAACTTGATGGACTTATGTCTTTTTTCAACCGCATTAACTATGTAAAATTCCAAACATAGCTGTGTGCACTATGTGTCACTATTCCATGTCCAGGAAAAGCACTTTTATAATTTTGTATAGCCAGTGAGCTACTGAAAAAAATGTATGTGTATAGCGCCACCTGCTGTTCAAAATGCTCCGTTTAAATCTTTGACTGACGCCAGCCATATGTTTGGTTAGAAGCAGTGGCAGTTAGGCCTTATTCACATGTCAGTGATTCACGGACGTGTGCTGTTCATGTTCTCCAGGGACAGCACACCTACCCATTCAAAGTGTGTATTCACACATCTGTGTTTTAGCATGGAAGCGTGCACATCAGTTTTTGGGTCTTTGTTTCACATATCATTAGGAAGAGATGCTCTGAAAGTTAATTTCAGCTATGCAGTGTCGGTGAAACAGGGATGACACACAGATTCTTCATAGAAATCTTCACGGATGAATCACAGACCATCTTAGGCTACTTTCACACTCGCGTTTTGAGCAGATCCATCATGGATCTGCAAAAACGAATCTGTTACAATAATACAACCGCCTGCATCCGTCATGAACGGATCTGTTTGTATTATCTGTAACATAGCCAAGACGGATCCGTTTTCTATTGTGTCAGAGAAAACCCGTCCCCATTGACTTACATTGTGTGCCAGGACGGATCCATTTGGCTCAGTTTTGTCTAGCGGACAGCAAAACCCTGCAGGCAGCGTTTTGGTGTCCGCCTCCAGAGCGGAATAGAGACTGAACGGAGGAAACTGATGCATTCTGAGCGGATCCTTTTCCATTCAGAATGCATTAGGGCAAAACTGATCCGTTTTGGACCGCTTGTGAGAGCCCTGAACGGAAAGCCAAAACGCGAGTGTGAAAGTAGCCTTATCTTGGATTTCATCAAGGACACAGGTATAAATGAGGACTTACAGGGAGAGGGTTGCAGCAGAAAGCCTTACTTAGAGGACTTAGAACCTCTGCTGGCATGTCTGTTTAACAATTCTGGGGCTTCCACTCTTATGACTATGATGTGCTATTTCTTTATTATTCCTGCTAGAAGTTATGCATGAATTAGCAGTTGCCAATGAAGTATCAGATGGGTGTTACCGGTTGGAGGTGTGCCCCTGCACAGTCTAACACTGATTGGATAGTATCAGACTGTGCAGGGACACCTCCCCCAAACTGATAACACCCATTGGGACTTTTACTGCACTGCTGGCAGATCATTTATAGCTTCTAGCAGGAATAATAAAGGAACGGCACAACAAAAACAAGAATAGATGCTAAATCTACTAAAATAAATCCTCCTCCCCATTCAAATATATCCCATCGGTTGTAGTGGCAGTCAGTGAGAGAAAATGCCTGTTCTGATGGAAACCTACCTTACCTGTCAGAAATCTATCAGATCTTCCTCTGTAGTGATAGTCATTACTGAACCATGTAAGGCTGGTATTACGGCGAATCAGTGGACATTATAGGGAGAAGGGTATAAGAGGAGAGAAGGACAATTTCCAGCATGTTCTGTTATTGCGTTTCAATGGATGTTATAAGGAAGGGGGTATAGGAGGAGAGAACTACAACTTCCAGCAGGTTCAGACTATTACGGGGCATCAGTGGCCATTACATGGAGAGGGATATAAGAGAAGAGCACTACAACTCCCAGCATGTGGCCATTACATGGAGAGGGATAGAGAAGAGCACTACAACTTCCAGCATGTTCAGTATGTTATTATGGCGCTTCAGTGGACATTATAGGGAACGGAGTATAAGGACAGAACCACAACTTCCAGCATGTTCAGTCTATTACGGGGCATCAGTGCCCATTACATTTAGAGGGATATCAGAGAAGAGAACTATAACTCCCAGCATGACTAGCCTGTTACGGGATGTTAGTGGCCATTACAGAGAGGGGTAAAAGAAGCGAACAAACTCTCAGCATGTTCTGTGCATCAATTGACATCATAGGGGTATAAGAAGAGAGAACTAAAACTCCCAGCATTTCTAGGATATTATGGGGCATCAGTGGACATTATAGAGAGTGAGTATAGAGCGCCTAGTATTTGACAACTTTGAGGGACACCACTAACCCCCCTCACACACAGCACAGGAGCTCTGCCCACATGGGGACATCAAACAGGTCCTTCACTGAATCTCTGCACTGCTGAGCTCAGTCTCAATAGGTAAATGGCGTAAAATAAAATGGACTGGAGGGGAATAATAAAGAGGAAAAGGCTGGGAGGAAGATGATAGATTTCAGGGTAGTGGGAGAGAAAGTGGCTGTGGGGACCATGGGTAGGGGCTCCTATAGCAGTGCAGATCGATCTGCCAGCATTTCAGCATGGTCAGTGTATGCGACATCAGGCATGGTCACCTAGCCGTTCCGTAGCCGAAGATGGAGGGAACTGGGGGGAAAAAAGCGCTTTGTTTGCAGGATTTCTCCTAGACGGCATATGATTAAGTCTACTTTAACACTGGCGTTTTGGCTTTCCGTTTGTGAGATCCGTCCAGGGCTCTCACGAGCGGTCCAGAACGGATCAGTTTGCATTCTAAATGGATAAGGATCCACTCAGAATGCATCAGTTCAGTCTCCATTCCACTTTGGAGACAGTTTTGGTGTCAGTCTGATGAAACTGAGAAAAACGGCAACGTCCTGGCACACAATGTAAGTCAATGGGGACGGATCCTTTTTCACGGACACAATCTGGCACAACAGAAAACGTCTTGGCTATGTTAAAGATAATACAAACGGATCCGTTCTGAATGGATGCAGACGGCTGTATTAGCTAAACAGATCCATCCATCACGGATCGACACAAAACGCGAGTGTGAAAGTAGCCTGAAAGTATTTGTGTTATTTATGTTTTTTCCAGGTTTAGTTCCCCTTTAATCTTAAGATGCTATATACGTTTTATTCGAGCAAGGGTCGTAAAACTTTTAATTACGCATAAAATATAACTGTAGCACAGGAAAAATCTCTACTACTGAGTGTTTAGTTTAGTGCATTAGAGATTTTACAGCCACCACTAACAGATGAGCAAGTAGCCTATATAGCTCCGCGTTCTCATGTACGAAGCTCATAAATCAGACACATTAGCAGGGTTTACTGCGATAAAGTGACCTTCAAACTAGATGGCGATTGTTTTCTTCCTAGCAGCCTCTCATGGGCTCTAAAAAGCACTCATGTAATGCTTTGTACTCAGTGCCATCGTAAGGTTCATGGTCAGGAAGAATTGGTTTATAGACTGCAGGGAAACCCGTATAAAAGTCTATTTGTTTTGTCTTCTTGTAAATCAACTTGTCATGTGGTCAGATAAGATGGCAGCCCTCTCTTCTCACATTTCAGACATAAGTATCCCAAAAAATCTGCAGTTTTTTTTTTTTTAGAACAAATTGTAACCCATTGTCCTGCACTAGTCTCAATAGAGCTCAAGAGTGACTAAAAAGCGTCATTTCCAAATACGGTTTCTGGCGGTTAGTCCAAGCAAGCCCCTTTGTGTAGAATATATGAGCTCAACAAAAACGTAATTTTTTTTTTTTTTTTAAGTATTAAAATTAACCAAGGCAGAAAAAAAACCCCAAACAAACAAAACGCACAAACGTAGTTCTGGGTCTGCCTCCGTTCCGCAATTTTGCGGAACGGATGCGGACCCATTCCTTTCAATGGAGTTGCAAAAGATGCAGACAGCACACTGTGTGCTGCCCACATCCGTTGTTCCGTGGCCCCTGCAATAAAGAGATGTCCTATTCTTACCCGCAATCGCGGACAAGAGTAGATATTTTTATCATAGGGCCGGCCATGTGCGTTCTGCAAAATGCGTAACGCACACAGCCAATATCCGTGTTTTGCGGATCCGCAATTAGTGGACCGCAAAGAACATATGGTCGTGTGAATGTAGCCTAAGGCTAGTTTCACATCTGTGGCGGTCTGTTTTATCCGTATTGCCGGATACCCGTGTCTGCCAGCAGGACTCTATTGACTATAATAGTGTCTAGCAGTGATCCGGCCGCTACCTGACAAATGTGCTGGGAATCGGTTAGACAAAAACCGCTGCACGCAATATTCTAAGCCGGAACAGCCAGAGAGGACAGCCGCAGGTATGAAACTAGCTTAATAAGGACTAGAATAGTGCAGCCAATGGAGGCCTGCCTGTCACATAAAGAACACAAAAATGGCATCTGGACATGTGAAAATGCTGTCAGGGGTGTGCACCCATCTTGAGCACTGGTTAGTCTCAGTCGAGTAGATGGGCAGTCGCTTTCTAGTAAAGATGTTACAGAGAAAGCAGACTAAAAGGCAGATTAACAGCTGTAGCACGCTCTAATTAAACTAATCAAGACCACACTCTTTAGTTTGTCTGCATTGTTAATGGCTGTGCGGCACCTTTAATATCGCGTGGCCATTAACAAGGCAGCCAGGCTAAACACTGCGGTCAATATTAGTTTAATTAGCGCCTGCTGGGCAACCCCGAAACGCTCACATGGTCACAGCTGTTTTTTTTATTTTATGTGCATATAAGTGGTAAACAGAGGTCGCAATAACACCTGTACAAGCGTCATAGAAGCGTAATCGGCTATCTAGCAGTGAGCCAAGTGAACGGCACAGGCAGCGCAGAGATGTCGTCTGTGCCTGCAATAATCGATAAAGCTCTGTACAGCTGGCTTCCGGAGCCGTATCGTGTCCTACAGCAGGCAGGAGCTGGAATGAGGAAGGGCAGTATCAGGAGAGTAGGGGGAACCGGCGAACATGGAGCGGAGCTCCGGAGTGGTGGACATTTGCAGCCGAGCTTGGACATCCAGTTTGATGTGCACCACAAGGGGCGCCCGCAATGCGTGGAGGACAGTGAGCGGTGAATGCAAGCACAATAATATAGCCAAGTGATAAAAGAACAGAGAAGATCTGCTATATTGGACTGTAATTGACTATAAATTGCCTGACGTTATTTAGACCAGTAACGGTTTCCTGCATAACCACCTCTTAGGCGAAAACGTATACGTTTTTTGTACAATGGAACTCTGTGGTGATGGATGGCATTTCTCGGAGGCATCCGTTAAATTTTTTTTGTGTACAATAAACGTATGACCAAAAAGGTGATGTGAACCCAGCCCAAATCACAGGAACAGAGATGAACGGACTCCATCGACTATGATGGAGACCCTTCAGTTTCCTTTCGGGATCCTTTCTTTTTAGCAGACAAAAAAGTCTTGCATGAGAGGAATTTTTTGTCCGGTCTTTTTGACAGAATCCAACGCAGAGGTGGATAAGTGTCAGTTCGTATTATGTATGTAAAATTACTGCCGTTTTCGTACTACTCCTCGCTAAAAATACTCCTCAAAAATGAAGAATGAAAATTAAAAAGAATTTTCACCCTTCCAGAAAAAATGTAGCGCGACCTCTGGCGGTAAAGCAGGGCTGTGGAGTCGGTAGATAAATTTTCCGACTCCTCAGATTTTTAAACTTCCGACTCCTCGACTTCGACTCCTCTGCATTTAATATGCAAATGCGAAGCTTTTCCACCAAGTTCTTCTAATCTCCTCTAGCACAGAGAGGTAGTTGAGCAGAAGCTGCTGCCTTCTCCTTTGTGTGCTGATCTTCTGCTGAAGATAGAGCAGTGGGAGGATCCAGGAAGGGGCAGGGGAAGGGGCATTTATTTTAACAGCAGACCACAAGACAATGGAAAGTGTAAGTATTGCCGCTCCTTAAAGGGACACTGACAGGCTGATTTTCCAGCTAAAGATATATATATATACTGGTATTCATCAGAGAATTAGGAATAAAACTATACTAATGTTACCCCCAGTTAAGCTGTACTTGTGTTTAAAAAACATTTTAATCTGTATGCAAATTCACTATCTTTGTGCCCAATGGGGCAGCGTCTCCTGCGGCTTTGTGCCCAGCCGCGCCAGTACAGCTTCCCAGCGCTGTTCCCCTCGTTATTATTCACTGCACTGGCCTTTTTTTTCAGGCTAGCCGAACACTGAATTCCTGCGCAGGCGCACGTGTAGAGTGCTGGCAGCAGCCTCGTATGGCTATGCTGAGGCTGTGCCAGCTTTCTCTCTTCCTCCTCGCTACCTAGTCCTGTCTAGTGCTGCCAGTACTCTACATGTGCGCCTGCCCCTTGGGCACAAAGGTAGAGAATTTGCATATTGATTAAAACGTTTTTAAACACAAGTAAACCTCAACTGGGGGTAACAGTCGTCTAGTTGTATTCCTAATCCTCTGATGAATACCAGCAGATATATCTTTAGCCGGTAAATCAGCCTGTCAGTGTCCCTTTAACTGCATAGTAAAGCATATGAAAAGCTTCTTCACGGTCACTTAACGTCTTTGTTTAGCGGTAACGTGACGCACTGCATGCATTGGCCTTTATTCTTACAGTAGAGAAGTAATTAATTATAACTTTATCTGAATTGGGACATTTAAACTTGCTTTTTTTTTATTCCAATTTTTTTTATTCCAATTTAAATCTAGTAGGAGTCGGAGTCGGTCCATTTTTTGCCGACTCCGACTCCAGGTACCCAAAATTGCCTCCGACTCCGACTCCTCGACTCCACAGCCCTGGGTAAAGGTACTGACAATCAGGCAATAAGCTCTCTATCCCGTGTGTATGACTTACCTCATCACTTATAAGAACATGAATGCCGGTGGGCCCCTGCTTGTAAATCTGGTTAATCTGATGAGGAGAAATGTTGAAAAGTAGGGCAAGCTTCTCAGTTAATTCCAGAGACGTCAGCTCTTCCAGGTAAATGGCGTGATACACTGATGAGAAGAAAGCATTGAACTTAAGGAGGTGGTGCCAAGTTACTAACTTATCCCCCATCTTTGGTAGTCCCATAGAGAATGAGGTGTCAGCGGTCATACACGTCCTGCTGCTCCATTCATGCGGAGAACAGGACCCTTGTTCTCATGATTAGTGCGGGAGCCAGGGGTCGGGGCCCTAACAATCAGATACTTGCACCCTAGCCTGTGGATAGGGAATAGGTTGATAACTTAGCACAACCCTTTTAACCCTTTCAAGACTGTGTGATTTTTTTTTTTTTTTTTTTTCCATTTTCTCATCTTTTACTCCCAATCCTCCCAAAGCCATAACCTTTTTACTTATTCATTCACATGGCCGTCTGAGGGTGTTTTTTGCGAGACAAGATGTACTTTCTAAATGGCACCATTTACAGTTGCATACAATCTGGTGGGAAGCAGGGAAAAAAAATCTAAATGGGGTGGAATTATATAAAAAAAACTCAGTCACAGTTTTATGGGATTTTTATTTTTATACTATTTCCTATGCAGTAAAACTGATCTATTACTTTTATTCTCTGGGTCATTGGGATTACAATGATACCACGTATGTAGGCTTTCTTATGTTTTACTAGTGGGGGAAAAAAAACTGGGAAAAACACCTTTTTCCTTTCCATTGCCATATTCTGACCCCCATAACTTTTTACTTTTGTGTTGGATCTGTGTCAGGCCTCATTTTTTGCGGGATGATCTGTACTTTTCATTGATACCATTCTGGGGTGTGAATGATTTTTTGTTGACTTTTTATTCAATTTTCGGTAGGAAGTGAAGCGACCCCAAAAAAAATGGCAGATTGGCCATGTTGACTTTTTTTCCCCATTTGCCGTATGAGTATAAATATTTTCATATTTTAATAGTTCGGGCAGTTTCGCATGTGGATGCCCATGATGTTAATTTTTTAAATTTATTTATTTATTTTTATTTTGGGGGAAACGGGGGATAATTTGAATTTTTTATATATATTTTTTTCTTTTTTTTCTATTTTACACTTTTTAATAGTTCCCCTCATTAGATTGCTTTTCTCACAGACTCCAATGCATTAGCATTGCAGTCTATGAGAATTACAGTAAGCTCCTATGGAACCCTGCCACAGGCAGGCTCTCTATAGTAACTAGCGTGCTAGTACAGAGGCTGCCGCACACTACATCTGGCTCCCCGATCCTCGCTGAGTAGGGAGTCGGAGCATGGCCGGGAGCGCACGCGCCCGGTCTTTAACTTCCCAGATGCCGTGGTCACGTTTGACCACAGAATCTGAGAGGTTAAATGTATGCAATCAACGTCATTGTTGATCGCATACATTAGTCCCGGACGCCTGCTGTTTAAAACGGCAGGTACCCGGCGGCTATGGTGCGAGTTGGCGCCAATTTTAAATGCCAATTTTCCATTTTTAAATACTTGACCGCCGACGTAAATTTAAGTTGGGCAGTCGGGAAGGGGTTAAGATGATAAAGATCATTTACACTAAGCCTAACCGATACACACCGTGCCAATCACGAGTTAAAATACAGCGCAACTTAGGCCATATTCACAATGTTAACAGGCATTAGCACTTAGTCACAGGTCATCAGAATGCATTTAATATTTACCAAAAAAGGAACCATTTCCCTGCTCCCCATTTTCATGTTTCTGCTGCTGATGCTCCCGTAGCTGCTGTGACTCCTGGCAGACATAAATTGTGAGCCTCGGGCGTACCACCCTAATGGGTAAAGAATGGAAAGCATGATTTAATGCTTGCGACAAACCTCTATCATGCAACGGCCACTATCAGAATAATGTGTCCACAAACAGTGCCACACCTGTTCACGGGTCAGGCCTGGCACTACAGCTCAGTTCCATTAAAGTGGATGGAGCAGAGCTGCAATACTGCAGATCATTTGTTGGCTCAGCTCATCATGATCACATTCACATTACTTCTGTCACTTGTAAGTATAATGTAAGGCTATAGGCGAATACCACGGTCACAAGGACAACGCATACGTGTAAAGGTGTAAGATACGATCAGCTTACCTCCCTTTCAGTGCATTGAAGAGCCGGATCCCATCAGCAGGTCCACAGATCTGAATTACATCATCTCTAGTTAGCTTTAATAAATCTGCACCTGAAACAAACGGAAAATGTTATGGTGGCCAAGCATCAGCTATAAATCGCATAGTTGGCAAAAGGTGCTGGGTCCATCATCTACAAAACCTATATTTATTTAAATAAATAAAAAAAATAAAAATGTAGGGAAAAAAAAAACTAAACTAGTCTGCTGTGTATACGAGCGCCACGGCTATTTTATTAGGCAGCTGGGAGCCCACAGTTTATTTTGTATATTTTTATATATTTCAAGCATTCCACATAACAGATGCCACGCTTTTGTTTCATTAAAAGGGCTTGTCCAATGATGAGCCTATTTAATTTTTTTTACTTCCATGACCTATAAAAGGGAGCACAGGAAACAGATAAAAGTGAGTGCTTAGCCATTTCCATGGATCCCATTCATTTGGCGGCTGCATGACTGTCCAGCCAAACTGGGATTTGAGACTTCTCATATTTAAGGTGGACTTACACGGGCCGAGGAGCAGCCGATTATCGGGAAGGAAGCGTTTCTTCCTGACAGGGGGGCGAAGCACTGCATTTATATGCAGCGATCACCTCCACAGTGTGAGACGGTGTGATGGCTGCTGCTATCATTCGTCCTCATACAGCTGCATTGTTTCTGGGCAGCAGGTCGCTGTTCACACTGCGCAATCTGCTGCCCAGGAACCATAATTTACTTACCTGCACGAACGACAGTTTCACCCCCATGGATAAGTATTTTGCTTGTTCATCGGGTAATCGGCTGCATCTTTAGACGGGCAGATTGGCAGGAACGAGCATTCACAGGAACGTTCATTCCCGATTATCCATAATTAAGCTGCTTTCACACATCAGTGTTTGGTCAGTGATTGTGAGCCAAAACTAAGATTGGAGCCTCCACAGACATAAGGTATAAGGGAAAGATTTGCACCCCTTCTGTGTTCTTGACCCGCACCCGGTTTGCCTCCCCATTACTCATGGAAATCACTGACCAAACGCTGACTGTACAAAAGAAGCCCTATGCCGCCCATACACATTCAGCAGCTGTCGGGCGACAGCCATCTCTCCCAACTCCCTCATACATTCTGATCCTCCAAACATACATGTGTATTCAATGGAGAGAGAGAAGAAAGTTGCTGTCAGACACTTCTGGCGGGGGCTTACTGCCTGGGGGAATGAGATGATAGCCCAATCCTTCTCTCCCCCGACAGATGATGTTGGGAGCTGCCTGTCCACATTGCACTGTTGGTTGACAATCCAGTAATGTGTATGGAGGCCTATAGTGGAGGGGTCCCAGGGATCGGACTAATACAGCTCAGTAAAAGCATAAAAAATATCATTCGACAAACCCTTTAAAATGAAAATCTTGGGAGAACAATCTCCCACAAGTAAAATTAGAGATATTACAAATCTTAATTATGTGGAGGTCTGGCAATGTGGGCTCCCCCTGTCCCACTGGCTTGCTACTCTGCCCTTTTTATGAATACTTCCTGAACATTGCAGGAAATTGAAAAAATAATCAAGTGATTGATCCATGCAGGTGACAAATGTCACAAATATGTACTGGGACCCTTTAAGGGTTGATTCACATCTGCATTTAACTGATCAGCCTGACAGAGTTCACTAGATCCAGCACAGCCGTGTACTGCCAGACCCCTCTGACTATAATGGGCTCTGGCTGCTTTCCTGCGTGCACGGCTTTTTGTCAGGCCTAAGCCGAAACGTATGCCAGAAAGCGGCCGGAGCACGGTAGGATCCCATCATAGTCAATGGAGTCTGGCAGTGCACAGCCGTGTCCAGTAAACCATGGTAGGCTGCCCGAACAGCTAAATGAGTGAATCAGCCTTGGTGGGAAATAGGTACACACGGCCCAGTAGACTTAATACTTTCACCATGTAATGATGATCAGTAGCGGTGACATTACACAGGTATCATGTAATCAATCTGCCCTTCACTGCAGGGTTTTCATGTTTGAGAAGATCTCAGACAATCACTGCCCAAGAGCCAGGTATTTTTGCTCAAAACTGCATAAACCTAAATTCTCAAACTAGGAAAGCCGTACCGCACATGGAGGGGTAGATTAAAGGGGTTGTCCAGGTTAAGACAGAACCCCGACAACACTCAGGGCATGCCTGAAATAAGAAAAAGACCAATACGTACCCAGCAGATGCCATACCGCCTCTCCGATTCTCTTGGCTGTGACCGCTGCAGCCAATCAATGTCCTCATGCAGTGTACTCTATGAGGCTAGTGATTGGCTGCAGTGGTTACATGTTGCTGACGAAATATCCCTGATGTAGCTGCGTCAATGAGGGCCATCTGACAGAGATGGAGCAGTGGCGTGGGATCTGCTAGCTAAGTAACGGTCTATGTTTTATTTCCTGCACATCCTGAGTATTGTCCAGTTTCTTCCAAAAACTATACACCCCCTCTAAGCAGGGGAGGGCAACCTGCGGCACTCAAGCTGTTGTGAAACTTCAACTCCCAGAATGCATACTTGCTCTGCTCTTCTCAGAACTCTCATCGAAATAAATGGAGCATGCTGGGCATTGTAGTTTCACAACAGCTGGAGCGCCACAGGTTGTCCACCTCTGCTCCAAGGCCCTATTTTGAGGACGTTAACGGGCTCAATTTAACATACGGCAGGAAAAGCTCCCGACATATGGGAGCCCTCCAAATATGCTTAGCGCGTACACCAGAAGATTTCCCAATGTACGGGCTAAGCAGACGTCACAAACGTAATGTGAACACAGCCTAAGGCCTCATGCACACGAACGTCTGCACCCCGTGCCCGTATTGCGGGCCGCAATGCTCGGGCACCGGCCGTGGGGCAGCCACAGCGGATCGCGGACCCATTCACTTGAATGGGTCCGCGATCTGCCCGTTCCGCAAAAAGATAGGACATGTTCTATCTTTTTGCGGGACGGAAGTACGGAACGGAACCCCGCGGAAGCACTCCGTAGTGCTTCCGTAGTGTTCCGTTCCGTCATTCCATTCCGCATCTCCGGATTTGCGGACCCATTGAAATGAATAGGTCCGCATCCATGATGCGGAATGGCCACGGAATGGTGCCCGTGTATTGCGGATCTGCAAATGCGGTCCGCAATACGGGCACGGGGTGCACACGTTCGTGTGCATGAGGCCTAAGTGTGAGGTTTGAGCAGTGGATCTTCCTTGGTTTAGCTTTAGTCTCTACAGAAGTGGCCAGTCATGTAGGACACTTCTTCTGGGACAATGACAATTTCCTGTAGAACAGAACATTATACCTGCAGAACAATTAACAGCAACTAGCCAAGCTATGCCTGATGAGGGGTTATCACAAAAATAAAAGTGTGGACTGTGAGGCGTTACACAAAAATAACACAAGAGAATATAAAGTCTAGAAGTGTAGAAAGAGATTTGGTTGGATCGGCTAAGCAAATGTGTGTTCCAGAGGTGGAGAGCTCTGATTACGTATACTTCAGAGTGAAAAGGCTGAGCACAAAAAAAGCAGCAGTCTGGAAATTCCCTCACTTACTGATCTATAGCAGCATGTAAGTGTCCACTCGATGCAGCCCTTTAAGCCAAGCACAAAGACGACTCTCAAAGAAAAAGAAGGCTTGGAATAAGACCCACCAGAATGCGGCCCACCTTATGGGGCAAACCGTTCATGTAACTGGCTACACAAATATTCAAGGTCCCTTCAAAACCCATTACGTAGATGTATTTCTCGTTTTGGCACTATTACCGCCAGTAAAAACAAAACCGTATACATACTTAAAAGGTATTCTCAACCTTTAAGAAACCTTAATGTTAATACCCTACTACCTGCAAGTCTGAGGCCCTGACAGCAGCGGCTTACACAACCGGGCAAAAGAGCACAGCTATCAGTTCAGCTGACCGTAGTAAACCACCAGGACAGTTTAATGTTACAGGGCAAAGAGGCTGTATCGGACGGCTTTCTGAAAACTGCTTAAGGGGCTCTTACAATCAGACAAAGCGGGCAATTATCAGGAACAATCCAATCCTTTGATTCCCGATAACTGCCTGTTCATCACTTACATGCAGCAATCGCCGCCGCTATACAGGGAGGAGGGATCGCTACTGCCATCGCTCATCCCCATAGAAAATCATTGTTTCTAGATAGCAGAGCCTTGTTTACGCAGAGACCTGATCATTTAGGTGTCAGCAATGCTTTCATCTGATGAACGATCGTTTTCTTGTTAATTGGGGGATCGGCAGCACCTTTACACAGGGAAATTATTGGAATCGAGAGTTCTTACGAATGCTCTTTCCTGATAATTACCCTGATGGATGTCCCATGTAAAGACCTTAAAAAAACAGAATGGTCTTTGCTGCCCACAGCAACTCATTACTAGGCAGCTTCCATGTTTAAAGACGACCTGTCACCTCTCCTGATGCGCCTGTTTTAATAGCTTCATGCATTCCCCCATGTAATAACAATTCTGGAGCATCTAATCTTATGGCTCTATGTTGTGCCGTTCCTTTATTATTTCTGCTAGAAGTTATGAATGAATTGCTAGCAGGCTGCAGTAAGGGTACAGAGGGGTGGTAACCAGTTGGGGACTGTGCAGGTACACCCCCCCCCCCAAATGGTTACACCCCTCTGTACCCTTACTACTAGCAATTCAGTCATAACTTCTAGTAGAAATAATAAGGGAACAGCACAACATAGAGTCATAAGAATAGATGTTCCAGAATTGTTATTACATGGGGAATGCATGTAGCTATTAAATCAGGCGTGTCAGGAGAGGTGAAATAGTCCTCTTAAAGAGAACCTAAGTAATAAAAGCTGCACTGTAGGCGGATGCCATAGGCAACAACATTTTTCCTTTAGGACAATTTTATGAATCTCCTCTTATGCCAAACCAAAGCCAAAAACGTATAGCTAGAATGAATGTGTGCCAGGATGGATACAGGACATCTAGCATATAGGGTACATAAGAGAAAATACAACTTTGAACTATTTGACGTGAGACTCAAAATCCCGTTGTACAGTAAAAGCCAATAAGCATCTGCTTAACATTCGCACCACGTCCAGGTACAGAGAGGAATGACTAGCTGTAACCCACAACTGGCAGCTCCGACTAACAGGAGCCGCGTCTACAGTCAGAGGATGGTTCCACCGTTTGCCTTGCCACCCAGAGCACTATTTTTTTTCATGCTCAGCCATTTTTCACCCATGTGGGAGAGAAGTATACTAAAGTATATGGAGCTGGGGAGGGAGAGAAAGTAGGTTGCAGGTTGAGGGAAGGTGAAACAGCACTGCATTAACACTTTTCCTCCTAGGGAATTACCTGAGAAATTTGTGAATAGCCGCGAGAATGCAGCAAATCTATTTCTATGTAGCCACTGTTGTGCCTCCTGAGGGGTTGATGTAGGCAAGAGGTTCTACAAGAGAAATGCATAAAGAGAGCTCCACAAAACTCCATTCTGTACATTAGGTAACAAATAAGAAGGGCATTTCCTCTTCTAGAAGACTGTGCTGAACCTGCAATGAGGTCCTTGTGTGTGCCGTCACACCTTCTCGCTACATGTATTATGCAAAATTTGCCCAGTGCTAAATACTGGTATACATACGCAGAGGTGATCAAACCAAAGCCCCAACGGTGCTCATACTGCATGTATCCTTAACAAGAGTCTGCTGCAAAGTCGCCTTCAAACTAATCACAAAGCCTAGCCCTGAAATCCATCGAGGCCAGGACAGAAGGTATTCTGCACATGTGCCAAGTTGAGAACTAACAGTGCAGGCGGGGGATTTCAGGGCCAGGTGCATCGACAGTGAGGAAGCATAGCCCTGTTAATCAAATTAGACTCGGAGAGATGCTTGGAGGAAAAAAAAAAAAATGGAGGAGCTATGGGGCACTGAGTGGCTCAGGGACCACCCTCGGAGCCCTTAAAGGGGGTATTCCCATCTCAGACAACATTGTCTGATAGGTGTAGGTCCCACACCTATATCGAGAACAGAGCAGGGAAAGCTGTGGCTTGAGGACCCCAGATTTCCCGGGGTCCGTCCACCACCAAGCGCTGCTCCCCGCCTCTCCCATAGAAGTGAATGGGAGCACACCGTGCATGCGCGGCCTATGCTCCCATTCATTTCTATGGGGCCGACAGAAATAGCAGAGCCAGCGCTCGGCTATATTCGGCGGTCCCATAGAAAACGTGCCCTCCGTCACTTCCGGGGCTCCATTCTCGATGGAGATGTGGGTCCTAGCAGTGGGACCTGCACCTATCAGACAAATGGGGGCATATCCTTGCGATATGCCCCCATTGTCTGAGATGGGACAACCCCTTTAAATCTTAATTTGCCTATGGATTAAAAGAGGATTTTCTCCGAATTGCAGTATCAGACCTGGCAGCAGGTCTACAGTATAAAGAGCCAGCCCTGCAAGGCATGATGGTTAGTCTGAAAGCAATTTTATACCGGAGACTCTTTTTAAGAACAAATCTATAGCTACACATGTACATTAGGTGTATGTGCCTGCTTCTCCTGACAGCCCTACACGGCAGAGAAAAGGTTAGCACTTCATCTTACACATCAACAGTACTAGGGAAGAAGTCTGGTATTTTCTACATTGAATCTAGGCATTATGGTCTCCATAAATGAATATAGGTGAACATAAGTAGATTTTTGGGAAGGGGGCCTCAACCCATGACATTTTAATGGCAATGCGGAAGACCTACACAGTGGTGACACCAGACAACATAGACCTTTGTGCTTTGGGTAAAGGCATGGTATTACAGGCCTCATGTTAAAAGTGAACTGCACCAAAAGTGCAGAGTAACGGGGTGGGCACGTGTACCTTTTAAAGCCTGATCGAACAGAAGTGAGACAAGTACCTGAACGGAGGTTATTCCTGCACTTACATCAACGATGGGTGAGGGTGGTTCAGGTTGGTGATTAGGAGAACCATTACTGGAAAACAGAAGAAATCATCCTTACATATTAATCAAACAAGACACCATTTTTATGCAAACTAGCCATACCTGGTATATAGCAGTGATTCCACACTGCAAGGGTTCCCATCCTCCAAAAACCTGCCGAACATGAAGTCCCTGCTGTTATTTCTGACCAAAAGCAATCCTTACATTTACTACAGGATGTGAAGGATTTGCCTACGTCTGGTATTAATATGGCCAGAAATCGTTGTGTAGGCATAGAGAAGAAATTGTGGTGGGTGTAAGGATTTAAAATTGTGCATCGGATATAAAGCTGTGAAGATAATACATGTGGCCATAAACATACCGTGGTAAACACGTGACACCTACAAACAGGTTAGGCCTCATTCAGATGGCCATAATGTGGCTGTATTACAGCTGTAAATCCTAGAATGACCACGGATCTGATGATCCAAACGTAACAGCATCACAGGGACCACGGATGCTCTAACTCTTGATCCCCTCGTATACCTGCTAAGTTTGGCTCAGCAAGTCTGTGTCACAGAGGTGAGCCACGGATTGGCTGCAGCAATCACATGTTGTCGATGTGGCCTCATCGCTACAACCAGGTTAAAAAAAAAAAAAAGCCCAAACTGGAGAACCGGATGTGCACTGCTGGATTTAATCTGAGTAATGCTCTTATTTTATTGCATTGTTTGCCATTGCCCTGTTTTACCTTGAAAACAGACAACCCCTTTAAGAATTAAAGGTTTTCTGAAAACAGAAGAAAAATGACTAAATGGTGGAAATGCCATAAAATAACTAAAGAACCGATACTCACCTGATAAACCTGCTTTTGCGCTTACCTTGCTGTAGTCGTTAGCACAAAAGCAGTTTATCCCTGTGACCACTGCAGCCAATCACTAGCCTTAGGCCTGTCGTACAAAGCCGACAGGCTGCACCAGCTGGACAAAAACCGCTGTGCGCAGTAGCATTTGTTGGATTGTGGCCGGATAACCGTCAAGACGGCATTCCGGCAGTGTCCAGCAAACATGCCAATCGGCAAACGCAAGTATGAAACACGACTTAGCTGTCTTGAGCTGTATACCATCAAGGTCAGTAAAGACAACCCATCACCCTGAAAATGCATACTAAGAAGCAAGTAATATGTTAGGCTGGGTTCACTTCACGTTTTTTACAAAAAAGTATACATTAAACAGATGCCTCGGACTGATGCAATACAGTGATATCCTTTCACCATAGAGTACCATTGTAAAAAAAACGTATACATCGAACGGAGGCATAAAACGTGATGTGAACCCACCCTTATAGAGCAGGAGCTCAGACACTATGTTCAGTGTGACAGGTTCTCTTTAATTGGCTGCAGGGTCATGTTGGTAGACGAGCATGTCTTCTCCAACAAGGACCACCAGAGGAGCGGTTCTGGAGTGGCAGTGGATTTATCATGTAAGCACAGGTATGTGATTTTAAGCAAATTGACTCCATTAAGCAAGTTTTATTTTTTTTGCCTAATCTAAAAAACCCACTAATTTGCAAAGAAAAAGAATCAGGATTTTCTCAGCTCATGAAGAGTTCGGCATTTAGTCTGAAATTACAGGGTTCAATGATATGGAAGCAGCCGAATCCCTATATACAGCAAGTACAGGAGGGTGGAACAATTAAGGAGCGAGGACACCCATTATGGGGGAGATACAATGACCTTTATTTTTCCTTATATCCTTTTTAAGTTGGGCTAAGGCTATATATATATCCCAAAATGGAAATACACTTGTATATTTGCAATTTAATATAATTTAAAATAATCCAATTCCAACCAGGTCCAATAATGTTCAATGGGTTTTCCAGGACTTAACTACCAAGGATCTATCCTTAGGATATATCACCATTATCAGACTGGTGGGGAGCCTGACTCCCAATGGATCGGATGTTTGACGCGGGCACGGCGATCATACGAGCAGGGTGGCCTCTTCGTAATGCACTAATCACCGCGCTTCCACTCAGCGGCCCTGCTTCGTATTGCAGCTCAATTCTATTTACTTGACTGGGACGCAGAGCTGCTGAAAAGCCACATGACAAATGGACATGATGTCACAGGTCGATGAAGAGGCTGCAGCACTCAAAGTGCCACAGCCCCTTCAAAAAGCTGACTGGCAAGATTGCCGGAAGTCACACCCCCTAAAATCTGATTATAATTTACCAATCCTGAGGGTAGATGATTAACATTTAATTCCTGGAAAACCCATTTAAAGCATAGTTTGTATGAATGCAGGAGACCACTTACCCTTCAGCAATTGTAAAACTATTGTGTGAACTATTAAATCCGGGGGAAGGAGCATTGGGGACATACGTGATCTCAGGCCACGGTGAGCACTGCAAACAAAGATCCAAACAATGAAGAAAATTATCACAATTGGAATCATTTTTTGTATCAGTTCCTCATTGATTTCGAAATCTCAGTGCAGTCATTTAAATAGGAAGCTTCACCAATTTCATACAGAAAGTATATTGGGAATTGTATAACATTTCATTGGACCCGCACCCACAACTAGAACGGAGCGGGGAGAGCTGTGGCTGGAGGACTCCGGATTTCCTGGGGTCCGTCCACCACCAAGCGCTACTCCCCTATTTTCGCAGTGCGTCATCCG
Source organism: Bufotes viridis (assembly GCA_033119425.1). Lineage (NCBI taxonomy): Eukaryota > Metazoa > Chordata > Amphibia > Anura > Bufonidae > Bufotes > Bufotes viridis. Next base: position 438,823,353 of record CM065591.1, on the reverse strand, counting down.
TTCATTTCCCTGCTCCGTTCTCATTGTCCTAGCGATATGCCGCCATTGTGTGAGATGGTAAAACCCCTTTAAATTGAAAATAATCAAGATTTTTTATTTTTTTTTGCATAATTGCTGGGACCTAAGCTGCAAGACCATTGGAGGAGGGGCTTTAAACAGGTGGTGCTATTATTTGTCTCCTAATGCAGAATGTAGTAGGGTAAGGCACTTTTTGCAGCCGGCTGTTTTACTGCCAGACACAGTAAGAAGGTGGAAATAGCTGAACTCCTGGGACAAAGGGAACATACCCTGGGCCTACATGCAGCGCTCCAAATGGTTGCCAATGCAACTTAAAATTTGCAGATGACAAGACTTTTTAGTTTTGTTGCAATCTGCGACTGGACCACCGCCGCACTGCAGCTAAATACGCGGCGAGGCACGGGAGCGCATAGTTTCATGCCGCCGATAACTGCCGTAGAGGCTTCAGGCCTAATAGGCCTGAGGCCTACGCGGTAGTAAAATCCTGGCGCAGGTGGACGTGATGACGTCATTGCGCGCCTGTGCCGGGATGCAGTGCAGTGTCGTGTGCACACCTGCCTCATCATCCTGGCCCATACCATATAATAATATAATATAATATGGGGGCAGCGTGGGGGCAAGTTACAATATGGGGGCAGCGTGGGGGCAAGTTACAATATGGGGGCAGCGTGGGGGCAAGTTACAATACGGGGGCAGCGTGGGGGCAAGTTACAATACGGGGGCAGCGTGGGGGCAAGTTACAATACGGGGGCAGCGTGGGGGCAAGTTACAATACGGGGGCAGCGTGGGGGCAAGTTACAATATGGGGGCAGCGTGGGGGCAAATTACAATATGGGGCAGCGTGGGGGCAAATTACTGTGTGGGGGACGTTGCTATTGGGGAGGCAGTGTAGGGGCATTTTTATTACAGGTACATCATTTTTGGGACACTATACAGGCATTATTACCTGGAGCACAATATAGGGTGTTATTACTGGGGGCACTCTAGGGGGCATTACAATTGCTGTAGACACTATAGGGACATTTGGGGTCAAACTGGTTTAAAGTAGAAATGGCTTAGTTGCCAATAGCAACCAATCAGATTCCACCTTTCATTTTTGACAGCTCCTTTGTAAAATAAAAAGTGGAATCTGATTGGTTGATATGGGCAACTAAGCCAGTTCTACTTTACACCAGTTTGGGTCAGTATTATTTCAGCAGTATAGTACCTGGGGTCTTGGGGAGCACAACAGGCACAGTATTGGAAGTGGCAGCAGGATGGGGAGGTTGATGGACAAATTGAGAAATTTATTGTGTCTGTGTAACAAACTCTGTAGAGACTAGATGCGGCTGTAAGAATTAGTCATGGCCGTCTGGGTCAAACGGAGGAGAAGAGGAAAGAGAACGTCTGAACGGAGATGTCACTGGATGTAAGAGGTATGTGGTGCTGTATTTTGCTATATGTAGAGCTGGCTCACTACCGTGACCTGCGTCTCATTTTCTCCTCTAAGTCTTTTTTATTATAAATATATTTATTTTAAATTTGGCAACAAAAAATTTAATTTAGCTCGTACATTTTTCAGTTTAGGAGACATTGGCTCCTGGGTTTGGCGACTCTGGCTACTACAACCATCACATGACCAAACTGAATGGGGTTGCGATGTGGATCACAGGTTGCCATGGCCACATAATCACAAAAAATCCAGCAGTTTGTTTCTTTTTTTTTTACGATTCTGAGGTTGCAGTCATGGCAACCTGCAAATTACACTGACCCCATTCAGTTCAGTGCACTGCTACACCGCAATCTTCGGTAGTGTGATGGGTGTCATGGCCAAGAGCGCCATGTAGCGTCAACCATAAAACAAGTCTTTATTTCTTAGTTTTGACTGTAATATGAGAAAATGGGATTAAAGGATATCAAGGAAGGAACTGCTGGTATTTTAGCGTACTTTTACACTTGCAGCAGGACGGATCCGGCAGGCTATTCACCCTGCATGATCCGTCCTGGCGCAAGTGCCCATGCAGCACGGTAGTGCACGGCCGGAGATCGCCGGACTAAAAGTCCTGCATGTCCGACTTTTCAGTCCGGCGATCTTTGCCATGCCCCGCCATAGCTCCGCCCCCCGCCCCATTATAGTCAATGGAGACAGACGGCAGTGCACGGCACTTGCGGCAGGACGGATCCGGCAGGCTGAATAGTACCCTTATTTCTGTGCATATTTTCTACGTTATGTATTACCTCTTTCACCTCACAAAATAATAAAGGTGAACGGAGATCCTCTCAGGTTAGTAGTGTGTTTTTGTGATCTTGCCCCAAACTTTTGGCTTATACAATTATTATTAAAGGGAACCTGTCTCTAACTTTATGCTGTCCATACGAAAGGCAGAATAAAGTAGAGACAGGCGAGTTGATTTCAGTGGTCTGTCATTTAAAAGTTAAAATTAAGTGGTTGCCGAGAACCAACATGACAATCATTGCAGACTGGGCCTGGAAAAGAGTCCCGGCCACCTGAGAAGAGTCATGGTTATTCATGAATTCCTGCTCTCCCTGCCCACCTGCTGATGACTGACAGGCTTCTACCTAGTTTTCTGCCTCTCTCTCTAGGAGACAAGGGCCAATCATCAGCAGATGGGTGAGAGAGCAGGAGATTAGGAATAACCATGACTCTTCTCAGGTAGATTTCTGGACTGGTTCTCGGCAACCACTTACTTTTAGCTCATGAGTGTCACACCGCTGACATCAGCATTTCTGTCACTATTTTAGGGCCCATTCACACGACCGTATGAACGGATCCGCGCCCATTCCGCAAATTTGCGGAAGGTCTGTGGATCCATTCATTTCAATGGGGCCGCAAAAGACGCGAACAGCACACAGTGTGCTATCCGCACCTGTGGTTCCATTCCGCGGCTCCGCAGAAAAGATAAAACATGTCCTATTCTTGTCTGCAATCGCACAAGAATAGGCATTTTCTATTATGGTTGCTGCCACGTGCGGTCCGTCTGAATGGGCCCTTATGCTGCCCTCAGTGAGGTCAGCATAAAGTTGATAACAGGTTCCCTTTAATATTCCATAACACCTTTCCCGTCTTTGGTTGCTGACCAGCAAAGATCACAGAGATTAAAATCGAAAAGGCATGGAGGCAGTAATCTGTATTATTGTGTCAGGAAAAAAAAATAAAAAATGCACGAAACCAGTCATTCACCTCTGTTAAAATGGTGGTCTCATAGGAGGGCTGATATTTCTCCTTCTCTTGTGGCGTTCGCTTTTCCATCTTTTCTCTGTCCGTTTTCTGCTTTCGGTCTGCTCCTTTAGGCTACAAGAGTAGAGAAACCATTTAATAACATTAACTCAGTAATAAAACAAAGTCAAATTAGACCTGATAGAGGGTCGCTCCGATGGGGAGATGGTCATTGACGTTCTAAATAAGCAGGTCCCAATACCCATTACAAGTGAAGGGAAGACACTTACACAATCGTAACAGTTTCGTTAATAGACTAGGTGCACACTTTCTGTATGATTGTGCTCCAGCGCAAGAATAGAATACCGTAACCGCCGGATCTGGCATATGCTGGACACTGCTGGCCTCAGATGAATCCCATTTCCCTATAATAGGGTCTATCGGGTTTCCAGAATGAATATCGGCATTTTGCTGGATGAAATACTGCTGCATGTGCGGTATTCTGTCCTTTTTTATTGTCCGATTCTGCAACAGAACCTCCACTGCGGATTTGCATTTAACCTAAATAATAACAATGTATCTGAGAGGGCAAAGGAAGATGGACATTTACATGGAAAATTTCCTCTAATCTGGTATCTAACAGTGCACAGACTTGGGACTCAAAGCTCAGGGATGGGTGTGTGGCGGGGGCGACTCCCTGGAAAGTCAGTGGCTGCCATATAGGCGCTAAACCCCACCACACACTACGGCCAATTTAACAGGACGCCAATTTGTATATCTTAGGAGTGTGGGAGGAAACGCACCCAAACACAAGGAGAACATACAAACTCCATGCAAATGTATCCCCGATTGGATTTGAACTTAGGACCCCAGCACTGCAGGGCACCAGTGCTAACCACTGAGCGGCCATGCTGTAGAGAGAACCAATTATAAGAGGACTCTGGCTAACAAACAAGCGATAATGACATGTTTTAAAGCTGAAAGGAAGGCGCTTTGTGTGACAGGCCTTAAAACAGGAAGGTTTGATCAGATGTTATGGATGTTTTAATGAAGTGAAGTTTTATACAGACTTCCCAATGTCTGAGTGCAGAATATACTATCGTATCACATCCAAGTAAGTCTACTTTTCACACTCGCGTTTTGGCTTTCCGTTTGTGAGATCCGTTCAGGGGTCTCACGAGCGGTCCAAAACGGATCAGTTTGCATTCAAAAATGGATAAGGATCCACTCAAAATGCATCAGTTCAGTCTCCATTCCGCTTAGGAGACGGCGTTTGGGTGTCCGTCTGATGAAACTGAGCCAAACAGATCCGTCCTGGCACACAATGCAAGTCAATGGGGACGGATCCGTTTTCACTGACAATAGAAAACGGATCCGTCCTCCACTGACTTTCAATGGTGTTCAAGATGAATCCGTCTTGGCTATGTTAAAGATAATACAAACTGATCCGTTCTGAACGGATGCAGACGGTTGCATTATCTGAACGGATCCATCCATGACGGATCCGCACAAAACGCGAGTGTGAAAGAAGCCTTGGGCTACTTTCACTCTTACGTTTTTGTTTTCCGTTCAGGATTCCGAATAGAAAGATATCCGTTCAGGATGCATCACAACGCCTTCCGTTCCGTCATCATACCGTTTTGTGACCAGACACAAAACTGCTCCAAGCTGCCATTTTGTGTCCGGTCATAAAAACGGATCCGGCAGTGAAAGCAATTTAAGTCAACGGTGACAGATCAGTTTTTTATGTAGCAGGAAAAAAAAAGATCTGTTTTTTTCCCCCCTATTTTGATTTTACAAAACCACATTCTAACGGAACAGACACATCCTGATGTGCAAAATCCTGATCTGCCGGATCTGAATACCGGAATTAACAACGCAATTGTGAAAGTAACGGTTGGGTTTTTTTTTTTTTTTTTTTTTTTTAGGAAAAATGAAATTATCTTGAAAATAATTAGTCCAGAGTATATATAATGATGGGGGTCGGTGCACTGACTTTTGAGGTTTTATTTTTATGACTTGTTTGTCGGCCCTGCCACATAGGAAACGGTAAAGCAGCTCAATGGTTAAACCATTTCCAAAGCAGGTTCACGGTTCAATGTTATGATCTCTAAAGCAACTAAGTGAACCCACATGCTGTACATTAATAACTGCAGGCATGCTTAATGAATTTGTCGAGGAACTGCTAATATTGTCCTTGACCCAAGGTCGCTGAAGCCCTCGGGGACAGAAATATCTTGGTCACAATCTTAAGACAAACACGCAAAAAGTTCTTAAAGCAACAAGGGGGTCATTTATTAAGACGGTGTTTTAGACGCTGGTCTTAATCACCCCTAGGTGGTGGATCCACCGAAGTTATAAAGAGGCGCCGGCCTCACCCCCGATTCAAAATGTAAGACCGCTACCTTGCTGGCTTACATTTAGACCAAATGATGAATGACACCGGCCTGAAATACTCCTAATATAGGCGGATTTCAGAATAATAACCGCCCAAGTATTTGTGTTAAACATACAGCCTTTCTGTGAATCTGAAGTGACGAAACAGCCGACTACTTAAAGAAAATGTCGTAAATTTTTTTCTTCTGCCAGTTAAGACCAGATCATAATACATATCCTTTGTTTCCAATTGTTTTTTTATTTTCTGATTGCATATGTATTTATTCGCTTTCCTGAACATGATTATGGGGGCGGCCATCTTGCCTTGAGTTGTTCTTAACAGCATTCAGAAAGCACTTTACGGCAGCCCCATGGGCCACAGACACAATAGCCCTCACTGATTTCTATAGGAGAGTTTTCTGGGCATGCTCTGTGACCTGTGCAGAGGTCATTGTACAAGGAAAGGATAGATGAGCTCTGACAATCAACTATTGTGAATGGAGGACCCTGTCTTATCTATACACAGAGGTGATATCATTACAGGCAGGGTTAGAATGACAGATAAGAAGATAACTGCAGAAAAGTGATCTCTAGCCTGGATTGCAGGCCATAACCCCTGGAAACAAGCAGTGTATAATGTGATGGAAAAAAGAATCCAGCCAGCAATATGGACAATCACAATTCATTAGTAAGTGCCTTGTATTAACGTCATCTATATGATAAATGCCATTTGCTGAAGTAAGACAATCCCTTTAAGTTTTTACCACCTATTAGTTGGATTACTATATGGCAGAATTGCAGCAACATTTCTGCGCATTTTTTGTGCACAATGTTGCATCTTAGGCCATGCTCCTTTCCAATTTTTCAGACCCCATCTCCCTTGTTTGGAGAGTGAAAAAAGCGTCAGACACTTAATAAATGTGGTGAAAAGGAAAGACGCCTATTTTTATTAGCAGTAATATAGCCTTTGTAGATGCATGCACCGTTTTCTACAGTTCATAAGTCATGTCCTGTTATTAGGTAAATCTTCTGTGCCTATAAGGAGGCGGCTGATGAAGGGTCATGTGACCAGACACGACTCGGCCTCCTTCACTCAAACACTGCACCTGGGTAGGGCTGCACGATATGGGAATTTTGTGCGATTGCGATTAGGGCCCTAAAAATTGCGATAACGATATGCGATATTTTAAGGGAATTGTGCTAGAGGTCTATCTGCTTGGATTTTCAAGGTAAAAGCACACACAGATGACTGATACTGGTGAAATGTAGTTATGCTGAACGCAAGAACTGAAATGCGCAGTGTTTTTCAAAATAAAATACATATTTGCATTACTGCAAAAGTACAAAATACAAAACTTGCCATTTTCTTTGATAGCGCTGCACAGAACTGATAAATAAAATAGATATAAGAACATGTGTTCATTAAAATAGCGACTTTCCACTAGACCCTCCCTGCACTGTAACTGATGTATCAGCATAGCGGACGGAGATACAGTGTCAGTGTCACGTAGAAAGTCAACCATCGCTTTATAAGACGCACTGCCATTCCCCCCCCCCCCACTTTTGGGGGGAAAAAAGTGTGTCTTATAAAGCGAAAAATACGGTAATATAATTGCAGCATTTTTGAGTTGGCAAATTGCAATTGCGATATGGCGATTGCTTTTGCGATACATTGTGCAGGCCTACACCTGGGCTAAACTTTCAACAGTGCAAGTGCAGATGACAGATGCAGTAGTGTATATGAATAGGGGAGGCCAAGTGATTTGCCTGGTCACATGCCCTCCATCAGTGGCCATCTTATGGACAGGACGTCTACGTGGACAGCACAGGAGATTTGCCTAACAAGGGGACGAGACTTATGAAATATAGAAAGTGGTGCATGACATATTAGCAAGTACCATATAGTGATCTTACCTAAAATGCTGATTAACAGTAACCAGAACATAGCCAACCCCTTAAAAAACAGGCCGTGGCTTGTGTAACGTGCTGGTCTTGAAGTGTAACCGTCATATATTGTTTTTGAGTTGCTAGTTTATTAGAGCTAGGCATGTATCACAAGATCTGTAATTACCTTATAACAACAGCTGTCATTAATGTCCCCTGTCCCTTTCCTTCTCCCTTAAAAGACTGTTGCTAGGGCTTGTCTGTCTTCCCTTTAGTATAAACAGAAGACAGAGGGGCGGTCCTTCACACTGCATGGCTGCATTAGGCTTCAGAGTGAGGAGGCGTGCCTCTCAGTAATCCAATCTGATTGGCTGGCAGGGAGCTGCTGGCTACAGCAAGTGTGTATGGGAAGTGAGGGAAAGCAGTTTTGGCCTCAGAGAACGGGCAGAGGAGCCACCTTGAGAAGGTCCTCATATTGTAGAGGTTAAAACAGCCGTAACTAAGGGAAAAACTCGAGGAAAACAGTGGTATGTGAAGCAATTAAAGATTACTTTATGCAGAATGCTGCAGCAGCAGTAACGTATGCTAAAATAGTTTTTTGATGAAAACACGACTGTTACACTTTAAAGGAGAAGAGTCCAATGACGCAGGATATAAAGTTATAATTAATCATTCTGGAAAGGGCTCTGCCTAGTCTGCGTGGTCCTGTTACTAACTTCCATGAGCAACGGCCTGCAGAAGCCATCACCCTCTATAGAATATAATGTGAAAATACCCATCTCCATAGGGAATGCCTCTCCTCGAGGCTGCTTGGCCAGTCAGAAGGCGGACGCGCAGCTGTCTCTTCCCTGCGCTTTAGTAAGCAGTGTGTAGTTTACAAGCTTTGGCTACTGCTTTAACATCTGATCTACTAATAGATGGCAATTTTTTAAAGTTCAATTGGAAGCGCCTACATTCTTATAACCTCTCCTAAGGCCTCAAAGAAAATTTATTGCAGAAGCCACCACGTAACCTCAGACGGGGAGTTATTTTATGGGTTCCATTACGTACTTTCAGGAACAGCTCTGAACGCTGTAAACCATGCAGCACATAGTGGATTTGTTGCAGAAAGTACAGTACAATGCTAGTGAATGGAGTTCTGCCAAAACCTCAACCACACACTGTATTCTTCCTATGGAGATTCAAGGGCATGCTCAAGATGGTCATACAGTTTATAACTCTGCTGAATGAAGAGAGGGGAATAAGCAGCTGGCAGACTCCTCTAGTGGGGGCTTATCTCAGAGTACAAAAAAGATCTGGGGTGTCAATACCAAACTGCCCAATTCTCATCTTCGACATCTGCCACATTACATTCTCAGCTGGTTCAGCCTGCAATTTAATGTGTACGGCCACAGCTCAATTATGTTGCTGATTTTCCGTGAGTTTCACCCTCTGCAAGGCAACTCTACAGTAAAATCAGTACAAAGTCTGCAGGCAACACATTTGGATTTCGGCATATTTTAAGGCCACATCTGAACGGGGCCTTAAGGTGGATTTACACGAGGAGATATTCAGGCAGACTATAAGTAAACGTTCGGTCCCGTCAATCTGCCCGTGTAAAAGGTGCCGCTGATCACCCGATAAACCGTCATTCATGTAGGTTCCAAAATTATCGTTTGTGGGTAGGAGATTTTGCAGTCTAAACAGCGATCTGCTGCCCAGAAACATGCAGCTGTGTGAGGACAAGGGATTGCCATAGCCATCCCTCACCCCAATACTGTGAAGGAGATCACGGCATGTAAATGCCGTGGTCTCCTCCACCTAACGGGCGGCCGACTGTCAGGAAGGAATGCTTCCTTTCTGACAACCGCCTTTAGCTCGACCGTCTAACCCCACCTTTAGCTTCTTAGTAATGCTGGGTGGTAGTGTCTTCGATTCTTTTTATAGCAATGTGTAGTCAAGGTCAAGGCATGATCTTCACCAACTGAAAATGAAAAATTGGACCCGTTTATACTAAACCTAACACGACAAGCCACCGCGACAGCATAAAATGAAGTGACGATGATGAGACGAGCTCCTGTTACACATTCCTGTACAGCGCCCTTGTTCCAAATATTCGGTGCAAAAGAGTCAACCTACTAGAGCCAGGAGTAGCTAAAGGGTCACAACTGGGGGAATTCCATTTATATTTAAATAGAGGAAAACCACCTGAGGCATAAAAAGCTGACGTCTGGCACGAAAAGAGAGTCTCAGCAGCAGAATAGCAGTCAAACCAGTTGTGGCCATGTAGATGGCTGGGATACCTAGAATGAGCCATTGTGTGCTTCTAACCTAGATGACAATGGAGCCAATAAAGGATAAAGGGGTAGGTAAATATCACATTTTTTTGTTTTGTACAGAAATCCGCAGGTTCCCTTTGTCACCTTTTGAAGACTGGTGAGGATCCGAACCAATAATTCCCCCAAACCCTAGCTTAAACCAGAGACTCTGCGGCACGAGATATGAATGTAAAATTTATATCTGATGCAGGTTAATGGTTTTTAAAATTTGTCAGCGCAGGAAAGATGGGGAGTGTTCCAGAGTTAAGGATCTTCATGTAAAAACTGTTAAAATGCTAGAAAGGCATTCCCTGCCCAAAAAGATAGTGACTGACAGCTGTCAATCATCTGCTTTAACCTCTACTGGCAACACGACGTACTGTAAACTGTTGGTGCACTGTGAATGTATGGATCAGGCTCACCTGTCAGGTGCTGGCTGTCACACCTGACTGCAATGACCGGGTTCGGAGGGAACGCCGATCCTGGCCATTTAACCTGAGATACCAGGGTCAATAGTGACCATGACACCTGAACACTTAGAGGGAGGCCTTACCCTTTGTCCTCCGACATCCAGTATGGATGCACCCTTTAAGATGTTAACCCATGATTAATGTAGAAAATGAAAAAAAGATCATATAGTACATGCTGGCAGCTCGGGGGGGAGGGGGGGGGGGATGTTCTTTTTCAGAGGGCGTGTCCTGTAACTGTCTCAGCTTCTAGCAGTAGATAGTGCTATTGGCGGTTTGAGGATGGAACTGAGCACGTGCGACCACCTTAGTTAGACAAGGATGAGGAAAAGAACAAGCAGAACGTAGTGCTATACATTTTATCGAATAATTCAGTGGCAATACAACATTTTTTATTGCATGCAGTTACAAAGATTCAAGTGCTGGTTTAAAAAAAATGTAGAATATTTTGTGGGCCAACCCCTTTAAAGACCCTCAAAAAAACAAACAAACAAAAAAAAAAACACGAGAATAAGACACTTGCAGATTTTTGCCCACCGTTGTCATTTAAATGTCCTAAAAGCTGCCAAGACGAATTATACCAAAGAGGTGTAAATGTTGTGTACAGCAACTGCAAGCTAAACAACCCAACATACCTTGAACACTTTAATCTGACAGCTGGCCGAGTGCAGGTGCTCCGTATACTCTCCATTCTCATTCTCTTTGAAGGTATCAATTTGGATTCGGAAAGGTACACCTTTCTCACCCCCGTGCTTCCTCATTGTAAATTCTGTACTAATGCAATGAACCTAACAATAGAAAACACAGACAATCTAGTAAAACCTCATGATCCTGAATAAATACACAGTAAGTCAGTACTGCACGCAGTTACAAATTAGATTGTTTCCTTCGAGAAACAAAATGGATGACCCCCTAATATTGCCAGAACTGAGCAATGAAATTGATACTAGATGCAATAGATCAGGGATGGCCAACCTGAGGCTCTCCAGCTGTTGCAAAACTACAACTCCAAGCATAACCACGCTGCCTACAGCAGAGGATGGTGAGAGTTGTAGTTTTGCAACAGCTGGAGAGCCGCAGGTTGGTCATCCCTGCAACAGATGAAGAAAGTCCAGCTTCAACATGGTCTTGACTCTCATTTCTAGGTGGCCATACACTTTCAATAGCTGCTTTTCTGAATAGTTCCATCCCCCATGCAAAAACTATTTTTGGAGCATTTTCTCATATAACTATATTAGACCGTTCCTCAGTTATTGCTACTAACAGTTTATTAATCTATAACTGGTTTTGTACTGGCTCTGCACGCACTAACGCTGTCCATTCAGTGCTGCGAGATTTAGACTGTGCAGGGACGCCCCCTAGCATAACACCCAGTTTTAGATTTATTAGTAAGCGCCTAGAAACAATAACTGAGGAACAGAACGAAAAGATGCCCCAAAGTCATTACGGGATGGGGAATACAATTATTTATATAGACATGTCAAGAGAGGTGACAGGTCCTCTTTAAAGGGAACCTGTCAGAAGACTGACCACAACATATTTAAAGGGAATCCGTCACCAGTTTTCTGCTGCCAGGTTCTAACAGCTCCAGCGCATGCCGATGAGTCCTAATATTCATGAGCTCACGGCTCCCCCTGCCCACCTGCCTCTGATTGACAGTTATTTTTCCGTATGAATCAGCAGCAGGTGGGTGGGGAGAGTCGTGAGCTCATGAATATGAGGACTTGTTTGGCATGCGTTGGAGCTGTTTAGCAAAAGAGTCACTTGAAGAAAGTGACCCAGCATTTTGCTAAGGAGATCTGTCACTAATTTATGTTGCCCTTACGGGATGTTTAAAGGGAATCGGTAGAGGGAAGTGCCAGGTAGGCGTATATATAGATATATATATATATATATATATATATATATATATATATATATATATATATATCCCATTGTTGATATGTATATATCTATATAAGTGTATATATTGGCCAAGAATGGCCAGTAGGGGTATGGGTTTATATGTATATACATGGGTGTATATTATATATATATGCCCCTGTATTATATGCATGTCTATAAATATATTAAATAATGACCCCCAATTACAGGATCAAAGCGATCCTCCGCCTTGAAGCCCTGGTATGCGCGGGCTGGTGCGGTGACGTCATATCATACCACCAGCCCAGTTGTACTTGCCTGCAGGCATGCGCGCACACCTGCAGCGCGGGCTGCTTGGGAGCGAGCGCCGCCGGACTATTTATGCATTCTTCAGTTGAGCCAAGCAGCCCCCCTGAGAAGCCAGAATCTACCCCAGGACGAATTAACCCCTGGAGAACAAACCCAAGCGAGGATCTTCCCCTAGGAACAAGCATTAACCCCTAGAGCATCTGGCAGAGTATATTATTAACCCCTTCATTGCTTATACCCTGCCCTGCCTAATATTAACCCCTTCATTGCATTACCCCTACAACATCCCACAGCTACCCCAGCATTACCCTATACCATTAACCCCTGCAGTACCCTATACCGCTAGCCCCATATCCTCTTAACCCCCGCATCACCCGGTCCCTGCATTTGCCCGATTGTATTTAACCCTTTCTACCCTGTAAGGACAGCGTGTAGTTAGGTTTGGAAGGGGGTGCTGCTATTACATGTGAGTGTATATTTAGATAGATTGGGGTGTAATTGTAGATTGTGTTGTGTTAGTGTAGTTAGCTGTGTTAGAGTGCTGTTAGTGTAGTACTGTGTGCGTATATATATATATATATATATATATATATATATATAACCATTAATATAAATATATATAGATATAGCATAAGTAATCGACTGTAGACTTGCAATTTTTATATATAGTTTTTTGTCGCCGTCATAATTTAGCACACGTAAAGAGGGAGTGCAACAGGTAGGATAAAGAATAAATAGGCGGAGTCGGCAATAGATGATCTACGCCTATTAATATTAACTCCAAATATTAATAATTAATATTTCCTTTTACATAATCTGTCACCAGTTTTATGGTGTCCTAAGTTGGTGATCACGCATATGAGTATTCAAGTGCGCACTGTTTTTTTCCTTTATCAACCCCTCAGAAAACTGTTCCCTTCACTCTTGGTTAAATTTTTCAGCCATCTCCCAGAAATGATCTCAAATGTGCAGGGGTCAAACAAAACCGGTTTGGGGTGTGTGAAAAGACCCTAACACTAATTTGCCTATGACGTATAACAGAAGGTTAATGCTCTCCTCTTATACTGGAACCGATTCCCTAATCTAAAGGGAACTAAACCTACTATACAGACAAGATCTATCTAAAACAACTAACGGCTGTATTACAGCTGCTGATTTTTCGGCAAATAGTCGTTAACTAGCGATTATCTTGCAGTGTAATACTAACGACAACTGCCTGATGAAAGAGCAATTCTGATTTTTAAGCACGCTTATAAATCACCGTTTGCACGCAGCAGATTGCGATGTCTAATTGCGATCTGCCCCCGGCAAACTACTAGACATTATGGGGACAAGCAATGGCACAGCGATCGCTCCTCCCCATGCTGCTAAGCATGTAATAGCAATGGTCTGCCTTCCGATAATCGCTTACTCCATCGGCCCGTGTAATACAGGCTTAAGGAGAACCTTTCACTGCTCCTGAGATGCCCGTTTTAATAGCTTTATGCATTCCGCATGTAATAACAATTCTGGATCATCCATTCTTATGTCTCTATGTTGTGCCGTTTTTGTGGACCCATTGAAATGAATGGGTGTGCATCCTATCAGCCCAAAAAAACGGAACGGACAAGGAAACAAAATACAGTCGTGTGCATGAGCCTTTACCTGAACGTGAGGCACTCATTTAGGAAACTTTAGTGGGATGAATAAATTGCACAGTGTCAGTTACAAAAACATTGTTGAAACAGAGAATTAAAGGGGTTGTGCGAAGTTTACAAGTTAACCCCTATCCACATAACAGGGGGTAACTCACAACCCTGAGAATAGAGGTCCTGTTCCCCCGTTGTGATGGATCGGCAGGTCTGGTATACTCCTTGCCGCTCCATTCATTCTCTATAGAACAGTCGGAGATTGCAGAGCACTGTACTCCGCTTTCTCAGGCGGTTCCAAAGAAAATTAATGGAGCAGCAGGGCACAGCCCCGAGCAGCCGATCCATTAGAACAGTGGAATGGGACCTCCATTCTCAGTGGGTATCCCAACAGTCAGACCACCCACTATCAGTAAGTTATCCCCTATCCTCTGGACAGGACAAAAGTTTTAAACTTGGCACAAACCCTTTAAGTATTAATGACGTGAGATGTGTCTACGCCACTAACAGAAGAATCTTCTTACTTGTATAAAGACAGATGTTCTCTTGGAAGGATCCCAGAGAAATTCAACAGTGTTCAGCTGCGTTGGATTCGCCCTTGGGTCAATAATACCCACAGACATGGGGATATCTAGGAGAGGAGAGAAATACCTTTAAACATAACAGGGAAAAATAAATACTGGCTTTAGGAGACCAGGCGCCAATCTCGAGATAGGAATGGGTCCCACAGGTGGAAACCACACTTATCTGACATGTATGGCATATTCACAGAATGTGCCATAAATGTGCAGATGAGTATGTGCTCATATATGCATCAGAGGCTCCATTGCAGGTTGTGGTGCATTTTATGGCACAGCACACTATTCTGCTATTCTTTATCAAACCTATGGACACCACCACAAGTCAATAGGGTCTATCACACAACGGATCAGGCACTACGTTGCGGTCTCCAGGACACAGATGAGAACAAAGTCTTATGGTAAGCTTAGACATGGCGCGGTCTGCACTGCAAACCTGCAGAAAATTACAGTACAATACATATAGGTGGGGTTTTGAAAGCGATTTCCGCAAGTAGTAGAAATATTCCTTGTGGAAAAATGAGCATGCCCCTAAAATGTATAGGGGTGAACACTTCATCACAATTTGCACCAAAATCTCCATGCCAGCCGCAAACTGTGCTGCAGAATTGCCTTGGATGTATGGTGGAAGTATTACACCATGTCTAGCTTTACCTCTAGACTACCTACACGTTACATATTTGAATGAGAAAACCCACATGAAATCCGCACCAAAACAGCATAAAAAAAAGCACATAAACCTGCATTATTTGTGGGGCTTTTGGGGCCTTATTCTGTTGCGGATTTTCTGTTCATGTTAACAACCCCATTGAAGTCTAAGGGTAAAACCTCAATGCATAAGGCGCGGAATTGCACAAACATTGACATGCTGCAGTCTCAGATTTTAAAATCCGAAAGGCAGGTCAATTTCCGCACGTAAAAAAATACTCAAAGTATACATGAAATTTGTCAAATCCCACTCATTTTGCTGGTATTGTATTATGCTGCAGTTTTTCCACACTTCCACATCATGTGCAGTTACCCATAGGCTGCCTGAACATGTTTAATGAAGACACCCACTCTACATAAATTGTGGAACTGCACAAACAACTCATGTGCTGTGGATTTTAAAATCCACAAAACAGCTCAATTTACGTGCGTACAAAATATGCAACGTGTGCATGAGATTTGGTAAATGTCATTCATATTGCTGGTACTGTATAAAGCTGTGGGTTTTCTACACGAAACCCCTTATGGAAAAACCAAACAATCTGCAAAGTGTGGAGCTACCCTTAAAGGGAACATGTCATCAACTTTATGCGGCCCATACTAACGGCAGAATAAAGAAGAGACAAGTGAGTTGATTTCAGTGGTCTGTCATTTATAAGTTACAAGAAAGTGTTTGACGAGAACCAGCATCATAATCACTGCAGACCAGGCCTGGAAGAGTCCTGCTACCTGAGAAGAGTCCTGGTTATTCATGATTTCCTACTCTCCTGCCCACCTGCTGATGACTGACCGGCTTATTCCTAGTTTTCTAGGTGAGAGCAGAAGCTCATGAATAACCATGACTCTTCTCAGGCAGCCATGACTCTTTTCCAGGCCTGGGCTGCAATCATTATGAGGCTGGTTCTCAGCAACCACTTACTTTTAGCTCATGAGTGACACTCCGCTGACATAAGCATTTCCGTCACTACTTTATGCTGCGCTCAGTGAAGTAGATGAGTGTGATTTAAAAAAATAAATAAATAAAAATATGAGGAAAAAGTAGAGTTGCCCACCTCAACACAACTGCATTACTACTATAACGAGGTGTTGCTTTTGTATCGTATGCAGTGTTATTACCAATGTCAAGTATTCTGTCTCCAGGCCTGTTCCATCGCCAGCCTTCCAGCTGCTGGTGCTCCGAGTACTGCAGGCGTCGGTCATGAAACACCACCCTGAAGGTGCTCTACAAAGGGAGACACAAGGAGACTACTTGAAGACATACAGCATCCAAAGCACTGGGCACACGCTAGTAAGAGGCACTTGACATATCTATGTATCTCCCCTTACTTCCCTCCAACCCTCACACATATACACGAGTATCATCTAACACCACATTAAAGATTTCAGTGGAGGCTGCAGAGACCTACAAGCTTATATGGAATGCTATGCCTTGGGCTAAAGTGCAGGCGTGGTGGGAGTGTAATATACAGTATACATTAAGGACACTTACCTTAACTAGCTTGCCAGTCAGCTCGGGCAGTTCCCCTAGTTTTCTATTGTCCAACATCCGGATTTCATAGGACTGGCCTGTGGGGAATAAATGGTTTTGGATTACTTTTAGAAACCTGGTGAAAGTCTAGACACAAGTAGAAAACCGTGGATCCCGTTAAAAATCAATGGCCGCCATACTGAGGACAAATATGGAAAACTGCCCAGGATCAATGAGCAGCTCTAGTAAAAGGAATGAAGGAAGTCACAAGGCATGATCAACCCTATTAAGCCAGGCATACAGCCTGGTAGGGTTGATCATACTGATAAAAACAATACTCTTTATGACTATCCATGGTCCTGTGGGTGAGAAAAATGAATTTTTATTCGAATAAAAATGGTCTAACTAGAGCACCAAGGAGCTGGCCAGAATCCTCGGAGCACCAGTTTGTTATAACCTTTCAGCTTCAGTCCCTGCCATCTTTTCCTGGATTGACAGGGCTAGCTTTCTGAGCTAGCCCTGTCATCTCATGCCTACAATGTATCTTTCAGTCTTGGTGACCTGTCATCATGGTGGGACAAAATGCAAGTAATATACATAATATAGGGGGAGGCGGTGCATCTTTCAGCCCCATCGTTGCCTGCAATCCAATCTGAACTTCCACTTGACTTTTTTTTTTTTTTTTTTTTACACACAGATTTATTTGGTGCGTAATCCACACTGTAACACATTTGCACCCGGGTCTGGGCTCGCATGTACGCTAAGTGTTTACATGTGGTAAAATAGAAGAATATGAACACCTACCCGCCAGGCATGTGAAGCAGAGGCCGATGTGTGCACTGGGTGGAGGGGAGAGGTAATATTTCATACAAAAAGAATTCATGTTTACACATAATGGTTTACAGACCATGATCCCCTGGAAGGAAAGAATGTGACAGCTCCTGATGGCGAGCTCTTCCATCATAGCATATGTGCATAGGAGGGCGACTGCTGGCTGGTAAGTAACTCATTTGTCAAGTCATGGAGGATCTCTAGACGGAGGAAAGCTAAAGAGAACCTAACAGTCTGTAACCGATATCCCCGACTCCCCCATAAACGTACATGTCTGTATCAGGCAGGAGGAGGGGGATCACGGGGCAACAAAGGATTAAACACAAAAGTCTCCTTTCCTCTGATATCTGTCGTCACGCCCCATAAAGCCTCATGCACACAACACTATCCGGTTTGCAATCTGCAAATCCTGGATACGCAAAACACAGATACCGGCTGTGTGCGCCCCACATTTTCCTGTCCTGCCCCATGTTAAAAATGCTAAACTGACAAGAATAGGACAAGTTCTATCTATCTTTTTTGCGGGACTGTGAGACGGACATACGGATGAGGACAGCACACGTTATTTTGTCTGCATTTTTTGTCGGCTCTATTGAAATTAACGGTTCCACATCCGATCCGTATATTTCTTAACAAATGACCCCCTAAGTTGCTGCGAATCCCCCTCCGCAACACATGCACAAAGAGATGCCCACTTTTTTTCCCACTGGGAGGAGCAGTGCCAAAAAAACACCACTATGTTCAAAATGTCACTTATGCCAACATTTGCGGCTTTTGTACAACAGAAAACGAAGGTCCCTCCACCTTTCTTGTCAGTAGCATTTGATACAAACTGAGTCACCAGAGAAAAGGAAGGGCAGCATAAAATCTGTACCAGAACAGCACAAAAAAATGCAGATAAATTTGATAAGATAATATTTATTGCTGTTTGGGGGGGGGGGGGGGCAACCACTATTCATCTATGTAAGGTGAAGAATTGCACACACAATTTATGTTATGGATTTTAAAATCCTAAAGGCAGCTCAATTTCCATACGTAGAAACCAGGGCTGTGGAGTCGGAGTCGGAGTCGGAGGCAATTTTGGGTACCTGGAGTCGGCAAAAAATGGACCGACTCCGACTCCTACTAGATTTAAATTGAAATAAAAAAAAAGCAAGTTTAAATGTCCCAATTCAGATAAAGTTATAATTAATTACTTCTCTACTGTTAGAATAAAGGCCAATGCATGCAGTGCGTCACGTTACCGCTAAACACAGACGTTAAGTGACCGTGAAGAAGCTTTTCATATGCTTTACTATGCAGTTAAAGGGACACTGACAGGCTGATTTACCGGCTAAAGATATATCTGCTGGTATTCATCAGAGGATTAGGAATACAACTAGACGACTGTTACCCCCAGTTGAGGTTTACTTGTGTTTAAAAACGTTTTAATCAATATGCAAATTCTCTACCTTTGTGCCCAAGGGGGCAGGCGCACATGTAGAGTACTGGCAGCACTAGACAGGACTAGGTAGCGAGGAGGAAAGAGAAAGCTGGCACAGCCTCAGCATAGCCAGACGAGGCTGCTGCCAGCACTCTACACGTGCGCCTGCGCAGGAATTCAGCGTTCGGCTAGCCTGAAAAAAAAGGCCAGTGCAGTGAATAATAACGAGGGGAACAGCGCTGGGAAGCTGTACTTCGGCCGCGGCTGGGCACAAAGCCGCAGGAGACGCTGCCCCATTGGGCACAAAGATAGTGAATTTGCATACAGATTAAAATGTTTTTTAAACACAAGTACAGCTTAACTGGGGGTAACATTAGTATAGTTTTATTCCTAATTCTCTGATGAATACCAGTATATATATATATCTTTAGCTGGAAAATCAGCCTGTCAGTGCCCCTTTAAGGAGCGGCAATACTTACTTTCCATTGTCTTGTGGTCTGCTGTTACAGGGAACCCATGGTTATTCTAGCCTCTCACTGATAACTGATTAAGGACTGGAGACACTTGTATAAGTGAAGGGAATGGATAGTCAATAGTTCAAGACTGAAGCTGTAAACCATTTGAAAAGCTGCTATCATTCAGCTAAGGCTATAAAACATGTAAACTCAGATTGTTAGCTTAAATTTTAAACATGACTATAGGATTCTACTAGGAAAATCATGTTTTAAAATAAATGCCCCTTCCCCTGCCCCTTCCTGGATCCTCCCACTGCTCTGTCTTCAGCAGAAGATCAGCACACAAAGGAGAAGGCAGCAGCTTCTGCTCAACTACCTCTCTGTGCTAGAGGAGATTAGAAGAACTTGGTGGAACAGCTTCGTATTTGCATATTAAATACAGAGGAGTCGGAGTCGGATTCGGAAGTTTCAAAATCTGAGGAGTCGGAGTCGGACAATTTATCTACCGACTCCACAGCCCTGGTAGAAACGTACGCGCAAAGTCTACGTGAAATTCACTTTGCTGGTACTTTATTAGGGTCCATTCACACGTCCGTGTGTGTTTTGCGGATCCACGTGTCCGCAAAACACGGACATCGGCGATGTGCGTTCCGCAATTTGCGGACCGCACATCGCCGGCACTCTCATAGAAAATGCCTTTTCTTGTCCACAATTGCGGACAAGAATAGGACATGTTCTATTTTTTTCGGGAACGCAATTGCGGACCCGGAAGTGCGGATCCGCAATTGCGGACCCGGCCGGGACATAGTCTGTCCCCATTGAAATTAATGGGTCCGCAATTCCGTTCCGCAAATGCGGAACAGAATTGCGGACGTGTGAATGGACCCTTACACTGTTTTTTCCGCACAAGAACCTGCACAGGAAAAACAGCCTCATGATGCGCAGGCACCCTGTGTGGTAGGACTCACTAATAACAGTACAAGAAGACACATGGTGGTATAAAGTATAGCGGAAACCTATTCAACTAGTTTTATCACACTTTACTGGTAAAGCGACCATAACTCTAAGACAAAGTATGGACGGCACGCTATAGTCCATCTGACTGAACCGGATAATAGAGAGTATGGCAATAGCGCGGTCTGGTCAGCATGCAGAGAAAATGCCCAGCTACGAAAGCCCTGAAAGGTCACCTTGATTGAGATAGGTAAGGGTCTCCTCGTGAAGCTTCACAGCGGGGGAGGTGGCCGTGCACAGTACATACTGGAAAGGTAGGATCTTGTTTTCGTTTTCTGAAGGCAGACTTGATTCTTCTTGCTTGAAGATAGGCAGAGCGAGAACATCACTGGAACAAAACAGACGAGGTTTAGCAAGACAATAGCCACTGAGGAGACTGCACCCAAGTCAGCGCTGCTTTCAACTGGCCACTTAAAAGGGGTTGTCTTATCAGACACTGGTGGCATATCTCTAGGATATGCCACCAAAGTCAGTGTGGCTCCCAAAGACTGAATGATAGAAAGGGCCCCCCAAAGTGAATGAAGGTGCACCACGCAAGCATGGCCATCCTTCATTCCCTTCTATAGGAGTTCTGAAAATGCCCAAGCGCTGGCTCAGCTATCTCTGGGTCTCCCATAGGAGGTGAATGGAGAGGTTGTCGAACATGCGCAGTGTTCTCGTCGTTCATGTTGTGGGTTACAGAGGTGGGACTCGCACCTATCTGACATTGGTGGAATATCCGAGCCATATGCCACCAATGTCTGATGAGACAACTCGTTTAAGGACTAAAGTGAACCCTCCATGGTTCATCGCTATTGGCTTCTGTGGTGCACTAACCCTGGTTCTAATGAACTGGGGACAGATTCTCTGCCCGCAGTGCATACGTTATTTATGAAGATCCCATTAAGGTGTCTTTTGGCATTACTGATCTGTCGGCACAATCTCCATCAGATGCACAACATTATACGTAAAAAGGAACGAGTAACAGGCGCAAGGCCTTTGTGTATCTATAATAAAAAAGATCTACCATTGAGGTATAGGACACAGATTACATTAAAGAGCAATAGTAACAGACAAAGGTTCCAAATATAAGCTTTACCATGTAAATGGCACCTAGTAGGCAGATCTGGCACGTGACTGAAATCATGCAGTCCACATCACCTCATGTAGCATTAACCATGCTCCGCTCTGTGCAATAGTAGTACACATCATATATGACGAGACTTCTAACCACATATAAAACCCACCATAATGTAATAATTTATATATATATTAGACACTCCTAAACATTGAAACTGCAGCACCAAGAAGGACAAGCCTTAGGTAACGTAAATTGAGGAAAAAGCAGGTGTCACCAAGATCAGTAGATCAGATTTTCAAGCACCTAGCTCCAGTCTGTGGCATGTGGGAGGGGCATAAAAGCCATACTGAAAGCAAAGTGTTTTAGTACCATGAAACCTCAGAAATTGGATCAAGTTGTGTGTGATGCCTCCAGTTCATCTACATGGCAGGTACTGCAGCTTGTCACAAACTGAAAGGGACAGAACCCGTTAAGGCCCGTTTCACACTTGCATTTTGGTTTCTGGCAGAGGATCTCAAAATCGGACCAAAACGGTTCCTTTTGATGTTAACACATTGGGATGCATCCGTTCCATCAGGATGCGGTTGTGTTACATTGAAACGGAACAAAAAGGATCTGCCACTAAAATAATTGTAAGACAATGGGTGACGGATCAGGTCTTCTCGGCTCAGAGAAAAAAAAAAATGGATCTGGCATCATTGACTTACATTGATTTTGCTGCTGGATCCGGTTTGTTCCGTTTTGCAGACCGGACACAAAACCGTAGCTTGCAGCGGTTTTGTGCCTGGTCAAAAAACTCAAAACGGAACGGAATGCATCCTGATCAGTTTTGTTCCTCTTGACAATGAATGGGGACAAAACAGAACCATTTTGGCCCATTTTTGAGATCCCCTGCCCGATCTGAAAACCGGAATGCCACAGCCCAAGTGTGAAACAGGCCTAATTGAGAGCCCTTGGTTTATACCTCCAGCAGACTGCTAGGAGTCTATGCTGAGATGTCAGAACTATATATCAATAACTGTCCCACTGGAATGACAGCAAGGGGTGCACTGGGGCAAACCTCTGGATGAACGGATCACAGATTAGAAGAATGGCGCGTAGTGATTCATTCTGTACTGCAAGGGATATTGGATGTCATATCCCAAGCCTAGGGCGGCAAACCGTGTCTACACAAACCATTAGAAGGCATGTGCACGCCATTGGGATACGAGCCAGACATCCAGCCACAGGTGTTCATGGCAGTCCCATGGAAGTGAATGGAGTGGCAACGCACATACTCGACCTGCTGCTCTGTTCATTTAAGGGGTTCATTACAGGGCCCCTGTTCTCGTGATCAGTGGGTGAATAGGGCATAACTTTATACAACCCCTTTAATGTCATCCATGTCACGTGTAATATTGATGGCCTATGCTTGGGATACAACAGATCAGTCGGCGTCCCACCACCAAGCCAATCAGCTGACTTTAGAGGCCTCAGCCCTTCTTCATTGTCTAGCGGGCGCAGCTCCATGAGGTGGTTCTTGCTACAGCGCTGTGGCTCCTTCAATCAGCTGATTGGAATTATAAGATTATAACGTAAAGTATTTTGTATTGCACTTCTATTTATTATTGGACAGACGGCATTGCTATAATACCATGACACCACTCCTTGTAGAAGGAGGCGTGAGGAACCATCTCCACATCATGAGACCAAAGAGGTGGGAGGCACAGACCTAATTTGAGATCACACATTATCCAATAACACTTATTAAAAGATGAACTGCGTTACTAGACGGCTACAAACCAGAAATGTCAAGCTCCCAATAGTACATGCCAAGTCTTCATACCCCACAATGAGGTCCTGTGAAACAGAGCAAATAATCTGTCTACAGCTGAACAAAAAAAAAAAAAAAAAAAAGAAGAAGATCAAGAAGAAGAAACCATGTGTGACTGCCCGGCTATTAGTGACACAACCCACACCAAGAGGCAGATCTGTATGGTATCCACTTGGCTCTTTGAAGATGTAGCTGCAGGCGGTCAACAAATGAGCGTAGACCAGATCGAAATTGTCCATCGCTAGCAAAAAAAAAAAAAAAAACACAAATATCTATCAAGACATCAGAGGAGCAGCCTCAACCGTCAGCCGAGCCATGTACAAATCACTGGGTGCAGGATCTGTAGACGGGGACATAGTTTAGGGAACAAAGACCCAAAGGTGGAGAACATCTATGCATACATTGTGGATTTGCCATCCAACTTGAGGGTGGAAAATCTGCCAAGTTGCCAAATTTTGAAAATAAAAAGAAAAAAATTAAAATAAAATCAATTAAAGCTATAGCCAGCAGCATGAGTCTGGAAATGTCCACCTAGTATGGTTGAGAATGCTGGGGGTCACTGCAGTTTTTGATAATCTTGAAGACTGCAGTCAAAAATGCCGCCAACACTTCAGAAGAGCCGGAGCGAATCAACACAGCCAGACATGCGCATAAGATAGCTGTAAGGTTTTCGGAACGATGATTGTGGAAAATAGTGTACTTTTGATCTGAAGTGTATGGCCAGCTTAAGGGTACTTTCACACTTGCGTTACTTTTCCGGTACTGAATTCCGTCCTAGGGGCTCAATACCTGAAAAAAAAACTGATCAGTTTTATCCTAATGCATTCCGAATGGAGAGAAATCCGTTCAGGATGCATCAGGATGTCTTCAGTTCAGTCACTGTGCGGTTTTTGGATGGAGAAAATACCAGGCAGGCCCAGTGTATGCAAGCCCCAGTGTATGGCATACACTGGGCCCGCCTGACGCTGCCATACACTGGGCCCGCCTGACGCTGCCATACACTGGGCCCGCCTGACGCTGCCATACACTGGGCCCGCCTGACGCTGCCATACACTGGGCCCGCCTGACGCTGCCATACACTGGGCCCGCCTGACGCTGCCATACACTGGGCCCGCCTGACGCTGCCATACACTGGGCCCGCCTGACGCTGCCATACACTGGGCCCGCCTGACGCTGCCATACACTGGGCCCGCCTGACGCTGCCATACACTGGGCCCGCCTGACGTTGCCATACACTGGGCCCGCCTGACGCTGCCATACACTGCGCCCGCCTGACGCTGCCATACACTGCGCCCGCCTGACGCTGCCATACACTGCGCCCGCCTGACGCTGCCATACACTGCGCCCGCCTGACGCTGCCATACACTGCGCCCGCCTGACGCTGCCATACACTGCGCCCGCCTGACGCTGCCATACACTGCGCCCGCCTGACGCTGCCATTCTAATGACATGCTGTTCAGCCAAACCAGACATGAATGTCAAGTCTGTACATAAGAGTTTTCTTAAGTCCTAGGGTTAGGCCATAAGTCAGCAAGCTCTGGTGCAGTTGATGTGAAACTACAACCCCTAGTATGCTCTATTCTAATTCTATGAGAGTTCTGATAACAACTGAGCAAGTACACATGCTGAGAGTTGTCACTTCTGTTCCAAAGGTTGCCGACTTAGGATAGGCCATCAGAACGGTGATGATCTGGCTCTCAGAACCTCTGCCCAGCATATGTTTTAAGGGCCCACGGCGCTCAAGCAAGTTCTGCTGCCTCCATTGCTTACGCTGGGCTGCCTACTAGCATATAGTCTAATTTGTAGAGTTGGTGCAGGCTACCACTTCCCCTGAATGGCATAAAACTACAAAATCCAGCACCACCACTACAAAGCAGATGGAGAGTGGATAGCCTTATGTACAGCGCCACGGCCCCTTCAACCAGTTGATTGTAGGGGATCTGAAAGTCCGATTCTACCTGATCAGATATTGATGTCATCAATAGTCAGGACCTTAAAAAACACCTTCATACGGCCCCATCATAAGGCTTTAATTTTCCCCACGTCTGTGGAAGAGTATGTAGATGACCCCTGGCCCTCTCTGGACAACTCAAGTTCAGTCACTATGGGGGTCATTCATCTGTAAAGATGTGGTGGAAGCATTAAATGTATTTTATGAGGTATTGGAGAAGAACTAACGTTCTTAATATTAAGCAGCATTTATGAGAAAGAAATACAGTATCGAGCAGAAGCTTTAGGCAAGTGGGGAAAGAATTCTGCAAAATAGAAATACTTTCAAAAATAGAAGTGCTAATAGTTTATTATTTATCAATTAACAAAATGCAAAGTGAATAAACATAAAAGGAATCTAATCCAATCACTTTTTGGTGTGACCAGCCTTTGCCTTCTAAACAGCGTCATTTCTTCTAGGCAGACATGCACAAAGTTTTTTAAGGAAGTCGGCAGTAAGGTTGTTCCAAACATCTTGGAGAACAAACCATAGATGTTCTGAGGAGGTAGGCTTGCTCAAATCCTTCTCTCTCTCTTCATCTAATCCCAGACAGACTTCATGATGTTGAGATCAGGGCTCGGTGGGGGCCAAATCATCACTTCGATCGTCAGGGTAAAGAATAACTAGGAGTCCTTGTTCATAATGACATTGG
This sequence comes from Bufotes viridis, assembly GCA_033119425.1. Lineage (NCBI taxonomy): Eukaryota > Metazoa > Chordata > Amphibia > Anura > Bufonidae > Bufotes > Bufotes viridis. The sequence goes on along the minus strand of CM065591.1, from coordinate 438,797,362 downwards.
TCGAATGTTTCGGATTGTTGTCTTGCTGCAGAGTAATTTTAGAGCCAGACACCGCCCTGATGGTATAAGGGTACTTTCACACTAGCGTTGGTGCGGATCCGTCTGTTTATTTGTACAGACGGATCCGCACCTCTAATGCAAACGTTTGTATCCGTTCAGAACGGATCCGTTTGCATTAGCTTTAAAGAAAAATGACAAAGTCCAAAACGGATCCGTTTTGACTTACATTGAAAGTCAATGGGGAACGGATCCGTTTTCAAATGCACCATATTGTGTCACTGACAACGGATCCGTCCCCATTGACTTACATTGTAAAAAAAAACGGATCCGTTAGGCTCCGCCTCTTCAGACGGACACCAAAATGCTGCATGCTGCGTTTTGGTGTCCGCCTCCAAAACGGAATAGAGGCGGAACGGAGCCTAACTGATGCATTCTGAACGGATCCTTATCCATTCAGAATGCATTGGGGCTGAACTGATCCGTTTTGGACCGTTTGTGAGAGCCCTGAAACGGATCTCACAAACGGAATCCAAAACGCTAGTGTGAAAGTACCCTAACATGATGGATAAGTATCTGCTTGTATTTCTCAGCACAAAGAAACAAGCAACGCTGAGGACCGTAGACGCAGTGCTCAGCCAAGGACACATCATGCTTACTTCCACCTGGTATGGAGGAGAAGGTGGAGTCACTTGCATATCTGGATGACTCGAGGTCAGCAGACGGATCCTGCCAACACTGCACACAGACATTGGCACCAACACATCAGACCGTACGGGCCTTCCTGGAAAGACATCCACGCCGGTCATTTAGCTGATCAAGCAGACTGGTTCACCTCAGGAAGCTTTCATCCGCGGCCTCTGTTATTGTAAGACAGTCTGGACTAAGCTACTGTGGATTTGAGAAAGAAAGCGTCGCATTCCTTACTGCATGTAACATCTCTCAGCAACATGCAGTCCAAGCGAAGAATTCAAGCTAATTAATCAAGCCTATGTCAGAGGGCGCAGCCCTAGCTAGAAGGGTCATAAAAGATGTGCCTCTAGTACGGTTTAAAGGGAATCTGTCACCAGGTTTGAGCCCTGTCAGCTAAACATATGCTGACGTTCAGGGTCTCATTAGCATGCCTAATATGGGCTCATCTAAACAAATGGTAGCGTAATTTTGTCAAAAAACAGGTTTAACTAACCTGTCAATCACACATATAAGGAGCCCAAGGGGAGGTCCAGCGATGCAGGGTGCCCGGCCGCAGACATCGCTGTATGTGGCCAGCGCCGCCTCCTAATGCTCCGTGCCGCCTCTCCCTCCCCCTCCTCCTGCTGTAGCGCTGGCTCAGTACGCACACGGCGCGTGCGCACTTCACTTGAAGAAGCCGATCCAAGAAGTCCACACGGGTGCATGCCTGTGCGCACGCGCGGACTTCTTGGATCGGCTTCTTCAAGTGAAGTGCGCACGCGCGTATTTGCAGTAATGCAAATATGTATTTTATTTTTCAGTTCCTACCCTACATACACACATGCTTGGCCAAGCAGACACAAGTTCTGGGAAAAGGGAAATAAACCGCCGCAAGAAGCTCTGTAAGCGGGTTATCTCCCGTGAGGAAAAAGTCTGAGCATGTCGAAATCCAACATGCCTGACCACAGACATCTGCTGGAGGGGCACTGTTTGGTCCCCACCATGCAAATTAGATGGTTGGCCGGTCAAGCCGAAATTTGCAAGTTCGAACAATATTAAAAGGGTTTTCCAGGAGTAAAATACTGTCGACCTATCCTCAAGATAGGTCATCAATATTGGATTGGTCACGCGGCCTACGTGCAGCTCAGTGCCAATCAAGTGATTGGGTCCGGGCTGCATTACCAAGCTCAGCCACTATACAGTGCGCTTCGTAAGCTGTGAGGGGGCTTCATCATTCACTGGGGCGCCACAGCCTCTACAAATAGCCGACTGGTGGGTGCGCCGGCAGTCACACCTCCATCAATCAGATACTGATAACCTAGCCTGAGGAGAAGTCAGCAATACTCTACCAGCTTAAGTCACACGACTGCCTTGGTCCAACATCTACTTTGCGTACAAGCAACACAACTGGTGTAACTTGTGCACCCAAAGCAACTTCATGCACGTGTTGTAAACTCATGAAAAGCGTTACTCAAGCATTTCTAAGGAGGAATTTAGTCTGCGGACTAGTCATATAGCCAATGTGTTGAGCAGCGAGGATTACCTTTTAAACAACTTCACACACAAAGTGACAACCACCAATCCCAAGAACAAAGAGGAGCATTTAAGACTTGTGATCTTTAGATCCTCAGGTCTGTACGTAATCTCTGTATTCATCACTACAGTATGGCATGTCCACCACCAGATGCCAGGAAAATACTTTTGATGCTGAAACGGCAAAACCCTGCATATCCTGGCACCGTCCTGAAGTACAATGAATGAAGGGAATCAATGCCAAAAGGACCTGAATGCCCCCGTGTCAAAACAATGCTGCTGGCCCTGGTGCCCATTTGAGACAACTGCTGGCTTTGTGTAAGCACACAGTATTAAAAGGCTGCATTCTTCTGTACCTGCATGAAGTTCACCATGATGAATGTTGATGCAGGACCAAAACCAACAAAGTAGATATGAAACCGCTCCATGACGTCATCTGAACACCTCAGGCATACACCATATATCATGTTCCAAGTACTACCCTGGCCCCCTAATTCCCTAGACTTGACCCTAATTGAGCATCTGTGGGACCACCTTTATCCTCATGTTCACTCTATGGATTCTCCCCCTGGCACCCTACAGCATCTGCGGGATGCTCTGCAGTCAGGATGGCTCCAGATACCTGTGACAGGACCTTATTGAGTCACTCCCTGCCCATCTAGCTACTGTCCGTGCTGCACACGGCGGTTACTCTGGATATTAGCTGATGGTCCAAGTCTATGCTAGTCTTCCCCATAATATAAGAATTCTGGAACTCCTTTTCTTAGAACTCTGCCTTGTGCCTTTCCTCTGTTATTCCTCCTGAATATCTAGAAACACATTGACAACTGGGCGTTACCAGTGCGATAACCAGCCATTCAACCCCACAACTTATATTAAGCTGAGTGTGTCATCAGGAAATTCATCGATAAACCAGGCAATAAACTGTAAGTAGGACCAGATCAGCTGCATACAATGACACCATTCACTTCATGGTCCATTGGTTCATTCTGGAGAAAAATTACTTCAAATCTATATGCAAATGAGCAGTCAAGTGCACCAAGGGCGGGTCAATGCCACTATGTGCACCCATGGTCCCATCTCTCATTACGACCAGACGAGATAACTATGCAGAAACCTGTTCCTGTCAAACAAGAAGAGGATGGGGAACATGGAGGAAGCAGAAGGAGCAAGAGTGCACAGAGTAGCCTGGGCCCACCCTCGTTGCACTTAACTATTCATTTGTATGACTTTCTCCAGAATGAAGGAACTTATTGGTAAGGGAAAGGTAGCATTACATTCAGCTGAGCTAGCCCTACAATACAGTGTGTCTGGTTTATCAGTGAATTTCCAGGAGACAGAACCGAGATTAAGGCCTCATGCCACAACTGTATGTATTTTGGGGTCTGCAAAAAACACAGATGTCCGTGTACATTCCATATTTTGCGGAAAGGAACAGCTGGCCCCTAATACAACAGTGCTATCCTTGTCTGTGATGCGGACAGTAATAGGACGTTCAATTTTACGCAGAACATACATACGGAAACGGAATGCACACGGAGTAACTTCCGTTTTTTTAGTGGACCCACTGAAATGAATGGTTCCGCAAAAAAAACGGAATGGACACTGAAGAAAAATATGTTCGTGTGCATGAGCCCTAATACAGTACTGCATGACAGTTTCACTCACAAAATAAAAGACAACATAAATGTATCACTCGAAACTGTACGAAGCTTTATGACGACAGGCGAGAGGTGTGGTGTCAGCGGAACAGCAGAGACTGCACACACTACATCATGCCAAGTCTGCAACATTTATTTAAAACCTAGAAAGTATTTTTTCTCCAACACTACACCCATGTTTTACTAGAAACCTAATAAAAAAAAAAAAAAAACACATGTCACCCAAATGTCTAACCGGAGTAACAAGTCTGAATGTTCCCAATTGCTGACACGACAAGGAACATCTGTACTGTAAATACCGAGAACCAAGACGTCTTCTGATTTCTTCATGTTTGTTATGGAAACAAACTAGGAAGAGATGAAGCAACTTAAAGACTGAAGCTGCCGCCAGAGCAGACAAGACACAGCACGGCGAGCCCGTCCCATCATGTACCCACGGCAAGAAAGTGCCGTCCAAGCCAGTGGCGAGACCCGATAGTGACGTGTACTCCTGTGCAGGCTTGGGAGATAAACTGCTGCAAGACACTTCTGGTGCCGCTTATCTTGGGGGAAGGGAAGTTCAGACACAAACAGGAGACATTATCTGATGAAAAACCTTTACTAGGCAGTTCTAAAGCTGAACACACACAAGAAAAGCTTTGCTCCATTCAATGGAGACGGCCTTGGCCATACCACAAGCGGCAGATCACCAGGCCCCAGGAATTTCCAGCTATCTGGGGCTAGATATATACATCTACACACACACACATACATACACTATGGGAGCCATGATACACAATGCATGTAGGTCATACACATAGATCTTTACTGTTCATGGCTGCTTGATACAAACATTTGGAAATGGAAATGTGCCAAAATTATCCTTTTATCTAATCTCTATTTTGTGATCAGATTTTTTTATTCTATTTTCTAAACATGATTATGGGGGCGGTCATCTTTCATGAGTTTTTCTTAACAGCATTAAAATAATTGCTTTACGGCATGGGCCATAGACATAACGATCTGGAGGGGACCTCAGTGACTTCTATGGAGAGTTTTCTAGGCCGCTCTGTGACCTGTGCAGAGGACATTGTACAGGGAAGGAGTAGATGAGCTCTGACAATCACCTATTGTGAATGGAGGATCCAGATTTACTGTAAACGTATCCTTTTTCCATGGGATAGCAGAAAGGTGACCGCTGGCCCCACGATCAAAAGAACATGGATCCAGTGCCCCTCTGTATGAATGGAGTGGTGGTCGAGCAAGCGTGCTAGCACTCCATGTATCTCTGGAGACAACCAAGCACTGTACTTGTCTTCAGCAGTTTCACATCTGAGGCAGATACCATCACCGCAGGATACTACCGCCTTCCCGCCGGACCTCATTGACTATAATGGCGCCAGCAGAGATCCTCCTTCTATCTGGCATTGTCCGCCGTCCAGAAACCAGAACACTCAGCCGCAGGTGTGAAAGAATCGTTAAGGTGTTGTGCAGTGGGTTTATACTGAGGACCTATCCTCAGGATTAGGCTCCATTCACACGACCGTATGTTGTCCGCAAAAAAACGGATCCATTTTTTTGCGGATTCGATGCTGTCCTATTCACTTCTATGGGGTCCTTTTCTTTCATTGCACAGCTCAGCAAAAAAAATGAAACACGTCCTATACTTGTCAGTGAAAATCAGGACATGACCCTATTGTAGTCTATGGATCAGAAAAAAAACCGGAATGCAATCTTAACTGTCCGCAAAAAAACGGATCCGCATTTTTGCGGACAGCACACGGTCGTCTGAATGAGCCCTTTAGTCATCAATTAAAGACTGGCGGGGTCTGACTCCAAGCACCCCTCTCCCCTCCGAAAAGGCGGGTTAAAAGGGTCGCAGTGCTAGCGCAAGCGCTACTTTCTCTTTAAAGTTACCTGCACGTTGTCTTTGTAGAGGCAGCGCAGTCTAATCACAACTGCGCATCCCCTTTTTCACACGTCTGTGAAGATGACCGGGAAGCATCCGTTTTTGGTCTGCGTGACCCATATGTGTCACCCATATTCTATGGACACTGCTTGGCTGAAAAATGGCATCTCCTATCAACAATCTCTGTCAACCACAGACCAAACATCCGTGTTGAACCCATGATTTTCACAGAGCTACAGTCTATGGTGTGTGAGGGATCCATAATCATGCACAAAGTAGGGCACGCTTCCGTGGTGTCACCGCTGATGCGCCAGACACATTAAAGTCAATGACTACGTGAGCCACCCTCGGAGACCATGGACAGCACATGTCCACAATTCACTGACATGTGAAAGAGGCCTAAGAAAGCCTTTATAAATCTTCCCCACCATCACTACATCCGTTTTAGGCTTTTCCTGCAAGTGTCTCTCAAATGTCCCCAGGTTTGCAGTGATGTATCATTGGACGCGCAAGCATATAAGCTACTTTAATAGAAAAAAAATAAAAAATCTGCAAAATCAGACAAATCACAGCATTTCTGCAGCGCCTAAACACCCCATGTTGATCATTTTAAAATTTGTACAACCATTTGTAGAACCATCATTCAGACATGAGCGTGACACGAGGGAAGCACCCAAATAACTGGGAAACATCTGACTGGAAATATTTTTCTAGGGCACGAGCCGAGCACCGGCGTTAGTCACAGTCTGATGAGCGCCTCACAAACAGCGGACCCCGGGCAGAACGTAGAGGATAATGATCATACACTGCCCTAGTAACGAGGGCCATGCCGGCATATGGGCTACGGCTCATGCCATCCACATCTACTCCAGCAGGTCATTCGGGATCTGTAAAACCACTTCATAAGACGTTATACGCTCTCATGTGGAAACGATGACATCACCGTCTCCATGGAGTAACGGAAGCCTGTGCCAGGCTGTAGGAATGACCGCTTCACACTTTAGGAAAACTGGGCCGCAGTTTATTTCCAACACATCTATAAAGGCAGACACTTCTCTGCTTTTATCTAAAAAACCCTATGGGCTCTGGAGTGGATACAATGGAGTGAAAACAAAAATTATTATTATTATTATTATTATTTTTTAATCAATGTGCCCCGGGTCTGGCGTCTTTTTCCCTCATTGTCTGGCGAGTTCATCCAGATTAAAAATGCATGGCGGTTGTTTGTACCGATTTGTATCTATTAAAAAATGCAAGTCATACAAAAGACATCACAAAACAAAAAGGCCACAAAAACTCAAGTCAGGCGTTACACAAGACTTTTTTGGGCCCCAAAAACACACAACATGGCGGCACCCATACGGAGTCATGCCGAGAAACAGAAGCTACCGCTGTGTACGGGTACATGCACATGGTGCAGACTAAGTGTGCAAAAAATCCACAGTTCAGTAGATGAGATTTTCAACATCTCACGTACGTGGCACAAGTTCCCCATGTAGGCACCAGTGGCGCAGATTTCACCGTTTCCAAATCAGCAACAAAATACTCAAGCAATACATGCGGATTTAGTGCGGAGACTATGGACAGACTACATGCGCGGATACCCGTGCGGTGCAGATTACATGTGGTTTAGAAATCCAGATTTTTGTGCAGATAGTCCACAGCGTAATTCAGTACAAACCAGACTTTCCAAATCTTACGTACACTGCATATTTTATATGCACAGAAATTGACTTCTCAACACGCAAGAAATGGCAGGAAACAGTCAGCAACCAATCACTATGCAGAGCGTCGAGACAGGACCGGGAAATGGACTGGCAGCGGATCAGTGAGGCGAGCAATGCTTCCTTTATTTTCTCTAAAAAACGTAATCCCCCTGGAAACCCCTATAAAGGGGTTATTTCGCCTCAGACATTGAAGACCTGTAGCTAGGTAGGGACCTGCACCTATCTCCAGAACGGGGCAACCCCTGAAGTGAAGGACTGCACGCTGCTCAAGCGCAGTCACCTTCTGTTCACTGCTACGGGAGTCTAAAAACAGCTGAGTGCTGACTTGGTTATTTCTGGCCGTCCCATAGATGTGTAATTATATCACAAAGGGATGATTGGCGCGATTTTCCGTCTCTAACTTAAAAGATACTCACTGACATAAGACAGTTAAAAGAAAATAACACTTTATTAAAGATACTTATTCCAATATGGCTGATCCCTCTCGAAATCTAGAGATAGGCAGATAAAGTATTTATTTAGAAGGGGTAAGTATACGTACAACTATCCAATGTATCTAACTGCGGATGCCTATAAGCGCTGTTAATGGATGTCCACAATGATGAGAACCATCCGCAGTGAACACGGCAATAGACCGCGCTGGGCTCTTGTATCTTTACAGTCCCAGCAATGCCACCACCGATAGTACCCCAGGTATATTTAAAAAGCCTGGTCCCCATCCAATGTTTTATGCATCAAGGGTCCATATATTTAGCCCAAGATATGGCACCATGCTGTCCGTATACTTGACAGAGTGGTCATCCGGAGGACCCCTACCGCCATTAGAATAAAAAGCTAATTAGCGCCGATACGGCTGCACAAACCATGTGCGCTTTCCTCCGCCAATTTCTTCATGTAGGCAACTAACCAGTCACTCAGTAGTCTCTGCACATAAGCTCCTGAGGACACAGGGTAACCAGAAATGCGTCGAGCAGCGCTGGGCATAATTAGTTAGCCTTTTATTCTGGGAGCCGCACCGCTCTGACTTTGATGGCAGAGTTTTCCGTAGGCCCCGCTTTTTCCTTAGTGCTGGGTCTGACCAATCTACCCCAATATCTGCAGTAAAGTGTATGAGAACATTAGAGATAACTGAAGACGGTAGAACACACAAGATAGCCCTGACCTCGTCTCGGCTAAGGAGGGGGGCTTTACCAAACAAATCGGTATGAGCAGCTCAGACTCACTGCAGGGGCCAAACAATAAGAACTTCCATAAAGATCAGTGGAAAACAACCCATAATGTCTAGAAGTATCACCTACCTGGACCCAATGCCACATGACAATTGTAGGGTGTATAAAACTGCCCCGTCAGGTTACAATAAGAACTAATGCCAACTGCTGAGGCTTCTGAGTAATCGGAGCTTCTTGGCACTGTTATAAAGGGCAGGTACCCACCTTTGCTAAACAATAACTTCATGCCTGATGCCTATTTCTCAGTTTTGTCAGGACCGCAGCGGGTCCGGCTATACATGACAGCACTGTCGGCCCATACAGGCTCTGTAAAGAGCTCCTCTCAATATGGACAGCAGAGGAGGACTATGCCGCCCAAGTGCAACCAGAGGGGTAGCCAGGCGGACTGCTCACCTCCACCGACATGGCAGAAAAAGTGTGTGTGGGGGGGGGGGGGACCACGGGCTGCCTAAGACCTCCACACGGCTAGCACACTGACCCATTCATTTCTATGGGGTCATGCCCACACCTGTCTGTTCTGAGGGCCATTCCACATGTCCTCTCCTGGTCATTACTTACTATCGATGGGAGTGAGAAAAGTGTGGAGCGCACATTAAAAGTATCCGTATTTTGTGGAACCGTCGCTGACTTGAAATAAGGACACAGCACGAGGTCATATAGTCGAAACTTCTTAGAACATGTGTCAGGTTTACATTATTGATGTTTAAAAATATAGCAGTAGTTATTACCGGGTGTAGCGCGCAGTGGTGAAACCGCAGGATAGGTACCTGGAAGATGGGCCCATAAAGCACCGTCTACAGCCTGCAAGTCTATAGCAGGGTTCATTCACACAACCGGACTGCAAATTGCACATTCGCAAAACATGGATACCGGTCGTGACTCGTGTGCCTCCCGCATTTTGTGGAACGGTCCTATCCTTGTCTGTAATACGGACAATAATATGACAAATTCTATTCTTTTGCGGAACGGACCTGGAACGCACGCAGAGTAATTTCCAGCTTTTTCTGTGACCCCACTGAAGTGAATCTTTCTGCATACTGGCCGCGCAAAAAAACAAACCCTTCTTGTGCATGAAACCTTAATCTGTGCTGTATGGATGTGGCGGTACACACAACCAAATGTGCTATGGAGGGGACTGAGCAAAAACGAAAGGGAGTCGTTGCAATTAAACAGAACCTGTCACCATAAAACGCAGTCCGCTCTGCAGGTCGCAGAGCAGGAGGAGCGGAGCAGACGGATGTACGCTTATGCAAGAAAAGATTCAATGTAACTTGTACTTAATTGATCTGATGCCTCTTTCACACTTTTTTGTGGATTGGATGTGGACTTTCAACGAAGTTGAGAAAGATGCGGACACCACACTGTATGCTGTCCGCATCCGTGTCTCTGTCCCGTGGCCCTGCCCCCCCAAAAAATAAAAAATTTGAACATGTCCTGTCTGTTTAGTGGACAGGAATAAGCATTTGTAACATAGTGCGGGACCTGAGGAAGAGGAAAATGCAGGATCGCACACAGATCGCAAAACACGGATATGGTCCTGCGCATGAGGCCGTTATTCACACATCAGTGATTTTCCACTGACCATGGGTCTAAGACACATTCACTACCTGGTCTATAACGTGGACCAAATGTGGCGACATCCGTGTTCTGTCAGTGGGTCATGGACCATTGATAGGAGATGCTCTGGAAATTCATTTTCAGCTGAGCAGTGCCCGTGGAATACAGATGACACACGGAACCTTCACGGATGAACCACTGACCGCCTTTTCACGGATGCGAGAAAGAGACCTAGACCACTGCTCATTTTGGGTGTAACCTTGTAGGCAGTCTAAGGGCTCATGCACACGACCCTTGTTTAGCGGTCGTCAATTTGCGGATCTCTGCTGTACGGACACAGAATGCTCACCGAGTCATTTCCGTTTTTTAAGCGAACTGTTCTGCATACGGGCCGCAAAAGAATGGAAATGATAAATAAAAGAAACTTTTAGTGCATGAGCCCTAAGGACCCTTCACATTTTTTCGGCGATCCGGCTCAGTTCCTCTGCGGCGTGAAGTAGAAAACTCCTGAGGGGAACTGAGCCGCAATCGTTCTCAGACACCAAACAGCGTCGGACACAAGAACGCTGCGCGCTCAGTTCTCCGGTCCGGTGCCATCAGTGGATAGACGCCGGATCGGTGATGTGCCCAGCCACAACTGACACACATGAGGCGGCCCTTACACATTGACTGGCAGCCTTCCCAGTACGAGTGCGCATAGACATTACAGATTAGCTCCGCCCACTGGACTCCTAAGGACAGAACGCGCAGAGATTTAGATCGATACATTTTTCGACAAAACGATATATCACCCCGGCCGGCCCCTCCTGCACCACCACACGCTGCCTGCACGTTGGGATACATTCTCGAAATGACGGGTTCCTTCTAAGCAGCCAATCAGGTCATTGCGTTTATCGTCCAAGCAGCGACTTGAAATAAGAGCCACGACCGGATTGGTTCCTAGAAGCAACGGCCTCACTCTTTCCATTACAGAACACTTTTGAAGTTTTATGCAGGAAATGATCTCGCGGTTTAATAGGAGCGCCAAGAATCCGGTAATCCCACCAGCGCTATGCTGCAGAGAAGCCGGACGGACCTGGTAACATATATTTACCTCATACTGTAGGCGCCAGCACCCAACTCTTGCCCAATCCCAGATAAACTGGCATCGAAGTCCTGCACCAGTCCCGATTCAATGACTTCATCAGCCAGAGGTAACTTTAATGCCCAGGCCATGCTTGGAGGAGGAGGAGGGGGGGGGTCAGCAGAAATGTCACAGTCCGCGGAGTCCTCGGTGAGGGGGAGACACCAGCACCACAGCAATGTCCTCACTAACCACAAAGACACGGAGCCGAGCCCGCCCAGAGGATATGACGGCTGCTGGACGAGGACATGCCAGGGCTGAGCCTCACCGCTCCTCGGGAAGGGCTGCACAAACAGACGAGCCGCCGCTTCCTACAAGACCATGGTGGGCGCCGGAGGAGGCAATGTGCCTGGAAATCAGCCTCCCCGGTACACTGCGTGCCCAGCGCTCACCAACATGTACCGGGCTCCTCTCCGCTGCTTTCCTCGGGACGCAGGTGACAAGCAGCCGAGGCGGCTCAGCAAGGCAACATGGAGGAAAACGCAGGAGCAGCGGCTGCGACAACCGACACGACGCACAGCGTGACGTCAACAGAGTACGCCCTCCTACTCGGCAGCGCTCCACCAATCAGGCGCTTGTCAGGAACACCCCTCGCGATAGGCTGGCGGACGCTCTAGCTGAGGGGAGAAGGCGAGTGGGCGGAGCTACGAGGCGGAACTTGCCTCTGGTTGGCCGGTTAAGAGCATGTGCGGGCCAAGGAGTTCGCGGCGTGACGTCACCGTGTGTCACACGGGAAGTGGACGATGTGTGCGGGGACTTATTACATAAGGGCACATTCCCAGCTGCTGCGGTGTGGATGGGTGGCAGCTCCTGCAGATAGGCTGGGGGCAGGCGACCACATGGGTAGTCTCGGTGTTACTGTGGGGCGAAAATAAGGAGAGTAATGCAGCCTGTGACAACTCAGCGTGCTGCAACCCCGGGGGCTGGCATGGCCGCAGTTCAGAACACCTGGCTCAATAAGCGTAGGGTTGCCACCTTTCCCAACAAAAAATACCGGCCAAGTTAAGCCACACCCCAAAGGGTGTGTGGTTGTGGTGCATGGCTTAACATGGGGTGTTAAAGGGATTGTGTCCTCAGGATTTTAGCGAAAGCTTTTCAAACTCGTCAGTCTCCTCGATTTAGTTTAATATATACTAGTCTTACTGCCATATGTCATTTCTGTAAAAATAATGCTTGTATTCATATGCAAATGACCTAAGGAGCCCAAGGGGCTGTCCCTCAGGCTGTTGGACCCCAGCCGCGCCCATTCTCTCGGAGCCCAGCACCGCCCCACGGTAAATTATTTACTCCTTTCGCGCCGATGTCATGGTTCTGGTGTGCCATAATCTCGTGCATGCGCCCTGTAACCACTCGTCAGCTCCTGTGCGGTGTCCTGGTAGCAGCCTCAGCGAATGAAGCGTGCATGCGCCAGCTGTCTGCGTGCTTCGCTCGACCCGGAAAGGAAGAGCGGAGTGGCCCCGACATCCCTGACAGGCAGAGGAGTGAGGTGCAGAAGAGGAGGCACGCAACAGAGCCAGCCACTGAGGAGGCAATATTGCAAACCTACATGAAAAAAAGGTACAAGGTGCACAGTTCTTCAACTGCAGAGGAGCGCTCATTACATAGATGGAATAAAGAAAGGCCATAATGGGGGTCATGCATCCAAAATAAATCATCAAGGGCTTGGAAACACATTCAGGGCAGGTGATCATGTACAGCATAAAAGATTGGGGGCACTTGGAACAATACAACATATAGGCTACTGTAAAATCAAGTCACAAATCAAGGTGACAAGAGGTGTGGCACCATCTGTCACTCAGACATGCAGCAAGGTTTGGGGGGCAATGCCACATGGACTGTGGCAGTGTCACAGAGACATGGATCAAGGTGTGGGGGTGATGTCACAATTACTCTGGGGGTGGCACAGAGACATGGTGGTTTACGGTACTTTTACAGTACTTAGAGAGTGTCTTCAAAGTTTGAGATAGTAAAGTAGGTCAGACAACAACTATTCAAAAACAATATATTTTATAAAAATTTCATTATAGTTTCAGAAAGCTTGACAAAACATAACTTTTAATTGTCATATTATTGATTTTAAAATTTTTGAATTTCATCGTGATAGATGATTTTGAACGGTAACTTAAATAAAAAACAGAGAAAAAAAAACTAATTAAAGCTTCCTATGTTATTTTTAGTGTAGTGGGATTGTTCATCTAAAATCTATTATTCATTATATCATATAGGTTGACACATAAGGGATTATACATCTGTTATTTATTTCTCTATCCCCTATAAACACTAGATTGGGGTAAGTGAAATTTTCCTCCGTTACAACCAAGTTTGCTGCAAAATGTAATGATGGATTCCGTTTGGTGAAGAGAGGTAATGAAGAAAAAGAAGATTTCATCAATGCAATTGCCATAATCGGAAGATACAGTCTACATTATAGTTTAATTCAAGTTTAAGGAATTTCTTCTAATTTAGGTTCATTTCTCTTTTTTTTAGGTAGAAAATGCCGTTCTGCATAATAAATAAGTGTCTTAGCACGTTACCAACGCACATTCCCTCCGCTTCCACATAGGATATGGTGCTAAGAATGTGTCCAAAGACATACGATCATTAAGCAGAGTTTAATATCAATGCTGGCACAATATCTACGATCTTATAGTATTTTACGATTGGCAGTAAGCCTTTGAATCAAGGGGGTAGCGTTTTACTATTGCGCATTTTTATGTTAATACTGTGTATGTTATTTTATATTGGTAATAAATGTTTATTGATGTGAATACAGCATCCTTTGTTCTCAGGTTTTTGAGTGCCCCTCTATACACATTTTTTACAAGATATCAAATTACACCATTTTCCAAAAGATCTCACAAGGATAACTTTGTGGTTACAAAGTATGAATCAAACATTTGAAGATCTTCCTGGTTTGGCACGGAGGATATTTGAAGGAACCCTTTAAAACAAATATGGTATTTGCTCTAAACACTTTACCACTGAATATTATATTATCAATGTGGGTGGCCGAACTCTAAGGCCTGAAGCTGTTCTAACTATATTTCCACTAGTTGAAGAAGAAGAAAAAAACAATACAGGAAAATTCAAAAAAATTCGACCCTTAACACACAAGTGTCCTTTTAAAAAAAAAAAAAAACATGACAATGATTGACTTTGAAGAAAATATTCCTAGAAGACATTTGTGAGCAGCATACCATTACACAGTTTGTGGATACTGGTACCCAAACAGAATTGTCACTACTAAATGTAGTTGTTACCATGATCGATAGTTGAGTAATGCTTCAGGATCTTAGAGAACAATTTGAAACCCCAGGTAAGTACTATAAAGAACCTATGCAATCAACACCACTGGAAAAGATGATACCAACCAGTTCAACTAACAAGATCTTTTTTGATTCTCCACTCAAAAAAGACCGTATCTGAATATTGGATTAGCTACTCATGACGAAGAACTTACTATAGAAGGAATTGAGCCACTTTTTCCAATCACTTACAACCAAGTCTTTGCAGAAAATAATTCTAAAGACTCAGCCCAAAATGGTTCAGTAATTCTAATGGATAAAGAAGACGAAAGCTACGCTCCAGAGATGCCTAGTATGGATACTTTGGACCTCCATGATTGTGTTTCACTTTTTCCCGAGTACATGAAGCTGCCACCGTTATCTTTCTAAAAAAAAACTACGAACTCCCCATTATCAGTGATAGAAAATTCCTGTTTTTTGAGTCATGTTTGGACAATCTTATCATAAAAGTTAAGTGTCAACATAAAGAAGATTGCAATTTTATGGTCCATAGCTTCAAGAAAACAATAGAAGGAACATACTGTAAAATTACCGGAAAATGTTTTTTAAGGCCACAGATTTACTATCTTCAAGAGTCAGCCAAGAGTTGGTAAATATTGTGCCGGTAATGTTCTAACCGTAGCAAAAATAAAGATCTTTTCTTCAGACTGTCATGTGAGTATAAGAAAGAAGATGCATACAGACTACCCAATGATTAACCATCAATTTGATGTCTGGCACTTTACTAAATCCATCAAGAAGAAGCATCATAATGCCAGTAAACTGAAGTTCTGTAAAGAGATCACACCAATAGGGTGGATAAAATCGCACTACGCTTTTGGTGGTGTGTGAAGACCTGCGACAACAATCCGGATTTATTGCAAGAAAAATGGCTCTCCCTACTACATCACATCGTTGACAAACACCAGAGGGATGGAAGACTTTATAGTGCGTGAAAGCACGGTCCCCTTTAAGAAAGGAATGAAGACAAAATCTTTTGCCTGTCAAAAGAAAAACTATCGTATAAAAATATAATGAAGATAGTCACCAGTGATGTTCTAAAGGTCTTGCCTCATTTAATTCACAACTGCCACACCGGCCTATTAAAAAGCTTCCATAGTCTGGCACTGAAATTCCGATCAATGCGCATCCATTTTGGAATTGATGCAATGGAGACCAGAACTAACTTGCCGCACTATCTCATAACCACAATGTGAGAAGACCACAAGCAATTGTGCATGTGTCCCGAAACAATACAGAAACAGTGGGAGCAAAGCGTACTAGAGTCCTTCTTCCAAAAGGGAATTCCCGTTGGATCATTTGCAACATATATAAAAAGGTGAAATTGCTTGAAGGCATCTGTGTGGATGTGCTTCAAATCTGCAAAGGATCATTGAAATCAGATTGGAAGTCACGAGCTCCCAACCTCCCACACAATATAGCAAACATGGAAAAACCAACCAAGGAAGGAAAAGAGGCAACAAATTAGTCGATATCGAGCGACTGCTACCCCAACATTGTAACTTTTAAGATAAGTGTAATCCATTTCACCTCTCAGTTTTCAATGTTCTACCTGTGATTTTACCCTGCTATGTGTGTTTCTTTTCCATTTTCTTTTTTAGACTAACCATTTAGTTGAAAAGCAATAACAGTTATTTATTGATGATACTCTGCTAACCAGACAGTCCAAGGAAATAATTTGGTAAGTTTTCTAAAGATATTATTTCTCAACAGTTGCTGAATTGATTTGATCTTAGTGTATTAATATATATATATATATTTTTCTTTTAACAGGATGCCGATTATTTCTAATGATGTTCTGAGATTAATTTACTACCCGGTTTTCTTTTGATTCATAAACTTAAAATTTACTCAGTTTAAAGAGTTACAATTTTATTAACAAAATAGCAATAAATCTAATAATAAATAAATAGAAAGGTAGAGTAGAATCACGTCAAGTATAGGCTAATACTGGACTGCATTAACTGGTATTTTTAATAGTATAAAAACATTATAATAGCTAATATTGGTACATGTAATATTATAATATAAAATATTTAATATCGCATATTTTCGTTGCATTTATTTTTTTCGGGCGGTTTTCCAGTTCCCGGAAATTTTCAAATGTCCTAAGGCATAATTTTGATAATATTTATGTATAATTTAATAATTTCTAAGCAACCAAAACCAGCTAAATTCCTCTATTTATTTCGATAATGCAAAATATATCAAGTCTAAGGAAGTAATAGAAAAGTCACGCAGGCAAGCAGATTCGATTAGGCCACATATAAAAATTTATTTTTTAGTGGTTACCATCAATGAATATGTGCCAAATCTAGGTTCGGGTTGAAAAAAACAACAGTTGTAGATAGTTTTTTGTACCCTATACCAGTGTAGCCTCCATATATTGTCCTGTCTCATAATCAGTAATGGCGATCGATGACCCAATCACTGATGTGATGTCATGGCTATCAGTATAAGTCATAAAATATTTACTGGCATGACTTGCACGGCCTAATACAAAATTAAAGGGATTGTCCGGGTTCAGAGCTGAACCTGGGCATACATATATTTTCCCCATGCAGCCACACTGATTTTAGCATCGGAGCATAAATATATACAATAACACACTTCTGCAGGCTAGGGCAACGCTAAAGCCTGCCCATCAGACCCAGTGACGTCACTGAACACACTGCTGGGTGGAAGCCTCCCCCTGGCAGCCCTATGGAGAGCCCGGTACGTTACCGTAATTCCATAAAATGCCTTTGCCCTGTGCAATTCAGTGCAGGGCAAGGGAGAGTATTGGAGCATAAAATGCTCCAATGCTCATGTTAGTCGTGCGGTTTGGTTTAAAATCGGTATGTTCTGGTTCAGCTTTGAACACAGGCAACACCTTTAACTAAAATTTCAGAATTTATAATTTTTCAGTGACTATTTAGGAGAGTGGCATTTGATTTAAAAACAACATTAAAATAAAAAATTAGATTCAACACGAGTTTAGACTCTTGACTTTATTACTTGTTAGATACAAACAAAGGCACTTTAAATATGTGATCAAACATAATGAAAGCGAAGATACAATGTCAGTTGGGACATCCTTGACTAACAACGGTATGCTGTTTTGGGAGTTAGTGTAGCTCACATGCAAAATTCCATAAAACCCACCTTGGGATCTGCTCTTTCTGTGTCAGATTGAACAATGTTGACAAGGAATAGGAGGAGTCAGCTGGCTTCTTAGCACATAAGCCATGAAATCAGTGTGTGTGATGTCACTCCCTATGGCATCTATGCGTCTAACATCTAACAAAGCATAAAAACAAAAACAGTACTGTTTGGATCACCAACATTAGAGGTGGATAGTTGTGGAGGGGAAACATAACTTAGAATAATAATTTTGAACTACAGTAAATTAACAGACTATAGATTATGTCAACTCCAAAAGATATATAAAATTGTCTGCTTAACCTTTAATTTGGCAGATCCATGATTCAATACTTTTTTGTGTCTATCTTTATAGAAGAGTTTCTTGTCTCAATAATTAATGTCAGAAAGTATGTGCAGTGTCGAAACCATTCCCCCGCTCGAGTATTTTCGCATTACGCTGTGATCTACTACCGGATTGGGTGCACAAGCTCAACAATAAACATTTGTGCTCGCCAAGACGTACAGGTGTGTGAAAGTTTACTGGTGACCCTATGCATCGATTTACAGAAAAGTAGCTCACTGCGTAATCTATAAATTAGCAGTGGGAAGACATGGTGTGTACACTGCACCGACATTCCAGTGTCTGACATTGTGAAAATAAACTTTCCAATCAACCAATGATGGTTGAGTAAGGGGGGAGCTTGGAACTTTAGACATTACAGACCCAACTGACTTTATTATCACTTGCCATCCGAAAAAACCTTGGGTTTTGGGTGAAAAACCTTTGGGAGGTGACCGATTCAATTTATCATTATGTTTACAAAAGCATGTGTCAAAGACATTAATAATAAGTACAAATGAAGATGTGCTTTTAACGGATTTCCAATATAAGCGCTATTCTGGATGGCTCTTTCATATGAACAAGTCCCTTTTGGGAATCAGGAGACAGGTATGAGCATAAGGGTCCATTCACACGTCCGCAAGTTGGGTCCGCATCCGTTCCGCAATTTTACAGACCCATTCATTTTCAATGGGGCCGGAACGGACACTATGTGCTGTCCGCATCTGCACTTCCGGATCCACAAATTCCGTTCCCGAAAAAAATAGAACATTTCTAGCAACAGAGACGCATTATTCTATCGTGATGTAGTACAGTATATAGGTAAGCAAGCACTGCCACCGCAGCTCACTTTTTTTTTTTATCTTGACTTTCAGGATGACTCTGTATACATAAGGTCAAGCAGAGTCACAAAGCAAGTGATTTGCTCAATTGAAAAAGCCAAAATGCAAGAAAGCAATTAGAAATGTTTTGTCTCATTCAAAGGCCATGAACTCGGCAGGGCTATCGGGATGTGGTTTGTAACCCATGTATGCCTGGTCTGGGTCTGGAAAACAATTATGTACTGTTTTCACAACGCATGATGGAATTGGACACCTTATTTAGGCATCCATCACTTATAGGCTATTATGACAGATTCTTTTTTTTTTACGGGACACAGCAGGATGGAATACAGCAGTCTACTACACTATTCCATGCTGGTTCTTTTGCAGTATACTGACCTATACCAGCCCGATAGAGGGCAAAAGAATACTCAGACTATTGAAACTCTATTCATACATTTAGCGTGTGCGTCCAGAGGTTCACAGGTGTACACAAAAAACGTAGATGAAGACAATGTAAATCATCTATGAAAACAAATGCTTGCATTAGATCATTCCGGTATCGGTTTTGTTTATAACGAAATTCAAAGACGGAATGCAAAACAGAAGCCTTCCAGTTCGGCCTGTCATTCTGCTAGTTGATCCAGAGGAATGCAAAAAAAAAAAGCCAATTTTCCCGATTTAAGGGGAATAAAAAATTCTTTCCCGACTCCAATCAGGCAATCAGAGTAACTCCCTGGATCAACGACCCCTCTCTAGCAGCTATAGCCTGTAATATTATTACACTCCAGAAATAAATCCAGTCCCCTCTTGAATTCCTTTATTGTACTCACCATCACCACCTCCTCAGGCAGAGAGTTCCATAGTCTCACTGCTCTTACTGTAAAGAATCCTCTTCTATGTTTGTGTGCAAACCTTCTTTCCTCCAGACACAGAGGATATCCCCTCGTCACAGTCACAGTCCTGGGGATAAATAGATGATGGGAGAGATCTCTGTACTGACCCCTAATATATTTATACATAGTTATTAGATCTCCCTTCAGTCGTCTTTTTTCTAAAGTGAATAACCCTAATTTTGATAATCTTTCAGGGTACTGTAGATCCCTCATTCCAGTTATTACTTTAGTTGCCCTCCTCTGAATCCTCTCCAGCTCTGCTATGTCTGTCTTGTTCACAGGAGCCCAGAACTGTACACAGTACTCCATGTGTGGTCTGACTAGTGATTTGTAAAGTGGTAGGACTATGTTCTCATCACGGGCATCTATGCCCCTTTTGATGCAACCCATTATCTTATTAGCCTTTGCGGCAGCTGCCTGACACTGGTTTTTGCAGCTTAGTTTGTTGTTTTTTAAAATTCCTAGATCCTTTTCCATGTCAGTGTTACCAAGTGTTTTACCATTTCGTATGTACGGGTGACTTGCATTATTCCTTCCGATGTGCGTAACTTTACATTTGTCAGTATTAAACCTCATCTGCCATTTCTCTGCCCAAGCCTCCAATCTATCCAGATCCCTCTGTAGCAAAAAACTGTCCTCTTCAGTGTCAATTACTTTACACAGTTTAGTGTCATCTGCAAAAATTGATATTTTACTGTCCAAGCCTTCTACAAGATCATTAATAAATATATTGAAGAGAATAGGGCCCAATACTGACCCCTGTGGTACTCCACTAGTGACAATGACCCAATCAAAATGTGTACCGTTAATAACCACCCTGATAGCAGTCAGTTCATAGATCAGAATTTAGCGTTTACTTTACACAGCGCTTAAGACAGAAAATGCAGAGAAAAGCATAGACAGCGGCAATGGCAGGGAGGCCCTCCGCATAAACAAATAGCTAATGGGGAGGCCAGTTGTCAGACTGCTGCTCATCATAAATAGATGTATCCCGATGATATATTGACAATCTTATCAAAGGAAACAACTACTGCTAAGTGCACAGAGGGGAAAAGCACCTCACCAGTTGACATCCTTTTCAGCTGGTGTTTGATCTTGTCCAATAGTCCTTAAAACAATATTAACAGTGTCCTCACCCTGACAAAAAATGTCAAAATACTCATGTTGAATAATGCAATTAAAATTGCATAGGTAGGGTTCCACATTGGCTATTTATTATCAACAGATTGACTCAATGTTTGTAGGCATCTGTATACAGTTAGAACAAGTACACCAACTCAACTCCTGTTCGCTGTTCTGTCTGCTCCAATGTAAAGATAATGTAATTGGAATTTTGGCTCAATAGAGGATTTGATTGAAAACATTCTATGTCAGAAGCATCACCAGCATATTTTAGCCTTGGTTCATGTAACAAGGTCAGCATCTAAAAAAAAAAAAGATTACTTATTTTGAAGTTTACATTATATCATTTAAACAATTATTAAAATAATAAATTTAACAGGAAATTAGTGGTCAAATGACCTCCTCATCCGTTTCGCTTCTTTGTGCGCCAACATTTGGATTTGCAAATAGTGTTGCTGTTGGTGTCATCATTTTCGAATAGTTCCTATGGAGAAAGATAATAATTTGTCATTCTACAAACGTCCAAGTAACGACAAAAAAATATAAAAATAGAGACTGGCGTAGTTATGGCCACAACCCATCAAATATGCTGGGAGGTTTAGGGAGGAAAAACCGTTCGTGCAGCCCGATTTAGGTGGGTCCTTCTTGCCATACTTGGCGGGTTGTGGCTGTATATCCCACAATCTACGTTATATTGCCAGACGTTTAAATGGATTGCCGGGGGTCAACAGTGGTGTCCATTACTAATAGATATGGCTGGATGTTCCGCTTAGCATGTCAACCAGCCGTATCATGGTAACGCTCGTGTAAAAGTAAGCTTACCATTAAGTTGAAACTATCATCCAGGACATAGCAAGCCAACACATCATAGTTTGTATTGATATGAATAGAAGAATTGTCTGTGTTAATCCTTAGTTCTAAGTCCTCATGTTGCAAGGTGATTTCTCCATCAATTAAATATTTAATTATTGACTTATAATCTTAAAATTGTACGTGAGTCAGAACATACCCAAACATTCAGTAAAAAAACTTAAAAAAATTGCTACCAATTAATCGATTGCCATGATTAAAATCAGCGTTAGTTAATGTTAAAGCCTGCTAGATCTTGAGAAAAAGGTACATTGGCGCCATTGTATATATTGGGGACTGACGTAGCTGTTGCCACAAACATGTATGTGTATATATATATATATATATATATATATATATATAACACACATATACTCAACCTGTGCAGGCCTTTATTATGCCAGGGCGCTTCATTGACAGTTCCAGAAGACTGTTCCCCTGCCAAAATAGGCAGCAGGCAGGGGCGTAGCTATAGGGGTTGCAGAGGTAGCAGGAGCCTGAGGGGGCCCAAAGGCCCTTGTGCCGCATAGGAAGACACACAAAGCACTGAGCGTAGCACTGAGCTACGCCTCTGGCAGCAGGATATGCTACCACTGATGTAAGCTCTATAAATATATTATTATTGCTGTATGGACCGATTGTCCATTACACTTCATAGGTGCCAAGTTCAGCAAATATATGGGCCAATTTGATTACAGTACTTCATCTATATCCCTCATATATTAGGAGCGTGTAAAGCCACTGTGTGGAGAGCATGAATGTGCAATAGTTTAAATATGTCACTGTAGAGAAATATGCACCCATAACTGTAAAGTAGAATGCAATAATAATTGAACATTTAATAAAATCCCTTACAGATTGTGGCTTTACTGAAGTGGATGGTTGCATGTCCTCCGCCTCAGACATATTTTTTTTGTATCGAACCTTGAAAAAATAAAGATTGCATTGAGTTAGACTATACAGAACATATATTTAAAAAGATATATATATTAATTGCACTGAAACGCATAAACATAACATAGAAACATAGAATGTGTCGGCAGATAAGAACCATTTGGCCCATCTAGTCTGCCCAATATACTGAATACTATGAATAGCCCCAGGCCCTATCTTATATGAAGGATGGCCTTATGCCTATCCCATGCATGCTTAAACTCCTTCACTGTATTTGCAGCTACCACTTCTGCAGGAAGGCTATTCCATGCGTCCACTACTCTCTCAGTAAAGTAATTCTTCCTGATATTACTTTTAAACCTTTGCCCCTCTAATTTAAAACTATGTCCTCTTGTAGCAGTTTTTCTTCTTTTAAATATTCTCTCCTCTTTTACCGTGATGATTCCCTTTATGTATTTAAAAGTTTCTATCATATCCCCTCTGTCCCTAGCGTAGCTAGCTTTTTATTTATATTGTTTTATGTATGTTTTTTAAATAAATAATTTTATAGGATGCAGAGCAGCGTGCTTTTTTTTTAGTTTTTTTTCCCCTCCACTCCTCGATGAGCAAACTCGTTCTTATTTGTATTTCGGACTTCAACTGAAACAAAGGAAATATAAAAGTAGAAATATTTGGTATTGTGTCCATAACAACCTGCTCTTTAAAAATAGTACATGATCTAACCTGTCAGGTGAACACTGTAAAAAACAAAAAATAAAAACTGTGCCAGAACAGACATTTTTTAGTTACCTTGCTTCACAAAAAGTGTAATATAGAGCAATCAAAAGTCATATATACCACAAAATAGTACCAATAAAAGTGTCACCTTATCCTATTATTTCCAAAATGGGGTCACTTTTTTGGAGTTTCTACTCTAGGGGTCAGGGGGTCTATAAATGTCATATGGCAACTTAAAATTATCCCAGTAAAATCTGCGCTCTAAAATCCATATGAAGCTCCTTTCCTTCTGCGTCCTGCCATGTGCCCGTACAGCAGTTTACGACCACATGTGGGATGTTATTGTAAACTGCAGAATCGGGGTAATAAATATTGAGTTTTATTTGGCTGTTAACCCTTGATGTGTTACAGGAAAAAATGAATTAAAATGGAAAATCTGCCAAAAAAGTGAAATTTAAAAATGTCATCTCCTTTTTCCCTTAATTCTTGTGGAACACCTAAAGGGTTAACAAAGTTTGTAAAATCAGTTTTGAATACCTTGAGGGGTGTAGTTTCTACAATGGGGTCATTAATGGGTGGTTTCCACTATGTAAGCCCCACAAAGTAGCTTTAGAATTGAAGTGGTCCTTAAAAAAGGGGGTTTCGTAAATTTTCGTAAAAATTTGTTTCTAAAATTCTAAGGCTTATAAGATCATAAAAAATAAAATTACATTTACAAAATGATGCAAACATGAAAGTGGACATATGGGAATTGTCAAGTAATAAGGGTACTTTCACACTACTGTTTTTCCTTTCCGGCATAGAGTTCCGTCGTTGGGGCTCTATGCCGGAAAAAAACTGATCAGTATTATCCCCATGCATTCTGAATGGAGAGAAATCAGTTCATTATGCATCAGGATGTCTTCAGTTCAGTATGTAAACGTTTTTAGACTGGGAAAATACCGCAGCATGCTTCGGTATTATCTCAGTCTAAAATTCTGGAACATATGACGGAATGTCGGATCCGGCATTAATTCCCATTGACATGTATTAGTGCGGGCATTACAAATACCACAACGACGGATCCGTCCTTCCGGACTGCGAATGCGCAGACTTTTAAAACTGTGAAAAAAAAACAAGACGGATCCTTCTCTCCGTCTGAAAGCGGAGAGACGGATCCGCACTTGCAATGCCTTTGTAAGATGGATCCGCATCTGGATCCGTCTCTAAATGCTTTCAATTGTCATGTGCTATGACGGATCCAGCGTGTAGTTCCGGCGACGGAACTACCTGGCAGATCCTCACACCGCAAGTGTGAAAGTAGCTTAACTCTTTTATGATGTATCACTATCTGCCTTAAAAGCAGATAAATTCAAAATTAGAAAATTGCAAATTTTTCTAAATTTGGGGTAAATTTTAGCTGAATTATATTGACTACAATTTTTCACTATCATGAAGTACAATTTGTTGTGAGAAAACAATCTCAGATTTGCTTGGATAAGTAAAAGCATTCCGAAGTAATCACCACATAAAGTGACACGTCAAGTTTCCAAAAAACGGCCTGGTCCTTAAGGTAAAAAATGGCAAGGTCCTTAAGGTGTTATAGTAGCCCTGGAAAAAAATATAAAACTGCCCTGATGATGTTGGTGGTTCCAAATTGACAGAAGGTGAGGCAACAAAAGTAGATAGGGCTAATATAAGTTGGCAGGGGCAGTATTACCATAGTGCAAAAGAAAATACCATCCCACAAGTCCAAATACCACAGTGCAGCACAAAATACATTCCCGGAAGCTATCCTTCTGTGGTGGCCATCAATAGCTGTCACGTTCTGTTCTCCTCCAGTTGTCTCTAATATGGATATGGAGCAGGAGGTTTAGGAAGTGAGATGTGGGATACAACACAAAGCCAGCCCTACCTTCAGCATGCTGCCTGGACTTCCTCTAACAATTACCTCTATAGTTCCCCCAGTAGTATTTACCGGGACAAAGGCAGTAAGGGAGGCTTGGGTGGCCCTGTGGGCATCGGCACATCTGGAAAATTCCCTGTAGGGACTATGATCAATACCCTGGATACATCCCAACTAAATTGCCTACTCTTGACGCTGTCCATACATATTCACAAATTAAAATAAAACATAACTTTTATTTAGGTCAAGATACAAATTCCCAAGGATCACAGTTTAAAAACCCTAGATGGTTGTAATAACCCTCAAGTGTATAATAATGTTGCTTGTATCTGTAGGGTTATGTATTTGCCGTGCTGTTCGCGCGATGCAGCCGGCAATAACCTCTTGTATTAGGCCAGCAAGGTGGCGCTGTAAGTTATTTACTACCATTCCTAGCATGGGCATTAAAACTTAAATCGCACTGCCCCCCGACATGTTTCGCCAAGATCCCTTGGCGTCTTCAGGGGTGCAGGCAGTGTGCACAGGTCATCAGTATAAAAAAAACTTGTAAAACCCCTTTAAAAGTAGTGCGGGCTGTCATCTTACTAGGGTTTTAGAGGATAACTATTAGATCAGTGGGGGCCTACTGCTGGGACCCCATCTATTACAACAATGAATGGAGCAGCAGGTCGAACGTGCGAATTGCCGCTCTATTCATCTCTATTGGACTGTGGGAAATAGTTTGGTACAATACTCACCTTTTTCTAGCAGGTCCCCTAGAGATGAACGGAGCAGCTCAGCCTACCCCTGTTATTGTGATCGGTGGGAGTTGCAGTGTTAGGGTCTCCATGGATCTAATCATTATCCCCTATTCTGTGGATAGGGGATAATGCACTTCATCCAATAATGCAAAAATATATTGAGTGGGTGGACGCACTGTATCACTAGTACACCAGTGAGGTGCTCTCAGTCTAGCAGTACCACCTCTCTGCTTGATTGAGTATAGTATGAAAAGGAAAATAATAGACTGGGCACTCTACTGGAAAACTGTGGCTACTAATTTATTTGGGTTAATTGAAATAAAATAATACATAAAAAATCATTTGGCACATAAATAAATGACTCCTAGCAGGCTAGCCCATGCACAGTGCAGTCTAGTGACACGGGAAATTGGTAGGTATAGTGGATAAAAATATATATATGGACAAACGTAGTCCAAATCACACTGGTGGTGATTGATATGATGACCTGCAAGACGTGTTATGTCCAATAGGGACTGTCTCTGCAGTACATCTAACTCAATCCCGCCTATATGTCCCACCAATAGTGTCCTTCAACCTAGTAAAATTAATAATGGGTATAAGAGTAGGAAAATATAAAAAGATATAAAAAATATATAGGGTTGGTAACAAAAGGTATAGACTGGATCTAATCCACTTGGAATAGTTGCGCAATCAGACTGTATCCACAATCCTCAGTCCATGATATGAAATGATACACTGGAAAAAACAATGGACTAGAAAAATAATCGCAGGGTTGTCACAGGTAATAGGTACAGCTAATCGTGTCTATTGCACTCTGTTCTAACTCAAGTCTCTTAAGATAGTCGCAACTGTAATCGCAAGTGTAGTTGTATGCACTTCTCGGTTAATAAGGGCAGTGGGGCTGAAAACCATACCACTGCCCTTATTAACCGAGAAGTGCATACAACTACACTTGCGATTACAGTTGCGACTATCTTGAGAGACTTGAGTTAGAACAGAGTGCAATAGACACGATTAGCTGTACCTATTACCTGTGACAACCCTGCGATTATTTTTCTAGTCCATTGTTTTTTCCAGTGTATCATTTCAGATCATGGACTGAGGATTGTGGATACAGTCTGATTGCGCAACTATTCCAAGTGGATTAGATCCAGTCTATACCTTTTGTTACCAACCCTATATATTTTTTATATCTTTTTATATTTTCCTACTCTTATACCCATTATTAATTTTACTAGGTTGAAGGACACTATTGGTGGGACATATATGCGGGATTGAGTTAGATGTACTGCAGAGACAGTCCCTATTGGACATAACACGTCTTGCAGGTCATCATATCAATCACCACCAGTGTGATTTGGACTACGTTTGTCCATATATATATTTTTATCCACTATACCTACCAATTTCCCGTGTCACTAGACTGCACTGTGCATGGGCTAGCCTGCTAGGAGTCATTTATATATGTGCCAAATGATTTTTTATGTATTATTTTATTTCAATTAACCCAAATAAATTAGTAGCCACAGTTTTCCAGTAGAGTGCCCAGTCTATTATTTTCCTTTTCATCCAATAATGGCCTCTGAACTTACAACTGGGAACGGGCGGAGAGAATTACTGTATAATATGAAATATGAGCAGACGGAAGGAGCTCTCTTGGCTCTTCTTAGGACCTGTTCACACCAGTGCCTTTGAAGCGTGAAGATGTGGGTAGAACCAAAACTAAATCATGTGGCATACGGGCCTTTCTGTTCTAACAGGCACTTGGGCCAGGTCTGACTACAGTCACTGCACCCCCTATAGTCACAGCATAGCACTAGTAGTCATGTACAGACGTTGTCCAGCTGCATCAGCAGATACATGAACTTTATCAGCAGATCACTCAGGTTTCTGTTTCTTCAAAGCTGAGAAATCAGGAAGGACAGGTCATTCAAGAAAATCATTTTCTTTTGGTTAAAAATTCTTTACATCTTGATTGAAGCTTGAATCCATGGAAAACTAGCCTGCAGCTGCTGCCCAATGCAATGTGGACTCAGGTCAATTATTTCCTTAGACTGATAGGAATAACATGTTTTCTACATTAGTAATAATCTCCAACTTTAGCTCGTTTACAGCACTTTTGTTATTAATTTTAACCCCTTTATGATATAGCAATTTTTTAGCATTTTTAAATCTTGAATTCCATGTTTTACTACTTTTGCACTTATTTGTTGTTATGTTCCAATAACATCACTGTGTCACGGGGTAACCATAGGTTATAGCTCGGACAGAACAGTTTAAAGGGATTAGCCTATCTCAGGGGCATCTCTGGGGTCAGCAACCTCAGCTATTGTCAAACTACTGCTCTCAGCATGCTCCATTCACTTCTATGGACTTGTAGAGAGAGAGAGAGCCAATCAAGTATGAATGCTGGGAGAAGTAGTTACACAACATCTGGAGTGGCAATGTTTGCGGAGCTCTGCAGTAAGTTATACCGGTCTCAAGCTCTGTGTCCTGACACAACTCAACTCATCACTAGGATAGGCCATCAACGTCAGATAGGTGCAGGTCCCACCTCTGGAATGCACTCCTGTCTCCAGAACAGAGCCCCAAAGTGAAAAAAAATAGCTTGCTCGGCAGTTTTTGGAAGTCTCGTAGCAGTGAACGGAGTGTGACCGCACATGCTGTTCTGGAGATAGGAGCGGGTCCAGAGATTGGACCTGCACCCATGTGACAAGCGATATGCCATCAGTGTGTAAGTTGGGCCAACCCAAAAGTCAAGGTCGGATTTTTATTGTCAGATTTTATCTTTAGATCACAGCAAAAATAAACTATAGTGGACAGTACCAAGTACCAGATCTGTCATATGAGTCTGATGGATCACATTGACTTAGGCCTCTTGCACACGAGCGTGCCATGTTTTGCGGTCTGCAAATTGCGGATCCGCAAAACATGGATATCGCCCGTGTGCCTTCCGCAATTTGCAGAACGGAACAGATGGCCCATTATAGAAATGCCTATTCTTGTCCTCAAAACAGACAAGAATAGGACATGATCTATAATTTTTGCGGGGCTACGGAACTCAGCAACAGATGCAGACAGCAGAAAAAAATGCGGCGTGGATGCAGAACCAAACCACGGCCGTGTGCAAGAGGCCTTATAATGAGGTCATAGTGGTTTCTTGTATGCTGGGCTATTCTTCCTGTGATGTGATGGAACTGACACTGCAGTTGTGGAAACATAGTCATAACCGTTCATGTCCTGCATGATGCATTGGATTGGGGACATGGTAAATTTATTCCACTTCTATATACAATTGACAGTAAAGAGCTTTTGACTCTTCTCAGAGTCTGTACAATCATGCAGTATAGCTGGCATTTAGAAAGCTTTGTTGGGACACTGGCAGGAACAGTATATTTTTTACTAATAAAAATAATCAAGCAAGAAATCCATTTTAAAAGCATTTTTTTTCAGGGTGCCTTTATATGTCATCTATGCTATTCCATACATTTGAAAATAAGGTATTTGTCAGGTGAATAGGGTCCTGTGGATATGTTCTGCATAGGTGCCAGGCACTTTTCCCAGTAAATACATAGAATAGCTACTGCAGTGTGAGTAAACCCTTGTAAGGGCACAGCTACAGAGCTATTTTAGGCGTAACACGTGCCGCGCCCAAGTATTGCAGTGTAGAGGTATTCCATAGGAATGAATGGGCTTGCAGTACGAATTTCATGTTTGCCGCGGATCACAAAAAATCCAATACTGCTACATTTTTTGTGTCGCGGTAGCAGCAAATGTGCAAGTTGGGCTGCGACCCCATTCAATTCTATGGCAGCCCTGCTGCACTGCAATACTCGGACACAATACGGGCACCCAAAACCACTGTGTAGCCATACTTAAAGGGAGTCTGTCAGCACATATTCCCCTTTTCAACAGTTCCTATAGCTCTGTAGCCGTAACACAGATGATAAAAACGGTACCTTTATATGCTTTTGTGGACCTTTAAAACGTCCAAAAACGAACTTTGATGATTATGGAAATGAGGTCCCGCAAGTGCCCAGGGGCAGCGTCCACCGCGTTCGTGCCCAGGCAGCTCTGCTTCTTCACCCCGCCCAGCCTCCTCCTCTGCCCGCCCATCTGTTTGCTCTCCCTCTCAGCTAGATCCGGCTCCTGTGCAATGACTTTGTTGGCCGGGGCATGCACATTGCGATGCCTATTGCTGGCACGGCATCACAGTAGCTCATGCGTCAGCTAACAGCGCGAAAACTGCAGAAAGGCTTTCCTCCTCTTCTCCTGCATCGAGGGGACCGCCTCCTTTCTGCAGTTTTTGCGCCGTTAGCCGGCGCATGCGCTTGAGCTACTGCGATGCCATGACAGCAATGGGCATCGCATGCCGCGGCCAACGAAGTCATTACGCAGGCACTAGATCTGGCTGAGAGGGAGAGAAAACAGATGGGCGGGCAGAGGAGGAGGCTTGGCGGGGAGATGAGCTGAAGAGGCAGAGCTGCCTGGGCACGAACGCTGTGGACGCCGCCCCTGGGCACTTGCGGGCCTTCATTTACATAATCATCAAAGTTCATTTTTGGACGTTTTAAAAGGTCTACTAAGGCATATAAAGGTACCGTTTTTATCATCTGTGTTATGGCTACAGCGCTATGGGGACTTTTAAAAAGGGGTATATGTGCTGACCGACTCCTTTTAACTGTAAGTGGGAATGGAAGGCACTAAGTTAGGGTTTCAGCAACCTCCAGAACTCCAGCTGTTGTTAAACTCCAGCTCCCAGCATGCTCCATTCACTTGTAGAGAACAGCTGGCGTCCTGAAGGTTGCGGACCACTGCAGTAAGTTATACCGGTCTCGAGCTCTGTGTCCTGACACAACCCATCCTGCTATGTGAACTCTCCGTTATAGAACAGGCTAGCAGACAGCATTTTATCATTTAAGGATAGACTTTCAGCAGGAAATGTACTGTTAAACCAGGCACAATGCTTGTAGGGCTAACTCTACTGAATCTAATAATACCTTTCACTTAGTAATCAGTAGCTTCGTTCTAAAAAAAAACCCCAAAAACGTTTAATCCACTTGCAAATAAGCAGTTAAAGGGGTTGTCCGGCTTCAGAGCTGAACCCGGACATACCCATAATTTCACCCAGGCAGCCCCTCCCCCCCACCTGACTTCAGCATCGGAGCATGAACTGCTCCAATGCTCTTGTCAGGGGGGCTGCTTGGGTGAAATTCTCGGTATGTCAGGGTTCAGCTCTGAAGCCGGACAACCCCTTTAAGTGCACCGAGGGTGGACCCTTGCTCCTCCTGCTTCCTCTGCCAGCCCCTCCCTCTCCTTCTTCAGTGACAGGGTTCCTCCATAATCATCTCTTGGCCCTGTAGAGTGTGTGTGACTTTTTGATCACATTTTATTAACATTTTTTGGGTAAGAGAAGCGATGAAAAAATGGCAAATTGGCCATTTTGACCCTTTTTTCCATTATGCCATTCACCGTATTGGAACTATATTTTAATAACAGTTTTAAAAACTTTTTTTTATGATTTTGAAGCTCATTATATTTGAGCCTAAAAAATGTTTTTTTTTTTTTTTTTTTTAATACTGAACAATCATGGGTCTTTTAGACCCATTATTTGTACAGATTTGCTAATTTCTTATGTTGGCCAAAAAAAGAATTGCAGCTTTAATACCCTCAGCCTCTTCAGAGAGACCTAGGGTATTGAATTCAATTACCGGCATCCTCATTAGCCGCAGAGGATGCCGTTAAGAAGCCCGGATGCGCAAGCTTCTGGGGTTTTCACCCTTTAGATGCTGTGATCACGGTTTTAAAGGCTTTAATGACCGCGATCAGCATTATTGCCAGTCTTTGTCAATAGCCCCGGGTCTCTGCTGTTTGAAACAGCGGAGACCTGCCGGGCATGATGCCCCCTGCATGCGTGAGCAGGCGCCATGTTTGCCCATCACTCCAGCAACCTTCGGCATTCCAGTTGCTGTGATATTACAACTCCCAGCATGCACACTTACTCAGCTGTTTTTGTAGCTCCCATAGAAGTGAATGAAGCATTCTAGGAAATGTAGTTGTAAAATAGCTGGGGTGCCTAAGGTTGCTGATCCCTGGCATAGAGCATAAGGAGCTGAGCAGACTGATAAATAGTTTAATGACTATAAAGGTGCATTCACACGACCGCACCGTGTTTTGCGGTCCCCAAAACACGGATGCCATCCGTGTGCGTTCCTGAATTTGAGGAATGGAACAGGTGGCCCATTATAGAAATGTCCTTATCTTTTGGGACCCCATTGAAATGAATTCCGCTAAATTGCGGAACTGATGCGGACCCATTCATCTGGTCGTGTGAATGAGCGCTAACTTGTATTTGATGCATTAAAATCTCTTCTCTTTCTATGCTTAGGATTCCAGGGGGTGATCATATCAATGATTGGCAGTTATCTTTCTATAAACAGTCACGCAGGGATGGCTGCCAGTCACTAAGTAGAACCACCACTGGACTCAAGCATAAGAAGAAACATAAGCTATTGTCTGTCAAGCAGTTTAATGCGTAAGGGAAGCTCCCAACTCTCCCCTGACAGATGATGTTGGAGAAGAGAAGAATCGGGCAAAATGAATATTTTTTCCAGATCCTTTTGTCCTCCCAGCAGATAAGCTGCCACCAGGAGTGTCCTTTTAAGGCTAGTTTCACACTAGTGGCAGGGGAGTCCGTCAGGCTGTTTCGGCGGGTGAACAGCCTGTCGGATCCGTCCTGCCATGCTGCCGCCGGAACTCCGCCCCCGCCCCCATTATAGTCAATAAGGGCGGAGCGGCAGTCCAGGGGCACACGTGAACTAGCGGCAGGACGGATCCGACAGGCTGTTCACACGCCGGGACAGCCTGATGGACTCCCTTGCCGCTAATGTGAAAGAATCCTAAATGACTAATATACAAGTTATACAGAATATTTCCCCATAAAACTATATATCAATCTGCTCAGCTTCTCCTGCTCTATAACATGCTGCTAGCAAATTACAAACTATGTTCAACGTGATAGGTTCCCTTTAGATAGCCTTAATACTGTACTTATCCAGTGTAAAGTACACGCTCAAACAGTAATAAAGACGTAACCTTGATGAAAATTGATCATCTATACAGTTGGTACAGGCTAAATATTGTTTGTAGTACATACTATAATAGTTTAAAAATCCACTTTATGGTAGTAACAACTGTCAGATTCTGATGCATGTAGCCAAAGTCTTTTCTAAAGAGATAGTGTTCGCATTACACAGATATACATGCTATTAGTAAAGCAAACATATTGCCTGAGCACCCAGTGGCAAGTTCTCATAAAGAATTACAGAAACTCAATGGAGAAAATTAAACACATATTTTACTCAATGCATTCGAATTATTAGAAATATTGTCAATTCCACTGCTATCTGTTGTGTCAAGGCTTATCCAGAAAAGCATAATTTTCTATATATATATATATATATATATATATATGGTATATATGTTTGTTTACATGTTTGGTATTATAATACTTGGTTAGGAAGTCTAATTCTTTACATTTAAAGGCCATTTGCTATTTTGCAACCAATAATGTAACTGCACGGGGAGGAGCGATCAATATGTCAATATGTCATCGCTCATCCCCATACTGTCTAGTGGTTTGCCGGCGGCAGATCGCTATTAGGCAGTATGATCTGCTGCCGGCAAGTGCTGATTTTTAAGCATGGTAATAATCAGAATTGCCCGATGAACAGTATTACACTGCAAGATGATCGCTGATTATTATCGGCCAGTGTAATACAGCCTTTAGCTGCACTGCAGTAATTACACTTGGTTGCAATAGTGTAGAATGGATACCAATATATACGATATTTTAAATGTGTCCACTTTCTAATAAAACAAGCAGTACAAATACTAAACTGGTTGGAGTAAAATGTTTCTGTGTTAAGTCATAGAATAAATCTATAAATGAAAGAAACAGCTATAACGTTGCATCATCTTTTTGTTTTTATAAAACATTTTTTCAAATTACATGTTGGTAAATGTACGAGTTCTCAAGACATTGCAAAATAGCCACTGGATGATGGTAAAAGTCTCATACGTGCACAGTGATGTGCTCCTGTCAGTAAATGGGCTGTTCACTGTCTGATGCTCCTCATTAAAGGTGACAAAAAAAAGGGTTAATATCATGATGTTATGTAATACGTTTAAATATTAAAGAAATTGTGCAGCCATAGCATGCTAGAAATGTAAACATATTGTATAGTCACATGCTCTGGATTCAGAAATGTAAGTGGCCATTGATGGCTGGTACCCTTTAGGTAATTTACAATGCATTTGGAAAGTCTTGAGACCCTTTAGTTTCTCACATTGTGTTATGTTGCGGCCTTGTGCTAAAATAAAATAAAAGTTTCCTTCCATTAATCTACACTCAATACTCTATAACGTGAATAAACTAAAAACATAAAAATTAAGTGAAAACAGAATTTTAGAAGTTCTTGCTAATTTATTAAAGAGGAAAAATAAGCATTTTTACATGGACATAAGCATTCAGACCCTTTGCTATGACACTTGAAATTTAGCTCTGATTGCCAACCATTTACCTTGATCATCCTTGAGATACCTTGAGATGTTTCTACACCTTGATTGAGTCCATCGGTGGTAAATTCAATTTAAAGCCTCATTCACACGTCAGTGATTTCCATTAGTGATTGTAAGCCAAAACCAGGATTGGAGCCTCCACAGACATAAGGTATAACCCTCAGTTCACACTTGCGCGTTTTACAGCGCGTTCGAATGCGCTGTAAAACGCATAACCGATGCAAACCAATGCTTCCCTATGGGACTGGTTCACATTTTCGCGTTTTACAGCGCGTTCGAAAAAGGCAGACGCATAAACAAGTACTTCAGCTTTTTTGGGGGCGTTTGTCGCGCGTTTTGGCCCATAGACTTCAATGGGAATGCGCAACGCTTGTATTTTGCACGTTTTTGACACTGAAAACGCGCGTTCGAACGCGTGTTTATGAATTTGCAACATGCTGGAAAGGCCAAACCCCAGGTGCTAGGCACAGTTTGGAGAGAAGCCTACACTGCAGTCAATCACACAAACGCGCGTAAAACACTGACGTATGAATAAGACATCATGGACATGATTTGTAAAGACCACAGCTGACAATGCATATCAGAGCAAAAACCAAGCCATAACGAGGAAAGTACTGGCTGTAGAGTTTGGAGAAAGGATTGTGTGGTGACACAGCTCTGGAGAAGGGTACCAAAAAATTCTGCTGCACTGAAAGTTGCCAAGAGCACAATCCCCTCCATAATTGAATGAATGAAAATGAAACCCTGATCTGGAGAGCTCTGGACCTCAGACAATGACCTATCCACACAGCCAAGACAACACAGGCGTGGCTTAGGGACAACTCTTGCCCAGCCAAGGACCTGACTAGAAACCCATAAAGCATCTCTGGAGAGATGTGAAAATGGCTGCCCACCGACGGGCCCCATCCAACCTGACAGAGCTTGAGAGGATCTGAAGATAAGAATGGCTAAATTCCCCAAATGCAGGTGTGCAAACCATGTGGCATCATACCCAAAATGACTGGAGGCTGTAATCATCACTGCTTCAACTAAGTCCTGAGTAAGGCTCCATTCACACGTTCGCAATTCTGTTCTGCAT
The DNA here is from genome assembly GCA_033119425.1 of Bufotes viridis. NCBI lineage: Eukaryota > Metazoa > Chordata > Amphibia > Anura > Bufonidae > Bufotes > Bufotes viridis. The sequence continues at coordinate 438,761,622 of CM065591.1, read as the reverse complement.
TTTGCGGAACAGAATTGCGGACCCATTCATTTCAATGGGGACAGACGATGTCCCGCCTGGGTCCGCAATCGCGTTCCCGAAAAATATAGAACATGTCCTATTCTTGTCCGCAATTGCGGACAAGAAAAGGCATTTTCTATGAGAGTGCCGGCGATGTGCGGTCCGCAAAATGCGGAACGCACATTGCCAGTGTTCGTGTTTTGCGGATCTGTGGATCGGACGTGTGAATGTAGCCTAAAGGGTCTGAATACTTTAGTTTTTCCTGTTCAATAAATTAACAAAAATTTCGAACATTCTGTTATCACTTTCTCATTATGGGATATTAAGATGCAGAATGATGGGGAAAATGTGAAAAAAGTGGAACGGTCTGAAGACTTTCCAAATGCATTATATATATATATATATACACACGCATACATATTTGTAGAGGGTGGGCCATGAAAACTAGAGGCCTGTTACCTTTATGTGGTTTGTACAGGATAACAGAAGATGCTGGAAGTGCTTCCTGACAGCGACTATTTAAAGTTGTGCCCATCTTATGTTCAGGAACACTTTCTGCCACACATACCGTAACTTTCTATATTCTGGACATGAATTTCAATTTTCTCTTTCAGTTCGGGCACTGTCTGGTGATAACTTTCATAACCCTACCCTTTCGGTAACCCCACATGTAAACGTTGCATATCGTTAAGTCTTGTGTCGGGCTTACTTTGTTGACCGCCCATTTATCTATGAATGTTGCATGTACTTGGCACAGGCACATGAGCAATGTACGGCAAGTCTTGCTGGAAGAAACAATACTCACATTCGGAATCAGTTAACTGTACAGAATTGGTCACAGATGTTCATGTACATGGCTGCGTTCACATTTTCATCAACAAATTTTTGACACACAATCTGCATACCACAGCTATTCACTAAATGCTGACTTTTGGATCATGAAGTGGCTTTTGGTGCAGCTCATGTGAATTTTCTGTCTGCCAGTCTCTATTATTCTGCTAATTAAAAACCTGGTTAGATGGAGCCACACTTCATCGGACAAGATGTATTTCCGGGGTCCACGTGTCCGTCTACGATCAGAGCCATCAGTCACTGACAATAAGCCACACGTTCTGTCTCTCCTCTACTTGCTTGGTATGGCTTCAGGTAAAGCAGTTTCTGTACACATACACAGTTCACATTGATATCCTCTGGCTTACTTACAATCCTCTCCTGGCTGTCCGGTGGTTGTCTATTTTTAATTTTTTGCCATCAGACACAGATCCTGTGTTACACCACTTTTGCACCGAACTATGTATACTGCTTTTTTCTGGAACTGGAAGAAAATGACCAGCAAAACAGTATGTGTTTCGTTGAATGAGCCTGTGTGTACATAGGCCTCCACTATCGCAATTCTTTGTTGAATCAAATACAGCATCCTGGACCCACTGACACAACACTATGAGGATACGATCGGCCTGATTGGTTGCGATGGGCATCAAAAACCATAAGAACCCAGACATACCCATATTTTCACCCAGGCAGCCTCCCTGACAAGAGCATCGGAGCATTTCATGCTCCAAAGCCCACCTTTGCCCTGCGCTAAATCGAAAGGAATTTTTAGGAGATCCGGTGATGTACCAGGCAGAGGCTTCCGCCCAGCAGAGTGCTCGGTAGCGTCACCGGCAGTGATGGGAGGCTAGGGCAGGGTTAAAGCCAGCCCATTAGAACCGGTGACGTCACCAAACACATTGCCGGGCGGAAGCTTCCGTCCGGCAGTGTGTTATTGTAAATAAAAAAGCCCTTGCCCAGCGCGATCCTGCGCTGGGCAAGGGAGAGCATCGGAGCATGAAATGCTCCGATGCTAACATCAGAGGGCTGCCTGGGTGAAAATATGGGTATGTCTGGGTTCAGCTCTGAACCCGGACAACCCCTTTAATGAATGAAGTTCGATTAGCGTTATCCTGTAAAAACCACACAAGGGAAGCGGGGTTCTTATATATATATACTGTATATATATTACAGAGCCGTGCTAAATGCTAGTGGATAACGTTTCACTTGCTTCTGCTGCACAGGACACCACAAATTGTAAATCTAACGGAAATATTCTACTAAGAGACAGAGGCAGGCTACTCCTATGTTGCATTGGAAAAAAGTTTCAGGATTTTCAGAATAAATACATGATTTAACACTACAAACAATGGTATCTTCTATATATGCCAGACCATTTAAAAAGACATTGGTTTGGATAATGTATAAAAATAAATAGGAGCTGTGTATGTAATAACAGTAAATAGATAGATATCTCGTGGCGTCTCTTAAAGGGGTTGGCCAGTAAGTAAATAATTACAATCTATATGAAGTTATGCAAAAAATTGCTGATTTCAAGCAGTTGCACAGCAAGCAAATACCATTGGTTAATTTAAGTGAACTATCAATCTAACAAACTAACAATCATCAAACTGCTCATAAGTGAAGGAGACTGCTGTATTTACATGCAGCAATCTTCTCCACAGTATCGCTCGTCCCCATACTGAATCATTGTTTAGAGGGTACGATCTGCTGCCAGCAAATGATGATTAAGGTGACAGCGCCAATAATCTATTACCCGATGAATGAGCGTTTTGCTTATTGATCGGCGGCACCTTTATACTGGCAGGTTACTGTTCGTATGAATGCTTGTTAGCAATAACCTGCCTGAACATCAGTCAGTCTAAAGGGGTTTATCATGTAGAGAAAGTTAATACAGGGCACTTACTAATGTATTGTGATTGTCCATATTTCTTCCTTTGCTGGCTGGATTCATTTTTCCATCACATATACACTGCTCTTTTCCAGGGGTTACGACCACCTTCTAATCCATCAGCAGTGGTCGTGCTTGCACACTACAGGAAAAAGCGACTAGGACTGTGGGACTGCCCATAGGCTGGTGCTTTTTCCTATAGTGTGCAAGCACGGCTAGCGCTGCTGGATTTCAGGGTGGTCATAACCATGGAAACTAAGAGTATGATGGAAAAATGAATCCAGCCAGCAAATGAGACAATATGGACAATCGCAATTCATTAGTAAGTGCCTTGTATTAACTTCCTCTACATAATAAATGCTATCTGCTGAAGTGAGACAATCCCTTTAAGCATTTAAGGCTCAAACCTAGGGTATAACAACAGCAAAAGTGTATGTATGTGTATGAAAACAAGGGTGAAGCAATATAAGACTAATGTAAGCAATATTGTTTGGAGGTGGTCGACCTGGTGAAGGGGGCAATTAGCAGTGCCGTCCGATTCCTTCTACGTTTGTTACCTAATGTAGCAATATTACCTAGTTTTATATATTGCACCCCCCCCCACACACAAAAAAAGGGGGGGGGGGGAATGCCCAAGCGTCTTATGGGGCGAATACTAATGAGCGCTTCCATTATGGAAGCGCTCATTAGTACCAGAGAAACAGGAAGTGGTGAAGGCTCTGTACTCACCACTTCCTGGTCCTCGGCTGTACTGTGGCTGCTGATGAGAGGCATGGGGGCTGAAGAGAGACATGGGGGCTGATGAGAGACATAGGGGCTCATATGGGGGCTGATGAGAGACATGGGGGCTCATATGGGGGCTGATGAGAGACATGAGGGCTTATATGGGGGCTGATGAGAGACATGGGGGCTCATATGGGGGCTGATGAGAGACATGGGGGCTCATATGGGGGCTGATGAGAGACATGAGGGCTTATATGGGGGCTGATGAGAGACATGGGGGCTTATATGGGGGCTGATGAGAGACATGGGGGCTGATGAGAGACATGAAGGCTTATATAGGGCTGATGAGAGACTGATGAGGTCTGATTGGGGGTCATTCACATTGGGGTCTGAGCTGAGCTCTGATCTGAGGTCTTATTGGGGTCTAATTAACATTGGTGGTCTTATTGGGGCTGTCAGCTGTCCTCCTCTAAAACCTAGGTGCGTCTTATGGGCCGGTGCGTCTTATAGGGCAAAAAATACGGCAAGTCCCAGCCAACCCTTTTAAGTTGAATATGCTGCAGTTAAAAAAAATATTAAAAACTAATAAATACATAGAATAGAATGAAATCCACAGCATGCAGATGTAAATATGTAAATGAGTAAACAGGTAAATCAAAGGTTTCTGGTATAAAAAAAAATGCTTGTTAGCGTCCCAGGACTTGGATCAGGAATATACTGTACATACACAAAGCTGAATGTGGCACTCCACATAATCACACATCAACTTCAGCAACAATTATGGGTAAGTTTGTAAAAGACGTCCACAATTCCTGTCCCACTGTATAGGGAATCAATCTGGCTTTATGGTATCAAAGGTGTGTAACATGTCACAAGATAGACTGGGCTGTCATGGCTTTTACCACACTAGGCTTCTGTCATATAAAAACGTGGGGCAAGGGAAGTAGAACGGCTGCCCATAGTATGGATAAAGCATATATACAGCCACAAAAGTGCTTTGCAGATGAATGTCAGAGGGCTCTACCACAACCATATGTGGGGAGGATGAAGTACTGCCGACGTAGTGGTAGTAGAGGGCATCATCTCCCCTAGGGGATCTGAAAGATGTTAAGCTTGCTGGTGTTTTTGAGAGTCTGGCGTCTGTTACAAAACCATACCCTCACCACTTCACGGTCATAGTTCAACTCCTTAGCAATATCTGTGATCTCCTGGCCAGTGGGCAGGGCATTCTTCTCAAAGTAAGTGTTTAGGGCCTCCACAGCTTGAGGTGTAAAAGATGTGCGCCTTTTCCGCTTCTTTGATGGTTCACCACCTACAAATTCCATCAAATTTTGTTGTCCCTCCTGGTTTCTCATTTCTGCCTCATTTAACCATTTCTCTAGGACTGGTTTCAGTTTCTGAGCACTCTTCGGTGTTATGTCCAGCTTTTCAAACCTGTGGAAGGAATTTAAAAAACAAATAAAAAAATTTATATTTTTAAAGGGATGATATGACCCATATCTTTTTTCTATTTTTTATTTATTTTCTGATTGTAGATTTTCTATTCGGTTATAGGGGCAGCTCCTCTTGCCTGAGCTGCTGTTAACAGTATTTAGAGATATGCTTTACAGCAGCCACTGTGGGCACAATAAACTGAAGATGCTCACTTGACATCTATGGGTTTTCTGAGAGAGGGAGTAGTATTTTTTGGACATGACTCAATTTTTAGCAGGAAAAAAACTTGCTTAAAAGTGCCAGCGTCTTATAGATTGCAGTCAGGGTGCGGTAGCAGTGCTAGACCTCCCTGACTGCTTCCTTTATAATTCAGCAGAGAGCTCATACAGCGCCTTGCCTACATCTGCACACTTCTTTTTCCCCCTGCCCGACACCGATCTGTTTGATCAGTGACTTAGTGCAGCTAAAGATCCTTTGATGATGTCACCAGGAGTCAGACCAGTAAGAAGAGGACTACACACTGGGTACTGTATTGTACTGTACACTGTAATCAGGGGCGGACTGGTAAAAGTGGCCCTGATAAAAATACTAAAAGTGGACCTGTTTTGTAGTTGGGTCCAAATTGATGGAAGGCAGGGCCAGCAATACCATATTGTTGCACATTATATCACCCCAACAGAGCCAAATACCACAGTCAATCACAAAATACTGCCCCCAGCAGCACAAAATACATGCCCATAAGCTTCCGCTGGCTGGCCGGGAGGAGGACCCAGATGGGCCCCCTGGGCAATTTCCCTGCAAGGTCTATGGCCAATCCGCCCGACTGTAATGGCCCCTTTGCTCTGCACAATTGAGCAGACAATCCTGCTCGTCAGTGGAGGTGAAGCGCTTTCCATGAAAGATCTCCTCCACAGTATGGGGAGGAGCGATCGCCGCTAATGCCATTGCTTGTCCCCTACACAATCAATGTTTGCCAGCACCAGAGTGCTGTTTAGACGACACAATCTGCTGACCACAAGTGATAATTTAAGTGCTTAGTACTCTTCAACCCTTAGGCAGTCTGTGAATGGCAAGTGGCGTCCAAACTGTCAAGCAGCAAATAGTAAGGATTATTATTATTATTTTTTTTACATACAAGGCTGCTCTGCTCTATTTTCAGATTAACTTTATTGCTACGATGATAAGGCTGGGCGCGCATCATGTTTCTGTCATATGTTTAACATATACAAAATGTATATGTTAATGGAAGCCTCAGACAGATGCCACACAGTGGCATCCGTTGCCATAGCGTTCCATTATTTGAAAAAAAAAAATAAACGTTAATGTATACATGTTTTTACTGGACTTTGCAGGATGGAAAAGTGTGGTACACTACGCTTTTCTATTCTGCAAAGTCCTGCAGAAAATGTATATGTTAAAGGGCTTATCCCATGTAAATGACATCATATAGTACATAACAATCTCTTTCTAACAAAGCTAGAACCAGCCCTGTACCTCACATGGATCCAGAGATCTCCCCATTCATTGCTAGATTTATATCAAGCTGACAGCTCAGGGGAGTGTCTTCTCTACTGCAGCTCAGGGGGCGTGTCCATACTCTACCTATCACAGCTCAGGAGGCGTGTCCATGCTCTACCTATCACAGCTCAGGAGGCAGTTAAAGGATGAAACTGAGCATGTGCGGCCATCTCATGGAGCAGGTCAAAGAAATAAGAAAAAACCTGTTTATACAAAAGAAGACAAAGGAGCTGATATCTGTGGTGCTGGGGCTGTTAGTACATCCAGCAATATACTCAATTATCTAACTGTAGATATGGCCAAGATAAGTTAAATAAGGTAAATGTGAACAAGGCTCCGGGTCCAGATGAATTACACCCAAGAGTTCATAAAGACCTCAGTTTAGTCATTGCTGTGCCCCTGTATATTTTTTTTACAGATTCTCTAGGTACTGGTACAGTGCCAAGTGATTGGTGCAAGGCAAACATGGTGCCCATATTCAAAAAAGGATCTAGGTCCTCTACATGTAATTATAGACCAGTTAGTTTAACTTTTGTTGTGGGAAAAATGTTTAAAGGACTCTTAAGGGACTATATACAGGAGTATGTGACTGTAAATATTATTATTGATAATAAACATGGGTTTACCAAGGACAGAAGTTGTCAAACTAACCTGATTTGTTTTTATGAGGAGGTGAGTAGAAGCCTGGACAGAGGGGCGGCTGTGGATGTAGTGTTTCTGGATTTTGCAAAGGCTTTTGATACTGTCCTTCATAGACGTTTAATCGGTAAAGTAAGGTCTATAGGCTTGGAAAGTATAGTTTGTAATTGGATTGAAAACTGGCTGAAGGACCGTGTCCAGAGAGTTGTGGTCAATGATTCCTATTCAGAATGGCCCTGGGTTATAAGTGGTGTACCCCAAGGTTCAGTGCTGGGTCCTCTATTATTTAATTTATTTATTTATTAATGATATAGAGGACAGGATCAATAGCACCATCTTTATTTTTGCAGATGACACTAAGCTATGTAGTACTGCACAGTCTATGGAAGATGTCCATAAACTACAAGCTGACTTGAACACTCTGAGTGATTGGGCATCAACCTGGCAAATGAGGTTCAATGTGAATAAATGTAGAGTCACTTATAGAGAAGGAATAGGGTGTAGATCATAGACTGAATAACAGCACAATGTCAATCAGCTGCTTCTAGGGCGACCAGGATACTGTCATGCATTAAACGAGGCATAGATTTGCGGGGCAGGGATGTAATATTACCACTTTACAAAGCGTTGGTGCGGCCTCATCTGGAATATGCAGTTCAGTTCTGGGCACCAGTCCATAAAAAGGACACTTTACAATTGGAAAAAGTACAGAGGAGAGCGACTAAACTGATAAGGGGCATGGAGGGTCTTAGTTATGAAGAAAGATTAAAAGAATTGAATTTATTTAGTCTTGAGAAGAGACGTCTAAGGGGGGACATGATTAACCTATAGAAATATATAAATGGGGAATACAAAAAATAAGGTGAAAAACTGTTTCATGTCAAATGCCCTCAAAAGATAAGAGGGTACTGCCTCCGACTGGAGAAGAAAAAGCTCAGTCTCCAGAAGCGTCAACACTTCTTTACTGTAAGAACTGTGAATCTGTTGAATAGACCTCCTCCGGACGTGGTCACAGCAGGAACAGTGGATAAAAAGGGTTTAGATGAATTCTTAAAAGTAAATGACATTAACATATTGCTTATTAAAATGTGTAGAAATCTTAGTTTCATTTCCTTCTGGGATTCGCGTCCCCACCCATACCTTGGTTGAACTTGATGGATTTATGTCTTTTTTCAACCGCATTAACTATGTAACAAACAGCAGGTGGCGCTATACAGATACATTTTATTAAATAATCCAGTGGCTATGGTAAATTTTTAATTACATGCAATTACAAATGTATTCAGATCCAGATGCTGGTTTGGAAACTGTAGAATATTTTTAGTTGGACAATCCCTTTAATGTATAGTTTTTTTTTTTTTAACAGTGGAATGTTATGGTGATGGATGTACTGTATGGCAATTGCCTGAGGCATCTGTTTTTGTATATGTTAAACATATGGCAAAAACATGATGTGAACCCAGCCTAAGCCTATTATGACGTTTCCGATATTTTCTGAATAGTCCCTCAAAGAAAAAAAACCTATAAGGGGAGTCATTTACTAAAGACTGGCATTTTACACGGCGGTCTGCTTAAAAACCTTGCTGGCAGAAGATCCAGACGATTTAAGAAGTGAATGCCTCTTAATAAATTTGTTGCGTCTTTTGCTGTCCCACACCCCTCACACTTTTTGGAAAAGTGGCAGGGGTGTCTGCAAAATAGCACTTGTGATAAAATTTCTGAATTTTCTGTGCCAAAAAACTGGTATAGAACTTAGTACATAACCAACACAATGTTCACATAAACCAGTTCAGGGTATTTAGTGGTCTTTAGTTTAGCCATTTTTTCATGTTAGCTTGGTGGCTATAACTTTTTTTTCATTTCTTTATATTTCTGTGGCTTTTCTAAATGAGCAGTGTGGGTTTTTATCATTTCTATGCACATCACTTTACCTTTTGAGTTCTTAAGCTTACAGTTTATAAAAATGCTTTCCTTTTTATTTTTAAGGCCTGTCCAGAACGCTTCATGGTCTCTGACTGCCAGGAACCCAATATTCGCCTGCTTGGCAGCTGGCTTCCTGCTGCGCTGTATACTGTATATACACTACTCACAGAAAGTTAGGGATATTTGGCTTGTGGGTGAAATTTCAGAATGCACTCTAACCTTTACAGGTGAACATAATGTGACCTTCTCTAAACTTCTGAATGAGCATGTCCAACTGTTCAGTGTACTTTTTGTACAACTTGCTATTCTCTAACAAGGAGCCTAAAGGCAAAATTCACAACAGGTTGATCCAGGAATCCCCCTATAAGGGACATTTCACACGAGCGGATCCCATGCGTGAAATCCACTTCAAGAAAGAGTGCCAAGCCACGTTCCGGACAGCAGAGACACGGAGCATTAACATGATTGATAATGCTCTTTGCCTCTCTGTGACCTTTTTACTACAAAATCACAGTGACAACTTTATCTCACTGTGATTTTTATAGTAAAAAGGTCAGAGAGAGGCAAAGAGCATTATTAGGCCTCTTTCACACGGGCGTCATGTTTGACGCCCGGATTGAATGCGGGTGCTTTGCGGGAATATGCGCGATTTTTCCGCGTGAGTGCATAGCATTTTAATGCGTTTTGCACATGCGTGCGAAAAAACGGCATGTTTGGTACCCAGACCTGAAGCTGGACTTCATCACTGAAGTCCGGTTTCGGGTGGAGTATTCTGTAGATTTTATTATTTTCCCTTATAACATAGTTATAAAGGAAAATAATAGCATTCTCAATAGAGAATGCAAAGTAAAAAGGGCACTAGAGGGTTAAAAAAAATAAAAACATAAACTTACCCCCTCCATTTGATCGCGTAGCAGCCGGTTACCGGTCTCCTGCTCTGTATTCAGCCGGGAAGGGGGTGAAGGACCTTCAGTGACGTCACTGGGTCACATGGTCCAATCACCTGCTTCCATGCACTGACAATATATGGAGTCAGAGCTGGGACTCCTAAGCTGGGATTTCCTGTACAGCCCAGGCAAGTGCAGTGAATAAATTATCTTCTGCTGGCACTGGTGTCACCCCATCAGTGGTGTCACACGGTGCAGACCGCACCCCCCTCCCAACGCCACTGGCCGCCAACAATGTTGGAGATGTCAAGGAGAGCGTTATGCATTAGCCACTGTTTGCCTTTGGTGGTGGTGTTACAGTGTCAGCAGGTGTGTCTAGGCAATACAGAACTACCCTACACTTTGTGATTGGTACAGTGACAAGTCCATACTACTTGAATAACATCATTAATCAAGTCATTGTGCCTCTTCATGGCCGACAAAGCACCAACTGATTGAGGTTGCATCATTAGGGAACGGCTGCTGAAGACTGGGGGACCTCAACTGGAGTGGCCTGAACTTTCTCCAGACCTGAATCCCATTGAAAACCTATGGGATCAGACGAGTCGCTGTGTAGAGGCTCGTAACTCTGTACCCTAGAACCTCAATGACCTGAGGGACACCCTTCAAGAAGAGTAGGATGCCATTCCTCAGCAGACAATAAGTCGGCTTGTGAACAGCATGATACGTTGTTGTCAAACTGCTCAAAGCCACATGACAAGTTTTTGAGACAATGACATTTTTTGTGGCTGGGTTTGATGGATTTTATTGCAATAAATTGATGAGGTAATCACCATTGCATGCTTCTACTCAAATGCCCTACTTTCATGATATAATATCCCTGTAGCGTGAAGTTTTTACGTTTTCCATAAATTTCACCTGAAAGCATGCATCTATCCTATATCCCTAACTTTTTGTGAGTAGTGTATATTAGCAAGGGTTTAATGTACATAAATAAGCAGTGGCTAGTGCTCATTTAACATCAGTCCCACTGCTTTAACAACATCATACTGAGATTTATTATCTGCTGGGAAGTGTAGCCATAAACTCATCTACTGTATGTGGGAGTAATTATACATAATCACATCTAGGAAGAAGGAGGAAAATGAGTCAACAAATTAATATAGTGATAACCATAGTAACTGTGAGGACGTTAGCTTTCACTTTACATCGTTCGACTGATTGGTGTCTGTGGATTTCACATCAGCATGTAATTGAGGGCTTTCTGAATTAGCACAAGTAGCTTTAATACCAGAAAAACAGTCTAAAAATGGACTGTATTGTCCATAGTAACCAACCAGCTTATAGCTTTAATTTTTTTAAACTGCTGAAAAGATAAAAGTTCAATTAAGATCAATGTAAATGTGAATTGGCCTTCAAGCCGTGTGCATGAAACAGTTCATTCTAGTCTTAGCTTACGTCTGCCTCCTAGATACTAATAGGACATTTAGAAAAGCTCTGCAGTCATAAAGTGTCCATCTTCACTACTGTAACTAATGAGATCACTTCTGACTAGCTATGCTATGCACACAGCTTATGTGTATGAGCCTGTATGCGCCTGCACTAAAACCTATCTGTAACTTATTCAGACTGATCTCATAGTAAGATTATATAGTGCCACTTTAGCGTGTGCTCTGCTGGCTCACTATACTGTAACTGTATGTAGTAAACTTTAAAGGGGTTGCGCAGTGTCAGGATATTGATGACCTGTCCTCAGGAAAAGGTCATCAATATCAGATGGTCAGGGGTCTGACTCCCGGCACCCCCACCGATCAGCTGTTTGACGAGACTATGATGCTCCTGCGAGCGCTGTGTCCTCTTCACTGTTTAACTGTAGTGGCGGTGCAGTGAGACTACAGCTGCTTGATCCATTGAATGGGATGAGCAGAACACTGCACTGCAGCTACAATCTAGACAGCGTGCACCCAGCTGATCTGATATTCATGACCTATCCATATCATCACACTGCACAACCCCTTTAACTCTCCACACAACAAACCCCAACCCTAAGGGAAACAAGCGCAATGGTATAGTGTCCATAACTAGCCTCGATTCTGTCTTCAATTGGCATGGATAGCTAGTTAGCGACCCTATCTACACTAATTAGATACAGTATCCACGCCAATTAGGGACAGTATCTAAACTAATTAGGGACAGTATCCCTAATTATGTCTTTTTTCAACCGTATTAACTACGTAACTAATTAGGGACAGTATCCATGGTACCTACCTAACTTTAGTGTTCTTGTGTGGAGAATTAAAGTTTATTATGTAAAATTACAGTACACTGAGCTGATAGAGCACATGCTGTTTTAATTGTATCGATTTTATTCTAACACTTTCGGGGAAACTATATCTCTTTATGGAGAGGACATAATGAGTCTTATAGGCCTCTGATGCCACCAGATGTAAGGCAGCTATCCTAAAAGTTGATGTTTAAACTTTTAAACAGGCCTTGAAACATGACTCTGATAATAAATAAGCCAGCATCTCATCTGCAGACAGCTATTTCTGGGTGATTGCCTGTCATCAGCGCAGAGCAGAGAGTATTGGCTTAACCGGGTGAGAGACCTAAGTCAAGATTCGGGAGATACTATATCTCCTTATCGAGAGAGCCTACTTGGCGTGAGGAGTCTTATAGGCCAGGTAACAGTCTTCTGGAATCTAAGTCATGTCTCAAGGCCTGTTTAAAAGGTCAAACATTGACTTATAGAATAGCCCCCTTACATCTGATGGCATTAGAGGCAGAACTTTCTAAGAGCTCATTTGTATACCTACTTCACTGTATTCCATTCACTATGTTAGCAGGCATTGTACTGTAACTCAACAAAACTAGTGCAAGGAAAGAGGTGAACCTTCAATCTTACCGGCAGATTGCAGACTGACTGTATGCTGGTCCTTCTGTGGCTGTCAGTGCTTGACCGACCTGTGTCTGCGTCAGACCAAGGGATAAACGTCGGATCTTAAAATCCTTAGCAAATTCACGGATTTCTTCCAAGTTTATGCCATCCTCGTCGTAGGTTCCAGAGTGTGGCTCTAATCATTGAAAAAAAGTAAATAGTAATATTTCAAATGCGGTGCTGCTGCAAAACCATACACTGTTCACAGTAGTTTATTGTGATGCTAATATGTATCCATCTCAAACCATCCTCCCATCTCTGATCCCCTCACTTTTTGATCTGCTGCAACCTGGCTTCAGACCCAATCACTCCACTAAAACTGCCCTAACCAAAGTCGCCAGTGATCTGATAACTTCCAAAGCTAAACATCACTATTCTGTGCTACTCTTACTTGACCTGTCTTCTGCCTTTGATACAGTTGACCACTCTCTCCTGTTACAAACCCTTTCTTTCCTTGGCATCAAAGATCTTTCCCTCTCCTGGATCTCCTCGTACCTCGCCAACAGAACCAACCAACAGAATCTCCCTCATCACGCCCCCTCTCTGTTGGTGTCCCTCAAGGCTCTGTCCTGGGTCCCCTACTTTTCTCCATTTATACATCTGGCCTGGGACAGCTCATTGAGTTCCATGGATTGAAAGACCACCTCTATGCTGATGACACCCAAATCTACCTCTCTGGCCCAGATTTCACTTCCCTACTATCCAGAATCCCAGCATTCCCAGCAGAATCCCGCCTTCTCCAGTCTCGCAGGTCCATTGCCTGAGGATAATATTTGATTCTGCCCTGTACTTTAAGGGTACTTTCACACTTGCAGCATGGCTATCCGGCAGGTGAACAGCCCGCCGGATCCGCCATGCCGCAAGTACCCATGTGCTGCCGCTCCGTCCCCATTGACTATAATGAGGCGGGGGGGCGGAGCTACGGCGCAGCGTGGCAGTGCGCGGCCGGAGATCGCCGGACTACAAGTACTGCAGGTCTGACTTTTTAGTCCGACGATCACTACCGCGCTGCGCCGTAGCTCCGCCCCCACCCCATTATAGTCAATGGGAACGGAGCGGCAGCACACGGGTACTTGCGGCATGGTGGATCCGGCGGGCTGTTCACCCGCCAGAACATCCTGCCGGATAGCCATGCCGCAAGTGTGAAAGTACCCTTAGCCACACATCCAAACACTCACCTCTACCTGCCACTTTCAACTAAAGAACATCTTTCATATTCACTCCTTTCTAACCCCTAAGTCAACTAAAATGCTGGTGCATGCACTCATCATCTCCTGCCTGGACTACTGCAATATTCTCCTCTGTGGCCTCCCATTAAACCCTCTTGCTCCACTCTAATCTATTCTCAACTTTGCTGCCCAACTAATCCACCTCTCCCCTCGTTTTTCCTCTGCCAATCTCTTCACTGGCTCCCTGTCTTCCAGCGAATTTAGTTTGAAATACTAAGAACTATATATAAGACCGTCCACAACCTGTTCCCTCCTTATATCTCTGACCTGCTTCCTCGATACATCCCCACACGTAATTTCCGATCCTCACAGGATCTCCTCATCTGTTCTTCACACAATCGACGACAAAATTTCTCACGTGCCTCTACGATACTCTGGAACTCACTATCAAAGTACATTAGACTCTCCCCCAACATCCAAACCTTCAAAAGCAACCTTCCCCTTCCATTGCAGATTGTAAGCTTTTGCGGGCGGGTTCCTCTCCCCCTCTGTACGAGTCTGTTAATAGTTCCTTCTTTATTGTATTTTTATATTATGTATTAGTAACCTCTTCTTGATGTACAGCACCATGGAATTAATGGCGCTTTCAAATAAATAATAATAATCCATGTATCTCATAAGTAAAGACCAAAAAAATAAAAACAGAGTTGTATTGGTCACTGATATATTTTGTTAATGCTGCAATTATTTGCCGCAGCAATTCAGGGGTTAATCACCAGGTATCTGATTTTTCTCAGAGGAGCTGCTTTGGGCCCATCAATCACAGCCACTCCATCTGCAGATGATCACAGCAGCAGAACTGGCGCACCCATGCAATCAAAGTGCCTTAAAGGGGTTCTGTCATCTATCATACAGCATGCACTGTACTGGGATGGAGATCGCCGGGTGCTCCATTACCTGTACAGCGCATGCAACTAACGAGCCCCCGCGAGACTTAAAGGTGAGGCTTGAGTACATCTTCATTGCCTGGCTCTGTCTGTGAGTGGTGGGGGCACTCAGAAGATGGGACCAAGACCATGATGTTCAACTGTCAAGCACACGTCTCCAGTGAGACGGTTTTATTGCAATGTATCTGATGACAGAACCCATTTAAAGCACGGTGCAGGGCAGGCAGGGGCTAAGTACGTACAGATGATTAGACCTAAATGATGTAGCATGCACTTTGGTAGATAATGTAGTGTACTTACTTGACACAAGCTGGCCCACAGTTGGGGGCTCTGGACAGCTGACATGGACTTGTGTAGAAGTAGATGTGTTGGCTGGAGAAGGATTTGTGACAACCACTGATGGCTGTGTTATAGTAGGAGCAGGTTGGATTTGCTGGACAGGCTGGATATGAGAAGAAAGAAAGGAAAACCTGTCCGTGGTCAAAGAACTCATGGGCTGAGATATTCACTAACGGAGTCGTCCCACCATAAGAACTTACAGGCTAGGAAATGAACATCTCACCAGTAGGGGTCGGACCACTGGGACTCCACCAATCACAAGAATGAGGTGGCAGAGTCCCATGACCTGAGTGGAGCAATGGACTCGCGTGTGTGCTGCCGTTCCATTCAACTGCGTGGAACTGCCGAAGAGAAGCTGGTTAATGAGCTCAACTATCTTCTGCAAGCCCATAAAGTCGAATGGAGCGGCAGCATGCATGCGTGACTGGCTCTGGAGACTCTGGCTCCCTTTCTATCAGATCCTTATCCCCTATCATGTCGATAGGTGATTAGGTCTTACTTTAGGTCCTGTAACAGGTTTTAATCTCTGCCATGTCATAAAAAAACTGCAGCATTCTTTATACATTGCTCATATGGACTTCTAATTACCGTCCATTTTCAGTCACTTTTGCTGTGAGTGAATGGGAACATTCTGAGACATTGATTTGGCTGTTCCCAGCTAAAGGATCTTGCACCAGCACAGGTAATGCTATCCATATCCTCTGTGAGCAAGCCTTCACATCTCTTCTGTCCTGAACTGTAGGATAATAAGTGGTTACTTACACCGCTTATTATCCTAGAATGCTCCCATTCACTGATAGCAAGCAGAGACAATCCATTCCAACGGGAAGTATCACGCAGGGCCAGCAACACATTAGTGCAGGGGAATTCTAGTGCAGAAAATACTGCCACCTCCACCCTAGTAATCAACTGTATTGCTGTCCCGAGGACATCAATACAGTTGAACTCAGGTGGACACCTGTGGCTGCTGACCAGGTATGTAAGAGAGAATTGGATCATTACGAACCCGACTGACCCTCCAAGCCATCGGCCCACCAGGAAATTTCCCTGTAGGGTCTATGGCCAATCCGCCTCTGGGATTATATAATTTTTCTTTAAAGATAGTGACATGAAATATTAAAAAACAGTAAAATATTCTAAAAATATTTATGTTTAACATAAAAATACGATTTAAACAATGAGTCATTTTCCGATGACACATTCCCTTTAAAATCTCATCCACATAGCTGAAACTGTACAATTCTGTGGATTTACCACACGAAAGTCCACAATGAAAAATCCGCTGTGCATCCATCACGTGTGAATGTACCTGATCTATTCTAACCTGTTCTGACATGTCCACATGCCTTACACTTACTACTAGACTGTTTACCTGCATCCTCACATACAATATTACCTGATGCTCTGTCTTAGCCGGTACGTCCTGGGATGCTTGCTTCCGTACTGCTGCTTGCTGGATGGCACTGCTAGCCAGAGTGGCAATTATCTGTCCTTGGGCGTTTAATAGAAGCTGGGGAGTTACAGCTTGCACAAAATTTGGGGCGGATATGGCAGCTGCCGCAGCACCTGCAGTGATCCCTGGTGAGTTCAACAACCATGGGAGTGCGCCAATAACCTATGACACAGATGAAAAAATAATTTGATTAGTGTCATATAATGTTAGAGCCAATTAACAACATTTTTTGCATGCCTGTCTAGCTATAGAAGAGTAAGGGGTGGAACCACCACTGTAGCAGCTACGGGACCCCAGTGGCAAGGGGGCCCCGGACAATCATGGATGTCTGCCATCCATTACAGCCCAGGCCTCATTTTCTGTCCTCTGCCCTCCCCAGCTTGCACGACGAGTATTAACGATACAGGGCTTCACTAATACAAGGGGGCATTAAGGGAGAGCATTACTGTGTGGGGACACTGAAGGGGAGCACTACTGTGTGGGGGCACTAAGGGGGAGCATTACTGTGTGGGGACACTGAAGGGGAACACTACTGTGTGGGAGCAAATCTACTGTGAAGGGGCAATACTACTATGTGGGGGTAGGGTTGGGCGATATCAAAAATATTGCCACGATAACGATATTAAGAAATTTATCGCGATAACGATATATATCACGATAAATGCCCATTTAGAAGAAAAAAACACTTGGAGACATTATACTGTATGGGGGCAGCGCAAGGAGACGTTATACTGTATGGGGGCAGCCACAAGGAGACGTTATACTGTATGGGGGCAGGGCAAGGAGACGTTATACTGTATGGGGGCAGCCACAAGGAGACGTTATACTGTATGGGGGCAGCGCAAGGAGACATTATACTGTATGGGGGCAGCGCAAGGAGACGTTATACTGTATGGGGCAGCGCAAGGAGACGTTATACTGTATGGGGGCAGCGCAAGGAGACGTTATACTGTATGGGGGCAGCGCAAGGAGACGTTATACTGTAAGGGGCACAGGGGCAGCCACAAGGAGACGTTATACTGTATGATGCACTGTTATGGGGGGCACTGTGGCTGACGCACTGTTATGGGGGCACTGTGGCTGACGCACTGTTATGGGAGGGCACTGTGGCTGACGCACTGTTATGGGGGCACTGTGGCTGACGCACTGTTATGGGGGGCACTGTGGCTGACGCACTGTTATGGGGGCACTGTGGCTGACGCAATGTTATGGGGGGCACTGTGGCTGACGTAATGTTATGGGGGCACTGTGGCTGACGCAATGTTATGGGGGCACTGTGGCTGACGCACTGTTATGGGGGCACTGTGGCTGACACATATATAGCATCTTATGCTATATATGTGTCATCCACAGATCCCCCATAACAATGTCAGCCACAGTGCACCCAACACTGTAATGTGTTTAGAAGTAGCCCGACCTGATTAACTATTGTTGCGCAGGCTCCGGGCAGCTCTCTGTTCCTCCATGTGCCATCTGCTCCTTCATTCATAAAGTGGGCGGAGCATGGAGGAACAGAGATTAACTACATAAATACTGGATAAGAGCTGCGGGGCCGGTGCAGTGTTACTCTGCAGTAATACACCGGCCCCGCAGCTCTGATCCAGCATTTATGTAGTTAATCTCTGTTCCTCCATGCTCCGCCCACTTTATGAATGAAGGGGCAGACGGAGCATGGAGGAGCAGAGAGCTGCCCGGGGAGCCTGCGCAACAATAGTTATTAAGGTCCTGCTACTTCTAAAGAGATTAACTACATAAATACTGGATAAGAGCTGCGGGGCCGGTGCAGTGTTACTCTGCAGTAATACACCGGCCCCGCAGCTCTGATCCAGTATTTATGTAGTTAATCTCTGTTCCTCCATGCTCCGCCCACTTTATGAATGAAGGGGCAGACAGCGCATGGAGTAGCAGAGAGCTGCCCGGGAGCCTGCACCACAATAGTTATTAAGGTCCTGCTACTTCTAAAGAGATTAACTACATAAATACTGGATAAGAGCTGCGGGGCCGGTGCAGTGTTACTCTGCAGTAATACACCGGCCCCGCAGCTCTGATCCAGTATTTATGTAGTTAATCTCTGTAGAAGTAGTCGGACCTTAATAACTATTGTGGCGCAGGCTCCCCGGGCAGCTCTCTGCTCCTCCATGCTCCGCCCACTTTATGAATGAAGGGGCAGACGGCGCATGGAGGAACAGAGCGCTGCCCGGGAGCCTGCGTCACAATAGTTATTAAGGTCGGGCTACTTACTACATGTCCCGGGCGCCAGGAATTCGGCCCTGACATGGATGTTTTAGGAGCGGTCGGCACACGTGCGACCGCTCCTATGACGTCATTAAATACCGCGGTTATTAGGAAACTGTGATATCGCCATATTGCAGTTTCTTAATACCGCGGTATATCACAGCCACCGGTATATTGCCCAACCCTATGTGGGGGAACTAAGGAGGCATAACTACTGTGTGTGCACCTAGGGGAATGTAACATCTGTGTGGGTGGGGGTTATATGGCATGTGGGTGGTCTTGAGTAGCCACAGGAGGGGTAAGGGGTGTTACAGGGAAGTTGCTTTGTGGATGGTAGGCCATACAAAAAATTGCTTTGGGACCCAGTCTTTTCTAGTGATGACCCCGAGAACAGTAACGGACCTACAGTAGTAGTCTATAAAACTTTAAGTGCACCAATAGCAGTAATTAGAGAACATCTACCATATTAGAAAGATTCCTACATAAACCAAAAACATCAACAAACTATACCATATGTTGCATTATTCCTTTTAGGCCACACAATGATTCATGCCTATGGTTATGATTACATGCACAAAACTACAAAACCCATACTCCAAGATGGCGCCTACTCCGATGAGCATTTCGGCATGCCTTCATTCCTGAAGGAGCCATCTTGGAGTATAGGTAATGGCTCTCTTTGGAACTATATTTGATTTTGTATAAACACTAGCAGATCATTTTATTAGGCTTCTGCACTTTATGATTAGCCTGTTATGTACATAGGCAAATCTCTTTTTTTAACATATATGCATACAGCTAATATTGCCAGTCCTGTCTGCGTCCCTCTTCTTCCAATGATGTCACATTTTTTGTAAACTCCATTTTTTTTAAATTGCGTGCGGTCTGGTAATTTTTGGAGGTTTGTGTATCTACCATATTAGGACTAACCTTTGCAAACAAATTAATACAAAATGAACTGAAATAGTAAAAGTGACGGCAGTACTTGCCTGGCCCTGAGCATTAGTTATAATCTGGCTAGTGATGCCTTGTACTCCAGGAATAGCATTAGCAATAATGGGAGCAGCAGCCAGAGAGTTCAGCAGCTGGGTTTGACCTCCTATTGATGCTGCGCTTATCTGGAAAAGTAAAACATGATAATATTAGAAGAAATAACACTCATTTTGACAAAACTCACATTTCTCTTACCTAGGAAAAATGGACAGTGCAACAGCGCATGCGCAGTAAGCATCAGTTCACTGGTAGGGCCTCTTTAAAGGGGTTACTGGTTTGGTGATTTGGCTTGTTAAAGTGATTTTCCTATTATCAACACTTATCACCTATCGACACAGTGGGAGATAAATGTCTGATAATTTAGGGTTCCAACTGATCACAACAACAGGGTCCCTTGTGGATAGGTGATAAGAGAGAAAGGCCACTTTCACCCGAGTATATCAAAATCCATCCATAACCCTGCTCTGCAATATACAGATTCTGGATGAAATACCATCCAGATTATCATCAGTATTGCTTCAGTAATTCATCCGGATTTAATGCGTATTCCTTCCTTCCTGCATTCATGATGAACCTCCCCCAGACTATAATGGGAGGATTTGGAAGCACAAAACTCGGACATGGTGTGGATATCATTACTGATGGAAATTATACACCCATGTGAATAGCCCTATTCATTAACATTAGCAGCGGATTCTGGTAAACAAAATACGCGCCATATACAGACTGCAAATACATTCAGGTGAAAGAGTCCAAAGTTATATCTGACAATTACCACTGGGATTTGTGTGGAGGATTATGAAAAAAATAGTTGAAGGATCGGCTATATGAATGGCAAGTCGCTCATTGTAAGTCAATGATGTTTTCCTTGGATTGTGCTAACCTTAAGACTTCAAGCAGTAAACATGGCAACTGCACAAACATTTACATAAGAGCAGATTATAAAACTGTCACAACATATACACGTTTCATCTGCACAGTATAAATGTATGCCGATTATACAATGGTGTGTACGGTATTGAACATAGTAGATGACAGAGCGGTGGAAAATGAAGTTTAACACAGATAAATGTAAGGTTATGAATCTGGGAAGATAAAATGCATGGGAACATTACACAGTAAACGATTAGTAAAACAGACATAGAAAAGGACTAGATCAGAGACCTAACTATAGGGGGTGCAGAGGTAGCAGTCGCAACCGAGCCCAGGAGCCTGAGGGGCCCTAAGACCCTTGTGCCACATAAGAAGACACCGGTATAGAAATTGCATGCTGGTCGAGTTACACCTCTGGCTTCACTGTCCCTGGCCACAAAGCACTGAACTCTTGCACTAGGGCCATGAGCCTTTCGCTACACCCCCAGACTAGATACTGTAGCAACCAGTGCCATGTATGGACCGCAATAACATATAGTAACTGAATCAATGATCTCAGTAATCTAGTACATCTAACACTATTGTCACTCTCAAGAAACGTGTTCAGGTCCCTTTTAAACCCTTTCAATTAAAGGGCTACTGTATGTACACCTTTGGGGGCACTTTTTTATTATTCCATTGTACTTATTTTGCGCTAAAAAACATTTTTTCAATTGGTTAAATTTCTTTTTTGTCTACCTGACATGCTGCAGCCTGTGGATTTTCTGTCTTTTCCATCAGTTGGGAAGCTGACAGGTTCCTTATCTCTGCTCTCTGACATTATAAACACTCATCAAATCTCAATCCTTCTTACTGATAAGAATGTGGCTTAAATAAGTGTTTAGGACCTCTTAAAAGTTTACAGATAAGGGTTATTAGTGGACCAGCGCAAAGTGAAAGTGAAAGTACCAGTCACACAGTTAGAAAAACAGTTAACCTTTTTGTGACAGAATGGCTCAATATTTTTAATAAAGGCCAATTGAAAATATGATTTTTAGCCACAAATAAATGAAATGCAATCATAAACAATAATTGCTGTAACGGATCAACGGGTGTGGACCCGATGTGCCACTTACCGTTTTGGCTTTGGGCCAAACTTGGGAGCAGAGTCTAAGTGTCCCCCTGGTTTTCACCCTTTATCCCGCTCCAGGATGCGGAAGCTGGACTCAACTGCAGGGGAGACACCAGGTTGCTACCGCAAGAGTGGTCCCGGTTAAGTGGCAGCTGGCCGGGCAGGCCAGAAAGCCCCGATGCTAGCACCGGGGAACAGGCAACATAGCAGACAGCCGCAGGATAATGCTGAGCTGAACAAGCAGTATAGCAGAGCTAGTGCTGTGAAAACAGCAGAGCTGAGTTAGTCCAGGTGGAGCTGGTGTAACGATCTGCACAGCAGACAGAGGCGTGGTCGACAGTCCGGGTCTTTAACTTGAGAGCAGCAAGGTACAAGAGGATCAAGCAGAGACGAGGTCAGGATACAGGCAGAGGTCATAAGCAGGATATCGAATGCAGAAACAACAGGAGCCTTAGCTGTAGGAAGTACAATATTGCTCAGGCATTGCAGGAAGGGGGAAGCACCCTTATAAAGGTGGTGCCTGGCCAGGATTGGAGAGAGGGCGGAATTAGAGGCGTGCATTAACCCTTAAGGTACCAGGATGCCTGCGGCTCCTACAAGATACAACAGAAGCTGTCGTAGCCTGCGACAGCGCAGGAAAGCGGGTTCGGAGCCTGCAGCGAAGAGGAGGAGCCCCGCGTGCAGCTCGACTGAGGTACGTAGTCGGACGCACTGCACGCTGGCGGCTGCCAACTGCCATTGTTACAATTGCCTCGAAAAGGTGTACAGAGCCTTTAATTAACGGGAATCTGTCAGCAGACGCCTTGTTATAAATCCATCGGACATGAGAGATGCGTGCTTGACATTCAAACACTCTTGGTCCTCTTTCAATCCGTGCCCCCATTGTGGAAAAATGAGCCTTTTTATTTTATGCAAATTAGCCCCTGGGTGCAAGGAGGGCGTTGCCATTGCACCTCCTTGCACCCAAGGCTCAAGTTTTATTCAAGGCTGCACCCTTATCATTTTGTGAAGACTTACTCACACCTGACCCTGAAGTATCACAGCAGTGCATTCAGAGCAAACGCAGTACAGGCTGGAGATCGGAGGGCAAATGGAATCTCTGTATGTTGATCTCCAGCCATGTGCTGCGCGTACGCTAAACACGCTTCTGCAAGACTTCAGGGCCAGGTGAGAGTACGTCTTCACTGCCTGGCTGTCAGTGAAAATGATGAAGGGGTGGCCTGGAATGAACAGAAGCAGAGCCTCAGGTCCAATGGCAATGCCCTCCTTGCACCCAAGGGCTAATTTACATAAAATAAAAAGGATAACTTCTCCACCATGGGGACACAGATCGAAGTAGGATCCAATGCGTTTGAACGTCATAACAAGCACGCATCTTGCACGGCAGATGGATTTATAACAAGATATCTGATGACAGATTTCCTTTAAAGGGGATTTCCAGTAGAAAAATATTGGATTGATAGGAGCCTGACTCTCAGCACTGCCGCTCCACTGTCTGAGGAGACCACTGCGTTACTATAAGAGCTGCGGCCTCCTCACAGCATAGCAAGCACAGTGCAGTACATTATATAGCGCCTGTGCTTGTAACAGACCATGTGATTAATGAACGTGACATTTGTGAACATGACTCTTCAAACAGATCAGGAGTCAGACCCCCACCAATCAGATATTGAAGACCCATCCTACTCTACTCCTGGGAAACCCCTTCAAATAAAACAGCATCCCCTAGCAGAGAGCTCCATAGTCTCACTGCTGTTACAGTAAAGAATCTCCTACTATGTTGGTGTAGAAACCATCTTTTCGGGTTATAATTAGATCATTAGACAAAACTTTGTTCCCAGAAAAATTGTGGTTACTTAGCTTGGAAATATGGCTCAATCCCATAGAAATTTATGTTGGACGGCTGCGCATGCGTGGTCAGCTTTGCTTCACTTTGCGGGCTCCGTTCCAGAGATAGGTACAAGGCCCACTTATGTAGCCTATCATAATACAATCAGGCTCAAAGAAAATCTGCCACAATTTCTAATATTTCTGTTTTACTAAATATTCATCTTCCCCATATAACAACAATTCAGAAGATCTTTTCCTTTAACTCTGAGTTGTGCTGTTCCTCTGTTATTTCTCCTAGAAAATAAATAAATTGCCAACTGGGTGTTACCATTTCCCTTGTCAAAGGGATGTGTCCTTACACTGGCAGTACTGATTAGATAGTGTGAGACTGTGCAGTAAAACATCCCACCTGCTGACACCTACTTGCCAATGTATTTATACATTTCTAGGAACAATAATAGAGGAAGGGAACAACATAGAGTTATAAAAGAAGATGCTTCAGAATTATTATTTTATGGAGAATATTCGTATATACTGAAACAGACATGTCAGGAAAGGTGTCTTCAAGGCCCATTTACAGAGGCTGAAAATTGAGGAATGTTTGTTCCCAATAATTGCCCCTTGTAAAAGTGACGCTGATCACCGCTCATTCATCAGATGAAAGCACTGCTCATGCAGACACTTAGATCACTGTTTCTGACGCCTAAAATCAATGGATTTGTATGGTGATGAGGAATCACTAGTCTCCATACCAAGAAAATGATTGCAGCATGTGAATGCAGCTCTCACCTCCTTTGACAGGCAGGCAATTATCAGGAACCAACTGTTTGGTCCCGATATTTGCTTTCTGTGTTAGCCCATGTAAACCGGGCCTTTACATACGGTATGTATTATTTAAATGCCCTCAATGTCAAATGGAGCAGTTCTGTTATCATTTTAGGGAAATCACTAAAGTATCAGAACCAACCCCAAAGTTTTACACCTGTTCCATTATTTTAATGTGTAATTACTATACGCACTGATATTCATAACATACTTACAAACGCTGGATTGAAAGTGAAACTTGCTGGCTGGACAGTGAGCTGTGTCTGAGGATCTGCTTTGGCTACATTACTGGACACCATGGTTGTTTGGGCCTGTTGAGCTGTCGGGACCTGCAGTGCCGCCTGTGGCTGTACAGCGGCCTGTAGCGCAGCTTGCGTCTGAACTGCTGGCTGTGCCTGATAAACGGTCTGGATGGCTGGAGCTGCCTGAAATGGGGTTTGTAGGGCAGTATTCAAGACTGATGCAGCTATAAAAATTAATATAAAAAGAATAATAATACATAAGTTTATGCCACTTACCATAGCACAAAAGACCATCACATTTGTAAACTGTACTGCCAGGCATACTCTCCTGCCCAGCCTAAATTGTACTGCCAGGCGTACTCTCCTGCCCAACCTAAACTGTACTGCCAGGCGTACTCTCCTGCCCAACCTAAACTGTACTGCCAGGCGTACTCTCCTGCCCAACCTAAACTGTACTGCCAGGCATACTCTCCTGCCCAACCTAAACTGTACTGCCAAGCATACTCTCCTGCCAGCCTAAACTGTACTGCCAGGCATACTCTCCTGCTCAACCTAAACTGTACTGCCAGGCGTACTCTCCTGCCCAACCTAAACTGTACTGCCAGGTGTACTCTCCTGCCCAACCTAAACTGTACTGCCAGGCATACTCTGCTGCCCAGCCTAAACTGTACTGCCAGGCATACTCTGCTGCCTGACCTATACTGGTCATGGAGAGAAGGACCTGCTACCTGGGAGGTACAATTGCTGAAGGTCCTATTCTAATTAATAGGATCCCTGCATAATACTTATTGGGAATTGTGCCTCCCAGTGTGTAGCTACATCTCCATCTCTCCACATCCAGAGCAGACATAAGAGTAGGCCTGAACGGACACTTGAAATGTTAAAAACAGATTGCGGAATATATAATGGACTATTTTATCATTGAGCGACTTTTTCAGAGGAATAGATTTATTCATGTATTAGACTATGAGCTGGTATGCGCAATGTGACCGCGGTTTCCATAAAACATTTTGAACATTAGAGGCCTGACATCTAAAGCAAGTGCAATTATTTCATAAGATGTCATGATAAAAAAAATCATTATGTGAAAAGTATACGTGAAAATGTAGTGCAGAACGTAGCACTTTTAAAGGAGAGGTCATTAGCTTAATGCAACTCTAATAGACAGAGAGTATGAATGGAAACATGCCTCTAAGGGCTTATGCACACGACTGTATGCATTTTGCGGTCCGCAAAACACGGATCTGCAAAAAAAAAAAAAAAAAACAGGGATGACATCTGTGATGTCCGTGCTGCATCCGTTTTTTTTTTTGCGGATCCATTGTAACAATGCCTGTACTTGTCCGCAGAATGGACAAGAATAGGACATGTTCTATTTTTTTGCAGAACGGACATGGGGACATGGAATACACATGGAGTCATTTCCCTTTTTTGCTGCCCCATAGAAATGAATGGTTCCGTATATGGGCCGCAAAAAACGGAACGGACAAAAAATACGTTCAAGTGCATGAGCCCTAATTGTGATTTTCCAGGCTTTTTAGACATTTTCAAATAAGCTGGATATGTGGTGAAATAACAAAAACCACGGATGCCAATCGGTGTCGAGAAAAGTAATCTGTTGACTTTACTGACTGCTGAGGACAGGGATTGACTGCTGCAGTAAAATGTCGGCATCATTAATGCAGTGGTGTAAGCAAAGATTGTAAAGGACCAGGGAACTATTGGTGTGGAGGACGATTTGCAAAGATAATTATCTTTTTTTTTTTAACATGTATAAAGCTTAATCAAAAAAACTTTAAAATACCTGAAAAGTCCCTTTAAAATGATCTAACAAGGAAGATGAAATGGTTGTATGACCCAGGCAAGGTCCAAGGTAAAATACACATTAGTAAATAGGGTGCCATCACACATGGCACGGTAAAGCACCCTACACTTCCATAGTTAGTTTACACAAAATGAAAATGCAGTAAGATTTTTAAATAGAAAACACTATCAAAAACAATGGGGGTCATTTATCAAAGACCGCCGTTTTACCCTGGTCTTGGATACCCCTGCTGGAGGATGACAAGACACAGCTGCATTCTCCGGCAGTCCATGCGCCTGAAATGAAATATATTCCAGTCCCTGACTGGAGTACATTTCTGACATCATTTATGCCTTTTTCCAGACATAATCGTTAACTGAATTTGCCAAAGCCAATGGCCCGGCCCCCCCACTCCACAGTTGGAAAAAAGCGGACTTAAATTTTTTTTTCTTTTTACACCAAACTGGCATTAGTAAATGACCCCCAATGGGTTTCATAGTCATCTTACCTTGCAGGTTTGCTAGAGGCAGTTTGAACACTCCACCAGCAGGGGGAGTAGCTGCTAATCCAGGAATGGTGGCTAGAGTTGCAGTGGGAAAGTTCCAAACAGCCAGACCCTGCTGACCTGCCACTTGACCAGGAATCGTGATGGGGATAAGAACAGGTTGACTTACTGCTCCTGTGGGAGCCATTACCCCTGTGACAAGCGTTGTTAAGTTTTCCTGAGTCAAGACCTGAAAACAAAAGATTGAATAAAAAAAAACTTTGCTGAATCTGTGGTTCTTTACTATTATAGTTCATCGCTTACCAGTATTTCCTGCTAGAACAATGTTGCCTAGAAATATAAATCATGCATTTAAAATCCTCAGGGGGGAATTTCTCACACCCTACCCTCCAGAATTCTGTCTCCAAAAAGTCACTCAAAAAGTTTGCGCTTTTTTATACATCTTCAACACTCACTCCTGTTTTGAAAAATGTGTAAAAAGTGGATGTGGTTTAGCCATGTTAATGAGCTTTTCTCCAAAAATAATAGCAAGCTCACTCCGGTAGGAGGCGGTGTAGAAAACTGGAGTAGCATTTCTAGACAAAAATGTTAGGTTAAGGCTAGGGCTAGACAATGACATTTGTCACACGACTATTAGTTGCAGTAATGTAGTGCGACATATGTTAAAATGCTAGTCTATGGTGTTGCACCGCGACATGCGACACGGCAGTCGCAAAACCATCCAAGAAGGGTTTTTGGGCAACTGTCACGACGCAGTATGTCATAGTGCGACACCATAGACTAGCATTATCAAATAAATAAAATATGTCACGTGACAAAAGCCTAAAAATGTTGTTCCAAATTCAACAAACAACATTTGGTAAATTTGGCGTAAAGTGCACTAAGCTGGACATACACATAGTTTATATACTTCATCCAAGAATGAGAGTAAAGGTCTGCTCTACCACTATGCGACAATATCTAGTTGCATGGCTGGTTTCATGCCGTACTCCGCAGCTGGGCGGAATGGGGAAGGGGGGGGGTTGCCCTTCTAAATTTGCCTACCTTTATGCCTGGAAAGGGTTATTCCATCATAGACATTTATAGCACATCCACATCTGAAAGAGGACATTACTTGGCTGTTTTTGTGACTCCCATAGATATGCCTGTAGATAAGCCTAACTAGATAAGTGCCTGAAGTCCCGGCCCCCACCACACCCCTATCACTCCCAAGTGGTAAGAGAGTGGCGAGGAAATATTCGGAAGGGCCCCCCAATGATTCTTTATGGGGATGAGCGACTGCAGCAGCAATCAGTTGGCCCATACAGAGGAGATGATTGCTGCATGTAAATGCAGCTCTCCTATCTCCTCTGACGAACAGGCAATTATTATACAAGGAACGTCTTTTGATGCGGATAACCCTTTAAAGTACACAACAAGTTATGAAAAACGATTTGCTTCAGTACTTATTATGAGCTTGCAATGTAACCCATTAGCAAAGTTCTCCTTTCTGAGCTCCAGCAGCACAGAAACCCAGGCTGCACCCTCATGTAAAGGCTCATTCACACCAACATATTTTTTTTACGCATCCGCATTTTGTGTGTGTCGGATGCGGACCCATTCACTTCAATGGGGCTGCAAAAGATGCCGGACAGCCCTTCGTGTGCTGTCGACATCCATATGTCCGTTCTGTGACACCAGCAGAAAATAGAGCATGTCCTATTCTTGTTCATTTTGCGGAAAAGGATAGGACGGTTCTATAGAGGCCAGAAAGTCCCGTTCTGTAAAAATGCACACACTCGGTATCCATTTTTTGCAGGTCATGTGCATGAGCCCTAACTGACAGTAAAGTTCCAGCAGCACTGAAGGGTCAAAGATCATATTCATTACTATGGTATCAGCACAGGGAGGCTTGCTGTTTGCTATGGATGTCCAGGATGCAGAGCACAGGGCTATGTTGGCTGTTGGATCTTTACTGTCAGTTAGGCCCTGTTCACATCTCATCAATCCGTTTTTCCTGGTGTGTATGTTAAACATATCAATAGGGTAATATTCACACTTCAGGGGCCAAGACCAGAGCAATCTGCACCAAAATCTACAATGTAAGGGCTTATGCACACGAACATGTGCCGACCATGCCCGTATTGCGGCTCTGCAATCTGCAAGATGCAGATCCTAAGGCCATGGAAGCACTACGGAACGCTTTTGTGGCATTTCGGTCTCTGCCTCCGCACGCAAAAAATAAAACATGCTCTATTTTTTGCGGTGCGGACTGATCGCAGTTAAATGGGTCTGCATGCACCAGCGCAGGCCACACGGACTGTGCCTGTGCATTTAGGACCGCAATTTGTGGGCCCCAGTGCACAGCACAACCGGCACACGTGTTGGCGTAGTTTTTACTCCAGGCGCATGGACTGCCACAGATGCACCTAATTTATGATAAGACACACACCTTACGGCAGCACAGAGGGGAAAATTAAAACCGACATAAAAAGCCAGTCTTAGTAAATGTGCCTCACTTTCCCTACAATGGCTGATGCAATGGATATGTAATATTATTACACGTCTAATACATGTCGTATATTAGTCCCGCTGCCATAGACAATTTGTCAAGGTATGTTACCTGTAACGTTGTTTCTTTTTAAGAGAAAATAACAATTTACCATTATAACATTTATGAACACTCAAAAATGTAAGATAGTAAACATCCAAATATTTCATGTAATGCATGGACACAATTTACTTGAAAATCTCACTAGCATATATTACCAATAAATATGTCCATTTACAACCTACACAGGGGAAAAGATCAAAGCCTTACCTGGGGGGCAGTCTGTACAGCGAAAGACGCAAGGGTCGCTTGAGGATGGTTTGAGGCATGAGTGAAAAGAGATGGCAGAGACGGGGAGACTAGTCCAGCTGAAGATTTCACTTTTCAACCAAAGAGCAAAAAGTATCATGAAAAAGGGAAAAAAGAAAACATTAGTCTAGTGAACGACTGAGTCGTACATAGAAAATGGGAAAAAAAACGATTGTGATTGGAAAATGTCATATCTGCTAAACGAAAAATGGAAAATGTAGATCATGAATTAGGTTAACTTCAGTCAAAAAAAAAAAAAAAAATACAGGAGTAACTGTTGTTTCCCCCATATGACTTCCCTACATTGTCCCACTAGCGGGTCCTCATGATACTGAGATATGTTCCTGGGTCTCCATGTTACATGGAGGAACAAAATTGCTTTACCATGTCTCAAAAAATCTAGATTTGACCCTGCAGAGCAGTAATATTGTAAGTTGGGATATATAATATCCGCTAAATATAGTTTTTCCTCCATGTCGCAGGCAGACACAGTAAAAGCAGCCCTCCAGTATCAGGTCTCCACAAACTAAATCAGCCTCCTTGCTTTTTGTGTGAGTGGACCTTGGGGTTAACAGCAGTGACATCCGTGCAAAAGCAGACGCAGTTAACTAGCAATGTGTCTCCTTCATTCTCAGGATTGCTGGTGGTGGAGGCAATCAGACCTCCAACCATCACGTAGTATATAACTATTATATATAACTGTAAAAATGATGGGGGTCATTTACTAATCTGAAAACGCCTAAATTAGGGGTATTTCAGGAGCAGATGGCGGCGCAACAGTAAGTTGTGCCGCCATCTACGACTTTTCCCGCTCACACCAGGTCTAAAATTGTGGGCATGGGCCAGCAGGCCCGTCTCATCATCATTTTCTATGGCTGATTTAGGTGTAAAAAATGGTCTAAATGTAAGAGAGTAAGGGTTACACTTAAAATTCGCTAGAGGCTAGAGCCTCTTCATAACTTTGGCGGATCCACCACCAGTGATGGGCCTTTATCAAGACCTGCGTCTAAGACGCTGGTCTTAATAAATGTGCCCCGATGTCCTTCGGATAGATGGTTTACATCCACTTTCATCATGTCCATACCTACAGACTCTACACTTGAATTCTCCACTTGGCACAGCACTGTGTCCCTTGTTGAATTATTAGTAACTGAAGCTTCAGTTATTGGAGGATCCACAGACTTTCCAGACTCTTCAGGGTTAGTTGGCGTATCCACACCTACTTCTAACACCCGAATAGTCTCATGACCAGACATCACAATCACCTGTAAGACAAGAACATGTATGTGGAGAGACTCCCAGGAAGACATAATATAATGCAAGAAACCATTAGTAATGGAATTATTCAGATACAGTATCCAGACCGCCTTCCAGAAATCTCAAGTCTAGTTCACAAACATTAAAAGTGTTGTTCCAACATAAGCTTGTACACTCACTGACAAAAAAACAACGCACCAGGAAGAAGTTGTTGGAATCAAATTAAACCTTCTATGTGTGAATGTAATGATGATATATCTGAAAACTGTACAATTAAAAGGAGGCTCTAGTTCCCTGTTGGGCCACCTCTAGCCTGGATACAGGATGAGATACGGCTGGACATGGAGGCCAACAGGTTCTGAAGCTGGCATCCTGGCTGGTTCCATAAATGCCCAATTGGCAATAAATGTAACATCAGACAAAACACCTATATACAAGAGGGGGGGGGGGGGGTAACCAGACACTTACTGGCCATTATAGGCATATACTGAAATGTGCAGATGGGACAATCCCTTTAAATATGTGTTTTGGATTTGACTTTTTAACTTTTCCACCAAAATCAGGGGTAAACTGAAAAATAAATGTGGGCCAATTCGATTTCTATTAAACTGATCCAACTGAACATAAGATCAGTTTAGATCTATTAGAAAAAATAAACTATGGGGCAATTTATCAGGGCTGGCGTTCCCATACACGAGTGTGCCGGAGTGAAATGCACCTAATTTATTGAGAGCCAGGTGCCTTTTAATAAATTAGGCGCATCTCTGGCCCTCCGTGCGCCAGAATCTGAAATCTACACCAGCCAGAGGTTGGAGCAGATCTGAGCTATAACGTACGTCAGTTTCTGATATACATTATAGTAAATGCTGTGCACTATTTTTATAATTACATATATAGGTTTATTACGTATATAATTATAACTTACATTAATCTTATAATAATAGATTAAACATAATAATATTACAGTTATTTTGTGTGAGCTATGTGTACTCTTCATTGCCCATCTGCCTGCAGGCTGTCTGATTAGTAGTGGCGGTGCAGCGTCGTCGCATTCACGTGAACAAGATCAAGCTGTAAACACTGCAGAGGCCACAGGACTCATATAAGCGCTGCAGCCCCCTTCAAACAGCTGATTGGCGTGGGGTCCCCGAGAGTCAGATCGCCACCGATCTGATCGTGATGACCTGTCCTGAGGAAAAAACATTTTAAATGCTAAGTATTACCAATAGTTTCTAGTAGTAACTATATAAATACGTATGTACATAACAAACTGGAGACAGAGTGCAGAATTTTACCTCCATATTAATAATCATTTGGAACTGGGGCTGTTTGTGAACAAGATAGATGTTAAATGATTATGAAATTATTAATAACGAAATGTTAATACCTGTTCGTTGACTGTAGGTGGCGAATCATGTTTTTTGACAGTACCAGTATCCATAGTGTCTAATGGTGTCCCTCGCCCCTCCTGCATGCTGAGAAACAAGAAAATGTATGTATCAATCAGTGAACGCTACAGTATATTAACCCAGTGTGCTCACTGTAACACTGTACGTTCAGAGGAAAAAAATGGATATTTGTCAGGCGTACCCCCAATTATCAGTCACTTGTAGGGTGTACAATACCAGTGTTCCACAGATTCAACTTCTTAGCTGGGCCTAAGAATTCTGAAGTCCTTTCCATTAGTTACATAATTTTTGTAGAAACAAGAGAGGTAGGGAATGACAGCAGTGTCTGATACAGAAATATACCATACAATTAGATTTACATAGCAAAACCCACTAATTAGAAGTTCAGGGCTTTGATTTCTCAGTGGTAGGTAATACAAAGTGTCAATAGGGTCGCCCTTTTCAGAGAGGGTGTTCCACTATCCACAAACCGAACCTCAAAAAACACTAGTTTTGAGCCTGGCAGGGTTATGACCGATGAAACTAGGATACATGACCCGAGAGTGCATGTATGAAGAGAATATCCAGAACACTTCACAGCTCTTCCAAGACACCATTTACGTTTCCAAATGGACTTGACACATAGAAGGAGGTAGGTGCAAATGAAACGAGAAATCTACGGCAGCTCCGAGCTGCCATAGATTTAAAGGGGTTGTCTGAGATATTTTTTTGTTCTTTATATATTTCTAACTAGGCAAATGTAAGGTTTCTCAGATTTCACTAAGGGTCACACGACCTGTGAGGTCAGCCTCTCTCCCTGCTCTGATGATGTTTCGTGCACAAGCCTGAGTGGGCAGATATGTGCCTGTACACGAGACATCACTGTGCTGGCCACGCCCCTCTGCACTTCCGGCTGCTGCTTATTGCTCTCTCCCTGGATTCTTGACGAAAAACATTAACCCCTTCAGCTGCACAGACTCAGGGCAGTGAGGAGACAAGTACTGGGCACAGGAGCTGACAGAGGAGTTTTGCAGAGCATTGCACAAGAACAGGTAGGGGGAAGATCCTGTGTGTATCAGCAGTGTCATTGTACAGCTGTGACTTGTAGTCCTACAAATACAACATGCTGCTGAGTCTCCCAGCAGGCAGAAAGGTCACTCAGGGCAGCACTTGTATTCACTCCCTTTTGCAGAGCAGGGGGAGGGGCAGAGATTGTTGTTATTACAGGTAAACAAAGGGCCAGAAGAGAACCAGGGAAATGAGGAAATTAGATTTTTTTTGCCTAAAACTTGCTTAGCTCAGTTATATATTGCTGCCCATCAGATTTACAGTACTATATTTTTTATTTTTCATAACTCGGACAACCCCTTTAATTCTGGTGCACGGCCTGCCATAAATCAAGTGCATCGTCCGGCAGACCAAGGTAAAATGCTGGTCTTTGATAAATCTCCCCCTTAGTATCATTTTGTTTTATTCAGTCTAAATAAAAGCCATGTTTAACCCTGAATAGAGCACCTTCTCCTCGTCCTCCATGTACTTCTACATTAACAGTGAAGAGAACATCATGACTTACCTAGTGATTCTCAGTGCTTGATGTAACTTCTATATTTTTCTCTTGATGCGCTGTAATATCCATTTCACCGCAAAGAACTGAATTTAACTACTGCAAAAAATACAAATAAAAAGGTAATTAAATAGGGTAAAGTTACAAGAGAGGGGTCGTTGATCCAGGGAGTTATTCTGATTGCCTGATTAGAGTCGGGAAGGAATTTTTTTCCCCTAAAATGAGGATCAATCAGGATGACAGGCCGAACTGGATGGACAGATGTCTTTTTTCAGCCTTATAAACTATGTTACTATCTATATAAAAAAATAGAAAATCTAGTATTAAAGATTTCACAGTTCTGTCTAAGCTGTGCAGGGCACATTCACCTACCCAACTGCAGATCTGAAAAATATGGATACTGTCCATGTGGCATCCACATTTTTTGTGGACCCATAATGGGTTCGTGGACCGCATTTGTGACCAAGAATAAGACATGTTCTATCTCTTGCGGAACGTACATACGGATGCACAAAGTATATGGATCCATCCGTGTGCTTTACGCATCAGTATGTCTGTTCCACAAAAATACAGTAATACTGTATGTCCACAAAATGCGGACCATGGTCCCACTGAAGTCAATGGGTCCACAAAAAATGCAGATGCCACATGGATATCTATTTTTGCAGATCTGCAGTTTGCACAAAATACATGCGGTTGTGTGAATGTACCCTTATTCTGTAATATTAGAGAAGCACCACCACAACTTGTTTTTTATTTTCTGTGGCGTTAGAAAACTACATGATGTAAATTGTTCTGAAGGTAGTCTTCTTGATGGAGACTGTAGCTGTAAGTTATGCCTTCTGATCCTCAGCTCTGTCATGTGACCGACAGCCTGACTCTCCAACTAACGTCTTAAAGGGAGTCTTTCACCCCGAAAACCCATTTTTCAACACTCACATCTTTCTCTGCAAAATTGCCCCCAGATTAAAAAGCTTCTTACCCTATTGCTGTACCTCTTACCGATCTTCAGAAAATCACTTTAATTGCAGATGTGAATGACAGTTGAAGGTGCCCAGTGGTGGCGTCATAACGACCGGTGCCCAGGCCGCACGCTCATCTTCATAACTTCAACTGTCATTCACATCTGCAATTAAAGTGATTTTCTGAAGAAAAGCTTCCAAGAAGCTTTTCAATCTGGGGGCAATTTTGCAGAGAAAGATGTGAGTGTTGAAAAATGGGTTTTCGGGGTGAAAGACTCCCTTTAAGTGTGGACAGGAAGTCAGGTGCACAATTTATTCCTATGACATTGACATCAAGGCTCCAATAGGAACAAACAGAAAAAAATGACTTCCTGTCCACACAAGATGCTTTGTCAGGTGGAGAGTCAGGGTGTTGGTCACATGACACGTTTTAGACCATTTTTTGTCATGCTCGACTAGGGGGTATTAATGGGAAAGGAGGCGTGGCAAAAATGCAACTTTTTTGCCAAAATTTCTGGGGAAAATCTGAAAGAAAGTAAGACCATAACTTTTAGACAGGTAATCTATAGATACACCATATTTATCATCCAAACTAAGCTTCTATGATAATGCTGGCGCATTTAAGAGGTATCTGTCACCAGGAAGCTCACTGTTATAGGGAATCTGTCACCAGACTGTGTAAGTGCAGTGGAGACGGCGGAGCAAGGGATGGGTAAATGCTAACTAAACAATCCTTCTTCCACAGGACAGTACAGAGGACTGATTTCCTAAAATTCCCAGAAAACCCCTTTAAATGTTTGGCTTTATGTATATATCTTTGTTTTTATATATACTGTATGTGTTTTTTTTTTGTATTTTACTAGTAAGATGTAAGAATGTCAGCAGAAAAAATAGCACATCATCTATCTAGTCTGTCCCTAGAGGATTTCCATTTTATTTTTATCTTAGGATGGATATATGCTACTCATTAAAAGTTAGGGATATTTGGCTTGTTGATGAACCTTAAATGCACTCTAACCTTTACAGGAGAACTTAATGTGACCTTCTCTAAATTTTTAAATGCACATGTCCAACTGTTCAGTGTTTTAGTACTTTTTGCACAACTTGCTGTTCTCTAACAAGGAGCTTAACGGCAAAATTCACAACAGGTGTTTGATCCATCAATTGCCCAATAAATTTCCTGGTTCAATTAGAATTGGTATTTAAACAGTCCTCCTCATCCTGCTGTTCATATTTTGACATCATGAGACCAAGACGAAACCTAACAACTGATCAACAGTACCTCGCCATTCATTGCGAGGCTTCAAGCAGGATGTTCTCAGACGGAAGTGGCCACTGAGCTTAGAGTGTCACAGAGAGTCCAGCAGATTACCACAGAGAGACTGGGAGAGTCACAGAAAGGTATAGAAGTGGACGTCCTTTGGCCACATCCCACACTGATGACCGCTTCATTGTGAGAAATGTCCTGCGGAACCGGATGATAAATGCCAGACAACTCTAGGCACATTTAAGAGAAGTGAGAGGCACCCAAGTGTCACGTCAGACCATTCTAAACCATTTACATCAGCATGGTCTGCGTGCTAGGCGACATGCAAGGCACAGGTGTCATCGTCTCGCATGGCCTGAGAACATCTACACAGTAGTGTATGTACAGTATATATCCAAGACAGGTTCACATTCATTTATTTCCATTCAAGTCTGATGGAAGTTTATCTAACATTGCTTCCCATCTTCCTGCAATGAATTTCAGATTGTGCCCCATTGTTCTGGAGTCTAGTTTCTCATTATAAACACCTATTTAACCCTTTAACGTATTTAAAGGTTTTGATCATGTCCCCCCTTTCTCCTAAGCCAGTGGTGGTGAACCTATGGCATGGGTGCCAGAGGCAGCACTCAGAGCCCTCTCTGTGGGCACTCACGCCCTGGAAAAATTCTGTGGTGTACCAATATGCCTTAGACTTTTCCTGCCATTTATCAGCGCAGGGCGCACTATGAACGGCACAGGCAGCACACTGAATGCAGACAGGCTATTATATCTAAATGATAAAGTACATGGAAGATATCCTATACTGGACTGTAGTATTCAGGGTAAATTGCCGTGTTGGCACTTTGCGCTAAATAAGTGGGTTTTGGGTTGCAGTTGGGCACTCGGCCTCTAAGCGGTTCACCATCACTGTCCTAGGCCATAACTTGTGAGACACATGAGACTGGCAAACCCCTGCCGTGTGGCTCGCAGCTGTCTACTAGACCCGAACATTTCCAGTGGGTGCAAGAAACTAACAATACAATTTTCTGCATGACAGGAGGGGCTATGAAAGCCCATGAAATGGCGCATCAGTTGCCTCCTCCTTTATCGGGTGGTATCACTGCAGCCATCCAAGAGGCCATCCCCACCGCTCACCAAAGTCCTTGATTAGGGCAGAATCAGCTCTCGTCTCTTTCCTAAAGCTGCATGATCTCCTCCAGTAAGGGCTCATTCAGACGGCCGTATGCTGTCCGGAAAAATGCGGATTCCTTTTTTTTTGCGGACAGTTCAGCATGTCCGCAAAGAAACGAATTGCATTTCGTTTTTTGTTGATCCATGGACTTCAACAGGGTCATGTCCTGATTTTCACTGACAAGTATAGGAAGTTTCATTTTTTTTGCTGAGTCGCGCAAAGGAATCTAAGGCATCTAATCCGTAAAAAAACGAATCCGCATTTTTGCGGACAGCATACGGCCGTCTGAATGAGCCCTTAAGGTGTGTAGTGAGGAGAGGAAGGTCACAAGCACATGGAGGAGGACAAGAGTGAAGAGCCATGCTTAGGTTTAGGCAGCAGGTTTAGTCAAAAGACGGCAAAACCCAAAGCATAAACTGATATTCTGCGGATTAAAAACCGCAGCAAAAGTCCGTTTATGGCCCCATTCATACGTCCGCATTTTAGTCCGCATCTATTCCGCAATTCTAAACACACTAACATAAATCACAAAAAATAAATAATGAATAAAAAATATAAATTTTATTATACTCAAATCAAATGATAAAATCTAACAAAAAAATATACAGGACACAGCAGGTAAATAATACCTTCACCCTAAATACATACTGAAGGGAATGCCTAATGCCTAATTAGAGGAAAAATATGCACATATTTGTAATTGCAGCATACGCCCTACACGGTCAATATAATATATATAATTGCAGACAAGCTGCTAAACATAAGCCAATGACCGTGGTGGCGTGCAAAAACGTGCGCCTCAATAAACAATAAACTATTTTTTTTTTTTTACCTAATAGTGTCAGGGTGAGGGAAATAAATACAGACGCTCCACCTCTGTGGAATAGATGCGGACCCATTCATTGTGAATGGGGCCGGACGTGATGCGGAGAGCACCCTATGTGCTCTCCGCTTCCGCATTTGCAGAGCCGCAGCCCCGAACTTCCGGGTTTCGGCCCCTAAACATTTGGCCGCGGCTCCGCAAAAGATAGAGCATGTCCTATTCTTGTCCGCAGCCTGCGGACAAGAATAGGCATCTCCTATGGGGAGTGCCGGCATGGTGTGTTGCGTATCCGCAACACACTACGGATGTGTGAATGGGGCCTATGCTGCGGTTTTCTCTGGAACATGTGGATGTAATTTCTGAAAATCACATCTACATGCCACTTCCAATGCTGTGGATTTTCCGCCCACAATTCTGCTGTGGAGGACAAAACAAAAAAAAACAAAAAAGAGAAATAATCGTTAATTGGTCGTAATTGAGGTAAAATGTCCAATTAGTCACGCTTTTGGTTGTAATCATCCAGCCCTGATTACCGCGATTTCTCTTGGCTGTGTGGCTTCTCTGATCTCAGTGTGCTGAATGTGGCAGCTTAACCCTCTCCTTACAAACACATTAAAGAGAACAGGGCCCAGACCCCTGTGGTACTCCACTAGTGTCTCCTCAGAGTGCCCACCAATAATGACAGTAATAAATATACAACTGAAAATCCACGGAACTGTCCAGGGATTAAATCCAGTTTTTAATAACTGTGGGGCTGTATGAAAGGCTTTGCTGCTATCTAGATAGGCGATATCCGTGGCACCACCTTTATCCAACACTTTTGTGACAAAGCAGAAATTTTGTGGTATTCGACTATCCTCTTTTTTAGGACAGTTTCTATTC
The DNA here is from genome assembly GCA_033119425.1 of Bufotes viridis. Taxonomy (NCBI): domain Eukaryota; kingdom Metazoa; phylum Chordata; class Amphibia; order Anura; family Bufonidae; genus Bufotes; species Bufotes viridis. Next base: position 438,722,359 of record CM065591.1, on the reverse strand, counting down.
ACTTCTATGGGAATCCCGAAAATAGATGAGCGGCATGCTTGGCTATTTTTGGAAGTTCAATAGAAATTAATGAGAAGCGCACCTCGCAAGTGCAGCCACCTCCCCTCTCTAATAGATTTGGCCATTTCTTACTGCTTTGGACGTTTAATAGAATAATTAAAGGGGTCCTCTCACTTCAGCAAGTGGCATTTATCATGTAGAGAAAGTGAATACAAGCCACATACTAATGTACTGTGATTGTCCATATTGCCTCCTTCGCTGGCTGGATTTATTTTTCCATCACATTATACACTGCTCGTTTCCATGGTTACAGACCACCCTGCAATCCATCAGCGGTGGCCGTGCTTGCACAATATAGGAAAAAGCATCAGCCTCTCTGGTACCCGGGACCGTGGGAGCGCACATAGACTAGTGCTTTTTTGCCTTTGGAAACGAGCAGTCTATAATGTGATGGAAAAATGAATCCAGCCAGCAAAGGAGGCAATATGGACAATCACAATACATTAGTAAGTGCCTTGTATTAACTTTCTCTACATGATAAATTATATTTGCTAAAGCGAGACAACCCCTTTAATATGTTTTGCTCTTGCAATACTGGCTTTCTAGAATTTTCCAATGATGGCCCATTCTGGAGTGGCGCAACCCCATGACTGCAATAACCTGGCACTGTGATATTTATAAGGCTGCAACTGTGTCTGGTACTGGCGCTGAGCCCATTCAAGTATAGGGGCTGAGGCACCAAGTATACCCACATACCTATGGACACTGGTGTGTGAGGTGCAATCAGAGTGTCATGTTGAAAAGAAGAAAGTTAGCTTACAATTGTTGATTCAGAGAAGGCGAAAGTCTTAGAAATGGGCCAATTTATGGAACAGCACTGCTGCAGCCAGGAAGATGACATCAGCAACATACAACTATTCGGGCAGGCCTATCACATAATCTAATCAACTACTCTGCACCTACCTTCTCTATTCTAATAGCCCTATATATTCGGACCAGTTATTGAGAATAAGCGTCCGATGGCGGGCTCGTAGAATCATGCAGCCGATGAACAAGCAAATGGTCGTTTGTCGCTTGATGGGCATCATTCCTCAGGCCAACGCAGTATAGGCCAACGCAAATGAGTGCTGATGGATGTGTTTATCATTTTCGGAGCTTGTCCTGCACCGATTTCAGGCAGTCTAAGGCTAGTTCCCACCTAGCTGGATACAGCCGATCACCAGGGCCCATTGGCTATAATGTGATCCAGCGGGAATCTTAACGATTTCCTCACTGAATCCGGCTAAATCCCCGCAGGTCCTATTATAGTGAATGGGGTCAAGCAGTGTACGGCCTTATCCGGGTATGTCAGATACATTGATCCTCAGCGCTGCCTCCCATTGAGATGTGGGGGAGGCAGAAAGGATGCGCCCACTGGTGGGTGATCGGCGTGGTAAAAGCCGTCGTGTGAACTGCGCTGTGAATGCATGTTTCTTGATTCAGCTGACTGCATATGTGGCCCATATTCACTATTGACTCCACGTCTCTATTTTGTCTACAATTATGGTGCAAAATGTTGAATCTCATGTCTTAGACAATTTTCTCGTCGTGCTCGACTAGGGGGTGAATGCAGTCAACTGAACGCAGCTTTCAACTGCATTACAACGGCGTTGTGTGACATCACCCTAAGCAATCAGGTATAGCAAGCGTGTGACCACGGCAGTGATAGTCACAGTCATTTGCTACATCTATAATGCTCATTCTTACACAATAGTGAATAATAGTGTATCAATGTGCCTCACATCCAGTGCCTGAAGCGTCACTTTTATTGTCTGCGGTCGGCTCGGCTTTAGTTTTCTGGTTGCTGAAGCTGTTAATTCCATTAGTGTTATTTTTACTTCTTTGGCATCCTGAATCACCAGCTTGGATGACATTCAGATCCTAATTATTGCATGCATACATTTCACCTATTGTATATTTAAGCCGTGCATGTACGACGTTACCTAGGGAACTGCTCGAAAGGATGCTACATTTCCCTCGTATATATGAGAGAAAAGGGTGTTTATCGTCTATCACACTGCCGGAGCACAAAACAGAAATGTGCCATCTGTTAATGACTGCCCAAAAACAATTTTCAGGCATAATATTCATTTCTGAGGTGCAGTTACAGATGTAAGACTTTCCTAACATTTCATCTGATCAACTGTGTTATAGAAAGAGTTAGGTCCCTTTCACACGGGCGAGTTTTCCGCGCGGGTGCAATGCGTGATGTGAACGCATAGCATCCGCACTGAATCCTGACCCATTCATTTCAATGGGTCTGTGTACATGAGCGTTTTTTTTCACGCATCACTTGTGCGTTGCGTGAAAATCGCAGCATGTTCTATATTCTGCGTTTTTCACGCAGCCCTGGCCCCATAGAGGTGAATGGGGCTGCGTGAAAAACGCATTGCATCCGCAAGCAAGTGCGGGTGCGTTGCGTTTTTCACTGATGGTTGCTAGGATATGTTGTTTGTAAACCTTCAGTTTTTTTATCATCGCGTGAAAACGCATCAAAACGCATTGCACCAGCGCAAAAAACTGAACAACTGAACGATCGCAGGCAAAACTGAATGGCTTTGCCTGTGAAATCGCAGATTTTCACTGAACGCATCACAGCGCATCCGGACCTAATCCGGACACGCCGTGTGAAAGGGGCCTTAGGCCTCTTTCACACGAGCGTGTCCGGATTAGGTCCGATGCGTTGCGGATGCGTTCAGTGAAAACTGTGCGATTTCACAGGCAAAGCCATTCAGTTTTGCCTGCGATTGCGTTCAGTTGTTCAGTTTTTCCGCGTGGTGCAATGCGTTTTGATGCGTTTTCACGCGTGATAAAAAACTGAAGGTTTACAAACAACATCTCCTAGCAACCATCAGTGAAAAACGCAACGCACCCGCACTTGCTTGCGGATGCAATGCGTTTTTAACGCAGCCCCATTCACTTCTATGGGGCTAGGGATGCGTGAAAAACGCAGAATATAGAACATGCTGCGATTTTCACGCAACGCAGAAGTGATGCGTGAAAAAAAACGCTCATGTACACAGACCTATTGAAATGAATGGGTCAGGATTCAGTGCGGGTGCAATGCGTTCACATCACGCATTGCACCCGCGCGGAAAACTCGCCCGTGTGAATGCAGCCTTAAATCAAACTTAGACCCCATTCAGATTTGCAGCCGGATCAGGCTACTGGAGATCACCGGATCAAGTATTGCCGGATACGACCGTGTAACGCTGGATCCCCATTGAGTATAATGGGATCCGGCAGAGATCCAGCCACTTTACGGCATATATTCCAGGGTATAGCGACCGTATCCCATTATAGTCAATGGGGGATCCGGCAGTACATGGTCGTATCCAGCAATGCCAGATCTGGTGAGCGTCAGCCGGATCAGGCTACTGGATTCCAAACACAACTGTGAACAGGGTCTAAGCTATGGGCTGGGTTTCTCCGGTAGCGTTCACGGAGTGGTGGTGTGCTGCATGGCGAAAACCCCTTTCTCGATAAGGACAGGTGAGGCACCAATGTTATTAGGTGCTTCACCTGCTCTTGTCAAGAAACCCTGGCAATCTGCAGCAAACTGCTGTGCTTTCTCATACTACTACTACTACTTCTACTACTACTACTATTTCTACTACTACTACTTCTTCTACTTCTACTAATACTACTACTATTACTACTACTTCTACTACTACTACTACTTCTTCTACTAATACTACTTCTACTACTACTACTACTACTTCTACTACTACTTCTACTACTACTACTACTACTACTACTACTACTACTACTTCTACTACTACTAATACTACTACTACTACTACTACTACTATTTCTACTACTACTAATACTACTACTTCTACTACTACTACTACTACTTCTACTAATACTACTACTACTTCTACTACTACTACTACTACTTCTACTACTACTACTACCTCTACTACTACTCCTACTACTTCTTCTACTACTACTACTACTACATACTTTTGTCAATGGTGTAGTGCAGTGATGGGCAACGTGCGGCTCTCCAGCTGTTGCAGAACTACAACTCCCAGCATGCAAAGCCTGTCTATAGCTATCAGCCTACTGCAGGGCATGGTGGGAGTTGTAGTTTAGCAACAGCTGGAGAGCCGCACGTTGCCCATCACTGGTGTAGTGGATAGAACTAGTTATTGTAGTGCTGCTCCCACTGAAATGAATGGAAGCAGAGCTGCGGTAACCAGTTCCATCTTACTGCAGGACAGCCGATCGATTATCCGAATTTTCATCTTTAGGCCCCATTCACACGACCGTATATTTGAGTCCCCATCCGTTCCGCACAAAAGATGCGGACAGTACTTCTGCTCCGTGGTCCCGCAAAAAAGCGAGAACACATCCTATTCTTGTCTGCAATTGCGGACTAGAATAGGACGTGTTCTATCATAGGGATGGCCCTTCCTTTCCGCAAAATGAGGAACGCACATAGCTGATATCCGTGTTTTGCGGATCTGCAATTTGCGTACTGCAAAACACATACGGTAGTCTGAATGAGCTCTTATGGGTGGCTTGGTGCTGAAGGACTTTATAGGAATTATATTTAAATAGTATTCCAGCCATGTCCTCATTGAAACAGTGAGGCTGACCTTTCTGCAGATCTGTATGCAGATCAGGGTGGTGCTGAAGCCTTGCAGAGTCATCACTGTACCCATTTCACCGTGATTGACATACCCCTTTCCATTAGATGTCAGCATTATAGGGGATGTGTCACAAATAGAGATGAGCGAATTTCATATTTTGAAATTCGTTCACGCTTTGTTTGGTAGTAAAAGATAAATTGCGTTATGAGTTCTGTTACCACGGACCATAACGCAATTCTACGATGGAATGCCTTTAGAAGCATTCTGTTATTTATTCCGTCATAATAAAAGTCTACTTTTGTAACTGCATGTTGTTAAAAATTTTGTAGAACCACTGAGCTATTCAATAAAATGGATCTGTATAGCGCCACCTGCTGTTTGTTCTTTTCCTTATTTTTTGTCCGTATCACTGAGCTGTTTGAACGTGCTCAGTTTAAATCTTCAGCTGCCACATGTTCTGTTAGAAGCTGTGGCTGTTACAGGGAGAAAGATGTAGCAGAAAGGACAGGCCCCCTGAGGTGCTAGGCTAAAGAGAATCTAGCAGAGCAATTGGAGCAGTGAATGGGGAGATCTCTGGATCCATGTGAGGTACAGGGCTGGTCTAGCTTTGTTAGAAAGGCATTGTCATGTACTGCAGGTTTTATTTTTAGAACCCCTTTAAAGGGTTTCTGTCACCTAGAAAATCAATATTAAGCCAAACATAGGTTCTTATAGCTCTTCATACCTTCTTTCCATAGGTGTTCTTTACACTTGGACCTGGCTTTCTACCTTCATGAAAATCCTCTTTTATCTTTATGCTAATGACACCTGAAGGTGCCCAGAGGGGCGTTATTTTCATTCAAAAAGTGCCCAGGAACGCCTTCCATCCAGTGCCCAGGCCCGCCTCCCCCCGACAGAGCCCAGGCCCGCCCCTCTCTGCTCATACCATATGTGCCTGGCATTGCGACTCAAGTGTTTCACTGAGCATGCACTCAGCTAAACAGGAAGAGCGCAGGAGCCGGCTCGGTGGATGTTAGTGAAGCTGGAGGGAAGGAGTGGGCGGGGTTATCAGCTACCAGTGACGTAACCAGAGGGGGCGGAGCTTGGCGGCAGTCGCAATGCCAGGGACATATGGTATGAGCAGAGAGAGGGGCGGGCCTGGGCTCTGTCGGGGGGAGGCGGGCCTGGGCACTGGATGGAAGGCGTTCCTGGGCACTTTTTGAATGAAAATAACGCGCCTCTGGGTACCGTCAGGTGTCATTAGCTTAAAGATAAAAGAGGATTTTCATGAAGGTAGAAAGCCGGATCCAAGTGTAAAGAACACTTATGGAAAGAAGGTATGAAGAGCTATAAGAACCTATGTTTGGGTTAATATTGATTTTCCAGGTGACAGAATCCCTTTAAGTGCAATGCAAAAGCTAAATGCAGCGGATGACTACTGTGATCCCAGCCACATTTCAGGCAGTTTTTGTGGTGACAGTTTCCCTCCCATTCTGCTGCACATTTTCTGCCCTGTGTGAACCCACATAAGTGTATTTTTCCGTTCTCTTGATCAGTCAGAAAAACTGAAAAATATAGAAAAAATAACTGATCCTGTTCATCAGTTTTGCACATTTGGCATCTGTTTGAGCCATTTCCATCTAAGATCTGTTTTTTTTAAGATGAAAAACAGTACAGCATGGAGGACAAACGGATGCCAAATGTGAAAAACTAATGCTCAGAATCTTTTCTTTATTTTTCTGTTCTTCTGAAGGATCAAAAGAACGTAAAAATAGCGGTGATGGGAACTCTCCCTAAGGCCTCATGCACACGACCGTGGTTTTTGTCTGTATCCGATCTGCATTTTTTGTGGGTCAGATGCGGACCCAATAACTTCAATGGGGCTGCAAAAATTGCGAAAAGCATACTGTGTGCTGTCCAGTCCACAACAGTATGTCCGTTCTGTTGCCCAGCAAAAAGGATAGAACATGTCCAATTCCTATCCGTTTTGTGGACAGGTGTAACGCCCCAGAGTGGCATTACCACCTCTTTTTGACCCCCACTATCTGTAATGGTTGATCCTGTCTCATCATATATATTTATTACCATTTCCTACAATGTGTGTATGTATTTCCTTGCAAATGTAATGTTCAAGTGTAATGTGCCTGGTTCACCAGCAGGTGGCAGCAAATCTGTGCAGAGATAGTTTCCCTGGAGAGGAGCCCTCTAGTTCCATTCCAGCCGTCTCTAGATAGGGAGGAGTTTAGTCGGCCTTAGTCAGTCTAGCCTACCCTCCTCAGGGAGGGGTTGTGTGTGTCGGTTGCTTGTCCCCTCCGGGGCTTGCATTGCCTCCCAAGCTAAGAGAGCTTGATGGCAGGAAGAAGTTCCTAGGATTACAGATAAAGTAAGAGACAGACTACTGACAGCTAAATTCCAGCAGAAGAGGAAAAGTTCCTATTTAGCCCAGCCAGCATAGCAGGGCTGAGAGAGCTACCGCATAGAAGAGCTGAGATTTTTGCAGAAGTGTTTGCCTGCCAGAGTTAAGCCAATACCTGCTGATGAAGTTTGGAAACTGTTTGGATTACTGTTTATGCCAAGTAAAGCTGTGTTCAACGTTACTACAAAGTCTGGACTCCATTTATTTTACTTATTTCTCACCCAAGTTCAACAACCCTTTTTTGAACATGCCTTGAACTACACCACGTCTGGGATCCAAGGATATCCAGGTAGGAGCACTGTGACACGGGTCTATAACATCTACAGAGACACTGTAGGCCAGTCTACACCACTCTGGCATTCCTACCCTGGGTTCCACCAATAGCATCTACAAAGGGGACTCCAAGTCCTCGTTGCGTAAATACAACTGGCGTCACGACTACTTGCTCTAACAGAGGGACATATATTCGTAAATACCTCTTAAAGACGCAAGGGATACCCCAGACGCTGGCAATAGGGCTGCACAAGCACAGGAAGGAGTGAAAAAAATGTCTGCAGGCTCTCAATTTGCGGACCGCAAAACAGGCTACGGTCGTGTGCATGATCCCTAACATGCTGAGTGTCTGCAGCATTTTACCGCAGCAGCTAAGTGTAAAAAGTCAGACGGAAACTGAAGTGGTGTTAATTTGAAATCTGCAGAATGTCAATTCATGTTGCAATGCAAAAGGGGAAATCCGTGGCAAATCTGCAGGGGACCTGTTTTTCCTCCTATCTGTTTATGTATACACAGCACAACAATTCTAGAGCCTCTTTTCTTATAAGCACTGTGATGATCCTCTGTTATTCCTCCTAGAATGCATGCATCAGGCTAAGGGCTCATGCACACAAACGTATCCGTGCCCGTTCCGTTTTTGCAGACCGTATACAGAACCATTCATTTCAATGGGTCCGCAAAAAGACGGATGGTAATCCCTTTGCTTGGTTTTCCTTCCTTTGAGGGATATCTGGCTTTCATTGTGTTGTAGACCCATAACTGGGGCTCCACATTTATTTTGCATATTCCTGTTTCCCAGGGAGCTTTGCACTTCGGATTGCTGTGTTGAGACTCTTAACTGAGGCTCCGCGGTGTTTTTGTGGCTGGTCTCCCTGACATCAGCTATTGTTGTGTTTGAGTAGTCTCCGAGGCATTGCTCCCGGTTAGCCAGAATCCTACTCCACGCTGATGAGGGGCAACACCCCGAAACAGCTGTCTGTGGATGGATAACTGGCTTAGGTTTTCCCTGTCACATCCTTAAAGCTTGTAAAAAAGCGGGATCTTGACATAGGGGCCACTTAATATGGTGGATTTGGTGATCTCTGTAATGGAGACACCCCTTTGCTCGGTTTTCCTTCCTTTGAGGGATATCTGGCTTACATAGTGTTGTAGACCCATAACTGGGGCTCCACATTTATTTTGCATGTTACTGTTTCCCAGGGAGCTTTGCACTTCGGATTGCTGTGTTGAGACTCTTAACTGAGGCTCCGCAGTGTTTTTTTGTAGCTGGTCTCCCTGAGATCAGCTATTGTTGTGTTATGGTAATCCTTGTGCATTCCTTTTCCGTATGTCCGTTCCGCAAAAAAATAGAACGTCCTATTATTGTCCGCATTATGGACAAGGATAGTACTATTCTATTAGAGGCCAAATGCTACATACCAACACAAGGAAATTAAATGCAAGTTGCAATGACACACTAGTCTCCAGATATCCAAACCTGCCGGATGTATGCTAACCAACAGGTCGTCATGCCCCCACTCAAAACATTACGATCTCTGTCCCAAAAGTCATTGTGTAGCCCTAGTCTGAATTGACATCTGCTTGATAGTTGAGGGCATGTCCCTGCAAAATGACATTGTCCACTCCATGCTGACAAAATCTGACTGTGTTGGGTCACACTGGTGTTGACTCTCAGTTGTCAATGTATTCATGAATTTCTAAGAGGAATAACAGAGGAACGGCACAATGCAGAGTTGGAGAGTACAGGTCAGGAGTGCGGACAGGTCCACTTTAAACCTCTGGCTCCTGGCGCGCAGACTAGCCAAGAGAAGTGTACAGTTTTTACAAGGCTAACTATTTACATCCTTTCTTATAAAAAAAAAAATGGTATGGCCCAATCAGTCCTGGATTCGATAGTTCTTTTCCTGGAAGCAGAATATATGAAATGAATAGTGCACATATATTTAGGAACAAAAGTGAGATCAAATGGAGCTCCTGAACTCTGCAGAGATGACTCCCAAGTTAAATCTTAGAGCACAATTTTATTTTATTGCATGACCTTAGGAAACGCCTGCCGAAAGACGTCTCCTCTAATTAGTCTCTTTGCATCATATAGGGCTCCCAGGCGTATCTGCAACCTGCAGGATGTGCTGTCTATTACATACTAAATATATGGTGTTTATTTCATTGCAGGACTGCGGTACCAGTCTATTATCCTGCAGGATAAAGACTTCTTCAAATGCTGTCTCACAAGCTCAGCTAAATATTTTCAAGCGCGTGAAATGGATTCTCCAGGAGATTATTTTCCAGGATTTCATTACTGACGGTCTATCCTCAGGACAGGCCATCAATATCCGATAGGTGCGAGTCTGACACCCGGGACCCCCACTGATCAGCTGTTCTGCAGTAGCTATCATCTGTAAATGACAACTTTTTAATTTTTTTTTATACAAAGTTGACAATTTACAGAGATATTTCTCTCACCCAGCATGGGTATATGTAAAAATACACCCCAAAACACATTGCCCTATTTCTTCTGAGTACGGCGATACCACATGAGTGACACTTTTTTGCAGCCTGGGTGCGCAAAGGGGCCCAAATTCCAACGAGTACCTTTAGGTTTTACATGGCTGCTCACAATTTAGCCCCGCCCAAAATGCCAGAACAGTAAACACACCCCACAAATGACCCCATTTTGTAAAGAAGACACCCCAAGGTATTCACTGAGGGGCATAGTGAGTCCGTGGGAGATTTTTTTTTTTTTGCCAGAAGTTAGCAGAAATGGAAACTTTATTATTATTTTTTTTTCCCTCAGAAAGTGTCATTTTCCGCTAACTTGTGAAAAAAAATGAAATGATACATGAACTTACCATGCCCCTCCGCGAATACTTTGGGGTGTCTTCTTTCTAAAATGGTGTCATTTGGGGGGTATTTATACTATCCTGATATTCTAGCACCAGAAGAAACATGACAGGCGCTCAGAAAGTCAGAGCTGCTTCAAAATGCCGAAATTCACTTTTTTGCACCATAGTTTGTAAACGCTATAACTTTTACCCAAACCAATAAATATACACTTATTGGATTTTTTTTTATCAAAGACATGTAGAACAATAAATTTAGAGAAAAATGTAGTTTTTTTAAAAAAAATTTACAACAGAAAGTGAAAAATGTCATTCTTTTGCAAAAATTTCGGTCATTTTGGATTAATAAAAAAAAGTAAAAATGTCAGCAGCAATGAAATACCACCAAATGAAAGCTCTATTAGTGAGAAGAAAAGGAGGTAAAATTCATTTGGGTGGTAAGTTGTATGACAGAGCAATAAACGGTGAAAGTAGTGTAGTGCGGAATTGTAAAAAGTGGCCGTAATCTCGTGCATGCGCCATTGATACACAAGTCCTGGCAGAGGATGGAGGTGAAGCAGCGCGAAATTATGGCGCACTGCGGGGAAAAAAACCAGAGGAGAGGAGTGAGTAATTACCAGCAGGGCGGTGTTGGGCTCCAAGAGAAGGGGCGCGGCTGGGCACAAACGGCCAGCCCCTTGGGCACATTATAAAGGTAATTAGCATATAAATAAAAGTGATTTTTATCAAAAATGAAAGGACAGGTGGAAGTAAGACTAGTATATTTTTATTTAGATAAAGGAGACTGGTATGATGATATGAACAGCTCAGTATTGAAAATCGGGCTGACAGAATCCCTTTAAGGTCGTGCCACAGCATTTGAATTTAGCTGAGGCCTGGACTTTGACATCGCAACACCTTAATTCTTTTCTTTTTCAGCCATTCTGTTGTAGATTTGCTGGTGTGCTTGGGATCATTGTTGTTACATGACCAAGTTTCAGTCAAGGATTAGCCGTTGGATAGATGGCCTCACATTTGACTTTAGAATACTCCGGTTATATAGAGGAGTTTATGGTCAGTGACTACAAGATGCCTATGTAAGGGTACTTTCACACTAGCGTTGGTGCGGATCCGTCTGTTTATTTGCACAGACGGATCTGCACCTCTAATGCAAACGTTTGTATCCGTTCAGAACGGATCCGTTTGCATTGGCTTTAAAGAAAAATGACTAAGTCCAAAACGGATCCGTTTTGAATTACATTGAAAGTCAATGGGGAACGGATCCGTTTTCAAATGCACCATATTGTGTCACTGACAACGGATCCGTCCCCATTGACTTACATTGTAAAAAAAAACGGATCCGTTAGGCTCCGCCTCTTCAGACGGACACCAAAATGCTGCATGCTGCGTTTTGGTGTCCGCCTCCAAAACGGAATAGAGGCGGAACGGAGCCGAACTGATGCATTCTGAACGGATCCTTATCCATTCAGAATGCATTGGGGCTTAACTGATCCGTTTTGGACCGTTTGTGAGAGCCCTGAAACGGATCTCACAAACGGAATCCAAAACGCTAGTGTGAAAGTACCCTTATGTGGCTACAAAAGAAGCCCAAATCATCACCTTTGTGCTGGACAGTTGGTATGAGGTTTATTTGCTGATATCTTGTGTTTGGTTATCGCTAAATGTGGCACTGTGCACTATGGTCAAATATCTCCTCTCTGGTCGTGTCTGTCCCAAAAACTATAACATAGTAACATAGGTTTAGCCTCTTATCCTGCAAAGTTCATCCAGAGGAAGGCAAAAAAAAAAACAACCTTGTGAGGTAGAAGCCAATTTTCCTCATTTTGGGGGGAAAATTCCTTCCTAACTGCAGCCAGACAGCCAGAATAACTCCCTGGATCAATCTTTCTTCTCCAGATTTCTAGTAATTGAAACCTATAATAAAGTTATTCTGAGGATAGGTCACCAGTTATAAAATCATGGAAAACCCTTTTAAGCAGTGTTGCCATGTTCTTTTTAGGCCTCTTTCACACTAGCGTTTTAGCTTTCCGTCCTAGAGATCCGTCGTCGGGCCTCTAGGACGGAAAGCTACTGATCAGGATTATCCCCATGCATCCTGAATGGAGAGAAATCCGTTCAGGATGCATCAGGACGTCTTCCGTTCAGTATGTCAACGTTTTTTGGACGTTGACAAAAGCGCAGCATGCTGCGGATTTGTCTCCGTCCAAAAATCCGGAAGACATGCCGCAACGCCGGATCCGGAATTATGCATAAAATGCTCCCGCTCTGTACAGTATTACAATAAAGTTTTATGCGAATCGACTTTGGATGAAGCATTCGAAGTCGATTCGCTCATCTCTACTCAGGATTTGTTATTTTCTTTATTTTTCTGTTCTTCTGACAGATCGGAAGAACAGAAAAATAAACTCATCCTAAGCTTCAAAGAGAGCCACCACCTTTATAAAATAGCTAATTGGCGGGGGTGCCGGGTGTCAGGCCCCCACTAGTCAGATATTGATGACCTATCCTGAGAATAGGTTATCAATATCAAACATCAGAAAAAAAAACTTAAAAAATATGAAACATTTGGGGGATCGTGGCCAGCGATGGAAGCGTGAGGACGTGCTTGTGAAGAGCTCCGCTGCACCCCTGCTAAGAAACTAGCGTCTACCTGCTTATATGATGGGAAAATCACCAAGAAGGGTCGAGCTCGTCCATCTGCTCCCCTTGCTGCCTCCCAAAGTGACCAAAGCTCCTTTTTTGCTAAACAGGCCGGCTCTGAAGAAAGAACGCCGCCTGACCAGACCGGCTTTACCCAAGATGGCGGCGGCACCTCTGATAAGTGGCGTGCTGAAGCATCCACATGGCTCACGGGGATGCGATCGCAGCCTGCAAGAGATCACCACTCATGCTCTGCACCGCCGGCAGCACGACCTGTCAGTGAGGTCTCCTCTGGACCTGACACAGAGCCTAACCGCGCAGTACCCCTGGCGCAAGAAGCGCAAAATGGCGGCCCGCTCCAGCTCCAGCAAGATCAACGGGGGGCCACAGCACCTGCCAGCGATACTATGGAGGCGGCTCGCGGGACAGATGAGGACCACATACCTCTTAGGCAAGTCTATGGACACCCTCCTCCTCTCTGCTGCCACCTTTCCCTTGCCCCCTTCTACCGCCTCCCACACCTCAGGCTCTGCGCTGCGGTCTGGAGCACAAGCCTTTGAGCCACGTTTTCTTGCTTACTTGCCCCCTCAAGCCTTTACCTCAGCGCTTTCTGCTCCTTCTACAAAATGTCCAGATGCTGGAGCCCAAGAGCTGAGGCACTTAGACAGTCAATTATTACCAATAAGACCTGTCCCGCACAGATTTATCTACTCTCACTGAACGAGTGGACTCCATAACTCAAGATCACACAGCGGTGTCTGCTGAAGTGAAAGCTCTTCAGGATACCACCAAGGCCCAAGGGGCGCAAATTTATGCTCTTCAGAAACACCTAAAAGACTTGGAGAATCGAGGCCGTCGCAACAATATTCGCATTAGAGGTCTCCCAGAATCTGTTTCTACAACCGACCTCTTTCCCACTCTATCAATATTTAATAACCTACTGAATTGCCCCAGGACCACTCCCATTGAAATTGCCAGGGCACACCAAGCGCTCCGACCACCTGCGCCTGATGGCTCAAGGCCCAGAGATGTTATTTGTAGGATCCATTTCTATGCCGTTAAAAAACAGATCCTCTTCAAAGTCAGACAACAACAGTTTCTATCGTTTGAAGGGTCGCCCATCATGATTCTCCAAGACCTCTCCCGCTACACGCTTGCTCAACGAGCAGTATTGAAACCTCTCCTAACATTACTGTGGAACCAAGGAATACCTTATCGCTGGGGCTTTCCTTTTGCCTTGATAGTGGGTCATAAAGGTCAATCAGCTTCTCTCTGCTGCAGTACAGATCTCCCTGGATTCCTCCATAGCCTATACCTACCATTTGTGGACATTGACCCGTGGCCCACCTTCACTTCACCTACTTTTCTCCTCACAAGCTTCTGCAAAAAGCACCCAGGGCTCTCCATCCCGTTCCCTTAGACGACACTGACAACGATCAAACGGTCCACTGCGGACCCCCCAGGCGTCCGCCTTGACCTGAGGACACTCTGGAGATGATGTGCATCTTGATTTGTTTTTTCTTTCCCCATTATCTGATGCTTAGCAGGTTCTTCTTTTCAGCATAAGTCACAGATGATGCTGTTCCATACTGATCTACAGTTATTAGATCCGGATGCCAGGTACCTGATTCTCTCCATAGGTATTAGTAGCCGGGAGTTCACTTTCTTAAATGTTTATGTCCCTAATCAAAATCAAGTTACCTTCTTAGTTGACTTGGTTGATAAGGCCCTCCCTAAGCTAAGAGGCACAGTTATCTTATGTGGAGACTTGAATCTCACTCTCGACCCCACTCTAGATAACTCCTCGGGATGAGCTACCATCTCTTACTAGGCTATAAAGAGGGTCAAGAAAGCCTTCCTGCAGCTACAACTTAGTGACACCCTGCAGACAGGGACTACACTTTTTATTCCTTGCCACACTCTTCCTATAGTCGTATCGATTATATCCTGCTCCAACATCAAGTGCTCACTTGGTTGGAATCTACTCACATAGGCTCCATTCTGTGGTCAGATCATGCCCCAGTCTACTGTTCGTTACAACTTCACTTTCTGTGTAAAACTGAGTGGTCAGGGAAGCTTAATGAGTCTCTCCTTCTTGATTCAGCATGTGCAGCCAAGGTATCTCAGACAATCACTGATTTTCTGTCTGACCACTTGACAGACGCCACCCCCCTGCCTATGCAATGGTAGGCTCTTAAATGCGTGATTCGGGGGCACTCTGGTCAAACATGGGACCCGCATTAAGGGGGAGAAGGCTCATAGTCTTTCCATCGCCCTACAAAAGGTTGCCTCTTTGGAGCTGGCCCACAGACGTGCACTTACGCAGGCTGTTTTACGGGATCTTCAGGATGCTCTTCTGGAGGCTAAACGCTTACTAGACTGCTCATATCAAAAAGTGATTAAAACTTGCCGCAGCAAGTTCTATGAATTTGGCAACAAAAGTGGGCGCCTGTTGGCCAGACCCCTAAGGGGTCAAATGGCATCTTCTCACATTCCGGTCATTAAGACCTCGCAGGGTAAACTGGTACATACTACTCCAGACATCGTATCCACCTTCCATTCTTTTTATTCCGCTCTGAATAACTTGCCCACCTCGTTTGAGCCGGGGAACTTGCCTCTATCTTCTGCTGCTCAACTGATGGCGGAACAATCTGCCAGTCTGGAGACTCCCTTCACTGTTGAAGAGCTTCAGGAAGTATTTAAATCTCTTCCTGGGGGTAAGAGTCCGGGCCCGGATGGGTTTACAGCGAGGTTTTACAAAGTATTCTCAGAAAAAATAACTCCCTTCCTTCTCCGGTGTCGTCTGGGCTTCCCTTCCCGGCACAGTCCACTGCAGCTCACATAGCGGTCATTCCCAAACCTGATAAGGATCCCCAGGTGTGTGTGAGTTATCGCCCGATTTCTCTCCTAAATGTGGATCTAAAAAGTTATGCAAAACTCTTGGTGAATCGTCTGAAAGTGTTTTTGCCATCTTTGGTTCATTCAGACCAGGTGGGATTTGTGCCAGGAAGGGAGGCCAGGGACAACACACTCAATATATTGGATATTATTCATTATGCTAAGACTCACAAAATACCCCTCATGGTTCTATCTCTTGATGAAGAGAAGGCCTTTGACCGCATCTCATGGCCTTCTTTAAGCTCTACCCTTGCACATATTGGTTTGGGCCCTTGGTTCAAGTCTAAGATACTCAACTTATACTAAGCTCCGGCGGCGAGGATGAAAATTAAAGGGACCCTTTCTTCCCCCTTTTCCATCCATAATGGCACCCGCCAAGGAGGCCCATTGCTTACCTTATTATATGTTCTAGTTATGGAACATATAATGTCTGCAATATGTGATAACCCCGATATCCAGGGCATTCATATTGGTAATAGGGAGTATAAATGTGCGCCCTTTGCGTATGAGCTATTGTTGTATATTACCAACCCCCATATCTCTCTTCTATGTCTACAGTCGGAGTTGTCTCGATTTGGGGCGTGGTCTAATTTTAAGATAAACTTGTCCAAATCTCATGCCCTGAATCTTTCTTTAGGACAGGACTAAGTTGCTTCACTTAAGGCCTCCTTCCCGTTCTCTTGGCCTGCTAAAGGCATTACTTATCTAGGGATCAATACAGGTCCTACTTTATCACATCTGTTTAATGATAATTTTGCCCCACTCCTGGTTCGTTTCCAAGAAGACCTAGAGTCCTGGCACGGGAAAAAAATTTCCTGGTTTGGACGGATTAGCATATTAAAAATGAACCTTTTGCCCAAACTTTTTTATCTCCTGCAGACCATCCCCATCCGGATCCCCCTCTCCTTCTGGACACAGATTCATAAATGCTTCCTAAAGTTTGTATGGTCCCCTGGTAGACCACAAATATGCTGGGAAATTCTGACTCGCGCTAAGGATGTGGGTGGGGTTGGTCTCCCGGACTGCAGGCTATACTACCTCTCTACAGCATATTCCCGGCTTTTGGACATACTTCGACTTTCTTCTCAGAAAGCGTGGGTTAATATAGCAAAGGGACTTATCGCTATTCACGTTGACTTCTTTCCCATGGTTGCGGAGTGTCTGGAAGACTGCGCGATCTGCTCTTTCTTTCACTTATAACCATACATTCGCCATTCTTGGAAGTATCAGCTCGGAACTTTCTCTGATTGACCCGCAGGGACCCCTCACTCCCATTACCGATCACCCCCTTTTTTCCCCAGGAGCACCCTCTAACTCTTTTCTCACAGGTACCAAAAGTTCTTCTCTTAGTTTCTCTCAAGTTCTCTCCGGGACTTCCCTGAAACCTTTGGCCTCTATATTGGGCAACTCGACCCCCTCACCAAAGCACACCTTTGAATATCTCCAACTTCAACACTTTTTCACCTGACTACGCGCTTCACATAACTTTACAAGGAACTTGATAGCATTCGAACAAGCCTGTCTGGGCCCTTCGGCTGTGTTCAGAGACATATCCTTTATATATAAACTACTTCTACAGCAGAGATCCTCTTCGCCCACTACCATTCTGTGCTGGGAACAAGATTTAGGCATTCAGTTATCCTCTTCCCAATGGCATAGATGTTTCATTTTCTCACATAAAGCGCTGTTAGCCACAAGAGCGCAAGAGACTTGCTACAAGATCCTGTCCCGATGGTACAGGGTGCCGACACTGCTACATAACTGGTATCCCTCGGACAGATGTTGGAGGTGTGGGACATCGGAGGGCACGTTACTACAGAATTGGTGGCAATGCTCAGCCCGACGTGCATTTTGGGATTCTGTACATAAGACTACTCTCAAAATTACAGGTTTCCCAATACCAAATACGCCTGAAGCCTTCCTTCTTTATGTCTTCGACCTCACGATCCATGCATATAAAAATTCATTGCTTAAATTTTTCATCCAAGCAGCGAAGGCAGTGATCCTGCGACACTGGAGATCAGTAGCTCCCCCGACTCTTGAGGAATGGTTTGAGGAAGTAATGACTTATCAAAGAATGGAGGAACTGATAGCTCATACTCCCCAAAAACAGGCAAGATTCTTGAAGATATGGGGCCCCTGGGAAGACTTCCGCAATTCAGGGACATACAGGAATTTATAATCTAATCCTATGCTTGGATCTTTATATCTCTCTACATATCTCTCTCTATACATCTTGGACGTCTCACTCTCTTACTTCTGTTCATTCTGCCACCCCCGACCGTTCCCTTCCTCTTGTTTACTTCCCTCCACCCACTTTTTTTTTCTCTTTATTTTATTGAATGTTGTCGTTTTGTTTACACTTTTGATACCTTCTTGTTTACAAGCAGACTCGTCTATTTTTCATAAGTGGGATAAGTGGGCAGAAGTATTTTACAATGCTGATTCTGGAACGGTACAAACAGTTTTTATGTATATTTCTGCTAACACTTGTCTAATAATGTTGTTGCAGAAAACATTTGAGGACAGTTGTCCATTTGTATATTTAACCTGATATTATTGTTGGGCTGCGTCCCAAACTTGATATATATAATTACTTCATACAATATTGAAAATTTAAATAAAGAATTTACAAAAAAATAAAAAATATGGAACATTTAAATAATGTCTTTTTCTGATGATACATTCCCTGTAACATCAAACAGTCTGCAAAATTATGTAAAGTGGTTATTTCATAATCAATGTAAAAAAAAATAATAATACAATACCCTGTACTACATGGCCATTTCTTTTTAACAAACTTAGAACCAGCCCTGTACCTTACATGGATCTAGAGATCTCCCCATTCATTGCTCTAAGAGATTTTTTTCAAGCTGGCAGCTTAGGGGCTGTGTACTTTCTTAGAGGGTGTGTCCTTTCTACTACAGCTGGTGGCAGTTGCAGGATGGAACTGAGCATGTGCTTCCACCTAAGTGAGCTCTACAGAGAAATCAGAAAAAGAGCAAACAGCAGGTGGCGCTATACATACAGACTTCAGTGAATAACTCAGTGGCTATACTAAATTTACATGCAATTACAAAAGTAATCAGATCCAGGTGCTGGTTTGAAAAATGTTGGATATTTTTTGTGGCACAACCCCTTTCATTAAGGGCATGTCAGCGGTCACGTGAGTACAACATCTCACTTTTGCCTTATTTTTAAATCAGAATCCTCTGGAAAAGTAATAAAAGGTCTAAGACTTCCACAGACAAAGAAAACTGGTTTGCTATTCACGCCACGACCACGAACCTTCAGGGATTCAATAATTAAAGGAGAAAGAGTCGAAACTTCTTTATTGCCTCCTATAAAAGCTAGTTAATTCAAAGCGCACAGACGCAGAAAAAGCCTGCGCTGCCATGAACTGTAATGGGGCTTATAAACATCTAATATGGTTTTAGACAACCCTTTCGGCGACGTCGAAAGGAGCGTGCATTAAAAATGTGCTGTGATCGCAGTGCGAGGGGGCACGCCCGGCCCTGTCGCACATCAGCATTTTATGGAGCAGACTCGGAGCTGTCGGCTCCAGTGTAAGTAGCATGCTAATGATAGCTCAGCCCTTCAGGAATACATAATCAGACCTCAGCCATGCAGCGCAGGACTCCTCTCACCCCCCCCCCCCCAACCGCCCAGGAGCACATAATTTATAGCTCGCTTTGCAGACCTCTCCCCGCATCCTCCACCACCACTCCCCCTCAGCATTAACTCCTGCTTCCCCGCACACCACTGACAACTAGCGCTCACCCTGACACCCTCAGGAAGGGGCTACGGCGCCTGATGCCCAGAGTAAAAGATCGGAAGGAGTATTTTTCTTCCCATACACGCAGTACATTAGGGCCTAGTGGCTAGAACGCTTGTGGCGCCATTGCTTCGAGCCATAAATATACGTTCTCCCGTGGGTTTTCATGGGTAGTCGTGCTTCTCCCTACAGTCCAAAAACCAGAGGCTTCCAAATTATTGTCGGTCGAGTCGCAACGGCACCAGGGACTGTTCAACGCGAATACACTGGGCGCAAAATTTGTACACGAAGCCTCTACTTGGCGCAAGTTGCAGTCCGCTGCCAAAACGCCGATGCACACATTTATATATCGCTGGTGTTCAGTGACGCAGCCATTATCCTACACAGCGCAACTAAAATAACTGGACTCTGTGCTCAGGAAGGGAAAGAGTTAAAACAGCACTGTAATAAGACCCCACCCTGAGTAACTGCTCTGCAACATTCAGTACTTTAATGCCACCCTCACCACAGCGCATGGCTTAGGTGAGAGAGAAAATAGCGCCACCACATAACGCCGGTATCCCTCCGCGCGACGGCTGCCGGGCGCTACTTCTTTTTTCCACAGCACTTGTATTCTATCCCCCGCCCCCTCCCCTCATCACTTCTCCCCCGTGTCCTGCAGTCACAACACGACCCATGCAAAACGGCGGCCTGTGCTCCCCGCCCCCTCCCCTTATCATAAATATATAAATTATGCTAATTAACAACATTGCATATTAATAAAAAAATAAATAAATAACTAAAACAAAAAAACAACGGTTTTTTTTTTCTCCCTCGACCTATTTTTTTTCTAGTCGCAGGTAATAAGCCGTAAACCCCGTTCAGCCAGGAGCGGACTGTTACTCACCGGTCTGGCGGCTCCGGGCGGCGGGATTTATATTCGGCTGTCTTTGTGGCGGTCTCACGGCTCCGGTGACCCGGGACGGCTCATTATAAATCCCCCACTTGTAGCCGGGGCTCCGCACAATGGGGCCATTTGCATGGATAACGAGGGCTCGGCGCGGAGCAGGGACACCGCTTATTAATATGTAATCATCCGCTGCCCCCGTCTTGCGCGGCGGACACCGGCGGCGGGAGGCTTATGCCGTGTAATGTTACACAAGGAACTACACAAATCCGCCGTCTCGTCTTATAAAGTTGAATGCAGTTTTTACATGAACATTTTTTTGCAGCTGCGTCATGAACATAATATATGCAGGACGAGCGCTGCATACTGAGGCTGAATATGGAGTGAGGAGCTAGGGGGAGTGCTGCTTCTCTTAAAGAGCCACGGCTCCTTTTTCTGGGCTGCTGAGGTATGGTGTGACACAAACCTCTCCATTTAGAGAGTGTTCCTGCAGAAGATAGGTGCAGGAGTGCCCCCAGCACAAGTGGGGGCTGTACTGCTGCCATAAACTACCCCAACATGCCCTCTTACTGTAAATCTCACATGCTTGTTGGTGCTGGTGTGTAATTTGCAGGTAAAACTACTGTTTACGTGCAGAAAAAAAAAACCCGGACAACAAATAGTTGAAAACCGCATTGTTTTCAGGCAAAGGCAGCAGTTACATATGGTCTTAGGGACGGTTTGAGGCAGGTTTTTTAGACAAAGTCAGAGGTGCATCCAGCAGGAAGGCGTGCACTCGCTGCCTAACAAGTAAAAAACTAACGCGTCTAGATTAGTGTTGAGCGAACTTGTTTTGTAAGTTCTGCTTCCAAAGTTCGGGTTATCGAAGAATCCCATTATGGATTCCAAATTCCGTTATGGTCCGTGATAGCGGAATCCATAACGGGATTCTTCGATAACCCAAACTTTGGACGCAGAACTTAAAAAACAAGTTCGCTCAACATTACTCCAGATAGAAAGGTCAGATTGCTGCAAAACGCGGCATGCCGTTATTTCTCCAGCAGATATGTAAGTGATTACGGGTGTGCTCTGTTAGACACTGGGTCTTACCACAAAAGGGTGTAAAAGCGTAAAAAGCCTCTCAGAGGCTACTTTTGGGTAGTGTACCTCTGGGTGAGAGATTGTTGTCATGCCTCTACGATGCACCCGAAGACATTTTGCCGATTTCATAGATTATGAGAGGGGGCATCACTGAACTGAGAAAAGCAGGATGGTCATTTCAACAAATTAGCTATGTGATGACTAACCTCCGGCACTCCAGCTGTGGTGAAACTATGACTACCAGCATGCGCCATTCATTTCTATGGAGTTCTGAGAATAGCCAAGCAAGTGTACA
Source organism: Bufotes viridis (assembly GCA_033119425.1). Taxonomy (NCBI): domain Eukaryota; kingdom Metazoa; phylum Chordata; class Amphibia; order Anura; family Bufonidae; genus Bufotes; species Bufotes viridis. The sequence continues at coordinate 438,700,640 of CM065591.1, read as the reverse complement.
TCTTGGGAGTTGTAGTTTTACCACAGATAGAGTGACGAAGGTTAGACATCACAGGGTCGTTCTGACCTAGTTGATGGGAGGTGTTGGGAGCGATGGTTACATCACTGCACGGACCGTGAACAGGCTTCGGGCGGTCTAGACAGACCAATAGCACAGAGGATCGTTTAATTCCCCAAAAAACATGAGCAGCTCTCTCGATTTTGTTGTCCACCATCCATACACAGATGGCACCTTCATTACACACCCCTGTCTCTGCGTTACTTGACCATTTTCAAGCGCTTATCAGAATGAAATTTGGTCTCGTGGAGCCCGTTACGTGTCCTGGCATTAACAGCCAGCCACCGTCGCCTTCGTGTGCAATGGTGTTGTGAACAAGAATCCTGGACTGCTACAGACTGGAACTGTATCCTCGTTGGGATCCCACTATGGTCTGGTTGGAGTATGGAGGCCTTGTGATTAGCACTTTTAGGCCCCATTCACACGTCCGTAAAAGGGTCCGCATCCGTTCCGCAATTCTGCGGAACGGGTGCGGACCCATTCATTCTCTATGGGGCGGGACGTGAAGCGGAGAACTATGTGCTCTCCGCTTCCACATTTGCGGAGCGCGTTCCCGAACTTCCGGGCTTCAGCCCCAAACTTCCGCTCCGCGGCTCCGCAAAAGATAGAACATGTCCTATTCTTGTCCGCAGCTGCGGACAATGATCAGCATTTCTATGGGGGGTGCCAGTCGGGTGTGTTGCGGATCCGCAACACACCATGGACATGTGAATGGACCCTAATCCTGCCTTTGCTATATAGCAGGCCCGGGGACCACATGCGGCCCTCAATACCATTTTGTGTGGCCCCCAACCATCTAGTAACAGACATGTATGGATATGTCTTGTGGCTGCTCACATGTATCTTTCATGTATTGTCCCATTAGATGGGAGTACTAGAAGTGTAACCAGACATTTATAATACAAACTGTATGTTCATTATGCCATAAATACAGTATTTCAGTTGGTAATACCCCTTTAAGTTTTATTTGGAAAAATCATAGCATGAACCAACAAGCCCCTCAAGATTCATTCACTCAAGTGAAAAACAGGATGAGGACATCATCTGTGAGTGGTCTGTATAAAAGAGGGGCACAGAGCACAAACTAGTTAAACTTCACTTATTTGAACAAGCCCTAATGTTTGTCAGGTGTATGTCCACCTTTACTTTGTGGCCACAGTTTTTTTTGTTTTTTGTTATACTGAGGTTTTACTATTTTTGTGTCAGTGTGTGGATTATCGAATGATCTGCTGTGTGACAGGCAGAAAAATCCTCTCTGCTAGTTGGCAGTGTCCATATGGGTCATATACTGACTTCATCTTTCTCTTCATCTGACCGCTCTAATGTCTCCTTATCACCTTTGTTAACTACAGCACCAAGCCCCGGGATTTAATCCTTACACAGCCTTCCTGAAGAGATAACGGTTATGTTAGCTATAGGTAAGCAGTGTGAGAGGTAACTCTCCTGACTTGTAGCTACAATAACATTTAGTGATAACTAGACATGAGAAGCAAGTGAAAAAAATCAACATAAATCATAACTTTTCTCTGTAAAGTGCCACTCCCTCTCCTTCCCGACATCCTAGGCATGTGCCTTGTTGTAAATACAGCCCTGCTTGAATGCCTCCATAACCAACCATATCTCATCTTCTCTCCAGGCTACATTCGGCCCGACAGGGAACTAGAGCCTCCTTTCAGTTATTCAGTTTTCCCAAATAAACGCATCCTTTCGCTCTAAGGGTCCATTCACAAGTCCGCAAAATGGGTCTGCATCTGTTCCGCAAAACTGTGCGGACCATTCATTTTCAATCGGGCCGCAAAAGATGCGGACAGCACACAGTGTGATGTCCGCATCCGCACTTACGTTCCGCGGGCCCGAAAAAAAAATAGAACATGCCCTATTCTTGTCCGCAGACACGTACAAGAAAAGGCATTTCTATTATAGTGTCGGCCATGTGTGGTCCGCAAAATGGCCGGTGTCCGTGTTTTGCGGACGTGCTAATATTGTAATCAAATGTATCACCATTACATTCACACATAGAAAGTTTCAGTCTATTCCAAAAACTCCTTCTTGGTTCCTTTTTGTTTCAATGATTATGATGTATATAAGTCCTTCCTTTATATTTTCAATTCCTTTTGAATCCACTTCTGACATTCACTTAGAAACCTACAGCAAAATCTTCTTCATAAAGGTCAGTGTGAACCTACCCTCTATAACAAGCCTTGTCATTTCCACCACCATAAAGATCCCCAATCCTCTATTAGGTAGTATTCGTTACAATAAGTTGCTTATAAAGATGATTAAAAAACCTCAGACACATTGTTTTCTACCTCAAATACTGACTTTTAGTTAATATCAGTGCAGCATCTAAGAAATAGCCCTTGTGATGGGAAACCCTCAACTCACAAAGACTCTTTCAACACTCAGGAGAGGAAAACTCCCCATTGAAGGGTAACTCTAGGGCAGGGATGCCCAACCTGCAGCCCTCCAGCTGTTGCAAAACTACAACTCCCAGCATTCCCAGACAGCCTACAGCTACAAGCCTCCAGCAGGGCATGATGCAAGTTGTAATATTACAACAGCTGGAGGGCCGCAGGTTGAGCATCCCTGCTCTAGGGAGTCGGGGCTGAGGGACTGCTTCTCCCATGGTCAAGGGTGTAGAAAGCCACCACATTGTTTGAAAAAGCTGCAGCTATTTACTGGTTCTGTGAGTGGATCTGCAAAAAGTCCAGTAATGTCATGTCCAGTGGTGAATGCACATACGAGCCCAGAATCTTTCTCTTTAGGCAGAAGATAAGATACATCTAACTGAGGAAAGTTCGGTAATGCCATGTCCTGTGGTGAGTGCAGAAACTGCAGATACCAAGCCTGGAATCTACCTGTTGATGCAGTAGATAAAATATATATCTGACTGCATGAAGTCAGGTAATGCCATGTCCTGTATTGAGAAGAGATTGAGGAATCTGTCTCTTCAACTTGAAGTGTCTGAGCCAGACATGAAGCTGTTGACCACCATGCCATTGACTTGTAGTGGCATCTTCATCACAAGCTGCTGCTTGTGCATACCTCAAGGCCCCACTCTGTATTGTACTTGGATCCATGTTATAGACAGCGACACCATCATTTCATGCTCAAAAAAATGTTGCTGGGTCTGACAGTGGACTTTCCTGTCAGCCCGACATTGTATTTATTGCCGAAGGTGCACAAGAACCCCACATGCCCTACTGGACGTCCTATCGTCTCCGGGATGGGGGGTCTGTGTGCTAATATCGGCAAATTTGTTGACTTTTACTTAAAAGGCTGTGTGGAAACACTTCCCTCTTATGTCCAAGATACGGCAGATATGCTCCGGAGAGTGGATGGCATCTACCTCGACAGGGGGGCATATCTGGTCACGTGCGACGTAGAGTCCCTATACACGTCTATATGCCATGACCAGGGGATGCGAGCATCACGTTATTTTTTGTCTATGACGAATTTGGATGGTGAATTGGTGGAATTTATTTTGAAATTATTAGAGTTTACGTTAACTCATAATTATTTTTTGTTTAAAGATCGATTCTTCCTACAGCTCCAGGGAACGGCGATGGGGGCGTCTTGTGCGCCCTCATACGCCAATCTTTCCTGGGGCTGTGGGAGAGAAGATCGTCCCTTACATTTCTGGTTATGATGCCGTACTCCTCTGGTCGAGGTATATAGACGATGTGTTTTTCATCTGGCAGGGCTCCACGTCGCACTTAGACCGATTCTTATATGAGTTGAATCAAAATGAATTAAACATTAAATTGACCTGGAAGTACAGTTTGGAACAGGTCGATTTCTTGGACATAATGATTCGGAGAGGCCTACACGGCAAGATTACTACTGATGTATTTAGGAAATCTACCTCTGTCAATGCCCTCCTTCAGGCATCCTCCTCGCACCACCCAAAGGTGATTCAGGCTATTCCACAGGGACAATTTTTAAGAATGAAACGGATATGTTCAGATGAAAGCTCTTTTGAGGAACAGTCTAGGAAATTGAAAAAAGGTTCCTAGATAGAGGCTACAGACCCGATATCATTCACAAAGGATATCAGAGAGCTAAAGAGGCCCCACGTGAGACTTTATTAACTAGGAGAAAGAGGAAAACAGATCCAGTTAATGACCAAAAGGTAAGATTCATAACCCCTTTAATGGGAACTGGCGAGGAATACAGGCAATTTTGCCAAGTATTGGCAAATACTTCAAACAGATAGAGATCTCAAATCATGCCTGCCCCCTTATCCACAAATTACTTGGAGGAGATCCCGTACTTTACGGGACACACTGACGAGGAGTCATTATGTTGTAAAATCATCCAAGGGAATTTTGGAAGTAAGGGGCCGAGTTGGGGATCGTATGCATGCGGACATTGTGCCGCTTGCATATATATGGCTCGTTCCACCACATTTTGGAGTTCTCATCAAGAGAGGAATTCAAAATTGTCCATCACATAACCTGTAGGACAGAGGCTGTGGTCTATTGGATGATATGTCCGTGTGGACTAATTTATGTTGGAATGACCACTAGGGCCCTAAAAGTACGTATCTTAGAGCACGCTAGCAAGATTCGGACGGCTAGTGATGTACCAGAAGAAGAATGGGAACAGCTTGAATCGGTGCCACGACATTTTCGCAAGTTCCATAATTGTGATCCAACCTGTTTACGGGTAAGAGGTATTGATAGGGTACAATTGGGTATAAGAGGTGGTGACGTCAAGGGTGCTCTACTCCGGAAGGAGACCAAGTGGATCACACTTTTGAATACAGTAGTCCCGGAGGGTCTAAACGAATATAATAGCTTCAAGCCTTTCCTGTAACGTGAATTTTAATTGTTGGGGTATAATATTTTTAATCTATGTATTTTTGTATTATGTTTAGATGGTCTTTTGTTCTTTCCTTTCTGTTGGAACGGATGAGTGAGGGCGTCTGGGTGGCTACAAGATATTATCTCGGAAGATGTCATTATCAATGAACTTTTGAAGCAATCATGGAATTGGATTACTAAGTCAAAATGGTCTAGTCAAGAAAGAATTATGATCAAAATGGACTGGTTCAAAATCATGTAGTCTGTTATTTAGAAAACATAATGTAACCTCTTTTTCACCCTTCCTTCTTTCTTTTCCCCTCCCCCTTTTTTTTTTTTTTTTCAACATTTGTTGCACTATGTTGCACTTTATTGCATTGGTTCGGGATGGAAGTTTTCATGAATTTCACACTTTTTATAATATTTATAATGCTGCACTGGTAGTACTTATGTGGGTAGGGTTCTTTTATTAATTAATAATTAATCACTATTCATAAATTTTTCATTTTTGTGGGTTGACCACTTATTGGGATATATGCCTTTTTTGTTAGGCCCTATTTCCCCTTTGGTTTCACTATTTACGTAAATATAATTTTTTATAGGTACTAGGGGCACAATATTTATATAAATTAAGTTTTTGCACTCTCCAATATGGGTATTTTTGATGTTTTCACTTAATATTGATGCGAACAATATATGCGGTTATGATGTTTCTACCTAATATGGATGGGAACAATATATATGTTTTTACGTCCTTGATTATATTAGTAGTGTTTAATAATAATTTTGGTAAGAAGGAGTATGGAGTTTGAATGGTTTGTGATTTTAGTAATAATCTCTAAAGTATGCAGTAATATAATGTTATGATTTTGACCATCTCCGGCATTACCCTTTGATATCGCGGTCATGTGACTGCGGGTTGCTTGTGATCATGTGACTGATCACATGTTCCGGAAGCAGGGCGCGGCCCGGTCGTGCGCTGACCGGCGTCATCCGGATGCGCTCCAATTCCACCATCACGTGCGCAGACATGCGCGGTGGTGGTTGGGGAGCAGCGCAGAAGGATGGCGCCGAGCCATCACGATCGGGGCCGCGCCAGCATAGCCTCCGGACAGGTGATCATCTTCCATTAATTATTAGAACAATGTTTACATATGTGGCCCCTTATAGATCCTCCCCACCCGTCCAATATATATACCCCTTCAGTATACATACCCACACCTCCTGACGAAGCCTGGTGGTGAAACACGTGTCGAGGTGCTTTTTGACTGGGGCTGGTCTACATTGAAATACTATGGAGTACGTACTAATCTGGTATCTGTATTCCCTTTTTGGTAAAACACTTGTGTGCTATTATAGCTTTACCCTAGTTATCTCCGTCCAGATGGTGGTCACTTTTGGTATTCACCATTCATCTTTTCCTCACATTTTTGTGATTTCTAGAGTCTCTGACCCCCATCTGGACTGATATTTATCTGAGATATATTGAATGTATAGATAGGGGATATGTACTCTAATGATAGATATTTGGAGACTAGCATTGACTAACTGACCAATACCCCCAGTCAATATTTTCTCTGTCTCGGGTGTGTATTGTAACACCTGGCTCTCTCTTGCACTTTTTTGCTTCTATTTATTGTAATCATGTGTATTTAATAATTTTTCCAATAAAGAGATTTTATATTGACTAGAGTTGTTTGTGGTCTGAGTAGGTTAAAGTTTTGGTTGTCGTGTGACCACGGATGTATGTGATGCTTTATGAGGTTGTGTAGGTTTACACATTTGTGCTTTTTCAGAAAATTCCTCATATATGGATTATAAGAGACGAGACAAGAACTGGTTAACCCAGTTAGGAGCAGTGTTTGGAGAGAAAGCGACACCTGACACAGAGAAAAAAGATATAAAGGAGTTGAAGCAAAAAATTCGTGACTCTCTGAGGAAACGTACCAAACTGTGGTGGAATAAGGCTGCACTTGAGAACTATTTACATAAAAATATTGTCCCCCGTGGGTTAAGGATTCAGATATTCCCTACCCTCGACTGTGAAGATCTAGCCTTTGTGAACAGGTGGGAGGAAACTCTCACAAAGTGCTCTCAAGCGCTTATTGAGTTGTTGATAGGGGCTGATCGAAAAGCCCTAGACAACATTGAAAAAGAAATAGAGGGATTAAAGGACAAGATCCAACAGTTAATTACTAAAGAAGAAATCGAGGAGTTTGATAAACTCCTGGATGAAAGATCTCACTAAGTGGGAAAAAGATATACAGGCTATTAAAGCAAGTAAATATCAGAGGGATCTGAAAGATTATCAACAACAGAAGATTTTCAAGTGGCAGAGGAGTAACAGGATTAGAGCACGGTCATCTTCTGTTACCTCATTACATCTGAGGAAGAATGTGGGGCCTCTTTTTTAGAAAGACGCTCCAGCCTAGGAATTGGTCCAGATTTAGAGAGGCAACAACTATTCCCACGCACTCCAGCCTCAAAGAGGAAAAGCAAAAACTTCAATGGGAAGGAGAAGAGACCGAGAAATTGAAGGTAATTAACTTATCGAATATCACATTGACTGTTCCACAACAGGAGGTCCTCCAGAGGGGCTCTCTTTTGCACCTATCCGTAGGGTAGATCAATTCGAGGCTATTAAAGACCTCGAGCTCTTTGCCCGTAAGCTAGTTCTTAAGAAATATTTCAGTGGGAAGGACAGGGCATCTGCCCTCTCCTCCCCTGTAGAATCTCAAGCATTACATGATCTAGAGGCCCTTCTGGAAGAACAGAACTTGGAGACAGGTATTCCCTCTCCCGTGCACCTCCACCGGCGATCTCAGACGTTCCCCCTAAATCTCTGTGTCCAGCGGTAGATATATTTACCAAATTAGTAAAATCTGAGCTGTTGACCCTGCCACAAAGACAGGGTGGTGATAATTTCACGAGAGCACAGAGACAAGCATTACGGGAATTAAAATCTCTCGATGGGGTGATTATCAAACAGGCTGATAAGGGGGTAATGTCGTGATCTGGCCGGTGGAGATGTACGAGAGAGAGCGTTTAGACAATTACGAGATATTAGATGTTATAAAAACTGGAGGGCAACCCTACCCTGCGGTTTAAGTGCGAGTTGGATGAATTGTTGGGGAGGGCCTTGACAGAGGTCTGATTAATCAAAAAATGTTGCTGGGTCTGACAGTGGACTTTCCTGTCAGCCCGACATTGTATTTATTGCCGAAGGTGCACAAGAACCCCACATGCCCTACTGGACGTCCTATCGTCTCCGGGATGGGGGTCTGTGTGCTAATATCGGCAAATTTGTTGACTTTTACTTAAAAGGCTGTGTGGAAACACTTCCCTCTTATGTCCAAGATACGGCAGATATGCTCCGGAGAGTGGATGGCATCTACCTCGACAGGGGGCATATCTGGTCACGTGCGACGTGGAGTCCCTATACACGTCTATATGCCATGACCAGGGGATGCGAGCATCACGTTATTTTTGTCTATGACGAATTTGGATGGTGAATTGGTGGAATTTATTTTGAAATTATTAGAGTTTACGTTAACTCATAATTATTTTTGTTTAAAGATCGATTCTTCCTACAGCTCCAGGGAACGGCGATGGGGCGTCTTGTGCGCCCTCATACGCCAATCTTTTCCTGGGGCTGTGGGAGAAGAGATCGTCCCTTACATTTCTGGTTATGATGCCGTACTCCTCTGGTCGAGGTATATAGACGATGTGTTTTTCATCTGGCAGGGCTCCACGTCGCACTTAGACCGATTCTTATATGAGTTGAATCAAAATGAATTAAACATTAAATTGACCTGGAAGTACAGTTTGGAACAGGTCGATTTCTTGGACATAATGATTCGGAGAGGCCTACACGGCAAGATTACTACTGATGTATTTAGGAAATCTACCTCTGTCAATGCCCTCCTTCAGGCATCCTCCTCGCACCACCCAAAGGTGATTCAGGCTATTCCACAGGGACAATTTTTAAGAATGAAACGGATATGTTCAGATGAAAGCTCTTTTGAGGAACAGTCTAGGAAATTGAAAAAAGGTTCCTAGATAGAGGCTACAGACCCGATATCATTCACAAAGGATATCAGAGAGCTAAAGAGGCCCCACGTGAGACTTTATTAACTAGGAGAAAGAGGAAAACAGATCCAGTTAATGACCAAAGGTAAGATTCATAACCCCCTTTAATGGGAACTGGCGAGGAATACAGGCAATTTTGCCAAGTATTGGCAAATACTTCAAACAGATAGAGATCTCAAATCATGCCTGCCCCTTATCCACAAATTACTTGGAGGAGATCCCGTACTTTACGGGACACACTGACGAGTCATTATGTTGTAAAATCATCCAAGGGAATTTTTGGAAGTAAGGGGCCGAGTTGGGGATCGTATGCATGCGGACATTGTGCCGCTTGCATATATATGGCTCGTTCCACCACATTTTGGAGTTCTCATCAAGAGAGAGAATTCAAAATTGTCCATCACATAACCTGTAGGACAGAGGCTGTGGTCTATTGGATGATATGTCCGTGTGGACTAATTTATGTTGGAATGACCACTAGGGCCCTAAAAGTACGTATCTTAGAGCACGCTAGCAAGATTCGGACGGCTAGTGATGTACCAGAAGAAGAATGGGAACAGCTTGAATCGGTGCCACGACATTTTCGCAAGTTCCATAATTGTGATCCAACCTGTTTACGGGTAAGAGGTATTGATAGGGTACAATTGGGTATAAGAGGTGGTGACGTCAAGGGTGCTCTACTCCGGAAGGAGACCAAGTGGATCACACTTTTGAATACAGTAGTCCCGGAGGGTCTAAACGAATATAATAGCTTCAAGCCTTTCCTGTAACGTGAATTTTAATTGTTGGGGTATAATATTTTTAATCTATGTATTTTGTATTATGTTTAGATGGTCTTTTGTTCTTTCCTTTCTGTTGGAACGGATGAGTGAGGGCGTCTGGGTGGCTACAAGATATTATCTCGGAAGATGTCATTATCAATGAACTTTTGAAGCAATCATGGAATTGGATTACTAAGTCAAAATGGTCTAGTCAAGAAAGAATTATGATCAAAATGGACTGGTTCAAAATCATGTAGTCTGTTATTTAGAAAACATAATGTAACCTCTTTTTCACCCTTCCTTCTTTCTTTTCCCCTCCCCCTTTTTTTTTTTTTTTTTTCAACATTTGTTGCACTATGTTGCACTTTATTGCATTGGTTCGGGATGGAAGTTTTCATGAATTTCACACTTTTATAATATTTATAATGCTGCACTGGTAGTACTTATGTGGGTAGGGTTCTTTTATTAATTAATAATTAATCACTATTCATAAATTTTTCATTTTTGTGGGTTGACCACTTATTGGGATATATGCCTTTTTTGTTAGGCCCTATTTCCCCTTTGGTTTCACTATTTACGTAAATATAATTTTTTTATAGGTACTAGGGGCACAATATTTATATAAATTAAGTTTTTGCACTCTCCAATATGGGTATTTTTGATGTTTTCACTTAATATTGATGCGAACAATATATGCGGTTATGATGTTTCTACCTAATATGGATGGGAACAATATATATGTTTTTACGTCCTTGATTATATTAGTAGTGTTTAATAATAATTTTGGTAAGAAGGAGTATGGAGTTTGAATGGTTTGTGATTTTAGTAATAATCTCTAAAGTATGCAGTAATATAATGTTATGATTTTGACCATCTCCGGCATTACCCTTTGATATCGCGGTCATGTGACTGCGGGTTGCGTGATCATGTGACTGATCACATGTTCCGGAAGCAGGGCGCGGCCCGGTCGTGCGCTGACCGGCGTCATCCGGATGCGCTCCAATTCCACCATCACGTGCGCAGACATGCGCGGTGGTGGTTGGGGGCAGCGCAGAAGGATGGCGCCGAGCCATCACGATCGGGGCCGCGCCAGCATAGCCTCCGGACAGGTGATCATCTTCCATTAATTATTAGAACAATGTTTACATATGTGGCCCCTTATAGATCCTCCCCACCCGTCCAATATATATACCCCTTCAGTATACATACCCACACCTCCTGACGAAGCCTGGTGGTGAAACACGTGTCGAGGTGCTTTTTGACTGGGGCTGGTCTACATTGAAATACTATGGGTACGTACTAATCTGGTATCTGTATTCCCTTTTTGGTAAAACACTTGTGTGCTATTATAGCTTTACCCTAGTTATCTCCGTCCAGATGGTGGTCACTTTTGGTATTCACCATTCATCTTTTCCTCACATTTTTTGTGATTTCTAGAGTCTCTGACCCCCATCTGGACTGATATTTATCTGAGATATATTGAATGTATAGATAGGGGATATGTACTCTAATGATAGATATTTGGAGACTAGCATTGACTAACTGACCAATACCCCCCAGTCAATATTTTCTCTGTCTCGGGTGTGTATTGTAACACCTGGCTCTCTCTTGCACTTTTTTGCTTCTATTTATTGTAATCATGTGTATTTATAAATTTTTCCAATAAAGAGATTTTATATTGACTAGAGTTGTTTGTGGTCTGAGTAGGTTAAAGAAATAAAAAAAAATGAAGATGAGACATCTTGTAATAACTCCTTTCCCCTCTATGCAGAGTTTATAAACAGTATTAGGGTTACTGAACTGACAAACACCAACAGGAAAGTCAATGGTCAAGTCAATTCAGTATACTGCAGCTGATACAGGATCCAATAGGTAGGTAGAGATGATCTTGTGGTCCCTTCGAGACTCGACGTATCTTAGAACACACAGAGTCGCTGATTGACTTTTCTTTGGAATCCAGGGATCCTGCCATTTTGCAAGCAGGAAATAAGATGACCACTTATCATATCATGTTAGTAAATTTCTGTGGGGTTTCTATCATCTGCCAAAAATTTATATGCAAACGCCATGATGATTTTAGTTGTGCCCGCCAGTAGGCAAATTACAACAAATTTCCTCTGCAGCACAGGGGTCTCAGCCGCGGGCTGGGTGTATGTAAATTTATTGCCTTGTCTCCTCATATTTGGGATTGTGTTTATCATTGTGTTTTCAGTAAAAATTCTGTTTTGCAAAGCTGGTGTCAGAGTTGCTTTCTTCGTTTGTGACTTCATTATTCAAGGATAACCCTTTTTTAGGGTTACCCTTGAATAATGTCTGAGCTGAGGTAATCTTTAGTATGGGTATCTACTAGTCCTGTCTTTAGTAGTTGATTGATTCGTTTGTGACTTTGCTGTATTCTAGGGAGCCCACCCCGATACATGGCTTACAACTTTGCGTAGTCGGCAGGATACAGCGACCGCCATGGACGGGAACGCGGCGGGAGACCTTCCCCGGGGGCCAATGACACTGGAACAGGACCCAGCTCAGGGTGTGCCAGTGCAAGGGCAGCTTGCCCCCAACGCCATGCCCGTCCCGTAGGATATATCCCCGTGGGGGCACTGTTGCGTCATCTGCCAAAACTTGACTGTAAAAATATGACATTGCAGGACTGGACTGAGAGGGTGTGAAGTGCGGTTAAAATGTGTAACCTGACCCCCGAGCTGCGGGCAGAGGTTGCTTTGGGGGCTCTAGAGGGTGAGGTCAGATGGACAGTGATGGTGAGGCCCGAATCCGAGAGAGACACCCTAGAGAAAATATTCTCTCTGCTGGAGAGAGCCCAAGAAGGGGGCGTGCCAAAGTAGTGCAGTTGCCGACTCACTTCTTCAACTGACCACAGCGAGAGGGCGAAACCCTGATGCAGTACTCCAATGCCCTACAGAAGATGCTCAACGAAATACAGTGGCGGGACCCAGAGGCCACGGGAGCCTTCCGGAAGGTGGACCGGCTATTAAGAGACTAGTTCATAGTGGGGCTCTCCAACATGTTCCTACAAGACAAGCTGCAAGAGATGACCCGGACGGCATCCGACATGACATTCTACAGCGTCTAACTAGCTGAACGTGTAGAGAGAGGAAAAGCATGTGCCTGTGGTGGTGAGACTGGTTAATAGCACTCATGCTACAAGGGACTGGTCAGGGTCTGAAGAATCCAAGCCCCTAAAGGATGTAGTACAGGCCCTGCTGACAGAATTAAGAGAACTTCAGCTAGAAGTGTCCCAGATGAAGGCGGAAACATCCTGGTCTCCGGAAATGAGCCCAGCATCCCGCGCCACTCCACCCAGGAGGACCCAGGTGCGGAGGCATGTCAGAAGAGGGACTCTCTGTTGGGCTTGTCGATATGGCCAGAGAGTCCTCCGAACTGATGGAGTCTGAGCCGACGTTAAACTTCTGACCGCCGCAGTAGCTGGGCGTCCTGCGGCGTCCTGCTGCGGCGACCTGTATGCCAGCAGCCCCGTTATGAAAGCCAAGTTGGAAGGCCAGAAGGTATGCTGCCTAGTTGATACAGGGTCGAAGTGCACCCTTATGCCTCTGCAGTTCTTCCAAAGGCACTTTGGACATATGATGGAGTTTGAAGACGAGAGCGTCATCAGGCTGACAGCCGCCAATAACAGAGAGGTGGACGTCAGAGGGATAGTCTGGATGATGTTCCGACTGTTTGGACAAGACGTCGGCAAGAAGGGGGTCGTGCTGGTGGACCATCCGTCCCGGAAAGGAATGGACGTGACCCTAGGTATGAATGTACTGAGAGACCTAGACCATCAACTCTATGCCAAATAAGGGCCGAAGTATTGACAATGGGCCATCACACACCGGCCGACCCAGAAGGTTTTATAACAGATGGTGAGGAGCTGTAGTCTGCAAAAGAGTAACATATCCGGTAGGCCTAGTGGAGACGGGAAGGTGCCATGGAGGACCCGGTGAAGATCCCACCTCGACAAGAACGAATATTGATGCTGCCGGTGGGGCTGCACGATGACTGAATGGACTGGTGGTCCTGATCAAGCTTGTTTATCAAGAGGAAAAGCAGACTAGCCCGCTGGTAGCCTGGGCCCTCGCCATTGTGAAGGATGGATGTGTGCCTGTACACTGCCTCAATGTTGAAGGCTGCGAGCTAACCGTTCCCGGAAACGCCTTGCTGGCCATGAAGGAGCTTCACGCTACAGCCTGATAGTAGATCAGCCTGGACCTATGCTGTAGAGATCCATCAAAGGGAGACCCCGACAGCGGAGTGGAATGGTTGAGTGGCCAAGAAGGACAAAGCGAAGACGGCTTTCATTCTATATATGGGACTCTATGCCCAATGCCCCGGGAACATTCCAGCGGTTGATGAAGCACTGTCTGGGGGATCTCAGCTTCGAGTGAGGATTGATATACCTGGACGACATAGTAGTGTTTGGGGCTTCTTTGAAGATCACCTCCAGAAGCTGCGACACGTCCTAGGACGCTACGAGACCATGGGCTCAAGATCAAGCCCAAGAAGTGCCAACTGTTTTGACAGCAGAGTATTTGGGACATGTGGTCACCCCGGAGGGGGTAAAACCGGCCCCCAGCAAGGTGGAAGCCATCCAGAAGTGGCCCCAGCTGAGTACACTACGAGAAGTGCAGGCGTTCGTGGGACTGGCCAGCTACTATAGGAGGTTTATACCCAAATTTGCTAATTTGGTGGGCCCGTTAAAGAGTTATTGAGGGGCACTACGGGAGGCCCGAAGAATCTTCCCATCAACTGGGACCCCGGCAACAAGAGGCCTTTGAGACAGTGAAGGAGGCACTGACCGGTGCTTATGGCTTATGCGCAGTTTGACACCCCATTCCTGCTATACACTGACGGAAGTCTACATGGTCTGGGGGCCATGTTATCCCAAGTCCAGGATGGACGTGAGAGAGTCATTGCGTATGGCAGCTGGTCTCTGAAGGAGTCAGAGCGCAACCCTGACAACTATAGCTCCTTTAAATTGGAACTACTGGCGCTGGTGTGGGCCATGACCGAAAGGTTTGCAGAGTACCTGACAGATGCAGAGGTGACCGTGATGACAGACAACAACCCGTTAGCAAATCTGGAGAATGCCAAGCTCGGTGCGCTTGAGCAGACATGGTTGGCTCGCTTTTCTAAGTTCCAATATCGCATCAAGTTCCAGTCAGGTAGGGAGAAAAGTTGTTGAGGCAGTGGGATAAGCTGACTGTTACCCAGGGCCTCCTGTGTTGGACTATATACTTACAGTCATCCCCATGTCATTGGGACCAGAGGCCGCCCGGGAAGCCCATGAGAGGGGCGCCCATTTTGGGAGGGACAAAATGTTCAAGTGGCTCCAATGGCTGGTATACTGTCCAGATCTGGCAGACATGGTGGCCGAGGCCTGTCTTAAGTGTCGACCCTGCGGGCTAAGTAAGAGTACTGAACAGCGGGCTCCTGTCCAAGCCATCCAGACCTCAACGCCCCTAGAGCTTCTCATGATTGATTATGTGCAGATTGGGTACTCTACCGCGGGACACTCGTACTGTTTAGTCATGACTGATCATTTCACAAAGTATGCGGTGGCTGTACCCAACAGAGGCCAGACACCAGAGTCGGCCGCTGATGCGGTCTACAAACACTTTATACAGGTGTTTGGGTTTCCATGGAGGATACATTCAGACCAGTGGGCATGTTTCCAGAGTGCTCTGATGAATGAGCAATACTAGCTGTATGGGATCGAACGTTCCCTCACCACCCCCAAGGAAACGGGGCGTGCTTACGGTTCAACCGCACCTTGCTCCGGATGCTGCAGACTCTGGAGGACAGCCAAAAGGCTTGGTGGCCCGAGTACCTACCTGAACTGATGTGGGCTTATAGCAACAGGGTACACAGTACCACTGGATACTCCCCACATATGCTCATGTTTGGGAGAGCCAGACTGGAGATTGAAGACCTCCACATGCCCGACCTGATGAAGCCACCACCGAGAAGTACCACCGCATGGGTGCAGGAGCACTGCCGCCGGCTGAGAGCGGTCCACAAAGTTGTGGGGGAGTGTGTGGGACAAGTGGTACACCCTAACCCAAAATCAGTGCAGAGGGATGGATATGTCCTGGGTGATCGGGTGATGGTCAAAGCCAAGTGGCCGTCTGGGAAGTTGGATGGGTGGTGGGAGGCGGTCTCATACACGGTGAAAAGGAGGGTAGACCCTGCCATCCCAGTCTATGAGGTAGAACCAATAGGGACTGGGGGTCCTTCACGAAACTTACACCGTAACATGTTGAGACGTTGTAACTTTGACGAGCCAGTGTGCATGGAGTAGATGCCTCCTCATGCTCAGGGTACAGAGGAATACCTTTAGAGGAGGAGGAGGAATGGTGGGTTGTTCCTGCCCCGCAAAAATCAAGCTCTCACACATATCCATAGAAAAAAAAAAAAGTTATGGGTCTTGGAATGCAAAAACATTTTATTTTATTTTTTTAAAAGTTTTTTTTTTAAACTTTAAAAACTACATGTATTTAGTATCACTATAATCGTGCTGACCCAGAGTATAAAGTCATGTTATTTGTGCCAAAAAATGAACACCGCAAAATGTATAACATAAAAATTTATTGGCAGTATTGCTGTTTACCCCTCCCCCAGAAAGAGTTAATAAAAGTTAATCAATAAGTTGTGTACTCCCAAAAGGGTGCCATTAAAAATTACAACTTCTCTCGTAAAAAACAAGTCCTTGCACGGCTACATCAGTGGAAAAATAAAAAGTTATAGCTATTGGAATGCAACAATGAAAAAAATTGCTTGGTCACTCAGGCCCAAAATAGGCGGGTCACAACTGGGTTAAAGTTTTTTTGTCATTGTCTCAAGATGTAAAAACAAGACATCAACCTTCACTGCTATAGAGTGTTGGACTGGAAGACTTTTTGAATCAAGTGAAAATTATGTTCCCCTGGATTATTTATCTTAATTTATTTCACTACATTTCTTAATGAAGAATAAAACAAGCAATAAACTGTGTTCATCAATCATTAATTAGCAATAAAACATTGACAGGTGTTAAGAAATTTAGTGAAATCAAATAAATAATCCAGGGGGACATGAGTTTTACTTCATCCAGATTTTAATGATGGATCTCTTTTTTTACTTTAATTTTATTTTAGCAGGTGGTGAACTCTGAACAACAAATGGCTCCACAGCATAGCTTAACCCTTTCAGGACCTCCACCGTACATGTACAACAGAAGTCGTGTCTTTAAACATGGTGCCCGCTTAAGCAGGCTTCGGAGGCTATTAGATGAGTATACCAATACAGGCCACTAGGTGGCAGCATTGCATTGTTAAATTACAAGTGAAGCCATCAATAAACAAAATGGGCAATCTAATAATTGCCAGTTATAGTCACCAAGAGTGACTTAAAAAAAAAGTTAAAAAAAGTTCAAAAAAAAAATATAAAAGTTCAAATCACCCCCCCCCCCTTCCTCAAAATAAACATACTTAACCAATAAAAAAAATAAACACCATATGGCATAATGGGAAAAAAATATAAAAACAGGCAATTCGCCATTTTTTGTTACTTAAATTCCCCAAGAATTTTTTATAAAAAGTGATTAAAAAGTCACACACACTTCAAAATGGAATAATTAAAAAGTACAGATCGCCCGCTAAAAATGAGCCCCCACACAGTTCCGTACACATAACTACAAAAGAAGTTGTAGGGGTCAGAATATGGTGATTCATTTTTCTTCTCAAGGCTTGGGGGTGCAGGAGTTTCTGGGTTCAAATTCTGACATAGACAAATGGTGGGACTTATTGTCTGTAGTATTCGGCTTACTAAACTGCGCTGGATAAATAAAATGCTCTAGGGACAAAAAGTTGTGATCAGGGTTGGCCTGAAGTACCAGGAGATTCTCCAATGGACCCAGATTTTGGCACAGTAATAGACCCCAAAGGTCCAGCAGAATACAGTGCCTTGTGAAAATATTTGGCCCCCTTGAACTTTTCGACCTTTTGCCACATTTCCTGATGGAGTCTGCAAAAGACCTGAGACTGGGACGGAGATTTGTCTTCCAACAAGACAATGATCCAAAACATAAAGCAAAATCTACAATGGAATGGTTCACAAATAAACATATCCAGGTTTTAGAATGGCCAAGTCAAAGTCTAGACCTGAATCCTATCGAGAATCTGTGGAAAAAACTGAAAACTGCTGTTCACAAACGCTCTTCATCCAACCTCACTGAGCTCGAGCTGTTTTGCAAAGAGGAATGGGCAAAAATTTCAGTCTCTCGATGTGCAAAACTGATAGAGACATACCCCAAGCGACTTACAGCTGTAATCGCAGCAAAAGGTGACGCTACAAAGTATTAACTTAAGGGGACTGAATAATTTTGCACGCCCAATTTTTCAGTAGTTTATTTGTTAAAAAAGTTTGAAATATCCAATAAATTGCGTTCACTTCATAATTGTGTCCCACTTGTTGATTCTTCACAAAAAATTACAGTTTTATATCTTTATGTTTGAAGCCTGAAATGTGGCAAAAGGTCGAAAAGTTCAAGGGGGCCAAATACTTTCACAAGGCACTGTATATCCCTAAGTGATGCTGATTTGGAGCTGTTAGCCCTAAGTTTTTCTTGTGGGCCCAAAGTACCTCAATCCAACACTGTTTTTGATACAGTATTTAACATACTCTTTTCTAATGGATTGACAGCAGTCTGAATGTAGTCTGACTCTGATTATCTAAATCACACTTACTTTATATGCAGAAAACGCCGTAGAGGAACTAAAGCCAGAACTGATAACTTTCTATGGGATAGCTCATATCACTTATGACGCTGCATGTCATACAGTGCCGGACAGAAAAATGCTGCATGCTACATTCTTCTGTCTAGCGCTATCAGACTATAGAAGTCATATCTGTGCACTTAAGTGCAGTACACATACACTCACCTAAAGAATTATTAGGAACACATGTTCTATTTCTCATGAATGCAATTATCTAGTCGACCAATCACATGGCAGTTGCTTCAATGCATTTAGGGGGGTGGTCCTGGTCAAGACAATCTCCTGAACTCCGAACTGAATGTCAGAATGGGAAAGAAAGGTGATTTAAGCAACTTTGAGCGTGGCATGGTTGTTGGTGCCAGACGGGCCGGTCTGAGTATTTCACAATCTGCTCAGTTACTGAGATTTTCACGCACAACCATTTCTAGGGTTTACAAAGAATGGTGTGAAAAGGGAAAAACATCCAGTATGCGGCAGTCCTGTGGGCGAAAATGCCTTATTGATGCTAGAGGTCAGAGGAGAATGGGCCTGATTCAAGCTGATAGAAGTGCAACGTTGACTGAAATAATCACTCGTTACAACCGAGGTATGCAGCAAAGCATTTGTGGAGCCACAACACGCACAACCTTGAGGCAGATGGGCTACAACAGCAGAAGACCCCACCAGGTACCACTCATCTCCACTACAAATAGGAAAAAGACGCTACAATTTGCACGAGCTCACCAAAATTGCACTGTTGAAGACTGGAAAAATGTTGCCTGGTCTGATGAGTCTTGATTTCTATTGAGACATTCAAATGGTAGAGTCCGAATTTGGCGTAAACAGAATGAGAACATGTATCCATCATGCCTTGTTACCACTGTGCAGGCTGGTGGTGGTGGTGTAATGGTGTGGGGGATGTTTTCTGGGCACACTTTAGGCCCCTTAGTGCCAATTGGGCATCGTTTAAATGCCACGGGCTACCTGAGAATTGTTTCTGACCATGTCCATCCCTTCATGACCACCATGTACCCATCCTCTGATGGCTACTTCCAGCAGGATAATGCACCATGTCACAAAGCTCGAATCATTTCAAATTGGTTTCTTGAACATGACAATGAGTTCACTGTACTAAAATTGCCCCCACAGTCACCAGATCTCAACCCAATAGAGCATCTTAGGGATGTGGTGGAACGGGAGCTTCGTGCCCTGGATGTGCATCCCTCAAATCTCCATCAACTGCAAGATGCTCTCCTATCAATATGGGCCAACATTTCTAAAGAATGCTATCAGCACCTTGTTGAATCAATGCCACGTAGAATTAAGGCAGTTCTGAAGGCAAAAGGGGGTCCAACACCATATTAGTATGGTGTTCCTAATAATTTTTTAGGTGAGTGTATATCAGTTGTGTCTGACTCCTGGCCTGAGGAAGGAGGCAGTCCACTGATAAAACGCATCGCATGCCTTGAAGTGAAATACATAAGAATACAATTTTTAGTACCCCCAGGTCTGGGGAACTACACACCCCCTTCGTGAAAGGCAGGCCATCCTCGGGCTGTGCTTGTAGTCCCTCCTGGTAGTCTTGCATCATATGTCTAAGGCCACAGTTCTTGCTAACCCCCTCCCTCCTATTGCTATGAGGAGATCAAGTTATGGACTTAAGAGCTTATACAACAGACAATGCCTAGGCTAAAAGTTCTAACTACTAGGCTGTCATTTTTTGCTAGCACCCAAATTCATAATGGTGCCAAGGAACGGTGCTAGCTACCCTAATCTAAATGAATAAAACAGTTGGAGCCTGGCAACAGAGCGAGAAGCACATGCCGCGGTGAGCTCTGCTCAGGGTTGAGTGGAAACGAGCAAATAAAGCCATACAAGCTAGCCGAAGATGGGCAAGACAGCAAGGGACAAGTCTAGAGACACCCCTGGACCACTGAAAACTGGATCCGGCCAAGGAGAGATGGACAAGTATGTCCGAAAACACAGCGCACCCGCTCGAAAGCAAGGAGCCAAGATGGCACCGAGAGCGTAAACACTCGCGACCTCAGAACACTTTGCAGACTCGGACAGGGAAAGTGAACAGGAGGCAGACCACTAAAGAGATCTACCAGTCTCCAGACAATTTATGAAAGATCTACTTTCAGAATCTATAGCACCTCTGCTCAAGGATCTGCTGGACATTAAGCAGGATCTCAGGCAAGTCAAAGAAAGGGTGGAGGCATTAGAGGGCCATCAAGACACAATTGTAAATTACAATACTGCGGTGTCCCACAGTGTGGACAGAACCCAGGCTCATATTAACCTGTTATATAACCTGTTTGAGGACCAGGATAATCGCGCCCACCGCAACAACCTGCGGCTAAAGGGCATTCCAAAATCTGTTGGGCCGGACACACTGAGTGGATCAGTTGGAGAGCTTTTCACCATACTTTTGGGTCCGGACTTTGAGGGAGATCTCACCATGGACAGAGTACATAGAGCTTTATGGCCACCACCAAAACAGGGGTACCCACCGAAAGACGTGGTGTGCCGCCTCACTAGCTTTCTAACCAAAGAGCTAATACTGAGAGCTTTAAGAGCCAAAAAATCTATTGCACTCGCAGATTCTAACATCCTAATTTTTCAAGACCTGTCGCCAATTGCCCTACAAAAACGCAGAACATTAAAACCCCTGTTAGATATATTAATGCGTAAAAATATAAATTACTGATGACTCCACCTATTCGGCTTACTTATCAATGCACCGGGCCGTAAACTGGTCGTGCACTCCCCAGCGGACTTGCCCACAGTATATGACGTGCTGGAGATTGCTTCCTTAGATATCCTGGATTGGAACTCAGCAAAAGACTTAACTGATCTACCTGCATCGGAGGTTGTTCCGTGGACACCGGTTAGCCGCTCTACTGAAAAGCGTGGAAAGAAGAAAGCGTGAGGAATAACGCCTAAGTGACTGGCTGTTGACATAGAGCTACTCTGACCATACTCATTTCATACCCGCACCATGTCTGAAACTTCTGTCCTGGACTTATCGATCTGCTTTGATACGGGACCCAAGAAACTAGAGCTAAGTAGCTATATAGACAATCACCTACAGATAGATGATTGCCCTTAGCAGTTAATTCTGAATGTGCCAGCTTCTCTCTTCCACTCTTTTCTTTTCCCTTCTTTTCAATCCTATCATGACTTCCTACTTAATGGAGTTATTCCCTATAAGATGGATGCAACATATATCGGAAAGGGACCCCTATACATATTCCCATCTTTCATATATTTGCTCGTTATCCATGTTGTGGACCCTGGATTTGGTACCCCCCCTCAGAAGTTTGTGGCAGTTATGCTACCCCTGAGAAGAGTACTATACCTTCTCCTGGTTAAGGGTTTATTAGGAACCTGCTTAACACAGGCTTTTGTTTGCATTTGTTTCCCATTCACCACCTCCTTTACACCTCCTGCCCCACCCTGTTTCACAGATGAGGTCGCAAAAGCGGAGGATTTCCAACGTAGAGAAGATAGAAATCTTATATTCATGTTATCATGGTTGACATAAAAATATGCACTTTTAAGGTCTGGGGGTTGAATGTGCTATCTAAGCGTACCCAGATATGTCAATCTCTAAAAAAAGAAAGTGAACATTGCTTTCCTGCAAGAAACTCATTTCAGAAATCGACATGTCCCGCGCCTATCTCACATGGTATATAACTAGTGGATACATAGCAAGTCGCCATCAGGCTCTTCCAAAGGAGTCTCAATAGTGATCCACAAAAATACTCTGCTGGTGGTGCATTCGCCCTCACTGATGATGAAGGACGATATTTATATTTATTCATTAAAGGGACATTAGGCACACAAAGAATAAGATTGGGCAACCTATACGCTCCCAATACATCACAAGCTGACTGGTTGGTACACACCTTGTCATAATTTCAAGAGTTTGCTGAGGGAATAGTAATAATTGACAGTGACATAAATGTTGCCTTAAACCCTTCACTAGACACATCAACAGGGTCCTCTGTGATATCACAAACAGCTTTATGAAAGATTAAAGAGGACCTTTCATCAGTTTTGACATAGGCTAACTAAATACCAACGATATAGACGCGATATGGAGACAAACCAGATGTATAAATGGCAAAGGATGGGACCAAGACCCCATGGGAGTACCACCTCCATGTCATCTCAATCTTCTGTGAGTACGGATCCTATCAACTCTGATACTGAGCTTAGTACCTATCCAATTAGAAACTGGAAGAGAAAGAATGACCAAGTGAGAAAACCCAGCAATCAACGGCCATTTATAAATACCCAAGATTTACAAGTAATCAATTTATCATATCATGTGTTAACACACCCACAAAAGGAAGCCTTGGGTTTGGGGTTAATATTTATTCCACAATCTAAATTTGATTTATTTTAAGTCATAAAGGATATCCACCTGTTCGCCCGTAATCTGATGTTCATGAAATTCCATCACAAAAACACCAATCCTATATTCAACACCTTAGAAGTACAGGAGGCCTTATCTACACTCCAACTACATTATTGGAGGAACAAGAAACTAGGTCAAGTAAGTTTCCACATCTACTGTAATTCCTAAGTCTAAAAAATTCCCTTCTCTGTCGATCTTCTCCAATATTTAAATGTTTGCTAAGTTAGTAACTGAGGAACTTAAGAAAACTCCAAGTAGGATCCAGCAGGACAATTTTACGTATGCACAGCGGCAGGTTTTAAAAGAACTGACGCATCTGGAAGGAGTTGTTATAAAGCCTTCTGACAAAGGAGGAAATGTAGTAGTATGGTCAACGTCCATGTATGAAAGGGAAGCATTGCGGCAGTTGCAGGACCCTCTAACATCATTTCAATCTCTATTCCAGATGATTCTACATAGAGCAGTGGATAGAGGGATTATTACAGACAAGGAAATGGATTATCTGATTGAGAAGAAACCTAGGGTACCAGCGTTTTACCTATTACCTAAGATTCTCAAAAATGATAAGATTCCTCCTGGGCGCCCCATTGTTTCTGGGATCAACGGTATGTGTGCACCTATATGTAAATTGATAGACCATGTCCTGAGCCCTTTGGTAAACAGACTCCCTTCTTACGTAAAGGATACTGGGGACGTCCTGAGGAAGATAGACAGTATCCAATTAGAAGATGACATGATGTTAGTGACTGGTGATGTCGAATCTCTTTATATGTCCATCCTGCATTAAGACGAATTGGAGGCAATACATTTCTTTAACTCACAGAAAAAAGATGCACCACATGGATAAGCAACTGACAACACTGGCTAATCCCTCACTCTGGTGTTAAAAGCTGAGAGATTCGCCAATATTTCCAATCAGGAACATATCGGAGCCCCTTTAGGCACTACTACACGGTATCTCAGCATGACATGGGGTCCTACCACTAGACTACCTATGGTGTGTGAACAAGGTCTGAACAGGTATTAAGTAGCCTACAGCCCCATCCCACTCACCTGCACTGCAGGACCAACAATGCAATGGGGAACACATGAGGCCGCAAGCTACACCTACAACAGACCATGTGACACCGGCTTCCTGGTGCAACAGAATGTTTACAAGCCATATGCAATGGCACATTCAATACATATAAAACAAGAATCACAAAAATAAACGTGGCCTAAATGGGTGGGACTGCTCCAGACCCCAAACACTGTGGCGTGTTTCTAACTGGGGGGGCAGTTCCTCCGCATGTGGTTCGCAGCGAACGGCTATCCCCAGCAAAAATTGCATACAATGGAGGATGCCGGCGCGAACCACAAGCACCACAAGAACATCCTACACAAAATAAAACATGTGCGGATGAAAATATATAAACACATAACTCACAGAAAAAAGATGCACCACATGGATAAGCAACTGACAAGTTAGAAACACGCCACAGTGTTTGGGGTCTGGAGCAGTCCCACCCATTTAGGCCACGTTTATTTTTGTGATTCTTGTTTTATATGTATTGAATGTGCCATTGCATATGGCTTGTAAACATTCTGTTGCACCAGGAAGCCGGTGTCACATGGTCTGTTGTAGGTGTAGCTTGCGGCCTCATGTGTTCCCCATTGCATTGTTGGTCCTGCAGTGCAGGTGAGTGGGATGGGGCTGTAGGCTACTTAATACCTGTTCAGACCTTGTTCACACACCATAGGTAGTCTAGTGGTAGGACCCCATGTCATGCTGAGATACCGTGTAGTGGTGCCTAAAGGGGCTCCGATATGTTCCTGATTGGAAATATTGGCGAATCTCTCAGCTTTTAACACCAGAGTGAGGGATTAGCCAGTGTTGTCAGTTGCTTATCCATGTGGTGCATCTTTTTTCTGTGAGTTATGTGTTTATATATTTTCATCCGCACATGTTTTATTTTGTGTAGGATGTTCGTGTGGTGCTTGTGGTTCGCGCCGGCATCCTCCATTGTATGCAATTTTTGCTGGGGATAGCCGTTCGCTGCGAACCACATGCGGAGGAACTGCCCCCCCAGTTAGAAACACGCCACAGTGTTTGGGGTCTGGAGCAGTCCCACCCATTTAGGCCACGTTTATTTTTGTGATTCTTGTTCAATACATTTCTTTATATCTACCTCTAAGTGGAATGGTGAGTTTGGGGACTTGATAGTGAAGTTATTACAATTTGTCCTATATCATAATTTCTTCATCTTTAAGGAGACCTTCTACCTACAGCTCCAAGGAACAGCGATGGGGGCGCTATGTACTGCCTTCTATGCCAACCTGTTCCTGGGGCTGTGGGAGAGGGTGATTTTCCTTATAGACCCTGTAAAATCATGTGAGCGAGTTCAATCGTGGTATCGTTACATTGACAATATTTATTTGTTTGGCAGGGTACCGTTGGTGAGTTGAAAACATTCATGGACGCTTTGAACTCCAATAACTTGAACATCAGATCGACATATAAGACGGGCAGGGCAGGAATAGATTTTCTGGATCTTTTTTTGGAAATTGATGAAAATGGATACATACAGACCAAATTGTATCCTAAGGAAACTTCGGTCAATAGTTTATCACAAGCTAAGTCAGCACATACCAAGAAACTGATTTCAAGCATTCCCTTTGGGCAGTTTCTGCACATTCGCAGGATCTGCTCAACGGAAGAAGATTTTCAAATACAAGCAAGAAATTTAGGTAACCGGTTTAGAAGCAGAGGATATCAAGAGCATTCCATCAGTCAAGGATACTCAAGGGCCAATAACACCAAACGGGAACACTTGATCTATGCCCCTAGTAAACAATCATCAGGGGAGGAGAGAAATCTGGTGAGATTTATCACCACTTTTTCCCAAGGACATCAGGACATAAGAAGGGCCCTGGCGAAATATTGGAATGTTCTGTACATGGATACCTCTCTTTGATCTTATGTATCAAAGGTACCCAGAATTACATTTAGGAAAAATAAAAATTTGAAGGATATACTTTCCAATAGTCATTACACTGGGATAAAACCGGAGAGGTCATTCGAATTTAGGGGACCCAAATGGGGGTGCCGACCGTGTGGTGACTGTGTGGCGTGTTCAAACGTGATTAGAAGTACGGTCTTCACAAATTCTGGTGGAGACAAACAGTACACAATTACACAGTCTATCACATGCAACACTATTGGAGTGATTTATTGAGCAAGTTGCCCTTGCGGTCTTTTGTATGTGGGCCAAACGACACGAGAAATGAAGAGAAGGGTACGGGAACATGTACTGGGCATACAGACAGCGAAGGAAGAACATTTCTATACTAAAGACCATTCCCAGGCACTTTAAACAGCACCATAACAGTGATGCTCACCTCTTACAGGTGAGAGTAATTGATAGAGTACACTTTAACCTTAGGGGTGGCAATTGGAAGCGCTTCTGGCACAACTAGACATCACCGGGTGCATTGCATCATGAGGATTGTTTTAGCATATATACCCATTAGGGGGTCAGATTTTTATACTCGTCAACATCATGGACTGACTATAGCCACCATATTAAGCACATGCGGCCAGACAAATTGTGCCATAATTTTTTCAGTTGTTGGGATTCATTATGTAATATGTATTTTCCCTTTTACCTTCCCCTCTCCCCTTTTCCCACTTCCCCTCCCCTTCTCCTTCCTTTCCCTTTATTTGCATTGTATTTGATTACGAATGGATTTGTGATATTTAGTATATTTATTATATATTGTGATACTAGGAAATGAGAGACATAGACATATAATAAGTTTGTATAGTAATTATGTTAAAACCACATTATTAATCATGTTTAGGACTTATATGCACTCATGTACATCATAATTAAGTATGAATCATGAATATGTCATATTTTTTCTAATCACTCATGGGTTGCACTTTATCACCTTAGAATTATTATTTTTTTTTTCTATTTTATTTTTCAATTACTTAATCTCATTAAATTTTTGCACTGTTCAGTCACTTCACGCTTGATCACGCGTGTAGCACTTTATCCCTTCACTTTATATCTATGTGTTATTACAATTGTTGTGTGCATATATGTCAAAGGTTTATGGTGGAAATAGATATGGGCCTAAGGGTACCATCACACTGGCGTTTTTCTTTTCCGGCATAGAGATCCGTCGTCAGAACTCTATGCCGGAAAAAAACTGATCTGGATTATCCCCATGCATTCTGAATGGAGAGAAATCCGTTCAGGATGCATCAGGATGTCTTCCGTTCAGTATGTGAACGTTTTTTTTACTTTCACAAAACCGTAGCATGCTGCGGATTTGTCTCCGTCCAAAAATCCGGAAGACTTTCCGGAACGACGGATCCGGCATTAATGTCCATTGAAATGCATTAATGCGGATCCGTTGCAAACAGATGCATCGTTTCGACGCAACAACGGATCCAGCGTTGCGGTGTTTGGCTGCTCTAGGATATAGGAAAAGCTTCCAAAGCAAGTTCCTCTTTCAGTCTTGGATGGATCCAGCCTGCGAGGGAGGAAGAGCCATCAACCTGGTGAATATAAAGTTTTTTTATTTTAATTTGATTCAAGGGAAAATATCATAAGCAGCTCCCATGTACTTATAAATGGGAGCTGTATGTTGGATGCTGGGAGTAGTAGTCTTGGGAACTGCTACTCCCAGCATCCATAATGTGCTCGCCCCACTTGCAGTCCCTGTGTACTTTGGCATGGGGCCTGCAGGTGGGGTGAGCGCATGGTGGATGCAGGGAGTAGTAGTCCTGGGTACTGCTACTCCCAGCATCCACCATGCGCTCACCCCACTTGCAGGCCCTGTGTACTTGGCATGGGGCCTGCAGATGGTGTGAGCGCATGGTGGATGCTGGGAGTAGTAGTCCTGGGTACTGCTACTCCCAGCATCCACCATGCGCTGGCCCCACTTGCAGGCCCTGTGTACTTTGGCATGGGGCCTGCAGGTGGGGTGAGCGCATGGTGGATTCTGGGAGTAGCAGTCCTGGGTCCTGCTACTCCCAGCATCCACCATGCACTCGCCCCACTTGCAGGCCCTGGCAAGCCAGCTGGTCAAAAACGACTACAATGTCCAGTAAGTATTATTTTCGTGGGTATGTTTTATTTATTATGTAAAGTTCAAGTATAATTTTTCTATAATTTTTGTTTCTACAGGCACTTCTTCTTCAAGTGAGGTCGGGACATCTTCTCCAAGTTGATGTCGACGACCTGCTACGGTATGTCAAGTTTTGAAGCGTAAACAATTGTAATATTGTGACATTAGTTACATTTTTTTGATTTTAAATTTTTCAGCCATCTTCAGAGGAGAGGCTTCCCGGCCAAGGAGCCTTAGGAGAGGAGGAAGTCGGTGGTGGAGGCCAGCAAGCGGTAATTATATTGCATTTTTTTCTTTTCTCTTTCATACTTATTTCTTTAATTTTTAGTTCAAATTTGTACATTTGTGTTTTATTACAGTCAGCTCTTTCCGTTGCCTCCAAAAGAGGTCTTACAGCCGTACCCAGAGGATGTGGGGAGCACGCGGCGGCCGTGGTCGTGTGAGTATTTTAAAACATATTCGATTATAATACTTCCAATTTTTTTAAGATTTAGGGTTTCTCTGTCTGGGACTGAAAGTCTCGTGACTGTTTAGTAGAGCCAAAGATGTTGATTCCCAAGGTGTTGAAGCTCGGATCATTTTTGGCTCTAGCTAAGTCCTTGATGAACTTACAGAAGAATGAAAATGATGGAAAGGGAACACGATGTTGCTCCTTGTATTTTGAACCTGTTTTTGCCCATTGGTCTTGAATATTGAGGGGTAATTTCTCCACGATCATGCTCACAACATGGGAGGTATCAAGAAAGCTGAGACCTGGTAGCTGCGAGTCTCCCTTGATGAATTCAAACTCAAGAAGAAGGTTGCTTAATTCAGGAAAGTCGTATAGTCGTTTAAATAAGGCACATTCAACTACTTCCGAGCCGCTGTATGTCTGCTCTAATCTTTCCCATGCGAGACGAAGGCCTTTAACTGGTTCGTAGATATGAACAGTTTTGAGTCTCTTAACACAGTTTGACAACCATGGACCTAGCCATCTAATTAGTAAATCAAGTTTTTGCATAGGCGGAACACCAATGGTTTAAACTGTTGTCTTGAAGATGGCCTTCCAACTTCTATAGTTCTCTGGGTGATCATCAAAGTTCGTAAGGCTAGTACTGATGAGGTCCCTGAGGGTGAGGTATTTAGCAATTTCTGATGCGCCCTTTCTTTCCTGCATCATGGCGACGGGAACTTCTCCCTCGCTGGTGTTGTTGGCACCATCTGATACCCTATGTTTGGGGGTTGGAAGATGGAATGGAGTGGCAGCTGGGTTGAGCATAAGTGAAGGCTTCACATCTGCTAATCTTGGCGCCAGCGTCTTGGTCGATATGCGGCTAGTCTCAGGAGGTTTTAATGTGATTTGATGAGCTTGAAGCGGCTTGGTCTCTAATGGCACCTGAAATACTATGTAAGGTGCTTGAGGTTTGAAGGAAAGAGAAATGTCCACTGGACTGGGGTCAACTGTATAGTTATCGGCTGCCTCTTTTTCTACTCGCATGAGTTCAGCAGGCTGTCGTGCAGAGGCCGAATCTTCTGGTGGACATGCATTGACTTTGCTTTGGTCTAGGACAAATTGCAGGGTAGGCCTTTCTGAGTCATTAGATATCTTGGACATAGGATGATAAGCTTCTTCTTCTTCAGCAGCTTCTTCAAGAACTCTGAGTTCAGCCATGGCTACTGCTTCTTCCCTTTCCTTCTGAAGGACCTCCAACTCAGCTTCAGCCTTGGCTTTGGTCGCTTGTGCTTGAGCCTGTATAGCTGCTTGATTAGCTTGTGCTTGAGCTTGTGTCTCTGCAACTTTAATGGCTGCTTCCTTTCTAATGCAGTGAGCTTGTACCATTGCTGCTTCCACTTTTGTGTGTGCGAGCACCAATGAGTTACTCAGCAAAGAGTGCTGTGAGTGAGACCTTAGTGATGAGGACTGAGCAATAGATTTCGAGGAACGTGATGAAGCCTTGGAGTGCCTTGAAAAGTTAGAATGGCGGGACGCAGTTTCATATTGTTGTGATATCTTGTCCTCTAGCATTGACTTGACTGCCACAAATCTGCTATATCTTTCATCATTAAGTGCAGTATGGATATTTAATTCTAGGATGAATTCCTACTTGATAACAGAGAAGAATATTTTTCAAATGTACTGCAGTGTGTGATGTATGTACTGCAGTGTGTAGATCACACACTGCACTACATACATTACACATATGGATACATGATTGGTGCACTTTCACCTTGTCACACACACTGGATGTCTGGGCTCCCCTGCACTGGACACCAGGACTCCATTCCTCTTCTTCTCTTCAGCTCCACGCCGGCTGCCCATCCTACTCTCTTCATACATGGTGGAGCCGGCCCCTTCTCCTTCTCCTTTCAGCTCCCGCCACCGCCAGCTCCCCTGTCTGTGTCTCGGGCTGGAGCAGGAAAGAGGTGTGTCCCTTTCCTGATAGGCCGGCAGCCTCCAGCGGAGGCAGCGAGATGACGTCATCGCGCCGCCTACGCCGGCCTATCAGGAAAGTGACACACCTCCTCTCCCCTGCTCCTCGGATCCTGTATCGCCGCCGCCGGCCGCTCAATATTCCGCCGCAGACCGCAGTCTGGGGCCTAGGGGGGATTTTAACATAGGCTGTCCCCTAGCATTATTTCCTGGGGGGGATCCATCCCCCCCCGCTTCCTACGCCCATGGATGTGGTCAGTGGCCTGCCTGCCGACTGCCGCTCAGAGGCTCCTGCGCCCTGAGGCTGGAGCCTCCCCAGCCTCTGTGTCGGCCCGGCCCTGGCTCAGGGTACCAAAAACCTTAAAGTTTGGTACAAACCCGAACTTTACAGTTTGGGTTCGCTCAACCCTATTTAAAGGCATTCTTGTCATAATTATGATCAGGGAACTTGAGCGCTTCTTTGATCCAGGATTTTCGGCCTTAGGAACCCTACCAAATTACATATTGGTCACAAGGATTAATATTTCATATTAGTATTTGGTATGCCTGGATCAGTAAAAATATCCTGGGAAATTTGCTGGTCATATTATCTTTCCCACTGATACCACCAAGAAGTTTTGGCTCAAATTAGAATTATGCCATACGACCTTCCACTTTTTGTATGTAATTAGCCAGCCTCCTGTCAATTGACTAAGAGAATAGTGAAAAGGGGTGCAGCTAAGGCTCCTTAAAAATTGCATACTGTAAATTAAAAAGGGTTTAGATCGCAAAATATACACCTAGTTGTAGGTCTGGCCAACTTTCCGTTGTTCTCCCAGGGTGAATCCCTCATGATCTAATTGGAATGTGATTAATTTTTTAAATTACATTTCTTTCTGTATTTGTTAAATATCATCCAGCATTTCTTAATTTTGCAAGAAATGCTTGAGAAGGAGCCCAACAAAATATGAAGAATTCTTGATAAAAGATAAAAGTTAAAAGGATTTAAAGGGAATCTGTCACCAGGTTTGAGCCCTGTCAGCTAAACATATGCTGACGTTCAGGGTCTCATTAGCATGCCTAATATGGGCTCATCTAAACAAATGGTAGCGTTATTTTGTCAAAAAACAGGTTTAACTAACCTGTCAATCACACATATAAGGAGCCCAAGGGGAGGTCCAGCGATGCAGGGTGCCGGGCCGCAGACATTGCTGTATGTGGCCAGCGCCGCCTCCAAATGCTCCGTGCCGCCTCTCCCTCCTCCTCCTGCTGTAGCGCTGGCTCAGTACGCACACGGCGCGTGCGCACTTCACTTCAAGAAGCCGATCCAAGAAGTCCGCACGGGTGCATGCCTGCAGCGCACGCGGACTTCTTGGATCGGCTTCTGAAGTGAAGTGCGCACGCGCCGTGCGCATCGAGCCAGCGCTACAGCAGGAGGAGGGGGAGGGAGAGGCGGCACGGAGCATTTGGAGGCGGCGCTGGCCACATACAGCAATGTCTGCGGCCCGGCACCCTGCATCGCTGGACCTCCCCTTGGGCTCCTTATATGTGTGATTGACAGGTTAGTTAAACCTGTTTTTTGACAAAATAACGCTACCATTTGTTTAGATGAGCCCATATTAGGCATGCTAATGAGACCCTGAACGTCAGCATATGTTTAGCTGACAGGGCTCAAACCTGGTGACAGATTCCCTTTAATTTGCATAAAAAGAAAAAATGGTTACAAAATTTGGGAAGAGAAAGATAAATAAAGCATAACAAAATAATCTCCAAAAAGAAACAAGCAAGCAATCAAACAGATTAGAATGAGTGAAATAAAAATAATTCTCCAAATAAAAGTGTATGTGTGAATGTGTATACAGAGAGCAACAGGTGACTTAAAAAAAATGCTCTCCCAATGTCATGAGGTGAAGCCTTTTTAAAGTCTGAATCTCCATAGAGTTACGTTGTATCCAATACTTAACATCCTAACATACATATATGGTTAACAAGTAAAACCAATTTTTAAACTAAATAAGGTGCCTAAAACATAACTTTTAATGTCGTTTCGTAGAAAAGCCTATAAAAATGTATTTCAAGTGAGAAGTGCAGTCACAGTGTGGGAAATGAATTAGCCTGGAGGAGTAGCTATGGATAGGGCGGGGAGGAACAAGGGAGGAAGACTGGGACTATGGCCCTCAAATCTTTCCCTATATGTTATATTCCCTCACCTAGATATCACCTCCTAAATACCCTCATACACTCGCCCTGACTGTGCAGGACTGCCGAGTTTCGCCATGGAGATAGGAAAAGGGGGTGAGGAGGCCCTCTCCTAGGCGGCTTCAATAATCCCAATAAAATGCACTGAGTTAGAATCACTCAGTCTTCAACCATAGACCAGAGAGGCAACTGCACAGTTGTCCTCCCTTTTGTCATCTCAGACCTAACACCCGACGCGTTTCCCTGGCCAACCGGCCAGTTCATCAGGGGAGATAAAAATCAAATTCGATGGAGAGATAAAGTGCTCAGTTTAAACAGTGCGTATTAGCAGAAACCAGGTGACTTAGCTTATGTTGCGGCTCCGATCAAACCTGTCATCTGGTGAGTGGGGTCATAAGGTCCATGTGACACCCAGCCCGGCAGCGTATGGCAGCAGTCCCTTGCGTCCATAGCTACTCCTCCAGGCTAATTCAATTCCCACACTATGATTGAATATAATATAGAATATAACAAGTAAAACCCCCTACATCATGATTTTCTAAGTGATCCTTATATGTTAAGCTAATAATGATATGCTGAGGTAGGAGGGTTCCTAACCTTTCAAATACTTTTGACATCTCAAAATCTGTCAAAAATTGACACTCAACACAAGTGCTGGCCTCACATGGTCCTTAACCCCTTAGTGACCACCCATACGTGTTTTTACGGCGGTCACTAAGGGGCCTTAGGCTGGGCCGCCGCGTTTTTACGGCGGCCCAGTCTAAGCGCTGCACGGCTCCCCCGTGCAGCGGGGAGCACGGACCCGGCTCTCACATGAGAGCCGGGGCCCTGCTCTAACAGCCCGAACCGGCCGGAGTGCCGATCCGGGCTGTTTAACACTTTACATGCCGGGCGCAATGGCGCCCGCTGCATGTAAAGTGGTAACAGAGGGAGCGGACTCCTCTGTCTCCCATCAGCACCCCGCAAATGCGATTGCGGGGTGCTGATGTGCTGGGAAGCTTACCTAGCTTCCGATCAGGGCCCCGAGCCTGTCTTCCGGCATCTCCAGCAGACTGTGCCTCTCTGGCGCAGCCTGCTGGTCAATGTTGGAATAGCATTGCTATTAAAATGTAATGCATTATAGACATAATGCATTACATTTTAAAAGCAATCAAAATATTGTATATTATAGTCCCCTTGTGGGACTATTAAGTAGTAAAAACAAAATAAAAAAAATACACATTTATTAAATAAAAAAAATTCCATAAAATATAAATATATGCTTTTTTTCCATTGAAAATACGCTTTCAATGAAAAAATTGCAAAAGAAAATATCCCCCATATGTTTGGTATTGCCGCGTCCGTAACGACCCGGACTAAATACATATTACGTAAATTATCCCCTATAGTGAACGCCGTAAAAAAAAAAGAAAAAAAAAAAGACAGAATTTTTAATTTATTCTTAGTTTCCACCGAAAAAAAACTTAATAACAAGCGATCAAAAAGCGGCATTTACTCCAAATTGATACCAATGAAAAATACAAGTCTTCCCTCAAAAATAAAGCCCTCAATCAACTCCATAGAATAAAAAATAAAAAAGTTATGGGTCTTGGGAAGTGGCAATGCAAAATAATTTTTTGGGTTAATAAAAGGGGTTTTATTGCAAAAAAAAGTAGTAAAACGTAAAAAAAATTATAAGTATTTAGTATCACTGTAATCGTACTGACCCAGAGAATAAAGATATTATGTTATTTGTACCGAAAAATGAACGCCGTAAAATTTATAATGTAAAAACGCAGTGGCAGTATTGCCATTTTTCCCCATCTCCCTCCCAGAAAGAGTTAATAAAAGTTAATCAGAAAGTTACATGTACCCCAAAATGGTGCCATTAAAAACTACATCTTGTCCCGTAAAAAACAAGCCCTCATAAAGCTATATAGACGAAAAAATAAAAAAGTTATAGCTCTTGGAACGAGACCATGAAAAAAGGAAGTAAAACGCTTGGTCATAAAGGCCCAAACAGGCTTGGTCACTAAGGGGTTAAAATAAACCTAGCTTGCTAAAAAGTGTTAGTATGTTATTTTACATTTCTCCCTGATTATGATTTGAAAGATACATTTTCAATCATAACCTTCTAATTTAATGCAATTACTCACCATTCGTATCACATTCATATCACATTCACTCATTGACCAGGTTATAGCACTTGGTTGTTTGATCCATTTTTGACTCAGCATTAAGCATAGAATTAGAATACTGAGTTCTTTTTAACATTTCTTTTAAAATGTTGTCTCCCTTATTAATTTCTTTCAAGATATACCCACAATTTTTAGGCTAACTATGTCAAAACCTTGTTGTGTGGCCCCCACTGATGCCCGGGATGTATTTTTTTTCTCATACCTTCCCCCGTTCGGCCAGTTCAGAGCCCTGTTGTTTCTGCGAGCGAGCTGTAAACTCGCAACGGGGCGGAGACGCCGTCTTCTGCTGTGGGCGTCTCCTTTTCCCCGGCTCTGATTGGATCACGATCATAAATGGGGAAAAGGAGACGCCCACACCAGAAGATGGCATCTCCGCCCTGTTACAAGTTTATAGCTCGCTCGCCGAAACAACGGGGCTCTGAACCGGCTGAACAGGGGGAAGGTATGAGAAAGTAAATACATCCTGGGCATCAGTGGGGGCCGCACTACAAGGTTTTGACATAGTTAGCCTATGACAAAATGATGAAAGGTCCTCTTTAATAATTACAAAAGCACCTTTCACAAATTTAGAAGAGTGAGGTGGTATCATGCGTTGCATTTTGGATGCAGTATATGGAAGAATTATACTTAAATTCTCCTGTAATAACTGTAACCACCTGGACCTTGCTATTGTATCTCTTTGAGGAGTAGACAAAAATGGTTCATTTGGGAAAATTAATGGCATTGTTCTTCCAGTCATCAATTCAAATGGAGTATATTGTGTCGTAGAGGAAACAGTTCCTCTTATAATCATCAGTACAAAGGGTACTGCATTAACCCATAATCCTTGTCTTAATTGTTATGTTCATTCTTTCTACAATGCCTGTAGATTGTGGGTGATATGATACATAGAACTGTTGTTTTACTCCTAGGATAGCACAAACTGTTTGCGTGATTTTTCCTGTAAAATGACTTCCTCTGTCAGAGGTAATCATTTTTGGAATCCCCCTAGTACAAAATAACATGATTCACCAATGCCCTCGCTGTAGACAGAGCATCATCTTTCCTGACAGGTAAGATCTCTACCCATTTTAAAAATACATCCACCACCACTAATGCATACCTGAGTCCATGTTTACCTGTAGGTGGAGGACCTATGTAGTCTATCTGTATTGTAGACCAAGGAACATCTGCAGGTGAAATTCGCGACAGTGGAGGCTTTTGTCCTTTAGGTCGTGGGTTGACGTGAGCACAAATGAGACATGACTGAACAACATCTTGGACAGTCTTCTCCATTTTGTCCCAGTAAGATTTCTCTTTGAGAACTCCAAACAATTTTTCCTGACCCAAATGACCTAAACTCTCATGATTGTATTTGGTGAATTCAGTTTGTAAGTGTTTTGGGACAACATGACGCAATTCCCCCTTACAATCATGACACAAAACCCCATTTTCATAAACAAAGGGAGGCTTTGGATCAACCTAAGAAGCAGCCAGGGACGAATCCTTCGCTTGTTCTTCTGCAAAAGAAGACAAATCCGTGTCCTAACTGGTAAAGCTTTCAAAAATTCTAACTCTCCCGTCATAGCTGCTTCCTTAGCCAATGCATCTACAGTGTTGTTTCGAATAACTAGCTGATGTTTCCCTTTCTTATGTGCTAGGACTTTGACTACAGCATAGCCTTCAGGATTTTTAGCAACTAACTTAAATACTTCCTTGAGTGTATCACTATAAACCGGTACCTTATTAGAGGAATCTACAAAACCTCTTTTCTCCCACACTGGTAAATAGTCTGTCAGTGATCTCACGACATATGAGCTGTCACTATAAATGACCAAGGGACTATTGTTTTTTTTTTTTATCAATTGTCAATACAGTCTTGACAGCTTCTAACACTGCTCTGTGAGCTGAATAATGTCCTGGCAGCCTATGCTGAACAGCATATACCATTTCAGGATACCAGATAGCATAACCTGAATAGTATTTCCCCCCTGAACAGTATCTCAAACCATCAATAAACACTAGTTCATCAATGTTCTCTGCCTCTCTCCTAAAGAGAGAAGGATATGGTTCATAAAATATGTTTAAACATTCATGCGCTTTCCCTTCATACTGCATTAGTTGAGGAAGTACATACTTCACCTTGTGATCAATATTAATTTGCTTTGATGACAAAGACAACAACCAATTTGCAAATTTTTGATACGACACACACGGGATATTTTTCTAAAGGAGAAGTTTTGATGTGGAGTGAGGAGTCTGCAAAATGATTTTGTTAAATCCAACTATGTGTTCTGTTGCCTTGACAGCGAAATGAACACCGACCAAATTTTTTGCATAAGTTTCAAACCTTTTTTCCAGAGGTGTGAAAAGCTTGGAGAAATAGCCCAAAATCCGCCATTCTCCCCCTTGCAACTGCAAGAGTACAGCTGACACAGCCGTGTCTGAGGTAGGAACCTGCAGAGCAAAAGGTTCCAGAGGCATAGCCGTTGACAACGCTGGAGAATTTTGCATATTCCACTTTAGAAGTTCAAATGCCTTCTGTTGTTCCTCTTCCCATGGTCCAAAAGAGTCATCTTCATTATTTTTCAAGAGATCATATAGAGGCTTAGCTTTTTCTGCAAACCCTTCTATGAATTCTCTAGAAAAGTTTACCAGACCCAAGAAATGTCTTAGAGCCTTGTGTGATGTTGGAATGGGAAGCGAAGCAATGGCTTCAATCTTTTCTTGAAGAGGATGTCTCTATCGTGGGCTGATTAGCACTCCAAGATATCAGTTTGCAACAGCTTGACCTTCTTGGTGTTCAATTTCAAACCTGCTTCGTGCAACAATGAAAACTATTCTGCTAAGAGAGACAAATGCAACTCTCTATCCTCAGTGGCTAGAAGAATGTCATCGACATATTGCAACAGACAATCTGGTTTTGAAAATTTGGACAATACTTTTGCTACTGCTTGATGAAAAATGCTAGGTGATAAATGAGCCCCTTGAGGCAACCTGCAAAATACATATTGCTCATCCATGAAAGTAAATGCAAACTTATATTGACAACTCTTGCAAGAGGAATGCTGAAAAAAACATTACTGATGTCTAAAACAGAGAAAAACTTGGCTTTAGCATTCAATCATGCCATCATGTCATGAGTATCTGCAACAATGGGTGCCATATTTGGGTTATACTTATTTAACAGTCTTAAGTCCAATAACATTCGGTATGAACCATCAGGTTTCATGAAACACCTAATGACACCTTGATTAAGCAATTCCTGTATGATTTTAGACATGGGATTAATTGATTCAGGTGGCAATTTGTATTGCTTTTGGGGAGGAGAATCTCTCCCTTTAACATGTATAAGTATATCTTTAATTGTGCCCACTTAATTTCTGAATTATGCCCACAAAGAAGTACATTGTACAATTCCTTTTAAAACTTCATCATCACCAGTATCTGGCCACAAGTGTTTTGAAGAAACAACTTCTGTTAAGCAAATTGTACCAACATGACTGTATTCAGTGTGATCAATGACTACAGGTTTAGGCTACTTTCACACTAGCGTTTTTTGTGAATCTGTCATGGATCTGTAAAAACGCTTCCATTACAATAATACAACCGCATGCATCTGTCATGAATGGATCCGGTTGTATTATGTCTTCTACAGCCATGATGGATCCGTCTTAAACACCATTGAAAGTCAATGAGGGACATATCCATTTTCCATTTGTGCCAGATTGTGTCAGAGAAAACGGATCTGACCCCATTGAATTACATTGTGTGCCAGGACAGATCTGTTTGGCTCCGTTTTGTCAGGCGGACAGCAAAACGCTGTAGGCAGTGTTTTGGTGTCCACCTCCAGAGCAGAATGGTGACTGAACGGAGGAAAACTGATGCATTCTGGGTGGATCCTTTTCCATTCAGAATGTATTATGGCAAAATTAATCCGTTTTGGACCGCTTTTAAGAGCCTTGAATGGATCTCACAAACGGAAAGCCAAAACGCTAGTGTGAAAGTAGCCTTAGATCCATCAACATCTTTCCAGATCACCTTATTTCCTAAGTCAATGACCCAACCCCATTTTTTCATTATGTCAGTTTCTATGATGTTTTCAGAGTTAATACTATGCCAAATATTAATTTTAGTTCTCAGATAGCCAGGAATTTCCAAAACAACATTCTGAGCTAAAGTCGCTTTTGTGCCTCTCTTTCCACTAAAACCAACAATTGTACAAACAGGTGCATTTGGAATAATAGGCAAGTCCTGATTAGTCACGCTTAATTGAGCTCCTGTGTTAATGAGAAATTTAACCTCTTTGCCTTGTAAGGATCCCCTTACAAATGGTTTCCCACACTCATCCAATGAAACTGGAGCTACTAATTCCAAAGGACAAGGGGTCATAGTTCATCTTAGTCATGGGGAAGGTAACAAACCAGTTGTCCC
The DNA here is from genome assembly GCA_033119425.1 of Bufotes viridis. NCBI lineage: Eukaryota > Metazoa > Chordata > Amphibia > Anura > Bufonidae > Bufotes > Bufotes viridis. Next base: position 438,661,459 of record CM065591.1, on the reverse strand, counting down.
CTCAATCTTAACACCATAAGATTTCCCCTTGCGCCTTGTGTTATTCAATGTTAATTCTCTAATTTGCCTTATTAAAGGTGCATACGGTGATTGTGACTGATCCTGCTCAGGAGGAGGAGCTGTTGGCACAAAGCCATTTTCTTTCCCTGAATTTTGTGCCTCACTAAAGAATTTCCTACAGTGCCATTTTAAATGTCTTATTTTCCCACTATGATAACAAGTAACTTGTCCTCTTTGAAACAACACCTTTCCATTCTGTTTGTAATATTCTCCTTTCATGGGAGTGTTTGATTTAAGATGATTTGAATTGGTTACCTGTTTTTCATCCTTTTTTTGGACAGCAACATTTTTGGCCTTAACACTACTTTGTTTCATTGATCTCCTTATCTTATCAATAAATGTTGCTGCCTCTTGTAAAGTAGGCTTTCCTAATGCTAACTCCCTGGAGACTGGATCAAGGTATTTAAATTGTTTCACAACTGACTTTATTATTGAGGTGGGTTCAGAATCATCCTCAATTGACCATTCTATAAGCCTGTTCAAATATAATATCCTATAAAGTTGGCTTTAACATGTCAAGGATTTGAAATGTAGGAGTAGATTCTTCATAGTAAATAAAAGTAGTTGGCTAAATCGATCTGCTGGGGAAATATGTATTATTTTGCGCTGATCATTAACTCTTGGTGTGGTCTCTAATCTCCTTGCCATTTGTGAGGGAAGCCATACATAAAATGTTTTCCGTTCATTATTAAGGTTAATCCTTCAGGACCCTGCCATTTTTCACCTTAAGCCTTTCAGGACCAAGCCATTTTTCACCTTAAGGACCAGGCCATTTTTAGCAAATCTGACATGTGTCACTTTATGTGGTAATAAATTTAAAATGCTTTTACTTATCCAGGCCATTCTGAGATTGTTTTCTCGTCACATATTGTACTTCATGACAGTGGTAAAATTAAGTCCAAAAATGTTATTTTTATTTATAAATAAAATTCTAAATTTACAAAATAATTTAAAAAATTAGCAAATTTACAAATTTCAATTTCTCTACTTTTATAATAGATAGTAATAACTCCAAAATAGTTATTACTTTACATTCCCCATATGTCTACTTTATGTTTGGATAATTTTGTGAATGCCATTTAATTGTTTGGGGACATTAGAAGGCTTAAACCCACTTTTTAAGGACCAGTTCAGGTCTGAAGTGACTTTGTGAGGCTTACATAATAGAAACCACCCATTTTAGAAACTACACCCCTCAAGGTATTCAAAACTGATTTTAAAAACTTTGTTAACCCTTTGGGTGTTCCCCAAAAATTAATGGAAAATGATAACATTTCTGAATTTCACTTTTTTGGCAGATTTTCCATTTGAATCCATTTTTTCCAGTAACAAAGCAAGGGTTAACAGCCAAACAAAACTCAATATTTATTGCCCTGAATCTGTAGTTTACAGAAACACCCCATAAAAGCTCGTAACTGCTGTATGGGCACTTGGCAGGGCGCAGAAGGAAAGGAACGTCATATGGTTTTTGGAAGGTAGATTTCACTGGGATCATTTTAAGTTGCCATGTCACATTTGAAGACCCCCTGATGCACCCCTAGAGTAGAAACTCCAAAAAAAGACCCCGTTTTGGAAACTATGGGATAAGGTGGCAGTTTTGTTGGTACTATTTTAGGGTAGATATGATTTTTGGTTGCTCTACGTTACACATTTTGTGAGGCAAGGTAACAAAAAATTGCTGTTTTGGCACCGGTTTTATTTTTTGTTATTTACAATGTTCATCTGACAGGTTAGATCATGTGGTATTTTTATAGAGCAGGTTGTTACGGGTGCGAAAATATTAAATATGTATACTTTGTTTGGTTGCTTGTTTCAGTTTTACATAATAAAGCATTTTTGAAAAAATCATGTTTTAGTGTCTGCATATTCCGAGAGCCATAGTTTTTTTTATTTTTTGGGCGATTGTCTTAGGTAGGGTCTCATTTTTTGCGGGATGAGATGATGGTTTGATTGGTACTATTTTAGGGTGCATATCACTTTAAGATAGCTTGGCATTGGACTTTTTGTGATGTAAGGTGATAAAAAATGCCTTTTTTGGCACTTTTTCTTTATGGTGTTAACATGAGGGGTTGGGTTATGTGATATTTTATGCATATGCAGCGTTTAAGATGCTGCATTGACTTAGTTGTATGCATGATAAATATGTTTGTTTCAGTTTTTCCATGTTACAACATGTTAGGGGTTGGGTTATGTGATATTTTTATACAGCCGGTTCGGATGCAGCGATACCTAATATGTATGCTGTTTTATTTATTTAAGTTTTATACAATAACAACATAAAAAAAAAAATCATGTTTTAGTGTCTCCATGTTCCGAGAGCCATAGTTTTTTAAAATCTTTTGGGCGATTGTCTTAGGTAGGGGCTAATTTTTTGCGGGATGAGGTGACGGTTAGATTGGTACTATTTTGGGGGAATACGCCTTTTTGATCGCTTGGTGTTGCACTTTTAGTGATATAAGATGACAAAAAAATGTTTTTTTAGCACAGTTTTTTTTTTTTTTTGACGGTGTTCACTTTAGGGGTTAGATCATGTGGTATTTTTTATAGAGCAGGTCGTTACAGACGTGGCAATACCTGTATAATGATAATATGTATATATTTTTTTATTTATTTAAGTTTTACACAACAATATCATTTTTGAAACAAAAAAAAAAATTATGTTTTAGTGTCTGCATAGTCTAAAGTCTGAGAGCCATAGTTTTATTTTTTTTGGTGATTGTCTTAGGTAGGGTATCATTTTTGCGGGATAAAATGATGGTTTGATTGGCACTATTTTGGGGTGTGCATGACTTTTTGATCGCTTGCTAATATACTTTTTGTGATGTAAGGTGAGAAAAAATGGCTTTTTTTACACTGTTTTTACTTTATTTATTTTTTACGGTGTTCATCTGAGAGGTTAGGTAATGTGGTATTTTTATAAAGCAGTTACAGACGTGGCGATACCTAATATGTCTACTTTTTAAAAAAAATGTTTACATTTAACACAATAAAAGCATTTTTGAAACAAAAAAATCATGTTTTAGTGTCTCCATAGTCTGAGAGCCATAGTTTGTTTTTTGTTGGGGCGAATGTGATATTTTTATAGAGCCGGTCGCAATGGACGCGGCGATATCTAATATGTCTACTTTTCTTTTTTTTACTTGAAACTTTTACATTATTTGTAAAACTTTCTTTTTTTTTTACTTCTTTTTTCACTTTGAATTTTTTGTCCCACTCTGGCACTTCAATTTTTGGGGGTCTGATCCCCTTTACAATACTTTACAATACCTTGAGGACCCGATGGCAGCTCCGATCCCCGCAAGGACATCTCAAGTGCCGCGGTCAGCTAGATTCTTCTTCTATTGTTTTCCTGATGCTTGTAAAAAAAATGTATTCTCTAGGCCACCCTTTGCAAGCGGAAGGAACCCAAAAACTCGTAGACTGGCTTGCCATTTGTTAAATATCGTCCAGCATTTCTTAATTTTGCAAGAAATGCTTAAGAAGGAGCCCAACAAAATATGGAGAATTCTTGATGAAAGATAAAAGTTAAAAGGATTTCATTTGCACAAAAAGAAAAAAAGATTACAAAATTTGGGAAGGGAAAGATAAATAAAGCATAACAGAAGAATGTCCAAAAAGAAACAAGCAAGCAATCAAACAAATTAGAATGAGTGAAACAAAAGAAATTCCCCAAATAAAAGTGAATGTGTGAATGTGTATATAGAGAGCAACAGGTATCTGTCAAATAAAATGCTCTCCCAATGTCATGAGGCGAAGCCTTTTTAAAGTATGAATCTCCATAGAGTTACATTGTATCCTATATTTAACATCCTAACATACATATATGGTTAACAAGTAAAACCCCTTACATCATGATTTTCTAAGTGATCCTTATATGTTAAGCTAAAAATGATATGCTGAGGTAGGAGGGTTCCTAACCTTTCAAATACTATTGACGTCTCAAGATCTTTCAAAAATTGACACTCAAAGTGCCGGCCTCACATGGTCCTTAAAATAAACCTAGCTTGCTAAAAAGTGTTAGTATGTTATTTTACAGTATTGTTTATTTGTCTGTATGTCCTTTTTATCCTTTTTTAACCCATTACCACAGTGCCTTTTTGTATATTAAATCTTAAGTTTAGTAAAAAAAAAATTGTAAAAACTATAAAAAAATAAAATAAAAACTCTGGTAAAATAGCCATTTCTTTGGCACCTTCGCTTACAAAAAGTGTAACGGCAGGCAATCAAAAAGTACTATGCACCCTAAAATGGTACCAATGAAAACATCAACTCATCCTGCAAAAAATGAGCTCCCACACAAGACGATTGGACAAAAAATAAAAATTATATGGCTCTCAGAAAATGGTGACACAAAAACAGGATTTTTTTTTCTCAAAAATGATGTGTAAAGTGAAAGAATGTTAAAAAACCTATATAAAATCTCTGGTATCTCTGTAATCATACTGACCAGCAGAATAAAGATAATGTGTAATTTTCCTGCACAGTGTACGCCACAATAGCAAAACCCAAAAAACAGTGACAGAATTGCTCCCATTTGTTTATTCTGCTTCCCAAAAAGCTACCTTATTTTTCGCCCCATAAGACGCATTTTGTTTCTCCCAAAAGTGGTGGAAAAATGTCCCTGCCTCTTATGGGGTGAATAGTAATAAGCTGCGCACAGTGTGAGGGCACTCTGTGACCTGATGCTGTGCACATCAGGTCACAGCACAGCCGATGGCAGGAGGAAGAAGATCGTGCTGGAGGTGAGGAGCGGCGGCATCCTGAGCAGGAGAGGTAAATATTTTATTTTATTTTATTTTATGTCATCTGAGGCTGGGGGCTGATGAGAGCCATTGGGGGCTGATATGAGGCGATATAGGGCAAAAAGTACGGTAACTAAAAGTGTATTTGAAATAAAACCAATGATACTGGCAACTAATCCCCCAAAAATTTAACCCTCAAACAGAAAACTAAAAAAAGTATAGTTCACAGAGAATGGCTGTACTACTACTACTCCAGGGGCTGTTCCATAGTAACATCGTGCTCGTAAATGAATCCATCAAAATCTGTGCTGCAAAAGCCAAAAGGTGGTCTTTCCCTTCTGAACCCTGCAGTGTACATCCACATTTATGGCATTTCAGTAACCAGTAGAACCTACCTAACATTTTAAAGGGCACGGTGTGTTTCAGATGGTACACGTTGGCACAAACATATTGGGCAGTGAAATGCCATATGTGTGAAAACTTTTCACTTTGCGCCGTACATTAATTTCTGAAAAATGTCTGTGGCGTCAAAATGATTACTCCAATTCTCAATGAATACCTTGAGGGGTATAGTTTCCAAAGTGAGGTCGGTCACTTCTCGGGTGTTCCAGTTATTATTTCACCCCAGAGTCTCTACAGTTGTTAGCACAAGATGCGTAAATCACCACATTGGGCCTCAAATGCACATGGTGTTCTTTTACTCCTGAGCCCTATGGTATGTCCAGGCAAAAAATTAGAGCCACATGTAGAGTGTTTATAAAACCAGGAAGCATAGCATAATAATGCGAGGGCTTGCTTTTCACAACGGCACACAATGGGCACAACACATTAGACACTGAGATGGCATATCTGTTTAAAAATTGCAATTTTTAATTTGTACCATCTGCTGTTAATTCATTTTTGCAGAACGTCTGTAGGGTCAAAATGTTCATTACACCCCTTGGGTCGTAAGGAGTGTGGTTTCCAAAATATGGTCACTTCCTGGGTGTTTCTTTTTTTTATTTTACTTCAGAGCCTCTGAAGTTGTCGGCACGTGCTGTACAAGTCGATAAACTAGATCTCAAAATCAGCACTTTACGACTACATATGGGCTGTTGCCATATTCAGGCACTCTGGGCCTAAAACAACATTTTCTTGTAAAAAATGTAATATTAATAATAATTTCATTTTCCTAGCCAAGTGTTTTTAAATTCTATAAAATGCCTATTAGGTCAAAGTGCTCACTACACCCATTGAGAAATTTATTGGGGGACGGGGGGTGGTGTAGTTTCCAAAATGGGGTCACTTTATGGGGTCATGAGCTCCACTGCAGCCGTGACTGGCCGCACGGTGATGTTTTTCCAAGCAGCACCACATTGCAGATTCATGCTGCTTGGGGGACATGTCAATGTTGCAGCCAGTCATTGGCTGCAGCAGTGCACATGACCCCCATCTGTGGCAGAAGTTTACATATGGGAACTGAAGTGCAGGGAATATAGCAGTGGACCCACAGAGCTAGAACCTTGCATCAGGGAGCAGGTAAGTACATGTATACTTTACTTCGAACTGCTGGGTGAGGGTTTTTTTTTTTTATAAACCATCGAAAATTGGACAACTTCTTTGACAGGTTTAGGGATATGTATCCTGCTCTCTACAGGCCCCATAATCTTGTGCCTGAGCGGGGAACCAGAATTTTGGAGCATATGCAATACAGCTGTACTGAGCATGTGCAAAAATTCTGGAGCACAATGCAGGTGCGAAAGCACGATAACAATGACTGGCCCTGAAAGGAGGGGCTTACTGAGAAGAGGGATGTGCTGCAAGCCCATGAGGAGCCAGAGTGGAGGATTAGAGTGATAATGACTCTAGCTGCAAAAGTCACATTGGCTCTCCTCAAACCATCACTCCAGCCAGGGCCAGGGCAGTGAAAGGAGGGCACACCTGGAAGTTAGGGTGCTCTTTGGTGTGGGAGCAAGGCAGGAGATGTTGGTGCTGTGGCCAGCAAATGGTGTTGTAGTCCGTAACCAGGCCAAGTGTAGAAAAGTAAACGTCTCTTTTTACTGAAGTACAAAATGAGGGTTGTAGCACATCCAACAGTCTCAGAACACAATTCCAACAATTTACAGGTTTTCCAAGATGGCTCTGTATGGGTATAGGCCACGTTTCAGAATGTAGTACTCCTTCACCCCTTCTCTACAGAATCTGAGGCCAGATGGTAGCTATAGTTCGCTACTGCAGCTTACAGGTTCAAGATACAATTGGCTAGGTCGTGTCTAAGTGTGGATGGTGTCTGAGCAATTTCTCACTCACAGCAGTAATGTCTATGGCTTTTGATAGCAGAGTACCTTACAGACTCCATTTGCTCCAATTTAATCCAACTCTGTCCTATCTCTAGTTTCCTGGAGTACCGTATTGTGCAGATGATTCTCTCTTGATGGTTCATGCAGAGATGGGTTAGTTTCTGGAGCATAGCTTGTGGCATAGTACTGAGAACTGAGGCAAAACACAACCTCTCACTTCCTCTGCAAACTCAAGAAGTCACTAACTAAACTGAACTATGGGTGGAGCTAACCAGTCCATCTTCTAGCCTCCTTTAGGGTCTGCCTCAGGGTTGATTAACCACATAGGACCCATAAAGAAACCCATGCTGGGTACACATAGCATGAAATTACATAACAAACACGAAACAATTAATTTGCATGTATTCCAAGCTCTCGAGATGGAACTATGGTGCACCAAGGGGCTAGGACTTGCCCTTAGTGCTCCGAACATCTCACCTGTGTATTTTAAGCTTTTTCTGATAAATGCAGCCACAGATTTCAAAAGCTACTGTTATGGTTTAATTGTCTATGCAAGCCCTACATGCCGCTCTGCTTAGGTTACTTTGTTAAAACAAGCTAACAGATTGCCTTTAAATGTAGAATCACCAATGGTGAAAAGTCTGCTTGTGCCGTAGACATGGATAATGTCATAGACTGTAAGATAATTATTTATTCCTGACATGTTTGTTGGTTAGAAGTTTTTGTTTAGTGGAATAGAAAGATAATTGACAGTCTTCTGTGCCTGTATGGGCCAATGATATTACCAATGACAACAACAGTTGATCAAAAAGCTTTGCTTTTCAGACTGGGAGAAGAGATGAAACTGATCTGGTTTCCACTGCGGCGAAATGAGCTGTTTTTAATTTCAGTAAAAGACAATTGTAGCATGCTGGGTTTGATTTGAATACAATCATGATATTAATAGCAATCTTTGAAATAAAATTACCATAATTTAAAAGAGAAATTGCATCAAATAATGAATTCAGTTCACATTTAAAACTGTGAATCTTCAAAGGTTTACTGTGGCTACATGTCATCACAGATGAAATGGATGTATGCTTAAAAGGAATTTGGAGTTATTCGACGTCTCCCAAATGGTACGTCAGACCTACTTACACCAAATATAACACTAAACAATCTAAACATTGCTACCAAGTTCATCTCCATATGTCTCCTATTCCTGCCATGTTTGTTTGTGGCAGGAACCAGTGCACCGTGTCATAAGGATTGCGCTATCATTAGTGTTGAGCGAACAGTTCGAGCATAGATCGGGTTCGTACCGAATTTTGGGGTGTTCGGGACACAGACCCGGACCCGAACATTTTCAAAAAAGTTCGGGTTCGGGTCCGTTGTTCGGCGATTTCTTCCCGCTTTCCGAAGGGCTGCACAGCAGCCAATCAGCTAGCATTTTTTACTTCTTGCCCTAAGAAGCCATCACAGCCATGCCTACTAATGGCATGGCTGTGATTGGCCAAGTGCAGCATGTGACCGAGCCTCTATTTAAGCTGGAGTCACGTAGCGCCGCATGTCACACTGCTCTGATTAGTGTAGGGAGAGGACGCAGCTTCTGTGAGGGTGAGATTAGGCAGGGAAAAGTCAGCAACAGCACCTAATGAACTGATTGATCTACAGCTGTGAATGATTCAACTTCTGCTAGTTAATTGCTTACTGGTTTTTAGGCTGCACAGAGCGTTTTTCTGTCACTTTTTTCTGGGGTGATCGGCGGCCATTTTGTGACTTGTGGTGCACCAAAACAAGCTGCCACCAAGTCCATCAATCCATCAATACTAGTTTTTTTTGCCATATCCTACATCAGGGGCTTGGCTGTGCTTATTGTCACCCTTAGAAACTCAGGATAGCAATTTCTATATTTTATTAAGGGGTTAAATACAATTGCCAAAACACCAATCCCCTAAATCTGGTGTTCCAGCTTTGGCTAGCCAAGTGTAATACTGTCTGCTGTCTGGCAAAGGATAGATTATTTTCTGTGGTGAAATTCAATAGCCAAAATAGCAATACCGTAAATCTGGTGTCCCAGCACTGGCTGGCAAAGTATAATAGTGTCTGCCAAAACATATATTTTGTTCTGGGGTGAAATTCAATTGCCAAAATAGCAATACCCTGAATCTGGTGTTCCAGCTGTTGCAGGCCAAGTGTTAATCTGTCCGTAAAAGGGTATATTTTGTCCTGGGGTGAAATTCAATTGCCAAAATAGCAATACCCTGAATCTGGTGTCCCAGCATTGGCTGGCAAAGTATAATAGTGTCCGCCAAAACATATATTTTGTTCTGGGGTGAAATTCAATTGCCAAAATAGCAATACCCTGAATCTGGTGTCCCAGCACTGGCTGGCAAAGTATAATAGTGTCCGCCAAAACATATATTTTGTTCTGGGGTGAAATTCACTTGCCAAAATAGCAATACCCTGAATCTGGTGTTCCAGCTGTTGCAGGCCAAGTGTTAATCTGTCCGTAAAAGGGTATATTACACTCAAGGTGTATATACAAGTGCTGAGAGGGTCATCCTCAATAACTTCACATGCTACCGTGCATCTCCCATTGTATTTCTGTCCGTTAAAGGGTATATTACACAAAGTGTTAAAATACAATTGCTGAAGGCATAATCCTACATATTTTTCACACGCTACTGTGCATCTCCAAGTGTAAATCTGTCCATAAAGGATACCTTTCATCCAAGGCCTAAATACTAGCCCTAAAAGAGATATTCCCCTAAATCAGTGGTTACTGCTGTGCCTGGATTAGTGTAATACGCTACATAAATAAATAGGCAGATAGTGTTAGGTGCCTGTAAAAAAAGGCCTGAATTTGAAATCAATACATTGGGCCAAATATTTTTTTTCTTATTGTGGTGCTTGGTGAACAGTAACAATGAGGAAAACATCTAGTAAGGGACGCGGACACGGTCGTGGTGGTGTTAGTGGACCCTCTGGTGCTGGGAGAGGACGTGGCCATTCTGCCACAGCCACACGTCCTAGTGAGCCAACTACCTCAGGTTCCAGTACCCGCCAAAATTTACAGCGATATTTGGTGGGGCCCAATGCCGTTCTAAGGATGGTAAGGCATGAGCAGATACAGGCGCTAGTCAATTGGGTGGCCGACAGTGGATCCAGCAAGTTCACAACATTATCTCCCACCCAGTCTTCTGTAGAAAGCACACAGGTAGCGCCTGAAAACCAAGCCCATCAGTCTGTCACATCACCCCCATGCATATCAGGGAAACTGTCTGAGCCTCAAGTTATGCAGCAGTCTTATGCTGTTTGAAGACTCTGCTGGCAGGGTTTCCCAAGGGAATCCACCTAGCCCTTCCCCAGTGGTGGAAGACATAGAATGCACTGATGCACAACCACTGATGTTTCCTGATGATGAGGACATGGGATTACCACCTCATTGGAGTCTGCACGTCTCTGATGATGACGAAACACAGGTGCCAACTGCTGCGTCTTTCTGCAGTGTGCAGACCGAACAGGAGGTCAGGGAGGAAGACTGTGTGGAAGACGATGCAGGGGACGATGAGGTCCTAGACCCCACATGGAATGAAGGTCGTGCCACTGACTTTTATAGTTCAGACGAAGAGGCAGTGGTGAGACTGAGCCAACAGCGTAGCAAAAGAGGGAGCAGGGGGCAAAAGCAGAACAGCCGCCACCAAGATAGTTCGCCTGCTACTGGCCACCGCCACCAGGGACCGAGCACCCCAAAGGCAGCTTCAAGGAGTTTCCTGGCATGGCACTTCTTTAAACAATGTGCTGACGACAAGACCCGAGTGGTTTGCACGCTGTGCCATCAGAGCCTGAAGCGAGGCATTAACGTTCTGAACCTTAGCACAATCTGCATGACCAGGCATCTACATGCAAAACATGAACTGCAGTGGAGTAAACACCTTAAAAGCAAGGAACTCACTCTGGCTCCCCCTGCTCCCTCTTCTGCTGCTGTCTCGGCATCACCAAGCATCTCCACCATGTCACACAGCAGCGTTCAGCTCTCCATCTAACAAACCTTGGCGAGAAAGCGTAAATTCCCACCTAGCCACCCTCGAGCCCTGGGCCTGAATGCCAGCATTTCTAAACTACTGGCCTTTGAAATGCTGTCATTCAGGATGGTGGACACAGACAGCTTCAAATAGCTGATGTCCATGGCTGTCCCACAGTATGTTGTTCCCAGCCGCCACTACTTCTCCAAGACAGCCATGCCTTCCCTGCACAACCAAGTATCCGATAAAATCAAGTGTGCACTGCGCAACGCCATCTGTGGCTAGGTCCATCTAACCACAGATAAGTAGACCAGTAAGCACGGCCGGGGACGCTATATCTCCCTAACTGCACACTGGGTAAATGTAGTGGCGGCTGGGCCCCAGACGGAGAGTTCCTTGGCGCACGTCCTTCCGCCGCCAAGGATCGCAGGGCATCATTCTTTGCCTCCTGTAGCCTCCTCCTCCTACTCGGCTTCCTCCTCCTCTGCTTCCACCAGCTCATCCAGTCAGCCACACACCTTCACCACCAACTTCAGCACAGCCCAGGGTAAACTACAGCAGGCCATTCTGAAACTCATATGTTTGGGGGACAGGCCCCACACCGCGCAGGAGTTGTGGCGGGGTATTGAACAACAGACAGACGAGTGGTTTCTGTGAGTGGGCCTCAAGCCCGGCCTGGTGGTGTGCGATAATGGGCGAAATCTCGTTGCAGCTCTGGGACTAGCCGGTTTGACGCACATCCCTTGCCTGGCGCATGTGCAAAATTTGGTGGTGCAGAAGTTCATTCACAACTAACCCGACATGTCAGAGCTGCTGCATAAAGTGCGGGCCGTCTGTGCGCGCTTCCGGCGTTCACATCCTGCTGCTGCTCGCCTGTCTGCGCTACAGCGTAACTTCGGCCTTCACGCTCACCGCCTCATATGCAACGTGCCCACCAGGTGGAACTCCACCTTGCACATGCTGGAGAGACTGTGCGAGCAGCAGCAGGCCATAGTGGAGTTCCAGCTGCAGCACACACGCGTCAGTCGCACTGCGGAAGAGCACCACTTCACCACCAATGATTGGGCCTCCATGCGAGACCTGTATGCCCTGTTGCGCTGTTTCGAGTACTCCACCAACATGGCCAGTGGCGATGACATCGTTATCAGCGTTACAATACCACTTCTATGTCTCCTTGAGAAAACGCTTAGGGCGATGATGGAAGAGGAGGTGGCCCAGGAGGAAGATGAGGGGTCATTTTTAGCACTTTCAGGCCAGTCTGTTAGAAGTGGCTCAGAGAGAGGTTTTTTGCAACAGCAGAGGCCAGGTACAAATGTGGCCAGCCAGGGCCCACTACTGGAGGACGAGGAGGATGAGGAGGAGGTGGAGGAGGATGAGGATAATGCAGGTTCACAGTGGGGTGGCACCCGACACAGCTCAGGCCCATCACTGGTGCGTGGCTGGGGGGATACGGAGGACGATGACGATACGCCTCCCACAGAGGACAGCTTGTCCTTACCTCTGTGGAGCCTGGCACACATGAGCGACTACATGCTGCAGTGCCTGCGCAACGACAGCAGAGTTGCCCACATTTTAACGTGTGTGGACTACGGGGTTGCCACCCTGCTGGATCCCCGGTACAAAGACAATGTGCCCACCTTACTTCCTGCACTGGAGCGTGATAGGAAGATGCGCGAGTACAAGCGCACGCTGGTAGACGCGCTCCTGAGAGCATTCCCAAATGTCACAGGGGAACAGGTGGAAGCCCAAGGCGATGGCAGAGGAGGAGCAAGAGGTCGCCAAAGCAGCTGTGTCACGGCCAGCTCCTCTGAGGGCAGGGTTAGCATGGCAGAAATGTGGAAAAGTTTTGTCTCCACGCCACAGCTAACTGCACCACCACCTGATACGGAACGTGTTAGCAGGAGGCAGCATTTCACTAACATGGTTGAACAGTACGTCTGCACACCCCTCCACGTACTGACTGATGGTTCGGCCCCATTCAACTTCTGGGTCTCCAAATTGTCCACGTGGCCAGAGTTAGCACTTTATGCCTTGGAGGTGCTGGCCTGCCCGGCGGCCAGCGTTTTGTATGAATGTGTATTCAGCACGGCAGGGGGTGTCATTACTGACAAACGCAGCCGCCTGTCCACAGCCAATGTGGACAAGCTGACGTTCATAAAAATGAACCAGGCATGGATCCCACAGGACCTGTCCCTCCCTTGTGCAGAATAGACATTTATAACTGCCTCCCCCTCAACCATGTATTCTTGTACTCCGGTGCACTTCTTTATTGAATCCTCATTTTTTTAACTTTAACATGATCTTGCGGTGCAACCCAAAGTTGAATGAACCTCTCCTCAATCTGGGTGCCGGGGCCTAAATAACTGAAAGTGGCCTGTTACAATGGTGGGTGACATGAAGCCTGAACCTCTGCCATGCGACCTTTCTCCTCTGTCTGGGTGCTGTCGGCTAAATATATGGAAGTGGCCTTCTCCAGTGGTGGGTGATATGACGCCTTATTCCTTGCTGTGGAACCTCTCTCCTCTGTCTGGGTGCTGGGGCCAAAATAACTGAAAGTGGCCTTCTCCAGTGGTGGGTGATATGACGCCTGATTCCTTGCTGTGGGACCTCTCTCCTCTGTCTGGGTGCTGGGGCCGAAATAACTGAAAGTGGCCTTCTCCAGTGGTGGGTGATATGACGCATGATTCTCTGCTATGGGACCTCTCAACTCTGTCTGGGTGCTGGGGCCTAAATATCTGGAAGTGGCCTTCTCTAGTGGTGGGTGATATGACGCCTTATTCCTTGCTGTGGGACCGCTCTCCTCTGTCTGGTTGCTGGGGCCAAAATAACTGAAAGTGGCCTTCTCCAGTGGTGGGTAATATGACGCATGATTCTCTGCTATGGGACCTCTCTCCTCTGTCTGGGTGCTGGGGCCTAAATATCTGGAAGTGGCCTTCTCTAGTGGTGGGTGATATGACGCCTTATTCCTTGCTGTGGGACCTCTCTCCTCTGTCTGGGTGCTGGGGCCGAAATAACTGAAAGTGGCCTTCTCCAGTGGTGGGTGATATGACGCCTGATTCCTTGTTGTGGGACCTCTCTCCTCTGTCTCGGTGCTGGGCTGAAATAACTGAGAGTGGCCTTCTCCGGTGGTGGGTGATATGACGCATGATTCCATGCTGTGGGACCTCTCTCCTCTGTCTGGGTGCTGGGGCCTAAATAACTGAAAGTGGCCTTCTCCAGTGGTGGGTGATATGACGCATGATTCTCTGCTATGGGACCTCTCTTCAATTGATATTGGTTAATTTTTATTTATTTTATTTTATTTTAATTCATTTCCCTATCCACATTTGTTTGCAGGGCATTTACCTACATTTTTGCAGCCCTCTAGCCCTTTCCTGGACTATTTTACAGCCTTTTTAGTGCCCAAAAGTTCGGGTCCCCATTGACTTCAATGGGGTTCGGGATAAAGTTCGGGTCGAGGTCGGATCCCGAACCCGAACATTTTCGGGAAGTTCGGCCGAACTTCTCGAACCCGAACCACCAGGTGTTCGCTCATCTCTAGTTATCATGAGTATTGCATCAGAAGCCTTTCAGGCACAGAATGAATGGTGCATGTTTGTATATGAGAATGAGAAGTACATATATTGCGTTCAGAAGGAACAGTTTTGTGAATGTTTACTTGAACTGTTCTTTTATGGAAATAAAAAAGAATAAAATGCATTACAAACAGGTTTATGAGACAGGGCCACGTCACATAAACCCCAGTCCTTCACAAGGGATCCAAACAAAACTAGGAAACCTGCAATACCCCTGAATTAAGCTTAGATCAGGCTATAAATCTACAGACCAACTTCCCAAAAAGTTGAGATGCCGTGTAAAATATAAATTAAATATATATTAAATATAAAGTAAATAAAAACAGAATGCAATAATTTGCAAATCTCAGACCCATATTCTATTCACAATAGATCATAGAACACATATCAGATGTTGAGATTAAGAAATGTTACCATTTTATGAGAAAAATGAACTCATTTAGAATTTAAAATGTAACTATGTGTAGGGGCAGTGATACTGACCTTTTCTGTAATATACTTTAGTTACTGAAATTGTACATTTCTAATAGACAAATAGCTCTAAATTGGCCCATTTTGCGCCTTAGCAACGCTCCTCAGTCTTCGTTTACATAGCTGTGGAGACGCGCTCCATACTTACTGTGATATGTAAACAGAAGACAGAGGATCGTTGCTAAGGCTCAGAATGGGCCACTTTAGAGCTATTTTCTATTAGAAATGTACGATTTCGGTAATTAAAGTATATTACAAAATTAGTCAGAATCACTGCCCCTACACATTACAAAACAAAAAAAAACTGTCAGTTACACTTTAATGTGTAGTAGAAAAGGGGTACAAAAAAAGAGGGTTACTCACAGATTCCCGGATGGGGGTGGTCTGAGGAGAAGGAACACGCAGGGCGCCAAGGAGGACCAACAAAAGGATACAGTAGGCAGAAAATCACAGTAAAAAGAAAATCCGGCCGCCAAGGGTGAACCACCTTTCAAATGTGTTAAAGGTAGTGAGAGAATAAACAAAGTGGGGGATCATGTGATGATCCGAAGAAAAAGGGGGGTACCCTTTGTGTCGGCGCCAGATATATTTACTGGATATAATAAATAGATTAGTTGGTTATATAGGGTGTATGGAGTGAGTGAAATAGGAAAGTAGATATATAAATTTCTAGTTATGCTTTAGATACTTTCCTTCAAAAATACTCGCAGGTGTTTTTAGTACCAATATTTCGGTAATTCATCAATCTTAAAATCAGAGATAAAATAGAATAGAAAAGGAGAACTCACTTCACCCAGGAGGAGCCGGGTAGGATAAGCTCAAGACACCTCCCGGACCATCCTCCTGTGCCTGGGTCGCCTGGAAGGATCTCAGAGTCGACAGCAGTCAAACGGAAGACTTCTTGTGCGATAAACTTTTAATTCAAACACAGGGTAGGGGTGAAGGAGATGGCTCAACGCGTTTCGGGGCAATAATGACCCCTTCTTCAGGAGCATAGTTGTGTGACAGATCAGATTCATATTTAAGGCCGAAAAGGCGCCAAAAAACATGAGAAAAACGTCACTTCCGGTTGCGTTCCACCGTGGAACGCACCGGAAGTGACGTGCTGTTTCATAGTCTGGTCAATATTTCGATTACAGCAACATCCAACACGATTTAGGCATACTAGCCGTACATCACTATCTCACTCAAGATTGTACTATGCCAATGACACAAAAGGAATTCCTAATAAAAGCCATAGATTTCATACTCCATCACAACTACTTCACCTTTAATGACAAATTCTACTTACAACATAAGGGTACAGCAATGGGGACAAAATTCGCCCCTTCATATGCGAACCTTTTTGTAGGGCTATTTGAAGAACGTCTAGGTCTAACGAAACACAAGAATATCAAACTATACAAAAGATATATAGACGACATTATCTTCATCTGGGACGACTCACAAGAACTGCTCATGTCCTTCATCAAGGAACTGAACAAAAATGATTGGGGGCTCCAATTTAGTTCAGAACACAGCACTACAGAAGCCATCTTCCTAGACATACATATCAAAAGCATCAATAACAAGATTACGACAAGAACACATTTTAAAAAAGTCGATGCGAACAGCTACCTGGAGTTCTCCAGTTGTTATTTCTCCAAGTGAAAAATAACATTCCCTATGGACAGATGAAAAGAATCAGGAAAAACTGCTCCACCAATAAAGAGATGAAAACACAGATAACTATTCTGAAAAATAGATTCAAGGAAAAGGGGTATCCCAAAGGTCTAGTTAATACGGCAGCAAAAAGGGTACTAGCTCTCGACCAAAAAGCCGCACTCTTGCCCTCCCTACCAAAAAAAGAAGCTGACGATAAATACCAATTTAACCTAATCACCCGATACAACACCAACCATAACAAAATCCGGAAAGTATTAATTAAACATTGGAATATTCTTCTCAGGGACCCTATCCTTAGAGATATTATACCCAAGCAACCATCCATAACCTTTAGGAGGGCCCACACTCTAAAAAATTTACTTGCCCCCTCATGCCCTAAACTTAAAAAGAAACCAATAAAACTTGCACATAGTTCCATTACCAATCCAAATGGAATAAAAAAATGCCGAGTAAGGAAATGCATGTGCTGCCAAATGATAACACATGGTCTAAAAGAAATTCCAATTCCCAGTTCCACGAAAAATTCCCAGAACAAGGTTTGGACAATCAAACAAGAACTAAATTGCGGGACGAAAAACGCAATATACCTGTTGGAATGTCCCTGTAATTTAAAATATATAGGTAGAACTACACAAACCATCCACGAAAGGATGAACGAGCATCGCTCGAACATCAGACGGGGCATCCTCACCCACAGCGTCTCCCGCCACTACTATGAAGTCCATAACAGTGACCCTTCAACCTTACGTGTGTCCCCCTTGGAACACATCCCTTTATCTTTCCAAAAATTGTGTTTGAAGGAAATGCATTGGATTTTTGTGATGAATACACTTAGCCCATTTGGCCTTAACGAATCTCTAGAAAATACAAATTATTGACACGGAATATACGGCCTTTTGAGAGCATACCTGTCCCTCCTAAGACGCTACTGAACAATTATGCACAAATATTATACAACAACCCAACAGCGTATGACCACCCCCTCTCACACCTGGTTTCTAAATTCCAATAATCATTTTTGAACGCTCATCTGTATTTATTTTAAGAGAAACATTTGCTGCTAAAAAATGTCAATATATATATATTTTTTCCAGTCTACCCAGACATATATATATCAAATCATTTTATTCAAGCAAATAATACCTTTTATAAGATACCCTATACAACCCTGAGGATCATCCCTTGGTTTTTGGTTCTTTATGTATATTTATGATATATAGATATTTTTTTCGGACGTACCAATTTTCATTTTAACAGAATTTTTTTTCTTATTTATCGTAGAGAAACACCCCCTATAAACATTTTTTAGTCTGACTCCATCCTTGGTGCCTATAAGTCTCTACATATCGATTATATATATAATTTGATATTCATCCCCATATGCGTCCTTGAGATGTGGTTTCTATATCACTTTTTTATATATATATTTTTTTTATATATTTTCATATTACATAATTATATAATTATCTATTTATGTATTTGTATTTTATTATTTTTTTATATATATTGTACTTACACAAATATATATATTTTTATTACATAATTTTTTTCATCATATACACTTTTTTTTATATAGATATATCTCTTATACATTCATATATATATTTTGTATATCTGTACATATGCCTCATATATATATTTATGTACCCATAGATTTATATACATTCTTTTGAAGAAATCATATTATCCGAAACTATCTGTCTTTTGCAGACGCATCCAGTATATATCAGTAATACAGTGGGCCCGATGCGTTCCACTCTGGAACGCAACCAGAAGTGCTATTCATCTTCCCGCGTCACTTCCGGTGCGTTCCACAGTGGAACACAGCCGTAAGGACTACTTAGCTTAGAGTGCGCCCCCTCTGGAGGCCCTAACAGAGAGTCGCTCTCCATCGGCACATTTACTTTTAATTTTAATTTCAAATCTTATTCATAGCTCTTCCACTAGATCGATTTGGATGTGCGGCGAGACGTCACTTCCGGCGCATTCCAGGGTGAGACGCAACCGGATCTGACTGTCTCCTGCGCTTCTGGCCCAAACACTTTTGTATTTTTTATATATGTACCGCAAGTTATTTTTATACAAAGAATATGAGACTTAAGCATTAGATTTTATTGTATTATTTATTATGCACTTGTCCATATGATATGTTTTAACCGAAATATTGACCAGACTATGAAACAGCACGTCACTTCCGGTGCGTTCCACGGTGGAACGCAACCGGAAGTGACGTTTTTCTCATGTTTTTTGGCGCCTTTTTGGCCTTAAATATGAATCTGATCTGTCACACAACTATGCTCCTGAAGAAGGGGTCATTATTGCCCCAAAACGCGTTGAGCCATCTCCTTCACCCCTACCCTGTGTTTGAATTAAAAGTTTATCGCACAAGAAGTCTTCCGTTTGACTGCTGTCGACTCTGAGATCCTTCCAGGCGACCCAGGCACAGGAGGATGGTCCGGGAGGTGTCTTGAGCTTATCCTACCCGACTCCTCCTGGGTGAAGTGAGTTCTCCTTTTCTATTCTATTTTATCTCTGATTTTAAGATTGATGAATTACCGAAATATTGGTACTAAAAACACCTGCGAGTATTTTTGAAGGAAAGTATCTAAAGAATAACTAGAAATTTATATATCTACTTTCCTATTTCACTCACTCCATACACCCTATATAACTAACTAATCTATTTATTATATCCAGTAAATATATCTGGCGTCGACACAAAGGGTACCCCCCTTTTTCTTCGGATCATCACATGATCCCCCACTTTGTTTAGTTACACTTTAATGGCAGCAACGTATGACAGTACCATGTGCAACACAAGTTAATTTCAGTAATTCAATTCAAAAAGTGAATCTGTATAAATATTATATAGATTCATTACACACAGAGTGATCTACTTCAAGTGTATATTTCTTTTAATGTGGATAATTATAGCTAATAGCTAATGAAAACCCAAAAGTCAGTTTCTCAGAAAATTAGAATATTGTGAAAAAGTTCAATATTATAGACTCATGGTATCACACTCTAAGATTTCCTAAGCCTGCAAATTGTCTCTCAGTCTGATTCAGTAGGCTATACAATCTTGGGGAAGACTGCTAACTTGACAGTTGTCCAGAATACAGTCATTGACACTATCCACAAGTGCTGTATCCGAGCACATTAACCGCTACAGGACCGCCTAACGTACGAATGCGTTCAGCGGGCGGTCTCCTTTCTCTGGCTCGACGCATTGGCACGTCATCTCGCGAGACGCCGCGCTGATACCGCCGCGCATGCGCAGTGTGCGGCGGTAAAAAGTTTCAGAAGGAGTTGGTCATCAGCCTGCCAGCCAATGATCAGCGCTGGCAGGCTGATGACTTTTAAAAAAAACAAATCAAAAGCCATCTAACACATTATATTTATAAATATAATGTGTTAAATGGCTTCTGTGCTCTCTGCTGGGTCCTTTTCGTTGGTTGGACCCTGCAGCGAGCACATGTGACTGTAAGTACACCAAGCACTACATACTTAGCCCCAGATCACCCCCCATCACCCCAATTAACCCCTTGATCACCCCTTTTAATCACCTGTCATTCACCAGTGAAAGGGAAAAAAGTGAATCCATAAGGGGCGGCTGCCACCAACCCGAATGACCTGGGGTGACGTCACTGTCATGTGATCAGTGCAGGGGGCGTGGCTTAGCACGGGATCAAATCCAGTGCTGAGCCACACCCCCTGCACTGATCACATGACAGTGACGTCACCCCAGGTCCTTCGGCTGTGCAAAAGTTTGGGTTGGTGGCAGCCGCCCCTTATGGATTCCATATGCCGCTATAGTGGAATCCATAACGGGATGCGCGACTTACCACCACCCGAACGCCGAACAACGGACTTTTTTTTAATGTTCGCTCATCTCTAGTTACTGCCATGGCACATTGGCACTTTAGGTTCTGGAGCTCATACATATACATGGGTTAACTTGGTACAGTGCTGACAGGGTTTTATCTGTGTCCTCAAAAAAGAATAATTTAACTTTATACTTTATAATCGTCTTCTTCTGTACAATTTACAATACACAATAACTCACACATTGTACATATACAGATAATTAAAAAGGATGTCTTTATAAACCCATTCAAATTTTCAATATATTCCACTGAAATATAGTTTATTATATTTTTCTGTACACATGCTAGGTAAAGAACACTGCATGCTTATACATTATACATGAGGCCCTTCCAGGCATAATAGCCGGTGTGCATATTCATCAGTCTGGTATACATAATTCATGAGGGCCTCACATAAACACTTAGTGATGCAGCTGTTGCCTGTATTTATAGACAAGTTCTACTAAGATACATTTTAACCATTATTTGTATTAACATAATAACTAACAATCTATATGTGGATATATATCTTTTTTTTTACACCAAAATAATAAAAATGAGATGAAAAAATTGCATTCTATTAATCCTTTTGCTCAATGTATGTATTTTACAAAATGCAACATAACATAATAATAATAGGTTCATAAAACATGAGGGATTTTGTCCAGGAAACCCATTTGTCAGCATATAGGGCTGTATTTTTAATTCAACAATAACTATATTGCTTCTATATCTATATTGCAAGCATATACCAAATGGAGAAAATACCACATTATCATAAAAACCATCAGCGCTCCAGTTTAAAGAGAACCTTTCACCGGTCCAAAGTTTGTTAGTCAAAGGTATGTACATGCAGAGCGGCACCCAGGGATGTCCCTGCACTTACTTGTATCCCTGGGTGCCGCTCAGTTCGCCCGCTGTAGCCCCCGGTACCGGCGCACGCGCTGCTGCTAATTTTGCCTTGGGCGGATACATCCTCTTTTGCCCTGGGCGTCTCCTTTTCCCAGGCTGGAGCGCTGGCCAATCGCAGCCCTCAGCTCATATCCTGGGAGGTTGCAGGAGAAAGTGATATAACAGCTATATCTGTTGGGCAGGATACATTTATATTGGTGACACAACCACTTTAACCCATTAGTGACCACCCATATGCCTTTTTATGGCGGTCACTAAGGGGCCTTAGGCTGGGCCGCCACTTTTTCACATGAGAGCCACGGTCCTGCTCTAACAGCCCATACCGGCAGATTGCCAATCCGGACTGTTTAACGCTTTACATGCCATGGGCAATGGCGCCCGACGCATGTAAAGCGCTAACAGAGGGAGCTGACTCCCTCTATCTCCCATAGGCACCACGCAAATGCGATCACAGGGTGCCGATGTGTGTAATGGCAGGCTGGGGTCTTATGAAGGCCCCGAGCCTGCCTTGAGTAGTTTCCAGCAGCCTGCTGGTCAATGTCAGTATAGCACTGACATTAAAATGCAATGCACTATATGGAAAATGTATTGCATTTTAAAATCAATCAGAATATTGTCTTCTATAGTGCCTTTGTTGGACCCTTAAGTGGTAAAAAAAAGTTAAAAAACAAATTTATTAAATAAAAAAATTCCATTAAAAAATATGCTTTTTTCATTGAAAATACGCTTTCCAATGAAAAAACATTCTCCCCCATATGTTTGGTATTTCCGCGTCCTTAACGACCCGAACTACATAAATATAATGTAAATTATCCCCTATGGTGAACGCCATAAAAAAACAAAATAAATAAAAATTACAGAATTGCTAATTTATTCTTAGTTGCCACCGAAAAACTTAATAACAAGCGATCAAAAAGCTTAATTTACTCCAATATTATACCAATGAAAAATACAAGTCATCCCACAAATCAAGACCTCAAACAACTCCATAGAAAAAAAAATTCTAAAGTTATGGGTCTTGGGAAGCGGCAATGAAAAAACATTTTTTTCCTTTTAAAAAAAGAGTTTTATTGCAAAAAGGTAGTAAAGCATAAAAAAAACTATATGTATTTGGTATCACAGTAATTGTACTGACCCAGAGAATAAAAATGTTATTTTATTTCTCCTGAAAAATGAACGCCGTAAAATTTATAACGCAAAAATGCAGTGGCGGTACTGCTGTTTTTCCCATCCCTCCCAGAAAGAGTTAATAAAAGTTAATCAGAAAGTTATGTGTACCCCGAAATGGCGCCATTAAAATCTACAACTTTTCCCACAAAAAGCAAGCCCTCATACAGCTATATAGTCGGAAAATAAAAATTAAAAAAATGATAGCACTTGGAAGGCAAAGATGAAAAAATGAAGAAAAACACTTGGTCATTAAGGCCCAAAACAGGCTGGTCACTAAGGGGTTAGGCACAGATATACTATTATTATTGTGACTGCTGTATAAGTCTCTCTTCAAGGAAGCAGTGCAGGATCAAGAGACTCTGGCTTAAAAATGCCAGTTGTGACTAACAAAGTCACAATGGTATGTAAAAAGCCAGTGTTTTTAAAGCATGCACATTTCTTTTTGAGGATACCAAAGCACAGCCGCTATACAATGTTTGCTTGGTGCTTGACGAGCATCAATGCCTTCTAAAGCTGCTGATCCGCTGATTCTGGGTTTCGGACCCTCACCGATCAGATACTGATGACCTATACTCCAGATAGGTCATCAGTTAAAAATAAAAAAAGACAACACCTTTAAATGTATCAAACAGTTCAACATTTGATATATTTCACTCAAATTATGGCAACTACAACTCTTTTACTAACTTTAAAAGTCATCATGATCTCCATAACTATGTATAAAAAATGCCACAAAAAATTCCTGAAAGAAATCCATAAAAACCCACAAGTTATATGAAATAATAATGTATTTTAAAGCATTTTTGTACTTAAGAAATCAATAGAACAAGACAAAACCCCATCGAGGTTGATTTCCTACTTGTTTCATCATGCTGCAGTATAATCTCACAAATTGATGAGCGCCATCTAGTGAATTAAAGATATAAAACTGTTAACAATATATTATGAATGCTTTTATCCACTCCCCTTCTTCCCCTAGCACAGTGATCATGAACCTTTTACAGACAGAGTGCCCAAACTGCAATCCAAAACCCACTTATTTATCGCTAAGTGCCAACATGGCAATTTAACCTGAATGCTACAGTCCAGTATATCTTCCATATACTTTATCATTTAGCTATAATAGCCTGCCTACATTCAATGCGCTGCCTGTGCTGTTCACAGTGCGTCCTGCGCTGATGAATGGTGGGAGGAGTCAAAGGCATATTGGAACACCTTAGACTTTTTCCAGGGCGTGGGTGCCCACAGAGAGGGCTCTGCGTGCCGCCTGTGACATCCGTGCCATAGGTTCACCATCGCTGTCCTAGCATTTACATATGATTAACCTCTGCAGCACTGTACACCTCAGTCTAGGTTCTTAGCATGGTTCACAAACTAATTTCTCTAGGCCTTATATGTACTAGATCCAATTTAATAGAAGCCAGTCGACCTAACATTATAGTTATGTTTTATAGAGTTAGTAACTACAGTGTATTCTGTGACCGGCGGGAGCTCACATAATTAGTCAGAGGACATTTAAACACTATACATTACTATGATAATAATTTTATTTATATGTAGCACCATCACATTCAGTGGCAGAGTAGAATGTATGAGTATGAGCTGGACTTCAAATGAAACACAAGAAAAATTACTAACAAGTTGACTGTATTAAAGTGTTGCAGATAGTGCTGAGTGAGCATTCTCGGCCGAACACCAGTTCGGCTCGAACATCGCTATGCTCGGCACATGGCAGTATTCGGCCAAATACCGCGTGTGCTCGAGTGCAATGCTCGAGTCTCCTGCCCACACGTTTCTTGGCTGCTACGCAGCCAATAAACAAGCAGGTAAGTACTGCCCTCACTGTAATGCCATAGCCATGTTAGTTACTGGCATTACAGTGATTGGCTGGCCAAAATGCGTCTTTGGGTGCTATATAGCACCCGATGGCGCGTGTTCGACTCAGTCTTAGTCAGGGAGAGCTGTGCATAGAAAGGGACAGACGGTGTGGGGAGTGATATTGGATTATTTTGATTAGAATTTTTTTCAGAGACCTAAAAACCTATTGTGTGTGGCAGCAGCAACATATATTTGTAGCACAACCTGCACTAAATTGCTAAAACTTTACAGACCCAAAAGTCCTTTTAAGGACTATTGTGTGTGGCAGCAGCAATATATATTTTTAGCACAACCTGCACTAAATTGCTAAAACTTTACAGACCCAAAAGTCCTTTTAAGGTCTATTGTGTATGGCAGCAGCAATATATTTTTTTAGCATCTTGAAATAGGCTGCTGTGGACAGTTAAATTATCTGCGCCACATTTCTTGTGTAAAGTGTGCGCATCCCAAAAATATCTGGGACATCCAGTGTACTTTTTCCATAGACGGTGTCCGCTGCGGACAGTTAAATTAGCTGCGTTACATCTCCTGTGTAAAGTGCACGCTTAAAAATTTATCAGTGACATACAGTGTACTTTTTCAATAGACGGTGTCCGCTTCTGACAGTAACATTACCAGTGCCACATCTCCAGTGTAATGTGTACGCTTAAAATTTTTATCTTTGACATACAGTGTACTTTTTCCGTAGGTGCTGCGGACAGTGACATTAGCGGTTGTACCTCTACTGCATAAGGCAGGCATGTCCAAACTCCGGCCCTTCAGATGTTGCAAAACTACAACTCCCATCATTCCTGGACAACCTACAGCTATCAACCTACAGAAGAGCATGATGGGAGTTGTAGTTCTGCAACACCTGGAGGGCCAGAGTTTGGACATTCCTGGCATAAGGTTTCCTCATTGCAGATACCTGCGACATTCCCTGTAATTTTTTATTAGCCCCTGGTAACAGCATTGACATTATCTGCATGTTGAAACTGTGCCTGCTGTCAGAGCACAAGAATGTCTCAGTTTGCAGGGCGGCGCAGGACACCACTCTTGAAGTCAGACCAGTGCTCACCAGCAGGCCCTCGCATATAATTTTTTAGAGGGTCAGCTCACCAGCAGACCCTCACCTACAAACTTTTACAGGACCAGCTCACCAGCAGGCCCTCACATATAATGTTTTACAGGGTCAGCTCACCTGCAGACCCTCGCATATAATGTTTTACAGGGTCAGCTCACCTGCATGCCCTCACCTACAACCTTTTAGAGGGTCAGCTCACCAGCAGGCCCTCACCGACAATCTTTTACAGGGTCAGCTCACCTACAGGCCCTCGCATATAATGTTTTACAGGGTCAGCTCATTTGCAAGCTGTCACCTACAACCTTTTAGAGGGTCAGCTCACCTGCAGGCCCTCACCTACAATGTTTTATAGGGTCAGCTCACCTGTAGACCCACACCTACAATCTTTTACAGGGTCAGATCACCTGCAGGCCCTCACCTACAATCTTTTACAGAGTCAGCTCACCTGCAGGCTCTCGCATGTAATTTTTTACAGGGTCAGCTCACCCATAGTCCCTCACATATAATGTTTTACAGGGTCAGCTCAACTGCAGACCCTCACATACAATGTTTTACAGGCTTGTCATCTGCAGGCCCTCACCTACAAACTTTTACAGGGTCAGCTCACCTGCAGGCTCTCGCATATAGTTTTTTACACAGGGTCAGCTCACCCGCAGTCCCTCGTTTTATTGAAAAGTAACATAAGGCATGACACTTCCAAATGCAATAGCAAATCTTCCCACGCAGGGGAAGCAGCAAGATAGAGCATATAGTAAGAGTAGGGGAACATTCCCAGGTGTAAACCATCATAAGCGTGAGGCAAGTACAGTGTATAGTGAGAAACAGAATCTCAGTGTGGTTAGGAGGCAGTGGAGCCGGATCTATCCAGCGCAGAGTACATGTGCATGGGCTGTAGAGACAAAGGAGATGAGCACCAATCCCCCCATATCTTGTGGAATTTCTGTGGGCATTTTCTATGGACATACACAACATTTTCCATGGAGATAGTGTGGTTTACAAGTGATATTCACTGGTTGACCGTGGGCGCCCGGTCCGCCATCCATCTCAAGGCCACAGCTTTCCTAGCTAGAAATAGCGCAGTACCCAGAAACAACCTCTGATAGTGGGGCCATACCTCGTCATTCAACACCCCCAGAATACAAATCTTAGGGCATAACGGTACAGGAGAAGGGGATATGGAAGATAATACCTGCAGCACCCCACTCCAGAATCCCTGTAGGTGACGATAGGACCACATCAAGTGCCAAAAGTCCGCACCAGGGGTGTGACATCTGTGGCAGTCGGTGTGCTGAAGCCTTCCCATTTTGTGTAACTGGTGGGGAACAAATAGCTTCTGTGCAGTATGAAAAGCTGAATTAATCTATTATTGATGGATGGGGAGACCTTAGTTGGGACCACCAAGGCCTCCTCCCATTCCTCAGCTGTTAAGGACGGAATGGTTAATTTCCATCTGTCCTCCACATTTAGAGGCTGAAGGGCAACCCAGGCATTAAGAAGGTGAGTGTACAATGCTGTTATTACGCCTTTGGGACCCTGGGACCGTAATACACCAATCAAAGGATAATTTGATATCCCAACTTCCAATGCCCCAAATTGTGCAGCCAAGGCGTAGCGCAGCTGAAGATAGCGGAAGAAGAGGGCGCGGGGCAACTCAAATTTCTCCTGTAATTGCTGAAAGGATCGCAGGGTCCCGTTAACATAGAGATCTGTCAATGCGGTGACCCCATGCGTCTTCCAGACACCGGAGCACTCTAGAGTCAGAAGGTGTGAGAACATAGGGTTGTCCCAGAGGGGAATATCGTTAGGGATGTCGTTAAAGGAATGCAGTTTCGCTGCTGTCCACACTTGATTCGCTAGCTTAGGCATGGGCAATAGTTTGCCGGGCACAGACCTAGGGTCCTCCAAGACGGGCCACAGGGTGGACATGCGGAGATACTCCATTAAACAATGCTCTGCTCCTGAGAGTACCCCGGGGGAGACCCAAGTGATTAAGTATTTCAACTGGCTGGCTAGGAAGTACAGGAAAAAGTCAGGTAGGGCAGCACCCCCTTGAAATTTAGGTCGCTGCAGTATACCGAGAGATAGTTTCCTCCTGGCTGTCCCCCACACAAAAGACGCAGTCATAGAGTGTAATCTAGTGAAAAAAGCTTGGGAAATGGGCATACAAGCATGAGAGAGTTGATATAACACCTTGGGAAGTAATATCATTTTTACGAGGTTGAGTCTCCCCATCACTGAGAGGGGTAGAGATTTCCATGTTTTGAATTTATCAATGAATAGGGCCTCCATCGGGGCAATGTTTTCGGCAATGTATCCATGAGGTTCCCTGGTTATAACTATACCCAGGTATTTAAAGTGATCAACTACAGGTAGATTATGGATTTGTGATGGCCAGCTATGAGGCCAGAGGGGCATGATGGCTGACTTTGTCCAATTTATGTGCAAGCCAGAGTAAACCCCGAAACGTTCTATTACACATTTGGATCTTTGTAGTGTGCTTTCAGGCTCGGACATAAAGAGGAGAAGGTCATCAGCATAGAGTCCCACTTTATCCACCCTATCTCCCATTACAACCCCCCGATAGGAGTCATTTTGCCTAATCCTCAAGGCTAGGTGTTCGATTGCCACAGCGAACAGCAAGGGTGAGAGAGGGCACCCCTGCCTAGTTCCCCTATGAAGCGAGAAGGGTTTAGAGTGTGTACCATTGACAAGAATGTTTGCCCTAGGGCTCTGGTATAGAATAGCGATCCACCTAATAAACTGCGGGCCAAATCCAAAGCTTTCTAGTATCTGCAGCAGAAACGGCCACTCCACAGAGTCAAAGGCTTTTGCCGTGTCGAGGGAAGCCAGTGCCCAGTGTCTCTCCCCCTGTACTCCAATCTGCGCCACCGCCTGTGCCCTTCTGATATTATCAGAGGTTGTCCTACCGGGAATAAATCCCGCCTGGTCACCATGAATAATGGAAGTAATCACCTTATTCAATCTGGTGGCTAGGAGCCGAGTGAGGATTTTGTAATCTAGGTTCAAAAGTGATATAGGCCTGTAGGAGCCGCATTCAGATGGGTTTTTATCCGGCTTCAGGAGAACCACTATAGTGGCATCATAAAAGGAGTCAGGCAGGCGATGTCGCCTATGGGATCCCAGGTATACATTCAGGAGCTGAGGGCCTAGAATCTCTAAGTATCTGAGATACACTGTAACGGATCGCCTGGCACCCCGACTGGGTACCTCCGTTGAAAGATGCTCCTAGCGCTTCTTGAGGATTCCAAGCGCTCTAGACGACACCACAACCACCGAACCTGAGAAGCATATGAATCCTCTCAAGCCTCTGAATGCTGTAGACAGTTGAATAGGAACCATACGAATAGGTTTGCACTCCTAGCAGTCAGACTGGAACAGCATCCAATAACTCCTCCCCCAATAATGAGACGACACTTCACTTTGAGGGTTAAACAGGAACTCTCTCTTTATTGAGGGCTACCTGCCGGGTATTTATGCAGGTCTCCCACCTGGTGGACACTCCCCTAGGGGACCAGAAGGAAGACTACGACACGGGATACAGCAGCCAATCACACACAATGGGACAATACAGACACCCCCAGCATATCCCTTCCCTCTGCCTGTGATACAATTACCCCACACAGGTTAATGTAATTATCACAGGCAGGAGAATACACAATGTCTTCTGTCCTGGAGACAATTGAGGAGTCATTCAATTATCTCTCAGGACAAAGGGAAATCGCCAATACACACGTGGGGACAATAGGACAGACATCACTATTCAATACACAATGTCCCACCCTTTACAGTACACACAGACATTTAACATATCCCCAGATGGCTTGGATCTGAGCGCTCAATATATCCAAGGATAGAGGCAGACTCCATTGAGCACATGGTTGCAAAAGGACATAAAATTACACAATGTTACAATTACTACATAAAACATATACATGCAACATATCCCCAGATAGCTTAGGTCTGAGCGCACATTATTGAATGGCGCTCAGACCACACATATCCAGTTCAATTGCCATGGAGCTAAAGTCTTTCCCATAGTCTTTCATTATACGAATGGGCTCCATAGCAGAGCTATCTGGGGTATCACCGCTCAAACAGGACAAGCATACATGGGGCCATAGTCGCAGGGCAGGAGGCGAGCAAGCAGTCCCCTCCAGGAAACTGGGGCAGACTCTGGTACAGGGTCCAGTCCGCTACATTTCTCCCCTTTACCAAAGAGACTATCCAGACTCCAGACCTCCAATCGGTCTGGGGCTCTGATAGTCGGTCGGCCTTTCTTACCCGGTGTAGCTGTCCTGGTGTTCTCCTGCCACATGTATCCAGTGGGAAATCCATAGTCTGGGAAAAAAGTAACCAGGGTGTCCTCTCTCCTGGTTAAATAAAGCGGTTGCTGGGGAGAAGGGGTAACAGGCTCCTCTCCCTGCGACGTCCTCTCTTGTATTACGGGAAAACAAACTGCCTTCTCTTCCAATACCTTGTCCTGTTGTTGGGGACCAGGACAGACTGTCCATATCTCCAGTGGTGCAGGTGCAGAGATTATGGTCCCATCTGCACTGTTGTGGGGTTTACTGTCTCCCCTTGGTGGGCTAGGCTGCTGCTGGGGAGGAGGGACAAGACTCTCCCCTCCTGGTAAAAGATTCTGCCGCTGGGGAGCAGGGCTGACCCTCTGTACTCCCTGTAGCTTGGGCGCAGAGACCGCGGTCCCATCTGCGCTGGTGAGGGGCTTAGTGTCTCCCCTTGGTGGGTTATGCTTCTGCTGGGGAGAGGGGGTAACCAGCTCCTCTCCCTGAACAGTAGACTGCTGCTGGGCAGAAGGGACGGCACCTTCAGCTCCCGGGGGTACACACTGCCGCTGGGGAGGAAGGACAGCACCTTCAGCTCCCTGGGGTACACACTGCCGCTGGGGAGAAAGGACGACACCTTCAGCTCCCGGGGGTACACACTGCGGCTGGGGAGGAAGGACGACACCTTCAGCTCCCGGGGGTACACACTGCGGCTGGGGAGAAGGGACGGCACCTTCAGCTCCCGGGGGTACACACGGCCGCTGGGGAGGAAGGACGACACCTTCAGCTCCCGGGGGTACACACTGCGGCTGGGGAGAAGGGACGGCACCTTCGGCCCTCTGTAACTCACACTGCCGCTGGGGGGGAAGGACGACACCTTCGGCCCTCTGTAACTCACACTGCCGCTGGGGGAAGGACGACACCTTCGGCCCTCTGTAACTCACACGGCCGCTGGGGGGGGAAGGACGACACCTTCGGCCCTCTGTAACTCACACGGCCGCTGGGGGGGAAGGACGACACCTTCGGCCCTCTGTAACTCACACGGCCGCTGGGGGGGAAGGACGACACCTTCGGCCCTCTGTAACTCACACGGCCGCTGGGGAGGAAGGACGACACCTTCGGCCCCCTGGACTTCACACTGCCGCTGGGGAGGGCGGACGATACCATCTGCCATGAACTGCAGGTACTCTGCTGTTAACCTCCTCACGAACTGCACAGATTTCTCCGAGGGGTTGGGTCCGAAGAAAATCAGCCGTGATCTCAGCACTCTGTCAAATTCCTCCTGCGTGTAGCTGGGTGCCATGCTTGTTCTCCTGAAGTTGGGTACCAGTGCTAGCGTTGCCCTCAATTTGTAATTCCACGAACGAGCTGCTTTACCTCGCACTAGGACACCATCCCACTGCTGCCACCAATGTAACGGATCGCCTGGCACCCCGACTGGGTACCTCCGTTGAAAGATGCTCCTAGCGCTTCTTGAGGATTCCAAGCGCTCTAGACGACACCACAACCACCGAACCTGAGAAGCATATGAATCCTCTCAAGCCTCTGAATGCTGTAGACAGTTGAATAGGAACCATACGAATAGGTTTGCACTCCTAGCAGTCAGACTGGAACAGCATCCAATAACTCCTCCCCCAATAATGAGACGACACTTCACTTTGAGGGTTAAACAGGAACTCTCTCTTTATTGAGGGCTACCTGCCGGGTATTTATGCAGGTCTCCCACCTGGTGGACACTCCCCTAGGGGACCAGAAGGAAGACTACGACACGGGATACAGCAGCCAATCACACACAATGGGACAATACAGACACCCCCAGCATATCCCTCCCCTCTGCCTGTGATACAATTACCCCACACAGGTTAATGTAATTATCACAGGCAGGAGAATACACAATGTCTTCTGTCCTGGAGACAATTGAGGAGTCATTCAATTATCTCTCAGGACAAAGGGAAATCACCAATACACACGTGGGGACAATAGGACAGACACCACTATTCAATACACAATGTCCCACCCTTTACAGTACACACAGACATTTAACATATCCCCAGATGGCTTGGATCTGAGCGCTCAATATATCCAAGGATAGAGGCAGACTCCATTGAGCACATGGTTGCAAAAGGACATAAAATTACACAATGTTACAATTACTACATAAAACATATACATGCAACATATCCCCAGATAGCTTAGGTCTGAGCGCACATTATTGAATGGCGCTCAGACCACACATATCCAGTTCAATTGCCATGGAGCTAAAGTCTTTCCCATAGTCTTTCATTATACGAATGGGCTCCATAGCAGAGCTATCTGGGGTATCACCGCTCAAACAGGACAAGCATACATGGGGCCATAGTCGCAGGGCAGGAGGCGAGCAAGCAGTCCCCTCCAGGAAACTGGGGCAGACTCTGGTACAGGGTCCAGTCCGCTACATACACTTCTACAGGAATCCCATCAGGTCCTGGAGCCTTTCCAGAGGGTAGGTCCCTCACTGCTAACTGGATCTCCTCTAGGGTGATATCTGCATTAAGTTGGTCTCTAGCCTCAGTACTGAGCTGGAGATGAGACACCTCCACTACATATTCTCTAAGCTCTTGGCCATCATATCGCACCGCAGATGAGTATAGGTTCTGGTAGAAGTTCTTGAAGCTGTCAAGTATACCCACTATCGAGTCTTCTGTACTACCCTCTGGACCCTGTATGTGAAGAACTGGTGGAGACGTGTTGTTGGTCCTGGCGATCAAAGCCAGAAGCCTTCCTGCCTGATTTCCAGCCTCAAAGGCCTGTTGTTTCTGGAAGAAGAATTTCCTCTCACTTTTTTCTTTAATATGTAGCATATAGGCTCTACCCCTCTCCATCCACTCCAGCCTGTTAGCTTCCGAGGGATCAAGCCTAAAGGTTCCTTCTGCTTCCCTACATTTGTCATGTAGCTCCAACTCCCTTCGCCTGGATTCCCTTTTAACATAAGATATAGAGGACTTAAGGCACCCCCTGAGGTACGCTTTCAATGTTTCCCAAAGCAGCAAATCATCAGTAAGGTCACCCTGTACGTCTAAAAACGTCTGTAATTGGTCTGGAATTCTATCATGTGGAGTCAGGAGGGACAGCCAGAAGGGGTGTACCCTCATTCTACCCCCGGCGGTACCCGCCCTCGACAGCCGCAGATGGGCCAGTACGGGGGAGTGATCTGACAGGCCCTGGGGTGCATATTCAATGTCTACCAAATCTGTGTATACCACTGCGTTCCCCAGGATGTAGTCTATTCTAGATAAGGCGCCGCTAGCAGAGGTGAAGCAGGAATATTCGCTCTGCAGAGGATGTCGGAGTCTCCACATGTCCAGCCAGCCCACCTCCGCAGCCAGGCGGTGCAGGGGGGTGACCGAGGGGGTTGCAACAGCTCCCCCACCAGTTGAGTGGTATCTGTCAAGATCTTCCTGCATTACCATGTTAAAGTCACCCATGCAAATCAAATGGGCGGTGGGGTATTGAGCAATGTAACCTAGCACCGTCTGGAGAAGGGACATGTTGGCAGGTGGAGGATTATAGAGATTAACAATGACATATGAGACATTATTGAGAAAGCCAAAAGCAAAGACATATTGCCCCTCCGGGTCAGCCATAGAATGTTTGACCTCCCATTTCACACCCCTGTCGATTAGCAGAGCGACCTCTCTGGCATGAGAGGTCCCAAACACTTGAAGAGACCATTGGACCCATGGTTTCAAGATTCGCCTACCTGTCTCAGGAGTCAGATGAGTTTCTTGAAGTCCCAGAACGTGGGGGCTATACCATCTGATCTGTGAAAAGACAGAGATTCTCTTGCACGGTGAACCAAGGCCCCGCACGTTCCAGGACATCACCGTCATGGACCCCATAGTAGGCAGCAAGATAATATATACTCCTCATATAACAGTGTGGCGCGTGACAGGTGGTTAGCCCCCCGCCCCCGACCACCCAAACCCTGACTCCCATCTCTCACAAAGTGGTAGAGTGTGCATGCCTGAAACTAAAAACTTGACGTTAAACTGCAAACATAGTGAAACATAAGCGGGTGCTGATCATGTAACAAATGATGCGGGGACCTGCATGAGATGAGATGGTGTTACCATGCAGGTAGCCGAACGTGCCTAGCAAAAGGAATGTCCGAGCTGAGCTAGCTCAGTAGGGTCATTAAAGGAGAGTCAGAGTCTCAAATTAGCCTCCCCGGTTGAGAAAAAGAAGAAAAGGAAAAAAAGGCAGTGATGCAGACAGCGATACACGTCCGGGTTACTACTGGCGGCAGAAGAGTAACTCAGAACGTCCAAAAGTGAAGGTTGGTGAGTGAGACATGTTCAACACAAAACACGCAGACGACTCCCGCACACATATTAAAATACGTGCAGCAGCTTCCTCAGCACGGTCTTGGGCGCTGCGAGATCCAGTCTTCCGCCTCTTTGGGATCCGTGAACAAATGAGAGCGTTCACCATCAACCACACGAAGACGTGCAGGGTAGGTCATCGAGTATTGGAGGTTTAAGTCCCGGAGGCGCCGCTTCACCATAACAAACGTAGCCCTTTTCTTCTGTAGAAGAGCAGAGAAGTCGGGGAAAAAGCTACACATTCGCGTTGTCGTGCTTGATTTCTCTCTTGCTCCTTGACTTAGTATGAGGTCCCGATCCCTCTAATTGAGCATGCGGGCCAGTAGTGGTCTTGGCGGGGCCCCGGGAGGTGGAGGCCTAGCAGGGACTCAGTGGGCTCTTTCAACTGCGTAGGCTGCGGAGAAGGGGGCATCAGGGAACTGCTCCCTGAACCACCGTTACAGGAATAAGGCTGGATCATGGCCCTCAGCCCTTTCTGGCATGCCCAAGATCCTCACGTTATTGCGTCGGGCGCAATTCTCTAAATCATCACACTTTTGTTACCACAGACCTACAGTCCTTTCCACCTCTTGCAGGCGGGTATTCATGGGTCTGGTGAGGTCTTCCAGGGCAGAGACCCGGTCTTCCGTCTGGCGGGCCCGCTCCCGGAGCTGCTGGACAGCTTGGCGCAGTAGGCCCAAGTCGACTCTCACCTCCTCTATTTTGCCAGTAAGGGAAGACTGGCAGGTGGATATCGCCATCAGGAGTTGGCCAGAGACTGCCTTCAAGGAGGGTTCAGGGTCCACGGGATCCTCGAGCTCCATCTGTGATGCGACTTGGCCGCGAGTCACTGCCGCACGAGGAATTGTTATGTGTCTATGCCTCACCCATCAAATTTCAAATTTAATGTCTGATATTTTCCTGTTATGCACCTCAGCTCCATGTCCTGACTGCATTATACTTCATTCCTCTGCTTCAGCCATCCTGGACTGGGTTGACCATTAGCTACCCTGACCTATACATGCTCTCTATACCATGTATCAGCCTAATGTCTTCTACTCCTGGTGATTCAACTCTGCTGCAATTATCAAGGTGCATGAAGGGGTTAATAAAAACTAATAATGAGCAGTCAAGGTTTTTAACTACTTGCTGACCACTAATCTGCATGTAACTCGGTGAGAACATTCTTGAAAGGGCAAGGGCCAGTTTTAACTGGTGCCAACTTTTCATAAAGAAAGAAGAACTCTTTGTTACCATCCCTGCCATTCCCATAGCTGTATTCATGGTGCTCAAGTGACAGTTAGATACAGTTCAGGAAGCCGCCATGACACTTCCTGCTCACGTCCCAGAGATCATGTCTGTTGCCAGTTTATTGCAGAAGCTGCTAAGAAAAAATCCTCTACTCCCCGTACCTGGCTTGCCCATGGTTTGACAGGCACCTTTAGATGCAGCAACTGTGTGGCCTGTGAATTTATCGGCACAGGCAATTTGTTCACGGGCATATTGGATGATAAAGTGTACAGTATACGATCCTTCATCAACTGCAGAACCACAGGGGTGATCTATTTGATCTCTTGTATCTGTGGGATGAAGTACATGGGTAAGACTGTCCGTGAACTGAGACGTAGGGTTGGCGAGCACCTGGGGGATGTTCCGAATGAGAGCAATTTCCCAATTGCGCAATACATTAAGGCTTGTTATGGCAGCGATGCTACTGTACTGCACTTTCAGGGGATTTTGACAAATTTATACTCCAGAAAGAAGCGCAATGGATTTTTCGGCTGCACACTATGCAACCAGAGGGACTTAATGAACAGATCTGTTATGCTTGAACCCCTTTGTTGGTTTTCCATGTTTGGGGACTCGCCTGGGACCTATTGGTAGGATAATGGGCAGTGCATACTGTAAATACACCTGAACTTTAGAGGCCTGCCATTTTGGCCCTAGTAGCGTTTATCTATGGTACTGGTCTTTTACGATTTTTTGTCTCCTTCACTTTAACATCAGTGCCCTGGACCATTCAGGCCTGTGTAGTAGGGGCTATTTCCTTTTTGGACACATATTCTTTATATGTATGATTGATCTGAATGGGCGTTTTTGCCAATAACAGTCTGTTTCTAATTTATTCTGGCCTCCAATTTTTTCTTTCTTTTCCACATTTCCTCATCTATATATTGCTTGGACTTCCCGTGTATGCTAAGGTATACTTACCTAGCTGGGATTGCATATGGGCCGGGCGCCAACTGGGGGAGGTGGAGGTAATAGGGGCTCGTCCCGCTCCCTCTCTCTAGGTGGCGGTGGCAGCGTCCCCCGTCCCGAGCAGAGGTGGGTTCTTCCCTTTATCAGCTGGTCATGTGGTGGGCGCGCTCTCGGCCATACTAACGCCGGACGCCGCACCTCATACCACCAGTGTCGTCACATCTTTCAGCCTCAATTGATGTTACAGCAATTGAGGCTGAAAGATGTGTGACCTGTTACAGTTTACAGACTCCTGATGATACGTCTTAGTTGAAACGCGTTGAGCCTTTACATCTATCACTCCTTTCTCTGGTTCCCCAGCGTAG
Source organism: Bufotes viridis (assembly GCA_033119425.1). Taxonomy (NCBI): domain Eukaryota; kingdom Metazoa; phylum Chordata; class Amphibia; order Anura; family Bufonidae; genus Bufotes; species Bufotes viridis. The sequence continues at coordinate 438,624,563 of CM065591.1, read as the reverse complement.
CACCTCTGTGTGCTTTATTTGGCTAGCTGGGGTGGAGCGTATACTGTAGCATCCTGTATTGCTTGCAGCACAACTCTTATGTCTATAAGCAATAGCTGTGATTTTTGATAGGAGGCAGTAGGGGTTAGCCGCACCCCAGCATGGGTGATAGCCGTAGATGTTGTATCGGTGGATGGAACCACTAACGTCCATTCGGATTTTTGGCATCATTATCTACTGGGAGTAGCGCAATCCTTGTAGCACACCGCTTATATGCTGTTACTGAGCACTTGGTATGAAATACCTATGATGTGACGATTAGTGCCAAATGTTAGCACTCTATCTTTTGGGTTATTGGGATCACCTATCTGTTGGTAAAACAGTGGAAACAGTCGGATTTTGGATAGTAGCACTATTGATGCCATTAATTCCGACTTGCTTTATTGTGCATGCTACAATAGACAGTAGTTGTTTAGAGTCTCAATATTACTCTAACTTTTTCCACTTGGACTAAACACCCACCAAATACTACGGGGACCCGCTTAACTGATTGATGATGTATAAGCGATTGGGGTTCTGGGGACCAGAGGACTCTGCATTTTTGTGTAGGCATGTAACCGGGTGCCACTTTTTTTTTTTTTACTTTGGATCACTAATAAAGATTTATTATTTTCATATTTTAGCGTCTATAACAGGCAGTGATACATATTTCATAGTAGACACACACCCTGTTATCTGTTCTCTGTGAATTTTATTATTGAAGCTGCTAAGACCCAGCAAGTGACTGTTCACTTGCTGAATAACATATACCACCCGTTGACAGATGACATAGGATTCCTTCACACACTAATTTGTTCTCATGCCTTTTTTTACTGCTAACCATATAAACGCTAGTGTTTTTTTTTCTTTTTTTGCATATTGTTTTATTTTATTGGCATATTTTATATATTTTTTTTATTATCGGTTTCAAGATAACATCTGGGCTGGTGTTTTTTCAGCAAAAAAATGCAGGTGCAAAAAAATTGCCACACAAACCTATCTGTGAATCCACAGATACATACGAGATAGATAGCTAATATACTCCTTGACACTGAAATTGCAACACCAAGAAGGAAAAGTTGTGGAATTAGACCTCATGCACACAATCATGTCTGTTTTGTGGCCTGAAAATGGCAGATTCACAATATACGGATGCAGTCTATTTGCCGTCTGAATTTTGTTGCGGACCCATTGACTCCAATGGGTCCGCAGTCAACATTTTGAGGACATGTATAAGACATGTTCTCCCTTTATCCATGTGCTTCCACGTCACTATGTTTTTTCTGCAAAAGATAGAAAATATCATACTTGTGCACAAAATATGGACCGTAGACCCTTTGAAGTTAACGGGTCCGCAAAAAAAATCTGGATGGCACACAGATCACTTCTATATTTTGTGGACTGCAAAATGCTTACGGTCGTGTACAAGAGACCTTATGGAAATCACAGGATAGAGAGTCATGTTAATGATATGCAAATGAGAAAGAAGGGAAACAAAATATTCAAAACATCTCAAATTGGGGCGCAGACTCGCATTTTCAGTGCTGAAGACGCCTAACTTCCGGCCAATATGGTCAAAATTGATAAAGACAGACCCCGTGACCACCCTATGTCCCCTAAACATAAAAAGGGACAGGTGGAGATGGACAGATTTGTCTGCAAGAAGCTGTCGCTCTCTCTGGCGCGACTGAGCAAGATGGTGGAAGAGGAGAGAAAGGAAGCTGGCGCGGGTAGCGAGCAAGACTACAGGGTGGATCAGCAGGTGGAAAAACGACGACATACTGACCAAATTGTTTCTTAAAGACTTCTTTTCCCAGGCCCTTGCTCCCCTGCTTCAGGAACTTAGAGACACACGGCAGGACATAAAAGCACTGGGACACAGAGTGAAAACATTGGAATCGAACCAGACTCTACTTACTGCTCATAAAACTGCGGTATCACAGTGCCTGCAATCTCAAATAGACTCTCTTAATACAGTGTTCCTTCTGGTCGAAGACCAGGAAAATAGGAGCAGGAGGAAGAACATGAGAATAAAAGGCTTACCAGAATCTATTGAATCAAAGGCACTGCTCGCCACAGCACAGGAAATCTTCATGGATCTCCTGGGAGAAGAAAGAGCCCATTTAGTCTCCGTTGAACGGATTCATAGATCCTTACTCCCAGCTCCAAGCAAGGACGAGCCACCACGAGACGTGGTTTGCGGCTTGCTCAGTTTTCATTTGGACTCACGTTCAGCAAAGGGGGAAAGCGCTGCACAGTCCGCAAGCCTTCTGATCTAACTGCAGCCTGGTCTCTATTGGATATTGACCCCATAGACATTCCATCATGGCTACCGCTAGGCGACCTGGACGCACAGCCACCCCCATTGCCTAGACTGGAAATGTGGTTGACGGTCCACAAACAAAAATCGCTGAGAGCAAGGAGAAACGAGATATAAAATTCATCTCCCCAATACTGAAAACAAAGTTTAAAGATGGACTCTTCTTTCATTAGGGGCTTGTCTCTGACTAAGATCACGCTGAGACATGTGACCTCTTTGTCTGTATTGACACACTTGTGTTCTGAGGATCCGGCAGGCACTTCCGGCCCGCCGGATCCGTCAGAATGCAAGTCGCCTAAAAAGCATTTGAAGACTGATCAGGATCCTGATCAGTTTTCAATATGCTTTCAGGTAACCATGGCAGCTAGGATGCAACTGAAATCCTGGCTGCCCTGGTACTCCGCAGCAGTGTACTTACCTACACTGCGGCCGCCGGGCGCTCCTTCATGACGTCACAGGTCCCCGCGGCGCATAGATCAATGCGATGCCCGGACCTGTGACGTCATGAAGGAGCGCCCGGAGGCCGCAGCGCAGGTAAGTACACTGCTGCAAAGTACTTACCATGGAAGCCAGGACTTCAGTAGCGTCCTGGCTGCCATGGTAACCGATCGGAGCCCCAACGGAAGACATCCTGATGCATCCTGCAAGGATTTCTCTCCATTCAGAATGCATTAGGATAATCCTGATCAGTGTCTTTCCGTCCTAGAGCCCCGAGGACGGAACTCTAGGACGGAAAGCAAAAACGTTGGTTCGAAAGGGGCCTTATAATACTGCTCTGCAGTTTTTTCTTTACTTATGTCTCTGCTTTTCATATCTTACCTCTTCTCTTATTTCACTCTCCTTTCTCTCTTCTTTTCGCCCTTGTCCCTTTTTCTCTCCTTCTCTTCCTCCTGGCCTTTGGTTCCCCTGGTTCATGAATCGCAATAGAAGGCTTCTCATGGGGATTTCTGGCCTATGTTGCGCAGGGCTGTAGAAAGAGGGTTGTAGCTTTACAACGCCGATTATTTTCTTTTCTTATTTCTCATTCACTCTTCCTTGCTCATTACTTATCTCTACTATCTTCAGCTTCACTTTCCATTTACCTCCTTCACTTATATTTCAAGCATGCAAGCAAGTAATGCATATTAAGTCTTCATAAGTCTTGCTTTCATTCATTAAGAAATGCGGATCTGCGGCGCTCGATCAGGATGGTAGATTACTACCTTCTACCCCCGCACACCCCCAACCATGACAGAGACAAGATCTCTGGTATGGTGGTCCAGCAACTCCACCACTATGGGTGGTTTAATAGTTGCATACCATACAATGCTGACCTTACCCTGTTCTGTTGTTTTTTCTTGTTTCTTGATTTAACTGTTATTCCTTTGTTGGATACTATTGTGCAGGTTGCTTCTGGGACCAAAATCATCAGCAATGGTACTCGATGGCACACCCTATCACGATGTCAACTATAACTGCAACGTCTTTTAACGTCAGAGGCTTCAACTCACCGCAAAAAAGATTGCAAGTACTTACCCTCCTATGCAAAAGTAAGTCCGATATCTGTTTCCTCAATGAGACCCACCTGAAAAATGGTAAAATTCACACTTTACCATTATCCACTTTCAAGTATTGGTACCACTCCACATATAAATCAGCTGCAAGAGGCACTAGTATAGCTATAGCTAAGCATATTCCCTTTGACCATATTCTCACTTATTCAGATTCAGAGGGTCGTTATGTCTTCGTAAAGGGAAAAATTGGTCATGTGATGATTTCGCTAGCAAGCCTATATGCACTGAATACCAGGCAACATAGTTGGCTTAAGTCGACCAAATTTCACTCCTTTGCGGAGTTATGACTTATCAGAGGCGACTTGAACATTATCCTCAATGCAGTATTAGATGCCTCTACAGGCACGTCAGCCGCTTCCAGTATTAGATGCCTCTACAGGCACGTCAGCCGCTTACCATAAAACCATTGCAGGTATTCAAAAGCTTTTGCGAGACACCCATCTAGTGGATTCTTGGAGAACCCTAAATAATTCAACAAAAGACTATACATTATTTTCCAAAGTGCATCATACTTTCCAAAGGTTAGATCACATATTCATTTCCAACAACCACTTAGAAATGTTAAGAAAAGCTACAATAGGACAAGTCACGATTTCAGATCACGCCCCAACCTCTACCTCCTTTTCTTTATCATCTCTCCCGGTCAGAGAATGGACCTGCCGTCTAAACGAGATCCTTTTAGACTCAAAAAAACATTTATCAAACATCACGCAAAAATTGGCTTTATATTTTGAAGAAAATAATCCCTTGGATACTTCGCAGACCATAGTATGGGAGGCACATAAAGCCTTTATACGAGGAGAACTCATTGCATTAGGCACTGCAGTCAAAAGGAGTAGACAGAAACAGATAAATTCCATACTCGCACAGATAGCGGCTTTGGAAACCATCCACAAACAATCTGAGGCAAGGAAAGTACAAGATGACTTAAATAACCTTAGACGTCAGTTAAGAGAGCTACTAAATATCCGCTATGTAAAAACATACCAGAATGCAAAATTTAAATACTACGCACACGGCGATAAGGGAAATAAATTGATGACCCACTTAGTCAAAAAGCGCAAAGACAGCCAATACATAAAATGCATCAAAACAACTTAAGGTACGATATCGACTGACACCAAAACCATAGCGGCCGAGTTCTGCCGCTTTTATCATGACCTATATAACATTTCCCCCCAGTTTCAGACACAAACGGACGGTCCCCTAATAGATCGTTTCCTATCAAACTTGAAATTACCATCCCTTACTGGCAAAGAGAGTTCCTCACTTTTAAGCCCAATCACTACTGAGGAACTTGCTAAGATAATCTCTGCCTTGCCACAGGGCAAAGCTATTACCCACTCTACTTCCACGAATCACCGCCTGGTGCCAAGCTTTAATGAACGGAGACACCCTCCCAAAACAGGCGTTGGAGGCAACCATTACAATTCTGCAAAAAGAAGGTAAGGATCACACAGCCTGCGGTAACTAGGTAACTATAGACCCATTTCCCTTCTTAACCTAGATGCTAAGATCTGGGATAAGCTTTTAGCAAATAGATTGAACAAATTAACTCCGAGGTTAATACATCCAGATCAGGCTGGTTTTGTGGCAGGCAGGGAGGGAAAACTACATTCCAGCAGGATCCTAAATGCGATTAAGCTGGCGACAGATAAACGGATCCCCCTCATCCTACTCAGCACAGATGCAGAGAAGGCATTTGACCGGGTCAACTGGTCATTCATGAGGCATGCCCTTTTTAAATTTGGTATGTCTGACACCTTCATAACTGCAAATATGTCTCTTTACCGTTGCCCTAGTGCCAGAGTCCACTGTCAAATTCCTTTGATATACATAACGGGACACGCCAGGGCTGTCCCCTTTCACCTACTCTTTTTATTATTATTATGAAAACGCTATTACAGGCTGTAAGGGACAACTCAGGTATTGCTGTCCTGAAGGTTAGAGAAGTCAAACATAAATGTTCTGCTTTTGCAGACAATTTGCTACTGTTAATTACTAATCCTACCGAAGCCCTTCCGCTTGTGATGAAATTATTGGAAGATTTTCGATCACTCTCCAATTTTAAAATGAATTATGCTAAATTGGAAGCTTTAAACATCACCCTGTCATCACAGCAAATTTGAAACTTAAGCTCTCCTTTCCCATTTAAATGGCAATCACACAAACTCAAAATCTTGGGTATATACTTGACCAACAAACCTACCCAATTATCCCATGCCAACTACTCTCCCCTCCTAAAACAAATTAAGGAACAACTTAATTCCCTATCCATACCTTATGTCTCTTGGATAGGGTGGAAAAATCTTCTGCAAACATACATCATTCCAAAACTTCTATATTTATTGCAAATGGTACCTCTTTATTTACCACAATCCTTCTTCGCATCAACCCGATCTCTATTTACATTCTTCCTCTGGAAGGGCAAAAAAACAAGAATAGCCTATGACAGATTGGCTAGTGACCGCCGTCAAGGATGTTTTGGTCTTCCGGACATCAGAACTTACTATAAAGCGATACAACTGAAGAGATGGCTCCAGTTATGCATCCCCAAATTTAGGATGCTGGGATCAGACATAGAATTAGCAAACGTATCTGACAAACAACTGGCAAGCCTTTGGGGCATCTTAGACCCCCCTCCTATGACAAATAGCTTGACTAAGGGGATCCTTCACACAATTAGGTCGGTGCAGGAAATCCAGTCTCCACTCTCTGACCCTCCGGGATATCTGCCCACCTCCCTCTTGCCGTTCCTTCTTCAACCTGATATTGTTGAGCCTCCTTCCTTCTGGCACTGTTTTAAAGACTTGTCTATTTCACAGTTGCTGGTTAGCACCAAGACACACTCAGATAGGGTGCGTCTTTACTCTGACAGAGTCCGGGAGGGCAATTTCCTATTTCAGATGGAATTCAAGCGCTCTTGCTTGGCCCTACAGTCAAAATTTAGACATATTATGTCCCTTCTTTACAAAACATTGCAATCAATAGATAATAAGGGTACACTGGCATACGTTAGGCCAGGCATGGCTAACCTGCGGCTCTCCAGCTGTTGTAAAACTACAACTCCCACCATGCCCTGCTGTAGGTTGATAGCTGTAGGTAGTTTGGGTATGCTGGGAGTTGTAGTTTAGCAACAGCTGGAGAGCCTCAGGTTGGCCATCCTTGCATTAGGCAATGGAAAGAGGACCTGGGAAAATCATTTACCACAGCAGATATTGAGCAGATTCACCCGAGGTCTCATGGTTTCTCACGTTGCATTAAGATCCAGGAACATTCTTACAAAACAATGACAAGGTGGTATAATGACCCCAGCAAACTTCACCGCATGGGTTTAAGAGACAATGATAAATGCTGGCGTTGCCAGGCAGAAAAGGGCTCCCTGGGTCACATATTTTGGACATGCCCACGGATTAAAAACGATTGGTCCCAAGTGGAGAATAGTATAAATTTGATCTGCAACACTTCTATAAACCTTACACCTACTTCGGTCTTGCTGTGGCTTCCCTCGAGTAATTGGTCTCCTAGACCATATAACCTTCCTACCGGGTAGCTAGATCGCTGATCCCTCTTCATTGGCTCGACCCAAACCCTCCAGAGATTGCTCAATGGAAAGTAAAGGTCGATTAAATATTTATCATGGAGGAACTTGCGAGCTGGGCTAACAGGTCCCATCCTAAATTTGAGAAACTTTGGGCTCCCAGGAGGGTCTTCAGATCTAATGGCTTATGCACGCAATAGACTGTATCTGTTATCGGCTCTACCCATAGTACTTGTTGGAGCCTCTGACGTGACTTGTGCCAAAGGGTATCTATCTCATACTTCTATTATGTGGATTCCGGAAGTAACCACGGTTCTCTCAGACTTTGTGATATCATCCTATATCCCTGACCTCCAAAGACAGCATGCGAATGATTCAGGTCAAAACACAGTATTCTGCGGTTGTTGGTCCATTCTGTTTATATCCGATGTACCTCCCCAACGCCTTCCCTTTCCCCCCCCCCCTTCCTCTACCTCCCCTCCCCCTCTCTTCACTGCCCTTCCTCCCTGCCCTACACATCCTTCTTCCCACCCTACCATTAGTCTCTTCCCTGCTAATTATACTTACTGCAAAAATTGTCTATGCACTGCCATAGTTTCAGGGTATCAAATATTGTACTGGTCCCGACTGGTTCAATTGTCTTCGTTCTCGAGAGATGGCTATCTGGTTACCTTGTTTTGTAATTCTGTAAAATGTCAATAAAAAGATATTTGACAAAACATCTCAAATTTATTCAGTATTGAGTATGACGTATGAGCGCCACGTGCAGAATTACACTCCTTTATCAATGCAGTTATTAATGGTTGTCTGAGGAATCTTCTAGCACGCTGAATCCACTTGTGCATGCAAATCATCAAGATCTTCAATTTCCAACCAATGACGTACCAGATGTGCTTGATGTTCAGCTACCATATGTGAGATTGAGAAACCGTTCTTAATGTTTGAATACTGTTTGTGTGAACTAAGTTAACAAGACTGTTATTTTGCCGTTTGGCCACAAAAGGCCACGTTTCCCTATACAGCTAATATACTGCTGGATTTCAATATTCATGAGAGGGGTTGAGAACCTGAAGAAGAAGCAGGAAGTGACGTTCTGGTGAGGAGAAGTAAGAGGAGGTCTTCATCTTGGAATCACAACTAGAGACACAGAGAGGAGTGAATTGATCTATATCCAAGTGGGAGAGCCTTCTTTTGCTACCAGAGCTGCAGTCAAGAGAAGCTGATCTCGTCCAATACCGGGAACCTTTCCTGAAGGAGGATTACGTCTGCTAGGACAGCTTATGAGAGCTGAGGAGCAGAGCAACGACGCCACAGTACCGCACACTTGTTTGAAAGGACGTTGTTCAGCTCGCAGTCATCAGCAGAGACAGAGCAGACCCGGGTCCATATGACAGATTGTGCATGCACCTTGTTATAGTGTTGTCGCCTAGAAGACTAGAGACTGTGATCTAGCCTGCAGTTAGTCAGTTAAGGACTCTGAGTGAGGCAGGCTACAAGGATTGTTGAATTATTCACCACCAGAAGTTACTAATTAAAAGTTATAGTTCGCACCAGATATCAAAAGCAAACTTCACCTCAAACTCCATCTATTCCAGTGTTTTGATCAGGAGTATCCCAGGCACGTGCCACAGAATTATTTATGGGAAAGGGTGGGGGAAATACTGTATAGACCGATAAGATTGCAAGCTCTTGTGCTGTACCGCAGGCAGCCCATACCTCGCACCCCAAGCTATTGTTTCTGACTTTAGGGTAATAATAGGTACGGCAAGGCAGTGGTAGTTGTGCCCGCAATAGGTAAATTATCGTAATTGTTTTTTTCTGTCATCCATCTTAGGGCGCCGTGCTGTGCAGCACAAGGGTCGCGGCCTTTGGGCTGAGTGTATGTAGCCTCATTTTATGTTGCTTGCATTTGGGATTGAGTTTTATACCCCTGTCCAGTAAAGAATCTGTTTAGTAAAAGCTGGTGTCAGAGTTGCTTTCGTCGTTTGTGACTTCGCTGTATCCTGGAGAGCCCACCCCGGTACACGGCTTACACATACATTATGCCTTCCCACACCATAATTCTGGGAGTAGGACCGATGTGACGTTTCATTGTGAAGGCCTTTTCATGGCGTTGCCCCCATGGTCTTACTCATTGTTGAAGAGGAACACCTGCAACTGGACATCTGGCTCATAGACCAATGCTGTACCAATGCACTCTGATGGTTTGTGGAGGTATCGGTGTAGCGGCTGGACAAACAGATGAGCCTGGCTGCTATAGAACTTGTAACGTAAATCCTCAGTGGGTATTGTGGAAGTGTGTAGAGAAAGACAACTGTATATACTGTCCCTACCAGTAAGTAGGGTATCTACCTTAAAAAGGATGGCCTGGTCACACAGGAACCTTTCCTAGCTGTTTGTTTCTAGTATACCCTATATATATACTATATGGAGAAATAATTATTGAATCCAGGTGTTTCAACCAGCCCCATTGCCACAGGTGTATAAAATCCAGCCCCTTGCCATGCAGTTTTTCTACACTAACATTTGTGAAAGAATAGCTCGTTCTAAAGAGCTTAGGGCTGAAACAATTACTCTATTGAATAGAGTAATTCGACACAAAAAAATGTGCATCAAGGATTCATTTGTGTCATGTGACCACGGAGCTGGAGTGAAGTACTTGCTATTACTTACCGCTCCGTGGTCACCCGCCGGCCCGTACCGCGCTGCACTTTCAGCCCTGACACATTGTCAGGACATAGTGCACATATGTGTGTGGAGCGGCGCCCCTACAGGAAAGGTAAGTATTGGCACTGGGGAATGATGGCAGGGGGTCTGATGAGTGTTTATAAAGGAAAACAGTCTATTAATTCATTTTTCTTATTAGAGTACTCTACTAATCGTAAAAAATAATCGGTAGAATACTCGATTGCTAAAATAATCGTTTACTGCAGCCATTAAAGAGCTCACTGAGGTCCTGCGTAGTCCTGTAATCAGATACCACAATTGTAACAAGTCGGTTCATAAAGTGTCTTCGCTACAAGATATTCCACCATCAACTGGGACATTATTGAAAACTGAAAGTGTTTAGAAATTACAGCAACTCAGCCACAAAGTGTCAGACCACATAAAGTTACAGAGTTTGGTTACTCCTCTTAACATTAGCACAAAATCTATGCTGTGCCGGGAGCTTCATGGCATGAGTTTCCATAGCCAAGCAGCTACATGCAAATCTTATATTAACAAGCATAATGGCAGGCATCAGATGGAGTGAAATAAAGCACGCTAGCTCTGGACCCTGGAGCTGTGGAAATGTGTTGTGTGGATTGATGAATCACGTTTCTCTGGCAGTCTGGATATGTCAAATGCAAGGAGAAATTTAACTGGCTGACTGCATTGTGCCAACTATAAAGTTTGTGTTACGGATCAGCAAGTGTGAAGCCACTGTGCCAACTAACCAGTTTGGCGTAGGGCTAACCTTAAGGGTGTTATTCTGATGCTTACCCTATACTCACCCTTTAACCCCTATACCAGAATCGAGACTTCGCTGAGGGTTGGCAAGCAGACCACTACATTTTGGGATAGTCTCGGTGTAGTTGACAGATGACCTATTGGGGTCAGGGACTCCCCTGCAAGCACTGAGAGCTCTGAATATAGAAAAAGCACTAAAAACACAGGGAAACCGCAGGTACAGTATGAACAGGCACCAAGGATTGAATGCTTGTTTTAGAGATCCAGGCAGCACACAGTTAACGTAGACACAAGAAAGACTTGCAGGCAGGGTAGTGGTGAAGCACACACAAGGCAGACAGGCTGGGAACTTTACTGGAGCACAGACAGAGAAGATACACAAATTCAAGTGAACTTGGCCTTGAAAGCGTAGAAGCACACAGGCATGATGTGAGTCCGGAGGTAAGCCTGCGTGGACCCTAAGGGAGCATCAGGCAGAAGCATGGAGGCAGCATGGAGAGGGTACCAGTGATCAGGATACCGGACGGTGAGTGGCGTGGCTCCCATGCCTGCAAGGGACAGCAGGAAGGCGGCTGTCACAGACCGCAAACGTAAAAGTTTGGTGGTGGAAGGATAATGCTATGGAGTTGTTTTTCAGCGGTTGGCCTAGGCAAATCTTTCTGGGGTACTTAGGGCCCTGTGGGAAGGTGCCTGAGCAATAGGTTCTAATAGGTTACTATCTTGTTTGCCTGCCCGTTTACCAAACTATACCTGTCTCCATATTTAACCCTTTACTGCCTGACTTGACCTCTGCCTGTTCTGACTCTGTGCTGCTTGCCCCTAACCTTTGGGCTGCTTACTGGGTTGCTTGTAAGATGCTGGTGCAGCGAGCCCTTGAGGAGCCAGTGCAGACAATGGGAGAGGTATGGCCATGATGAAGTGTTGCGTATTGGTGAATGTCCTACAATTACTGTCAGAATTAATGGTATGTCCTGCCTTGCTTTAGTGGACACTGGGTCAAAGTGACTACTATGCAACTGCCATTCTATCAGCAAAATTGGGAGCTAGACCATCTTATCCATCCTACTCAGAGTAAGATAAATGTAATCGCCGGCCCATAGCATCCCATGGATACTGGGAGCCCACTGTGCAAATTGGCAATACTGAATTACAGCCGCAAGGGTTAATAGTTGTGCACGTGCATGATGAGGGAATGAATGAATATTTTGCTAAATTGTGCAGAGGAATTGATGTGTATACTCCAGCAAGAGTTAGTTACAGCCGCTGGAACGTAGAGTGTTATAGTATACACTGAGGATACTCAGAGGGCATAAAAAATTCAGTGATCACAAGGGTGAGATTGGAAATGTAAGGGTTACTGATGCTAAACCCATATGGTTACAACCTTACTCAGAGACATTACTTTTGTGTAAAGCACATATAGGACCACATGGGCAAGCTTACCAGGCCCTTGTGGAACCTATACTGGATGGGGGCACGGAATATTTACTTGCTGCCTGCAGACTAGTTACAGTGAAGCATGGCAGGATCCTATTGTCCACTTCGACTGTCCAGCGATGCAGTCTGCCAGCCAGGCGGAAGTCTGTTCAGAGGGTCTCTGGTGGGAGCAACTGCACATTGGGGATCAGAACACCCCCGCTGAGTGAAAGGAGGGTGTCGTGAAGGCTGTTAAGAAGCATGAGGCTGCTTTCAGTAAACACCCCAAAGATTTTGGGAAAGTAGAGGTGATCCAACACACCATCCCTACTGGGTCCCACCTACCCATTAAAGAAAAATACAGGCCCATACCACCAGCCATCTACCAGCAAGTGAAACAGCTAGTGAACGACATGAAACCTCTAATGGAATTCAGGACAGTCATAGCCCTTGGGCCGCACCCTTAGTGCTTGTGCGTAAAAAGGACAGTAGAATACAATTCTGTGTAGAGTACTGCAAATTAAATAACATCACCCATAAAGACGCGTACCCTTTGCCTAGAATAGAAGAGTCCCTATCAGCCCTAGGCTCTGCAGCATTCTTCTCTACTTTAGATTTAACTAGTGGGTACTGGCAGGTCCCCATGGCACCCAAAGACTGGGAAAAGACAGCTTTTACCACACCTAGTTCAATTATATGCCATTCGGCCTGTGTAATGCACCAGCCACTCTCCAGAATCTCATGGAGTATTGCTTAGGTCACAAAAACTTTGAGACTGTGCTATTGTATCTGAATGATATTAATATATACTATAAACCCTACGAAGACCATTTACAACATCTGTCTGAAGTATTTGCTATACTCATAAACATGGACTCAAAGTAAAACCATCCAAGTGCCACTTATTGCAGTCTGAGGTGCACTATCAAGGGCATGTGGTCAGTGCTCAAGCAGTCCTGCCTGACCCCAAAAAAACCGCTGCAGTTAAAAATTGGCAGACACCTAATAATATCTATGAGGTGAAGAAATTTCTAGGCTTTACTGGATATTACAGGCGATTTATTCAAGATTTTACTAAGATTGCAGCCCCTTTTCAGGACTCGTTAAAAGGCCAGGGTAATAAAAAAGGTTCAAATAAGGCTAGCGGCAAGGAACTCCGTCAGGCTGTTCCGACGGGTGAACAGCCTGTCGGATCCGTGCTGCCGCTAGTGCACGCGTGCCCCCGGACTGCTGCTCCGGCCACATTGACTATAATTGGGCCGCCGGAGTTCCGGCGGCAGCACAGGAAACATGCCGAGAGGCGGCCAGAATAAAAGTACGACATGTACTAGTTCCTTGCCGCTAGTGTGAAAGTACCCTAAGACAACTATTGTATGGACTGATGCTCAGGAAAAAGCTTTTAATGATCTGAAATGGAAACTTACCGAAGCCCCTATTCTTGCTTATACAGACTATACTAAACCCTTCAGACTGTATACCCAGTGGCGTACACACAATCCATGGGGCCCCAGTGCGAAACTGATCTATGGGGCCCCCTCCCCGTCGCCCCCCCATTTCTGAGAGCGCTGCTAATGGCCATTTCAGCCCCAGTTTACTACTAAAATTAAACGTTTTAGCTAAATAAAGTATATTACAAAAATGTAACCTATTACTTGCCCTTTCCGTGTGGCTAATCTGCTGCGTGAATGAGTGCCAAGCCCTGTTCCAGACAGCAGAGACACAGAGCACTAACAGGATTGATAATGCTCCGTGCCTCTCTGTGATCTTTTAACTACAAAATCCCGGTGACAACTTTATCTCACTGTGATTTTGTAGTAAAAAGGTCACAGAGAGGCAAGGAGCATTATCAATCCTGTTAGTGCTCCGTGTCTCTGCTGTCTGGAGCGGGGCTTGGCACTCATTCACACAGTGAATTACCCGCTGAGGATCCGCTCGTGTTAAAGAGCCCTAACCCCAATGCACGGCTACACTCACCCAGTCCTAACTAATAAAATCTGGTCCTACCTCATCCAGAGTGTCGCTGGCGTCGGCGTGATGTCCGCTGGATCCAGAACAAGGTCCCTGTGGTGAGAAAAAAAGAATAATCACATCAGGAAGGGATGGTGACTGCCCCTGCGAAATCACCAGCAGGGGGCGCTGTGCTGGCCTGTAAAACCAAGCCATGCCAATGTATAGTAGGGTAATCTAGTGCTACCACACAGTACTAATGCCCACCTTGAGGCCCCTCACAGTACTAATGCCGACCTTTGTTCCTGTAACAGTAGTTATACTTAGATATGTGCCCCCTCACAGTAGTTATGCTCAGTTATGTGTCCCCTCACAGTAGTAATGCCAAATATGTGCCCCTCACAGTAGTAATGATCAGAATATGTGTCCCCTCAAAGTGGTAATGCCAGATTATGTGTCCCCTCACAGTAATATGCCCAGATATGTGCCCCCTCACAGTAGTAATGCCAGATTATGTGTCCCCTCACAGTAATATGCCCAGATATGTGCCCCCTCACAGTAGTAATGCCTTACCTTCTTCCCTGATGACAGGTTCCCTCACTCATAGCGGTGCTGCCTGTGCTGAAGGCAGATTCCCGGGTTTTCAGATCTTCTCCCACAGCCAGTAGCGCGATGTGGGGCCAGCAGGGGGAGCTCCTGAGCTGTCTAGGTCAGTGAAGCAGGGATGAAAGAGGTTTCCCTGCTTCACTATGGAAAAGAAATGTCGGCCGGCCGGGTGTGTGAGTGCGCGCTCACCCCCTCCCCCCCATATTATACATGTAATGGAGCGCTCTATACTTCGTGCTGGGCCCCATCAGAGCGCTCCATTACATGTGAGTACAACATGATTTAGGGTGGCCTGCTGGCCTGGGGGGCGGAGTGCCGGACCAACATGAATGAGTCATTGCATAAGCCAGTCGATCACTTAGGCCTACTGAGAGGAATGACTGTAAATACAGCTCTTTTAAAGTAGAATTGCTTGCCTTGGTCTGGGCGGTTACAGAAAAATTTAGGGAATATTTGATTGCTACTCCATTTGTGGTCTATACAGACAACAACCTGATAGGTCATCCATCCACAAGCAGCCAGAATGGATTGGACCCAATTATAACATGAAAGCAGTGTGGATAAAGCAAAACTATTAAATATTTTTTTCTCCACTATATTCACTGAGGAAAATAAACTGTCAGATGAAATGCAGAATGTAAAAGTAAATCCCCCATTAAAAGTGCCCTGTCTGACCCAGGAAGAAGTACAACAGCGACTTAAAAAGATTAAAATAGACAAATCGCCAGGACCGGATGGCATACACCCCCGTATCCTAAGGGAATTAAGTGATGTCATAGCCAGACCATTATTTCTGATATTTACGGACTCTATAATAACAGGGAATGTTCCACAGGATTGGCGCATAGCAAATGTGGTGCCAATATTCAAAAGGGTCCAAAAACAGAGCCTGGAAATTATAGGCCGGTAAGTTTAACATCTATTGTTGGTAAACTGTTTGAAGGGTTTCTAAGAGATGCTATTTTGGAGTATCTCAATGAAAATAAGCAAATAACGCCATATCAGCATGGCTTCATGAGGGATCGGTCATGCCAAACAAATTTAATCAGCTTCTATGAGGAGGTAAGTTCTAGACTTGACAGAGGCGAATCAATGGACGTCGTATATCTGGACTTCTCCAAAGCATTTGACACCGTACCTCATAAAAGGTTAGTATATAAAATGAGGATGCTCGGACTGGGAGAAAATGTCTGTATGTGGGTAAGTAACTGGCTGAGTGACAGAAAACAGAGGGTGGTTATTAACGGTAGATACACAGATTGGGTCACTGTAACTAGTGGGGTACCTCAGGGGTCAGTATTGGGCCCTATTCTCTTCAATATATTTATTAATGATCTTGTAGAAGGCTTGCACAGTAAAATATCTATTTTTGCAGATGACACTAAACTGTATAAAGTAATTAACACTGAAGAGGACAGTTTTCTGCTACAGAGGGATCTGGATAGATTGGAGGCTTGGGCAGAAAAATGGCAGATGAGGTTTAACACTGACAAATGTAAAGTTATGCACATGGGAAGGAATAATGCAAGTCACCCGTACATATTAAATGGTAAAACACTCGGTAACACTGACATGGAAAAGGATCTAGGAATTTTAATAAACAGCAAATTAAGCTGCAAAAACCAGTGTCAGGCAGCTACTGCCAAGGCCAATAAGATAATGGGTTGCATCAAAAGGGGCATAGACGCCCGTGATGAGAACATAGTCCTACCACTTTACAAATCACTGGTTAGACCACACATGGAGTACTGTGTACAGTTCTGGGCTCCTGTGAACAAGACAGACATAGCAGAGCTAGAGAGGGTTCAGAGGAGGGCAACTAAAGTAATAACTGGAATGAGGGATCTACAGTACCCTGAAAGGTTATCAAAATTAGGGTTATTCACTTTAGAAAAAGACGACTGAGGGGAGATCTAATAACTATGTATAAATATATCAGGGGTCAGTACAGAGATCTGTCCCATCATCTATTTATCCCCAGGACTCTGACTGTGACAAGGGGACATCCTCTGCGTCTGGATGAAAGAAGGTTTGTACACAAACATAGAAAAGGATTCTTCACTGTAAGAGCAGTGAGACTATGGAACTCTCTGCCTGAGGAGGTGGTGATGGTGAGTACAATAAAGGAATTCAAGAGGGGACTGGATTTATTTCTGGAGTGTAATAATATTACAGGCTATAGCTACTAGAGAGGGGTCGTTGATCCAGGGAGTTATTCTGACTGCCTGATTGGAGTCGGGAAGGATTTTTTTTTTCCCCTTAAGTGAGGAAAATTGGCTTCTGCCTCACAGGGTTTTTTTGCCTTCCTCTGGATCAACTTGTAGGAAACAGGCCGAACTGGATGGACAAATGTCTTTTTTCGGTCTTATATACTATGTTACTATGTTACAGGAAATATGGACTGTGCTACAATCTGGTAAGAGCCTTATACCACATCAGAGGCGCACTCACACACACACCCGGCTGGTCGGCATTTCGCTTCAATAGTGAAGCAGGGAAACCTCTCCCATCCCTGCTTCACTGATCTTCGCAGCTCAGGAGCTCCTCTGCTGGCCCACATCACGCTGGTGGCTGTGGGAGGAGAGCTGAAAATCCGAGAATCTGCCTTCAGCACAGCCAGCAGCGCGATGAGTGAGGGAGCCTGTCATCAGGGAAGAAGGTAACTATGTTTTTTTTTTTCTAAGCCTGCAGACTGGGGGCAAAGGGCAGGAGGGGGCCATAACTAATTTGAGGGGGCACCTAAGCTGGCATAACTACTGTGAGGGGGCCAGGGGCACATATGAAGGCAGGTAATCTGGGCATAACCACTGTGAGGGGCACATATGTGGGCATATCTAATGTGATGGACACATAATGTGGCATAACTACTGTGAGGGGCACATATCTGGGCATAACTACTGTGAGGGGGCACATAACTGGGCATAAATATTTTGAAGGGGCACATATCTGGGCATATCTACTTTGAGGGGGCACATAACTGGGCATAAATACTGTGAATGGACACATAATCTGGCATAACTACTGTGAAGGTGTAACAATGGCAGTTTGCAGCCGCCAGCGTGCAGTGCGTCCGACTACGTACCTCAATTGAGCTGCACGCGGGGCTCCTCCTCTTCGCTGCAGGCTCCGGACCCGCTTTCCTGCGCTGTCGCAGGCTACGACAGCTTCTGTTATATCTTGTAGGAGCCGCAGGCGTCCTGGTACCTTAAGGGTTAATGCACGCCCCTGATTCCGCCCTCTCTCCAATCCTGGCCAGGCACCACCTTTATAAGGGTGCTTCCCCCTTCCTGCAATGCCTGAGCAATATTGTACTTCCTACAGCTAAGGCTCCTGTTGTTCCTGCATTCGATATCCTGCTTATGACCTCTGCCTGTATCCTGACCTCGTCTCTGCTTGATCCTCTTGTACCTCGCTGCTCTCAAGTTAAAGACCCGGACTGTCGACCACGCCTCTGCTGTGCAGATTGTTACACCAGCTCCACCTGGACTAACTCAGCCCTGCTGTTCTCACAGCACTAGCTCTGCTATACCGCTTGTTCAGCTCAGCATTATTCCTGCGGCTGTCTGCTATATTGCCTGTTCCCCGATGCTAGCATCGGGCTTTCTGGCCTGCCCGGCCAGCTGCCACTTAACCGGGACCGCTCTTGCGGTAGCGACCTGGTGTCTTCCCTGCAGCTGAGTCCAGCTTCCGCATCCTGGAGCGGGATAAAGGTGAAACCAGGGGGACACTTAGACTCCGCTCCCAAGTTTGGCCCAAAGTCAAACCTGTAAGTGGCACAGCGGGTCCACACCCGTTGATCCGTTACATAGAAACATAGAATGAAACATAGAATGTGTCGGCAGATAAGAACCATTTGGCCCATCTAGTCTGCCCAATATGCTGAATACTATGGATTACAGTTTGCTCAGGCCATGGACCCGCTGGCAAGCCCACGCCTGTGGTACAAGATTTATACCAAGAGCTGCAACGCCAGAGTGAACGCCAAGATGCCCTGCTGCAGTGTCTGAACACAATTTCTGCACGTCTGGACGCTCTACCCACTACTGCTCCTGCGGCACTACAGGTCCCAGCAACTCCTGCTAATTCCATTGCATCGTCTGCATACCAAGGCACGTCTGCTGTCCAACTTCCCTTACCTCCACGTTTCAGCGGTGAGTCAAAGGCCTGCAGAGGGTTCCTGAATCAATGCTTGATCCACTTTGAGCTACATGGAGGCAAGTTCCAGTCTGACCGAGCAAAGTGGCTTTCATTGTATCCCTGCTTTCTGGAGA
The DNA here is from genome assembly GCA_033119425.1 of Bufotes viridis. Taxonomy (NCBI): domain Eukaryota; kingdom Metazoa; phylum Chordata; class Amphibia; order Anura; family Bufonidae; genus Bufotes; species Bufotes viridis. Next base: position 438,605,441 of record CM065591.1, on the reverse strand, counting down.
AGCTCTTGCTTGGGCTAATCCTATATGGGAGGTACAACATGATTTAGGTGGCCTGCTGGCCTGGGGGCGGAGTGCCGGACCAACATGAATGAGTCATTGCATAAGCCAGTCGATCACTTAGGCCTACTGAGAGGAATGACTGTAAATACAGCTCTTTAAAGTAGAATTGCTTGCCTTGGTCTGGGCGGTTACAGAAAAATTTAGGGAATATTTGATTGCTACTCCATTTGTGGTCTATACAGACAACAACCTGATAGGTCATCCATCCACAAGCAGCCAGAATGGATTGGACCCAATTATAACATGAAAGCAGTGTGGATAAAGCAAAACTATTAAATATTTTTTTCTCCACTATATTCACTGAGGAAAATAAACTGTCAGATGAAATGCAGAATGTAAAAGTAAATCCCCATTAAAAGTGCCCTGTCTGACCCAGGAAGAAGTACAACAGCGACTTAAAAGATTAAAATAGACAAATCGCCAGGACCGGATGGCATACACCCCGCATCCTAAGGGAATTAAGTGATGTCATAGCCATACCATTATTTCTGATATTTACGGACTCTATAATAACAGGGAATGTTCCACAGGATTGGCGCATAGCAAATGTGGTGCCAATATTCAAAAAGGGTCCAAAAACAGAGCCTGGAAATTATAGGCCGGTAAGTTTAACATCTATTGTTGGTAAACTGTTTGAAGGGTTTCTAAGAGATGCTATTTTGGAGTATCTCAATGAAAATAAGCAAATAACGCCATATCAGCATGGCTTCATGAGGGATCGGTCATGCCAAACAAATTTAATCAGCTTCTATGAGGAGGTAAGTTCTAGACTTGACAGAGGCGAATCAATGGACGTCGTATATCTGGACTTCTCCAAAGCATTTGACACCGTACTCTCATAAAAGGTTAGTATATAAAATGAGGATGCTCGGACTGGGAGAAAATGTCTGTATGTGGGTAAGTAACTGGCTGAGTGACAGAAAACAGAGGGTGGTTATTAACGGTAGATACACAGATTGGGTCACTGTAACTAGTGGGGTACCTCAGGGGTCAGTATTGGGCCCTATTCTCTTCAATATATTTATTAATGATCTTGTAGAAGGCTTGCACAGTAAAATATCTATTTTTGCAGATGACACTAAACTGTATAAAGTAATTAACACTGAAGAGGACAGTTTTCTGCTACAGAGGGATCTGGATAGATTGGAGGCTTGGGCAGAAAAATGGCAGATGAGGTTTAACACTGACAAATGTAAAGTTATGCACATGGGAAGGAATAATGCAAGTCACCCGTACATATTAAATGGTAAAACACTCGGTAACACTGACATGGAAAAGGATCTAGGAATTTTAATAAACAGCAAATTAAGCTGCAAAAACCAGTGTCAGGCAGCTACTGCCAAGGCCAATAAGATAATGGGTTGCATCAAAAGGGCATAGACGCCCGTGATGAGAACATAGTCCTACCACTTTACAAATCACTGGTTAGACCACACATGGAGTACTGTGTACAGTTCTGGGCTCCTGTGAACAAGACAGACATAGCAGAGCTAGAGAGGGTTCAGAGGAGGGCAACTAAAGTAATAACTGGAATGAGGGATCTACAGTACCCTGAAAGGTTATCAAAATTAGGTTATTCACTTTAGAAAAAAGACGACTGAGGGGAGATCTAATAACTATGTATAAATATATCAGGGGTCAGTACAGAGATCTGTCCCATCATCTATTTATCCCCAGGACTCTGACTGTGACAAGGGGACATCCTCTGCGTCTGGATGAAAGAAGGTTTGTACACAAACATAGAAAAGGATTCTTCACTGTAAGAGCAGTGAGACTATGGAACTCTCTGCCTGAGGAGGTGGTGATGGTGAGTACAATAAAGGAATTCAAGAGGGGACTGGATTTATTTCTGGAGTGTAATAATATTACAGGCTATAGCTACTAGAGAGGGGTCGTTGATCCAGGGAGTTATTCTGACTGCCTGATTGGAGTCGGGAAGGATTTTTTTTTTCCCCTTAAGTGAGGAAAATTGGCTTCTGCCTCACAGGGTTTTTTTGCCTTCCTCTGGATCAACTTGTAGGAAACAGGCCGAACTGGATGGACAAATGTCTTTTTTCGGTCTTATATACTATGTTACTATGTTACAGGAAATATGGACTGTGCTACAATCTGGTAAGAGCCTTATACCACATCAGAGGCGCACTCACACACACACCCGGCTGGTCGGCATTTCGCTTCAATAGTGAAGCAGGGAAACCTCTCCCATCCCTGCTTCACTGATCTTCGCAGCTCAGGAGCTCCCTCTGCTGGCCCCACATCACGCTGGTGGCTGTGGGAGGAGAGCTGAAAATCCGGGAATCTGCCTTCAGCACAGCCAGCAGCGCGATGAGTGAGGGAGCCTGTCATCAGGGAAGAAGGTAACTATGTTTTTTTTTTTTTCTAAGCCTGCAGACTGGGGGCAAAGGGCAGGAGGGGGGCCATAACTAATTTGAGGGGGCACCTAAGCTGGCATAACTACTGTGAGGGGGCCAGGGGGCACATATGAAGGCAGGTAATCTGGGCATAACCACTGTGAGGGGCACATATGTGGGCATATCTAATGTGATGGACACATAATGTGGCATAACTACTGTGAGGGGGCACATATCTGGGCATAACTACTGTGAGGGGGCACATAACTGGGCATAAATATTTTGAAGGGGCACATATCTGGGCATATCTACTTTGAGGGGGCACATAACTGGGCATAAATACTGTGAATGGACACATAATCTGGCATAACTACTGTGAAGGTGTAACAATGGCAGTTTGCAGCCGCCAGCGTGCAGTGCGTCCGACTACGTACCTCAATTGAGCTGCACGCGGGGCTCCTCCTCTTCGCTGCAGGCTCCGGACCCGCTTTCCTGCGCTGTCGCAGGCTACGACAGCTTCTGTTATATCTTGTAGGAGCCGCAGGCGTCCTGGTACCTTAAGGGTTAATGCACGCCCCTGATTCCGCCCTCTCTCCAATCCTGGCCAGGCACCACCTTTATAAGGGTGCTTCCCCTTCCTGCAATGCCTGAGCAATATTGTACTTCCTACAGCTAAGGCTCCTGTTGTTCCTGCATTCGATATCCTGCTTATGACCTCTGCCTGTATCCTGACCTCGTCTCTGCTTGATCCTCTTGTACCTCGCTGCTCTCAAGTTAAAGACCCGGACTGTCGACCACGCCTCTGCTGTGCAGATTGTTACACCAGCTCCACCTGGACTAACTCAGCCCTGCTGTTCTCACAGCACTAGCTCTGCTATACCGCTTGTTCAGCTCAGCATTATTCCTGCGGCTGTCTGCTATATTGCCTGTTCCCCGATGCTAGCATCGGGGCTTTCTGGCCTGCCCGGCCAGCTGCCACTTAACCGGGACCGCTCTTGCGGTAGCGACCTGGTGTCTTCCCTGCAGCTGAGTCCAGCTTCCGCATCCTGGAGCGGGATAAAGGGTGAAAACCAGGGGGACACTTAGACTCCGCTCCCAAGTTTGGCCCAAAGTCAAACCTGTAAGTGGCACAGCGGGTCCACACCCGTTGATCCGTTACATAGAAACATAGAATGAAACATAGAATGTGTCGGCAGATAAGAACCATTTGGCCCATCTAGTCTGCCCAATATGCTGAATACTATGGATTACAGTTTGCTCAGGCCATGGACCCCGCTGGCAAGCCCACGCCTGTGGTACAAGATTTATACCAAGAGCTGCAACGCCAGAGTGAACGCCAAGATGCCCTGCTGCAGTGTCTGAACACAATTTCTGCACGTCTGGACGCTCTACCCACTACTGCTCCTGCGGCACTACAGGTCCCAGCAACTCCTGCTAATTCCATTGCATCGTCTGCATACCAAGGCACGTCTGCTGTCCAACTTCCCTTACCTCCACGTTTCAGCGGTGAGTCAAAGGCCTGCAGAGGGTTCCTGAATCAATGCTTGATCCACTTTGAGCTACATGGAGGCAAGTTCCAGTCTGACCGAGCAAAAGTGGCTTTCATTGTATCCCTGCTTTCTGGAGAAGCTCTTGCTTGGGCTAATCCTATATGGGAGCGAAGCGGACCCGAGACTGCAAGCCTACAGACCTTCTTAACTGTTTTTCGTACAGTATTTGAGGAACCTGGCCGTGCCTCGTCTGCAGCCTCTGCTCTTCTTCGTCTGCGTTAAGGCGCTAGGACAGTGGGCCAATACGCAATCCAGTTCCGTACACTGGCCGCAGAACTGTCCTGGAATGGTGAAGCTCAACGAGCCGTATTCTGGGAGGGTCTGAGTGACCGCATTAAAGACGAACTTGCAGGAAGGGACCTCCCTGACTCTCTGGACGCTTAGACGTGCGGTTTCGTGAACGTTTTTCTCAAGCCGCAAGGATGAAGCAGACGTCTAAACTCGCACCTGTCTTCCAGAGGACTGTTCAGACTCCTGCTGCGATTCCGTCTGAAGAGCCTATACAGGTGGATCGCCTGAAGCTCTCTGATCAGGAGCGCCAGCGACGGCGAGCAGAGAACTTGTGCCTCTACTGCGGTGGAAAGGAACATGTTGTTCGTACCTGCCCCCAGAAGGCGGAAAACTTCAGCGCCTAGGCTCATTGGGAGAAGTGACCCTAGGTGAAAAAGACAATTCTCCCAAACTTCTTATCCCTGTAATGGTGTCTGCTGGGAAAACCAGTATATCGGTACCTGCCTTCCTGGATTCTGGCGCTGCCGGGAATTTTGTTAATCAAGCCCTGGTGACCCAGTGCCAGCTTTCCACTACCCGTCTGGCGAAGCCTCTGGTGGCAACGATTGTTAATGGACAAGCCTTCCCCAAACCTATTCAATTCATCACTGCTCCTGTGAAACTCCAAGTCGTGGTGCTACATTCTGAAGAAATATCCTTCTATGTCCTGCCAGATTCCACTGACCCAGTGATTCTGGGATTGCCCTGGCTACAGCAACATTCTCCCGTCTTAGACTGGCGAAAGGGGGATATTCTCCGCTGGCGTCCTCAGTGCCAAACCTACTGCCTGTCGATGGTTCACCCAATGTCTCCTCGTCTGGTTCCTGTGAACCTGCCTGATCTGTCTCCGCAATTTGCATCCTTTGGAGATGTTTTCTGTAAGAAGAAGGCAGAGACTTTACCACCTCATCGGACTTATGACTGTCCGATCGATCTTCTACCTGGGACTTCTCCTCCTCGTGGAAGGGTTTATCCTTTATCTCTGCCTGAGACACAGGCTATGGCCGAGTATATTAAGGAGAATCTGGAGAGAGGATTTATCCGGAAGTCTACCTCGCCGGCTGGAGCCGGTTTCTTCTTCGTGTCCAAGAAAGAAGGGTCACTCCGTCCATGCATAGATTATCGTGGACTGAACAAGATTACAGTCAAGAACAAGTATCCTCTGCCCCTGATGTCTGAATTGTTTGACCGTATCCGAGGCGCACAGATATTTTCTAAATTGGATCTACGTGGTGCATATAACCTGATCCGAATCCGTGAAGGCGACGAGTGGAAGACGGCATTCAATACCCATGATGGCCACTATGAGTACTTGGTTATGCCGTTTGGCCTTTGCAACGCTCCTGCAGTCTTCCAAGAATTTGTAAATGACATCTTCCGGGACCTGTTATACAAGTGTGTAGTAGTGTATCTCGACGATATTCTCATTTATTCAACCGACTTGTCCACTCACCGGAGACAAGTGCGCCTGGTTCTGCAGCGCTTAAGGGAGAATGGTCTGTTTGCCAAGCTCGAAAAGTGTGTCTTTGAGCAGTCTTCCTTACCCTTTCTGGGGTACATTGTTTCCTGCACTGGTCTGCAAATGGATCTCGACAAGGTCTCTGCCATCCTGAATTGGCCCCGTCCTCAAGGTCTCCGTGCCATTCAAAGATTTCTGGGATTTGCCAACTTCTATAGGCAGTTCATCCTAAACTTCTCTTCCCTCACAGCCCCTATTTCTGCGCTGACTAAGAAAGGGGCGGATGCAAAGAAATGGACCCCTGAAGCTGAGTCTGCATTCCGACAACTCAAAGATTGCTTTGCTGCTTCTCCTGTCCTCCATCATCCAGACACTTCCAAACAGTTCTTCCTAGAAGTGGATGCTTCTTCTATTGGTGCAGGTGGAGTCCTGCTACAGAAGACCTCCAAGGGGAAATTTGTCTTGTGTGGTTTCTTCTCCAAGCTCTTCTCTTCTGCAGAAAGAAACTACTCCATCGGTGATAGAGAACTGCTTGCTATCAAGATGGCCTTGAAAGAATGGAGATACCTTCTGGAGGGGGCTTTGCATCCAGTGGTTATATACACTGACCACAAGAATCTGACTTATCTGCAGTCTGCACAGCGTCTTAATCCACGTCAGGCTCGATGGGCACTCTTCTTTGCCTGATTCAATTTCCTTCTGCATTTTCGACTGGCAGACAAAAATGTGAGGGCTGATGCGCTTTCCCGTTCCTTTGACCCAGCAGATCAGATTGAGGAACCTCAACATATCATCGATCCGTCCTGCCTGGTTTCAGTGGTGCCAGTTCGAGTAAAAGATATTCCTCCGGGGAAGATTTTTGTTCCGCAAGCCAAGAGGAGGAAGATTCTTTTCTGGGGACATTACTCCAAGTACTCTGGTCACCCTGGGGTACGTAAGACCCTTGAGTGGCTGTCCCGTCACTACTGGTGGCCTACCCTACCCAAAGATGTCTGGGAATTTGTGTCTGCCTGTACCTTCTGTGCCCGCAACAAGGTTTCCCGAACCAAACCAGCGGGTTTGCTACTACCGTTACCCATTCAGGAAGTTCCCTGGCAGCATGCTGCTATGGACTTTATCACAGACCTCCCGTCCTCTGCTGGCTGTTCTGTAATCTGGGTAGTGGTATACAGATTCTCCAAGATGGCACATTCCGCTTCCTGGATTGCCCTCTGCTAAGCAACTAGCTTGTCTGTTCTTCGAACACATCTTCCGCCTTCATGGCCTTCCTCTGCACATTGTGTCCGATCGAGGGGTACAATTTACTTCCAAATTCTGGAGAGCGCTCTGTGGGCTACTTGGGGTCAAGTTGGACTTCTCTTCTGGATACCACCCTCAGTCAAATGGGCAAGTTGAACGAGTTAATCAGACTTTGGAGAACTACCTACGTCACTTTGTCTCTGCTCAGCATGATGATTGGGTGCAGCTCCTGCCTTGGGCGGAATTCTCGTACAACAGCCATTCCGGAGAATCCACGGGCTCTTCTCCTTTCTACATAGTGTATGGACTACACCCTCGTGCTCCTTTACCCCTGTCCGCATCTTCCGAGGTACCGGCTGCTAATTCTTTGTTCAGAGACTTCCTCAGCATCTGGAGACAGACTAAGGACTCCATCTCTCAGGCTGTTACTCGTATGTAGAAAAATGCGGATACTAGACGTAGACCTCCTGCTCAGTTCTCTCCTGGCGACAAAGTCTGGCTTTCCTCCCGGAACATCCGCATGAAGGTACCCTGTTACAAATTTGCTCCACGGTTTCTGGGCCCGTTTGAGGTCCTTGAGCGTATCAACCGTGTTTCTTATAAACTCCAGTTGCCTCCTTCTCTCCGGATTCCAAATTCTTCCAACCTCTACTTCATTGCCTACTGACGGTGAGCCTGAATTTGAAGTACAGAACATCCTCGATTCCAAGGTTGTTGGTGGTAAGAGGTACTTCCTTGTAGACTGGAAGAATTATGGTCCTGAGGAACGTTCCTGGGAGCCGGAGGAGAATGTACATGCTCCGAATCTTCTCAGAAGATTTTTTCAGCGCATCAAGGCCAAAAAGAAGGGGCGTGAGAGGGTGGATACTGTAACAATGGCAGTTTGCAGCCGCCAGTGTGCAGTGCATCCGACTACGTACCTCAGACGAGCTGCACGCGGGGCTCCTCCTCTTCGCTCATTCGATATCCTGCTTATGACCTCTACCTGTATCCTGACCTTGTCTCTGCTTGATCCTCTTGTACCTCGCTGCTCTCAAGTTAAAGACCCGGACTGTCGACCACGCCTCTGTCTGCTGTGCAGATCGTTACACCAGCTCCACCTGGACTAACTCAGCTCTGCTGTTCTCACAGCACTAGCTCTGCTATACCGCTTGTTCAACTCAGCATTATTCCTGCGGCTGTCTGTTATATTGCCTGTTCCCCGGTGCTAGCATCGGGGCTTTCTGGCCTGCCCGGCCAGCTGCCACTTAACCGGGACCACTCTTGCGGTAGCGACCTGTTGTCTCCCCTGCAGCTGAGTCCAGCTTCCGCATCCTGGAGCGGGATAAAGGGTGAAAACCAGGGGGACACTTAGACTCCGCTCCCAAGTTTGGCCCAAAGTCAAACCGGTAAGTGGCCCAGCAGGTCCACACCCATTGATTTGTTACAGAAGGGACACATATTTGGGCATATTACTGTGAGGGGGCACATAATCTGGCATTACTACTTTGAGGGGACACATATTCTGGTCATAACTACTGTGAGGGGGCACATATTTGGCATTACTACTGTGAGGGGGCACATATTCTGGTCATAACTACTGTGAGGGGGCACATATTTGGCATTACTACTGTGAGGGGGCACATATCTGAGTATAACTACTGTGAGGGGGCACATATCTGAGTATAACTACTGTGAGGGGGCACATATCTGAGTATAACTACTGTGAGGGGGCACATAATCTGTCATTACTACTGTCAGGGGGCACATAACTGGGCATAACTACTGTAAGGGGGCACATATTTGGCATAACTACTGTGAGGGGTGCACATATCTGAGTATAACTACTTTTACAGGAACAAAGGTGGGCATTAGTACTGTGTAGTGGCACTAGATTACCCTGCTATACATTGGCATGGCTTGGTTTTACAGGCCAGCACAGCGCCCCCTGCTGGTGATTTCACAGGGGCAGTCACCATCCCTTCCTGATGTAATTATTCTTTTTTTCTCACCACAGGGACCTTGTTCTGGATCCAGCGGACATCACGCCGATGCCAGCGACACCCTGGATGAGGTAGGACCAGATTTTATTAGGACAGGGTGAGTGTAGCCATTGGGCTTAGGGCTCTTTACCACGAGCGGATCCTGTGTGGGTAATCTGCTGCGTGAAAGAGAGCCAAGCCCCGTTCTGGACAGCAGAGACATGGAGCAGTGACATAATAGATACTGCTATGTGCCTCTCTGTGACCTTTTTATTACAAAATCACAGTGAGATAAAGTTGTCACCGTGATTTTGTAGTTAAAAGATCACAGTTAATCATGTTACTGCTCCGAGTCGCTGCTGTCCAGAATGGGGCTTGGCACACATTCACACAGCAGATTAGCCGCACTGAAAGAGCCCTTAGTAGCCCAAAGTGTAACTGCCATATAAATTTTTTTTTTTTTATAAAGTGTAGGGCAAGTGATAGGTAACATTTTTGTAATATACTTTTTTTTAGCCAAAACATTTAATTTTAGTAGTAAACTGGGGCTGAAATGGCCCTTGGCAGCGCTCTCAGAAATGGGGGGGGGGGGGGCGACGGGGAGGGGGCCCCATGAATCAGTTTTGCACCGGGGCTGGGGGGGGGGGGGCGATGGGGAGGGGGCCCCATGAATCAGTTTTGCACCGGGGCCCATGGATAGTGTGTACACCACTGTTTGGACCATGTTAACTTAAGACCCTGCCGAGATAGGTATGTGTACGCTCTAACAACCATTGACCATTATAGCAAGTATGCAATGGTGATACCAGTAAGAGACTTATCAGCACAAACCACTGTGGATGTGTTTGAAAAAAGGTTTATTGATGTCCACAGACCACCAGAAAAGATTCTGACTGACCAAGGCTCAGCATTTGAGTCACAATTATTCCAAGAAATGTGCACATTGTACAAAATAAAAAAAATACATATGACTGCCTATCACCCACAATGCAATGGTTTATGTGAAAAAATGAACCAAAACATAATAAATCTATTGAGTAAATTGCCGGAGTGTGAGAAAGCAAAATGGCTGACATGGGTATCTAAACTGACTTTTCTATATAACCATACACCGCACTGTTCAACTAAACAAGAACCCTATACATTAAAGTCTGGACACAAAAGTTGGTTGCCGGCCGACATATTGCTAAGTGTGCCAACTGACCATGATAACAACTCGTTACTACAAACTGACTGGGCAAAATAGCAACTGAGGCGCCTCAAACTGATCCAACAAATAACCAATGAAAAATGGATGACTATAATGCCAAAGCTGAGGCTCAACCACTAAGAGATCACGTTTGGTTCCGAAAACAACACAGGTCAAATAAAGTGAAAAATAAATGGGAGTCTGTGTCCTACGAGATCAAAGCCATACCAACTGCTGAAACCTATCAGATAAATAAACAGGGTGATGAGAACCTTAAAAGTGTTTACCGTAATCAATTGAGGCTGTGTTTATCCAAGGAACTCGGGGAAGAAACCCCTACGTCTCAAGAAAACGTACCAACTGAAAATGTATTACCGGAAATTAAATTAAAACCAGCTACAGTCAGTGAGACTCTCTTTAACTGGTTTTCAATTCTAGAATGGGGGATAGTACAAAAAATATAAGGTCAGCCCTTTAAAGGGCTAAGTAAAAAGGGGTCAAAATGATGCTCGACATACTGTAAATACCATGTTGAGAAGGGGCTTTCTCAAGTACACCATGTATTTTGTGCATGATGACTATGTTGGTGGTACTGTTTGCCAGTCCAGTAATTGGTTCACCCAGTTAATGATGTCCTTTTGAGTCTTTTCGCTACAGGCGCAGATACCGGCCAGAGAGCCAATGAAAAAGTAGGGGAGCGCCTAGCCCTACTTGTCCTAAATCTGAGACTTGAATACAGTACCTGCTATCCTGTTCTGCCTCAGCGGTGACCAGTGAAGACCTTGCTAATCTCTGCGAAATTTCCACTTGATAACCACAGCCTTAATCAGCCACATCCTGTCCACATGCATTCCACATGTTCTATAGAACCAACTACCAGGATACATCATTGCCAGATGGTTTACAGCATCGACAGCCCACCAATCCGAAGTGGAACACAACAAGCCCGTGATGAATCCAGTTTTTGGACATTTGCCTATTTCCCCTATGCAAAGTTAAAACTTCTTACTTTATTTCACCTAAATGGGTTAACTTGCACTGTTTAATACTGTGTAACTGCATTTTATATCTATATTGTGATATATATCCTGTTCATTATCACTGTATTTACAGGGCTCTGTGGAAAGGGTTAATGAATACTAAAAGACTATTAGGGCTTTGAGAAGCTGGTAAATCCACAGCTGCCATAGGGTTTAAAGAAGACCATGTTCTTGAGGGAAAAACCCAGACTTGTTTACCACCAAAAAGCAGCCTGACCTTTTAAATGTCTGGTTTTAGCTATGTTGTTATGTCTTGTAAACTATGTTGTAAACTTGTATCACTGAAGCTTTAATGTAAGTCTATATCAGACGGGAGCTGAAACAATGTATCTGTTTGTGCTGAGTTTTTCCACCCCTCCCACTAGAAGGTTCTAGTCTAGCAACAACTGAATATAAGGAGAGCAGTCAGAGCCCCTAGAGTGCTGCAGTTAAGGACCAGTGCTTGGAGGGGAGACTCTGCCAGACTACTGAGTGACCAGAAGGAGACGCTGAGATGGTGATACACTGCCACAGACCCTGGATCACCAGCCTTGGACCAGGGTACCAGCCTTTTGAAGAGAAAGAGGGACAGCTAGCTCAGGCCTTTCCTCAGCATCAAACCCTTCTTCTGCCAGGGAGGAGACTGGAGAGGCCAGCCCCATGCCTCACCTGTATTGTTTTGAACCTGAATTCCTCCAATAAAGAAGCACCCTGGTTTACTGCAGACCCTGACTCTCTGGACTTATTTCCCATTGGGGTGCACCACGCCTTACCATCCCTTCCGGAGAGCAGCAACACGTGGTGACACCTCGATGGTGTCCGGGGAATCCAGCATAGCGTTGGGGCCACCCCAAACCCGGCCACTGCATGTATGGCTGCTGCTGCTGCAGTTGCTGTGTTATTGTCATGTATTACTGTCTTATTTATGTGCCGACCACTATAGAATTTATAACGTAAATCCCAATGGGTATTGTGGAAATGCGGAGAGAAAAACAACTGTATGCAATATCCCTAGATTTACCCTACTAGTGTGCAGGGTGTTGGCCTTGCAAAGGATTGTCTGGCCACACAGGACCCTTTCCCTGCTGTTGGCCCCTGTATACTCTCTCTATATATATACAGTAGATATAGCTGCTGCTGCAATTGCTGTGCAAATCTGGTGGGGAAAAAAAATGGTGAGTCGGGATTAGTACTGACCCTTGACTGTCACTACAAGAAAGCAAGGGTCAAAAGGGCAGCCTAGCCACACAGGAATCTGTCCCTAGAACCCTAAAGATACACAAGCAGTCACCCCGCCAAACTAAAATAAAAGAGATATAATACAAGAGAGTGAATCTGGATCGCACATCCTCAGTACTATGCTTTTGATATAACGACTGTCCTTCAGCATAATTACATGGCATCTCAGCCCAATTTGTAATACATTCTATGCTATGTATAAGAGGCATTAGTATACAGTTTGATCAAAGAGCATAGGCCCACTTACCGCGACAAGGTTGCCTCTACAAGTGGGGACCTACTCTAACCTAAATGGCGCAGCCGTGCGCGGCGACCACCGGCGCCCCAGCACCGCACCAGCAGCAGACAGCGGGACCCAGAAGCCACACAGCATCCCCACTGTGCAGCAAAGTACTGAGGATGTGCGATCCAGATTCACTCTCCAGTATATATTGTCATTATCTATTTTCTTTTCCCCCCCTCTGGGGTCAGCACTCCTCTCCATTGGGACTAGGTGTTTTTTATTAGCCTTAGTCTGTAAAGGGTTTATAAACTCCTACTACCTCTCAGATTTCCTGAGAGTTGTGACTGGGTGAACTCTTTGCACCTGTTCACATGATGCAGTATTGCGTGTCTGCCATTTCTGCCTCAGTGCTGTGCTGGTGGGGTGGTGGGGCCCAGAGCCAAGGAGGCTTTGCTGCACAGTGGGGATGCTGTGTGGCTACTGGGTCCCGCCGTCTGCTGCTGGTGCGGCGCTGAGGCGCCGGTGGTCGCCGCGCACTGCTGCGCCATTGAGGTTAAAGTAGGTCCCCACTTGTAGAGGCTACCTTGTCGTGGTAAGTGGGCCTATGATCTTTGATCAAACTGTATACTAATGCCTCTTTTGCACAGCATACAATGTATTACAAATTGGGCGGATATGCCACGTAATTATGCTGAAGGACAGTCGTTATATCAAAAGCATAGTACTGAGGATGTGCGATCCAGATTCACTCTCCTATATATAAAATAAAAGAGAGTCCAAGGGCCTGTCAGTGAAGCCAAAATAAGTACCTCCCCTATGGAGCATCATGAGAAAATTGCTGCCTGGTCCTATATTCAGCAGCTTATATACCACGTGTTATTTCTGTCTATCTCATCGACAGTTCCTGCCCCCACAGACGTTACATCATTATGCTGGCCCCGAGGTGTTCTCCTACCTCCCTCCAGCAATCAGACCCTCTGCTGTTAAGCCCAGCTCCCCACTCCTCTCCAGCGTAGTGGAAAGTCTGCTGAGTCACTAGGAAGTTGGCGAACGCTGTGTGAGGTGGTGGGAAGGCCCCTCTGAGTCACAGGGACTCTGACGCTGTGGTAGAGGCGCCTCGCTCCTCTTCAACATATCAATGCTACATAAGAGCGGAGCAGGGAGGTGGCCAATACAACGGTGCCTCTACTGCTATAGCGCCCTGCACAGTCCATGATAATCTTGCTCATGCGCCATTACTGCAAATATTGGCGCATGCGTAAATGATACGACTAGTTAAAAGGGTTATCCCATCTATCGTCTTCATACTTACCTGCTGTGAGCTGTGCCATTCACTTACTGGTTTCTGGCTTGTGAGACTGGGCGGGCTTAGTCAGCCTGATTGAAGGCTTGTCCTGGCCGGGCCGCACGCTGTCCTGATGCCGGGGAGTCTGTCAGCACATATACCCCTTTTTAACAGTTCCCATAGCTCTGTAGCCGTAACACAGATGATAAAAACTGTACCTGTATATGCTTTAGTGGACCTTTAAAACGGCCAAAAACGAACTTTGATGATTATGTAAATGAGGGGCTGCAAGTGCCCAGGGGCGGCGTCCACCGCGTTCGTGCCCAGGCAGCTCTGCTTCTTCGGCTCCTCTCCCCGCCCAGCCTTCTCCTCTGCCCGCCCATCTGTTTCCTCTCCCTCTCAGCTAGATCCCGCGCCTGCGCGATGACTTTGTTGGCCGGGGCATGCGCACTGCGATGCCTATTGCTGGCACGGCATCGCAGTAGCTAATACGCCGGCTAATGGCGCGAAAACTGCAGAAAAGAGGCGGTCCCCTCGGCGCAGGAGAAGAGGGGGAAAGCCTTTCTGCAGTTTTCGCGCCATTAGCCGGCACATGAGCATGAGCTACTGCGATGTCCTCGCGCAGGCGCGGGATCTGGCTGAGAGGGAGAGCAAACAGATGGGCGGGCAGAGGAGGAAGCTGGGCAGGGAGAGGAGTCGAAAAGGCAGAGCTGCCTGGGCACCAACGCGGTGGACGCCGCCCCTGGGCACTTGCGGGCCCTCATTTACATAATCATCAAAGTTCGTTTTTGGCCGTTTTAAAGGTCCACTAAAGCATATAAAGGTACCGTTTTTATCATCTGTGTTACGGCTACAGCACTATGGGAACTGTTAAAAAGGGGTATATGTGCTGACGGACTCCCGTTAAATTCAGATGACATCGTGATCCTTTCTTGGTAAAGATAATGCTTTTAACATAGATACATATATTGTGGATTGTTACATGGTCTGGACACAATCATATTTAAAAAAACAAAAACAAATAGACGAATAGATAGATAAGAGATAGATAGATACCTCCCAACTTTTTGGACTTTTAAAGAGGGACACTTATTGCCTGAAAGTCATATCCTGCATATTTATATAATTTAATAGTTTTCTTAGCACACAGTAATGCAAAAATGATCTGAATAGAGAGATTTCTAAAATCCAAATTGCATCAAATAAGGAAGTAATATACAAGATGGGGTCTAATATACAGAGAGGAACCAGACACTTTCTGGATCAATATTGTAATTGTAAAATCGCAAATCTACACCTCAGATCAAAAAGAGGGACATTTAGGGTACTCTCACACTAGCGTTTTTATTTTCCGGCTTAGAGTTCCGTCGTCGGGGCTCAATACCAGAAAAAAAAGCTTCAGTCACATCGCCATGCATTCTGAATGGAGAGAAATCCGTTCAGGATGCATCAGGATGTCTTCAGTTCAGTCTTTTTGACATTTCAGGACAGAGATATCACCGCAGCATGCTGCGGTATTATCTCCGTCCAAAATTCCGAAACACATGCCGGATCCAGCATTTTTTCCCATTGTAATGTATTTGTGCCGGATCCGGCATTCAAAGTGCCGCAATGCCGGAACTGTCTTTCCGGTCTGCGAATGCGCAGACTGGTAAAAATGTGAGAAAAATATATAACGGATCCGTCTTTCCGCATGACAAGCAGAGAGATGGATCCGTTCTTGCAATGCATCCGTAGCCAGATCCATCTTCAAATGCTTCAGTTTGCATACAGATTGGCAGATCACTCCGTCGCAAGTGTGAAAGAAGAGCTAAAACCGGACATACCCATAATTTCACCAAGGCAGTCCCCCTGACAGTTCATGCTCCGATGCTCTCACTCGCACTGAGCAGGTTCGCGCAGGGCAAGGGCTCTTTTTATTTACTATAACACACTGCCAGGCGGAGCCTTCGCCCAGCAATGTGTTCGGTGACATCACCGCCTCTGATGGGCGGGCTTTAGCTCTGCCCTAGCAGTTTTACAGGCTAGGGCAGCGCTAAAGCCCGCCCATCAGTGCCGGTGATGTCACCGGGCCCACTGCTGGGTGGAAGCCTCCGCCTGGCATCCCTGTGGAGAGCCCGGTATGTCACCGGAACTCCACAAAATTAAGCGCAGAGCAAAGGAGAGCATCGGAGCTTGAACTCCGATTCTCAAGTCAGGGGGGCTGCCTGGGTAAAAATGGAGGTATATCCGGGTTCGGCTCTAAACCAGGACAACCCCTTTAGGGAGAAAAGAGGGACAGAGGGACTGGGTCAAAAATAGGAACTGTCCCTCCAAAAGAGGGACACTTGGGAGGTCTGAGATAGATAAATAGATAATTAGGCAGATATGTAGATAGATAATTAGATAGAATGATGATGTAAATATATATATAGACAGACAGACAGATACTATGGAGAGACAGGCAGACGTATAGATAAGACGCAGCATGTAGACGATACTATAGATGAGGTGTGCACTGTGGAGCACGAAGACTATTGGACAGGAGTAAAGCTCTGCCTGTGGAAAGTGAAAGTGCCACCAGGGGGCGCTGGTTCTCAGCCTTGCTTGCAGTCATCAGCGTATAGAGAGCACGCAGCACAATAAGGAAGTGGGGAGAAGCGGAAGTAGAATCATCCCCAATAACAACACAGAAAATACGGACTGTACACGACGCCGGCGGCATGAATAACAAGGGTGAGTTGCTTGCTACCCGGGCACTGTCAGGGGAGGGGAGGCGAGCTGAGGCAGAAGCGGCGGGGGTCTGTGCGGGACGCCCGGGCTGTCATGTGATTGCGGGGCGCGCACCTTGTCACTTGCGCAGAGTCTGGGGAGCTCATCCCAGCCGCAGCTACCGGCATGCTTTGCGATTAACCCTTTACGCGAACGAATGACTTACCCCTGCTGGGTATAAGAGCCTTTATGTCCGGCTGTGGAGGAACTACAAATCCCAGCTTCCCACACCCAAATCGGGGACCTCGTATGCCCATGTGTACTATGGAGGGAGGTCCCCCTACAGGAGAGAGCAGTCATCTATCAATCTGAAACTCCCATTAATAATGATAATTGGGACCCCAGACAATCTCTTATATCACTTCCATAAAATGGAAAAAATCACAGCGCCCCCTGCAGTGGAAATGAAATCCTGCGGGTTCTGTGGGTGGTGGGCTGTTAGTGATGGCCCCAGTACCAGGCCAGAGGCTGCCTGACCTATAATGTAACCTGTGGGTGCTGAGGAATCCCCTCCGATCTATATATAACCATCCACTGAGAGGCGCTACAGAGCGGAGACAGCTGCATAGAGATGATATGTAGCTATTTCCCTGCTTGTGCCTGTAAACCAGTGCACCCAGCTCCTGCCCTGAAGTGCAAACCTGGCTGTGGCTGCAGAGAGTATCAGGCCTGCGTGTCTCCCATACGTTGCCTATATCTAGATGAGCGCTACGTGTGCCAGGCTGTTCCAGAAACCGTGGCCGGCGGTTGTGACATACCAGGTGTCTCACGAAGGCGGCGGTGACATTACGATACCGTTATTACCTGGATTGTTGTGTAACAAGTTAAACAGTTTTTGTTACCCGGCGGTTCACGCCCATCACCTGATTTATCCTCCGTCATGAGGTCACTGCACACACATCCGTACTGACGTGTTAACCTGCAGGGGTATTCCGATTGTGAGACGTTATCCCCTAACTGGGAATAGCTGTTAGATCGGTGGGCGTCCTACCACTGGGTCGGATCCCCCAACACGAACAAGGACCCCGTACCTCTTGGAGCTGTGTGTGAAGTGCTGCCCCATTCAGCTTTATGGGAGTTCCGGAAATAGTTGAGCCCCATATTCGACTATCTCAGGAACTCCTATAGAAACGAATGGAAGAGCAGTGCATATGCCCGACTTGCCGCTCCGTTGTTCATTTCAGGGTCTTCGTTGTCATGATCGGTGAGGTCTTACCGCTGGGACCCCCACTGTTCTAATAGTTTAGGGGCTATCTTCTCACAATTGCAATACCCCTTTAATTTTGTGTGCCATGTCACATGAGAGGCCAACATTCACGTGGTCATATCATAGGAGAAGCTGGACAGGTGTCAGGTTGGTCAGGGGCGTGTCCTCCTATTTTTGCCTATGTTATTTCACTGTGTCAGTGGATTCCCAAGGCTCACATTCCGTTTGTCGTGGAGCAGACGCTATATCGGGGGCAGGCAACCTTCGGCACTCAGGCTGTTGTGAAACTACAACTCCCAGCATGTATACTTGCTCTGCTCTGAACTCCCATAGAAGTGAATGGAGCATGCTGGGAATTGTAGTTTCACAACAGGTTGCTGACCCCTGTGCTGTATGATGACCATGCTATGGCTGAAGTATAGCCTGAAGAGCCTGGAGCCCTCTGCTGTGTATTGTCGCCTCAGGCCAGATGACCTTTGGCTGTACTACCGGCACAAAGCAGTAGTAATCATCTTCTTACTACGTTTCCACCATGCCTGTGTGAGGCTGTGTGTTTGTAGTAATGTTTCTAAGGCTCTGTTCACACTGGCTTTTTAGTTCTGCAGAAATATAAAGAGAAATTTCTATCAGTTCTCGTTTATTTCTCCAGGGTCCTCAGTCAGATTCAGTTACTTTATAGTCTTTCGTTTTTGAGAGGCAGAATAGCGTCGCCGTGGTCTCCTATCACATCGTACCCAGTAGGAAGGCAAAGGTAGGTAGGTCTCCTCTAATAATATCAGTGGGATTCTATAGGATCGGTTTGGCTTCCATCACGACCCATTAGTATCGTGGATCCATTAAGAATAAGACTTGACACCAGTGCTCAGCAAAATGCAAGTTCCAACTGGGCCTAAAAATCTCCTCGAAAACAGGGAACCCGGCCTCCTTCATTCTTTTCGATCAATGGGTCAGTGGTTTGGTTTGCTTGGTTTCCTTTGCAGACTGGGCAGTGGAAGGTTTCTCTTGCAGCAAGCTGCCTCCCAGCCCATGAACCAGCTACCTTGCTTTGCCCAACAGTTGCTTCACATGCGCTGCACCTGGAGTGATCCCCGGGGCTTCTTGTAGAATATATTTTTTTCATTTTTAATCTTTTCAAATTGAGTGTTTCTTTACCATAGGAGCGTTCCTGCCCTTATTCTCTCTCATGGGCGCACAAATGACTTTCTAGTCTTATTTGGGCCTTCTAGTTAAGGCCTCGCTCACAGTATCCGTGAAAAAAATCCATCTGAACTTCATCTGTGAAGGATCAATGTTTGGTCCGTCTGTCCATATTTTTTTTTGCCCGTTGTGTGTCATCCGAATTCCACGGACTCTGCTCAGCTGGAAATTAATTTCTAAAGCATCTGCAACCCATGGTCAGTGAAAAACGGACCAGACGCGAATGCCATCCATGCTGTGTCATGATTTTTCACAGACCCATGGACTTCATTGGGCATGTTTGTTCCGCATCACGCATCAAAGTAGCGCAGGCCTCCGTGGTTTTGTATTTATTTATTTTTGGTCAGAAAGAATAAATAAAAAATACCAATTTGATATTAAAATCAATGGGTACGTGTGTCAGCGACAAAAGGAAATGTGAATGAGGCCTAAGTGCATTTTAAGTGGCCGATATCATGTATAACTGATGCCACCCTGGTATGTGCTGTTTTCCGGAATGTTGCAGGGAGGACTGTGACAACTCTGACAACTAGGTCAGTGTAAAATTGTGGTTGTCCATTACTGGTTGTATGGTCTGTATGGTGCCGCAGGACGTCTGGTACTTAATGAATAAATTATAATATGAAATGGAATATATCATGTGTAGCAGTCCCCCTAAGGGTACTTTCACACTTGTGGCAGGACGGATCCGACAAGCTGCTCACCTTGTCGGATCCGTCCTGCCACTATTTCGCTGTGCCGCCGGACTGCCGCTCGGTCCCCATTGACAATAATGGGGTAGGAATGGAGTTACGGCGCAGCACGGCGAGAGGCCGCCGGACTAAAAGTACTGCTTGTCCGACTTTTACGTCTTGCGGCCTCTCCGTGTTGCGCCGTAACTCCGCTCCCGCCCTATTATAGTCAATGGGGACCGAGCAGCAGTCCGGCGGCACAGCGAAATAGCGGCAGGACGGATCCGACAGGGTGAAAAGCCTGTCGGATCCGTCCTGCCAGAAGTGTGAAAGTACCCTAACACAGGGATTGTCAACCTTCGTCACTCCAGCTGCTGTGAAACTACAACCCCCAGCATGCAAACATGCGCTGCTGTTCTTCTAACTCCCATAGAAGTGAGTGAAGCATTCTGGGAGTTGTAGTTTCTGAACAGCTGGAGTGCCGGAGGTTGCTGATCCTTGGTCCCGGGAAACGCCAGCACATATCATTCCTGCGTGATCCTGTCTTGGGCTTAGTAGCTGCCTATATTTTGTATGTATAGCCAGCCACGATGGCCCATTTCTGGGTGGCCAGAGAGGGGGAAAAAGGGATTCAAGGGCGGTTTTCAGGACGTCGGGTTTTTCGTGTGCGCCTGTTGTGTAGGTTGCTTCCCCCCCCCCCCCCAGCAGTATATATGGCATGTCTCTAGTAAACAGCAGTGATTTCCCCCTGAAGTAAAACTTCCAAATGACGCCGTTACATAGCCTGCCAATGTCCGTGTCCTCATTTAACACAAGCAGAAGTCGCTGGCAGCGTGCCCGGGAACCATATGCCACTTTCAGCCATTTCCTACCCTCCCACTCCTGCCCATGTACTGCATCCATGGCTGGAGTGGTGCAGTACTTCTATCAGACGACGGCTCGTGTCATACTGCAGGCAGCCCCATCCAGCGTGGATTTCATTCCTGCGCCCTGGCAGAAGAGCTGACTGTGCTGTTCCTGACAATTATTTTTCTGCTGCGTTGCTAACATGAGACGGGGGATCCATGCTGATTGCGCTTGTACCAGGCAGTACATAGCCCATGGGGACCTGCAGGGAGAGAAGCCCTCGGGGGTTAGCAGGAAGGTTTCTAAGCTCGCAGCTCGGTGCGGAGGATAGTCAGCTCTGCAGGCGGCTCGCCTGTACATTTGTCCTCTGTGTCAACTATTAAAGGAGAACTCCCTGTGTGAATTCCTACCAGTATCTATATCCAGCATGAAGTTTGACACTTTAGCCCACTTATTGGGGCCTAATAAGCAGAGTACAATGCCATCCATTACAGAATTACAGGTGATTGATATAAAATGTTTAAATGCTTAACCTGTGCATCAGTAGAAATTCCTCTCCGTGACATATACATATAAATGTCATGTGTGTGATATATGATAAATACACAACCCAAAAAAGAAAAACAATACATATGGAAAATTTAAAGGGGTATTCCAGTTAAGTTATCCCCTATCCACAAAGATAGTGGAGGCACGGTACTCGTCTGTCTCCAATAGAAATGAATGGAGTGTCTATGGGCATGCCTATTCGGCCTCTCTGTTCATTTTGAAGGGGCTTGTACTGGGTACAGGGTCCCTATTCTCGTGATTAGTGGGGGTCCCAAAGGCAGGATCCCCACTAGTCTAATAGTTATCCCCGATCCTGTGGATAAGAGATAACATAACAGGAATACCTCCTTATTGTGACTGAGCTGAGAGTGACAGAGTATAAGCTGCTAGTGGTGCTGGGTCAATGGTCACACAACCAGGGTGGTGCCCGCTTTATTTTGGGTCCTGCAGCAGGTATATAGTGAGGCAGGGTGACAATACTGGGTGGCATCTCCCCCTGCTGTGCTACAGTCTGCCAGTCTGGCATGGTAATGGTCATACAGATTCTGTGGTTTGTCATTTCAAGCTCTTTCAGCTTGTATTTGTAGTTCATCCAAGGTGGTTGTTGAATGCGGCACATTGGAGATCTGCCGCCCCATCCAGTACCAGACATTCTCGATGGGGGAGAGATCTGGTGGCAGAGGAGCTGCTCGCCACCCCGAAGAGCGCGTTGTGTAGCTCAGGCAAGGTGTGGTCGGGTGTTAACTTGTTGAAAGACCTCGCCTAATTGAGTCAAATAAGGCCTCGTCCACATTTCCGTGTCAGTAACATACGTGTTTCATCCGTGAAGATGTCCGTGAAGGATCTGTGGTTGGTCCGTGTGTCTGTTTTTACTATTCATGTGTCATCTGTAATCTATGACGTTGCTCAGCTGAAAATTAATTTCCAAAGAATCTCCTATTAGTCTTCAGTGAAAAACGGACGCACCACAGAAGCCATCCTTGTTGTGTCCCTGATTTCCACGGACCCATAGACTTCAATGGGAGTGCTTGGTCCGCATCACGGATTAAAGTAGTGCATGTCTCTGTAAAAAAATACTGAAACGTAAACGGATACATTAAAATCAATAGGTACATGTGCTGTCCGTGGAAAATGCGGACAGCACACGTCAATGAAAAACAGAAATGTGGATTTGACTCCACATTTGACTCTTTTCAAGACTTGTGCTGGTTCTTGGCAGCCACTTACTTTTAGCTCATGAGTGACGCACCGCTGAAATGAGCGCGACTGTCACTACTCTATGCCGTCCTCGGTAAGTTCAGCATAAAATCAATGACAGGTTCCCTTTTAATGGGGTTGTGCCAACTATGATGCTCATCCCCCTACCCACTGGATAGGGGCTCACTAACTCATCAGTGGGGGTCTGACCACTGGGACCCACACGGATCCCATATTCCCATCTAGACGGAGCGGCAGGGCGAGCATGCGCTATGGTACTGCTGAAGATAGAGAGTACAACACTTGGTTATTTCCGGCAGTCTCATAGAGAATGAGTAGAGGGGCACGGTGCATGCTATTCCTGCTGCTCTATGAGGAACATGGGACCCCCGTTCTCTGGATCGGTGGGCGTCCCTGTGGTCAGACCGCCAGTGATCGGTTAAATATCTCTCCTGTGCATATTTGGCACTACCCCTTTAAAGGGGTTCTTTAATTCTGTTAGGACATATGGAAATCATAGAAGGGGCTTGCCTGCTCGGGAACCCTCGCCATGAGCCCCAGCAGAGAGCTGCTGCAAAAAATGGATCTTGCTGAAGCGGACTCGCCACGGTGATGTATTTCTGCCATTTATTCTACGCTTGTATTTTCTGAAGATGCTGGTGTGCAGTACTGGTTCATGTCATTTTTAGGTTCTGTATGTAATGACACCTTCCTCCTTCCCTATGTCTTTCCTCTACAGGACAGTACCCCACTCCTCCAGCCTACCCAACCCAGGCCCCCAATCCTCAGTCTGTCTACCCTCCAGCAGCCATGCATCTCCCTCAGGCTCCTCCCTACACAGACGCTCCTCCCGCTTATTCTGAGGTAAAGTATTACAACCTCTTGGTTTACAAAGTCTTTTTAATTGGAACAAAAAAAAAATCGGAATAGATATTACAGGGTAAATGTGCAGATTTAATAAGTGATGCTGAATCAGGAGTCTGATTAACCATTTCATAGTCATAGAAAATACCCCTATAATTGGAGAGGTACGAGATGTCATTCAAGGTCTTTCATGGCTTTCTTTTTAATGACCGTGTTAAAGGGTTTAACCGGGAAATAATATCGAAGACCTATCCATGGGATTGGTGGGGGTCTGAGTTCCAGCACCCCCGCCAATCAGCTGTTTCAGGAAGCTGCGGTGCCTACTGGAGCTCTGGTGAGCACGGAGGCTTCCCGGGCGCTTACAAAGCACAGCGCCATACATCGTATAGTGGCTGTGCTTGGTATTGCAGCTCAACCCCATTGACTTGAATGGGCCTGAGCTGCAACAAAGTTATATGACAGATGTATGGTGACGTCACATGGCCTATGAAGATTCAGCGACACTATGGGAATTCTCGGCCTCTTCTAACCGCTAAATGTAACACATATCACAAGCTTATAGCACATATCTGATGGCCCCTTTTTTTTTTTTTTTAAGTTATGTAAGTATCATCATACACTTGCTTTAAACTTAGACATCCCTTAACAACCCAAAAGGTCCCAAAATGTTAGAATTACAGTAACATATTAGGGGCATAATGCTGAAAGGAAATGTGCCATCAGAAAATAACCTATTGTTTAAATCATGTTTTTATTTGAAACATATTTTTGGATAAATTTTTGTCTTTTTTATTTTTCAAGTCATTATAATGAAAAATAATAATAATAATAATAATAATAATAATAAAAAAAAAATATATATATATAACCCTTCAATTTTTATACTGGCCTCTAGGCTTAATAATAAGTCATGATCCGTAGCTATCCTCTTATCAGAGGCAGAATTACAGTGACAAGTAAGGCTACTTTCACACTGGCGTTGGTGCTGATCCGTCTGGTATTTGCACAGACGGATCCGCACCTATAATGCAAATGTTTGTATCCGTTCAGAACGGATCCGTTTGCATTAGCTTTAAAAAAAATTGTCAGTCAAAACGGATCCGTTTTGAATTACATTGAAAGTCAATGGGGAACGGATCTGTTTTCAAATGCACCATATTGTGTCATTGAAAACGGATCCGTCCCCATTGACTTACATTGTAAGTCAAAACGGATCCGTTCGGCTCCGCATCGTCAGACGGACACCAAAACACTGCAAGCAGCGTTTTGATGTCCGCCTCCAGAATGGAATGGAGACTGAACGGAGCCGAACTGATGCATTCTGAGCGGATCCTTATCCATTCAGAATGCATTGGGCTAAAACTGATCCGTTTTGGACCGCTTCAGAGAGCCCTGAACGGATCTCCCAAACGGAAAGCCAAAACGCCAATGTGAAAGTAGCCTAACACCTCTATATGAGTAACACAGGATCCACCATTTACAATAGGGGCTTACCTGCTCCCTCCTGACCTCTGCACAGGTGACAGAGCGTGCTTAGAAAACTCTCCCATACAAGTCAGAGAGGCCCCCATCAATTAGGTCTATGGCCCATGTAGCTGCTCTCAAAGAACAGTCTTGACATATTTTAGGCCTAGTGGTCAGTCTGAAAACGGCATGATTTTTATCTAGATATAAACAGACATGGTATATGTAAAAAAAAAAAAATATCAAAAATTCTAAAAAAATTCTGTAAAACATGATTTAAACAATAGGTCATTTTCAGCTGACACATTCCCTTTAATGTGTGTTTTATTGTAAACGCCTCGCCCCGACGTATACATATAAATGTATATAACACTTTGCATATTGAATATAAGAAATGGCACAAGAGAAGTCTTGGAGATAGTGAGAGTGTTGAGTCCGAGTTATATAAAAAAAGACACTGTAAGTCTGATGGTCAGCCATATATACATAAGCTAAGCAAGTTTTAGGCAAAAAACCAAATTTCCCTAGTTCTATTCTTGCCCTTTTGTTGACGTGCAGTTGCAGAGCTGTGGGGGCGTGTAACAACAATCTCTGAGGTTTTCCTCATGAATATTTGTGGGTATCAACAAAGACTGCCTTTCTGCTGAGGTTCCCAATGATCAGATACCTTGTGATCCGTTATTAGTTACTTATTCTGTGGGATTGCAAGCCCTTAGATCAGGGATGGCCAACCTGCAGCCCTCCAGCTGTTGCAAAACTACAATTCCCAGCATGCCTGGACAGCCTACAGCTATTAGGGCATGCTGGGAGTTGTAGTTTTGCAATACCTGGAGGGCCACAGCTTAAGCATCCCTGCCTTAGATAATATTGGTTTAGAATTTGTGCTTAGAAACCATTCAAAGGGTTTCCAGGGTTCAGTACATTGATGGCTAATCATCAGGATAGGCCATCGGCAGCAGATCGGTGGGGGGCTGACTCTTAATACTGTAAAGTGTTTGTATGTGTTGTGTATAGGGATATATACTTGTATGTTTTCTTTAAATAACTTTTAAAAATAATTTAGATATTAGTATTTTTCCCTCACCAACGACAGCACCATGAGAGAGAGGATCCACCTCCAAAGACAGGAAACCTGAAGTACAAAAAGGCAGAGGCTCTGCTCCCACTTCAGTTTGGTTTCCTGCCTTTGGAAGGAAGCCTGTAAGTACTATGTTGTACTTCTCCCCCTCGGGTGCCTCTCTTGTTACCTGCGGTCCCCAGTAAGCTACGTGACATGACGAAGTGCACATTGGGTCCAGCAGAGATGCAACAGCTTAGCGCATTGTGAGGAATGATGCTGTGGGCACAAGCTGCGCGCTAGAGGCATCTGGTTCTCTTGTGTTTCATTACCCGAGGGGGGAGCTGCTTTGGGACCTAAGTGCTTAGAAGGAAGTGGATGGTTTTTCAGTCGTTAGAAAGTGGTTCTGAATTTTCATCTTTTTCTTCTGGGGATGAGGAGAAGGAAATAGGAAAGCCTTTTTTCCCTGTGGAGGATGTGGATCGTCTGTTGAAAGCAGTTAAAACCACTATGGGGATTGAGGATTCAAAAGAGCCCAAGTCAGTACAAGAAGTGATGTTTGGGGGGGCTTGAAACTAGACATCATAGGTCTTTTCCAGTTCATAAGAAAGTAGCCGCCTTAATAAAAGGGGAATGGAAGAGACCTAATAAAAGGGTTTATATTTCCAAAAATATTAAAAGAAAATATCTTTTTTCGGAAGAAGCTTGTGCCTCCTGGAATAAAGCTCCTAAAATAGATGTGGCTATTTCAAAAATAGTCAAGAAAACATCCCTTCCCTTTGAGGACATGGGATCTCTTAAAGATCCTTAAGACAAGAAGGCAGACGATACCTGGGAAGCCTCTACCTCTTTATTTAGACCTTCTATTGCTGCTACCTGCACCACCCATTCATTGATTGTCTGGCTATCTGAGTTAGGCTACGTTCACACGACGACAATTGTCGCGCGACAATTTGGGAACCACTACACTGCAACATTTGTAGCGCGACATTGATGTCACATTAATGTCGCGCGACAATTTTTATAATTGGAGTCTATGGTGGTGTCGCACGTGCAACATTCAACATGTTGCAACTGCGACACAACAGTCGCAAAAAATCCATCCCGGATGGATTTTTGCCGACTGTCGTGTCGCAGTCGCAGCATGTCGCACTGCGACACCATAGACTCCCATTATAAAAATTGTCGCGCGACAATAGTGCGACTTTTTGTCGCGCGACAATTGTCGTCGTCTGAACATACCCTTAGAAGAGCAGATTAAAAGCAAATGCCCGAAGGAAGAGATTCTGGCAGGTCTTCCAACAATTAAAAAAGCTGCAGACTCCATTAGATTAGGAGCCCGTTCCTCGGCCCTGGACAATTCAGCATGTAGAGCTTTATGGCTAAAAAACTGGAGTGGAGACTTAAAATCAAAAAAGAGATTGTGTCCCGTGCCCTGTGAGGGTGACTATCTTTTTTGTTCTACGTTGGATGAGCCTTTGGAAAAAGCAGCAGACAAAAATAAGTTCCCAGCCCAGATTTTTTTTTCTTCTAGAGGGAGGTTTAATTGTTCTTTTTGGGCCTTCAGAAACAACAAGAAAGGGGATAAAAGAGAAAGAGTTTAGGATCCAAAGAAAAGGTGGGATGGGTTACTTCTTTAATCAGTTCTTTGGTGATGAGAAAAAGCCAGATCAACATTGATGCCAGGATTTAGGTGGGAGGAAGGTTAAATCACTTTTTTCCTGCTTGGAAACAGATTTCGGATAGTGCGTGGATTTTAGACACCTTTAGGGCAAGGATTAAAGCTAGAGTTTCGTTCTTCCCCTCCGAAAAGATTTCTGATGACAAAATCACATAGAGTGAAAAGCACCTCTATAGAGTCAGAAGTTCTAGCTCTAATGGGAAAAAATGTACTTGTACCGGTCCCAAGGGGACAAGAGGGAGAAGGGTTTTATT
Source organism: Bufotes viridis (assembly GCA_033119425.1). Lineage (NCBI taxonomy): Eukaryota > Metazoa > Chordata > Amphibia > Anura > Bufonidae > Bufotes > Bufotes viridis. Next base: position 438,577,858 of record CM065591.1, on the reverse strand, counting down.
CTCCTCTCTTTCTAGTGAGAAAACCAGAAGGTTCATACAGAACAATAATACATTTAAAAAAGCTAAATCTTTTCTAGCTAGGAAAAAAAAAAGAAGTTCAAAATGGAGACTATAAAACCGGCAATAAATCGGCTTTTCTCGAATTGCTTTATGGCCGTACTAGATTTAAAGGATGCCTAATTTTTTTCGTGTGGCGGTGGAAATAGAAGGAACCACCAGGCCTTTGCATTTCCAGGCCCTTCCCGTCGGTTTGTCTATGGCACCCAAAGTATTTGCCAAGGTGATTTCAGAGATAAAGGCATACTTTTCATTCCCTACCTGGATAATTTTTTGATAGTAGCAAAGACCGAGGAGCAGGGCCGGTGCAAGGATTTTTGCCGCCCTAGGCAAAAGAAAAGTTTGTCGGCCCCCCCCCCCATGTGACATCACAATGCCCCACCCATATGATCTGCCATATTAAAGGGGTTCTGTAGTTTATTTAAACTGATCGGCAGGGGTCCCCCGCCAATCAGCTGTTTGAGAAGGCAGCTGCGCTGGCAGTCACGACTAGTATCATTGGCCTGGGTGGGGCTAAGCTTCATTCAAGTGAACAGAGCTTAACTCCGCCAAGGCCAGTGATACTAGTCGTGACGTCACTGCGCCTGCCTTAAACAGCAAGAAGGCCGAGGCGCTACTGCATACATAGGATAGATCATCAGTTTAAATAAACTGCAGAACCCCTTTAACTAATTCCAGATCTCCCCCCCCCCCTGTTATTCTCTCCCCCCTCTTGTCATTCTTCCTCCCCCCCCCTCTTGTCATTCTTCCTTCTCCCCCCCCCCCCTTTGTCATTCTTCCTTCCCCCCCCTCTTGTCATTCTTCCTCCCCCCTACCTCTAGTGTAGCCCGGCCGAGCTCTTTATGGTCCAGGGGTACAGGAGCTTTAGTTTCCTGTACCCTGACGGACTGACAGGAAGTGCACACTGTGTGCGCACTTCATGTCAGTCGGGCCGGGTACAGGAGACACATGCTCCTGTACCCGCGGACCATAAAGAGCTCGGCCACGCTACAATGGAGTGACAGGAGGGAGCGCTGAGCGCTTCCCTCCTGTCAGCTCCTCTCCTCTTGCTGCGACCGGGCGGTGCGCCCTCATGGACGTGCCAGCCCGGGCAGTGCTGCAGCCGTCTGAGGCTCAATTCAGAGCTCTCGGGCGGCTGCAGCATGAGGCAGGGCCGGCGCTCCTAGCAGCGCCCCTTGCCAAGGGTTGCTCTACGCGGCGGCCTAGTCCGCTTATAGGACGCGCCGGCCCTGCCGAGGAGTCTTGCTGGAAAGCAGTACAGGTGGTGGCCCAGATCTTGGAGAAGTTGGGATGGATCCTAAATATAAAGAAATCAAGTCCAGATCCAATACAGGTTCAGCAATTTCTGGGTCTAATCCTGGATTCCAGGAACCAGAGGTTCTTTCTGGCGGAGGACAAGATCCTAAAATTAAGAGGGAAGATAGAAAGCTTGATCAGGAATCCAAGAATCTCTCTAAGGAAAGGTATGTCGATTCTGGGAAGTATGACGTACTGTATCCCTGAAGTTATTTGGGCCCAGTTTCATTCAAGAGAACTCCAATGGGACATACTGACAGCCTGGAAGGGGGGAAAGCAACCCTTAGAGACAGAAGTGAGAATTTCAAATCAAAGACTTTAGAAGGCCTAAAATGGTGGATGATTACGGACGATCTAATTCATTGGGTACCACGGAGAACAGAAGATCTCCTGTGTTTAACAACAGATGCAAGACCTTCTGGGTGGGGTGCGCATATTCAAATATGAAGAAGTAAATGGCGGTAAAATATTCAATATTAGAAGTCCTTCCATTGGTGTTGGACAAGAACTTGAGGATTATGTCAGACTACAGTACAGTAGTCTCTTATATTAACAAGCAAGGGGGCACCAAAAACAAATGTTAATGTTGAGCGAGATTTTTCTGCTAGTCGAGCAGAATTGCAGGTCTATTTCAGCGGTTCATATAAAGTAGATAGAGAATGTTCAAGCAGATTTTCTAAGTCGCCATTTAATATCTTAGGGAGAGTGAAATCTAAATCCCAGAATTTTCAAGAAAATTACAGACAGTTGGGGTCTCCCCCACATAGACCTTTTTGCCACAGTTCAGAACAAAAAAGTGGAGAATTTCTTTTCTCTGTCCCCAGAAGGATTCCCCTGTGGTCTGGATGCTCTCCTCCACCAGTGGAATTTTCCTCTAGCTTATGCCTTCCCTCCTTTTTCATTAATACACAGGATGCTAAAGAAGATAAGGGAGGATCAGGCGAGAGTCATACTGATAGCTCCTTTTTGGCCCAAAAGAGCTTGGTTCACCTGGTTAAGGAAAATGTTAATAACAGACCAATGGATCCTGTCAGAAACCCACGACCTTCTATCTCAGGGTCCCGTGTTTCATCCCTATGTAGAAAACCTCCATCTGACTGCATGGAATTTGAAAGGGCCCTGTTAGAGGGTAAGGGTTTTTCTACAGATTTAGTAAATACACCCCAAAAAAAAGTCAGAAAAAGGTTACTATTTCCATTTATGCTAGAGTCTGGAAAAAATTCATGGACTTTGCAAAATTGAATTTTAGACTGTTAACCTCTCCTTCAGAAAGGATTACAGTTAGGGTTTCCCCTAATACCTTAAACTATCATGTTTCTGCTCTTTCGGCCCTTTTTATTGAAGATATTGCTTCAAATTTCTATGCAGTATGTTTTTTTAAGTCATCTGGTCTTCTCCAACTATCTTTTTTAAGCACTATCCTTTGCAGTTAAATCCTTCTGATTTATCCTTTGGGTCTAAGATTCTTTCGGCTGTTGTCCCACCCTAGAAGTCTCCTTGGTTATTCACTCTCGTGGTTCTGTTGTGGGTAAGGGGGAAAAATGAAGATTACTCTGACCGGTAATTGGATTTTCCTGAACCCACGACAGCACCACGAGATATATATATATATATATATATATATATATATATATATATATATAATTATAATCTCTCTATCTATCTATCTATCTTTGGAGGCGGATCCTCTCTCTCGTGGTGCTGTCATGGGTTCAGGAAAATCCAATTACCGGTAAGAGTAATCGTCAGTTTTAGGCCTCTTTCACACTAGCGTTTTAGCTTTCCGTCCTAGAGATCCGTCGTCGGGCCTCTAGGACGGAAAGCTACTGATCAGGATTATCCCCATGCATCCTGAATGGAGAGAAATCCGCTCAGGATGCATCAGGATGTCTTCCGTTCAGTATGTCAACGTTTTTTGGACGTTGACAAAAGCGCAGCATGCTGCGGATTTGTCTCCGTCCAAAAATCCGGAAGACATGCCGCAACGCCGGATCCGGGAATTAATGCCCATTGAAGGGCATTAGTCTGATCCGCTTTTAGCTAAACGTCGCTTCCGCGCATTGCCGAAACCGACGCTTAGCTTTTTGTCAATGGTTACTATGGCAGCCAGGACGCTAAAGTCCTGGTTGCCATAGTAAAGAGTAGGGGAGCGGGGAGCGGCATACTTACATTCCGTGCGGCTCCCGGGACGCTCCAGGATGACGCCAGGCGCCCCAGTGCATAGATCACGTGATCGCATGGATCACGTGATCCATGCGCGCGGGGCGCTCTGACGTCATTCAGGAGCGCCCCGGGAGCCGCACGGAATGTAAGTATGCCGCTCCCCCGCTCCCCACTGCTACTATGGCAACCAGGACGCTAGTAGCGTCCTGGCTGCCATAGTAACACTGAAAGCATTTTGAAGACTGATCAGTCTTCAAATGCTTTCAGTTCACTTGCGTTGTGCAGGATCCGGCGTGCATTCCGGCGACGGAAGTGCACGCCGGATCCTAACAACGCTAGTGTGAAAGAGGCCTTAGACAGCCAGCTCAAACCAACCTACCTAAAGCCGGTCATACTCCTGCCATTTGTCCTTTCATAAAAGATTTTTGGCTGACCATGGTTAAAATTGTGAACATGTCAGCAAATTTTACTCTTTTTCTTGTATATATAATTTGGTGCTACTTACATGCTGATAGCTTTGAAAAAAATAATTTACATATTACGTATAGATTTTAATTCCAAGTTATGCTTATTTTTTTGTAGCTTTATCGCCAAGGGTATGTTCACCAACCTGCTGCTAATATGGCTCCTATGTCTGCACCATATCATGGGGCCTCCATGTATTTGCCGATGACCCAGTCGATGCCAGTTGGACCAATGACTTCCTCTGTTCCCTTGGCCTACTACCCCATTGGACCCATGTACCCCCCTGGTTCTACTGTCCTAGTTGATGGAGGATATGATGCTGGGGCACGATTTGGGGCAGGAAGTACAGGAAGTGTGCCAGTAAGTTCTGTGTACAATGTGTGTGTGAATTTAATTGAGATCCTAGAACATTATCACATCAAAAAAAATCCAGCAAAACCACTTATGAAAGCCAACTCTTTTTACTGCAATTTTTTTTTTATGTGCAAGGTTGTTAGGCTAATAGGGGGATAAATTGAGAAAACGTGACTAAACTTTTAGGAACAAGGCATGCAGAGGCAATAGTGAATTATCCGTAAAGGGAGTCTATCAGCAGTTCTGACCATGCAAAACTGTTGATAGCAATAGGTAGGGGCTGGGGAGAGCAGGACAAACTTACTGTTTGTGGATTTTTGTTTGTCAGGAGTAGCGTGAGTATGCTTCACTATGTAATGCTGTCTGCGTTTAGCTGCTTCACAGCTGCTGCTGCCGCCTATCTATACAGGATAGTTATAACTTTATAAAGATGTGACATTGAAATGTGTCTTGGAGGATAAATGAGGAAATAAAGTTATAAAAGTGGTGTGCTTTATCTGTGAAGATTCATGGGGCAGTCCATGTTTCGGGAGTAGTTAAGCCGTGGCATAACAAGCCCGCTCCAGTAGCCTCAGGCACAGTGTGCAGAAGAAGCTGAAGCTAATGCACCTTGCTAGAGCAGAAACATACAAAAATGATAAATGTGACAATACCCTAAGACCATTTTCACGCTGTCAGTATTTTTCCTGCGCAAAACGCAGAAGAACCACAAATATTTTTATTCTACATTTTCTCTGCAGCTTCCGTTACTGCTTTTGACAAATACTGACAGTGTCAAAGTGGCCTAAGAGCCGGTTCACATGATGGAATTTGCTGGAGGAATCTTGCCCAAAATTCTGCCGGCAGCCACTTGGTAACCCACTGATTTCATTGGAAGGCAGTGCTGCAGTTCGTGGGCTGTCGGTTTAAAACCACGCCCGTCTCTTCTTGGGGCTGTGTCTGGACGGACGTCACTTCATGATGTAGCGGCTATCTGCTTGAGGTTTAGCTCCATTTTATGGAGCATAGGTGTGAGTGGGTCTGCGGCAATAAAAGTGAAGAACCGCGGCAGTTTCTGATGCACAGTGTCAAAATCCTCCGTGAGAACGGGCCCTATAATGCTGATTATTTGAGCACTTCTATGTAGTTGCCAGATTCTTTAAAATGTTTTGTACACCTGTTCCATTTTCACGTCTTTCTTTTCTCTTTCAGCCTCCACCTCCTGGCTGCCCTCCCAATGCAGCTCAGCTGGCTGCTATGCAAGGTGCCAACGTCATAGTCACACAGAGAAAAGGCAACTACTTCATGGGTGGTTCAGATGGTGGTTACACCATGTGGTGAAGAGGATCGTCAGGCACGGATAGGGGGGGGCATAAAGTAACAAAATGAAAACAAAAGCGGGCTAATAATTTTGTACAAAGAATGACATCTCTCTGCGTGAGCACTCCCCACAATGCTCTGCTTTAGAATATTAACCCAGGGTGGAAGTTTAGAAACAAGGCTGTGGCATATTCGCTTGGTGCTTCGTACTCTGGCTGGACATCCTTTAGATAGAGGAAAAAAATAAAAAACATAAAAAATAAAAAAAAAGCTTTACATCCCTTTATACCACATCCTACCTCCCACTCACACTTCTCTTCACCCCTTTATTATAACTAAACCTGCTGACAGGATCTTCATATTAGGAAGGGGTACAAACAGTGACACATTTGAAGGCATAATAATGGCATAATAATGTTCTGCATAATCTATAGAAAAGGGCGTGTATATTTTGGAGTGAAAGTATATAATAATGCCAGTATGCAAATACATGAAGAGCTTATCTCATCCATGAACCCTCCATGTCTTCTCTCCTCAAAGCCTACAGTACTGTCAAGTGCCTGTACGGTACCACAAAACAACTCCTTGTAGATACTAAAGGTGCTGCAACTTCTTACGAAGCCATAACATTTGGGTCATGTACGGATGTCTTTTCCCATATGTTATGGATACGTCGCTGTCTGTAAAGCTCGTGCGGATATTTGCACAGTCCTGGATTCTGTCTTTTGGCCAGTAGAACAAATGTCATCAGTTTTCCTATGTTAGCGCTGCAGTCCTCTATTTCATTGTCCAGCCTTGGTGCCTGGCTATAATTGTCTTTATTTTCACCTTTTTATGTAACGATTTATGTGTTGGTATCAAACATTTTCAAGAAATAAAAATTGTGTAGTCCTTGTCAAGAAGTTACGCTACCTTGTGGAAATATGTGTGTTGCTGGTCCAGCATGTAAGGCACTGAAGGAGGATCGGTAGCTCCATCACTACCGAAAATGTAGGCAGTAAATTAGACTGACAGCTAATGGCTTCATAGGCCCAGTACAGCTAGATTTCTATAATTCAGCATTAACAGGACCTGGACTATGAGTGCTGGTTGGATATTTCTGCTTAGTCTTGCAAGATTTGAGAGTCCAGTGCGTGACGATCATAACTCCTGGCCTGTCAGATTAAAGGAATTTTACCCCTTTGAATGATCCTACACTTCAACAGAGAGGAGTGGAAAAATGATATAAATGTAGAATAATATTTTAAAGAGAAAATCTACGAGGAGAGGCAGAGTTCTTATTTTAGGATGCTTTTACACTGTGTTTTGAGGAGGTATGCGTTGCAACATATACCTCCGATGGATTACACTGTATAGACATAGGCTTCTGTGTTAAAAAAAACAAAAAACATATACTGCGGGGCCTATGGATATTCTTTGAATATGTATGACGTGTCCATCAGGTTTCCTGGTGCATAGAACAAACGGACACGGCAAAATGCGGTGTAAAAGCAGCCTAAGCTGTACTAGATTGTAGCCTTTTGTCGGGTCTGTACTATAAACTGAAGCTTAGAGACAAGCTAGATGGCAATACTCTAAGGCCCCCAGTGTCCGTAGAACCATTGTTTGCTGTGTAGCCTTCTTTTCTAGAATGAAGAATGGTAAGTTTGAGCACCATGAGTCAACGTCACCAAGCATTGTGAAAACTTAAAGCATTAGCACCAACAATGTACGATATTTAGGTCGATATCACTACGCGTGGCTATAGTGCATTTCTGTAGCTGCCGCCCACCTTTATTCAAGACTTCACATGAAAGCCAATGGAGTAATACGCGCTCCTGTGTCTATTACTTGTCCTTTTCTATATATAACTGCTCACCTCTCTACAGAGAGGCTTATGTTCTTCCATGTGGAGCTGCCGAAGAGTCTTGATTTCTTCTGAATGCAATAAGAGTTCAATGTTTATAATGTCCGTCAATGGGTTTTCATGCAGAGAGATATATTTTTTTTTTGCAGCTGACTGAATATTTACTATGTGAAAACCCATTGACCTAAGCACCTCAGATGATATCATAAAGGATCATTCTGGATTTTAGAGGGACACTATCCTAAAGATTGGGGAAAGCTGTATGGCAAACCATTGAAACTGAGAAAAGATTTCATCATTTTAGATGTAAAAATGAACACTCGCAGAAATACTTGTGCACCCAAGTTATCCTTATCACTCCAATTCTCTTCATAGAAGCAGAATCTTACATATTTGGTTTGTAAAGAACTTGTATTGACTCAATTACGCTAAGCATATAAAGCTAGAAACGCATCTTTAATGTTAGTGTCCCTTTAAATGACCGATGTCAGATTTCAGGGATCCAGTCCAGTTACCTTGTTGAGTAGGTGGTCAGTTAGCTGCTTGTTGAAGTCACTTTATTGTTCTACAAGTCCCTGCTGTTCCAAAGATCTTATGTTTGGTTTCTATTTTGTGTTGCTCAGAAGCAATAGGCAGATAGAGTATCTGCTCTTCAAGGTTCCTCATACATAGACACAACAAACGTGGCCTGTGTGTTGTTCAGCCTAGGCCGCACATATCCAGAGAAAGGCCCAATCACTCCATACTGTGCGTGTTGGCTGTTATTGTGACTGATATGAGAAAGGGCATTTAACAGTCCATATGTTTAATACACTGTGGTGCACTTGTGGAATTTTTTTATATATATCTATATACTAAAAACAAATGTAGAATAAAAAAATATTTTGAAGATTTGAATAAACTGGTGAAATTAAAATAAACATCATTAATGAAAATCTCCAAATAGTCTACAGTGTCGTTTTGTATCCTTTATCAGAAGCTTAATACTAAAGGTGGCCATACACATTTATAAGACTGTCAACTGGACCTGACAGTTTTAGAGGAACTGGTCAGCAATTTATACGTGTATGGTGGTGTCCTCCCCCAATTGAAGATGTAGAACAGGAAGGGAAGGATTGGATTTAGGCATGCCAATCCTATAACGGAAAGAGGTGCTGCTTCAAACCATGCTGAGGCTGCTGTAATCACCGGACCTTGTTAAAACTGTCACCTCCAAAACACATATTAAACCGTCATCATTACCTTACAGTAGCCCCCAGTGTGTTCCTAATAATGTGTTTCATTCCTCCATCGGTTGGTGCATACTTTAATTAAAAAACTCAGTTTTAATCTCCGTTTTCGCTAGCCTCAGGGTCGGCTTGAAGTCAAGGGGGCAGCGGCCTCCTTGCTTCAAGTCAAGCCCGCCCGCCCCTTACCCGTCCTCCCTTCACTTTGACATCCTGCTGTGAGGCTGGGATCGCGCAAGTCTCGCTCATGCGCGGTGCGCTCGTTGTCACCGGGCGATCCCGGCACCTGCACTCAGCCAGCCGCTTTCCTCTCTGCGCATGCACTGGGCTTTTTCATCGTGCGCGCCTGGCGATTCTGCTCCTCAGCGTCAGCGTGAACACTGGCTTCAGGTGCAGGAGAACGCAAGCCAGTGGTTATGCTGACGCTGAGGAGCAGAATCGCCGGGCGCACGCACGCACCATAAAAGCCTGTCGCATGCGCAGAGAGGAAAGCGGCCGGCTGCGTGACAAGGAGCGCACCGCGCATGCGCGAGACTTGAGTGATCCCATACTCACAGCAGGATGTCAGTCAAAGTAAAGGAAGGATGGGTAAGGGTCGGGCTTAGCTTGACTTGACGCAAGGAGGCCGCTGCCCCCTTGACTTCAAGCTGACTGAAAACAGGGATTAAAACTGCGTTTGTATAAAGTATGCGCCAACCGATGGAGGAATGAAACACATGATTAGGAACATACTGGGGGCTACTGTAAGGTAATGTCAGTTTAATATGTGTTTTGGAGGTGACAGGTTCCCTTTAACTAGCATATTTAGGGTATGGGCACAAGGTTTTGATGTAGTTTTGGAATCCAAAATTAGAAGTGGATCATAAAAGGAGAGAAAGAATAAAGGACATATACTATTTCTCCTATTTGTGGAAACCCCTCCTGGTTTTGGGTTCAGAAACTACATAAAAAAAAAACTCCAAACGTTCTGTATCATAACTTTACAGAAACAAATAGCTTCTTAACTGTTAAGTTTGCGTTATATAGGATTAGAAAAAATGGTTATTTTCTTCCAAGAGCAACACCGCACCTGGCTACAGGTTGTGTGTTATTGCAGCTCAGCCCCCGTTCTCCTGAGCTGAGCTGCAGTACCAGGCACAACCCATTGATAGGTGTGCTGTTTGTGCAAGAAAGCAGCCATTTTTTCTATAGCTCCAACTCTCTCACCATGGGTAAAGTAAAGAGCAGCAGTAATTTAAGTCTCCTAGACGAACCTCTATTGAAATGAATGCATGAATATGTATAATGCTAAAGAACATCATAGACTGCACGTGGAATTTATATAGTGGAAGTGCCTATCCAGTTAGAGGTATTCTTTAAATCTGAATTCTGTATATCTTGCAGAATTTTGGTGCCTATTTCTTAACACAATACAATGTAAGTGAACAGGATTTAACTCCTTAAGGATGGGTGAGTTTTTAATTTTTTCCTATCATCAAAGGCTGCCATGTACTTTTTAATGGTACCAACTGATTTACCAGATTATGTATTGGATAACAGGAACCAGAATGACATGTCAACCTTATTTTGTGGGTCATTTGAAGTATGGCAATACTAAATTTATATAGATTTTATTGTTTTTCCACTTTTAATAAAAATCTTTAAAAACGTTGCTATATTCTGGCGCCCATAACCTTTTTTTTTTTTCTTTGTGTGTGTATAGTTGTAACAAGTAGATTTGTTTTATTAAAAACAAAAGAGATCTACTGACCTGTAAACAATGTCACATATTAATGGAGTACACTTCAACACATCAATAGAGTACCAGTAGAGTCAAAAGTCAGCTTAAAAATCAAGTGGAAAAAGAAAAGACATGAATAGTCGTGCAATTGGTTCTCCAATTACCCATTTAGGGGGTATCCTTTTCAGGGATCTCTCTGCTCATTTCTAACATCAATATCCTGTAGGATCAACCTACCCAGTCTCCCCCTCATCTGCTCCACCAGATACCACTCTGTCAAAGAGAAAGGCTGCATTGTATGTTGTATTTCTGAGTCTGACATATACGTAGCAATAAAACTTTGCCGCTTCTGGAAAAGCCTCTTTGTATGTCTATCTTTGGATCGCATTGTATCTGAGCGCTCAATATCCAACAATTTTTTTTAGTTGTTCCATAATAGTGGAAATTGTAGGCATCTCTTTTTGCAGCCACCTCTACAATATACATCTTCTGGTCACCATGCAGATCGAGTGGAACAGACTGGGCAGAGACCTCCCCGATGCCTCCCCCTCCTCAAAATGAAATAAAAAAAGTTGGGGAAGTAATTCTACCCTGTGCCCCCATATCTCTCTAACCATCCTCGCCACCCTCTCCCAGAGCTGCTTGCTCTTCGGACATGTCCAGAGCCCATGATATAGGTCGGTGTAACTTTTGCCACATTTAGGGCAATATGTTATACGGTCAGGTCTATCTGGATGTGGGGGTATATTAAAACCAAAGATGGTTCTGTATATAATTCGCAATTGAGTATCTCTCCAAGCTTTATTTAGAATATGACTTCTTACCTGCACTCCATCCTATTTGTATTTTCTGATCTATATTCCCGTCTCCTATTTGTTCAGCCCAATTTTTGAATTCCCACTGCCTTTCACTTTGAGTTCTTTCCTTTTCTATTATAAATAGAAGAGACTGACACCTTACCCTCTCCCAGTTCCAGAATTTTATCTAGGATGTTTTGGTTCACTTCTTTGTGCACTACTACTAGATTCGATGTTATAGCTGCTTTAACCTGGGCAATTTGAATATTCTGGAAGGGTCGTAAAGTAAATTTAGCTATCAGCTCCTCACTACAGAGCCGTCTGGGTTCCGAGTCATGAAACGGATGTCTGACTTGTGTGATCCCTTTAGATTTCCACTCTGCAAAGAGGCTATTGGTATGTCCCTGCATGAACTCCGGATTATTCCACAGCTGAAGATGTTTAGATATTCTATAAGATAACCAGTATGTCGCCTCAGTATTCTCCACGTTGCTATAGTATCTTTTATATGTATAGACTGTTTGATCCACACAGGAATGCACTGCAACCTAGCATGTAAGAGCGCCACTAAGGACCAAGGAGCACAGAAACTCATTTCCAAGGACAAAGCCGAATAATGACTGGTCCCATTAATACAATCTGTTATATGTCTAGCCATGCACACCAAGTTTTACCCTCTAATGTTTGGAAAGGCTACCCCAAACTGCTCCCTTGAAGCCATAAGTTTGTGTAATTTAATTCTGGGATGTCTCCAATGCCATTGAAACACTGTAAAGGCTTTTGTTAACTTATTGACCTTAGTATGTTTTAACAGTAAAGGAATAGTCTGTAGGGGGTATAACAATTTGGACACGGACATCATTTTGAGTAGATGATTGTGCCCCATTAATGATAGTGGGAGGTTATGCCACTGTTGCAGTTCTCTTAGAATTTTGGCAATCAATAGAGCATAATTTAGTCTATATATTGGCTCCAAGGTATTTCCTATTTTTATTCCCAGATAGGTAATATAGGAACTAGCTACCGGTATTCCCTCCACATCTGCGACTTGTCCCCCATGGTGTTTACTCTGCATGAAATATACTTCACTTTTTGTATAATTGATTCGGAATCCTGAAAAGGACCCAAGGGCCCTTAATACGTGCATCACTTTTGTCATATCCTTAATAGGGTCCACCATGAATAATACTATATCATCAGCAAATAGTGCTAGTCGCATTGTCTGCTTACCCACTGCCAGTCCTTCAAAGATGTCTGACGAGTCTAAGTATCTGGCCACTGGCTCTATTGCCAGATCAAACAGCAATGGGGACATAGGGCATCCTTGTCTGGTACCCTTCTGTAAGGGAAAAGGGTCAGATAGACACCCTGCAGTACATATCCTAGCCTTAGGGTTCATGTATAATCCTTTAAGAAAGATTCAGAATAGACCTTTAAAACCCATGGTGTCTAGGACCAGATCTAACCATTTCCAAATGACATGGTCAAACGCCTTTTCGGCATCAAATGTTACAATAGCTGAGTTTCTCCCCAGATAGCCCGGTGATCTCGCGACCGACAGCGCCAGCAGTACCTTGCGATTATTAGTGACTGCCGATCTACCCTTAACAAAACCCACCTGTCTAGAGGAGACCAGCGTGGGAAGAATATCTGCTAGCCTATTGGCCAGCAATTTTCAGATCCTGATTTATCAGTGACATTGGCCTATATGAAGGATCCTTCCCCTCCTTGTGTATTAAAGTGGTTCTCCAGGAAATGTAACAATGAAAATACATGTTATTATGAAAAAACTTTTAAATGCCATTAATTATTTATAATGCCTCATTTGGGCTAGGGGACAATCAGTAAAGACGCTATAATGGCTGCTCTTACAAATCCGTCCTGCACCTGACCCTTCAAGACAGCCAGATACAGAACAGAGCTCCATGCGACATCTGATTTCTCAGCGCTATGAGACTGCATTTTTTTGTAAAGATAAAGGTGAGATAAGAGATCTGCTGTGTCCATGTGCTTGAGAAGGCAAGTCGGAGACTGAAGGAAGAAAAGAGGAGCAGACACGCAGAAGGCAGTGTGTTTACCTTATCTAGTCGGCTGAAGTGTTTTCTAATTGCGCTCCCCCCCCCCCCACACACATCAGCGTGTCTGCTCCTCATTCCTCCCCCTTCAGTCTCCGACTTGCCTTCTCAAGCACATGGACACAGCGGATCTCTTATCTCACCTTTATCTTTACACATAGATGTCACATAGAGCTCTGTTCTGTATCTGGCTGTCCTGAAGGGTCACGTGCAGGACGGATTTGTAAGAGCAGCCATTATAGCGTCCTCACTGATTGTCCCCTAGCCTAAATGAGGCATTCTAAATAATTAATGGAATTTAAACGTTTTTTTGTAATAACGTGATTTTTCTGTATTTTCATTGTTACCTTTCCCGGAGAACCCCTTTAAGGTAATGAAGGCTGCATTCATGTGGTCAGATAGTCTGTTCACTTCCACAATGGAAGTGAATAGAGTGGTGAGTACTGGGACTATCTGAGCACTCATTGCTTTATAAAACTCAGAAGAATATCCATCTGGACCTGGAGTCTTTTCGGATGGAAAGGACTTTATGGTTGCCTGGATCTCCATTGCTGTTATTGGGGCAAACACGGCAGTGGAGGTGGCTTATATGCTTCGTAATAGTGAGATCACAGATGTCCATGCAAGCACCATGCATTGCGCATTACACAAGTCTGGATGGTGGTCTGAAAAAAGGTGAAGAAGCCTTGACTTCAATATTATTATAAGAAGTGTTGGCTCGAGTTTGCGAAAATGTACGAACAGGTTAAGATTGGAAACAGGTAATTTGGAGTGATGAGATGAAAGTCAGTAGACTGGGCTCTGATAGGTGCAAATGAGTCTGGAAGGGAAAAGGGGGCTAACTGATCTAGAAATTGAAGCAACTGACAAGTTTGGCGGAGAAAGCCTAGTGAGATATGAGGTTGTTTCACAGCGAAAGGCGTTGGATACTTGAACAGGATCGATGGTGGTCTTAATATAATATGTAAGTATCCTACAAGACGAGTTACTTTGTAACATAGTGTTCCAACAGGACATCGACCTGAAGCATACGGGCGAAGGAATGCTTCAATGACAATGACCTAGAGGTGCAGGATAGGCGCTGCCAGACATCACTCGAATTGAACACTTGTAGGTAGAGTTGAAGAAAAAGCTGTATTCATACCCAAGTGAGCGAACCAGTATGTACCAACATTACCAGCGTGTAGAAGAGACTTAGGAACAGATTTCGGTCAAAACATGCCTGAATCCGATTGAGATGACAAGAATCTGCTTAACTAATCATATGCTAAATAGTTGCAAGTCCAATTTGGACTCATGCATAACGTAAACCAGACGGATCCGTTATGCGGCCCATAAACTTCTACTATAACGGAATGCCTCTTAACGGCATTTCATCATAGAATTGCGTTATGGCCCGTGGTACCGGAATCCATAACAGAATTGCCAGAAAACTCATTACTTCCTTCTCCACCCAGGGAGGCGTTCCTGCCCGGGAAGCACACAGGTTTTAGGTTGTCACTAGAGATGAGTGAATTTCCTCTTATGAAATTCGTTCACACTTTGTTTGGTGGTAAAAGGTGAATTGCATTATGTATTCCGTTACCACGGACCATAACGCAATTCTATAACGGAATGCCTTTAGAGGATTTACGTTATTCATTCCGTCATAAGAGGTCTAACGGAATCCATAACACAATTCACCTTTTACCACCATACGAATTGTGAACGAATTTCAAAATATGAAATCCACTCATCTCTAGTTGTCACATTTGACCACGGCATCTGAGCGGTTAAATGTAATGCCGATTGCGGACATTAGCCATTGTTGTGTGAAACAGCAGTCACCTGGTCATTATGGCACTTGCTCTGCTCCGAAGTGGGCGCCATCTTTAAAGACCCGACATCTACAGATGTCGGGAAGGGGTTAAATTCACATTAGTAGATAATAAGAGAGAGATTGTATGGGTGCTGTCATAAGGAACTCCTGGAAATCAAATTACCAGTAAGGCCCCTTTCACACGAGCGAGTATTCCGCATGGGTGCAATGCATGATGTAAAACGCATTGCGCCCTCACGGAATCCGGACCCATTCATTTCAATAGGTCGCTGTACATAAGCGTTGGTTTTCACGTATCACTTGTGCGTTGCGTGAAAATCGCAGTAAGTTCTATATTCTGTGATTTTCAGGCAACGCAGGCCCCATAGAAGTGAATGGGGCTGCGTGAAAATCGCATCGCATCCACAAGCGGATGCGATGCGTTTTTCACGGATGGTTGCTAAGAGATGTTGTTTTTATCATGCACGTGCAAAACTCATTAAATCGCATTGAACCCGCACGATAAACTGAACAAATGAACGAGATCGCAAAAAAAACCTGAATGTACTTGTTTGCGAAATCGGACCTAATCCGCTCACGCTCGTCTGCAAGGGGCCTAAGTCTACTTCCAATTTTTAAGTTCTTCCCTCATAAAAGCACCATAGGAGCATTACCAGATTACAACTCCTTGGTGGGATTCATTGTTTTTCACTCTTCATCTCTGCGTTACGTAAAATTCTCAGCGTGTTCTATATTGTGTGTTTTTCGCGCAGCCCTGGTCCCATAGAAGTTAATGGTGCTTCTGTGAAAAACACATTGCAACCGGATGCAAAACGTTTTTCACTGATGGTTGCTAGGAGATGTTGTTTGTAATTCTTAATTTTTTTTTCACGTGCATGAAAAATGCATCAAAACTGATAGCATCCGCATTAAAAAAAAAAAATCTGAACCACTGAATGCAATCACCTAAGGGTCCATTAACACGTCCGTAGAATGGGTCCAGAACAGTTCCGCAATTATAAGGAACGGGTGCGGCCCCATTCATTTTCAAAGTGGCTGGAAAAGATGCGGACAGCACACAGTGTGCTGTCCGCATCCGCATTTCCGGTCCGCGGCCCCGAACATCCGGTCCGCAGCTCTGCAAAAAATAGAGCATGTCCTATTCTTGTCCGCAGCCGCGGACAAGAATAGGAATCCCCTTTTAAGTGGCGGCGATGTGCGGCGTCAGTGTTTTGCAGTCCGCAATTTGCGGACTGCAAAACACTACGGCTGTCTGAATGGAACCTTAGAACGGTTACTAGACCTGTGTGATAACATTTAAATCTAACAACCAGTCCTGATTAACCCCTTCCCGACTGCCCACTGGATATATATACGTGCTATCTGCACATACCCCGTGCAGATAGCACGTATATAAACGTTCAGGCTGGGATTAAAACTCTCGCAATCTAGCAGGAGCAGGTCGAGTCCTGTTTGTCAGACACAGCGGTGACCCTGAGGAGAAGGCAGGAGCGGTTTATTACCGCTTCTGCCTTCTCCTATGCCAGCAGAAGAGCGGTACCCGATTGCAGGGAGGGAGATCAGGAAGCAGCCAAGCCACTCCCCCTGTTAGCTCCTGTGGATGCCCCAGTTACAGTGGAAACAGTGGAAAAAAAAAAAAAAGTCAGTGTCCTCCAGAGTTCTTTTAATGACCTCCTGGGGGACATATTATGTGCCAAAAATAAATGAAAATATAAGTAAAAAAAAAAAAATCTACAATACCGTCGCTAACAGAAACCGTCACCATAGTCATCCTGTTCACGTTATATATTATAACAATTGTCACAAAATCGTTGCAATAATTCGTTTTTCTGTCAGTTTTAATATTAAAAAAAATAAAAAGCGATAATAAAAAAATTACTTTTTAAATAAGAATTAGCGGTTTTGCTTAAAAAAAAAAAAAACATGCTAATAAAAAGTCCTGAGTGTCAAGTAAAAAACATTGCAAAAATTGTTTTTGTAGTAAAACAAATAAGTTAGGGTCACTAAACCACCACGTGCACAAAATCATAAAAAGTTGCCTGGTCATGAAAGGGTTAAAGAACAGGCGGTACTGTCACCTGAGCTACACAATTTGATCCAAACACAAATTCCCAATTCAGGGGTGTGGAAATTTAAAAAAAAAAAAATACTTGTCGAAGGACTAAAGCGGAGACTCAATCTACTTGTCCTGAACTTCTACTGTATGGGGGCGGGGGCCACAAGGAGACTTTCTACTGTAGGGGGGCGGGGGCCACAAGGAGATGTTCTACTGTATGGGGGCAGGGGCCACAAGGAGACGTTCTACCGTATGGGGGCGGGGGCCACAAGGAGACTTTCTACTGTATGGGGGCAGGGGCCACAAGGAGACGTTCTACTGTATGGGGCGGGGCCACAAGGAGACGTTCTACTGTATGGGGCGGGGGCCACAAGGAAATGTTCTACTGTATGGGCGGGGGCCACAAGGAGACGTTCTACTGTATGGGGCGAGGGCCACAAGGAGACATTCTACTGTATGGGGCGGGGGCCACAAGGAGACATTCTACTGTATGGGGCGGGGGCCACAAGGAGATGCTCTACTGTATGGGGGTGGGGGCCACAAGGTGACGTTCTACTGTATGGGGCGGGGGCACAAGGAAACGCTCTACTGTATGGGGCGGGGGCCACAAGGAGACGCTCTACTGTATGGGGGTGGGGGCACAAGGTGACGTTCTACTGTATGGGGGCAGCCACGCCATACTTGGGCAGTGAATCCCTTTAATGTATAATATATACATTAAAGGGATTCACTGCCCCAGTATGTCATGTACATTAAAGTGATTCACTGCCCCAGTATAGTATATACTATATTGCATACTGGGGCAGTGAATCCCTTTAATGTATATGCCATACTGGGGCAGTTCAGCAACCCCTCCCCTCCCCGGGCGACCCGGCAGCTCACCCAGGGGAGTCACCACACACTACCTGCTGCCACCATGTGAGGAGACAGGAGCTCCCACTACTGGTTCAGCCACTGACTGCCTGACTCGCTCTTCTGCTGGGAGCTGACTTCCGTCCCGCGGCGCACTCCTTTGATCATGACTTCCGGCCTGCACAGGAGCGATGTTCACAGAGCGGTAAGCAGCCCGGACGTGCTGCCGGGCTGTGTATAAGAGGAGAATCCGGCGCCACCCTAGCCCTGCTACTTGCCCGCAGGACTAAGCTACCTGCCCAAACTACCTGCCCGGCGCCCGGAACTGCATGTCCCAGGCGTCGGGCGATAGGAATTCCACACCCCTGCAATTAATGTAATTATTCACACAAAGCAAGCTACAGGTTGTTAGGCCCCTTTCACACGAGCATGACGGATTAGGTGACACTCGCACTATTTTGCAAGCAAGTTCAGTCAGTTTTTTCCACGTGAGTGCAAGCGTTTTGATGCGTTTTTCACGTGTGATAAAAAAAAAACTGAACATCTCCTAGCAACTATCAGTGAAAAACGCATTGCATCCGCACTTGCTTGCGGATGCAATGCATTTTTCACGCAGCTTCATTCAGAATATACAACATGCTGCGATTTTCACGAAACGCAGAAGTGATGCGTGAAAAACAGCGCTTATGTACACAGACCCATTGAAATGAATAGGTCAGGATTCAGTGCGGGTGCTATGCGTTCACGTCACGCATTGCACCCACGCGGAACACTCGCTCGTGTGAAAAAGGCCATAGACCTAGAAAAGATCTAGCTCAGCAAACCAGAATGGTGGTTGTTTCTCAATAAAATCAAGGGAAGAATTCAAACTCTTGAGCCAACCAGCCTGCCTGACCACCTGCATAGAATTGTAGTATATGTGCTGCCAAAGCAAACACCAATATTGTCATGCAGCTTCTGCCAACCCTGCATACGAAGCTGTGGTAAGGAGAGGGGAATCGCCCCCATTCCAGCTGCTGACTGTTTCAAGTGCACCGAGGCTCAATCCTGCTGAACCCATAGCAATCAATAGTAACCACCAGAATATATTGGATACCGCTGACATAATGCTGCCAGTGTTATCCAAGACATTCCAGAACTGTAAGGGTTACTTAGCATCATAAATCAATATAATGCTATGTGACCCTGTCAGTGCTGGGAGCTGCACTGTGGACTTGCAGCATGACACACGCTCATCTGCGAGCCCTTGAAAAGTGCACTCTCAAAACCTATATATTTCCTGAAAGCCGACAACCTGATGATTGTAGTTGCCATCACATACCGCTGACAACCGTGTCCACCTTTAAGTAACTGTGAGAAACAGAAATTGTTTTTAAAAACAAATGTTTGCACCCACCTCGACACAGAGGTTTACACATAAAAACCAAAGTAAATGTTGTATATTAAGGTGTGCAAATTTATATACGATCTGGATGAACAGTTTGGGGGGGAGGCGGTTGTGTAGGCCGATTACTTCTGGCATATCTCAGGCTACATTTCAGGCTCTAGTCATGGTATATTGTGAGTTAGAGCACTTAGAAATTAGGTTAGGAATAAGAGTCCATTCACATGTCCGTAAAATGGGTCCGCATCCGTTCCGCAATTCAGAGGAACGGGTGCGGACTCATTCATTCTTAATGGGGACAGAAAGGATGCGGACAGCACACATTGTGCTGTCCGCATCCGCATTTCCGGTCTGTGGCTCCCGAAAAAAATAGAACATGTCCTATTCTTGTCCGCAATAGCGGACAAGAATAGGCATTTCTATAGGGATGCCGGCCCGGTGTATGGCGGATCCGCAATACACTACGGATGTGCAAATGGACCCCAAAGCCTATTGCACACGACCGTATGGCTTTTTCAGTATTTTGCGGTCCGCAATAAGCGGATCCGAAAAAAATACAGATGACGTCCGTGTGCATTCTGTTTTTTTCAGAACGGAACAGCTGGCCCCTGATAGAACAGTAGTACGGGGAAAAAAAAAACGTTTGTGTGCAAGAGGCCTAAAAGTTACAGTCATATGTAGCTTTCACCGAGATAGCTCTGGGGGCTCTAACTCAAGATATATCCAGATATATTTGGTCTTGTTTTAAGGCCTTATGCACACGACCGTGTGTTTTGCGGTCCGCAAAAAAAAAGGATGACATTCCGTATGGATTTTATTTTAGTGTTCATACCCTATTTTTTTTGCAGAACGGAAAAACGGACATACGGAAACGGAATGGACACGGAGTCCTTTCCTTTTTTTTGTGGACCCATTGAAATTAATGGTTCTGCATATGGTCTGCAAAAAAAACGTAATGGACACGGAAAGAAAATACGTTCGTGTGCATGAGGCCTAAAGCAGAGAATATCAGCTTTTGGGATCATGCACACAGCCATTGCTCGGAGGTTCCGCATGGTTTCTGCAGACAGATCCAGACCCTTTCAACTTGAATGTGTCCATGATCCATCCACACTGCAAAAAAAATAAAAATAGAACTTTTTTTTTTTGCGGTGCAGAGGCACGGAGATAAACAACACGGAAGCACTTCGTAGTGCTTCTGTGCCTCCGTTCCGCACCGCCTAGATTGCACACCAATTCAAGTAAATGGGTTTGCACCTGTAATGCGGTGAGCACACGGCTGATGCCCGTATATTGTGGACCTGCTGTTAGTGGGCTGCAATACAGGCCTGGCCGTGGAACATGTTCTAATATTTTGGCGGTGAGGTAGCATGGGGAGAAACAACACAGAAGCACTCCATTCCGCACCGCACCTTCAGGATTGCAGACCCATTTGCGTTAATGTGATGTGAGCACGCGGCCAGTACCCGTATAATGTGGACCAGGCCAGGGCATGAGCTTGGACTATCTATACTTGGACTATTTTTCTCCAATATGAAAAGGATCTGAAAGAAGTGTGACAAATACAAAATAGAAGAAATTGAGAAAGGAGCAAATACTTTTTCATAGCTCACACTCACATACCATTAAAAGAGTTTTCTAAAATTTTAATACTGATGACTAGTGATGAGTGAAGAGAGCTTCGGATGTTACATCCGAAGTCCCTTCATTCAAAATTCTGTACAGTATTAAAATGTATAGGCTCTGATGAGCCAAACTTAGTTAGTTATTCACAAAGTTGCGCTGACTTTGTTTAGGCAAAATTAGTTTCAGCTGGAGTCGCATGAGATTTCGGTGAATAAATTCGGTAATCACTTCATCTTTAAAAACATTTCAAAATATCAATCCAAAGTCCGGATTGATCAACTCTGCTTCCAAATTTTAGGTGTTTTTAAAGACGTAGAAGTGATTTCAGATATCATTCACCGAAGCCTCGCGTGACTTCAGGTAAAACAAATTTTGCCTCCATTGAGGCAATAAATTTTAATGCTGTACAGAGACAGGTCTCTATACAGCATTAAAACGAAGCGTTTAAACTTATCAACTTCTGATCTGTCAACTCATCGCTCGCATACCGGAGAGCAAACTGCAGCATGCTGCGGTTTTATTTCTATCATGGGATGCGTAGCAAGACGGATCTGTCGTCACCCACAATGCAAGTCAATGGGGACATTGACTTTCAGTGGAGTTCATGACAGATCTGTCTTGGCCAAGTTAAAGATAATAAAACCGGATCCGTTCAGAACGGATGAAGATTGTTGTATTATCAGTAATGGAAGTGTTTTTGCTGAACCCTGCCGGATCCAGCAAAAACGCTAGTGTGAAAGTAGCCTTAGGCTCAAGTCTAGTCATTAGTATTTGATCGGTATGGGTTCGACATCCAGGACCTCCACTGATAGCTGTCTGAGAAGGCAGCGGTACTCCTGTGAGTGTTGCAGCCTTTTCACAGCTTACCAGGCACAGCACCATACATTGTATATCAGCTGTACTTAGTATCACACTCATGATCAGTCCCATTCACTTATATATGAGGCTGAGCTGCACCTAGGCCGCGTGACATGAACGCGCCCAGACTAGGCATAGGGAAAGCTGCGAGAAGGAGTGCTAGTGCCTTCTTGTACAGCTGATCGGCTGGGGTCGTGGGTGTCAGACCCCCACCGATCAGAAAAATCATCAGTATTAAAATCTTAGAAAACCCCCTTTAGTGTACAGCATAAAAAAAAAAAAATTTACTTTGTGAATGTTTAAGTCCTCAGCATACCCTATTGGATGGATATGCTGTGGCCAAATCTGTATGTACCACCTTCCTTCAGATTTTCAGGCCATCATGTAGCAGTACAGAACGGATCCTATTTTTTTCTCAGTTTGCGGACAATAGCCATTTCTAGAAAGAAACTGTGGCATGCACATTGACGATATTTGTATGCGGTATATCTGCAAATTTGTGGACCACAATATGAAGACAGGCATGTGCATGAGGCCTAAAGATCTAATGTCATTAGGATATGCCCCCATTGTCCGATAGGTGCGGGTCCCACCTACACTGAGAATGGAGGCCTGAAAGCTGTGCAGCCTCCTTCCATTCATTTCGCTGGCTCGGCTATTTCCATTGGCCCCATAGAAATTATTGGGAGTAGCAGTGCGCTCACATTCAGTACTAGGGGAAGAGCGCTTGGTGGTGGCCGGACCCGGTGAAACCCAGGGTCCTCCGGCCACCACCTTCCTGACTCCGTTCTCAGAGGTGGCAGCTGAAGACATCCGTGTTGGTCCCATGTTCATATGTGCCTGCATTCCTGATAAAAAAAAAAAAAAAAAAAAAAAAAGGTGTTCCAATATATGCTAATAAGGCTCTAGGAGCAACAGGGGCGTTTTTGTTACCCTAGAGCAGGCATCCTCAAACTGCGGCCCTCCAGCTGTTGCAAAACTACAACTCCCAGCATGCCCGAACAGCCTACAGCAGGGAATTGTGGGAGTTGTAGTTTTACAACAGCTGGAGGGCCGCAGTGTGAGGATGCCTGCCCTAGAGGCTCTGCTCTCTCTGCAACTGCCTCACCCTCTGCACTTTGACAAGGCCAGGCAGTGCAAACCTGACCCTGTCAAAACTGAAGAGGGAGCAGCTATTTCAGAGAGAACAGAGCCTCTAGGAGTAACGGTCACACCCTTGTTGCTTCTAGAGGTTTGTTTGCATATATTAAAACTTCATTTCTCTCAGGAATGCGGCACACATGAACATGGGACCAACACAGATGTCTTCAGCTGCCAAGCGACATATAACACGGCAGGCAGTTTCATAGGCACAGATCTGACAAATGCCCTTTAAAGTAATCAAACTATAGTACTGGCAAAAAGCTAATTTTAATAAAAGGAAGGTAAGAAACTTTATTTAGAAAAATTTGGATCTGACATGGATGCAAAATAACTGTCAAGAAACAAGTACTGATTAGAGAAGAGATCCTTGTAACAAATGTTTAAAAAAAAAAAAAAACACACACCGCAAAAAAATAAAATAAACTGTGGTATTTACATCCATAACCATAAGTGGTTATGGATGTAGTATGGGGACAAATGCAGTATGGATAGTGTCAAACTGCTGCTAGAAAGGGGGGTGGGGGGGAATTGTTGCAAAGCTACGTGTCCACAGCAAGGCATCCAGAGTGCTCTATGCTCCATTACATTTTTTCTTAGTTTGGATCAGAGACTCAAGACCAAATAAATAAGAAAGTGATTTAGTCCATAACTTCTGGTGCAGATCACATGAAGTATTCCTGCTTTCCTTCACCCGAGTCACTGTTCACTTGTAAAGCCTTGTGTGCCTCCACCTCCTCGTCTGTCTCGTGGGTTCGGTAGCTGCCCTTGTGTTTGTACAAGTAGACTGCAGCCAGCGCCAGCACAATCAGCAATGTTAAGAAGACAGCAGCTATTACACCTAGAAGAAAAAGGCAGATTACAGCACTGAATATAAAGGGCAACCCTACTACATATCAGCTACAGTAACTGGAGAAGAAAAGTGTGCATTTCGGTTTGCAGTCCCATTTAGGTGTATGGGGCTGACAGAGGGCCGTGTCATCCCCATCCCTTAGGCCCCTTTCAAACAAGCGAGTTTTCCACGCAGGTGCAATGCGCGACGTGAACGCATAGCACCCGCACAGAATCCTGACCTATTAATTTCAATGGGTCTGTGTACATGAGCGTTGTTTTTCACGTATCAGTTCTGCGTTGCGTGAAAATCGCAGCTCTGATCCTATAGAAGTGAAAGGGGCTGTGTGAAAAACGCATTGCATCCGCTAGCAAGTGTGATGCGTTTTTCACTGATGGTTGCTAGGAAATGTTTGTAAACCTTCAGTTTATCACGCGCGTGAAAAACACATCAAAGCGCATTGCACCCGTGCGATAAAAACTGAACTAAACGCTATCGCAGGCAAAACTGAATGGCTTTGCCTGCGAAATCGCACAGTTTTCACTGAACGCACCCGGACACGCTCATGTGAAAGAAGCCTTACAGTCGTCCAGCCACCCTTCCCCCAAAAACAAAAACCCTGTGGTTTAGGCTAGATTCACACGACCATATGCGTTCTGCGGTCCCGCCAAAAAACAGATGACATCGTTTTTTGTTTTTTTTGCAGATCCATTGCAACACTGCCTGAATAGGACATGTTCCATTATTTTTTTGCAGGGCTACAGAACAGACATACGGATAGAACACGCTGTGATGTCTGCATTTTTTTGGGACCCATTGAAATAATTGGGTCTGCATCCTATCTGCAAATGGAACGGACACAAAATACGTTCGTGTGAATGTAGCCTATGGCCTCTTGCACATGACCGTATGGCTTTTTCAGTATTTTGCAGTCAGTTTTTAACGGATCTGTTCCTTTTTTTGTTTCTGTTGGATAGTTCTGCAAAATAGTCTCCTTATGCAGGAGAGGACTACCCTGCATAATGGAAACGGGGCGGCTCTGTTATGCAGGCCATGAATAGAATTCTGACAGAATGAATAACGGAATGCCTCTAAATGCATAGAATTGAGGTATGGTCCATGATAACTGAATCCAAAACGCAATTCTGCTTTTACCACAAAACGAATTTCAAAATATAAAAATTCGCTCATCTCCAGTGGCGAATAAGCAAAGAGCAGCAATTGTCTTTTTTTTTACAGCGTTCACCGTATAGGATAAAATCACATAACTGCATAGTGCAGGTAATTATGGACATGACGATACCAAATACAGAGATTTTATTCTTGCAAATTTTATTTTTTTTAATTTAAAAGAACATTTAAATAAAATTTTTTAACTTTAATCATTTAATAGTCCCACAAGGCGTTTATATTAGAATCTTTTTTCTAAAATACGTTACACTATTCTTATAGTACAATGCATTTTATGTCAGTGCTACACTGACATTGACCAGCAGGCAGCGCCAAAAGTGCTGGAGGCATCAGCACCTCGCAATCTCATTTGCATGGTGCCAATGGGAGTAAAAAGGCAGAGCCCCAGTCTAAGGCCCCTTTCACACGGGCGAGTTTTCCGCGCGGGTGCAATGCGTGAGGAGGACGCATTGCACCCGCACTGAATCCGGACCCATTCACTTCTATGGGGCTGTGCACATGACAGTTGATTTTCACGCATCACTTTTGCGATGCGTGAAAATCGCAGCATGCTCTATCTTCTGCGTTTTTAACGGAACGCAGGCCCCATAGAAGTGAATGGGGATGCGGGAAAATCGCAATCATCCGCGGATGCGTTGCGATTTTCCCGCATGGTT
The DNA here is from genome assembly GCA_033119425.1 of Bufotes viridis. NCBI lineage: Eukaryota > Metazoa > Chordata > Amphibia > Anura > Bufonidae > Bufotes > Bufotes viridis. The sequence goes on along the minus strand of CM065591.1, from coordinate 438,552,146 downwards.
GCTATGCACCCATCGGGATGTGTAACCGGTTCAGTATTATTTCACATTATAACAGTTATAATGTGAAATAATACCCTTGGCCATCTTCCTAATGTAGAACCCGGTGCTGAATGGGTTAAAAATAATAAACTAATCATAACTTACCTGGTCCATTTGATCGCGAAGCCCGGCCTCCTCTCCGTTAGCTTGCTACTAGGTAAAGGACCTGTGATGATGTCACAGCATCACATGGCCCAATCACATGCTCCATCACCATAGTTTATTATTTTTAACCCAATTTCGGACCCGAACATGCACTTCTGTGAAGTGCAGGTTCGGGTCTGGGTACCAAAAGTGCTGATTTTTCTCCCGCGCGTGCAAAACGCATGACAGCGCTTTGCACTCGCAGGGAAAAATCGCGGCGATTCCCGCAACGCACCCGCACTGTTTGATGGAGACGCCCGGATAGGATGCGGGTGCGTTGCGGGAATATGCGGAATTTTTCCACGCGGGTGCAAACGTTTGTAATGCGTTTTGCACGCGCTGGGGAAAAACGCCATGTTTGGTACCCAGAACCGAACTTCATCACTGAAGTCCGGTTTCAAGTAGAGCAGGCATGCTCAACCTGTGGCCCTCCAGCTGTTGCAAAACTACAACTCCCAGCATGCCCGAACAGCCTACAGGTCTCAGCCTACAGCAGGGCATTGTGGGAGTTGTAGTTTTACAACAGCTGGAGGGCCGCAGGTTGAGCATGCCTGAAGTAGAGTATTCTGGAGACTTATTTTCCCTTATAACATGGTTATAAGGGAAAATAATAGCATTCTTAATAAAGAATGCTTAGCAAAATGAAGAGGAAGGGGTTAAAAATACTAAAAGTTAACTTACCTTAGCCACTTGATCGCGTAGTTGCGATCTGTCTTTTCTGGCTTCAGCTAACAACTAAAGGACCTGTGATGACATCACATCACATGGTCCATCTTACCATGGTGATGGACCATGTGATGTGACGTCATCACAGGTCCTTTAGTTCTTAGCTGATGCAGGGAAAGAGGACAGATCGCAACTACGTGATCAAGTGGCTAAGGTAAGTTAACTTATTATTTTTAACCCCTTCCTCTTCATTTTACTATGCATTCTTTATTAAGAATGCCATTTTCCCTTATAACCATGTTATAAGGGAAAATAATAAAGATCTGGTCCCGTTGCTAAGCAACCATGCGGGAAAAATTGCACTGCATCCGCACTTGCTTGCGGATGCTTGCGATTTTCCCACAGCCCCATTCACTTCTATGGGGCCTGCGTTGCGTGAAAAACGCACAATATAGAGCATGCTGCGATTTTCACGCAACGCAGAAGTGATGCGTAAAAATCACTGCTCATGTGCACAGCCCCATAGAAATGAACGGGTCCGGATTCAGTGCGGGTGCAATGCGTCCTCCTAACGCATTGCACCCGCGTGGAAAACTCGCCCGTGTGAAAGGGGCCTAAGTGCTGCAAACATCTCCCATACAATGAAGAGCGGGGGCTCGGCTCGCCCATGAGAGCCGTGCTCCTGCTCCAACAGGCAGGAGCGCTAATCAGGGCCATTAACCCTTTGGCCTCATGCACACGACCGTATGTGTTTTGCGGATCCGCAAAAAAAAAAAAAATTATGGCTTTTTTTTGGGGCGGCTCCATTGTAATAATGCCTATCCTTGTCCACAAACTAGAAAAAGATAGGACACACTATTTTTTTTGCGGGGCTACGGAACGGACACACTGATGCGGACCCATTGAAATGAATTGGTCCGCATCCCATCAGCAAAAAAAAGGAATGGACAAGGAAACAAAATACGGGCAGGTGCATGAGCCCTTTACATGCTGCAGACAATGACACTCACATATAAGCAATTACAGATGGAACAGACTCCCTCTGTATCCAATCGGCACCCCGCAAATGATTGCAGGGTGCTGATGCCTTCAGCATTTCGCAGCAGGCTGCCCCTCTCTGGCGCTGCCTGCTGGTCAATGTCCGTATAGCACCGACATAAAATGCATTGCACTATAGGAATAGTGTAATGCATTTTAGAAGCAAATCAGCTAATACCTCCCAGCAGGCTGCACCAGAGGCGCGGCCTGCTGGTCAGTGTGCGTACGGCACAGACATTAAAATCCATTGCATCTGAATAGTGCAATGAATTTTTGAAGCAACCAAAAGATCGCCCCCCTCCTTTTCCCCTCAAATTAAAATATAAAATATTCCATCTTCAATTTATTTTTTTTATTATATATATGCGCATTTTGGGATGCAAAGATACCAATGATGAATGTCTTCAGAAGGCCCAAGAGGAGTGGGAGTAGTAGTAGTGGTTGGTGGGAGTTTGTCACCAAAGTGCAGCACTTCCAGTAAATGACCACTCCGATGCACCGGTCACAACTGACCATGGCATCCAAACGGTTTAACCCTAGGTACACACCTAAGCGTTCTTCAGCGCGTTCAAACGCGCTGTAAAACGCACATGTGGAAAGCCATGCTTCCCTATGGGCATGGTTCACATTTGGGTGTTTTACAGCGCGTTTGAACGCGCTGAAAAACGGCAAACGGTGTCGCTTCAGCATGAGCTTCTTTTGGGCGTTTTAGCGCGCCTATGGACCATGCTGAAATAGGGGAGAATCACTGAATCGCGCGTATGATGCGCGTTTCTTAGTTACGAAAACGCGCATCCAAAAACACGCGTAAAACGCGCGATTCAGAAACGCTTAGGTGTGTTCCCAGCCTAAAGGTCTGAACAGCATAGTCTCTGCCATTGGTGTCTGCTGTCACTCGGCAGCTGTTTAATACCTTTAATGGCTGTACATGTATGGTGGATGTCAGGAAAGTATATTAAATAAAAAAAATAACAAAATAAAAAAACACCCCATTCCTGGTTTTTGCTCACAATCACTGATGGAAGTCACTGACCAAACAATGTGAAAATGAATGCTTAAGGGTACTTTCACACTTGCGTTGGTGCGGATCCGTCTGTTTATTTGCACGGATCCGCACCTATAATGCAAACGTTTGTATCCGTTCAGAACGGATCCGTTTGCATTAGTTTTAAAGAAAAAGTACAAAGTCCAAAACGGATCCGTTTTGAATTACATTGAAAGTCAATGGGGAACGGATCCGTTTTCAAATGCATCATATTGTGTCATTGAAAACGGATCCGTCCCCATTGACTTACATTGTATTTCAAAACGGATCCGTTCGCCTCCGCCTCTTCAGACGGACACCAAAATGCTGCATGCTGCGTTTTGGTGTCCGCCTCAAAAACAGAATAGAAGCGGAACGGAGCCGAACTGATGCATTCTGAGCGGATCCTTATCCATTCAGAATGCATTGGGGCTGAACTGATCCGTTTTGGACCGTTTGTGAGAGCCCTAAAAAACGGATCTCACAAACGGAATCCAAAACGCTAGTGTGAAAGTACCCTTAGCTGGATTTAGCCCTCCCCAACCCCCCCACCCCCACCCGAGCTTTACATCCAAACGTTTGCTTCCGTTTCTTCAGACAGAATACCATGCTGTTCTGTCCAGCAAAATAGATGGAAATAAATGAAAAGCAGTTCAATATCCAAGCAGGAATCCTTCACAGAAGCAAATGTACCAGACGCAGTATGTTTGACTACTGTTGTAACCACCAACAAAAACCTCAATGTGGGGGCCACATAGTGTGAACACTCCCTAAGCAGGAGAGTTACATTACAGATAAAATGAGGACCTTTAAGAGGGTATTCCAGATTTTGTTTATAGAATAGGAAATCATACAATTTTCTAATATACATGTATTTAAAAATTCAGCATACATACCTCTTTTTAATTGACCACCTATATGCAGTGAGATGGTATAGCCATTGTATATGTAATGCATCCATGGCATCAGTCATGTGAAACACATCATATAATCCCTGACATTCGGTAAGCACAGCAGTGTTACATGACATATGTGCTGCGTTAGCCATTTATATGGCTGCCTGTTTCCAGGTGATTTTTAAAATGGCTGCCAGTCTCTAGGCCATATTGATTAGTGTAGCTACAATGCTTAATCCAAAGTCGCTTCATTCAAAACTTAGGAATAAGGCCCCATGCACACGACCGTTGTTTGTTTCCGTGTCCGTTCCGTTTTTTTTCACGGATAGGATGCTTCCCCATTCATTTCAATGGGTCCGTCAAAAAATGCGGATGGTCAACCGTTTTCGTTCCGCTTCCGTGATCAGTGTTTTCATTCCGTCAAAAAAATTGTGCATGTCCTATTTTTTTCACGGTCACGGACAAGGATAGGCATTTTTACAATGGATCTGCCATAAAAATCGGATCCGTCAAAAAAAACGGTCCGTCATCCGTTTTTTTTGACGGACGCGAAATTTCAAGGAGGAGCGGACGCGGAGGCAGGCAACGGTTGTGTGCATGAGGCCTAATACTGTACGTAGAATCGCCTCCATATGGTATTAGAATGCATGGGCTCGGATGAGTCGAAGTAAGTTATTCACGAAGTCGCACGTGACTTTGTTGAATGACTTTGGTAGTTAAAGTGGAAATCCACTTTAAAAATCAATTACCGGAGTTATTCAACCAAATCACATGTGACTTGGTGAATAACTTACTTTGGCTCATCCAAGCCCATACATTCTAATACCATATGGAGGCGATTTTACGTACAGTATTATTCCTAAGTCTTGAATGAAGCGACTTTGGATTAAGCATCAGAAGCTTTTAGCTCAACACCGATATTGATATTAAAGTGTAATGTAAAAAATGCACAAAGATCACTTCTACACAATGAGACGTGATGAGATGCTGCTGAAGGTAGTAATACTGTATATAATGTATATGTTCAGCTGCTCAATACACCATTATTCACCTGTTCGATACCCTGGCAGTCTACTGAAAGCAAGGTCACACGACACATGTGAGGATCACATGAATGACACCATCTTTAGTCCTCTCCAGCTCTCATATGGATGGATTTTACAGAACTAAAATTGGCCATACCATTTTTTCTTCTTTAGAGATAGGTTACTGTGTGGATATAATTAAAGGTTTGCATTTCAAATAGATGTATATTAGAAAATTGTTCAACATCCTATAAAAATAACTGGAATCATGAAAACCGGAAACCATCGTTAAAACATGGCCAATCTGTTACTCAAGTACAAACATCTAGGTCCAACATTCGTGTTGAGCGAACTTGTTTTTTTTTTAAGTTCTGTGTCCAAAGTTCGGGTTCTTGAAGAATCAAGTTATGGATTCCGCTACCACGGACCATAACGGAATTTGGAATCCATAACGGGATTCTTCGAGAACCCGAACCTTGGACACAGAACTTAAAAAACAAGTTCGCTCAACACTATCCAACATCTCCACCGGTTTTGGAATTGTAGAACTCCAGGATTTGAGTCCATTACCTCCAACGAGAGCTTTATCAAAACTGTCCATGCCAGATGAAGAGCTTGTGGTTTCCTTCATGTCTGGTGGAGATTGCCCTAAATAAAAAAAAAAAAAAAAATTATTATAATTTTGAGACCAGTTACATAGGACACAATATTTTTGGGAGTAATTACCAAAAATTCAAACCCTGCACCTTCAGATTAGGGCCACTAGATGGGCATATGGTACTATTGTAAGCCAGTGGATCATAAACTGAAAAGACTTGCACTGTTTTGGTATAAAAACTGAAACAAAATGCATTGCACTATAGGACTATAGCGGAGCAGTTGCCCATACCTGACAGTTAGGTTGCATGTTAAAAAATTTTGGCAAGTCCACCTGGTGCACGCATTGGGGAGATTTATCAAGAGTGGTGCAAAGGAAAACTGGCTTACCTGCACATAGCAACCAATCAAATTCCATCTTTCATTCAAGGAGCTCTGAAAAATGAAAGGTGGAACCCGATTGGTTGCTACAAGTTTTCCTTTACACCAGTTTTGATAAACCTTCCCCAATGTGTCTTTAGGATGGATGTAATGATGCAAAGTAATAGTTTCTGCATTACACATCCTTAGTGACTGAGTAACTGCAAAACAGAAACTTTTGTGTGCATGTAGGCTGCTTTCACTGAAGTGTATTGAAATCAGTCAGTATTCTTGCTCTGGATTACTGATGATATACCATCAGTATTGCTTCTGGATTTATGTGTGTATTCCTTCCTCGCCGCATTTTTGATGCGCTCCTATAGACTGTAATGTACGTATTTGGAAACAAAGGCACAAAACTCGGACATGCTGCGGATTTCAAATACTGACGGAAATTATAGGCCCATGTAAATAGCCCATTCATTAACATTAGCAGAGGATGTCGGTACATAAAATACGCGCTGTATACAGATTGCAAATATGCTGGTGTGAAATTGGCCAAAAAATAAATAAGCAATTCTCATTCACACCCTGCAGAAAAATCTGCTGTGGGATGAACCTGTGGTACAGATTTTAAGCCTGCAGCATGTCAATTTAGGCCTTATGCACACAAACATATTTTCTTTCCGTGTTCGTTCCATTTTTTTTGCAGACCATATGCGGATCCATTCATTTCATGTCGTATTTTTTTCTAGTTTGCGGACAAGGATAGGCATTATTACAATGGATACGCAAAGATAACTGATGCCATTATGGAACGTCATCCTTTTTTTGTGTGCATGAGGACTTATGCTGTGGATTTTCACTGGAGATTAGCAACAAAGAGTACTGTCAAATCAGCAAAAATAAAGTAAAAAACTAAAATACATTTGGTGCATTTTTTTTTCCTGCTGCAGAAAACCTGCAGCATTTCAGTCATGTGGATATATCCTTACGTGAGGCTGTCAGCCGGATTTAGACTCCTGAACTGCACTAACCTGTTATCCAGGAAAGTAACAGCTCCAGAACGATGATCTTGGAGGTTATAAGAGTCAGTACAAGTGAGAAAAGTCTGATTTCTGTAACCCAATGTGTGTCATTGAGGAGCTGCTCTTGGAAGAGTCTTACCATCTGGACAAGTCATCACAAACCATCTCCACTGGCATCAGACACATGTACAGAAGATTGTCTAGATTTAGAAACCGGAGCCATCTTAGAAATAGCTGTGACAAACCTCTTTACCCAAGGGCGATTGGCTAATCTAAACTCAAAAAGAGCACTGAGCCCCGAAATCTGCACTTTAAGCGTACTGGGTCTGAGACCCTTCTCCCATCCTGCCTGTAAAAAATCCAATATTAAGGCCATTGGAGGAGGTTCTAACACATCCACTGGAGAATTAACAAAATTGAAAAAGGTCTTCCAGGTACGAGTATAAATAGAGGAGGTAACCTTCTTGCGACTAGCCAGGAGAGTGGAAATAACCTCCTCCGATAGCCCCCTACGTCTTAACTAGGGATGTCCCGATACAGATACTAGTATCGGGACAGATACCGGCATTTTCACGAGTACTTGTACTCGTAAAAATGCCGCCGATACCGGAAGTTTCGGTTCGGCAGCGGCTATATTCTGTTTCATTACCCCTAACTTACTGTGCCCGTGATTACTAACTATTAATGCGCAGTCCCTCCATGCTCCTGCCCCGCGCGCCTTCTGTAATCATAAAGTGGGCGGAGCGGGCAGGCGGGACATGAGGCGCATGGAGGAATCGGGCAGCTTGAGCTCTCAGTTCCTCCATGCGCCTCATGTCCCGCCTGCCCGCTCCGCCCACTTTATGATTACAGAAGGCGCAGGGCAGGAGCATGGAGGGACTGCGTAACAGTTAGTAATCACGGGCACAGTAAGTTAGGGGTAATGAAACAGAATATAGCAGCTGCGGAGCCGGTGTATGAGTCAAGCTGTACCGGCCCCCGCAAGTGTAATCTGGATGACACTAATGGGGGGGATCTGTGGATGACATGTATATAGCATAAGATGCTATATATGTGTCATCCACATAGCCCCCTAACAGTGTCATCCACAGATCCCCCCATTACAGCCTCATCCACAGATCCCCCCCCATAACAGTGATGTCCACAGGTCGTCGTCCCCCCCCCATAACAGTGATGTCCACAGGTTCCCCCCGATAAGTGACGTCCACAGGTCCCCCCTCCCCCCGATAACAGTGCCGTCCACAGGTCCCCCCTCCCCCCATAACGGTGCCGTCCACAGGTCCCCCCTCCCCCCATAACTGTGCCGTCCACAGGTCCCCCTCCCCATAACTGTGCCGTCCACAGGTCCCCCTCCCCCATAACTGTGCCGTCCACAGGTCCCCTCCCCCATAACTGTGCCGTCCACAGGTCCCCCTCCCCCATAACTGTGCCGTCCACAGGTCCCCCTCCCCCATAACTGTGCCGTCCACAGGTCCCCCTCCCCATAACTGTGCCGTCCACAGGTCCCCCCATAACGGTGCCGTCCACAGGTCCCCCATAACGGTGCTGTCCACAGGTCCCCCAATAACGGTGCCGTCCACAGGTCCCCCAATAACGGTGCCGTCCACAGGTCCCCCATAACGGTGCCGTCCACAGGTCCCCCATAACGGTGCCGTCCACAGGTCTCCCATAACGGTGCCGTCCACAGGTCCCCCATAACGGTGCCGTCCACAGGTCCCCTCATAACGGTGCCGTCCACAGGTCCCCCATAGCGGTGCCGTCCACAGATTCCCCATAACGGTGCCATCCACAGATTCCCCATAACGGTGCCATCCACAGATTCCCCATAACGGTGCCATCCACAGATTCCCCATAACGGTGCCATCCACAGATTCCCCATAACGGTGCCATCCAAAGATTCCCCATAACGGTGCCATCCACAGATTCCCCATAACGGTGCCATCCACAGATTCCCCATAACGGTGCCATCCACAGATCCCACCATAACAGTGCGTCATCCACAGATCCCCCATAACAGTGCGTCATCCACAGATCCCCCATAACAGTGCGTCATCCACAGATCCCCCATAACAGTGCGTCATCCACAGATCCCCCCATAACAGTGCGTCATCCACAGATCCCCCCATAACAGTGCGTCATCCACAGATCCCCCCATAACAGTGCGTCATCCACAGATCCCCCATAACGGTGACATCCACAGATCCTCCATAACAGTGTGTCCTCCACAGATCCCCCAAAAACAGATCCCCCTGGAGGCACATTGGTTTGAAAACGCTATTATATTCCCATTTATTAATTTATTAACACTTGTACAAAGGAAAAGAAAAGCCGTTATCCACAGCAACAAACTTCCAGCTTTAATTGTTTTCATTGCTATCAGTAACTGCGCCGCTGTTTATATGAGGTATCGGTAATTAGTATCGGCGAGTACTTAAATAAAAGTATCGGTACTCGTACTTGGTCTTAAAAAAATGGTATCGGGACATCCCTAGTCTTAACACCTGCCTCTCAAAAGCCAGGCCGTCAAGTGTAAGTTCTCCACTTCCGGATGAACCACTGGGCCCTGAACCAAAAGGCTCGGAAACGCCGGAAGGACCCAGGGGGAAGCTACTGACAGGCTCTGAAGCCAGGAGAACCATACCCTTCTCAGCCAAAAGGGAGCCACAAAAATCACTCGAGCCTTGTCCTCCCTTATCTTTCTTAGTACTCTCGGAATCAACTTCAGGGGAAAGGCATACAGAAGCCCCCTCTCCCAAGATTGAGCCAGAGCATCCACCGCTGTCGGATGATCCAATGGAGAAAGGGAAAAAAAACTTCTCCACCTTTCTGTTGATCCGAGAGGCAAAAAGATCTATTTCTGGGGTTCCCCATAGGTCTATTATCCTCCTGAAAATAACAGGATCCAGGGACCATTCCCCCTGACGTAGTCGGTGACGGCTGAGGAAGTCTGCAGTTAAGTTGTCCTTCCCCCTTAGATGAACCGCAGAAATTGACAATAGAGAAGTCTCGGCTAGTAGAAAAATCTCCTGAGCTAGGGAAAAAAGTGTCAGGGATCTGGTTCCCCCCTGCCTGTTTATATAGGCCACAGCGGTCATATTGTCTGAGTATATTCGTACATTTTTGTTTTTTATTACGGGGAGACTCTGGATGAGAGCTAGCCTGATGGCGTTTAACTCCCTGAAATTTTGGGACTGCTCTAGAAGGTCCTGGCCCCAGGATTCCTGAAGTAGAAGGGAACCTACGTGGGCCCCCCACCCCCATGGGCTGGCATCCGTGGTCAGGGAAACCACCTCTTTCCTTACCCAGGGGACCCCCCTCTGAAGGTTCTGAATATCCTTCCACCATTCCAGAGACAGGATGGTCTGAGAGGAAAGACAGAAGGGAGAATCTAGGGAAGCCAAGTCCCTGTCCCATTCCTGTAAAATCTGAAGTTGAAGAGGTCTGGAATGGAATTGGGCCCATTCTACCCCTGGAATGGTGGCAGTCATCAGACCCAGGACCGACATAGCCTTCCTCAGCGAAGTTGACTGGGACTGAGTTAACTCCCTCACCTCCTTTATCAGGTTTAGGGCTTTTAGGGGTGGTAACTGACAGGTCTGGGAAACAGAGTCCAGAATCATCCCCAAAAACACACACTTCTGACTGGGGACCAAATTGGACTTCTCTAGATTCAGCTCCCATCCTAGTTTTTTTAGAACTTCCCTGACCCAGGAAATCTGATCCTCTAGTTTCAGGTGAGAGTGAGAGACCAGGAGAAAGTCGTCCAGATAAGGGACAATAACTATCTCCTTCTCTCTCACATGGGCCAACATCTCCGCCACCACTTTCGTGAATAAACTGGGAGCCTGAGCTAACCCGAAGGGGAGAGCCCTGAACTGGACATGAAGGAGATCCTCCTCTATTTGAATAGCCACCCTTAAATACTTCTGATGATCGGGATGAATCGGGATATGGTAGTACGCATCCCTTAAATCTAGAGTGGCCATAAAGCACCCCGGGGACAAATTTAGGATAGCCGTACTGACTGTTTCCATACGGAACTTTTCGTACACCAGATAATGATTCAATAATTTCAAGTTTATTATGGTCCGGTAGGACCCGTTCGGCTTCTTTACAAGAAAAAGTGTTGAATAAAATCCCTCTCCTAGTTCCTGAGGAGGGACTTTTATCAAAACGCTCTTCTCTAGAAGAGCAAACACTTCCGCCCTGATAGCCTCCTGCTTCACTGGATCTTTGTGAAAGTCTGTAATGACAAATCTTCCTCTTAGAGGATTTATAAAATTTATCAGATACCCTTCTCTTATAATTTGCAAGATCCAGGGGCTGTTCGCAATTTTCTGCCAATTTTCTAGGAAGCTTGTAGGCCGACCTCCTACCGGAAGCCTGGCGTCAGTCAGATTTCTTTTTGGAGGCCTCTGCTCTGGAAAAAAGAAAACCCTTGGACTTATTGGAGGGACCTGGGTTTTGTCCAGACCTCTCTTTCTTCCTAAAGAACTTGTTAGTTTGGGAACGGAAGGGTCTCTTATTAGCTGGACGACTAGAAGAAGGGAACCCCTTCTTTTTGTCTGAGGCTTTCTCCAGTAAATCGTCTAATACCGGTCCAAACAAAAACTCTCCCTGACAGGGAATGCTACAGAGTTTTGCCTTGGAAGTAGGGTCCCCATTCCAACTCTTCAACAATAAGGCTCTCCTGGCCGAATTAGATAAGGCAGAGGCTCTGGCAGAAAATTTAAGAGAGTCAATAGAAGCGTCAGATAAGAAATCAATTGCGTTGAAGATAGTAGGAAAGGAGGAAAGAATCGTTTCTCTGGGAGTACCATCTTTAATATGATTCTCTAGGTCGGAGATCCAAATTTTAAGTGATCTGGCGACCTGTGCAGCAGCTATGGAAGGTTTAAAAGCCGCCGTAGTGGCCTCCCAATTCTTTTTAAGGTATATGTCAGCCCTCCTATCTAAAGCATCTTTTAAAGGAACCTGCATCCTCAAAGGGAAGGGCTGCCCTCTTAGAAATCTTCGCTACTGGCGCATCTAATTTTGGAGCCCTATCCCAGGAGGCTGAGGCTTTTTCTTCAAACGGGTATTTGCGTTTAATAGAAGCTGGAATGAAAAACTTCATATCAGGTTTACTCCATTCCCTGGAGATTAAGGCCTCAATGTTCTCATGAATATCAAAATTTCTAACCCGTCTGGTTCCCAGGCCCCCAAACATCGAATCACGGATCGTTTGAGGAGCTTTTTGATCGTCTAGCCCCATCGTGGCTCTAACCACTTTAACAAGTGAATTGATATTTTCATTCTGAAAAAATGGCCTGCCCGCAGAGTCTATATCAAAGGATTCGTCAGATGAGAGTCTCTCTCCTTCTTCCTCTAAACCTGAAAGCACCTCTTGGTCACTGGAGGGAGCTACAGATGCAGTGGCAGAAGTAACGGTCCTGCTTTCTAACAGACCACTGACAGATTCCTTCACCGTCTCCCTGACTTCTTCCCGAATCATCTCCTTCAGGTTAGACAACAGGGACGGGGTCTCTTCCTGCACCAATTTCCCTATGCAATGGTGACAGAGCGGTTTTTCATAGCCCGAGGCTAACCTCTTCTTGCACAGGGCACAAGCTTTCTCTTTGGACTTAGAGGCCCTCTTACTCTCCCTTGGGACCTAGGGAACAATACCCAACTAAAATTAGAATCTGGTGACAAGAAGGTATATATTCTGGGGTAATACCCCCTTACCCCACCAGGATACCGGTTCATTGGTGGTTTCAGTGGCCTCCACACGCTGGCTTGCCTCCATGATCGTTAGGAGCTGTACCTCAATGGAGAAACAGACTGCTTAGCACTCAGAGACGCAGTCTTATGCTGGCTGGGACTCGCTCTGCTGCGCGTGTGAAGCGGCTCCACCCACTTCCGGTCATGCGCAGTGGCTCCCTCTGCTGCCGCGCACCCGGAAGTGCGGGTCCCTCGGCTGCCGGGATCGCGATCACGGCCGCGATACGCCGCCACCTATGGGGAACGGGGGAACCGCCCCCAGAGTGTAGAAGGAGCCGGAGGTAGTGGGGAGCAAGGAGCCCAGACTCGGCAGTTGCTTCCAGGGGAAGATCTTACACCGCCCGGGTAAGCCCTCCATAAGCATAACGCCGGGGTGCCCGCAGCATGCCTCTTCTTAACACAGTGTGGGACCTCACCTGCCCCGCAGGACAGGAAACAGAACTGGTGAGCGGCTGGATGACCCCTCCTTTTTAAAACAGTGTGGTGAGCTGTTTCCTGTCCTGGATGGGGGCGGTGTATCTCCATGGGTGCTGTCATAGGTGAGGAAGAAAAAATTTTATGCTGCAAATAAAAATGTACAATGAGATGGTGGCAGTCTTTTTGACATCTATGGATGCTGCTGTAAAATGCACTGTGATCTACAACAATACTACCGTGAAGAGCTGAACAGCTGCCTTTCATTTCTTTACACAAAGTAATAAAGTTGGGCAGCAAGGGCCATAAAAGAACGTAGTCTTACCTGTGGGAGAAGTCACGGTGGTTAAAAGTACCATAATTAGCCTCCTTCCAGTAGCCGGCCTGGTGTATATGGTGGTAAATCCTGCAGATAGTAAACGTAACATAGGCAATGTAGGTTAATGAGCTTGGAGAAACCCTCATTTATAAACCCCTATAAAAAGTCTTGGTAAAATTCAAGATTGGACTCATGCCATTTCACAATATAACGTAACACACTGGGCAAAAGGTGAAAAAACAGCAGAGGCAGCCAGCCATCATGTCTCAACTGCATGGTCCTGCTGATCAGGGAAGCTGACAGGCCCATACTGTATGTACACTCAGTCCCTGGCCAGTGATGGTGCACGCACAGAGATAATGGTGACTAATGTGCTATGGGGCTTCCAGGACAGGCCATGGCAGCCGCTGCCTGGGCACCACAGAGGAGAGATGGGGGCCAGCAAAATCCACATTAGGGCTCATGCACACGGCCATTCTGTGTGCGCTCCCCAATGCACGGGCAACATCCGTCCGGATTCAACTTGAGTGGGTCCGTGATCCAGTTGCACCACAAAAAAATAGAACATGTTCTATTTTTTGCAGTGCGGAGGCACAGAGAGAAACCCCACAGAAACTCTGCAGTGCTTCCGTTTCATTCACGTGCTGTTTGCAGTCCACAATACGGGCAGTGTGCATGATGCCTTACATGCAGATTTAACCACACCTATTAGGATACGCCATAAATATCTATCAATGTGTCAAATATGCAGATGGTACAGCACTTTAAATCTGAAGTGCACTGGAGTAAAATATTTCTTGAAAATTGTTTCAGGGCCGATTCTAACAAAATCAGTCAAACAATTTAATTCAGGTCCAAATTGATTCTAACGGAATCAAAAGCGCTCCAACTGGCCTTAAAATTGGTATGACACTGAGGTCTTTCCTAGAACTTGTTTTTACCCTCACCCTCCTCCCGCTTTTAGACTCAAACGCAATGACAGCAACTAAACAAGTAAATAATGTCAGAGTGACACAGACTATAATGAGGGCGGTCCGGAGATCCAGCGGCAGCACGGCAGACACGCCGAGAGGCGGCCGGAATAAAAGTACGACATGTCTTCACAGCTCCACCCCCTCTGTGATGATTGGTCATGGCCCGTGTTGTCATCATAAGCCTTGTCCTTCCGCACCACCAACACCCCATCCAGTGGTAGCTCCTCATCCTCCTTCACTCCCTTCGTGCAGGTCCCCAACAGGGAGGCCACCATCCCTTACTGCATCAGCGTGGGCATTTAGTCTAATAAATAGCAGGAGGGATAACACCTTTGATGCCGCCGATGTCCCTACTGATAAATCTGGTGGCCTCTTTGAAGGACAGGAGTACGAAAGAAAAGCCTCCGATGAGCTGCCACTGCCTGAGCTGAAAATAAATGCTCCCTGCTGTGGTGGTGGTGGGCATCAGCATGTGTTACGTACCAAAAATACCAGGCAGCCATGATTCACACGTCCGTAGTGTGTAGCGGATCCGCAACACACCTTGCCACCAGCCCTATAGAGATGCCTATACTTGTCCGCAATTGCGGGGCAAGAATAGGACATGCTCTATATTATTGCGGAGCTGCCGGCAGATCGGCGGCGCGCTTCGCGGATGTGGAGAGCAGTGTGTGCTCTCTGCATCCCTCACGTCCCCATTCAAAATGAATGGGTCCGCACCCGTTCCGCAGATTTGCAGAACGGGTGCGGATGAACATTGAGGACGTGTGAATAGGGCCTAAGGCTACATGCACACGACAGTTATTTTTCTCAGCTTCCGTTTCAGTTTTTTTGCGGATAGGATAAGAATCTATTCATTTCAATGGGTCAGCAAAAATATGCTGACAGTTCATCTGTTTTTTCTTATTTGTGGAAGAGGATAGGCATTTATTACAAGGGATCTGTGAAAACAAAGAAATCCTCCTAAAAAAAGCCTGATGAACCAGTTTTTTTTGCGGCTCCCGATTTGCGGACAGCAAAAAACAACTGTCGTGTGCACGTAGCCTAAATCTGTGAAAAGGTGGTCAGTGATGCATCCGTGAAGATGTCCGTGATGAATCCATGTGTCATCCATGTTGCACTAACACTGCGCAGCTGAAAAATAATTTTGAAAGCATCTCTTCCTAATGATCCGTGAAACACTGATGGCATCCGTGGTTTTCACGGACCCATAGACTATAATGGGTGTGATGGATCTGTGACAAAAAAAAGTGTATGTCCATAGAAGTCTATGGGTCTGTCTCACTCTGTCCTCCGCAGTGAGTGAAGTGTGCGATACGCGCTTCTCTCCCCTCCTTCTGGAAATCAGTGGGGGTCTCTGCGCTCGGACCACCACTCACCTACACTGTGGCTATGTCACCATGACATACCAAATGTTCTTTGAAAGTTTAGTGATGCTTTAACCCTTTAGTAACCACCAAAGTGGTAGGGACCCCCCGCTTATCCAATAGTTACCCCCTATCCCTATCCTGTAGATAGGGGGGGGGGGGAAATTTAATATAACTGGAATAACCCTTTAATAAAAGTTAATCAGTAAGGGTACTTTCACAATTGCAGAAGGACGGATCCGGCAGGCTATTCAGCCTGCCGGATCCGTCCTGCCGCAAGTGCCCATGCACTGCCGTGCTGCCGCACAGCGCGGCCGGAGATCGCCAGACTAAAAGTCCTGCATGTCCGACTTTTCAGTCCGGAGATCTTTGCCGTGCACTGCGGTGCTGCGCCGTAGCTCCGCCCCCCCCACCCCATTATAGTCAATAGGGACGGAGCAGCAGCACAGCAGTGCACGGCCACTTGCGGCAGGACGGATCCGGCAGTCCTGCCGCAAGTGTGAAAGTACCTTAAGTTACATGTACCCCAAAATGGCACCATTAAAAGCTACATAAGACATAAAAAGAAAAAAGTAATAGGTCTTAGAAGGCAATAATGGAGGTTAAAAAAAAAAAATCACTTGGTCAGTAAGGCCCAAAACAGGCTGGTCATTAAAGGGTTAAGAAATTAAAGTTACATGTCAATTTCACTCCAGAGGGGAAGCAGGATAAGACTAAAGTTAGGCTACTTTCACACTAGCGTTTCTATTTTCCGGTATGGAGAGCAGTCAATACCGGAAAAAAAGCGCTTCTGTTTTGTCCCCATTCATTGTCAATGGGGACAAAACGTAACTGAACAGAACGCACCAAAATGCATTCCGTTCTCATAGGAGAGCAAACTGCAGCATGCCGCGGTTTGCGTTCCGTCCTGGGATGCGGAGCAAGACGGATCGTGACCCCCAATGCAATTCAATAGGGACGGATCAGTTTTCTCTGACACAATCCGACAATAGAAAACGGATCTGTCCCGCATTGACTTTCAGTGGAGTTCATGACAGATCCATCTTGGCCACGTTAAAGATAATACAACCGGATCCGTTCATAACAGATGCAGATGGTTGTTTTATCAGTAACGGAAGCGCTTTTTGATGAACCCTGCAGGATCCAGCAAAAACGCTAGTGTGAAAGTAGTGTTAGGCCCCTTTCACACGAGCGGGTTTTCCGCGCGGGTGCATTGCGTGACGTGAACGCATAGCGCCCGCACTGAATCCTGACCCTTTCATTTCAATGGGTCTGTGTACACATGAGTGTTTTTTTGTTTTTACACATCACTTCTGCGTTGCATGGAAAACGCAGCATGTTCTATATTCCGCATTTTTCACGCAGCCCTGGCCCCATAGAAGGGAATGGGGCGAATGCATTTTTCACTGATGGATGCTAAGAGATGTTGTTTGTAAACCTTCAGGTTTTTTTCAAGTGTGTGAAAAACGCATCAAAACGTATTGCACCTGGCCAGAAAAAAAAACAAAAAAAAAAAAACACCTGAACAGCTGAACGCAATAGCAGTAAAAAACTGACAACTTGCTTGCAAAATGGTGCGAGTTTCACTAAAAGCACCCTGACCTAATCCATATCGTTCGTGTGAAAGACACCTTAAATACATATTCAGAGATGCACCAAACATGCGATATTTGGTGCAATTAAAAGCAGCACTGGCTTAAATTCTCCTCACAGTATATACCATCTGTGGAGATACTAATAGCGCCATCCATTTATTATTAGTACAATCACACACATGATGAAATATATATCTACATACACACATATACACTCACTACTCCTCATACAGTGGAAGCAACTGACAGTGACCAATCAGATGGCAGCACTAATGTAAATTAAGGGCTGGAGATTAAAAGCAGCGATGTGATTGGCTGGCATTAGCGGCTCCTTCACTAAGGTCATAAAGCGCCTTTTGCTATTTTGACCCACGCTGCCCTCTGTATATGTCTGCAGGGATGGCCATGTGCTGGCTGGACTTCTCATAGATACTTTAGTTCGGCCGCTTCCTGGAGAGGACCTCCAGGGTCATCCCGCCCGCCGCCACCTATACAGAGCACACAACACCCAGTCACGAGTGTGTGAGCGGCTGACAGAGCTCCCCGCCCTGAGCTCTCTACAAATCAAACATTCCCGAGCAGTCCGTCCCGCCGACGGGAACACGACACCGGAGCGTGCCGCCACTACTCACCGGCCAACGTCTCCGCACCGAGCCTAGAAATAATAGGACAGGTGCAGAGCGGCGCTATAATAATGAGCCCCCGCCCCACCCCACCCAGCGCCGCCCTGTAACCCCTCACTGCCCGCAGCCTTAGCGTCCGTGTGCGTTACATCAGCCGTGTGCACCAGCCCCCACAGGGGAGAGGAATGCACATATAGATCGGTTTTGGCTTCTGTTTTTCAGCAGTTTTGGGTTTTAGTGCGTTTTGGGCATTTTTTTTAAAGACACAAACTCCAGATGTGAGGTGAAGATTCGCGAACAGTATGAAAACTTAGACGCATTGGGATTTTCAGTCCGCAATGCATGAGCAACATCCGTGCGACAGATTCTATTTTTTTGCGGTGCGGAGGCACGGAGAGAGACCCCATGAAAGCACTTTATAGTGCTTCCGTGGGGTTCTGTGCCGCTCTTTCCGGATTGCGGACCCATTCAAGTGAACCACTGTTTGCAGGCCACAATGCGGGCATGGCCATGTGCACGAGGCCTAAGTCTCATTTACCATTTTGCGCCTGTTTTGGAGGCATTTGCGCCTGTTGTGCCTTTTTCGAATTTTAAGACTCATTCAGAAGTTTTCAAATGTTGGCGCCTAATTTCCACCCTATTTATGAAAGTGCACCTTATTTTGAGGCAGATTTAGTTGTAAGAACAGTCCAATTTCTTCACCACACCGGGGCTGGCGTACTTTTCTGTCTCTTTTTTGAGTGGTGAGCTGCACCACAATTTATCTACTTTGATGGAGACGTGCGTCAAAAATCAGCTCACTTGCGCCACATTTTCATGCACATATTAACTAGACCAGTTTTAGTGAATATGAATCTGTCTTACAAGAAAACGACCCCTAGATGTCAGAATTAGGCCTCATGCACACAACTGTAGGTGGTCTGTATCCGTATTGCCACCTGCAAAAAGCAGGTCCGCAATATATGGGCATCGGCCGTGTACGCACCTCATCACGGATCCAGACCCATTCACTTGAATGGGTCCGCAATCCGGAAGATCTGGTGTGCAATGGAGGCACATATCCGAAGCTCACGGAAGCACTTGCACTGCTTTTTTTGCAATGCAGATCGTCGGATGTGGATCGTGGACTCCAAGTGAATGGGTCTGCGTTCTTAAACGGCGGGCACGCGGTTGGTGCCTGTGCATTGCGGACCGCAGGCAAGGCCGGCACATGGTCGTGTGCACGAGGCCTTAAAACAAAAATGAAAAAACAGATTTATTAAGAGATAATAAACGAGGCGCAAATTCAAGACAGAATTTGAGAATATGTTGTTTTTTTTTAACTCCTAAAAAGAGGTGAGCTTTGTAAATGTGTCCCATGTTTTTTTATTTTTGCATTAGGGCCTACCAGGGATGGGCAAACTGCGGCTCTCCAGCTGTTGTAAAACTACAATTCCCACCATGCCCTGCTGTAGGCTGATAGCTGTAAGCAGTCTTTGCATGCTGGGAGTTGTAGTTTTGCAACAGCTGGAGATCCACAGTCTGCCCGTCCGTGCATTAGGCTATGTTCCCATGGTGGGTTTTGCCGGAAGCCAATGCCGACTCTGCTGTCGGTTTTCACCTTGTATGCTGTAGGCTCACTCGCGGTTTAGCCCCATTGAATTGCACGAAGTGAACAGACATCTCGTCAAGACAGGTCACACTAAAGGCTGTATTGCACAGCCCGATATGGCAGACGATTGTCGGAAGGAAGGGTTCCTTCCCGACAATCGCTTGTTCGCTAGCGGAGGAGACCACTGGGGTTTCTACACCTTTCTCTGCATTGCTGAAAAGCGGTGGGGCTTATCATAAAGGGGCAGAGCTTGATGGAGGAGGTGGTGTGGCCTAAGAAGTAGCATTTTGTGCCACAATCTTGCTGCACAATTCCGTCTCAAAGGTTTTTTTGCTTAATAAGACGCATAAACCCCCCTTCCCCCAGCAAGTCCAGTCTCACATAGAGAAACAGAGCGATTCCAGCACTTTGGGATGACTAAAAAAAATCTTCTTTATTGGAAACGATTAAAATAATTCATGTGCAATGCAGACAAAATATGCTTCGGGACAACGTATACGCGTTTCGGGCTAGACCTAGTCCTATTTTTTATTGCCAACATCAAGCGCTGGAATCTCTCTTTCTCTAGACAATAATGGTTCTCCCTGCACCAGATTTGCCATCCAGCCTGAGCCCCTGTGATAAATCCGGTGGAGGTCTGGGCAGGCTATCTAGGCTTGTGCCCTCTGTAGGATTAGTAAATCTCTACCGCTGTTTGCAAAAAACCCAGGTGGCCCAGAGTCCCCCCCCCCCCCCAAAAGAAAAAAAAAAAACGCATGCAGTTATTCTGGTGGTTTTACAGCCAAAAAGTGCCAGTTTAAATGTGTGAGTAAGGACCTTTATTTTATAATAATAATCTTTATATAGCGCCAACATATTCCGCAGCGCTATCAAGCCCGCCTGTTTTTAGGAGTAAAATTAGACACGTATTTCATGCCGGCTGTCTTTCTTTTGCCGAGTATTTATTAAAAGTCGCACAGCAGTTGATGAATTAGACCAGGAGTATTTTTACTAGTATGACCTCTGGTGTTTTTCAGTATGAAAGGTTCATATTCACATCGACCCGTCTAATACTTGTGCATGAAAAATGTTGCATCTTTGTGGAGAAAAGTCGCATGTCTCCAGTAAAGTGTGACTTCTAATGCAGAAGAAGTCGCACTTCACCACTGAGAACAGTTGAAGGAAAGTACGCCAGCCCTGGAGTGGAGTAGATGTTAGGCCACTTTCACATCTGCGTCGTTGCTGGATCCGACATGGATCAGCAAAAACGCTTCCATCATGATAATACAACCGCCTGCATCCATTATGAACGGATCCGGTTTTATTATCTCTAAAATAGCCTTTCTTTTGTGTCAGAGAAAACGCGTCCGTCACCATTGACGTACATTGTGAGTCATGACGGATCTGTCTTGCTCTGCATCCCAGGATGCACTCAGAAATGCTGCTTGCATTGTTTTTGTGTGCGTCATGGGAACGAAATAAAACGGACTAGAATGCATGCTGGTGTACTCCATTCCCTTCAGTTCAGTCTTGTGCTCATTGACAATGAATGGGGACAAAACTGAAGCGTTTTCCTCCGCTATTGAGACCCTATGACGGATCTCAATAGCGGAAATGGAAAACGCTGGTGTGAAAGTAGCCTTAGACTGTCTTTGCGACAAATTCAGGCACAGAAAAAGGAGCACCTACATAAATAGGTTGAAAAAAAGGTGCAAAAGTTAGAAAACTGACGAATTAGTCTAAAAAACTCTAAATAGGTGGATGAGGCGCAAAAGCCTCCAAAACAGGCGCAATTTTAGTGTAAATAACAAAACAAGAATGTCTAAACCAGCATTTTTTAGGCTACAAACAGGCACACTATACAGGGCACTATAGTAAATGTGCTCCTCTGTTTGTTTTTTTGGCACGGGTTTCATTGCGGATTTAGTGCCGAAAACTGCGATTGAAACCGCCTCCCACTGTTTTTTAATTGGAAGACATGCTGCAGTTCATGCGGTCAAGGGTTTTTCTTGTGCGATTTTTCAGACTGTGCCAAGAATGTACACATCTATGGGCACATTGGAAGACCACAGTGGGAGCTCCATTCATTGGAGCTTAACCAAGAGCAGGACCACACCGTTCAAAATAAAAACCCACAGCACAAACTGCAGCGGTGTCAGCCATGACATACGCAGCGGATTTCAACGTGGTCTGTCGTGTGAACCTACCCTCAGGATTCTCAGAGCAAGTTTTGGAACAATGCCACAATTTTTCTTGCGTTTTTTTAAACGAAAGCCAGAAATTGGTTCACAATGAATGGTGAATAAAAAGAAAGAGCTTCTTCCTTCTGGATCCACTCCTGGCTTTGGCTGAAAAACCGCATTTGCCGTTTTTTGCCAAAAAACAAAAGAAAAACTGCTGTGTGTGAAACCATCCTTATTCCATGCATTCTGTCTCCCTTTGTTTTTAGGGAGAGTACACACTTTAGTTGCTAGTCCTATTCATAGAAATCTAACATTTTGATGCGGAATTTTGGAAACTGTGGTGGACATCTCCACCGAATGGGGCTAATACGTGTGCGGATCCATTGAAGAAATCTGACAGTCAGTACTGGATTTCTGCTGCAGATTCTGCCCTTGATTTTTCTTTTGGAACATGCCCTTACCCTAAGTTCACACCTGAGCGTTTTACAGTGCGTTCAAACGCACTGTAAAACGCTCAACACATGAAAACCAATGCTTTCCTATGGCCCTGGTTCTCACTTGAGCGTTTTACAGCGCGTTTGAATGCGCTGTAAAACGCCCGACGCATAAACAAGCTTTTTTTGGGGCGTTTGTCGCGCGTTTTGTGATTGACACCACAGTAGTGTTCCTATTTGCAAAAAACGCACTGAAATACGCGTGACTAAAACGCGCGTTTCAAGAACGCTCAGGTCTGAACCCAGGGTTAGGGTATATTCTCATGGAAATGGGGACACTGTGGATTTTCACTGGGGAATTGCCAACAGAAAATGTGCTGCATTTCAAGGTAACAGCAATGTGGATGTGATTGTGCAAAATCTCATCCACACACTGTTAAAAAAATCAGCATGGAAATCGACCTGAGGTGTAGATTTAACATCCGTAGCTTGTCACTTTATGCTGTGGATTAGGCCTCATGCACATGACCGTATTTAAGGTCTGTGTCTGATTTGCATTTTTTACGGATCGCACTCAGACCTATTAATTCCAATGGGGCCACAAGAAATGGGGACAGCACACAGATGTCATCTGTGTGCTGTCCGCATACGTGTGGCCATTCTGCATTATGGAACCGCTCATTAGTACCGGAGGATCGGGAAGCGGTAAGTGCAGCACTTCCCAGACTTTGTACTCAGCGCTTCCTGGTTCTCTGCCGTCGGCTGTGCTGTGGCTGCGCACAGCGTCGGGGTGCTCTGTGACCTCACGCTGTGCACATTGAGTCACAGCACAGCCAACGGCAGGAAGAAGAAAAGCCCTGGAGGTGAGGAGCGGTGGCGTCCGGAGCAGGAGAGGTAAGTGGATTTTTTATTTTATTTACTCTGAGGTTGGGTGCTAATCTGTGACACGGGGGTCTGATCTGAGGTCTGATTGGGGGTCATTTACAATGGGGTCTGAGCTGAGGTCTGATTGTGGGTCTGATTTAAGGTCCTATTAACATTGGGGGTCTGATTGGAGGTAAGCTGAGGCCTGATTAACATTGGGGGCTGATTGCTGGTCTGGCCTAAGGGCTAATGACCTTCACCGAGAGAAATATTCGCTTAAAAATTAACTTTTAATGATTAATGGTTAAAAATACTCATATCAATAGAAAGCCTCCAAATAGTATAATCACGGAAGGGAGGGCTAATGAAAAATATTTTTTTCTAATTGTCCTCCAAAACCTAGGTGCATCTTATGGACCGATGCATCTTATAGGCGAACCATACGGTATATACCGCGAGGGGTGCACCAACAGGATTACTAGTATTGTTTTTATACATTTCTTTTATCTAGTTTATCATTAAAAGCCACGTTTCAGTAGAAAAACCTATGGCCATTTAACTAATTAGCTTCCTTGTTTTAAGGCCTTATTACACGTAGCGTATATATTGTCCAGATTCTCGTGCATGCGAGTGAAAATTAACGAGAATTGTGTGATGTAATAAGTATGAAAGATTCAAAGAGGAGCTCCTCGTTAATAGGTCGGTTTGTATAATATGGGGTCGTCTACTTGCTAACAATCTCATACCTGCCTTTTGGCCAAGCATCTGTCCCCCATCTTTCCATGAAACAACAAGGAACGATTTAAAAGCGAATGAGTAACGACTGTACTGTAAGTACGAACGATTTTTTATGTGTATAATAATCAAAATTTTGGTTGTTATCAAGTCTCTACATCTTCGATCGTGATCTGTATGACATCTGCTGGAGTAATAGTACCTATAGTTGATAGGCTTTGCAGACTTTTGTGTTCCAATTTACTCTTTTTAGGCATGGCAGGGTTCCTGGCAGGGGCCATTAATACTGCACAATGGCTTACCGAAGCCAAGGAAGTTTTTTCAAGTAAGTCATTTATACCAAAGGAATACACCCTGTCTTTCAGGGTAACTTTCAAAGAATCAACTAAATGATATAAAGATCACAATGCTGGTGGGAAGTACCAAGCCTGGACAGTTACATCAAAAGTTGCATTGTCCCAAGAGGCTTGAGGATTACTTTGACACCAGCAAACAAGAGTGAGGCCCCTTTCACACGGGCGAGTTTTCATATCACATCACATGGTCCAATCACATGGTCCATCTTACCATGGTGATGGACCATGTGATTGGACCATGTGATGTGATGTCATCACAGGTCCTTTAGCTGGTAGCTGAAGCTTGAAGACAGAAGACAGATCGCAACTACGCGATCAAGTGGCTAAGGTAAGTTAAGTTTTATTATTTTTACCCCTTCATCTTCATTTTACTAAGCATTCTTTATTAAGAATGCTAATCTTTTTCATTATAACCTTGTTATAAGGGAAAATAATAAATTCGCCAGAATACTCTACCCGAAACCGGACTTCATTGATGAAGTCCGGCTTCGGGTCTGGGTACCAAACATGGCGATTTTTCACACGTGCGTGCAAAACGCATTACAAACGTTTGCACCCGCGCGGAAAAATCGCGCATATTCCTGCGCATATATCCGGGTGTCAAACATGACGCCCGTGTGAAAGAGGCCTAAAGGTGGCCATACATATAAGATGGTCGACTATCATTTGAAAAACTAGCACAAACGAAGGTTGGCGATCGCCGACGGCAAACTCTTGTCTATCGCAGGGAGCAGCCGACCAGAGATGGCTGGATCCGGCACTGCCGGGCATTACCTGACACTCGCCGTCCCCAATTACTATAATAGGGACTGGTGGAGATACAGCGGCATCCCGGCAAATATGCAGAGAATTGACCGTATTTGCTGAGATCTCCCCCGGTCCCCATTATAGTGACACAAACTGATCATAACTGATGCTCAAAAAAAGACAGATCGGTTATTTTTTGCGTAAACTGATGCTAACTGAGCATAATGGATGCTCAGAATAACAGATTTTTCTTTCTGTTCTTCTGATGTGTGAGAAAAATGGAAAGTTACCCGATGGTCGCCCGTAAGGCCCATTCACAAGACCGTATATTTGAATCAGTATCCGTTCCACAATTTTGCGGAACGAATGTGGATCTATTCATTTCAATGGGACTGCAAAAGATGCGGACAGCACACCGTCCGTAATTCTGGATAGAACATGTACTTTTCTTGTCAGCAATTGAGGACAAGAATAGGCAAGAGTCAGAATATAGTAACAAGGAGAGGCAGAACATGATTGAGAAATTTCAGTATTGTCTCAAAGAAAGCAAACACAGACAGGTTAATAGGTATCTTGCAGACTTCAAAGAGAAGAAAGCCTATATACACACAAGGCAGATATTGACTATCAGGGACACTGATACTGACATTTCACAAACAGTGGATGACAGATTTCTCTGAAACAGAAAAGGAATCAATTGCTAGGCTCAATAGCTATAAAAATACAGGGCAGGGACTTTACACAGGCTAAGGGCTCGACTACACAGCCGTTGTCTGGCCGTGCCCATATTGCGGCCCTCAAACAGCGAGTCCACAATACACCTGCATCGGCCGTGTGCACCCACATCATGGATGCGGAACCCACGTTTGTGTACATTAATTCTCGGCCTAATGAACTCTAGCAAGCGTTCATAGGAACATTCATTAGCAAGTATCTGGCGGTGTAAAGGTGCCGCCGAATTACCGGGTAATCGCATCATTCATGCGGTCACAGGAATAGTTGTTTGCCGGCAGCAGATCGTGCTGCCGATGAACGACGAGTCTGTATGGGGACAAGGGGTAGCATTAGCGATCACTCAAAATTGGCCCATGTAAAGGGGCCTTTAGTCAAGGCCTCAATTGCAATCCATCAGTACCCAACCATCAGAATCGGAAGTGAATTACTTATCACCCAGATCCCTGAATGGTTTTTAATAGTGTTAATAGGATTATATGATGTAGTGGGAAGCTGGGGAAAAACAGCAACTCCTGCATAGTTTTATGGGTTTGTTTTACAGGGTTATCTATGTGGTAAAATGACGTTACCTTCATTCTGCAGTTCAGTAAGATTACAGTAATAACACATTTTCATTGTTTTTCTTGTGTTTTAATGCTTAAAAATTTTTCAATATTTTTTCTTTGTATTGCCCTTTTTTGACCCCAATAACTATATTTAGTTATGATTTAGTTATAATTGATGTCTACGGAGCTGTGCGTGAGGGCTCATTTTCTGCAGGGTGATCTTCACTTTTTATTGCTACTATTTTGGGATGTGAATGATTTTTTTGATCACTTTTAAGTCAATTTCCTTGGGAGGTGAAGCAACCAAAAATGGCGCTTACTGTACAAGATAAATACTTTTATATTTTAATAGCACAGGCTTTTTGAGATGTGGTGATACTAATGATCTTTATTTTTTTATTGTTTAGTATTAAATTGGACAAATGGAGTGGGGATATATATATATATATATATATATATATATATATATATATATACACACACTGTATTTTCTGGCATATAAGACTACTTTTTAACACATAAAAATCTTCTTAAAAGTCGGGGGTCGTCATATACGCCGGTATACTGCGTGCTGAAACTTAAGAGGACCTTTCACTGGTCCAACGATTGTTAGATAATGATATGTATGTGTAGAGCGCAGCCCAGGGATCTCCCTGCACTTACTATTATCCCTGGGCGCAGCTCTACACATACGGTATATATCGTTATCTAACAATTGTTGGACCAGTGAAAGGTCCTCTTTACTTCCAAGCCGGACTGGAGAAGCTGTCCTTCTCCAGCTTCAGGGACAGGCGCCCTCTAGCTGAGCCACCGTGCGCTGCATCCCAGCCAGTCGCTCCTGAAGCAGTCCCCTCTCCCTGCTCTCAGTGGTTTTCTCATGCTCGGATCGTCTGTTTAATTTTTATTTGGTGTGCGTTAGAAGCGGGGTAGTCTTATATGGCGAGTATAGCCCAAACCCCATATTTTAACAGGAAAAGTAGGGGGTCGTCTTATATTCCCAGTCATCTTATATGCCGGAAAATACGGTATATATGTATAGCGTGCCAAAGGACACCACAGATGGATTAGGCTACTTTCACACAAGCGGCAGGACAGATCCGACAGGCTGTTCACCCGATAGAACAGCCTGTCGCATCCGTCCTGCCGCTAGTGAACGTTTGCCCCCGGACCTCCGCTCCGGACCCATTGACTATAAAACTACGACATGTCCAACATTTTTTTCTGCCAGGCTCTCGCCGTGCGCTGTCGTGCCTCTGCCGGAACTCCACCCTGCCCCCATTATAGTCAATGGGGCCGGAGCGGTAGTGCGGGGGCATATGTTCACTAGCGGCAGGACGGATCCGACAGGGTGGTCTGTCGTGTGAACAGCCTGTCAGATCCGTCCTGCCGCTAGTATGAAACTAGCATTACATGCTGGTCTGTAACCATGGAAACAAGCAGTGTATAATATAATGGAAAAATGAATCCAGCCAGCAAAGGAGGCAATATGGACAATCACAATACAATAGTAAGTGCCTTGTATTAACTTTCTCTATGTAATAAATGTCATTTGCTGAAGTGAGACAAAACCTTTAACTAACGTCCAAAATAAGTATACAGTGTTAAATAGTAATGTTATATAGTGTGCAAATATTAGATATACTGATACTGTACTTAAATTACACTGGCAAATAGCAGGTCATATTGTTTTTAAATTATATGACCATACACTGCACATTTAATAGTGCCATATAGTGTGCAAATAAGGCATATAATCCCTTTCTAAGGTAACACCGTTTAAAGGCCTCATACACACGAACGTATTTTCTTTCTCTGTCAGTTCCATTTTTTCGTGGACCTTATACGGAATCATTTGTTTCAATGGGTCCGCAAAAAAACGGAAGTTACTCTGTGTGCATTCCATTTCCGTATTTCTGTTCCGCAAAAAAAATAGAACATGTCCTATTATTATCCGCTTTTATTATCCGCTTTACGAACTGTTCTATTAGGGACTAGCTGTTCCGTTCCGCAAATCACGGAATGCACACAGACGTCATCTGTATTTTTTGCGGACCGCAAAAAACATACAGTCGTGTGCATAAGGCCTTACACAGATGTTGTAACGTAGACAGGATTAACTGAATCTAATAGAATATTCGGTTGCTAAACATGAAAATGCGAAATTGGTTCTTCTTTGGAAGTTACAGAGGGAAAAAAAAAGAACATTGAGGAACAGTTATCAAGCTATTTACGCCACTATTGTGGAATTAATAAGTGGCATAAATATGGTACCATGAGCTTCTCACCACTTTTCTAAAATGGGGAGAAAAGGAGTGGGGCTTAGTAGGATGGGCGGAGTCTACCAATGGCCGCCAGATTTACTATAACTTACACCAAAAACTGTCGCAAGCTATATCTCAAATTTACACCAGCCCCAGCTGGCATACATTTGAGTTTCTGGCACACACCGAGCCCACTCCAGTACGCAGGGGATCATGACTTGTGTACGGGAACCCCCCTGCTAAGTATAATGAGATTTTCTTTTATTAGAAAGTAAATGCACATACATCCAGCAATAATATGCCAACATCGCAGGGCTGCATTTACCTTTCAATGACTGCAGTATTCTGATAAAAATGCTCCCTGTGTTTGTCACTGAGTTTACCACAATTATCATTTCCTGACTTGGCCATTTAGCCCTCTTCCTGACCAGGCACATTTTCTATTTTTTTTTTAGTACATGCTTTTTTGAAAGCCATAATTTTTTTCCATTCAGTTTTGCAAAATGCCTTTGTGCCTTTTTCAGTAAAAAATAGGGCTTTGTTTTTATCATTTTTATTTTAGTATTTTTTGTTTTTTTTATAAAAAGGAAAATTAGTTTTTTTGACATTTTTTGTTAATAATAGCACAATGTGTAACTAAAATATATATTATTTATTATTTCCTTTCCCATAATGGTCATTTTAATATGTGGGATGTATGGGTTATGGTCACCAGGACAGGTCTAGAAGCTGCGTTGTGAGATGTGGGGCCCTTTTTTAATTTTTATTATTTTATACTTTGTGCCCCTTAACCTTACTTTTTTTATTGCTGATTTCTCCTGTAACTAGGGCTGACATATTAGCCTAACTTGCAGAAGGAATACAACCACCAGAGAGGTTATACATACTTGTACAGCCTCACTCCAGAGATGATCTAGGTCTGATAGCTCTGCAGACTTCCGATCCCTGACAATCACATGGCCGCTGGGACTGGAGCAGGAAGCGGCATCAACACACTACAGATGTTTTGTATCTTTTTCTGTGATTTTTGATAAATTTTTGTGCTTGAAGGAGTGGCACCTTCAAGTGTGAATGTGCTCCTATTATCTGTGGAGTAGCATTCTTGTGCACTTTTTGACCCACCTATTCCACATGCGACTTTGATTAGGTGGTAAATAGGTGTGTTCTCCTCCTCTCATTGGTTGCTTGATGTACACAGAGGTAACTAGGAGCAGCACACTATATGTGCACGGCCTGCTCTCCTGAATGTAGATGCCCAACGGCATAGATAGGTTTAGCGTAGGACCTGCCTGACTGAGACTACCTTGGCGCTGGTAGGCGGGCAAAGTTGTGTTTTAATCAAAATATGTTGGCTGAGAGTCTCAGATTTTATCATATCAGAGTAAGGGCTTAGTCCATATATAATGCTTGCATCTATTGTGTTAGTGCATTATTATCTGTGATTATTTCTTTATGAAAGCTGAATGGAGAAAAGTACAGAGATATTCTTAATGAAAATCCAGTGCTCTGGACCTCAGACTGGGCCAAAGGTTTTAATAAGACAATGCAGGCAGTCAAGACAACACAGGAGTGTCTTAGGGACAACTCTGTGATTGTCCATGAATGGCCCAGCTAAAGGCCTGACTTCAACCCAATTGAACATCTCGAGAGAGACCTGAAAATGTCTGTACACTGATGGTCTCCACCGAACTTGACAGAGCTTGAGAGAATCTGCAGAGAAGAATGGCAGAAACTCCTCAAAACCAGGTGTGCAAACCTTGTGGCATCATACCCATGAAGACTGGAGGCTGTAATCACTACCAAAGGTGCTTCAACTAAGTACTGTGTAAAGGGTCTGAATACTTATGTCAATGCAAGATTTAGATTTTTCCTTTTCAGTAAATTGGCAAAGATTTTGATCATTCTGCTTTTACTTTCTCATTATGGGGTATTGAGTGCTGAATGATGAAGTAAAATTTGATTTTTATTTTAACACAAGGCCGCGACATCACAAAATGTGAAAGAAGTGAAAGGGTTTTAAGACTTTCCAGTGATATGAGGATACAGATTTTTTTACTATAATAAATTAAGGAAGAGTAATTTGAAATTTTAATATTTGTGGAGATTTTTTTAATTTTTTTTTTATATTAAGCATGTTTCAAATTTTTTGTCCCCTTAGGGGACTTGAACAGGCGAATAGGGATGAGTGAACTGAACTGGATAGTTCAGGTTCGTACCGAATTTTGGGGTGTTCGGGACCCGGACCCGGACCCGAACATTTTCAAAAAAGTTCGGGTTCGGGTCCGTTGTTCGGCGATTTCTTCCCGCTTTCTGAAGGGCTGCACAGCACCCAATCAGCTAGCATTTTACTTCTTGCCCTAAGAAGCCATCACAGCCATCCCTACTAATGGCATGGCTGTGATTGGCCAAGTGCAGCATGTGACCCAGCCTCTATTTAAGCTGGAGTCACGTAGCGCCGCACGTCTCTCTGCTCTGATTAGTGTAGGGAGAGGACGCGGCTTCTGTGAGGGCGAGATTAGACAGGGAAAAGTCAGCAACAGCACCTAATGAAGTTATCGATCTACAGCTGTGAATGATTCAACTTCTGCCAGTTAATTGCTCACTGGTTTTTAGGCTGCACAGAGCGTTTTTCTGTCACTTTGATCGGCAGCCATTTTGTGTCTTGTGGTGCACCAGCACAAACTGCCACCAAGTCCATCAATCCATCAATACTATTTTTATTTTTTTTGCTATATCCTACATCAGGGGCTTGGCTGTGCTTATTGTCACCCCTAGAAACTTAGGATAGAAATTTCTATATTTTATTAAGGGGTTAAATTCAATTGCCAAAATAGCAATACCCTGAATCTGGTGTTCCAGCTGTTGCAGGCCTAGTTTAAATCTGTCCGTAAAAGGGTATATTTTTTCTGGGGTGAAATTTAATTGCCAAAATAGCAATACCCTGAATCTGGTGTTCCAGCTGTGACTGGACAATTTCCCTAGTGTCCGTCTAAGGATATATTATTTCCTGGGGTGAAATACAGTTGCAAAAATAGAAATACAGTAAATCTTGTGTTCCAGCTGTGACTGGACAAGTTTAATAGTGTCCGTCAAAGGATATATTATTTTCTGGGGTGAAATTGAATTGCCAAAATAGCAATACCCTGAATCTGGTGTTCCAGCTGTGACTGAACAAGTTTAATAGTATCCGTCAAAGGATAGATTTTGTTCTGGTGTGAAATTCAATTGCCAAAATAGCAATACCTTGAATCTGGTGTTCCAGCTGTGACTGGACAATTTCCCTAGTGTCCGTCAAAGGATATATTATTTTCTGGGGTGAAAGTCAGTAGCAAAAATAGAAATACAGTATATCTGGTGTTCCAGCTGTGACTGGACAAGTTTCATAGTGTCCGGCAAAGGATATATTTTGTTCTGGGGTGAAATTCAATTGCCAAAATAGCAATACCGTAAATCTGGTGTTCCAGCTGTGACTGGACAAGTTTAATAGTATCTGTCAAAGGATAGATTTTGTTCTGGGGTGAAATTCAATTGCCAAAATAGCAATACCTTGAATCTGGTGTTCCAGCTGTGACTGGACAATTTCCCTAGTGTCCGTCAAAGGATATATTATTTTCTGGGGTGAAAGTCAGTAGCAAAAATAGAAATACAGTATATCTGGTGTTCCAGCTGTGACTGGACAAGTTTCATAGTGTCCGGCAAAGGATATATTTTGTTCTGGGGTGAAATTCAATTGCCAAAATAGCAATACCGTAAATCTGGTGTTCCAGCTGTGACTGGACAAGTTTAATAGTATCCGTCAAAGGATAGATTTTGTTCTGGGGTGAAATTCACTTGCCAATATAGCAATACCCTGAATCTGGTGTTCCAGCTGTTGCAGGCCAAGTGTTACTCTGTCCGTAAAAGGATATATTACACTCAGCGTGCATCTCCAAGTATATTTCTTTCCGTAAAAGGGTATATTACAAAAAGTGTTACATTAAAATTGCTGAAAGCATAATCCTGTAAATCTGCACGCACTATTGTGCATCTCATAGTGTATTTCTGTCCGTAAAAGGGTATATTACACTCAAGGTGTATATACAGGTGCTGAGAGGGTCATCCTCAATAACTTCACACGCTACCATGCATCTCCAAGTGTATTTCTGTCCGTTAAAAGGTATATTACACAAAGTGTTAAAATACAATTGCTGAAGGCATAATCCTACATATTTTTCACACGCTACTGTGCATCTCCAAGTGTAAATCTGTCCATAAAAGGATACCTTTCATTCAGGGCCTAAATACTAGGCCTACAATTGATATTCCCTTAAATCAGTGGTTACTGCTGTGCCTGGATTAGTGTAATACGGTACAAAAATAAATAGGCAGATAGTGTTAGGTGCCTGTAAAAAAAGGCCTGAATTTGAAATGAATACATTGGGCCAAATTTTTTTTTCTTATTGTGGTGCTTGGTGAACGGTAACAATGAGGAAAACATCTAGTAAGGGACGCGGTCGTGGTGGTGTTAGTGGACCCTCTGGTGCTGGGAGAGGACGTGGCCATTCTTCCACAGCCACACGTCCTAGTGAACCAACTACCTTAGGTTCCAGTACCCGCCAGAATTTACAGCGATATTTGGTGGGGCCCAATGCCGTTTTAAGGATGGTAAGGCCTGAGCAGGTAAAGGCGCTAGTCAATTGGGTGGCCGACAGTGGATCCAGCATGTTCACAACATTATCTCCCACCCAGTCTTCTGCAGAAAGCGCACAGGTGGCACCTGAAAACCAAGCCCATCAGTCTGTCACATCACCCCCATACATATCAGGGAAACTGTCTGAGCCTCAAGTTATGCAGCAGTCTCTTATGCTGTTTGAAGACTCTGCTGGCAGGGTTTCCCAAGGGAATCCATCTAGCCCTTCCCCAGTGGTGGAAGACATAGAATGCACTGATGCACAACCACTTATGTTTCCTGATGATGAGGACATGGGAATACCACCTCATCGAAGTTCGCATGTCTCTGATGATGACGAAACACAGGTGCTAACTGCTGTGTCTTTTTGCAGTGTGCAGACCGAACAGGAGGTCAGGGAGGAAGACTGTGTGGAAGACGATGCAGGGGACGATGAGGTCCTAGACCCCACATGGACTGAAGGTCGTGCCAATAACTTTTATAGTTCAGAGGAAGAGGCAGTGGTGAGACCGAGCCAACAGCGTAGCAAAAGAGGGAGCAGGGGGCAAAAGCAGAACAGCCACCGCCAAGAAAGTGCGCCTGCTACTGGCCACAGCCACCAGGGACTGAGCACCCCAAAGGCAGCTTCAAGGAGTTCTCTGGCATGGCACTTCTTTAAACAATGTGCTGACGACAAGACCCGAGTGGTTTGCACGCTGTGCAATCAGAGCCTGAAGCGAGGAATTAACGTTCTGAACCTTAGCACAACCTGCATGACCAGGCATCTACATGCAAAGCATGAACTGCAGTGGAGTAAACACCTTAAAGACAAGGAACCCACTCAGGCTCCCCCTGCTCCCTATTCTACTGCTGCCTCGGCCTCTTCTTCCGTCTCGGGAGGAATGTTGGCACCTGCCGCCCACCAAACAGAGGATGTGCCACCGAGACCACCACCTGCGTCATCTAGCATCTCCACCATGTCACACGGCAGCGTTCAGCTCTCCATCTCACAAACCTTGGAGAGAAAGCGTAAATTCCCACCTAGCCACCCTCGAGCCCTGGGCCTGAATGCCAGCATTTCTAAACTACTGGCCTTTGAAATGCTGTCATTCAGGCTGGTGGACACAGACAGCTTCAAACAGCTGATGTCCATGGCTGTCCCACAGTATGTTGTTCCCAGCCGCCACTACTTCTTCAAGACAGCCGTGCCTTCCCTGCACAACCAAGTATCCGATAAAATCAAGTGTGCACTGCGCAACGCCATCTGTGGCAAGGTCCACCTAACCACAGATACGTGGACCAGTAAGCACGGCCAGGGACGCTATATCTCCCTAACTGCACACTGGGTAAATGTAGTGGCGGCTGGGCCCCAGATGGAGAGTTCTTTGGCGCACGTCCTTCCGCCGCCAAGGATCGCAGAGCATCATTTTTTGCCTCCTGTAGCCTCCTCCTACTCGGCTTCCTCGTCCTCTGCTTCCACCTGCTCATCCAGTCAGCCACACACCTTCACCACCAACTTCAGCACAGCCTGGGGTAAACGTCAGCAGGCCGTTCTGAAACTCATATGTTTGGGGGACAGGCCCCACACTGCGCAGGAGTTGTGGCGGGGTATTGAACAACAGACCGACAAGGTGGTGTGCGATAATGGGCGAAATCTCGTCGCAGCTCTGGGACTAGCCGGTTTGACGCACATCCCTTGCCTGGCGCATGTGCTGAATTTGGTGGTGCAGAAGTTCATTCACAACTACCCCGACATGTCAGAGCTGCTGCATAAAGTGCGGGCCGTCTGTGCGCGCTTTCGGCGTTCACATCCTGCCGCTGCTCGCCTTTCTGCGCTACAGCGTAACTTCGGCCTTCCCGCTCACCGCCTCATATGCGACGTGCCCACCAGGTGGAACTCCACCTTGCACATGCTGGAGAGACTGTGCGAGCAGCAGCAGGCCATAGTAAAGTTTCAGCTGCAGCACGCACGGGGCAGTCGCATTGTGGAACACTTCACCACCAATGACTGGGCCTCCATGCGAGACCTGTGTGCCCTGTTGCGCTGTTTCGAGTACTCCACTAACATGGCCAGTGGCGATGACGCCGTTATCAGCATTACAATACTACTTCTATGTCTCCTTGAGAAAACACTTAGGTCGATGATGGAAGAGGAGGTGGCCCAGGAGGAGGAGGAGGATGAAGGGTCATTTTTAGCACTTTCAGGCCAGTCTGTTAGAAGTGGCTCAGAGGGAGGTTTTTTGCAACAGCAGAGGCCAGGTACAAATGTGGCCAGCCAGGGCCCACTACTGGAGGATGAGGAGGAGGTGGAGGAGGATGAGGATGAAGCAGGTTCACAGCGGGGTGGCACCCGACACAGCTCAGGCCCATCACTGGTGCGTGGCTGGGGGGATATAGAGGACGATGACGATACGCCTCCCACAGAGGACAGCTTGTCCTTACCTCTGGGCAGCCTGGCACACATGAGCGACTACATGCTGCAGTGCCTGCGCAACGACAGCAGAGTTGCCCACATTTTAACGTGTGCGGACTACTAGGTTGCCACCCTGCTGGATCCCCGTTACAAAGACAATGTGCCCACCTTACTTCCTGCACTGGAGCGTGATAGGAAGATGCGCGAGTACAAGCGCACGCTGGTAGACGCGCTACTGAGAGCATTCCCAAATGTCACAGGGGAACAAGTGGAAGCCCAGGGCGAAGGCAGAGGAGGAGCAAGAGGTCGCCAACGCAGCTGTGTCACGGCCAGCTCCTCTGAGGGCAGGGTTAGCATGGCAGAGATGTGGAAAAGTTTTGTCACCACGCCACAGCTAACGTGTTAGCAGGAGGCAGCATTTCACTAACATGGTTGAACAGTACGTCTGCACACCCCTCCACGTACTGACTGATTATTCGGCCCCATTCAACTTCTGGGTCTCCAAATTGTCCACGTGGCCAGAGCTAGCTTTTTATGCCTTGGAGGTGCTGGCCTTCCCGGCGGCCAGCATTTTGTCTGAACGTGTATTTAGCATGGCAGGGGGCGTCATTACATGGACAAGCTGACGTTCATAAAAATGAACCAGGCATGGATTCCACAGGACCTGTCCATCCCTTGTGCAGAGTAGACATTTATAACTGCCTCCCCCTCAACCATATATTCTTGTACTCCGGGGCACTTCTTTATTGAATCCTCTTTTTTTAATTTTACAATTATATTGTGGTGCAACCAAAAGTTGAATGAACCTCTCCTCCGTCTAGGTGCCAGGGGCCTAATTATCTGAAAGTGGCCTGTTCGAGTGGTGGGTGACATGAAGCCTGATTCTTTGCTTTGCAACCTCTGTCCTCTGTCTGGGTGCCATGGACTAAATATCTGGAAGTGGCCTTCTCTATTGCTGGGTGACATGAAGCCTGATTCTCTGCTATGCGACCTCTCTCCTCCGTCTGTGTGTCAGCGGCCTAATTATCGAAAAGTGGCCTTCTTCATTGGTGGGTGACATGACGCCTGATTCTCTGCTATGCGACCTCTGTCTGGGTGCTGGGGCCTAAATAAATTAAAGTGGCCTTCTCCATTGGTGGGTGACTTGAAGCCTGATTCGCTGCTATGGGACCTCTCTCCAATTGATATTGCTTAATTTTTATTTATTTTATTTTAATTCATTTGCCTTTCCACATTTGTTTGCAGGGGATTTACCTACATTTTGCTGCCTTTTGCAGCCCTCTGGCCCTTCCCTGGACTATTTTACAGCCTTTTTAGTGCCCAAAAGTTCGGGTCCCCATTGACTTCAATGGGGTTCGGGATGAAGTTCGGGTCGAGTTCGGATCCCGAACCCGAACATTTTCGGGAATTTCGGCCGAACTTCTCGAACCCAAACATCCAGGTGTTCCCCCTACTTGTCATAGCAACTGCTCAAATCCCAAAATTACGCTGCAGGGGAGGAGATCGGAAGACAGATAGAGCCCACTATCTGACTAACCGCGCAGGTGCAGGCATTGTTATTGACCGTGGCATCTGAGGGTTTAAACGGTCAGCTTTGGGGTTATCTCTAGTCCTGGCCACAACCGATGGGTGTCAGCTGTGTAACATGGAACAGGCTGAGAAGCTGTGATTTACATGTACGTCAGGGTGCACACAATTGACATGCTATTGCAATGACGAGTTTTCCTCAGCAACACTCATTTAGAGAGCCAACGTTAGAAACAGTTTTTTTTTTTTTTTTTATAAAAATAAACAAAATAAAGTATATTATAGGAAGTTTCCTAACCACTGTCCACTAAGCATAAAAAATACTTAAATTAACAGTTACACTTTAAAAAAACAAAACAGTATTTTGGTGACAACCTCTTGAACCCCTTAGTACATGACGACGTAAATACAGTATATGTAAAGTATGCGTTGGGAATGTATGTAGCTGGCTCAGGAACCAATCCTGTTATACAGCTTCCATCTGTGTACATCAGCCAAGATCAGGCATATCCTCAATCCCAGTCAATTAAAGGGGTTCTCCGGGAAAGATAAAAATGAAAATATAAATAAACTATTACATGTATTTAATTATTTATGATTATTCAAATTATTTATTATAATTGCTCCTTTAGTCTAGGGAACAATCAGTCAAGTAGCTAAAATGGCGGCTCTTGGATTTATGATCATAAAATCTGTCCTTTTCGTGACATTGCAGGACGGCTGGTGTGAGAAAGCAGAGCACAGAGCCCTATGTAAAGTCTGCTGGTCTCAGCACTGTGAAGCTGTATGTTATGTGCAGATGAGAAAACTGCTCTGCTGTGTCCCTGTGCTTCAGAAAGGAGTTTCCTCCTCCCGTACTGGCAGGCTGAGGTGTTTTCTAAAGACACTCCTCTCCAACAGCAGCACATCTAGTCCTCATTCCTACCCTTCAGTCTCTGAGTACGTAAAATCCTTTCTGAAGCACAGGGACACAGCGGAGCAGTTATATATCCTGCATGATAAACTCCTTGTTACTTCACCTCCTCAAAAAATGCAAAAACATCTTGAAAATTATATTAGTAAAAATTACAGCTTGCCCCTGATATAAAACCCCTGCACTGCTTCACCAAATTATGGCAACAATATTTTTTCTTAAAATTTATTTTGAAGTGTTAAATTAATAACATAATAAAACATAATAATAACTATATCAATTTATTTATAATCGGAATCCACAGAATAAAGTTAGGATGTCCTTTTTTCACATAGTGAACGCTGTAAAAACAAAACCCAAGAGACCATTGCAGGATAAAGGTTTTTTAATCCCCCCCCCCCCCCCCACACACACGATTAATTTTTATACAGTCTCAATCCATTATGTAGAACATTAAAGGGGTTTTCCAGTTTCCGATACTGATGATATGTCCTCAGGAAAATACATCATTAGTTTTGGAGGGGAGGGGGGGGGGAAGTGGGAATGGCCTTTTAAATGATGTGAGAAACAAACTAAAGTGTCTGTCAATACAATCTCTCAATATCACTACATCCGCTAACCAGACCAAATATTATATGGGACAACAAAGGGTGTGCTGGGTGAACTCTGTACACATGACCGTGCCTTTAATCAACATGTTTATTACTAGGGAAACCAATATAAAGTCTCATGTCATACATTATAACACTGGAAGCTGCGGTGATGCAATTCTTTCACTTTCTGAATTTAACTGATGCTGCAAAATTATTTTCTAAGGATGGGTTCACACCAGAGCCGGAGCCGTCAAAAGACTATAACAAACGGCGCCAGAGAGACCTCATTGACTATAATTGGATCTATCTGGTATCTATTAGAAAACCCTGCATTTACCTGACAAAATATTGCAGCATGATGTGCTTTTTTATCCTATATATTTTACAGAATTGCAACACAGGCCCTTAATAAAGATAGAGTTGGACGTTATTCCGGGATAAGGTTTAGCTGTCTGTCAAGCTATGTACCTTCACATATAAGGAGGACAGAACAGTAAAACAGCGGCTGCTTAGGAGCTAGATACGAGGAACTGCGACTCCCTGGCTGCGGTAAAACAACGGCTTCTTGTAAGCTAGATACTAGAAACTGCGATTCCTTAAACTCTGCGAGTCAACAACCTCTAACAGGCTGGATCGCATGGTACTGAACCCTGCAAGGCACAGCATCGTCAGCCACGACAGTTGCAAGTGTGCAAACCTGTTCACAGTGTCATTATGTCGTCAAGAGAATCCAAACTGTATGAGACAAGGTCTCGTATCTCGGCTAGCTCCAGAAGTTCAAAGAGATCAGTGAGCAGCTCCACGGTTGCCATTGCTC
Organism: Bufotes viridis; assembly: GCA_033119425.1. Classification (NCBI taxonomy): domain Eukaryota; kingdom Metazoa; phylum Chordata; class Amphibia; order Anura; family Bufonidae; genus Bufotes; species Bufotes viridis. The sequence goes on along the minus strand of CM065591.1, from coordinate 438,512,933 downwards.
GCGCAAAAGCTGAAGCCACCAAAACCCGTGAGACATTTGCCGAGCAAGAAAGACAATTAAATGTAGAGAAAGCTTGTATGGAAATGGTAAAAGCACGCATGGAAGCACACATGGAAGCAGCCCTGGCTGAACAACAAGCAGCCCTGGCTGAACAACAAGCAGCACTTCAAAATCTGTAAAAACAACTGTGATAAAGGAAGCTGCAGCTGCTGTAACAGAGGCAGCGGCATTAGAAGAAGCAGCAAACTTCACAAGTGATAGACTCAGCAGCATAGTTGGGCCTGAACCTGATCATCACGATAACTCGCAACGCACTTCAGATTACGTCATGCAGCATGCAGAGCAGGACAGCAGAAATTCAAGTCCAAGAGCACCGTCAACCCCTTCTGAAGAACCCCAGCAGACTCCTTTCACACAAGTGACCTCAGTTAACCAAAAACCCTGCTTTGCACGAGACAACAGTTTCATAGGACATCAGCCCTTAATGCAACCTGCATACAAATCTTTTAAAAAAGAACAAGTAGATGGTGACTACTACGATCCTACTACTACGATCCCCAAACAAAGATCCACGTATGTCAGAGTTTCTAAAATTCTTTGCCCGACGTGAGCTAATAACCAAGGGGCTCTCCAAGTTTGATGACAGACCTGAAAGCTATAGGTCATGGTGATCATCATTCAGAAATACAATCAGAGACCTAGATCTGTCTGCATGTGAGGAAATTAATCTTCTTGTCAAGTAGCTAGGAAATGAATCAGCAGAGCATTCAAAGCGGATAAGAGCCATTAATATTAACTACCCAAGCATAGGGTTAAACATGATATGGGAAAGACTTGAGGATTGTTACAGCTCACCAGAAGTGATAGAGAACACACTCTTCAAAAGAACTGGATTTCCCCAAGATCCAGAACAAAGGGTTCCAGAAGCTGAGAGAACTGAGTGACCCGCTGACAGAGCTCCAAGTTGCCAAAGCTGAAGGAGATTTACAAGGTCTGGCATTCTTAGATACTGCACGTGGTGTAAACCCCATAGTACAAAAACTACCTTATAACCTGCAAGAGAATTGGATTGCTCAAGTTTCCAGGTACAAGCAACAGCACCATGTTCCATTTCCTCCATTCTCATTCTTTGTGGACGTGCACCAGCAAGCAAAGACTAGCAATGATCCCAGCTTTGACTTCTCGATGTTTGACACCACTTACCCCAAACCAGGTAGGCCTGTCTCACTGCAGTACACAAGACCAGTGTATCTTCCAAAGACCCCTTAAACAAAACCTACAGTACCGCAGAGTCTTAAAAGATCTTAACCAAAGACCCATGCAGAGAATGTCCTTTACATAAGAAACCACATTGCTGAAGTGCAGAGGATTTAGAGAAAAACTTCTCGGGGACCGCAAAACTTTCCTCAAGGATAATCAAATTTGGTACAGGTGTTGTGTATCAACCTCTCATCTTCTCGACTTTCTTTGATATCTTCAATATTAAAGGACACTGTTCTCTATATTCACTTAAAACTTGCACAGGTGTGAGTGAAGAAAAAGGCAGAAGAGCTACTGGCTTCAAAATGGAATCCATAAATGGTTAAGCATCCCTACCTTTTCCTACCTTGATCAAATGCAATCAGATGCCAAACGATAGAGAAGAAATTCCTACGCCTGAGGCAGCATTACATCATGCACATCTAAAATCTGTAGCACATCTCATACCTGCACTCGACCCAGAAGCCCAAATAATACTTCTGCTTGAAAGAGATATCATAAGAGTCCACAAGGTGAGAAAACAAATAAACGGTCCTCTCAATTCTCCATATGCCCAGAAGCTTGACCTGAGGTGGGTTATTATAGGTGATGTCTGTCTAGGAAATGTTCACAAGCCTAGCACGGCTAATTCTCTTGACACAAGTACCTTGGAGAATGGATGTCCATCCCTCTTTCAGTCTTGTCCTAACAGGTTCCTTGTAAGAGAGAAGCCGGCAAGTGTGCTGTATCCTGACTTTACAGAAATCGAGAACAATTCTTGTGGTGAAGACCAAGACCACTTGGGGTGCACGGTATTCCAGAGGACGAAGGAAAACCACAAGATAGCTCCCTCTATTGAAGATGAGGCCTTAAACAGAATAGAGCAAGGATTCTTCAAGGATAAAATGAACACCTGGGTTGCACCACTGCCTTTCCAGACACAGAGACGCCGTCTTCCCAACAACAGAGATTAAGCCTTTAACCCCTTAGTGACCATCACATGAGAGCCGGGGCCGTGCTCTAACAGCACAGACTGGCAGGAGTGCCGATCCCAGCTGTTTAACCCTTTACATGCCGGGCGCAATGGCGCCTGCCGCATGTAAAGTGGTGACAGAGCGAACGGACTCCCTCTGTCTCCCATCAGCATCCCGCAAATGCGATCGCGAGGTGCTGATGTATTGAGAAGCCTTACCCGGCTTCCGCTCAGGGCCTCGAGCCTGTCTTTAGTTATTTCCAGCAGGCTGTGCCTTTCTGGCGCAGCCTGCTGGTCAATCTTAGAATAGCATTGCTATTGAAATTTTAAAAGCAATCAAAATACTGTATGTTATAGTCCCCTTGTGTAGAAAAAAAATACACATTTATTAAATAAAAAAATTCCATAAAATAAAAAAACATGCTTTTTTCCCAATGAAAATAAGCTTTTCAATAAAAAACCAAAATAAAATATCCCCCATATGTTTGGTATTGCCGTGTCCGTAGCGACCCGGACTACATAAATATCACATAAATTAACCCCTTATGGTGAACGCTGTAAAAGAAAAAACACGAATTTATTCTTAGAAAAACTTTTTATTCGAAGTAGGTGGCTCTGCCAGTATAAAAGAGAGACCTAATTGGTGCTCTATATCCGTTGATACCAGCTTCTATGTATCGGAAATAATATAAAATTACTTAACAGAAAAAAGGGGATATGGCACTCAAACTCTGAAGTATCAAAATCACAAACTAGTTTAATACCGATAAAGATAAAACCTTATACAATAACTTAAAAATAACAATATAAAACCGAATAACCACATTCAGAAAGCAATCTTCTAATTCTTCCCAACTTATCTATCTATAACTTCGTTGCAGAATATATCGCATTCGATTTTCTGTATGCGATTTTATCATGTGCGATTTTTCGCATGTGATATTTCGCATGCGATTTTTCCGTATGCGATTTTTCGTATGCGATTTTTGTATGCGATTTTTCGCATGCGATTTTTGCATACAGTTTTTCGCATGCAAAAATTTTTTCGCAACTGCTGCCCTCGTTTTTATTATATTCAGCTGGTATCACTGGAAGTATTCTTTGGATATTTCAAACACATGCGTTTTTGAAAAAGCTCAGAGAGGAATTTCCAACATATCCAAAAATGTAAACTGAATCACAAAATGTCCCGTCCAAGTCTAAAAGTCTTTATATATTCACGGTGTTGTCTAATTATTTATGTCCAATTTATAATCTATTCATTTGTATTTGGTTTGTATTTGGTTTACCAGAAGCAATGTTCAAAACAGCAGTTATCAGAAGCAATGTTCAAAACAGCAATGCGGTAATACGGGTATCCTTTTCAGACCTGTATGTCCTTATAAATTCACAGTGATATGCAATCACTCGTACTAACTAACTAAGTACGAGTGATTGCATATCACTGTGAATTTATAAGGACATACAGGTCTGAAAAGGATACCCGTACTACCGTTAATTGCTGTTTTGAACATTGCTTCTGATAACTGCTGTTTTGAACATTGCTTCTGGTAAACCAAATACAAACCAAATACAAATGAATAGATTATAAATTGGACATAAATAATTAGACAACACCGTGAATATATAAAGACTTTTAGACTTGGACGGGACATTTTGTGATTCAGTTTACATTTTTGGATATGTTGAAATTCCTCTCTGAGCTTTTTTCAAAAACGCATGTGTTTGAAATATCCAAAGAATACTTCCAGTGATACCAGCTGAATATAATAAAAAACGAGGGCAGCAGTTGCGAAAAAAAATTTTTTGCATGCGAAAAAAACTGTATGCAAAAATCGCATGCGAAAAAATCGCATACAAAAAAATCGCATACGAAAAAAATCGCATACGGAAAAATCGCATGCGAAAATATCACATGCGAAAAATCGCACATGATAAAATCGCATACAGAAAATCGAATGCGATATATTCTGCAACGAAGTTATAGATAGATAAGTTGGGAAGAATTAGACGAATTTATTCTTAGTTTCCACTGAAAAAAACTTAATAACAAGCGATCAAAAAGAGCCATTTACTACAAAATGATACCAATGAAAAATACAAGTCGTCCCGCAAAAATCAAGCCCTCACACATCTCCATGGAAAAAAAAAAAAAAAGTTATGGGTCTTGGGAAGCGGCAATGCAAAATCTTTTTTTTGTTGTTAAAAAAAAGGGGGTTTATTGCAAAAAAAAATTGTAAAACGTAAAAAAAAAACTATATGTATTTAGTATCACTGTAATCATACTGACCCAGAGAATAAAGATATTATGTTATTTGTACCAAAAAATGAGCGCCGTAAAATTTATAATGTAAAAACACAGTGGCAGTATTGCTATTTTTCCCCATTTCCCTCACAGAAAGAGTTAATAAAAGTTAAGTGTACCCCAAAATGGTGCCATCAAAAACTACAACTTGTCCCACAAAAAACAAGCCCTCATAAAGCTATATAGACGTAAAAATAAAAAAATTATAGCTCTTGGAACGAGACGATGAAAAAAAGTAGAAAATCGCTTAGTCATAAAGGCCCAAACAGGCTTGGTCACTAAGGGGTTAAACGCTTCTGTTCACTCAAACGCAACTTTCAGAAAAGACCAGAGATGATGGAACATTTTTTCTTGTTTATGAACAAGATATTGGAGAACAATCATGCAGAAGTAGCTCCACCCCTAAAAGAAAAAGAAGAATGCTGTTGCTTTACCAACCTTTGGCGTTTACCACCCTAAAAAGCTAGGACAAATCCGAGGGGTATTTGACTCCAGTTCACAATATGAGGGAGTCTCTCTCAATGATCTTCTTTTGACAGGACCAGACCTCAACAACACACTTCTCGGTGTCCTCATCAGATTCCGTAAAGAATCCATTGCTTTAGTTGCAGACATACAACAAATGTTCTATTGTTTCCTAGTTAAAGAAGAGCACAGGAACTTCTTGAGGTTCTTTTGGTTCAAAGAAAATGACTCTACCCAAGACACACAAAGCAAGCTTATTTGTTAATTTATGTATAGTTTTCATGCATATTCAATATGTGTTCTGTATAATTCTCAATTAGTTGTGTAACAGCACCCTCTAGTGGCCGTTTTACATACAACTACAGCTATTCATATTAGAAGTTTGGTCTATTTCAGCTCCCATACCTTAGTGACTTCATCATCCCTGCACACAGCCATCTTTACAGAGATCAGCACATGTCTGGAAGTCTCTGGAGCCATCCTCCACATCTAAGCTCACAGTAGCATCGCTGGTATGTCACATAGCCACATTACAGCCTGTTTACGCCTGTTTACATATCTATTCACATGTCTTTTCCTGCTCCTTTATAGTAGCTTCAGTTAGCAGCTAGGGACTATCCTTGTCATGCAGATAGGATAGCATGCTCCTGCTATATCTATATCTGTTTGTATGTGCATTGCTATGCACAGTAATGTTATGATATGCATTGTAATATATCAGACCCCATTATTAAGTGTACTATTCTTTCTGTTCCCCATTTTTACCGCACATTTACATTCTTGCAATAAAGATAGAGTCGGACGTTATTCCATTGTCAATTTATTGCCGGGATAAGGTTTAGCTGTCTGTCAGGCTATGTACCTTCACACAATAGGAGGACAGAACAAGCACACTAATCCCACTCTGCTATATTCAGTGCTGTAATAGCCCCTGTGGCCAAGCAATATGGAGACGTACCGATGTATCTGACTGTAGATGTATTGTAACAAGAAGATGCATACATACCTCCAGTGATAAAAAGATTGCCCAGTTGTGTATAAATACACACATGTATCATACATAATACAATGATGCCAAACAGTATCAGTATAGGGTATCATATAAAGGAAGGACTTATACTTCTTCTTCCTACGGATCCACTTCTGGCTTTGCCTCAACAAACTGGATTAAAAACTGCCATGAATGCTTTATGTGACACCACCCTAAAGTAAGTCCGTATGGATCCACAAATAGCATATTGTCCATGGTATAGGTAAACAAGATAATGCACAGAAAACCTCTTATACTACCTATAGTGAAATGAAAAGCCCTAAGTATCATAATAAGCAATGGTAAGCTACTATTGGTACTGAAGTGATAGTAGACATTGTGTCATACTCATGTATATGCTGACAGGATCCAGGTGTATACCTCCTCAGTAGCTTCATGAGGAGAAAAAATTAATTAAAATTCCTGAGGTTTAAATAAGCCCAACAATATGGACTGATGCCCACATGGGATGTCATATCAGAATGCCCATGACATGAGGAATTCCTGCACTTAGAGAGTGCACATTTCTGCCCACCACAGCGCAACCTATTGATGCCACTACAAAAGAGTCATCAATCAGGCCACTGTTATGGCTTATTTAAACCACAGGCGATTTTATTTTAAAGGCGATTTTATGATTGTATTTGACTAATTTTGGCAAAAAAATATATATTTTTTAATTGCAGTTTTTGTGATACGTGCAGTTAAAAATTAGTGTATTTGCTAAATTTCCCTACTCAGTTCTGTCAGCTGTCGGGGGGGTCTCTACTTGTATAAGCGTTTAATAGAACAGGTTCTGTTGACATGCGGAGTCAGCTGACGACGGTGTAAAAGGAGTGCGCTTCTTCTTGGCGCTAACATCGACCTTGAGTTATTTGGTCAGTTTTGGCCCCATGACTGCCCAAATAAGTAAAGTGTGCAGTGATTCTAAGAGCGACGTCTGTCATCTGCATGTTATACGGACTCACAGTATTCAGGTTCTTATAAACTGGAAATTCTTTATTGGCTCATCATATAAAATCCACCACGATCACCAAAAATTATGCCAACAGTGATGTGTTTCGGTCTACACAATCCAGCCCTTCATCAAGACATAACAAGTGTATTAAAATCATCACTTTTATACAGCAGAAGGTCCAACCTCCCTTGATAAGTCAAATGTCTATACCTGGAACACGGAAAGGAAACCTTTAAGTGAAACCAGGGGTCGGAATCGGACCTTTCTGAGGGACTGGTTACTACCGGTACTTTTAGAAAAAAGACATCTGGGAATACTGTCCTTCTTGCCTCTTCCTGCTACCCACCGCATGTCATAAATAACATACCAAAAGGGGAAATGATCAGCAAGACGTAACTGCTCTACAGAGGGGTTGTTTTCCAAGGAAACTGAAATTATTACATGTAGACTTCTTAATAGGGGCTATACATTTGAAGATATCAATAAAGGCATTGAGTTTGCCAGATCAAAAAGTAGAAAGTCTTTGATTTTTCCTCAGACTGTGAAAAAATCCCATAACTGCCGAAAAAATGAAGAACCTAATCTTTCCAGAGGAGACAAAAAACCGACTATTTTTATTACTAATTACAGTAGAGAATATCCACACATATGCCGAATTATCCGAAAACACTTCCCAGTCCTCAATTTTGATGAAGAATGGAGAGATGTGGTATCTGCAGGCATCAAATGTATTTCTAAAAAAGCACCTACGGTGGGACAAAAACTTAGTCCCAGTTTGTTTACTGATAACATCCCTAAAATATGTTCTTGGCCAAGAACTATTGGTAACTACAAATGTGGGAGTAGGAGATGTATATACTGTCGATATGTTTGTTACTAAGGAAGTTGTTTCCATGGCGAATAACAACAGATATACCCTTAAGCAATACATAAATTGTAATACGGAGTTTGTTGTCTATGTCATTACATGTAAAATCTGTAAACTTCAGTATGTGGGATGTATAAATGAATTGAAAACACGCATTAGAAAACATCTTAGTGATATCCCGTATTTTCAGACACGTTATGTATCAGTGGCGACTTTTCATTTCGCCACAGTTCACAAAGGAGACGCATCTGCGTTTTGTGCACAGGGAATTTAAGTGGTGTCACTACCCATAAGAGGAGTGGATCGTAGACAGAAACTCCTTAGTAGGGAAACATTTTGGATGTTTTCGCTTGATACTTGTGTACCGAAGGGATTTAACAGAAAATACGATCTCACTCTGCAATATAACTAATTTGTTCACATTTTCAATAGGTATGCCCCACCTGTGATGCCTAATCTCCTCCCCTGGTTTCATTGAAAGGTTTCCTTTCCTTGTTCCAAGTGTAGACATTTGGCTAATCAAGGGAGGTTGGACCTTTTAGTGTATAAAAGTGATGATTTTAATACACTTGTTATGTCTTGATGAAGGGCTGGATTGTGTAGCCCGAAACGTGTCACTGTTGGTGTAATTTTTGGCGATAGTGGTGGATTTTATATGATGAGCCACTTCACAAGGCCCGGTTCTGGTCTCCTTTCCGCACTTCTTGAATCAAAGGTGGAAGTGAGCGCTGCAGCTACTAAACAATTGTTTGTAGGACTCACAGTATTGCTTCACTACCTTGAACAGACTCCCTATGCGTGTTACTGCAAGGCACAGTGTTTTACACCACTATAAAGGCTCTCTGTAGCCAGGAAATAGCCATATTTTTATGCGATTCGCTGCGAATGAAATGAAAATATCCTTGCCTGTGAAGCCATTTTTATGCAACGCAATGATGGCTGCACACGTTTCTTTGCAGGTCACCATGGTTAACAATGGAAGAACAATGATTTCAAGCATCACACTCCTTTTAACATGTCAAGTCTGCCATTTTAACCCAATCAGCCTGACATAATGATCTCCAGCCTTGTGCTCGTCAACATTCTCACTTGAGTTATCAAGACGATTACTGAAATGATCTCAGCAGGTCCTTTAATGACAGCAATGAAAGGAAGTGGAAAGTTTTTTTGGGGATTAAGTTAATTTTCATGGCAAAGAAGGACTACCCACCTTGAAATATTCCTTGAGGGGTGTAGTTTCCGGAATGGGGTCACTTTTCGGGGGTTTCCACTGTAGGACCACCTCAGGGTGTCTTCATATGCGACATAGCTCCCAATTACCATTCCAGCTAAATCTGCTCTCCAAAAGCCATATGGTGCTCCTTCTACTCTGAAGCCTGCTGTGTACCTATACATCATTTTTTGAGCACATATAGGGTGTTGCCATATTCGGGGGGAAATGGGGAACAAAATGTGGGGTGTATTTTGTCTTGTTACCCCTTGTGAAAGTAAAAATGTGGGTGTAAAGCAACTTTTTCTGGATAAAATTGTAATTTTTCCTTTTCACAGCCAAGTGTTTCCTAATTCTGTGAACCGCCTGATGGGTTAAAGTGCTCACTACACACCTTGAAATATTCCTTAAGGGGTGTAGTTTATGGAATGGGGTCACTTTTTGGGGGTTTCCACTGTAGGGCCACCTCATGGTGTCTTCATATGCGACATAGCTCCCAATTACCATTCCAGCTAAATCTGCTCTCCAAAAGCCATATGGTCCTACTTCCACTCTGAAGCCTGCTGTGCGCCCATACATCATTTTTTGAGCACATATGGGGTGTTGCCATATTCGGAGGGAAATGGGGAAAAAAATGTGGGGTGCATTTTGTCCTGTTACCCTTTGGGAAAGTAAAAATGTGGCTGTAATGCAACTTTTTTGTGAAAAAATGCAATTTTGTTATTTTCACTGCCAAGTGTTTCCTAATTGTAGGAAACACCTTTGAGGTAAAAGTGCTCACTACACACCTTGAAATATTGCTTGAGGGGTGTAGTTTCCAAAATGGTGTCACTTTTTGGGGGGTCTCCACTTTAGGGCCACCTCAGGGCGTCTTCAAATGCGACATAGCTCCCAATTGCCATTCCAGCTAAATCCGCTCTCCAAAAGCCATATGGTGCTCCTTCCACTCTGCGCCCATACATCATTTTTTTCAGCACACATGGGGTGTTTCTGTAAACTCCAGATTCAGGGTAATAGATTTTGAGTTTTGTTTGGCTGTTAACCCTTGATGTGTTGCAGAAAAAATGTATTAAAATTTAAAATCTGCTAAAAAAAAGTAAAATTTAAAAATGTAATTCCCATTTTCCTTTAATTCTCACAGGGCACCTAAAGGGTTAACAAAGTTTGTAAAATCAGTTTTGAATAGCTTGAGGGGTGTAGTTTCTAAAATGGGGTGATTCATGGATGGTTTCTAATATGTAAGCCCCAGAAAGTGACTTCATAACTGAACTGGTCCTGAAAAAATTGGGTTTTGAAAATTTTCCTAAAAATTTTAAGATTTTCTTCAAAAGTTCTAAGCCTTCTAACGTCCCAAAAAAATTAAATTAAATTTTCAAAATGATCCAAACATTAAGTAGACATATGGGAAATGTAGAGTAATAACTATCTTTGGAGGTATTACTATATATTATATAAGTAGAGAAATAGAAATTTGCAAATCTTTCCAGATTTTTGGTAAATTTGGGATTTTTTCCTAAATAAAGGTGAATTATATTGACTCAAATTTATGACTATCATGAAGTACAATATACGACGAGAAAACAGTCTCAGAATGGCTTGGATAAGTAAAAGCGTTTTTAAGTTATGACCACATAAAGTGACACTTGTCAGATTTGCTAAAAATGGCCTGGTCCTTAAGGTGAAAAATGGCAGGGTCCTGAAGGTTAAGCCATTGTCTTATCTTTTCAGTAAAATTCAAACTTTTAGCCAGCCTGTGTTTTCTTGTGTGTAAATGGATCTGCCCAATAATAGAGAGAAGAGAGTGGATGTACAGTCGTGGCCAAAAGTTTTGAGAATTACATAAATATTGGAAATTGGAAAAGTTGCTGCTTAATTTTTTATAATAGCAATTTGCATATACTCCAGAATGTTATGAAGAGTGATCAGATAAATTGCATAGTCCTTCTTTGCCATGAAAATTAACTTAATCCCCAAAAAAACTTTCCACTGCATTTCATTGCTGTCATTAAAGGACCTGCTGAGATCATTTCAGTAATCGTCTTGATAACTCAAGTGAGAATGTTGACGAGCACAAGGCTGGAGATCATTATGTCAGGCTGATTGGGTTAAAATGGCAGACTTGACATGTTAAAAGGAGTGTGATGCTTGAAATCATTGTTCTTCCATTGTTAACCATGGTGACCTGCAAAGAAACGTGTGCAGCCATCATTGCGTTGCATAAAAATGGCTTCACAGGCAAGGATATTGTGGCTACTAAGATTGCACCTCAATCAACAATTTATAGGATCATCAAGAACTTTAAGGAAAGAGGTTCAATTCTTGTTAAGAAGGCTCCAAGAAAGTCCAGCAAGCGCTAGGATCGTCTCCTAAAGAGGATTCAGCTGCGAGACTGGAGTGCCACCAGTGCAGAGCTTGCTCAGGAATGGCAGCAGGCAGGTGTGAGCGCATCTGCACGCACAGTGAGGCGAAGACTTTTGGAAGATGGCCTGGTGTCAAGAAGGGCAGCAAAGAAGCCACTTCTCTCCAAAAAAACATCAGGGACAGATTGATCTTCTGCAGAAAGTATGGTAAATGGACTGCTGAGAACTGGGGAAAAGTCATATTCTCCGATGAAGCCTCTTTCTGATTGTTTGGGGCATCTGGAAAAAGGCTTGTCCGGAGAAGAAAAGGTGAGCGCTACCATCAGTCCTGTGTCATGCCGACAGTAAAGCATCCTGAGACCATTCATGTGTGGGCTTGCGTCTCATCCAAGGGAGTGGGCTCACCCACAATTTTGCCCAAAAACACAGCCATGAATAAAGTATGGTACCAAAACACCCTCCAACAGCAACTTCTTCCAATAATCCAACAACAGTTTGGTGAAGAACAATGCTTTTTCCAGCACGATGGAGCACCGTGCCATAAGTCAAAAGTGATAACTAAGTGGCTCGGGGACCAAAACGTTGACATTTTGGGTCCATGGCCTGGAAACTCCCCAGATCTTAATCCCATTGAGAAATTGTGGTCAATCCTCAAGAGGCGGGTGGACAAACAAAAACCCACTAATTCTGACAAACTCCAAGAAGTGATTATGAAAGAATGGCTTGCTATCAGTCAGGAATTGGCCCAGAACGAAGTTGATTGAGAGCATGCCCAGTCGAATTGCAGAGGTCCTGAAAAAGAAGGGCCAACACTGCAAATACTGACTCTTTGCATAAATGTCATGTAATTGTTGATAAAAGCCTTTGAAACGTATGAAGTGCGTGTAATTATATTTCACTACATTACAGAAACAACTGAAACAAAGATCTAAAAGCAGTTTAGCAGCAAACTTTGTGAAAACTAATATTTGTGTCATTCTCAAAACTTTTGGCCACGACTGTACAGTTAATTCAGCTCCATCCTCTCTTTCCTCTCTCTGTTCTCATCTCTATGATCAATGCGGGATGAAACTAGGAAGATATATCCAGGACTATGCGGAGCCTGGGGAGGGGGACCCCAGGTAAACAGCATAAACCCCTTACTGTCCTAGACCACATAGGATCCTGATATTAACCTCTTCACTGTCCTAGACCATTAGGGATTCCGACATTAACATTTTCAATGCCCTAGACCGGGGATGGGCAAACTGCGGCTCTCCAGCTGTTGCAAAACTACAACTCCCAGCATGCAAAGACTGCTTACAGCTATCAGCCTACAGCAGGGCATGGTGGGAATTGTAGTTTTACAACAGCTGGAGAGCCGCAGTTTGCCCATTCCTGACCTAGACCACCAGGAATCCTGATATTAACCCCTTTAATTTCCTAGTTCACTGAGGATTGTGACATTAACCCTTAATTTCCCTAGACCACTAAAGATCTTGACATTCAACTCTAACTGCACTATACCACCAAGGATCCTGACATTAATGGGGTTGTCCCACCAAAACAACTTATCCCTCTTGTACAGGATTAGGGCTCATGCACACGACCGTTGCCGGCCGTGGCCGCATTGCAGCCTGCGTACGGCAGGTCCTCAATACATGGGCACCGGCCGTGTGCACCCCACATGACGGATGCGGATACATTCACTTGAATGGGTCCGCAGTCCGGGACATTCTGTGCGGTGCGAAATTGAAGCATGGAATGGAAGCACTACAGAGTGCTTCCGTGGTGTTTTGTCCGTGCCTCCGCACCGCAAACAAATAGAACATGTTCCATCAAGTTGAATGGGTCTCGATCCGTCCCGGCCGCCGCATGGATGTTGCCCATGCATTGGGGACTACAAATTGCGGTCCCCAATGCACGGAATGACCGCACAATGGCCGTGTGCATGAGCCCTTAGCAAAAAGTATCTGATTGGTGGGGTCTCACAAGTAGGAGTCATGAAAACAGGATTTACCACCAGGGATTCTGACAATAGTTAATATAAAAAAGCCAATTTTACAGTATGGCAACGCTGTAGAGTGTTACATGTAGTGAGTAAAGTCTCAAGATTCTTACTTTACATACCCGTCTGGTATTTGTGGAGGGAACATTGACCAGCCTTCAGTATGTCCAGAACATCGTGGAACCAGTCCTACTGCCTTTTTTGATTCAGTTAGGAGATCTGGTGTTCCGACAAGATAACATCTGCCCACATACTGCCCGCTCTAAACAACATACTCTTCAGGGTACCTAGCAGCTTCTCTTGGCTGCTTGATTGCCAGATCTTTCCCCCATGAACAATGTCTGGGACTGGATGGGGTGACAGATTTCCCATGCAAAGCAACCAACCACCACTTTGGCTGAACTACAGGTCCAATTTGAAACAGCTCGAAATGATAAACCACAGAAGTCTATCCAGCATCTGTATGACTGTTACCATGTCAGAGGGGCAGCCTGTGTTGCAGCAAGGGGAGATACCACTTAGTAAAGCCTCATTCACACATCCGTGCTCAAATCCGTAAGAAGGTGGTCAGTGATGCATCGATGAAGCTGTCCGTTAAGGGTCCGTGTGGTCCGTGTGTCCTTTTTTTGCTGTCCGTGCGTCATCTGTCATCTGACACAGCGCAGCTGAAAAATAATTTTCAAAGCATTTCTTGCTAATCATCCATGAAACACGGATGCAACACGGATGGAATGCTTGTTGCATCCGTGGCTTTCACGGACCCATAGACTATAATGGGCGTGAAGAATCCGTGAACATGGACAAAATAGAGCATGCATATGTGCTAAAAACACTGACCCACGGACCATGCTAAAACACTGATGTCTGAATACACACATTAAAATGAATGGGGACGTGTGCTGTCCGTGGAACACTGACGCGTGAATGAGGTCTAATACTGTGACCCTGCCTTACCATATACCCTGCTGCAGAACCCAAAATAAAAGGTGCACCACCTTGGTTGTGTGATCATTGACCAAGCACCACTAGCAGTTTATACTCTGTTAATCTCAACTCAGTCGCATTAAGTAAATCTATATATATATAGTATATTTCCTTAACTGGAGCTAAACTGCAGTACTGCCGCATGGACAAGAGTGGTGCTTAGTAGCTGCCATACTTGACAGTCTCCTAAACCAGTGGTTTTGAAAATAGGTTTCATACACTGTTTATTATTAGCGGTGTCAGTAAGGAGAGTTCTCTGACTCCTCTGTCCAATATCTGCTTTGTTGCACAAGATAGACTAGGAGAAAAAGAGTAGCCATCTTACTGGAGTATGCATGTGTCATATGGAACACAGCTACCATCAGAAATGCACGAGGATATCACACATGATAGATAATTATATTTTGCTTAAAAAGTTGTGGACCCTTATGGACAGTCTGCTGTCAACTATCAGTGAACAACTAATGCAATAATGGGGAAATCATCTGTGCCAGGCACTTTTATGGTGTCTCCAGGATCAGGATTAAGTGGGAATCTTTGGAATCTTACACAGTGCTACAGGGATCCGCATAACATGGATTCCTTCCGTGTGCACTCTGTATTTTTCTCATCCCCACTAATAGAAAGGTCTATTCTTATCTGCAATACCTACAAGAATAGGAACTGCTCTGTAATTTGTGGAATGGGCATATGGATCCATAAAAAGCATTGGTATGTGCAAAGCAATGAATGGGTCAGTGTGCTATCCACAGACCCATGGGTGGTACACAGATGGAAAATACGGTTGTGTGCATAAGGCATTATGCAGATATCTGTGATTGACACATTGTTATAGTGGCTGACATACTATTAACCCTTTCCTGAGGAGAGGATTTTTAGTTTTTGCGTTTTCATTTTTCACTCCCTGTCATAACAAAGCCATAACATTTTTTTTTTCTGTTCACATAGCAATATGAGGGCTTGTTTTTTGTGGGGCAAGTTGTAGTTTTTAATTCCACCATTTAATATTGCATAGGATGTAGTGGGAAGTGGAAAAAATTTCCAAATGGGGTGGAATTGGAAAAAAACCGCTGTTTCTGTTTTTTGTTTAGTTTTTTACGGCGTTAACTAGGCAGTAAAACTGACTTGTGCGCTTCATTTTCCAGGTCAGTGCGAATCTGACGATACCACATATGTATAGTTTTTCTTGCGTTTTGATACTGGAAAAAAAAAACTTGAAAAAATATCTTTTTTGCAGTTATGTGTGCGGAGCTGTGTGAGGGCTCATTTTTTGCAGGGCGATCTGCATTTTTCATTGATACCATTCTGGGGTGGGTACAACACTTTGATCACTTTTTATTTAATTTTTTGTGGGAGGAGAAGCGACCAAAAAACGGCAAATCGGCCAACTTAAATTTTTTTTTTGGTTTCGCCTTTTTCCGTATGGGTGCCATCTTTACAGACCTGACATGTGACGTACTATTACCTGACATGTCGGGAAGGGTTTAAAAAGGTTTTCCAATAGCTTTTTATTGATCATCGGGGTCGATTCTCCAGCTTTGCCTAGGCCATGTGATGTCACTTTCATTGGTCACGTGGCCTAGGCACAGCTCAGCCCTACTGAAGTGAATGGGACTGAGCTGCGATATCAAGCATAGCCGCTGTACAATGTACAGCGCCGTGCCTGGTAAGCTGAGGAAAGCCTTGCTACTGCAAGTCCCATTGTCTTCTCAAACAACTGATTGGCGGGGCTCCCGGTTGTCTGACCCCCACCAATCAGATACTGATGACCTATCCTGAGGATAGGTCATCAGTAAATAAAATGTTGGAAAACCCCCAAAAAACATCAGTGACTAACATACTGTTATAGGTGTAAAAAAAAAAAAGAACATCTGCTGAGGCTGCCTGTACTGAAGTGCGTTTTATTCTTTCAATCACTTTTTTGTGGTTGGTGCCTTTTTGCTGCAAAGCCCTTGAAGCTGACCTATTTTTTACAAAGAATCCAGTCAGCAGCTTTGTTTTATAAATGTGCACTATGCTATAGGACAGGCATCCTCAAACTGCAGCCCTCCAGCTGTTGCAAAACCACAACTCCCAGCATGCCCGAACAGCCTACAGGTTATCAGCCTACAGCAGGGCATTGTGGGAGTTGTAGTTTTACAACAGCTGGAGGGCCGCAGTTTGAGGATGCCTGCTATAGGAGCATATTATGCCTGTGAACTTATTAAGGTTCCTCTGTTCCACTGTTCCATCTCCTGTTGTTTTCAACGGGAATCAGGACTGATGGTCATATGGCCTCAGATTTCAAATTCTTATCAAGAAGGGACACGTCCTTGGCGCAGCTTCTTTGCAGAAATCGTGCTTAATTCTCAACAGTGAACTGGGCTAATCCATGTCAGATCCATGGAATTCAAACCACTAATCTGCAAAGTACATTTCAAATTTTTCTGACCAGTAGTTATACTATTCGGACATATACTTCGGTCTCTAGCTGGTTTGGGTTTTATTGGCATGACGGAGTTTTGGAATTAGTGTCATAAACTATAGTTGGGAAGTTGTGCATTGCAAACACCAATTGAAGTAGACAGCTGGAAGGCACCGTGAAAGTGAAGCACAGTGCCATTTGGTGCGATATGAGTATTTGATACGTGTTTTTAGATATTATACCCATATGCTTTCTCTTAAGCATGTTCCCTTTATGAAGGTTGCCATTGTTCTACACTATTCACTATATCGCTGTACAGTGAGGATCCTGTGTGGCAAATTCACTCCAGGAAGTGTCTAGTAATTATTACTTATTTTGCTGTATGTAGTATTTTACAGCTACTCCTAATATTACACAATCATAAACCAGAATCACGTAATAAGAACTTAGGGGGTCATTTATCATCTGAGGTTGTTTTTGTGTCACTTTTAAGCCTGGCTTTGCTTTGTGTGCCTGCACCAAGGTGTAGAAGTAAACCAGAGAGTTGCCTGGCGTAGATTAGCTACTTTATTTTGTGACTTTTGCAAAAGTCGCACATAGTAAACGAGCCATGATCCAGGTCCAGGGACAGACAGATTGGACATAAACTCTACAGGGAAACTTCCCAGCGAGCCGATGCCCATGGGGCCACCTGAGCCCTCCTTTTGGCCATCCAGTGGCGGTCTTTAAGGATATTTTTTGTGCTGCTGGGGCAGTATATTGAGATGCACTGTGGTATTTCGCTCTGCTGGTGTGGTATAATGTGCCGCAATATGGTAGTGCTGGCCCTGCCTTCTGTCAATTTGGAACCGACTACAAAATAGGGCCACTTTTTTTTTTTTTTCCAGGGACACTTTAAGTTCCCAGTCCGTCCCTGTCCAGGTCTAATCTCACCTACAGCTCTTATGTGGAAAGTGACGACGATCAGAAAATGCCACAAATGTAACCAAATGTCGCAGAAAAGTTTTCAGTTGCCATGACTTGCATCTTTTTTAGACCACAAAACTGACGTATCTGATTTGATAAATGTCCCCCTTAATGTTTTAGATAGATAGATAGATTTATCTGTCTGTCTATCTATCTATCTATCTATCTATCTATCTATCTATCTATCTATCTATCTACTGGGTTTTAACCCATTCACCAAAGTTGGAGTGCTGCCTCATTTTTTGTCTTTTGGAACTATGTGTGGAAGTAATACCCCATGGGTAATTGCATCCATTTTCACATATGTGTAAATAGATATGTGTAAATAGATAGATAGTTAGCAAGTCGAAGGGATCACAGCACTCCAGGAAGGTGAAAAAAGGAGTTATTCCTTAAGGATTTATTCTCCTGTAACTATAAAAACACAACGTTGCGTTTTTATGGATACATAGGAATAAATCAACTACTTTTTTGACAGTGTGGAGTGCTTTGATCCCTTCTACATGCTATTTGAAACTATTTGATCAGGTCTGGATTGCGTGCACAATACTTTGAATACTTCACTACCTAGTGCTGCTGTCGTCTTTTGCTTTTATATATACAGCATATATATATATATATATATTCATATATAGTTATATGTATATAGTTATATATATATCTACATATTATAGTACGTACCTTAGAAGCTGTTCAAGTGCACTGTAAGTCTCTCCTAATCTTCGACAGGGTTGGTGACAATTTTAAATAGGGAGGTTATTGCTTACATAGCTTAAGGCGTTTCCCTGATCTTGACTTTCCAGTTTAACTACAGCTGCCATTTAAAAAAACACCATGACTAAGGCTAGTCGTATAGTACATTACAATAATAGTCTGTAAAATCTAATAAAAATGAGTCAGAAAAACCCACAGAGGAAGCTTAATATAGTAACATAGAACTGAAATAGTAAAATCTGGATTAAACCATGAGTTTTAATATATCTAATATATAAAGCTGAGTGTATGTGTGTATGCGTGTATGTCCACTCCGCAGCTGACGGAGATTGAAAAAATGAAAGCAAAAATCAACTTCTGTCAGCTGCAGGGGTGGGAAGGAGGGTGACTTTCTCCATGCAGCTCTCGCTCAGACAGCACAGTGCTGCTGTCTGAGAGTGAGTTGTTCAAAAGGACAACCCTGTGTCCGTCCAAGCCCTGTACTGGACAGAGGACAGGGAGTCTGAAATCCGTACTGTCCTGTCTAAAACCGGACCTCTGCCACCCTAGGGTCAGGGTGTTGTGGAGGTCACAGTTAAGGGGACAGTCCGCTATGGAGGTCAGTGTTAAGGATACGGGGCATTGTAGAGTTTACTGTAAAAGGGGCGGGTGCTGTGGAGGTCTCTGTAAAGGGGGCAGGGAACAGTGGAGGTCACAGTTATGGGGACGGTCCGCAATTGAGGTCAGTGTTAAGGGGCGGGGTGCTGTAAAGGCCACTGTTAAGGGGGTGGGGTATTGTGGAGGTCACATTTTAAGGCAACAGAGCTCTGTGGAGGTCACTGTTAAGGGTGTGGGTTATTGTGGAAATCACTGTTAAGGAGATGGGGTACTGTGGAGCCCATTATTAAAGGGGAAGCGGGATACTGGGCGGTCATTTAAGGGAGCACGGTATAGTGGAGGTCACTGTTAAGGGAGCGGGGTACTATGGCAGTCACTGTTAAAGGGGCAGTCACTGTGGAGGTCTCTGTTAAGGGGGCCGGGAATGGTGAAGGTCACAGTTAAGGGGACTGTAACCTATGGTTAGTGTTAAGGGGTGGATGCTGTAGAGGTCACTGTTAAGGGGGTGGGCCCCTGTGGAGGTCACTTTCAAGGGGGTGGGCTGCTGTGGAACTCACTGTTAAAGGGGCAGGCTGCTGTGAAGGTCAAAGTTGAGGGAGTGGGCTGCTGTGGAGGTCCCATTTTAAGGAGACGGGGCACTGTGGGGGGGCTCAGTGCTAAGGGGTGGGGGGCTGTGGAGGTCACTGTTAAGGGGGCGGGGTACTGTAGATGTCTCTGTTATAGTGGATACTGTTGATATCTTTTAACGACACACACAAACATTAAATGAAATAGATGAAATATACCCGTGTGAAGCCAGGTCCTTCATCTAGTTAGCTTATAATTAAGATGTAGGCATTATGACTATTACAATATCACTTAAGACATAATTAGCTGTCTTCCGTTGAGAAACCATATTTACCAACATTTTAGATGGTAAAATTGGGGCATTTAAGCCCTGGCCACATAAATGCCTGATACTGCCAAAAAAACACCCACTTTTAGGCAGGGTATATATTAGCCACCATCATTTTCAGCCAAGGATAACCTGAATTTGACAGTCCCGGTAAATTCAGCACCGTTAGCAACTATGAGAACCCTCTTCCCCCTCTGACAGCAAAATATGTGTTGGGGTCTGAGGTGGTGAGAAAAATAGTTTTATCTGCTATTTGTGGTTTGTCAAAAGCTAAACATCCCTATAGGCCCCAAAACAATAATGGTTGTCACTCAGCTACTAAAACTTATGGAGAAGACCAAGAACTCTAAAACTACAGAGTAAAATATATAATGATGGATCATTCAGAGATTTGTGTTTCCCTACTACTACCATATTAGAAATATGTAGAAAAAAAAAAAGAAATGCCTTTAAAAAATGTTTTATAAAATATTCCTCATTCCAGTGATCATGGATCAGAAGGAATTCAGGAATGGGACTCACTATGGGGTTAGAATAAAACAAAGCAAGTCCATAACATTGCATACACTTCAGTGAAATTTGTTTTAGTTATATCAGAATACCCTAGGCCACACTTGTCTAATAATATCCAGTTTGGGGATAGCTCATGTGACCTTAGGCTCCCTGATGTACAGTATAATTTATTTTATTACAAATAAAATCTAAAACAAGTAATATTTCTAGATCATTTCTTTGCAATCTGCGCTACATGTATGCTAAGGGACACATGCCACAGGGTGAGGGAGCGTGCGAGACTGTTCAAGCAACCACCAATGTTTCATCGCTGGTCACTAGGGCCTCTCAATATTCACATGTACCACAGTTCTCAGTTGAATGCTGCAGCGGGACATGGGAGCCAATATCTCCATGACCCACCATTCACTCTAATAGGCCACAGGCATAAGGCCTGAAGCCTATTAGTGGCCAGCGCAGGCGGTGTGATGACATCAAGCAGCTCAGGTTGCAGTCTGGAAGACTCAACATGAAGGTAAGTATTTATGGTTGTTATTTTTCTTAGACAGCATGCTCTTACTATAAGGTGGGTTATTATTATAACTGGGGGCACTATAAGGGGGCATTTTTTTTCTACTGGCCCACAATATGGCGGCTTTATTACTACTCGAAGGACTATGGTTGGCATCATATTTATTACTGTGGCACACTGTGGGGGCTTTAATACTACTGGGGGCATTATGGTGGACTTTATATCTACTGAATGGCACTGTGATGCACTTTATTACTACTGGGACACTATAGGGGGCATTAGTACTACTAGGAGCACTATAGGTTGGCATTATTACTTTAGGGGGGCATTATTACTACTAGAGGTTTTGTGGTGGGCTGTGCTACTACTGAAGGCAATATAGGTGCAATTATTACTATTGGGGGTGTAACGTGGTATCTCCCTACTTCATGCGATTTCCCTACCTGTCGCGCCGGAAGTGACGTTGTAGGCGTTCCTGGCGTTTGGACGATCTGCGCATGCGCAAAAGAGCAAAGAATGGAAAATCTCACATCACAATTCTGGCTGTGCACGGGACACTGCGCATGCGCTGGAGAGAGATTACGGCCCAGTGCGCAAGCGCCTAGGGGAGATCAGATGGCCATTTTTTCTGTTAGATGAATATATATATACGCATTATATAGGGTGCTGCACAGTATATTGAGGATCTGAGCAGTATATGGGGGGCTGTCTACGGAGTATATTGAGGTCTGCGCAGTATATGTGGGGCTGTCTGCGGAGTATATTGAGGTCTGCGCAGACAGCCCCCCATATATGGGGTGCAGTAGCACAGACCTCAATATATGTATGAGATCTGATGGATTTTTCCGCGCTTGCACACTGGGCCGTAATCTCTCTCCAGCGCATGCGCAGTGTCCCGTGTACAGCCAGAATTGCGATGTGAGATTTTCCATCCTTTGCTCTTTTGCGCATGCGCAGATCGTCCAAACGCCAGGAACGCCTACAACGTCACTTCCGGCGCGACAGGTAGGGAAATCGCATGAAGTAGGGAGATACCACTTTACAGGGGCATTATGGTGGGCCTTATAACTACTGGGGGACTATAGGGAACATTATTATTACTAAGGGCACTCTGGGAGAGAATTATTACTATTGGTGGGACTTTTGAGCACACTATTACTGTGGAGGCACCTTGGCATAATATAAGCTTAGCACAATTATTTTTGGGGTGACACTACTTTTACGGCACTATTACTTTCAGGGACACTATTTGCTGGGCACAATTATTTTTGAGAACACTGTGTGGCAATAATTATTGAAGGAGGCACTATCTGTGTGGCACTAGTATTTTGAGGGGGAGTATATGTTTCTGCAGTACTGTATTGGAGAGCAGAGTGGGCACAGTATTGGGGGTGGCAAATGGTGAGTGTCACGACCATGGGCTTGGTCGTGACTCGTCGTGCCGCATGCGGTTGCCAGCGGCTTGGTTTCTAGTTGCTGCACGTGTGGGCTGTTACTTGGTAGCCTCACGTGCGCCTGCCGCTGGCAACACGGTTGATTTGGGCATGCGTGTTTGTTTTCCCCTTAGTATGGTGTCCTGGCATGCTGTTGCCAGCAGCTCTGTTTCTGGTTGCCGCATGTGGGGGTTAATACCTGATTGCCCCACGTACGGTTCCTGATGGCAACATGTGGTGTGGCATGCTTGACACATTCTTAAATGTGTGCACTTCCCCTGTTTGGTGTGCACATGTGTGTGCTGGGTTTGGTGGGTGTGACCTCAGGCCTCTTTGTTGTATTGTTTATGGTTATTATTTCCCCTCCTGTGTGCATCTGTTTGCCCTTCTCCACCTGGTGTATGTTTATGGTGTGGGTTTGCGTGGAGGTATGTGTGTCGGTGTGTCCTCCGGAAGGGGGTTGCTTTCTCGGAGGGGTTTAGGCAAAATCCAGACTGTGTGCTTCCCTGCCTGTAGGCCCCATGCATCTGGTGTCCGCATGGGGGTCCAGGAGGTCCTGGTGCTGGTGCTACTTACCTGTCGTGCAGGCGTACACTGTCTGGTTCCCAGCTGCTGTGGGGCCTCTGGAGACACCTGCTTATCCGTTGTCCTGGATCAGCGGGTGGTCTCTGCCCACTTACCATCCTAGGGCGATACAGGGACGCCAGGGCTTTTAGGTTCCAGTAGTATGGGCCCTCCTACCTTCTGGGTTGGCTCATACTGTTAGAAGACCAGGGCGAGTATAAGGGACGCTTCAGGAGGTGACCTGCTCCCTTATCCCTGCATTTCAGTATAGTAGCTGTGGACATTGCACGGTGGGGGGTTTCCCCCACTCCCCACCGTGACAGTGAGAGAATGATGGAAATTAGGATGTCTGTGTGATAAATTCTGTAGTAACAACACATAGATGAAAGAAGTCAGCATGGCAGTCTTGGCTGAATGGGGAAGATAATGAAAAAGAACATCTATAGCAGGGGTGGCCAACCTGTGGCTCTTGAGCCACATGTGGCTCTTTGCTTCTTCAAGTGCGGCTCTTGCTGTGGAGCTGGGAAGCAGTCAGACTGGCTCACTCTCCACCCCATGCTCAGATATTTTTTCCTGATCGGGCACCGTTGCTACTTTGCAGCTCTAACTCACTCTCCACTACGTCCTGATGCACACAGTGTAAGAACGTAGTACGTGAAGACATGCACTATGACCTGATGCTGTGCTCATCAGGTCATAGTGGAGAGCGTGTCAGACCTGCAAAGTAGCAGCTGCCCGAACAGGAGACCAGTGCCTGATCAGGAGAGGGAAGAGATTATTTCTAAATTATAGAACTGAGCATGGGGGTCTGATCTAAGTACTGGAGGTTCTGATCTGAGCATGGGGAGGGGTTCTGATCTGGGCAAAGGAGGTCCGATCTGAGCATGGGGGTCACATCTGAGCATGGGGGAGTCTTGTGTGAGCATGGGTTGGTCAGGTTTGAGCATGGGGGGCAGATCTGAGAATGGGGGGGATCTTAGCACTGAGGGTCTGACACTGGGAGTCCGATTTGTGTTGTCTGATACGAGCATTGGGGGTCTGATTTGGAGGTCTGATGAGGTTTGGGGATCTTATTTTAGGTCAGATGAGAATTGGGGATCCGATTTAGGAGTCTGATCTGAGGTCTGGTGAAAAATATATATATATTTTTTTTTTCTCTGCTAATGAAAAATAAGATTTTTTTTTTATCAGACCTCAGATTAGATGAAAAATCTTTTTTTATTCTCTTATTTTTCTTTGTTACAACCTAGGTACATCTTGTAGGGCGAAAAATACAGTGACTGTGTAAATGTATAGCTTGTGGCTCCTGGTAATCATCCTTTTTTTTTTTTTTGGCTCACTGTGTCTGTAAGGTTGGCCACCCCTGATCTATAGCCATCTTGGGTCCTGGATGCTGTCTGCATCATTTTGACAGGAAGATTAGTGCTGCATGCTATGCTATTCTTTGTGTCAAATATGAAGAAACTGTTGATAGAGACTTAGAGCAGCAAATGACAGTGGCATGAGAATAGCCTTTATGTTAAATGGATTACCCCAGACCGGTCATCATACTTACCTCCTGATCCCCAGCTCTTCTCTCTGCTGAAATCAATATCCTGTTGCCAGGGAGGTGCTCGTGACCTGTTCTGCTTGTGTCAAAGGTTATAATTATGGATAAACCCTTTACCATTTACTACTGTTTGCTTCCTTGGAGGTACTCGGCTCACACTTGGAGGTTACTTAGCGTGAAAAGGTTGATAACCACTGCTGAAGATTTCAAGTCCGCAATGCCACACCTTTTTCACTCCGGTTTTTTACACATCATGTGGATGAGAATTCAGGAATTCTTATCCACTTTGCTGGTACTGCACAACACTGTAGATCTGCCATGTGCAAATCCACGGCAGAAAATCCGCAACCAATCAGTCATGTCTGACCCCGGCCTAAATGGATTGTCTGAGTTGATTTTTTTAAGGCAATAAATAATTTTAAGATTGTTGTACTTCCTGCCTTGAGCTCTAGTGGTGCTTCTCTGATGCTCCCGCTGCTGCAGCCATGATGTCATGTGCTTGACTGCAGCCTACCAAGCACTGATGAAGCTGGAATGACAAATCTGGTTGGCCTAAGACAGAGCATCCATATTAATGTTTTATTGACTTTCATGCATTTTCAGTTCAATATATGTTGACCATTTGTTGAATTTTATCAAAAGGTTCTGTGCTAGGCTTTCCCATTAATCCCTTCTGGTGGAACAGAAGATCTGAGATAATGTTAAACCCGGGGAGATCAGAACAGCAGAGAAATAAAATAAGAAGTCGTGTAGTGCTGCGAGAGATTACCGAACAGTTCCTGTTGTATTTGAGTGAAGGGATACACAAGAATAATAACCACCTGCAGCAGGCTATAGGAATGTATACTACCTGTGGTACTTTGCATAGAGTGAAGAGACTGACATGCAAACTACTCTGCATCAATACACATACAGATCTTCGGGACAGTTCCTGGCTGAAAAAGGGCAGAGACGGGATTTCCATGGTCCTGATTTTTAGCAACCTAAACATTGAAAAACAAACTGAAAAAAGCAAAGTGTTCTCAAAAAGCAGACAGATGCTTAAAACCCCAAATGCTGTTGCGCATTTCTAATTGGGGGAGCAGATCCTGTACATGTGATCCGTTGCTAATAGCAATACCCAGTATACAATGTATACAATGGTGGATGCCTGCAAGGGACCACATGTAACACACTACAAAACACCGCAAAAATTGGTGCACTACAATGGTAAATGCAATTAACAATATATGGCTAAACCCTCACTCTGATGTTAAAAATGAGACTTTCGCCAATATATTCTTACATCAAGAACATACCGGAGCCCGCGCACCTTGTCAAGGTCTCTCACAGTGGCACGGGACCTAACACAAACCTACCTGCACCGTATGGGCAGTATGGGCAATTACAGGTGCCGTATGGGCTATTACAGGTGCCGTATGGGCTATTACAGGAGCATAAGGTCCGACACACAGCAAACAACTCCCAGTTACCTCCAGTGTGAAATCACACATACAGTGGGAGAAGGGAGGAAGATACAGGTCCCAGGTTACCTCCAGCTTAAAATCACACATGCAATGGGAGGAGGGAGGAGGCTGTGAGTCTCACCTATCACTGAGTCATGTGACGCAGGCTACACAGGTGCACCTAAATATTACTTAGCCCGGAGTTTACACACCTCCAGGTATATATATATACAAGCAAACTGACAATGCAAAGTGGTCTCAAAAAGCAGAGAAATGCTCAAAACCCCAAATGCTATTGCACATTTCTAACTGGGGGAGCAGATCCTGCGCATGTGATCCGTTGCTAACAGCAATCCCCAGCAAGGATTGTGCAGGATCTGCTCCCCCAGTTAGAAATGCACAACAGCATTTTGGGCTTTGAGCATTTTCTGCCTTTTGAGACCACTTTGCTTTGTCAGTTTGTGTATATATATATACCTGGAGGTGTGTAAACTCCGGGCTAAGTATTAATTATGTGCACCTGTGTAGCCTGCGTCACATGACTCAGTGATAGGTGGGACTCACAGCCTCCTCCATCCTCCCATTGCATGTGTGATTTCACACTGGAGGTGACTGTGAGTTGATTGCTGTGTGTCATACTTATGCTCCTGTAATAGTCCACACGGCCCCTGTAATTGCCCATACGGCAGAGGTAGGTTAGCGTTAGGTACCATGCTACTATGAGAGACCTTGACGAGGTGCATGGGCTCCGGTATGTTCTTGATATAAGAATATATTGGCAAAAGTCTCATTTTTAACATCAGAGTGAGGGTTTAGCCATATCTTGTCAATTGCATTTACCATTGTAGTGCACCAATTTTTGCAGTGTTTTGTTCAACCTGAACATGGAAAATATGTGATACAGCTACATAAAAATGTAACTCAGACATCCCCTTTAAGCAGAATTACCAGCTTTGGGGAAATTTTGAATCTAACATCCTAATATTATACAGTGTCCTGTATCTTGCTTTCCTAACACTTCCAAATCATAAATACTAGACATTTTTGCTACGCTGCCACTAAATTGCAACTCTGTCCTTGACAAAGACTGTGTTATAGCTGCACATAAAGCCTCCATTTTGGGGGAGATTTATCAAACTATCTTAGTTGCCCATAGCAACCAATCAGATTCCTCCTTTGATTTTCCAAAGGAGCTGTGAAAAATAAAAGGAGGAATCTGATTGGTTGCTATGGGCAGCTAAGCCAGTTCTACTTTATACCACGTTGATAAATCTCCCCCTTTGTCCCTTTTTTAAGCCTCACACATTTCAAGTTTGGAGATTTATTTGCAGCCCTTTTAACAACTGCAGAGAACACGTGATATTGCCATGGGTTGTGCCAAATGACAAATTCAGCTCTGCAACATCTGCACACTGAACAACCAAATACTGTACATATGTTAACAGCAAGGTGAAAGTACAAACACATTTGGCACATTGTGAAGTCTACATTATTCACGTCGTATACGGTACATACTGAATCAAAAGCATGACAGTCCTGAGAGAAATGAAATATATACCCTACCCAACCGGTCCTGTATTTCTTTGTCTTGGTTTGGTGGACTGTGAATCATTAGTGCCGCCCCTCTTTATACTAGCCTTAGACGCTTGTGCGTGAACCCTATAATTGATTCTAACTGGACCCCAGATAGTTTTTGAAAGTGGATTAATGGTGAAAAGGCTGCCTGTTTTAAATAATGGCACCATCTGCTTTCCCATTATATGCCTCCTGCATTGTACATTGTAATTCTAGCTTATCCACGCGATGCAATAAAGTAATGCAAGAACTTATGTTCCTTCATTTCTGTCATTATATTTGAAGATTGAATTCTTCCTTCGCTTTCCCCGCCTCATGCTTATTCTTCACTTTATTTTGAAAAAGTTGAAGCTGTACAGAATTTTCAACTAAAGCATCTCATATGTACCCTACTATAGTCAACATAGCAGGAGCAGTTGGGTTATTCAAAGCATATAAGGGTTATACAGAGCAGATGGGGCACCGTAAAGCTAGTTTCACACTACCTGACGCTGTCGGAATGCCATCTGGCCCCATTATAACGGGGTCTGGCAGAGATCCGGCCGCATTCTGGCAAATATGCCAATATGCCGGCTGGACAAATCAGCGTTTTTTGTCTGGTCGATTCATGGCATTCTATGCCGAAACAACTTGCCGGAAAGCTGAATTGGCAGCGTGAAACTAGCCTAACAAATAAACACAGGCTTCCCCTCTTTTTGCTGGCTCATACCACATCTACAAATGGCATAGTAAGGGTATATTTACAAGTTGCAGATTTGTAGCAAAAAGTTCTGCATCTAAAAACCCTGTCAATAAGTCTGAATGGTTTTGATTCTGCAGTAAAAGCACATGGATTTCTGCAAGCCCCTTTCACAGGAATGAAACAGTTGTAGAAATTTCCCTTAGGGTACGACCACACAGCACAGTCATGTTGCGGTTGCGCCATGGTCCCACTGAGTTCTAGTATTGTGTGGCCATACGAGCTGCAGCAGTACTAGAGCCTCTGGCTCATCTATTTCCATCATCCCCAAAGAAGTGAATGGGGCGGTGGCCGAGCTTGCGCACTGTGCTTCCTATATATTTCTATAGGACTTCCGAAAAAAGGAGAGTCCACCGCTTGGCTATTTTCGGCACTCCTATAGAAATGAATGGAGGGCAGTCCGCTTTCCTTCACTTTGCTGGCTCAGTTCTAGAGATAGATGCAGGTCCCAGAGGTATGAGAATGCGAAACATTTTAAAAGCGTTGTCCGAGATTTTTATGATGACCTATCCTCATCTGTATCTGATTGGTGAGGGTCCAACAATGCAACCTCCACAGCCGCATTGCAACCGCGGCTGACCACTGCGAGTGGTCATGCACTTAGATCTTATTTACACATCTGTATTAAAATAGTCCATTTGTCTGTCGCAACACGAAGATATTTAATATGGCAGTGAGGTCCACATAGGATATATACCCAGAACAATTGTCTCTAATGACCTCCAGATCAGTGTTCTGTGTGACATAGACCAAAATAGGACGTGCTATGGTAGTGTGAATAGCACCACTGACTTCTGGGGGGTCTTGGACTGTCCAGTGGATACTACACTGACGGAAAGTACATTTGTGGGAATAGGGCCTTAATACACTTATAGCTCAGAGAAATTTAGATATAAACATGTTCATAACCTTTTATTAACTGTAAGTTCATGGTACAAGGTGCTGCATAGTGATATCACATAAAAATGGTCAAAATTAGTTAAAAAAAATTAGACATAAGAAATGGATAATATAAATATGGATAGCAAGTTGACATAAGAGGATTTCTCTCTAAAACAGCAATACCTACAGACAGACTGTATAATCCAGGGGTGGACTAATTCTGGAGTAACTGGCACCAGCACTGGCTCCTGCTCTGGAACTGGGTGTCTGGATTTACAGCTGAGTTATCATTTGGTCCTGATATTCTGTATGAGATAAAAACAAAACATGGAATGTAACATATAGCATGCAGTATTCTGCTTGTGCATCGATACCATTGGCACCTTTGTTACCCTCATGCAGGGACGGCGCTACTATATGGTCAAGGGGGGCAATCGGCCCCAGCCCCCGAGTCCTTAGGGGCCCCCAAGTCCACCACCCGCCCGGCGCCGGCCTGAGTCCATAGTCATCTGTATCGCCGTCCTCAGGACAGCGATATATATGGCTGTGTTGTGCTGCGGCAGGGGATGGAGAGGCGTCTCCCTTCCCTGTTCCTCTGATAGGCTGCAGGCCTTGTGCCGGCAGCCTATCAGAGGCCGGTTCAGGTGGCGCGATACGTCATCGCACCGCCTGAGCCGTACAGTGCGGGACACAGGCTGGAAGAGGCCTGCATCGCATCGCTGCCATGGAGGTAAGTATAAGTTTTTAGTATTTTTTAATATAATGGACTATCTGTTACTGGCACATGGGGTGGGGGTTAAAGAGGCACTTGTAACTGGCAAATGGGGGGGGGGGGTTAAAGAGGCACATGTAACTGGCACATGAAGGGGGGGTTAAAGAGGCACTTGTAACTGGCACATGGGAGTGGATGGGGTTAAAGAGTCACTTGTAACTGGCACATGGGGGTGGAGGGGGTTAAAGAGGCACTTGTAACTGGCACATGGGTGGGTTAAAGAAGCACTTGTAACTGCCACATGGGGTGGAGGGGGTTAAAGAGGCACTTGTAACTGGCACATGGGGGGGGGGTAAAGGGGCACTTGTAACTGGCACATGGGGGGGGGTAAAGAGGCACTTGTTACTGGCACATGTGGTAGGGGGGTTAAAGAGGCACTTGTAACTGGCACATGGGGTGGGGGTTTAAAGAGGCACTTGTTACTGGCACATTATTATGGGGAACTATGGGGGCTTCTGCTGAGGCCACAAAGAAGGGGTATTTTATCTGCATTGTGGTATTGGGGGTAATAGGATGATTTGTCCAGAAGATAGGAGGATGATGGAAAAGTAGTAAATGAAGATTTTTTGTTGTTGTCAAACTGCAGAGACGGAAAATGGCGACAAAATGGTGTTCTGGTCTGAAGGTCTGAAAGGAGAAGACGAGGTCAGAGAACATCTACATCAAAGGAGACCTCACTGGATGTAAGAGGTATGGGGCGCTGTATTTCTGTATGCTGCCATGGGGGGGGGGGGGGAGACAAATAATGTCACGCGAAGGGGGTGATGGTGTGACATGGAGGGGGCCCTTATTGTTTTTTGCCCCAGGGCCCCACTTCACCTAGAACCTGCCCTTATGAGTTATGTCTAAGGACTTTTTCTGATGAGCATTGTTAACATCCGGTTTCTGTCCAAGTGTAGAGTGGATAGCACGCAGACTAAACACTGACTCATTAAACAAGGGCCACACAGCAGCACTGGTCGCTTGACACCTGTCGCGGCCAGGATCGCTGAGCATCTGTGATCCCATAGAAATGAATGGATCGCTGCTGCTGCCGTGTGGGATTTCTTGCGACCAGTGTTGCTGTGTAGCCCTTGCCTTATAGCCAAAGGACCAATTCATGTGTGCAGAGAAAATCGCAAAATGCATAATTTAAGTCCAATTTTTTTCTGCAAGACTAACCCATTATAGTTAGTAGGTGCACAAAAAATGGACTGCACATAGGCAGTATCCGTGTGTGGTTTGTTGAAAAAAAAAAAAGCAACAATTTTTGCGGATCAGCAAAAAATACGGATTATGTTCGTGTGACATCCGTATTGCATCCTTTTTCTTTGTGGATCCATTGTAACAATGCCTGTTTTTGTCTGCAAAGTGGACAATAATAGGACATGTTTTATCTTTTTTGCAGAACGGCCATGCGGACTAACGCAAATGGAATGCACACAGTCATTTCTGTTTTTTTGCAGACCCATTGCAGTGAATGGTTCAGCATATGAGCCGCCCCAAAAAAAGGAACAAACGCGAAAAGAAAATATGTTTGTGTACATGAGCCACTAGGCTACGCTTTACAGACTGAGAAATGTGAATTCACATAAAGTTTTGTTACTAAAATTGTACATTTATATGTGATTGTGTATTTGCCTTTTTTAAACGATGTCACCAATCTATATGGTTTTCCTTTTCAATTTTATTTAAGACTCACTGTAGAACTTCATGTAATTTGGGATATTTGGGATTTACATGTAATGAGGATTCCTGCCATTGTAATACAACTTTAATTTTTTGTAGTTTGTCATGGCTTGTAAAAAAACACACCATGAATTTCATGCATTTTTTACAAACATTGTTGTGATGTTTCTTTTTTTCCTATAGAGAAGTCTGAGGCTGGTGTCATGTATAGAGGGTTTTTTTAAACACTGTTTTCTGCAGCATTTATCCTGGTGTTTTGTCACGTTTTTTATTTGAAAATGCTGTGAACAAAAGTTTGCCAAAAGCAAATAAGTAATTTAGAAATGCTCTGAAAGCATTGTGCATTTAGTTCAATTTTGTTTAAATTTGATGCATTTTTGGGTTCATGCTGTTTTTTTTTTAAAATGCAACATGCTCCAGGTATGAATGTTTTTCCTCATAGACTTTTCCATAGGACTTAAAAAAAGGCCCAAAAATATGTGTAAAAAATGAGTGACCATGAAACAACAAAAAAGCATGCATGCATTTCTTGGCATTTTTTACAAACCCCCAAAAACTGCCACAAAAAAAAAAATAAGAGTGACGGAAGCTTCATGAGTGCATGAAATTTCGTGACTCTCGAAACGAAAATGTATAAATTTCTCAGTGCAGTTGTTACAGGATGAATGTAGTTGATCCCTTGAAGACAAGGCCTAATGTGATTTTTTTTTCATCTCCACAGTACAAAAGTCCTCTTTTTCATTATTTCGTTGATGTACTGTAGTCATATAGGGGCCTTTTTTTGGTGGGAAGAGTTGGATTTGGTTACTGCCATCATTTTGAGATATAAATAATGTATTGAATAACAATTTTTTTTTCTTACATTGGTTGTGATACAATTTTTTACGGCTTTCACTGTGAGATATAAGTGATGTGTTATGTGTATTCTGCAGTTTCAAGAATATAAATCACTCAGTAGAGATCTATAGATGGGATTCAAGTCTTAAGCAGCAAATAGCAAGCAATTCTATCAGATTCTCTCAACACAAACATTCAGAACAGAACATTCAAATAATTTAAACTTTTAGAGGAAAGTCTTAAATACAATCTGGTCATTTTTCCATCAACCGCATGATTGTGCTTATAGCATTTATTATTTATTCTGCTGGTTGTTTTTATAAAAAAAAATTATTACTGCTTTTTTATTACTGGTACACATGATGTTTCCTGATCACGTCCCTAATACATTGCAATGCTGTTACGCTAATGATATGATACAAAGCAATACTGTAACACTACTAATGTACATGCCAGACCTTGGGGCTTTGTTACGGCCCGACTGCCATGGCAATCTATCAGCACTCTGTGATTGGTGGTGCTTTCCCTCTATAAAACCACTTAGGTGCAACAATCACTTTTGATGGTCGGTATCTTTAATGGCTAAATGTTTGAGTTTGCAGTTATCTCAAATCTCAACTGCTAGAACAGGTGCCGGTTGCATGAAACAGCCAATGCCTACATGCGATTAGAGTAACTGCACCAGCACCACCACTGTGCAATAATAGTATGGCGGTGAGGTGAATTTCTAGATCAGATCTTCTCAGACTTTTTCTAAGGATCCTCACCAGAAAGAGCATGGTAAAAAAATGCTAAATATTACAAGCACAATACTAAAACAGAGATTTCTGGAGCCAGACAACAGTCTGTGCAGCTTATGCTGAGATACGTCAAAACTGCTCTGCCTTATCTATAGCTGGGGGCACCGTCTACTGAGGCTCTTGTAAGCACTTTTCTAGACATTGCTGGTGCTCTTTATATATTGCTCTGTTGGGGAGATCAGAAGGCGTCAACAGCAGGCACAATGTGGAAGTATGTGTGAGGTAATATGTTTGTAGCCAGGATAAGCAGGGTTGCTTGTATGTTGTCCAAGACATTTTCTTCTCGCGCTATGCCAAGTCGTGATGCTGCAAAATTTCATGGACTGTTTCTGTGACCCACGAATGCAATCCAGGTAATCTGGGACAGCAGCTGGTCATTGTATTTCCTAATGCTTATTTGTTCTGCCGTGACTAAATAGCATGTTATGACAAGGGCCCCTAATTTACAGTACTGGCAGTATGTGGTAGACAACAGATCCATCAGAGCATGTGTCTCACTAAAGGCCCTATACACCTTAGACTATTGTCAGCTAAACCCAATGTTCTCGATGGGACCAGCTGACAATCTATTGTGTATGTGGAGCTGACGACCAGATGAGAAGGATTGCATGCTTTTAATTTCAATACCCAATCCTTTTATTTGTCCAGGAGATAAGTGTCTGGCAGTGGCCTTGTTCTCTGTGCCGAGCATGTATGTGTATGGAGGAGTTGTGAGAGATAGCTGCTGGTTGAGTCAAGAGCTGTTGAATGTGTATGGGCACCTCAATTCTTAATGTAGGGATTTATGCTTATCTATAGGTGCAATGGCGGATCACAATAGGGGCGTTTGGGTCGGCAGCCCCAGGCCCAGCAACGCTGGGGGGCCCAACGCCGACCCGAACCCTCACATACTGTGGCGGGGCGCGGGAGCACATAGTTCCCTGCCCCGCTGCTGATCACTGCCATAGGCTTCAGGCCTGAGGCCTATGTGGTAGTGAAATCCCGGCACAGGCTGCGAGCCTGTGCCGGGACGCAGCACTGTGAAGTGTGCGCACCTGCCTCATCCCACCTTCCTTTGCGAGCAAGTGCCTGGCCCTGGACATAGGTGAGTATTTAGCTTTAATTTTTTTTTTCATTTTTATTTTTTTATTTTATGTGCCTATTATGGAGGGTGGGGACACACAGGAGGACATATTAGTGAAGAGACATCAAGTACATCGGGGGAAATTACTACATTTAGGCTTCTGTATCGGGGCAAATTACTATGTGGAGGAAAATTATTATGGGAGATTACAATGTGGGGGCTGAGTGGGGCCAAATTATTATGGGAGGTACGATTATGTGGGGGCAAATTATTATGGGAGGGATTACTATGTGGGGGCAAATCACTATCACTAGTGCGGCGAGAATTACTGTGTGAGCACAGTGTGGGGAAAACTACTGTGTGGGGGCAGTGTGGGGGAAATTACTATGTGGGGGCAGTGTGGAGGAAATTACTTTGTGGGGGCATTGTGGGAGAAACTACTGTGTTGGGGCAGTGTGGGGGAAATTACTATGTAGGGCAGTGTGGGGGAAACTACCGTGTGTGGGGGAAACTACTGTGTGGGGTCAATGTTGGGGAAATTACTATGTGGGGGAAAATTTCTATATGGGGGCAGTGTGGGGGAAATTACTGTGTGGGGGCAGTGTGGGGGAAATTACTATATGGGGGCGGTGTGGAGGAAATTACTATGTTGGAGTAGTGTGGGGGTAATTACTATCTGTGGCAGTGTGTGGGAAATTACTGTGTGGGGGCAGTGTGGTGGAAATTACTATTGGGGGCAGTATGGGGAAAATTACTATGTGGGGGAAATTACTGTGTGGGGGAAAACTACTATATGAGGCAGTGTGGGGGAATTACTGTGTGGTGGTGTCTATTATTTTTGGGGACACTATACAGGGATTATTACCCGGAGCACAATATAGGCTGTTATTATTACTGGGGGCACTCTAGGGGACAGCTGTAGACACTATAGGGACATTTGGGGTAATTTATGAAACTGGTGTAAAGTGGAACTGGCTTAGTTGCCCATAGCAACCAATCAGATTCCACCTTTCATTTTTGACAGCTCTTTTGGAAATCAAGTTTTACACTAGTTTGATAAATGACCCCAATTATGTCTATTAGGTTCACTATTTTTTCAGCAGTATAGTACCTGGGGCATTGGGGAACACAATGGGCACACTATTGGGAGTGGCAGCAGGATGACACTGTGGGGACACCAGGATGGGGAGGTTGATGGAAAAATTGACAAATCTAATGTGTCTGTGTAACAAACTGTGTAGAGACGAGATGCGGCTGAAAGAATTTGCCATGGCAGTCTGGGTCAAACGGGGGAGAAAAGGAAAGAGAAAGTCTACATGACAGGAGATTTCCCTGGATGTAAGAGGTATGTGGTGTTGTATTCTTCTCCGAGTCTTTTTTATTATAATTATATGTATTTTAAATTTGGCGACCACATTTTTCAGTTTAGGAGCTAATTTGGGGTAATTGGGGGTAGTTTTTTTAGTCTGAAGATGTCATATGGCCTAGGAAGACTTTGGCGCTCAAGAAGCACTGCAGCCACTGCAGGCCTATCATGCTCTTAATCCTCCCCTGTATAGGTGTGCTTAGGGTCCTTTCACACTTGCATTTTTGTTTTCCGGCATAGAGTTCCGTCGTCAGGGCTCTATGCCGAAAAAAACACTTCAGTTGCAGATAATACAACCGCATGCATCTGTTTGAACGGATCCGCTTGTATTAACTTTAACTATTTTTTAACATTGTCAAAACGGATCAGTTTTGAACTCCATTGAAAGTCAATGGAGGACAGATCCATTTTCTATTGTGGCAGATTGTGCCAGGGAAAACAGATCCGTCCGCACTGACTTGCATTGGGGGTCATGACGGATCCATTTTGCTCCGCATGCTGCGGTATTTTCTCCGTCCAAAAAACGTTCAGTGACTGAACTGAAGACATCCTGATGCATACTGAACGGATTTCTCTCCATTCAGAATGCTGATAATTCTGATCAGTATTATACTGATCAGATAATACTGATCAGTATTTTTCTGGCATAGAGACGACGGAACTGTATGCCGGAAAACAAAAATGCAAGTGAGAAAGGGCCCTCAGAGTAGTAAATTGAGTACCGTAGGTGAAAAAGAAACGTTTTTCTACTGCTGGATGGTTAGTAACTGTTATTGCCCTGTAATAAAACTGCAGCATACCTGATTTAGTTTGTGTTCCAGTTATTTTGTTGGATGTTTCATTGTGCAGGAATGTGGCACAGAAGAAGTAGGTTCATCACTTGGATTCTTTACTTCATCAGTTGGACATGGTTGGCAAGGGTTTGACACAGAAGAACATGATTCATCACTTGGATTCTTCGCTTCATCGGTTGGGCTTGTTTGACAGGAATGTGGCACAGAAGAAGAAGGTTCATCACTTTGATTCTTTACTTCATCAGTTGGACATGGTTGGCAGGGATTTGGCACAGAAAAACAAGGTTCATCTCTTGAAATCTGCTTCACATCATTAGTTGGACATGGCTGGCAGGGATCTTTCACAGAAGAACATGGTTTTGTCTGTCTATCAATATTATTGCCTTCAGATATATTTTCAGATTCTGTAGGCACTTCAGTTCTAAGGCCCTCCATTCCAACATGATGTTGATCACTTCTTATTTTGCCTTCGGCATCCTCTTTGTTTCCTTCTCTGGAATTATTTTCCTTTCTGTTTTCTGATTCTTCCAATTCTCTCTTGGTACTGTCAAGCAAATTATCTTGTGTGCTGTCTATCACTTTCTCACTGTCTCCAGTTTTTATCTCCTCAGTTTCTACTTGCCTTCCATCACTGGAACCTTCTTGGGCTTTTTCGCCTCTAATTATTTTACTGGAATTGTCTGGACTATCAAGAGTTGACTTTTCTTCAGTTCCAGTTTGTTTAATGAGGCCATTGTTTTTCTGTGTTACACTATCTGACACCTTGTCATCTATTGCCACTTGATCTTTTGGAAACATTTCCGTTGGGTCACAATTTGAGTCACTTTCTGTTCTGGTCTCCAAGTCTTTAGTTTCTTTAGGTGTTGATGTATCATTCTGTACATTCTCATCTGTGTTCTGACTTACAGATTCTTCCAACTGTTCAGTATCCAGAAGTATATGAGATTCCTCATGAGTCATGTCCTCAGTTGAAGTAGAAGTGTTCTCATCTGTGTTGGAGTCATTTGAAGTTTGAGATATGGTATTTGCCTCAGAGTTCTCATTTAAAGAACCTTTATCACTAATTGAAATGCTTGTCCCTGGGTCTACTGAAGCCATGAAAAAAGAGCTGGAAGAACTTATCGGTGATGAGATCAGCAGTGAACTTCGTTTACTGAAAATGAGAATTGTATAAATTAGGAATGGCATACTACATTAGAATAAGTCTGTTTTAACTATATGATGCATTTTTCTGCAGTTTTGCCCATGTTCTCTGCTATGATGTTCTTCCACACTCAGGTGTACTGCACAATTTCCCACAGCCCACAATTATGTGCATGCTTCTAATGAACTAGCAGGGGATTCTATGTGCAGGCATCCTCTTCTTCCCTTCTCCTTCTTAGACAGTAATATGATACCTTAGTTAGACTTAAAGGGGTTGGCCAGTTTGGAATGTAAATGGTAAAATCCCTTAGCAAGACTTAAAGGGTTTGGTCAGTTTGGAATGTAATTGGTGAAAATGTCATATACAGTCATGCATGCTCCATACCAATATATATCACTGTATACTATGCCCTAGCTATCCTAATAGCTGTGTCCTAGCTATCCTGGTGTTACAGAAGTAAACATACTCACCTGTCATGCTATGCTTCCATGGGCTCCAAGATGGTGGTGACCAATTCCTCTGGCTACTCCTGGGCAGCTTCTATTCTGAACAGTGCTGAATAACAAATGAACTCATCCAGCGTATGCGCAGATACAGGTAGCAAAATCTCCTGTATATTCCCATGCAGGGTTAGGGTTAGGGGGTTAGGGTTACGGTTCCCTGACCAAACACTAACAGTGTCAAAGCAGCCTTCAGACTCATATACACAAGCATAATCGCCGAGTGCCCGTATTGCGGACTGTAAACGTCCAGTCTGCAATATACGGGAACTGGCTGTTTACTCCATGGTACTGATGCAGACCCGTTGACTTGAATGGGTCATGATTCACAACATACGACCATAGATAGGACTACACTTATCTTTTGCGGAGTAGAGCCATGGATCGGAAGCCCATGGAAGCACTTCAATGGGCTTTCAAGTCAGTGCCTCCACACCAACAAAAGATTTAACATGTTCTTCCATTCAAGTTATTGTGAACCGATATTTGTGGTCCGCAACACGGGCGCTGAGCCATTACACTCTTGTGCATGAGACCGTAGTAATGGGGAGCCTGGAGAGTCGCTGGAGAGGGGATGAATACTCATTGGGGCACATTTACTAAAGCGTCCACCTGATTTCATGAGTAATCACGAGCATCTTATTTTTTAAGTTTCATTTACCAACTGATTTTGGAGGCAATTGCGTCTGTTGTGCCTATTTTGAGTTTTAAGACTAATTCAGAAGTTTTCAAACTTTTGCACCTAATTTCTGTCCTATTTATGTAGGTGAGCCTTATTTTGTGGCAGATTCAGTCTAATTTCTATGCCACTCCAGGTCTGGCGTACTTTTCTGTCTTTTTTGTGGGTTGGTTTTAGTGAATATGAATCTCTCTTACGAGAAACAACCACTAAAGACATACCAGATTTATTACGAGATAATAAATGAGGGACAAATTGAAGACAGAATTTGCCAATACCCCTGTTTTTTTCTTTGCTCCAAAAAAAGGCAAACTTAGTAAATGTTCCCCATTCTGATTTGGTGACACTACCTTCAAGTTCAAGACAGCCATGTTTTGTATGTATGATCTTAAAGTGTAACGGTCATATTTTTTTTATTTGCTAGTTCATTAGAGCTAAGCATGTATACCTGAGTTAATCTGTCAATGATTGTCAAAAGATCTGTAATTACCTTATAATAACAGCTTTCCTTAATGTCCCCTGCCCCTTTCCACTGGTGCCTTTAAAGACTGTTGCTATGGCTGGTCTGTCTTCCCTTTAGTATAAACAGAAGACAGGGGGGCGGTCCTCCACACTGCATGGCTGCATAAGGCTTCAGAGTGAGGAGGCGTGTCTCTCAGTAATCTAATCTGATTGGCTGGCAGGGAGCTGCTGGCTACAGCAAGTGTGTATGGGAAGTGAGGGAAAGCAGTTTTGGGCTCAGAGAACTGGCAGAGGAGCCATCTTGAGAAGGTCCTCATATTGTAGAGGTTAAAACAGTCGTAACTAATGGAAAAACTCAAAGAAAACAGTGGTATGTGAAGAAACTAAAGATTGCTTTATGCATAATGCAGCAGCAGCAGTAACATATGCTAAAATTGATATTTTGATGAAAACATGGTGGTTACCCTTTAAGTAAACTAAACATACCTTTTGACTCCTTTCACGACAAAGACTTTATTGGAATGTTGTCTCTCTAGTTTACTCATAACTTCATATAGGTCATGGTTCAGCTGCAGGGAGGATGAGATACATTTAGTAATTAATTGCAACGACCTAAATTGTTACTGGCAGACAAAGGCCTCTTTCACACGAGTGTGTCCGGATTAGGTCCGGATGCGTTGCGGATGCGTTCAGTGAAAACTGTGTGATTTCACAGGCAAAGCCATTCAGTTTTGCGATTGCGTTCAGTTTTTTCCGTGCGGGTGCAATGCGTTTTGATGCGTTTTTTACACGCGTGATAAAAAACTGAAGGTTTACAAACAACATCTCCTAGCAACCATCAGTGAAAAACGCATTGCACCCGCACTTCTATGGGGCTAGGGCTGCGTGAAAAACGCAGAATATAGAACATGCAGCGATTTTCACGCAACGCACAAGTGATGCGTGAAAAAAAACGCTCATGTATACAGACCCATTGAAATGAATAGGTTAGGATTCAGTGCGGGTGCAATGCGTTCACATCACGCATTGCACCCGCGTGGAAAACTCGCCCGTGTGAAAGGGGCCTAAGAACTAGAACACACAAGAAGTGGAGCATTGCTAATTGTTTGATATGGACACCTGCTCCAGCTATTCTGTGCTGAAGATTTTATACTTCAGGCTTATACACTATAATTTAGAATAAACTTTTATATTTGTATTTTATGATTTTTTTTAATTTTTATTTGATGATTTTCAAAATACCATCTACGTGGTGTGGAAATTTTACAAGCATAGGGCTTATGCACACAAACCCATTTTTTTTCTGTGTCCGTTGTATTTTTTTATTTTGAGGCCCATATGAGGAACCATTCATTTCAATGGGGCTGCAAAAAAACGGAAATGACTGTGTGCATTCCTTATCCGTATGACTGCAAGTCCGTTCAGCAAAAAAAAAAAATAGAACATGTCCTATTCTTGTCCGTTTTGCGGACAAGTACAGGCATTGTTACAATGGATCTACAAAAAAACAAAACAAAGGGATGTAATACTGATGTCCCACGGATGTCATCCATTTTTTTTGTAAGGATTTGTGTTTTATGGACCGCAAAATGCATACGGTTGTGTGCATGAGCCCTTAACTTGACCCGTGGGGCGGATTTTGATATAGGATTTTCAGTGCAGATGTCGCTCAAAAACAGGAACTTTGTAATCATTGCAAACACCAAACACATGTGCAAAATGGGCTGGGCATAGCATTTCTACAGCATGGATGTGCAGAAAACGGATGACATATGGACATGTGTTCCGTATGCATTCCATTTTTTATACGGACCCATTGACTTGAATGGAGCCACTGAACGTGATTTGCGGACAATAATAGGACCTGACAAAAAATGTTTTTGTGGACCCATTGAAATAAACGGCCCGTATATGGAAAGCAAAAAACGTTTGTGTGAACGTGCCCTAATGAAAAGAGTGAAATCTGGTGTAAATCCATGTTGAGATCTGCAGCAATATCTGCATGTACCACATGCGTATTTGGGTGCAGATAAGGTGAGGAAATACATTGAATCCGCATAAAAATCTGTATGGAAAATCTTCATAAACTACACTGCCATGTGCATGTATCCTTGTAGGGCCTAATAATAGAACACCACTCATTATATTGTGATATAAGCTTCTAGCAATATTTATTTGTTATGTGGCAGATTTACTAATCATGTCTAATATTTAGGCAGTGTAAACTTAAAGGGCTTGTCCAGGATTAGAAGAACTACTGTCTACAGGTTGTGTCTGCTATTGTAGCTCATGCCCATTGAATTTATTAGACGTGAGCTGCAATACCAGACACGGAACGCATAACTTCGTACAGAATGCAAAAA
Organism: Bufotes viridis; assembly: GCA_033119425.1. Lineage (NCBI taxonomy): Eukaryota > Metazoa > Chordata > Amphibia > Anura > Bufonidae > Bufotes > Bufotes viridis. The sequence continues at coordinate 438,471,319 of CM065591.1, read as the reverse complement.
ATGGAACGTAAACGGAAAAAAAAAAACATTCATGTGCAGGAGGCCATACAATGAACGTCTCGTAATTTCTATTTTTTCCATCCCGCCTAGAAAAAGTCAATCAATGTTTTATGTACCCCAAAATGGTGCCATTGAAATATACAACTTATCCATTAGAAAAAAATCTCCTCATATAGTTACTGTATGTCAACAGCAAAATAACCTTGAAATGTTATAATGAAAACATGGAAAAAAATACTTAGCCTTTAGACCCAAACGGGCCTGTTTGTTTAGGGGTCAATAGGAGACAAAGGTTCTATGTAAGACTGCAATGTGAGTGAAAATTGAGCCTAATTTGGTGTAAGCGTTACAGTTTTTTGTGTGAGATGTCAGAGATAGGGCTTATGCACACGACCATATGTGTTTTGCGGTCCGCAAACCGCGGATCCGCAAAACACGGAAGCTGCTGCGCGTTTCATTCCACAATTTGCCCGTTGTAGAAATGCCTATTCTTGTCCGCAAAAAGGGACAAGAATAGAACATGCTCTATTTTTTTTGCGGGGCCACGGAACGGAGCAACGAATGTGGACAGCACACGGAGTGAAGTGAATAGGTCCGCGCCTGAGCTGCAAAATATGCGGCTTGGACGCGAACCAAAACAACGGCCGCGTGCATGAGGCCATACTGTGTATTCGAAAATCACTCTCATCTGATTTCTTTGGGGAACCCAATAACGGCAAACATACAGCATTCAACTAACCACAAAGTTAAATGTTCCAGTTTCTACTTGTGACATATGATCAAATGTTATTTTACCTTACTCATCTCCTTGTAGAAAACATCTCTAAGATTGGAAATATTCTGGAAAATAGTCACATAACATCCAATTCGACTGCAGAACACAGAAAACATAACTTATAAGAGCAATAATAACTATAAATATATTTATAGAACATACAAAATGTACACATTTCAAAAGTAGAAATATAAAAAGCAGGGTGGATTTGATTTAAATCACTAGTCAGTAAGGCTTGATTCAAATCATAGTTTTCTACATAAAGACTAATTCTTGCTGGTATAACTTATAATATGCAAGTAGATTAAGATTTTTAGAATAACAACTTTTAATATTAGTTTTTTTATTCCCAGTTTAATAGGTTAATCATTCATATTTGGACAACTTTTCTGTTGTACTTAGGAAGGGAAAAAAATATTGTTTCTATTCTATTCACTGAACTTCTTTAAACTTAGCACTGACGGGGTTGATTCTGTATTCATAGGTCTGTAGAAGTTAGGATTAAGGTCTTTTTCTCAACTCTGTTCATGTTATAACATTTTTGCTGTGAAGAAGAGGCTGTGATCTCTGCTGAGTCAAATTCAGTTTTGAGAACTGCAAAAGTAACCCAAGCGTCTGTGATAATATCTTGTAGGCAGAGAAACTGCCCAATAATCTTACAAAACCCCTGGAAGAGCCTGACATTGTGAATGGATTAATGGAATTTATTTACCAAAAAAATTAAACATATACAGCCTTATTCTACATAATGAAAAAACTAATCTTTATTTCATGATGGAATAACCTTTGAATGGTAATATATTTTCCTCAAAGCATTTTATATAAAAAAAATCCAATTTAAATAAAAAAAATCTGATTTAAATAAAAAAAAATTCTTGATTTTTATCCACCCTTATAGAAAGTCAGATGAGATTGAGCAGGTTAAATGCCTTTGTGATCAGGTAAAGTGCGGTAGAAACAATCAATACCACTAGATGGCAGCAGTGATTTTATAAACACATAGCAATGTAATTTTTTCAAATGATAACATAAGGGATAATAAGCTCTTTTCAGACCTCACCTAAACCCTACATGTCTTAACGTGGTTGTCCGAGCTCTATCCTCAGATAAGGTCATCGATATCAGAAGGTTTTGTGGCCCGACAGCAGGCACCCCTACTGATTATCTGTTCTCTGCAGATTGAAAATGACACAGTGGATGGAGCCAGAGGCAGAAACCTCTGTCTATTGCGTATTGATCATGAAGGTTCCTCCTGCTGGTGCCTGCTGGGAACAGCTGATTAGTGGGGGTGCCTGGTGTCAGACCATCAACGATCTGATATTGATGACCTGTCCTGAGGGTCATCCATATCTAGAACACAGACAACCCTTTAAAGACATGTCAGTTTTAGTAAATAACTGTGTTCCCCATAAAATAACAAATTATCCTGGATCATCTTTCCTTGGACCTTTGCATTGTACTATTCTTCTGTTATTTCTCCAAGAAACGTATAAATAAATTGACAGCTGTTAAAGGAGTGTTTCAGTCGGGCATTATCAGCACTGGTTGGTCAATTTCAGGCTGTGCAGGGATACACCCCCAACTGATAACATCCATATGTCAATGTATTCATATATTTCCAGGAGGTATTATAAAGAAATTGCACAACATATAAGGGGAGAGTTATTATCTCCCTTCACCAGAAAACTGGGGTTAAAAGGTCGCAAACTGTGTGCTTCTGACTTTTTAAGGGTCCATTCACACGTCCGTGTGTGTTTTGCGGATCCACGGATCCACGGATCCGCAAAACACGGACATCGGCGATGTGCGTTCCGCAATTTGCGGACCGCACATCGCCGGCACTCTCATAGAAAATGCCCTTTCTTGTCCGCAATTGCGGACAAGAATAGGACATGTTCTATTTTTTTCGGGAACGCAATTGCGGACCCGGAAGTGCGGATCCGCAATTGCGGACCCGGCCGGGACATCGTCTGTCCCCATTGAAATTAATGGGTCCGCAATTCCGTTCCGCAAATGTGGAACAGAATTGCGGACGTGTGAATGGACCCTAAAAGCGACTTTTTAAAAAATAGTTGAAAGTAGCATTTTTGCACCTTACCACTTTTCAGAAAGGAGGTGTGGCAAGGATGGTAAGAAAGTGTGACCGACTGTCACAACAAATTCATCTGCATTTACATCACTTTTCTGGTGCAAATGAAGCCATAAATCTACGGCAGCTGTTTACTGTATATCAGTGGCATAACAAGAACTGACTGGGACCCACAGCAAATTTTTGAATGGGGCACCCACCAGCAGCCCCCGCCTCCCATGCGGCTAGTCAAGATAACTCTCTCAGACCAGGCGAGGCAGCCACTCCATCCATTTCCTACTTCATGTCACTGTATATACTTTCACTGTATATATTGTCATTGTATAATACTGTTGAGGGGATCCTGATAATAAAGTCATTCAGCCCTCCTCCTGGATGGGCCCCTTCTGAGTTTCCCCTTCTTCCACTACGCCCCTGATATATATATATGTGTGTGTGTGTGTATATTGTGGCGATGTGTACAGTATCAGTGCTGTGAGGTGTGTATATCCCACCCAGATACCTCAGCTGGGTGAGATAACTGAAATCCAGAAAGCTGCAGTGGTTTCAGCAAAGTGTAGTTTGCTGAGACAGCTTTGTCTAGATGTTGTTCTGGGCTGGATTTCATGTGGACTGGGGGATAGGTTTGATAGTGGGATCTGCCAGTCCACACCCTTCCACTACATGTATTGTCTTTTGCCGGAGGTGATCGCAGGTGAGGCCTGCTGCTGTAATCAAGGAGGGATAAAACAGCTCTCTGTGTATGACTTGGGGGAGAAAGGCTTAGGAAGCCTGAGAGAGAGGGGAGCCTGAGAGGCTCTGTGTGGTCTCAGCCAGGAGGGCTGAGGGGCCATGAGGCTTTGTAAAGCCTAAAGTTTGGGAGGCCCAGCGACGCCTACAGAAAGAGGGTCGCACAGTCGGGAGGACTTCTGGACCATCTCCCCCCCAAGGGTGTTGGTGTGGTCACAGCCTGGAGGGAGGCTGCTGGACAGTATATGGCTGAGGAAGCCAGATCTAATCTCATGTGTGAACGGTGCTGTATAGGTGCGGTAGAGACATCACGTGTATTAGGGGCAAGAGACTGGCAGGGCCATGGGCAATGAGCGCTTTCATTGTGGCATTGTGGCAAAGGGGTTAGGTTAAGAAATTTGCATGGGGGGGGGGGGGGGCTGGGCGCTGCTTCAGTTTTTGCCTCAGGCAGCAGAAAGGATTGGTTTACCCCTGTTGAGAAAGACTCTAGCGTTAAGCTGAATCGTCTCGTCCATGTGGGTAAATAAATGTATTATTATTTTGTATTTACTTCTTGAGAGTGCTGCCTGTTTGCATTTATATATATAAAGATCGTCAAGATCGTCACAATTTACATGTAAGCGCTACTTCACTTGACTGTGAGCTCAACCATCATTTACAGGGACGCCGCTGCTGTATTATAGAGCGTGACGCCGCTCTCACATACGGAGAAGTTAATTAAGGACAGAATGATGTACACAAAGAATTTAGGGGACTAATTTTAAAGAGGACCTTTCACCAAAAAAAAAAAAGTGTAATAGTTATATTACCTTTTAGGGGACCTGCCCCTGAAGTCTTCACCATATATATTTTTTTAAAATGACCCCCCGTTCGGCCGCCTTTGTCCCCGATATGTTCTGCGCCTCAGAGCTTGAGCTTGCTGAGTCCCGGAACCCGCGCCATCTTGGTACGCTCGCTACGCTCCTCTTCTGCGCTGGGGAATCCAAGATGGCGTGGGTTCCGGGACTCGGCAAGCTCAAGTTCTCGCGGTTCTCGCGAGAACTTGAGCTCCTTCTCCCTGGCTAAGAGCCGAGCGCTGCTATTGGATGTATGTATTTAATGAATGGAATATATGGGTACTTATTTTAATGAGGTAATTTTTGTTGTACTTATTTTAATGAGGTCATGTTATGCTATACTAGCTATTAATTGATCAATTTTAATAATAAATAGCCGATTTGCTTCTAACTATCTGAGAGTGCCCAGTTTTAGTATTTTATAACGATTTACCATTCATAGATCGGGTGTATCTATATACTGTGAGCACCTCATTTGGGAGATAGGCGTTCTTGTGCGACACAATACATTGTGTTACTCTTATATATAAATATATATATATATAATAATCTACAGATATTAATATACTGTGCACTATGAGGGAGCAGTGAGGGCAGAAAACTGGCAGCTCCCAGCCCAGCCCGTCTTCCTAGTCAGCACTGTACCGTACTGAATTAGGAAGATGGATGTGTCTTAGCAATGCTCATTTAAGAGAATGCTGCTAAGGGATATTTCTGGCCAAGTTTTCTACTATAAACGTAGGATTTTTCTAAATGAAGTATATTAGAAAAAACTTTCCTATCACAGTCCCTACACATTAGCCAAAATACATGACAGTTACACTTTAAAGTAAGTTTTGCTCCTCCGATTTGTACCTGTTGAAGAGAATTGGCAGCTCTTCTCTTAATTCTTTGTTCAGATCTTCAAATATCATCTGAGATTTATTGAACTCTTCTTCTGCCTAAACAAAATATTGATTTACCTTAATAATCAACCATTTGAATGATTAAGTGCAAGCTACCAAAATTACATTATATTCTGCTCTGTTCATTTATATAATTACAAGGGAATGTGCAAAATGCTAAACCTACCCTCCATTGTGGTGCCGCTTTTTTATTATTGACTTACATCATTTTCTCATTAGTTCCTGGTAACTACGGAATGATTGAGGCAGGCTCGGACTAGCTCACAGGGGAACAGGTGAATCCCCTGGTTGGCCCCTGTGCAAGGCGTGTCCCTAGTCACCCACCCCCTGCAAAAGAGGCACAGTAGAAAGACCTCACTACAACAGATAGGCAGTTTATCATTTAGATGCATTAGGTGGCAGAGATGACTTCTAGGCACAGAGGCAGGCCAGCCAGTATGCTTTTTCTCTTTGACTTGCCTTCTCAAAATCGCAGCAGGGACACCAATAATCAATTATTTTGAGCATGTTGCTGCTGCCTACCACTGTGTGAACAGTTGGCATTTGCATGAATCTGCAAATGCTGGTGGGCCCTAGGCACCCCAGTGCAACACTGGATTGAGGTATTTCCTTAACCCCCAATGGCTCCATAAAGTGAAACAGTTTGAGACATTGAGATAACCAAAGGAAGATTCAAGACTTGCTTAGAAACATGAAAGGGTGCCACTGAATGGATTTGGTGTGGGGCTATTCCTGAGGGCGTTGCCAAGGTGGGCCTTTGGTTTCCACCATTTCACACCCGTATGGGCATCTGGACTTTGTTTTAGTCACAACCAGGCCTCTACCTTTAAGAGCCATCCCCATTCAGAAGCTACTGACCCCTGCGGTCAAAGGAACATCGATATGTGACACCAAGGGGACAGGGGAAATCATGGTCAGCAATATGATAATCAGGCACTAGGTTAGGGCAGGTGGAACAAATTGAATATGGTGATCAGTCAGAGGTCAGGAGAGGTGTACAGGGTCAATCTGGTAAACAAGCAGAGGTTTGGCATGGGAGGTCAGAACAATATGCAATAGCGCACCTTTTCAGGACTAGACAAGTTAGGAACCTATAGCTCAGGCACATCCTCACAGGGGAAGGTGCCCTATCTAGCAAAAGGAATGCTGCCACTGGCTGGGGACAGATTAGTCTGTGTGTGTGCAGGCCCTGTAAGAGTTGGGAAGAGAGTGCGAGAGAAAGCACCAGGAAACAGGTGAAGACTACGAGCAATCTACAGCATGGAGCCCGGCAACGATAAGTATTCTGGCAGTCGTGTCTGGAAATGCCGGTGGATATAACAAGAAAATATAACATTTGGGATGAATACCATACTTTATCTGTCGTGTTCAACTGTCATAGAGTCACTATCGAGGTAGATTCACTCGTAAAAGCCAGTGGAAAAATCTACTGCGGTTCCGCCAAAGGATGCTGCAAATACTGCATATATTACATGTGGTTCTTGGTGCAGAAATGGCTGTGGGTTTCACCCTCTCTATTGCAAAGGGTAAAATCTGTAGTGGAGATCTGCAGTATGAATTGACTTGCTGCAGGTTTGGAATCTGCACCCCAGGTCAATTTACACTTTTTTTTTTACACTGCATGTGGATGAGATTTCTTAAAATTTGATCCATTCTGCTAGTATGGTACAACGCTGAAGATTTGCCATGCGAAAATCCACAATAGCAAATCTGCTGCATATCCACTATGTCTGAACATACCCTAAATGTTTTTCCTTATGTGACTAAAAGGTCTCATGCACACAACTGTATGTTTGGTCCGCGTCCGAGCCGCATATTTTGCGGTTCGGGCGCGGATCCATTCACTTCAATGGGGCCGCAAAAGATGCGGACAGCACATGAAGTTGCTCCGTTCCGTGGCCCCGCAAAAAAAATAGAGCATGTCCTATTCTTGTCCGTTTTGCGGACAAGAATAGGCATTTCTACAATGGGCCGCATTCCATTCCGCAAATTGCGTAACGCACACGGCTTCCGTGTTTTGCGGATCTGCAAAACACACACGGTCTTGTGCATGAGGCCAAATACTGTTGATTTTATGCAGCAGACAATGGGCAGCATTTCTGCTTAAAATCTGCATCACAATAAAAACATCACAAATAATGTTTCTGATTTTGATGCAGAGATGCTGCTGATTTAATGCTTTTTTCACTCTTTGCATTGCAAGAGCATTGCTATTGGTGAGATACACAGTGCGGAAAAAAATCTGCAGAAGAAATTGACTTGTGGTGAAAATTGTGGTGACTTTCAATTAACTACTGAAGACCGCACTGTATAGTTTTCCTTGTTAATTGCCACACGGCCATTACCAATAAAGACTGACTACAATGCAGTCTTCATTAGTTAAAAGAAAGGAAGCTGTGAGCTAATTGGCTGCACGGTTCTTGACCGCAGCATGCCTGCAACCTGCCTGCAGCACAGCTGCTCCATTTGGTCATACCCTTGTTTGCAAAAACCAAGCAAAAAACGCAATAAAACCGTCTTTATTACATGCGGTTTTGTCACAGAAAAGCCAGCAGATTTCACCCTATTCATTGCAAAGGGAGAAATCTGCAAGAGAAATCCGCTGGATAAATTGACATGCTGCACATTTGAAATCCGCAATGCGTACCTTTACCCCTGCGTTCTTTAACGTAGTGTGTGGATGAGAATTCAGAAATTGTCATCTGCTTTGCTGGGTCTATACAGTGCTGCAGATTTCCGTGTGCAAATCTGCGACGGCGGATCCACAGCTAATAAGTAATGTGTGACCCTGGCCTTAGGCTACGTTCACACGACGACAATTGTCGCGCGACAAAAAGTCGCGCGACAAATAGGGCACAACTTCACTGCAACATTTGTCGCGCGACATTTTGTCGCACTATTGTCGCGCGACAATTTTTATAATGGGAGCCTATGGTGTCGCATTGCGACATGCGACATGCTGCGACTGCGACGCGACAGTCGCAGAAAAACCCATCTTGAATGGATTTTCTCCGACTTTTGTGTCGCAGTCGCAGCATGTCGCATGTCGCACTGCGACACCATAGACTCCCATTATAAAAATTGTCGCGCGACAATAGTGCGACTTTTTGTCGCGCGACAATTGTCGTCGTGTGAACGTACCCTTAGGTGAGTTTTTGTGCTGCAGATTTCCAGCAGAAGCACTGCAGATTTTTTTGCTACCAAAAATCTGCAGCATTTCAGTCATGTGCCCTAAGGCCTCTTTCACACGGGCATCCCACATTTGCTCTGGATGTGTCCCGGGTGCATTGCGGGAAACCCGCGCGAGTGCACACGCAATTTCAGTCAGTTTTGACTGCAATTGGGTTGTGTTGTTCAGTTTTTTCCGCGCGAGTGCAATGCATTTTGCATGTGCGTGATAAAAAACTGAATGTGGTACCCAGACCCGAACTTCTTCACTGAAGTTTGGGTTTGGGTTCAGTGTTGTGTAGATTTTATTATTTTCAAGGGAAAATAATAACATTCTTAATAAAGAAGGTCCTTTTTTAGGTCCTGAAAAAAGAAGAAAGAAGACGATTTAGGCTGCGAAACTGTTCTGAAGACTTTTTGAACAAGAAAGTCTTGCACTAGAATAGATTTAGATCTAGGGGGTATAGTTAACATATTCTCAAACAGGCCAGAGAGAAAGTCAGACGAATCGACAGACAAACTTTGATAAATCATAATTATAACGCCAAAGTAAATGTTAATGAAAATGTCAAACATAATAAAAATAATGAAAAATATAAAATAAAACAAAATCAAGTGAGAGTCGTGACAACATATAGTCGGCAGTTTGAGAAAGTGCAAGGTATTATTAAAAAATATCTCCCTGTCTTGTATCAGGATGATAGTTTGCGGAATATTCTGACCACAGTGATTAACATTGTCCGTCGAAAAGCCCCCACCCTAGCTTCTATGTTATGTTCTAGCTTATTTTTGGAGAAGCCACATGCTACTAAGGCTACTTTCACACTAGCGTTTTGGCTCTCCGTTGTGAGACCCGTTCAGGGCTCTCACAAGCGGTCCAAAACGGATCAGTTTTGCCCTAATGCATTCTGAATGGAAAAGGATCCGCTCAGAATGCATCAGTTTGCCTCCGTTCAGTCACCATTCCACTCTGGAGGCGGACACCAAAACACTGCCTGCAGCGTTTTGCTGTCCGCCTGATGAAGCGAAGCCAAACGGATCCGTCCTGACACACAATGTAAGTCAATGGGGAGGGATCCGTTTTCTCTGACACAATCTGGCACAATAGAAAACAGATCCGTCCCCTATTGACTTTCAATGGTATTCAAGACAGATCTGTCATGGCTATAGAAGACATAATACAACCGGATCCGTTCATGACGGATACATGCGGTCGTATTTTTATAATAAAAGCGTTTTTTGCAGATCCATGACAGAACCGCAAAAACCACAAGTGTGAAAGTAGCCTAAGTCTACTTAGTTGGACATTACAGGTTGTTTTAAATGGGGACATAATAAATGCAAGGTTTGTACATTTTTGAGAGTGGGTAAGATGTTTACATCTAGTGCCACAGGTGACACTTATAAGATAAAATCCTACATTAATTGCAATACCAGTAATATTATTTATTTAGCTACATGTAAAAAATGTGATACTTAATACGTAGGGTGTACTTCCAACAGCCTCAAGATGAGATTTAGAAAACATCTCTCTGATGTCTCCAAATTGGTAAATATTTCCATGTTATCCAGACATTTCAGAGATGTCCACAAGGGGGACGTTACTGATCTGGATGTCATGGGGATTGAGAAAATTCAAAGATCAGTTTGAGGGGGTGATACCAGCAGGTTACTTTTTAATAGGGAGTCATTCTGGATTTTGTTCCTTAAATAGCAGAGTCCCTAATGGCATAAATAGTAGATATGATTTAATTTTTGAATATTAATATCGTTCCTGCAATGCTGAGTTATGTTAAATTTGATTTATTTTATCATTTGTATACAAGACAATTTTGTGTCCCCACTCCTTACTTACTCCCATGTTGAGATTACTTAGCAACACTTGTTGAGGGGAGGGGGGGGGGGAGGGGGGGTTTAAACCAGTCAGTCTGCAAACATACTATGGTCATGATTAAGACTTTATGTCGAAACGCGTAGACCGTTTTGCACATGAAACTCTCCAAGGCAAAATGGAGACATATTAGACATATTAGGGTAACGATGTGAAGTCTCTTGCTCTTTCTCTACTGTTTGGGCAAAAGTGGAGTGGAGCTCATGTCTATACAGCATGACATGGATGACATGGAGATCAGGCTTTGGGATTTTTATTCAACGTACTGTAGATAAAATTTTGAAAAAATGTTTCATAATGACTGATTGGCATTAATCTTACCTTTGCAATTTTTGCCTCATCTTTCTTCTTAGCATTTTGCAATGCCTCCAGGTGGTGTCTTGCACTGTCATAATCCACCAGTTTTCTCCCACGCTTAGCTATTCTTTCCTGTTCAGGTAAAAATACAGTGTAGTAAGTACCAGAATGTACTGTAGCTGTTGCTGACCATTTTTAGTCCTGTTAAAACCTATAATAGATCTAGTTAAAACTGAAGTCTCCATTTACTTAGTGTCTGAGTGAATTGTGAACAGTAATTTCATTGTACCTCCAGTGAAAAATAAGAATTTGATCTCCTCCTAGTTCCCTAGCAGGTTGCTGGGTCTGCTGTGGGGGGAGCCTCCAATATTGTCCTCGACTCAACTGGGTGAGCTAGGTAAACCAGGATCTCTTCGGCCAAAACAGTATGATGGCTATCACCGAGGCCTGATCCTGACGGATTTTCATCAATACCCTCGGTATCATGGAAAAGGGAGGGAAGATGTAAGCCAGCCTGAACCTCCAGGATATTGAGGTTCACACCCTAAGCTGCAGAGAGGACTGGATCAGGATTGATAGTTATGGCCACACCTAGCTCCTGCATGAACATACTGGATGTAAGGTGCATTACATCAAAGTCGGACACAGACAGGAGAGGGCCACTGTGCAAGACCAGCAAAGGGGCAACTTGCTCTAAAACCGCTCACTATAGAGCCTCTCAATGCCTCTCAAGCCATACACAGATGCCTGAGAATGAAATTCCTTAGCTCAGTCCATTACATACAGTCTGAGGCTACAGGGAGGAACATATTTTGTTTCCGTATCCGCCCTGTTTTTTTTGCGGATAGGATGAGGACCCATTCATTTCAATGGGTCGCAAAAAATGCTGACAGAACACCGTGTACTATCCGCATCCGTATGTCCATTCCGTAGCCCCGCAAATAAAATAGAGCATGTCCTATTCTTGTCCGTTTTGCAGACAAGGATAGGCATTATTACAATGTATCCGCAAATAAAACGGATCCACAAAACAAAAATGGATGCCATACGGACGTCATTCATTTTTTTTGCGGATCCGCAATTTGCGGACTGCAAAACACATACGTTCGTGTGCATGTAGCCTAACAGGCAGCAAAAAGTAGTTTTAAGGTGACAGTGGCCTCCCTACCTCATGGGCCCCTGTGCAGCTGCACAGGTTTTACATATGGTATGTCCGACCCTGCATTACATTATGAATTCAAAACATTACAACAGTGCAAACCCATTACAGATACCCCCAGTCCTGGGATACTGCACATTGCAATATATAATGAATGTGTTTTTCTTTTAAATAAAACCTGGCACTAAAACCTCTACATGAATTTAGAAGCTTGAGGAGGTATACTAGGTGTTCAGCAGCAAGGAGAGAGAACACTTTGTGTTGCGTATTCTCTACTTGAATGTATTTTATTCTTGAATTTATGAGTTTTCATAATTAAATTACCACATATTTAAACAATGCAAAAACCTGTATTTTTTTTTTATCAATATTATATCACCTTCATGTCGGAGAACTGAGACATGTAATTCTCCATGATGTGGACGGCCTGGTCAGCTAATTTCTCCTCATAATCACTCCAGAGAAGGTCATTGTTCTAAAAAGAAATCATAAACTGATTCACACATAGTTTGTTTAGTAGATAATATACAATAGACAATTTGCTTTTACATGGTTAGTATTGGGTTGATATTTTTCATCAGTAATTACGGTAAGTCAAAACCAGGAGTCGGTCCAAAACAAAAAAGAGGCATAAAGCTTTCCATTATACTTTCAGTTCAGGTTTTGGCTTACAAATACTGATGACAAATATTCACCCAATACTCATTGTGTAAAAGTGGCCTAACCCCTTAGGGACCAGGCGAAAACCCATTTTTTGTTTTTTGTCTTTTACGGCCTGCCTTCCCGGAGCAATAATTTTTAATTTTTCCTTTCACACAGACAAGGGCTTGTTATTTTTGCAGAACAAGTTGTACTGTCTAATGGCACTATCTTATATTGCATGTGATATAGTAGGAATCTGGAAAAAAAACAATGTGGTCATTTAGGGGTTAAAAACCCCCAAAACAACTCACCTCATCCACTTGATCACGCTGCAGCAGCTTCTTCTATCTACACTGAACAAGACCCGCCAAAGGACCTGCGATATGCGTGATGACGTCACGACGTGGGGGAGAGCGGTGACATCATCGCGCACTTCACAGGTCCTTTGGCAGGTCCTGGTCAGTGAAGATAGAAGAAGCTGATGCAGTTCGATCAAGTGGATGAGGTGAGTTGTTGTTTTTTAACCCCTAAATGGCCATAATGTTTTGCATTCTGTCTTAAGAATGCTATTATTTTTCGAAATAACCATGTTATAACAGAAAATAATAAAATCACCCGAACCCGTACTTCAGTGAAAAAGTCCAGGTTCGGGTCCCGATACCCGAACTCGTAAAGTGAGGGGTTACTTGAATTTTTATATATTTTAAAGTGTTTTTTTGAGCATGTGATCGTCAGATTGCTTCTCCCATAGATTGTAAGGATTTATCTTCATATGGAGCCCTGCAACATGAACATAGGTGTGATAGGCCTCAGATACTTCAGAGACTTCTCGCATAAGTCAGTATGCAATTTAAATAATAATAAAAAAAAAAACATTCTAACCCTTCCCTTCGTTCCACCCCAAGTTTCACTAAAGTCACGGTTATCTATCTACGCTATATTGCCCACTCTTTAAGTGAGGGGTTCAGGGCCTAGACAAATTTATTCTAATTTATGACGTAATGAGACGTAACACGTTACACTATATCCTAGCAGGCAGAGCAGGCAGAGATTTCAGTAGTGGTGAACACATACACCCCACGGTTGACCACATTTCATTTCTATCTCAGTGTCTCCAAATGCTGAACTCAGCCATAACTTCTGGACTGACTGTGAAGGTCCTCTGATGTTACTAAAGCTAAACAGTCTGGATGTTAAACTGACACAGCAAAACTCACAGTATACTACAGTGTTCAGTCTTCATGAAAATGCTTCTCCCAAGTGTAGCTGTCTTAATTTGGTGGAAAAAAGTGACACAGTTTTTGATGTCATTGACACAGATGTTGGATGCATTTACCATATACTGTATATATATATTTATACAACCCCAATATGGTTACTTATCTGACCATATTTTATGGCTTGCAATGTTTTGATTGAATGAATCACACAAAGAGTACAGTAGAGAGTCCACTGTGAATTCATACTTAAATAATCCACTATTTACCTCTACAATTGCTTTCAGGTTATCATATCCATCCCAGTCTGGTCTGTAGATGACTTGAAGGGTTTCTGCTAATCTCTTAGAACTTTCATGCATTGCTGAAAATAAGCAGGTTATCACATGTACAGGTTAGGAGCTCTACAATTTGTGCCATATTATATAAATTCATGCAAACATACAAACATACATATTTGAATAAAATATAATGTTCAAGAACTGGTGATCTGTATCATAAGAATTCCATACAATTTATTGGGACTGACCAACCATCTAATGAACTGTAACTGTCATCTTTGGCTAGCGTTTGCCATATTAGAAAAAAAAAGGGATCAGTCACACTGAACTTTTTCCCCCTCAAGATACAATAGATAAGCCATGGCAGTGGATAGCTCATTTCTTCCTATTCTGCACACATGCACAGTTCACACTAAGTCTATGAGAGAAGAGATCTGATGATCACATATTTAAAAAGTATAAAAAGTAAAAAAATGTATAAAAATTCAAATCATCCACCTTCCTCATAATAAAAATAAAATAGGCAAAAAAAGTAAGATAAAGATGATTTGAACAGTAGTATCTCAAAACAATTGTACTGTTCAAATATAAATGTATTAAGCAAATGCCATAATTGAAAAACAATTCAAAATTTAAAAATTCACCTCCCCCCAAAAAAATTGAATAAAAAGTGATCAAAAAGGCATACACATGGTATCAATAAAAACTAAAGATTGCCCTGCAAAAAATGAGCCCCCGCACACAACTCCGTAGACATAGGTATAAAAAAAAGTTATGGGGGTCAGAATATGACAATGAAAAGAAAAAAATTATTTTTTCCAAAGTTTTTGTATTTTATTAAAACACAAGAAAAAAATTGGTATCATTGTATTCGTCCTGACCCGGAGGATGAAGAGAACAGGTCAGAACAGGTCAGTTTTACTGCATAGGGAATGGCATAAAAAAATGAAACGCAGTAAACTTTGACAGAATTGCATTTTCTTTCCACTTCCACCTCAATTGGACTTTTTTCCCAGTTTCCCACAGTCCCACTACATCGTATGCAGTATTACTTATTGCCATTAGAAAGTACAACTTGTCCTGCAAAAAACAAGCCCTCATACAGCTGTGTGAATAGGAAAAATAGTAAAGTTATAGTTCAGGGAACGCTGGGAATAAAAACTAGAAAAGCAAAAACAGAAAATCGCCAGTCCTAAAGAGATTAAATCAATGGACACAGGGATGTCTGGTCCTACAGAGTGCCAGCAGGTGGGGCTCCTGAATGCGGGACCTTTCTTTGTTAATTCTGAATTCCCTAGTTTTTGAAAATGTAAACCTCTACAGAACCTCTTTATGCATGCTGGATGACTTTTATTTCCTTGTGCTTTCCTTTAGACAGGCACAGGCTGTGCACTGACTTATAATAGGGTCTGCATGAAGTGCAGTTTTTCTGTCAAATGTCATGCTGATGTGAGCACCCATGTGATGGTGCTGACGTGATACATGCATGGAGTAAACCTGGCCTAGTGCATTGACAAGGTTAATGATTTATTTTTATATCCAGACACATTGTCTTACCTTTCACAGCACTGAAAGCTGCCTTTAAATCCTTATACAACCTGTTACCTTCATTCTAATATAAAAAAGCAATGAGAAATCATAAGGATTATATTCAGCTATAAAAAAAAAAGTTAAATACATTTCCAGAATCTGCAACTACTGACCTGTCTCTAATTTCCCTTTCATTACTAAATTCCTGGAACACTTGGTCTACACTCATCTGTAGTGTTGAGCGCGAATATTCGAATAGCGAATATTTAGAATATAGTCGTATACATTCGTAAAAAAATATATATATTTTTTTTATCTGAACCCAAGATACCCTTAACGAAGATAGAGAATATAGCGCTATGTTCTCTAACTTCGTTAATTTTAGCAAGCCAACCAATAGGAAAGTTATAGCCCATTCAAAGTTTCATTCGCAGTACGCGAATATTACATAATATAATATTCACGAACTGCAAATGAAACTTTGAACGGGCTATAACTTTCCTATTGGTTGGCTTGCTAGAATTAACGAATATAGAGAATATAGCGCTATATTCCTTATACTCGTTAAGAACGAAGATAGCGAAATATTCTCGAGAATATAGCGCTTTATTCATATTCGTTATCTTTGTTAATTCTAGCAAGCCAAGTAAACTTGCCTAAACTCAGCTCTAAGTTGGATGCGCAATGCGAGAATATTCAGAAATATTACTCGCATTGCGCATCCAACTTAGAGCGGGGTATTTGCAACTTACTTTACTATTTGGCTGGGTAGAATTAACTAAAATGATGAATCAAGCCAATAGGAAAGTTGCCTATAGACAGCTCTAATTTGGATGCGCAATGCGAAAATATTACTTTACCTATTTTTTGCAATAAGTCCTTATTCTATTTATTGCAAAAAATAGGTAAAGTAATATTTTCGCATTGCGCATCCAACTTAGAGCTGTCTATAGGCAACTTTCTTAATGGCTTGCTAGAATTAGCGAAGATTACGAATACAGCGCTATATTCTCTATCTTCATTAATTCTAGCAAGCCAACCAATAGGAAAGTTATACCCCGTTCAAAGTTTCATTCGCAGTATGCAAATATTACATAATATAATATTCACGTACTGCGAATTAAACTTTGAATGGGCTACAACGTTCCTATTGGTTGGCTTGCTAGATTAAACGAAGATAGCGCTATATTCCTTATATTTGTTAATTCTAGCAAGCCAACCAATAGGAAAGTTGCCGTTATACCCCGTTCAAAGTTCAGTTCGCAATACGCAAATAATTAAATCGCATATTATTTGCGATAAATAGAATAATGACGAAGATTCGATTTCGACAAATATATGATGAATATTCAATTGAATATTCGCGAAATATCGCAAAAGTAAATATGGCACCTCCTGCTCATCACTACTCATCTGCTGTCTTTCTGCTACCTGTCTTCTTGACCCCCTACAACATTGTTTCTGCACTCTACACTCTACAGAAATCCCCCTTACCAAAGCCTCAAATTAAAATCTAATGGCAGCTGCTCACTACTGATTCTTCTGGACCTGTCTAGAGTGTTTGATACTGTAGACCACCAAATCTTACTTAGAACGCTTCAATCTCTTGCCCTCAAGGACACACTTGGTTTTCTATCTGGCTGCTTATTCTGTGTATCATTTGCTGACTCTTCTTCTTCTCATTCTCTTGCTGTTGCTGTTCCTCAGAGATCAGTCAGTGGTCCTCATCTCTTTTCTTTGTACACACGGCATATCTGGCTTTCAGAAACTTCCCTATGGCGATGAAACTAAAATATATGCCTCTGCCTGTGACATCACCCCTGCACTACTTCCAAACACTAGTGAATATCTGTCTGCTGTCTCTAATATAATGTTCTTTCTTTATTTGAAACTAAATCTTTCAAAAACTGAAAGTCTATGTTTTCACCATCTACTAACCTACATAAACCTGGTATTTTCATTTCAGTGTGTGGTACTACCATAACTTCTAGGCTGCATGCCCACTGTCTTGGAGTTTTGTTTGTTTTGTCACCTGCACCCAGTCAAAAACATCTTGAGAATCTACCCCTTTTCTTACTGTGGAAACAGCATACATTTTATTACTGGCCATGAACCATTCTTAGGGCCCTTTCACACTGGCGTTTTTGTTTTCCGGCATAGAGATCCGTCGTCGGGTCTCTATGCCGGAAGAATCCTGATCAGGATCATCCCCATGCATTCTGAATGGAGAGAAATCCGTTCAGGATGCATCAGGATGTCTTCAGTTCAGGACCGGAACGTTTTTTGGACGCAGCAAATACCGCAGCATGCTGCGCTTTTTGTTCCGTCCAAAAATCCGGAACACTTGCCGCAGTGTCGGATCCGAATTAATGCCCATTGAAAGGCATTAATCCGGATCCGGCCTTAGCTAACGCGTCGTTCGGCGCATCGCCGGATCCGACGTTTAGCTTTTTCTCACTAGTTATCATGGCACCCAGGACACTAAAGTCCTGGTTGCCATGGTAAAATGTAGCGAGGAGCAGGGAGCGGTATACTTACCATCCGTGCCGCTCCGGGGTGCTCCAGAGTGACGTCAGGGCGCCCTACACGCATGGATCACGTGATCGCATGGATCACGTGATCCATGCGCATGGGGCGCTCTGACGTCATTCTGGAGCGCCCCGGAAGCCGCACGGACTGTAAGTATACCGCTCCCCGCTCCTACTATGGCAACCAGGACGCTAGTAGCGTCCTGGCTGCCATACTAACCTGAAAGCAATTCGAAGACTGATCAGGATCCTGATCAGTCTTCTAATGCTTCAGGCGACTTGCGTTTTGACGGATCCGGCGGGACGGAAGTGCCTGCCGGATCCTCAGAACGCAAGTGTGAAAGGACCCTTAGCGTCTTAAACTCTCCCCTCTTTAGTCTATCCTGAGTGCAGCCAGGCTCATCCATCTGCCCAACCACTACCCTGATGCCTCCACCTTGTGCCAGTCACCACACTGGTTACCCATTCAGTATAGTATACAAATTAAACTTATCATTATAGCTCTCACCCACAAATCTCTCCACAGTGCTGCACCCCTTGTATCTTCTCAATCATCTGTTTACCACCCTGCTTGTGTGCTGTCTTCTGCCAATGATAAAAGACTAACAACCTCCATAGTCTGAACCTCCTATTGCCATATCTAAGACTTCTTGTCATGCTGCTCCAGTTTTCTGAAATGCACCAGAAAGCCCACAGCATTACCCATGCCCTAAAACACATCTTTTTAGGGTGGCCTATCATATTTCTTAATCTGACTCCTCTCCATTGACTTATAATATCATTCCACAGAACCTGATCTTTTCATCCTCCATGCAGTCAAGTGCCCTTCATATTTGTACATACACAGATATTGTCCGGTCTCCTGCAGCTTTAGATGTATTACTCTATTCAGTTTAAAGATGGCTGTACAAAACAAGTAATTTTTAGCTTTTGCTTCACCCCTATTTTCTCAGCGATTGTAATCTCTTATGAGTATACTAATTGCTAATACATGGAGTACATTACTCTGTAAAGTCTGATTTTGTTTGTACTTGTACCCTTTGATTGTAAAGTGCTGCGGAATATTTTCATGCTACACTATATAAAGATTATTATTATTATCATTAAGTGGTGGTAAAAAAATATATATTCCCACAACCTATTTTGTAGGAATATCCTAAATTAACCATATTCTACTGATGTATACATCCTCCCCAAAATACCGTACATCTGTCTAGCTCTAGACTACTTCACTGCAGAAGAATGGACTTTTGGATTCTGTAGAGTTACCTGCTGCTTGTTGAACTCATAAGCACGCTGCTCAAACAGCTCATCCTTGGTTTCTATTGTTCTTCCCAACTTTTGTAGGACCTAAATAGAAAACAAAATTGTAATTCCTTCATATGCAAATCTAGAACTAAAAGAAGTAATACTTTTCTTACAATAACGATCTGTAATACTTAATGCTTTATAAATGATCTTATGTAATCATGTAATGGGGAATGATTATCGTACCTTATAGAAACAGTGTTGCATTGAATATTTCACTCATATTATTAGTTACTAAAATTTCAAGGAAAATTGACTGGATTTGAACACTGGTGCAGTGGTGTAGTCATAGGTAGTGCAGAGGTAGTCTGTCCTGGACCCTGGTGGCTAAGGGAGTTCAAATGCTCCTCTTTTACATAAAAAAATACCAGAGGAGGGAACCTAGCTTGTGAACGAGCAGATGGCAGATCATCAGCGCTCATCAAATTTTTTTCATCATCAAATTTTTATTTGATGCACAGAGGTAGAGTAACATGCGGACCAGCACTCAGTGTGGATGCAATTGGCTGGAAGGGGGGCATGTGATGCATAAAAAGTAGAGGGAACCGAGTGTAGCAAGTACCTGGTGGCAGCACTGCAGGGTGTGTTGCTGAAACCACATGTACTGCTTTGGGAAGCCAAGTGTTACACAAGTCAAGTGTAACTGTAACTTTAAGAGAACTATTTATTGTTGTGAACAAATTGCATTGTTGTTCTGTAGGCAACTCCTATTGAAACCTGCATTGTATGTGTCAAGGAGAAGAGTAAGTTTTAAAGAGGCGGCTTAATGTGTCTGTATTCACAAAGGAGATTGCTAGTAACTGTTTCAGAGACCGTTTCATATCCTGCTCTCCTTTTTCCATTTTGTGCAAGGTGAACAACATTGTCTAGAAAATCACTTTGTTAAAGGTCATCATCTCCTAATGCTGAATAAAGTCAATTTTTGCCCGTGTTACAGATGACTTCAAGAACATATGAACCAAAAGACCACAGAGGTGGTGGATTTAACTCTGGCATATGCTGTTTGTTTGTGCCTGTGATTTTGTCCTGGCTCCTGTTTATTGTGTTCTCAGAACAGTGCTGTATTTTGGTTGGATCTTCCCGTGTATAGACCTTGGCTAGATTCCGGATTAACCCCTTGTCTACTGTTGGCTTTGACTTCTCAGCTTTTTTGTGGTTTAACGCCTTTTTTGCTATTTTGCTACTATTGTATTGACTCTTCTGGCACAGACTTTGTTTTAGTGTGTTACTCTCCTACTGCTCCTTGGCATCTGATAGGTCTGTTACCTGTAAGCTCACACCTGTTTTCTACTGCCTTACTCCGCAGACGCAACCCGCAACCGGCCTCACGCATACTCAGGTAAACACCTAGGAATAACTTTATATATACTAACTGGAATGGTAAAGGAAGTTAGGTACTGTAGCAGATTTAGGGAGCATTCACACAACCGTATTTTTCTTCTGCGTCCGTTCCGTGTCCGTTACGAAGTTTTTTGCGGACAATGCACAGACCCATTCATTTCTATTGGTCCGCAAAAATTGCGGAATGCCTTACACTGTCATCCGTGTGCTGTCCGTTCCCTGTGTCCGTTCCTTTTATTTTAGAACATGTCCTATACTTGGCCGCAAATTGCGGTCAGAGGCCCATAGAGAGTCAATGGGTCCGTAAAAACGGATAGCACACGGAAATGCATCCGTATGTCATCCGTTCTTTGCGGACCCCTGGACTAAAAACGTTCTAGGAAAACCCATTAAATTTGTCAATTTTAACACTTCCATTTTTTTTGTGGACTGTGAAAAACGGAAGACACACGGAAGCAACTGCGTACTCGGGCGGGACATCGTCTGTCCCCATTGAAATTAATGGGTCCGCAATTCTGTTCCGCAAAATGCGGAACAGAATTGCGGATGTGTGAATGGAGCCTAAGAGTATGCTGGTGGTGGTCCTGAACGATGACCCAGTACACTTCCTCTCCTCTGTGAGAAATGCCTTTGTTTTCTTATATTCTCACCTGGTGTCTATTATCCATGACTTTGGAGTAAAGTGCAATTTTCTTGGATTAGTGAGTGTTGAATTCTTTCTCTTAAAGGGAACCTGTCACCAGGAAATTCACTGATAAACCAGGCATGCTGCCTTGTAGGGCTCACTCTGCTGAATATAATGATACCTTTCACATGGTGATCTGTTTCTTTATCGTGCATTTTTTTTTTAAATCCATATGCTAATGAGCTGATTTGAGTCCAGTCGTTGACATGAGTGTAGCGTTTTTTCTATTCAGAGCTGTAGCCCCTCCCCTATTCACTTCTTCAGATGTAAAAGGGGCGTAGTTTATTACATCCTTCATTTTAATAATTGGCGGGAAAATGAATAACAGAGAATGCTAAGGTATTATATTACTAAGGTAAAAAAAAGGGGGAGGAATATACTATTGAAGTTAGTAATTATAATAAGGGCTAGTTTGTTCATGGGGTGATAAACACATGTTTGATAAACAATTATTAAAATGAATGAATGATGTAATAAACCACGCCCATTTTACATCTGAAGAAGTGAATAGGGGAGGGGCTACATCTCTGAATAGAAAAAACGCTGGACTCATATCAACTACTGGACTCAAATCAGCTCATTAGCATATGGATAAAAAAAAAATATCCACCATGTGAAAGGTATCATTATTTTCAGCAGAGTGAGCCCTACAAGACAGTATGCCTGGTTTATCAGTGAATTTCCTGGTGACAGGTTCCCTTTAAGTTTAAATATACTGTACTACAATGTAAGGCCTATTTCTATTTCAATCTGCATTGTTCAGAAGTGGTATATAAGTAAACTTCCTGTTTTATTGCTCTTTTAAACCTTTTACATTTAACAGGAAGCTGAAACCACATTATCACACTTAAAGCAGCAGCTTTTTCACAGTTTGCAGTAGGAAATAGATGTAAGTCAAGCAGCCTGACCTCCAGAAGAGTTGTTCTCCTAGTATAACCCAGTCATAAGACAGTACATGATTATATTTAGTGCAGTCTGGGAAGCTTACTGGGTTAAACATATGTCAACACATCATTACCACTTACTACACCCACAGCGCCTGGCAGTAAGAAAGTTAGTCTCTATATCTACTTAATTTACCACAACGCCAACACAGATAACAGCCTTTTTAAAGGTTTTCACTAACGTTTGTAATATAAAGTATGTGTAAATTGTCTGCTGGAGATGATATGCTCAGCTGTTGGGGCCCCAGTTTAAAGTTATCTACAGCCTCCCTTTTACACACCACCACTTGTTAACCCTTTTTGGTCTACTTAACCTTTTACTATCACACATTAAAGGGTTGACTGAAATATGAAGAAATTTAGTGGGGGCTGGACATGTGCTCAGAATAAGATTAAAAAAAATACTATTCACTTTGTTAGAGCTACCTGGTTCCAGTGCACACCTCTTGTCTCCAGTGGCCCTGAAACGTGTTTAGCCGATACACTTGGAGGCTTTGTCATTACTGCTGCATATAGTAGCAGATGAGTCCCGTTCCACTGTATTACCTCCAGTGGCCACTATAATACTATATTTGTCTACAAAGCAATAAACCTATTCTATTTGCATTTTCTCACTTTCTGTGTGGCACTAGGAGTCCCAGAAAGCTCCACAAGCGCACACTCTAACAACATCAATACGCCTGTGCAGGTTCAGCAAGCCCCCGACGAGTCAGTGCAGAGGATGGGAGTGGTAGTGATCCTGATGAGATGATGTGTCACGTTGTACTCCCTCAGGGCATTGCTTTCTGGGGATCCGTGCAGTGAAATGGTGGTTTAAGGGATTAGACCAGAAGTAAAAGTCTAACACTGGGTTCAGACCTGAGCGTTTTGAAGCCTAGCGTTTTTGGTGCGTTCAAGACTGGCGTGTAGGCGCGTTTTTTTCAAGCGTTTTGGTAAATAGTGTAGGCGCGTTTGACGCGCGTTTCTGTGATTGACTGCATAGTTGGCCAATGACCAAACAGCCCTCCCTATATAGTTTGGCCAATCTGAGGTGTGAATTGTGAAAAACGCGCGTCCATAGGCGCGTTTTACGCAGCACAAACGCCCGAACAACACGCCTATCGCATTTCCCATTGAAGTCTATTAGCACCAAACGCTCGAAAAAAGCCCGAATTAACGCGAACAAACTTGCCTATGCGTCGGACGTTTATAGGCGCCTATGAACGCGCATAAAAACGCGCAAGTGTGAACCACCCTCATTGGAATGCATGGTTCCTTTACTGTTGTGCGTTTTTATGTGCGTTCAAAAGCGGCGTTTTACGCGAAAGTGTGAACTGAGGGTAAGGCCCCTTTCACACGGGCGAGTTTTCCGCGCGGGTGCAATGCGTGCGGAGGACGCATTGCACCCGCACTGAATCCGGACCTATTCATTTCTATGGGGCTGTGCACATGAGCGGTGATTTTCACGCATCACTTCTGCGTTGCGTGAAAATCGCAGCATGTTCTATATTCTGCGTTTTTCACGCAACGCAGGCTCCATAGAAGTGAATGGGGCTGCAGGAAAATTGCAAGCATCCACAAGCAAGTGCGGATGCGTTGCGATTTTCCCGCATGGTTGCTTAGCAACGGGACCCGATCTCTATTATTTTCCCTTATAACATTGTAAAATTAAGTGGTAGGGGTTAAAAATAATAAAAGTTAACTTACCTTAGCCACTTGATCGTGTAGTTGCGATCTGTCCTCTTTCCCTGCATCAGCTAAGATCTAAAGGACCTGTGATGTCGTCACAGCACATGGTCCAATCACATGGTCCATCGTACCATGGTGATGGACCATGTGATTGGACCATGTGATGTGACGTCATCACAGGTCCTTTAGTTCTTAGCTGATGCTGGGAACGAGAGGACAGATCGCAACTACGCGATCAAGTGGCTAAGGTAAGTTAAGTTTTTTTATTTTTTTTAACCCCTTCCACTTTATTTTACAATGCATTCTTTATTAAGAATGCTATTATTTCCCCTTATAACCATGTTATAAGGGAAAAAAATTAATTCTCCAGAAGACCCGAAACCGGACTTCAGTGATGAAGTCCAGCTTCGGGTTGGGTACCAAACATGGCGATTTTTCTCACGCGCGTGCAAAACGCGTTACAAACGTTTGCACCCGCACGGGAAAAACGCGCATATTCCCGTAACGCACCCTCCTCTTATCAGGGCGTCAAACATGACGCCCGTGTGAAAGAAGCCTAAGTGTGTCTCTTTACTTTCCCTAATTTCTCTCCCCAGATGATGAGGTATGGTGGCTGGAAAAGTAGTTAATAATAGCACCTCTGGCATGCTACCTTGCTGATGTTTCTCTCCTCAATATCTGGCTAACAGCTGTAAACTGGCACTTGTGGCCTTATGTGTCTACTTGTGAAAATACAGGCTTTTGAGTTGGTCTGGCCTGGATGTGATTTAAGTGATGGGTGGCTGAGCTGTAGTCCCTCTCGTGCAGCAGGGTAGCTGTGGTAGCTGGTCACTATGCTGACTATAAATGCTGTAGTTTTGGAGATACCTATAGTTTTTAGATCCAGTCTCTCTGGAGTAGTGGTCTCACAGATAAGCTAGTTCTCTAGTCTCTAAGGCCCTTGGAACAGGAGCAATAAGACTCACTAAGTAGCTAGCACTTCTTACTCCTGGCAGGAAGTAGGACTAGCCCACTCTTATCAAGAGGGGAGAGGAATGGGAAGGTTATCCTGCATTCCAACCATATCTCACCTGCTGGTGTGCAGTGCAAATATAACAATATTGCCAACATTACATAACAAATCAAACTTTGCAGATACCCTCCGGTTTGGGGTACTGCACAGACACCTGAACTATTCTCCAGCACCTCAAGCATACGTATTCTCCAGCACTGTGGGGACACCAAAGACGTGTATGCCAGCCGGTCACGGTGAACAAACAGCTAATAACAAACACTCTGCGCTAATTTTTCTACATGTTCAAGCTGGAACATGAATCATTATACTGTTTGTCCATGTGATGGATAAAATTAAATTCAGAATTAATAGCTGGGTTTCTATTTCTAGCAAGTGTGCCTACATCCTTATTCTAACAGATACCTATAATATGACTACTTCATATTAACAAGACTATTTACGATTCCTAAATTACTGGTAACAAACTACAAGTGGACATTTTTTGGGATGTTCATCTGATATATTTCCAGCGGTTTATCCCTATTGGTGTCAGCCTGGCATATCAGTAGACTTACACATTATGTATACAAACCAGTTGATTTTATTCCATTTTATTTTATGCTGTATTATTTATCTCTACGTTTAAGGGTGGGTTGACACTAGGGTTATGGAGTCCGTTATGGCTTTCCATTATAACAGGGTTATAACGGAAAATAACTGAATCCATAGGATGAAATGCAAAACAGAAGCCTTTAAGAAGCGTTCCGTTTTGCTCCGTCCTAAAAGAAGTCTATGGGAAAACATGACGGATGCGTCTGGAAGATCCCGTTATGCAAGACGGAAAACAAAGTCCTGTCCATCTTATGGATTCCGTTATTTTCCGATAAAACCATGTTATAACGGAAAGCCACAACGGACTCCATAACGCTAGTGTGAACCCACCCTAACTTTTGTTTTACTACTATTATCATATTATCATTACTACATATTCTGCCAGCTATTACTATTTTGTCTTGAGAGCTGACTAATCATTGTTTTGGGACTAAATACGTAGCCCCGTTGGTATAGAGGCATTGTCAGTGTACGCAGTGATCGATAAAGGAGAGCCACTTAAGAGCACAACCATATAGAAGCTCATTATATAGGCACTGGACTTAAATGGGTCAACAAGATTTGTCATAAATGTTTGGTGTGGGTCCCACCTGTGTCATACGGATGCCTCTGAATGCAGAGATGACCAGTGATAAACTATGCTCATGTACACAAACCCATTGACATGAATTGGTCAGGATTCAGTCCTGATTCTGTCCGCTTACAACACGCATCTCATCCTGATGGAAAAATCACCTATATTCTCCAGCTTCCCATCTGTACATTTATGGCATATCCACGTCAGGACCCGTACATATCTCGAGAACAAGGTCCCTGTCCCGTACCACTGGGAATGGAGAGGTAGTTGCGCATGCACAGTCTCTCCATTCACCTGTATAGGAGTTCTGAAAATAGAGAAGCAAGTACACTCAGATGTTTTCAAAACTACCATAGAAGTGAATGGAGAGAACTGTGCATACAGTACATGGCTACCTCTCCTATTCCTGCAGTACTGGATGGGCTCCATGTTCTTGAGATACGTGCGGGTCCCAGAGGTGGATCTGCCATAAATATACAGATGAGAATACTCCTTTGAAGGGAACCTGTCACCAGGAAATTCACTGATAAACCGGGCATGCTGTCTTGTAGGGCTCACTCTCCTGAATATAATGATACCTTTCACTTGGTGATCTGTTGCTTTATTGTGGAGAAATAGTACTTTTAATCCATATGCTAATGAGTTGATATAAGTCCAGCGTTTTTTCTATTCAGAGCTGTAGCCCCTCCCCTATTCACTTCTTCTGATGTAAAGGGGCGTGGTTTATTACATCATTCATTTAAATAATTGTTTATCAAACATATGTTTATCACCCCATGAACAGACTAGCCCTTATTATAATTACTAACTTCCATAGTATATTCCTCCCCCTTTCTTTAACCTCAGTAATATAATACCTTAGCATTCCCTGTTATTCATTTTCCCGCAAATTATTAAAATGAATGAAGGATGTAATAAACCACGCCCCTTTTACATCTGAAGAAGTGAATAGGGGAGGGGCTACAGCTCTGAATAGAAAAAATGCTGGACTCATATCAACTGCTGGACTCCAATCAGCTCATTAGCATATGGATTAAAAGTACTATTTCTCCACAATAAAGCAACAGATCACAAAGGGAAAGGTATCATTATATTCAGCAGAGTGAGCCCTACAAGGGAGCGTGCCTGGTTTATCAGTGAATTTCCTGGTGACAGGTTCCCTTTAAGTAAATTGAATGTACCGTAATAGTACAACTTTACTAAATTTTGACACATTGAAACACACACCTTAATGTATAATGATTGGGAAGATGGAGGACATCCTTTTTTTATTTCATGATTATGTACTTTATCCAGTTTATTCAATTGTTGTGTTGCACACTCTACACAAAAATGTGCCTGAAATATATTGCCATTAACATATATTGGTATGAATTTTTTAAAACAATTTGTAAGGTCAACATGTTCAACGTTTGCATACCCTCTGTTATTTGCAATGTACCATAGATAGATAGATATGAGATAGATAGATAAATAGATCCATAGATAGATCCATAGATAGTATAACAGGGACGAAGCTATAGGGGATGCAGAGGTAGCAGCCGTTACCGGGCCCTGGAGCCTGAGGGGGCCCAAAGACCCTTGTGCCACATAAAAAGACACCGGTATTATAGAAAGTGCATGCTGGCCAAGTTACACCTCTGGCTGGAGGGAAGGGGTTAGGTCAGGGATTTGGTATGGGGAAAGTGGCTCGGGTGCTGTTTCAATTTTTGCCTCAGGCAGCACGAAGGCTATGAGCTTCCCTGCCCCTGGCCACAAAGCACTAAAGCAAGGGGGGCCCGAGCTGAACTCTTGCATTAGGGCCCATGAGCCTATAGCTACGCCCCTGTAGTTTACATTACCTTTTCTTGTGCACGGGAGAATCTCTTCTGGACATTTTTGGCAAACACCCCTGCGCCTCCTTGCTTGGCTTCTGCCATAGCTGTTTGACAGCATATGTGGTTTCCTAATACTGCGAGGGGATTTTTGCAGTTAAAGAGAGAAGTGTCAGCTCCTCCCAAGATTTACCTCTTCCGCTGTAAGATTTCTAAAACCACTTCACTTTTTGTATTTCTTTCTCTTGAATAACCCTCAGTCTCTGTACTGTAAACAGGATTGTAATAATATGCAATGCAAAAGTCTGTATTGTGTAATGTATGTAAACCAGTAATACTATATATATTATATTTGCATTTGCCTTATAATAAATGTTAATTTAATGTGAAATTCTTATCCTTTTCTTTTCCTGTTATGCTGCAGCCTTTACATTGACTATTCACAATATCTGAATGTATTAACTATGTACGAATGATTTGACTTAGTTTTAGTAAATACTTGTGTTCCTAATGAAACAATTAGAGATGAGCAAATTGATTCTAAATTATTAGGATTTGTTGGGAATTTATAAAAAATTCTATTTCTAAAGTTTTTGCGAATTAATTTGGGCGAATAGAGCAAAATGACGATCAATTTTTTTCATATCAAATCCAGTACAGTAGTGAGCGAAACACGGCAGGGAAGACAGAAAATCATATGGACTGTAGGCTTGCCCATAATGCCTTGCAGTCAGCCTTACAGCCAATCAGGTGGGCCAATACTGACTTGTGTATTAGGCACTATGCAGTATCCAAAGTAGAGACGTCAATCTCAACCCAGCCACTAATGTGATAGAACGTGTCTGTCACAGACAGCAATAAGACACACAAACAGCGAGTTTAGGGTCTTACAGGGACAGTGCTAGGGATTGGGAAGACGTATTTAGTTAGGAAGACAGGTTTTAGTACTAGGGACGGGCTAGTTATTTTATTGTGTGTGTTACATGGATGGGTCCGTTCACATACATACAGACTCACTACACACCAATTCTTTTATAGAAACGAGTCACCAAAAATTGCATCTGCCAGTTAAAACCAGATGCTACATATCCCTTTTTCTAATTAGTTTTCATTTTCAGATTGCATATTTCCTTATTCTGTTTCCCGAACATGATTATGGGGGTGGCTGTCTTGCCTTGACTTCTATGGGAGAGTTTTCCAGGCATGCTCTGTGCCCTGTGCAGAGGTCATTGTACAAGGAAAGAAAAGATCAGCTTTGAGAATCATCTACTGTGAATGGTGAATCCTGTCTTATCTGTACACAGAGGTGATATCATTACAGGCAGGATTAGAATGACAGATAAACAGGTAACTGCAGTAAAGTGATCAGTACAGCCCAAGAAATGGTGCCAATTATTATGCTTAGTGGCCTTTGCAAATGCTGCAGGAATGTATTTTTTTTGTAAACATAAATACTGACATGGAAAAATTAAAAATCACATCACCAAAAGTTCTCTAAAATATGTTAAACATAAAAACATAATTTTAACAATAGGTCATGATGACACGTGATGACACATTCCCCTTAAAGAGACAGTACTTTTTTTTTAATGTGCAGGAGCCAGCTAGCAGCCCAATTAATATAAAAAATCTAAATCTAATCACTTATGATATTTTAACCATAATGGTTGCACTGTGCAATTGCATTTTTTTTTTTAACTTAAAAACATGATGTAAATTGTTTGCTGTTAATAAGTGTACAGATAAGCATATTTGACTGTGTCACCAGCAGGGTATGTTTTGGTTGCAGAGAGTGTTGAAATGTGCCTTATTTCCCCAAAAAACTGTTGCATAGTTTCCTCATTTAATAACCAAAACTGTGAGTTATCATTGTTTAAATCGGCTTAAAAATGTCTGGTAAAATACAGCACAGTGGCAATGAGCGGGGTAATGAAAAATGAAAAACCTCTGACACTGTCACATCATATGCAAGTGAGAATATGGGTGGCTGTAGTACTGCAAGCAGCAGCACAGTCGGCACCAGCCATCTTGTCAATAGTAGTAGCAGGCCCTCCCCTCCGGTAGGCGACAGATTATTTTTACGGAGATACAGGATGATATAGTGGACAAGGTGGCTTACTCATCATCTCGTAGTAGGATGATGTTGATGTTACCTCTGACACTGTACAATGTAGGGTTCAGCACATTCCTCCTGTTCCTTCTCCTTGTTTACCCAGACAAACCGTTCATTTTCATAATTCCTGTCTCTGCTACCTCCTACTAGTGGGGAACCTTCTTTTTTTCTTAAAAAAAACACAGACAAAACCCAGGGATATGGAAGATACAGTACCCAAGATAGTCTTTCTGCTGAGTTGTATGAGAACAGTTAGCGTTTAGACTGCCTTGAGGAGGAGGTTCAGGCGGAGGCAGAGGACATGACAAGTGAACTGCAAAGCCATGTTGGTGGTGATAGTAGTGGCACTTATAGCAGTGGTGGTGGTGAAAGAGACACTGTTAGCCAAAGTGGTAGTGGCACTCTGGACAAATACATAGGAAGGAATCATGAAGAAGGGACAAGCAGCCAGGGGTGCACCACCAATGAGGCGAGGTGAGGCAATTGCCTCAGGCAGCACTAAGTAGGGGCAAGAGGGGGGCAGCAGAAGGGGGATCATCTGTTTCTATTGGGAACCACAGTGGGCACAGTATGTGGCGCTGTATTACCCTGTGTTCCAAGTATGTTTTCAACAGTAGGGCTGGAGGGAAGGGGTTAGGTTAATCTTGATCTTCATTGTAGCAGCCAGGCCGCATATACAAGCAGTACAGTGTCACTGTTAAGGGCATACACAATTCTCATAAGGTCCCATAGCAAAACTTATTATGGGCCCCTCTGCCGCCCTCAGCCAGTTTCCAAATATGCATGCGTCAGTCATTACCAGGGACTGATGAACGCTCCATTAAGATAAAAAAAAAAATTCATGAAGCAGAAGAAATTTTAATTAACTACAAACTGTAATAAAACATTTCTTTAGCCTTAAAACTTTTATTAAACTTTAAAGTTGGAAAAAGTGGAACAGGTACTTCAAAATTTTGGAGCTCATTTTGATCACCTTATTTCTCAATGTATTTACATCAGACAACTGGCAAAAATACATTGATAAATCTTCTGCTTCCCTTCTATTACTAAGCTGGGTGCCTCCAGCCACCACTAGGGGGGACATCGGTGTGTAGGAATTTATGTAATTCTCATGGAAGCTGTAATAATCTCTTTGCATTGAGGTCCCCCTTGTGGAGGCTACTTGAAAATGCAATGTATCTTAGAAGTGGAATAGTTGGATTGTATGAAATCTATCTGTTTGATGGGCAGTTTCTTACTCTGTGCAACTTTTCACTTTAGCGCTTGCTGAATGAAGATTCCTCCGCCTCTGACCGGGTTGCACAGAGTAAGAAACTGCTTTCCGGGGCCAGCGTGGTGCGCAGAGAGCCGGCGCATGCACAGTTGACTTGTCGAAGCCAGTGCCAGTAGTCCGCACGGGTGCAGACTACAGTGTCCACTGCGCCTGCGCGGGATTACGGCACTGAGAAGAATTGACGTCAGGGCAAGTGAAGTGAATAAATTAGGTGGTAGGCGGTGCTGGGCTCCGGATCGGTGAGCGCGGCTGGGCTCCAACAGATCGTGGGACAACCCCTTTGGCACCTTACCAAGGTAATTTACATATCAATAACATCGATTTTTTTTATAAGAATCTAACACACAAAGAGCAGTAACAGTGGCATCATTTTAAACACAACAAGGAGACTGATGGGCACATATAAATATCACTATAGCGTTAATCCTGGTGACAGAATCCTTTTAATGGAGTTTGAAAAGGGGATGAGATAATGCATAGGTGGTGTTAACAGTGGTCAAAAGAGAGCAATTAGACACATGGAGAGGGTTTTGGATGGTCAAGACAGACAGATGCACACCAAGATCACTGCAGTAGAAGACCTACTGTATCTCAAAGGACAGCCACAGTTTCACAAATTAGTTCTGTAGTAACCCCTGCACTGACCCCCAGGACCATAAACAACCCAAAAACAGGAATGAAGCAGCACTGTGAGGCTGCTTCATTCCACGAGGCTGCATCAGGCTCAAACTTTCACCATTACAAAAGCAGAGGGAAGCAACACTACAATGCATAAAATCAGTTTATTCATCCAGTGTCAGAAGTAACGTTTCAACTGCTCAATGCAGTAATTTTCAAGGAACCGTAATCATGTGACCTCAAATAAATTCATTAAATTAATTAAATAAATTAATTTCTAATCAAATATACATAAAATACATGATTATAAATATAAAATAAATTCATAATGTTATAATACATATCCACATCTTAAGGCCTCATGCACACGAACGTATTTTCTTTCCGTGTCCGTTCCGTTTTTATTGCGGACCATATGCAGAACTATTCATTTCAATGGGTCCGCAAAAAAAAAAAAGGAAGGTACTCCGTGTGCATTCTGTTTCCGTATGTCCGTTTTTCTGTTCCGCAAAAAAATAGAGTTTCTAGTTTGCGGACAAGGATAGGCATTATTACAATGGATCTGAAAAAATTACGGATCCGCAAAACAAACGGATGCCGAACCAAACCCCCGCCTCTTCAAAAAAGAATCGTCCTGGCAAATCGTCCTGGCATGGAATTTTATGGAGCAGGCTGTTGCATTGAGCCCCGCCGCAATGATGGGGAACGGCGATCATGCCGAACCCCATCATTTAACCCTTCAGATGCCATGTTCAACAGCGATCACGCCATCTGTGAAAGGCTGATTCACAAAAAAAATTAACAAAGACCTTACCAATTAAGAATTGTAAATAAGTTTATTAAATATATCAAAATTCACGTACATATATAAAAGATAGCAGCAAAAAGAAGGAGAACATTAATAGAAGACAAGCACCTAAGAGGGGGCTGGGGGATCGGCATACATGGGGGCATAAATAGAATAAGCAATGACCACACCAGGCCTAAAAGTGCAAAATAACAGCACAAAGGCAGGCAATAATGGGCAGAGTGTGGAAAATAGTCGATAAAATTACCCACAGGTAGAATGCAGATCCCTCAGCCGCCTCCTCCCAACGCCGTTTCGCCAGGTAACTGGCTTCTTCCAGGGACCACTGTTAACTTTTCACCACTGTTAACACCATCTATGCATAGTCCTTGCAAGAAGCCAATTCTTACTCGATTAACGCGCATATTGTCGATTTTTTGCATAAGATGAAATAAATTAAATAATGAAGAATGTTCTAATTCACTACAGACTACGATATTGCAGCCTTCTCACATTGGCCCACAAGCAAGAAGCAGGCAGGTAATGGGTTCAGATGAAAAAAAAAAAGACGAATATTCATTTTAACGAAAATATTCGCGCTCAACACTACTTTTTAACTAAGGCATTTATAGTATACTAACGATTGTCATTTCACACGTTGGTCTTAGTAAAAACAAACACACGCCTCTTAAAGTGCATCTGTCAGCAGATTTTTCCCTATGACACTGGCTGACCTGTTACATGTGCGCTTGACAGCTGAAGGCATCTGTGTTGGTCCCATGTTCCTACATCACTACATCAGCTGACAGATGCCCTTTAATAAATTTGTCTCATCTTTTATGGTGCTCCAGTCCAGAAATAAAATTAACTACAGCCAGGAACTGGAAAAAACCTCTGGTGTAATGTGCGCCAGTTTTCTAGCACATGTTAAATGAGCTCCCGCATATCCTCCGGCCCACACACTGACCGGTCGTTAAAAAAGTGGTAACGGAAAAAAATGGTGTGGAATATTAGCGTGTATAAATCCCCAAAAATCCCACCTTTAAAAACACATGGTGGTTAGCTCAATTTTATAACTATTTATATGGTTGATTGTAACCTCAGGATTGCTTTCTTTGCTCCTATATGCTGCTCGCGCAATGCAGCTGGAAGGAAACCTGTAGAGATACCAGTTGTGCTATATTCGCATTAAACGCTTACAACCTAGTTTATGTGATTTAAAATACTGATCGCACACTGCCCGCACCCCTGAAGACGCGAAGGACTTTGGCAAAACATGTTGGGGGGCAGTATGATCAGTATTTTAAATCACATAAACTAGGTTGGAATTAAACACTCAATGCGAATATAGGAAAGCAATCCTGAGGTTACAATCAACCATATAAATAGATATAAAATTGAGCTAACCACCTAGTGTTTTTAAAGGTGGGATTTCTGGGGATTTATATTGATAATTAATAAAAGTTACATCTTAATTAAGTTAGATATCATAGGGACAGTGTCAAGAGTAGGCTATTTAGTTGGGAAATCCCAAAATGTTAAAAGAAATTAATAATTAATTGGCCTCTACACTGATCCTTTTGGGGTTAAAAATAGGAATAAAGCTGAGAATATTAGTGTGTGACCCTCACAGTGTTGTGCACAACGTCCAAATGAAAAAAATAGTTTCTACTAAGAGGTACTATAGAAAGCTTAGTACAGTTATAGAGATCAATGAAGCAGCAGAGTGTGTGCTCAACCTGCCGCTCTGTTCATTTCGGGGGGCCCTGTGCAGTACAAGGTCTCAGTTCTTATATTCGGTGGAGGTCCTGTTGGTAGACCCCCCACCGATTAAACAGTTATCTCCTACCTTGTAGATGTAGGATAACTTCAAATAACCGGTTTACCTATTTACGCCATTTTTCCACTGCATTGTGCTGGCTCTACCCTCTGTTTAGATACTAAGTGGGTTTGTTTTCCACTGTGGGTACGGTGCCCCTTCAATGTAGATGGTAGTAGTGTAGTAAAGTCAGCTGTGTGGTTATGTGGCTTCATGGTACCTACTTGGCTCTCTGAATCCCCTCAGATCAGGCACCAAAAAAGTACCAAGTTTGGTCTAGTGGAAAAACGAAAAAACAGGGTCAAGTTGGGTCAAGTATAGGCCTCTTTCACACGACCGTATGGTTTTGCGGTCCGCATAAAATGGATCTGCAAAAAAAACGGATGACATCCGTGTGCATTCCGTTTTTTGCGGAACGGAACATCTGGCCCCTAATATAACAGTGCTATCCTTGTCCGTGATGCGGGCAATAATAGGACATGTTCTATGTTTGAACGGTACGAAAATACGGAAACAGAATGCATACGGAGTACCTTCCATTATTTTTTTGCGGACCCATTGAAATGAATGGTTCTGTATACGGAAACGCAAAAAACGGCCCGTACACTTGCAAGAAAAATGTTTCTGTGAAAGAGGCCTGAACCAGTTCCATTCCGTGGAAAAGAGGCTGTTATTTCCAGCTGTACCTTTCAGTTTTATAATTCAGATTGCAACTCAGTTATTTACTACGTAATTATTACTTACTTACTAGCACAGCAGCTCCAGCACTAGTAATATATAATTATTATAAATAGTAATAAGTAATAAAAGCAGCAATAGACCCTGCTTGCATTTAATTGGCTGTTTGCATGTATGACGCTTAGCCAATATTGAATATGTTATACCAAGAGAATCCCGCTGAGTTGCTCAGAGACCATGGGGGCTGCACAGCGCCTGTACTGATATACTAATAGTGTAGATCCTGACCCTGGTGGTGTATAACTGTGTCGGGAAACATATGCTGACACGTGTTTCACTGAACACTCTGCTTCTGGGACCATCACATCCAAGAAACAACAATGAGCCTGTTTTACAAGAATGCATATGTATGTAGAATATGGATCACAATGCGACAGAAAAAGTAATCATTGCATTTGTTCAGTTAATTGTTGTTTGATCAGTTATTTCCATCAGTTATTGTGAGCCAAAACCAAGGTGCGGGTTAAAAGCACACAACAGGTGCAGATCTTTCCATTACACCTGATCTCTGTGGAGGCTTCACTCCAGGTTTTGGCTCAGAATCACTAATGGGAATAATTGACCAAATAGCTGAAGTGTGAACTTGGCCTAAGGCCTCATGCACACGATCGATTTTTTTATGCTGTCCGCAAAAAGGGGTTCCGTTGTTAAGTGATCCGTGTCCGTTTTTGCCTTCCATTGTGTTTCCATGTGTCTTCCGTTTTTTTTAGCGGACATGACCCAAAAGATTTTACCAAAAGACAGGCTGACAATTTTTCCCAAGTGCCTGCCAAGGGATCCGCAAAAAAAACGGACACGGAACGCGGATGACACACGGATGGCCATCCGCATTTTTTCACGGACCCATTGACTTGAATGGGTCCGTGAACCGTTTTTCACGGACAAGAATAGGACAGGTTATATTTTTTTGACGGACTGGAATCACGGACCACGGACGCTGAGGACAAACGGTGCATTTGCCGAGGTTTCCACGGACCTATTGAAAACCAATGGGTCCGCAGAAAATCACGAAAAATGGAGCAACGGACACGGAATCAAACAACGATCGTGTGCATGAGGCCTAAGGCTGTAGATAATTTTTAGATAGTTGACAGCTACCCCCCTCCCATACACCCTTTCCGATGGTGCAGCCAAGTGTGCATAGGTTCTGAATGGAGAGAAGGAAGAAATTGCTGCTGCCAGGAACCTATCTTCCTGAGAACAAAAGTATTGAGCATGTTGAAATCCAACAGCCCAGTTTATCTTTCCCTGGAGAACTGCCTTTGGGAAACTTGTACTTTAGATGGGCCACCCACATAAAAAGGTTGTGAAAGAATGGCGAGGGCCAGTTTCCTTTATGTCACATGACGCAAGGGGATCCAGTCTCCACCATGGCCAGTGATCGGCTTTGGAGATGTCAAACCGGGTGTTGACACCGAGGAAGCCCAGTGGAATATCGCAGGCCTGGAGGAGTAGTTACTTTTATGAGAAGGAGTCACGAATAGTGTTGGGCGCAAATATTCGAATCGCGAATATCAGCACTTCGAGAATTTTCGGATATTTAGAATATAGTGATATTGTATATTCGTAATTTCGAATATTCTAGATTTTTTTTTTAATCAGTAACCTTCCTTCTTGCTTGTGGGCCAATGAGAATGCTACAATGTCTTTGTCTGAGCTTAGCAACATCCCTAGCAACCAATAGGAAAGTTTCCTACCCCTTACTATATAATAACTTCCTCAGCAGCCATTGTATGCAGTATTTTGCAGTTCTGAGAGAGATAGCAGTGTCATTGCTGTGCTCTCTGCTTTCCTGTGTCATTACATTAGATAGTTAGTCAGCTAGCTTATATATATATAATACAGATAGTTAGTGGGAGATAGTAAGTGTAGGTTATATCCTGATATAGTGTAGCAGGTTCTGCTGTCTATATTTACATGCTACATACATAGTGCTGTATATATGTATGTATGCATGCTGCATACATACATACATGGTGCTGTGATGTTACAAGTTCACAACAATACTTAGTGCACCAATCACTAATATGTAGTCAGACCTGTTAAAATGTGAAGTTGTACGCATTGCGCCAAAATATTTGCATCATTAGTGCCGATTTCACAATCACGAATATATCAGAGCACTCTATCTGCATTTAAAGCTATTGTAATGTTCTGCCGTGCCAACCATTTTTTCCCTTACGTCCTACCAGCAGCACAGATGGGGTTAACCACCCCCCGTGGACTGGCAGGACCGGCGGAATGTTTAATGAGCCCAAGACTAATAACTCAATTTAACAATTAAGTATCTCCTTAAAAGGAGGAAGTCAACCCCCAGCCCACTGTGTTTTTTTCTGTCCTCCTGGACAGGTGGACTAGGCGGTTTGTTCCCCCCTTTTCTTATGGAAAGTGCGGGGAGCCTTCTTTTCTTTTGGGTAACGGCGTTGCCTTTTTTCCTAGGTACCTTGTCAGTTTGGCCGGCAGCTTATTTGCTGCCGGCCCCGCGCAGTTGCGCCTGGCTGGGGTATTTTGGCGGCGTCCTTGGTCCAGGATTCCCGGTCCCTGTGCGCCGCCATCTTCCGGAGGTGACGCGGGGACTCTACTTTTGCATCACCTCCGGGTAATCCGGCCGTGATTTTTTCACAGGCACGATTTTTTTCATAGATGCGATTTTTTTTATGCATCTTCCTGTGGAGGATTTACTGGGGGAAGGGTGGATTGGCTATCCCTCCCCTTCCCCTATTTTGGGAGGCTGTGTGCTCCAGTTCAGTCTCTGG
Source organism: Bufotes viridis (assembly GCA_033119425.1). Lineage (NCBI taxonomy): Eukaryota > Metazoa > Chordata > Amphibia > Anura > Bufonidae > Bufotes > Bufotes viridis. Next base: position 438,433,225 of record CM065591.1, on the reverse strand, counting down.
CTGCATATGCTTTTTCAGCCAGCTCCCAGAGTCCTAAAATTGGTGTTGTTCCACTTGTGGTGTTTTTTTTTTTTCCTCAGCTGCCTCCGGTCTGTTTTTCTTCCTTTCCTGCGTAGATAGGTGGTTTACAAATGTTTTATTTGTCCCTTTTTTTCCCGCAGTGATGTCTCCTCCGCGGGATTCGGAAGGCAGGGAAGTGGATTCCAAGAGGAAGCATCTATCCTGCTACCATTGCAGCAGTCAACGGTTATTGTAAGCTGATCATACCTGCACTCGTAAGATTGCAGAAGCTAAGCAGCTTTAGGCTGGGCTAAGACCAGCTTGGGAGACCGGTTGGGAATCCCTGGGTGTGTTGACTTAACCTACACCTGGGGTTACAGCTGCGGTTAGAGGTTTCTGACCTCTAGTGAACCTAGGTTGCAGGATATGTATCAATGGCTCTGTTAAAGGAGTCATAGGCCTGCTGGATGGAAAGGCTTCCTATTCGTGCCCAAGCCCCTATGGAGACCTCTGTCCCGGTAGAGAGACCTTCTTGGTCTCCTTAGTTTCTTCCTCCTCGGATGAGGAGGAGCTGACGTTGTGTTTTCTCCCCTGGAAAGACAGAGAAGTTGCTCAAGTCCATCAGGTCGGGGGACCATGATGTTGACTCGGGGGGGAGCCTCCCGTTCCCGCTACTCGGGCACATCGTGTCTTCAAAGCGGATGAGACCCTCCTCTCTGTCATGATATAGAGTGGAAAAAACCTGGAAAAGGTCCGGTTTTAACAAAGAAGTTTAAATCCATGTTTCCGATGGCTTAACCCTTGGTGGATTCGTGGGGATCCATTCCCAAGGTGGACATGGCTATTGCTAAGTTGTCCAAGCGCACTCTGGTTCCTGCAGACGATGGGTCTAGCTGCAGGACCCCTTGCAGAGTGCACACTAAGACGGGGTGTTACGGCAGCTGCGGCTTCCGCTTCCACATCCATAGCGGCTTTTTGAAGTCTCTACGTTCCTCCGATCTCGCCTGGATCAAATTCAAGTTGATGTGAACCAGAGGTTTGAACCAGATGCTTTCAAGACCATCAACCTGGCTACGGACTTCTTGTGCGATACCGCACAGCCCCAGTTGAAGCTAGCGAGGGAGCTTCCCGCTAGCAAAGCAAGTCCTGGGTATGAGGCCAAACACAGATCCTTGCTCTTGAAGCTAAGCAGCAGCTCTGTGGCTCATGGGAGACCAAGTGTGCCTTTGGCACCCTGTAACAATACTATCAAATAATGTCAGGGGCCTATATATAGCATGGCCCTGAGATCGGCGGCCCATATTCCATTTGGAGGAGCCAAGGATGGAAAATCCACCTCCTGACTACGGGCCTCTTCGAGGCTCTTGCTTAATTCCCGTTACTCCTGCCGTCCTGCCAATAAGCTTCATGTACCCGTCGGGAGTCGTCTCTCCCACTTCTGAGAAGAATGGATCCTGGGTCCTGAATATCATTTTCAATGGTTATTTAGTCAACAACAACTCTATTCCACTGGACAGGTTTGTCAAGATCAACCTTCTACAAGCTGCCAAGGAGGCGATCCTAGAGGCCTACATTCAGGACTACATTTGCAAAAGGGCTCTGGAGGAGGTTCCGGCAGGAGAACGGGGCCTAGGGATCTATTCACCAGTTTATCTGGTTCCCAAGGCTTCAGGAGATCTCCGGATGATTATCGATCTGAGATATTTCAATCGATTTATAAGGAAGGTGAAGTTTCGTGTAGAAACCATCAGGTCAGTAGTTCACGTCGTCAATCCTGGAGACGTGATGGCAACCCTGGACCTCAAGAATGCATATCTGCACATCCCGATCCATCCTGGTTCCAGGAAGTATATCAGGATCACGGTCCAGGTGTCCGGTGTCGTCAGGCATCTTCTGTTTGTTGCCCTTCTCTTTGGCATTTCTTCTGCCCCTCACACTTTTACCAAGGTGGTGGTTCTGTGGTGGCGGCTTTGAGGCTTCAAGGACTGACCATCATTCCTTATCTGGACGACTGGCTTTGAAAGCCTCTGCTCTAGCGGTCCTAACCCAACTTCTTCAGGTAACAATCTCCTTTCTGTTCCACCTAGGTTGGATCATCAGCTGGTAGAAGTCGAACGTGAGCCCGTCGACTTCAGTAAGATATCTAGGCTTCATAACCGACTCCGCTGGGATGTCGCTCCAGTTGACTCCAGAAAGAAGATTCCGGGTTCAGAACACGGCAAGTTCCTTTCCCGGCGAGTTCCAATCCGGACTCTCATGAAGATGTTGGGGCTCATGTCAGCGTCTGCGGAAGCAGTCCCTTGGGCTCTATGGCACCTCCGCCCTCTACAGTCGGAGGTCCTCTCCTAATGGAATGGCAGCCCTGCTGGGCTAAACTCCCTGTGCTCCCTGACTTGGCAAACTCGGTATTCCCTCAGATGGTGGTGCCATCTTTTAGACGGGAAGTCTATGACCCAGCCAGTCTGGGTCATATTGACTACGGATGCGTCCTAAGTAGGCTGGGACGCTCACCTAGACGACACCCAGTTCACGGGACCTGGTTTCCTCAGGAGTGGCTTCTTTCATCCAATCTCCGCGAGATTCAGGCTATCCGGCTAGCCCTCCTTCACTTAGCCCCTCAGATCCGGGGCAAAGCGGTGAAAGTCCAGTCAGACAATGTGACTGCGGTACTTTACATCAACCAGCAGGGAGGCACAAGATCACTTCCCTCTTGTCAGAGATCGGGGTGATTCTGGATTAGACAGAGTTGTACCTTCCCACTTATCTGCGATCCACATCCAAGGCTCCCTCAATATGATAGCGGCTGAGCCGCGGTCTTCCGTCGGTAGAGTGGTCTTTACATCCGGAGAATCAAGCAGATAGTCCTCAAGTGGGTATGCCAGAGGTGGATCTCATGGCAACAAGGTTCAATGCCAAGGTGGAGAGGTTCTGCTCCCTCTACAGGGAGGACAACCCCTGGCGTTAGACGCTCTGTCAATATCCTGGAGGTTCAGGCTGGCTTACATCTTCCCTCCCTTTTCCATGATACCGAGGGTATTGATGAAAATCCGTCAGGATCAGGCCTCGGTGATAGCCATCATACTGTTTTGGCCGAAGAGATCCTGGTTTACCTAGCTCACCCAGTTGAGTCGAGGACAATATTGGAGGCTCCCCACAGCAGACCCTGGTGTCGTGGGACACTCACCTCTGCTCAGATCTGCACAGATTCAACCTGACAGCCTGGAGGTTGATCAGTCCCTTCCCGGAATAGAAGGGCTTTCAGAGTCGGTCCTGAGAACGCTGTCTCATTCTAGAGCGGACCCTACCAAGAGAGCCTACTCTTGTATTATGAGGATATTCTCATCCTGTTGTACCTCAACTGAGGAGGCGTCTGCAGATCCGCCCCTCTCCGCTATCCTTCAGTTCCTGCAAAACGGCCTTGATAGAGGCCTTGCCCTTTACTCTGAAGATTCAAGTTTCAGCCATCTCAGCTTGCCTTAACAGGCTTTTTTCTCAGGACCCGCTGATCAAACGGTTCCTTAAAGGAGCTGAAAGATTAAAGCCTACAGTACTGAGACCCCTTTTTTCAATGGGTTTTTCAGTAGTTCTCAGGGGGTTAGCATCTCCCCTTTGAACCGTTAGAGGAGGTGGACATCAAGTTCGTCACTTGGAAGTTTGTGTTTCTCCTTGCAGTGACTTTGGCCAAGAGGGTCTCTGAGCTTCAAGCTCTCTCAGCACATGAGCCCTATTCTTACATGACCGGGACCTTCTTAGATTCCTCCCGTATTGTAGGCCTAAAGTTCCTTCCTTCCAGAACATCAACCAGGTGATATTCCTCCCGGTTCTGTCGACATCTACCACCTCCTCCTAGGAACCTGCTAGACATCCTCTGGACGTCTCGAGATGTCTCCGGATCTATGTGGATAGATCAAGGAGTTCAGGAAAGATGAGAATCTGCTAATCCTGTTGCTGGTAAGTTTAAAGGCTATAAGGCATCCAAACCTTCCATCAGTCGGTGGATTGAGGAGGCTATTAAGGAATCCTTTGTTTCCACAATCTCTGGACCCTCCGGGATTCGTGAAGGCCCACTCTACTAGAGTTGTGGCTACTTCTTTTGCCGAGAGGAGTCTTCTGCCTCTCAACATGATTTGCAAAGCTGCCTCCTGGAGCTCTGAATCGACATTCATCTCCCATTATAGACTAGATGCCAGTCTAGCTGAGTTTTCGGCATTTGGGCAGACTTCTCTTAGTTCTGCCAGGCAGGAAGGCCCTCCCTAGGGGTTTTTTCTTGCTATCTCCCCATCTGTGCTGCTGGTAGGACGTAAGGGAACCGTTAATTTCTAACGATAATTTGTTTTCCCTTAGTCCTAACAGCAGCACACAAATTTCCCACCCTAGTAAGTCTAGTTTTTTTCTTGCTATAAACACAGTGGGCTGGGGGTTGACTTCCTCCTTTTAAGGAGATACTTAATTGTTAAATTGAGTTATTAGTCTTGGGCTCATTAAACATTCCGCCGGTCCTGCCAGTCCACGGGGGGTGGTTAACCCCATCTGTGCTGCTGTTAGGACTAAGGGAAAACAAATTATCGTTAGAAATTAACGACTCCAGTCTCAGGAAACTTCTAGCAGCTTAAAAAATATAGCTATAGTGACCCACGCCTGTATTTCGCGCTCATTGCGCGAATACTACATTGCCGATTTTTCACCAAGAAAATAATCTCAAATTCGCGAATATATGACGAATATTTTACCAAATATTCGCGAAATATCGCGAATTCGAATATTGCCCCTGCCGCTCATCACTAGTCACGAATATACAGTAAGCGAGACAAGACACAACTCTGATTTTGGATTGATAGGTATATAAGGTATGTATTATGAATGATAAAACACTCAATTTTTGCTGGTTCTTTATTTATAAGTTCTCATTTGAACCAATACAGTAAATTGTTGCTGATGATAGGTTTTCCTCTGGGAAGAAATATGAAGGATGTCATCCATTTAGATGTTCTAAAAATAAAAAAAATATAAATAAATGTAAAACCTAAAGAGGAATATTATCTAAAACAAATACGTACATTACACACAGCTTTTGAGTTTTCCATCCAATGATTCTTGAAAGAAAATAGTGGAGCCATCAAGTCTTAGTCTTCATGCATTCGACCGTATCCGTTTTGTGGTCCTCAAACCGTAGATCCATGAAATACAAATACCACCTGTATGTCCTCTGCATTTTTTGTGGACCCATTGTTTTCAATGGGTTCGTGGTCGACATTTAGCAGACCAGTATAGCGTATATTCGATAATTTGTGGAAAGTAAATTATTGAACATGTCACTCGCTGGTCTGCAAAAAAAATGCAGATGGCACATGAAAGGTATCCGTATTTTATGGCGGTTTGCAGACCGCAAAATACATATGGTTACATGCATATAGTCTTACTTTCATTACAGATACTCATTTTAGGTTAGATTTTGGAGTAATTAAATACATAAAATGATGAGAAGCTTGATGCAGCTAAAGCCCACCATGACATTGCTTTTTTTAATACGACAGTAGGGACATGAGGGGAAATATTTAAAGTAAATTTTACTTGAGTCTGTGTTGAAGTACTTTTTGCCATATTTACCAAACGTCACATGTTGTTTGATAAAGTTGTCTTATCCTTAAGGGCCCATTCACGTGAACGCAAGGACATGTGCTATTTTTTGCAGTGGTGAAGCATGGACCCGAAAATCCGCAAAGGCGCTTCCGAGTGTTTCTGTGGGCTTCAGATCCCTGCCTCCACTCCGCAAAAGATAGGACATGCCCTATCTCTTGCCGTATTTTGTGGTCCGCAATATGGCCATGGAGCCTTTACGTTTGTGTGAATGAGCCCTAAACCTAACAATTTGATCTAGAAGAGCTACTCCAGTTTTCCTACTCCACCCTTCTACTGATTGCGACTTTTTAAGTGACTTTTTGAAAAAATTCTCAATGATAAATCTGGAGTGAAGCTCATTAACATAGCTAACCACGTTCACTTTCCAACCCAAATTTCAAAACTGTAGTGAGTTGTGTAAAACTGCAAAAAGTTGCAAAATGTTTGCGCAAGTGAGCCTGAAAGCAAAAGCCCTATTTTGCAACGACAGAGTTCTGGAGTGAAGACATGATAAATCAGTGCCAATGTGTTCTACAGTACGTCATTTTTTCAACCAAGGCTGGAAAATAAAAAACAATAACCTAGACAACTTTTTGTACTATTTTTTTTAAAGCACATATTAAAGGAGTATTCCAGGATTTTAGTTTTGATGGACCATTAATATCGATTGCCAGGAGTCCACCCCGGGGGGAAGCTATAGTGAAAAGCAGGGGAAGCGGCTGCTTTGGGGACCGAACTAAGAAAAGACCTGACCGGGAAGACTAAAAGATTTTAATATGAAGGCCCCCTCAACAGTGTTATACAATGATATTATATACAGTTACACTATATACAGTGACATGACATACAGTATATACATGTAGAAAATAAACAGAGCAGCTGCCTGGCTTGGTCAGAGAGCAATCTTGAGTGAGGGTTGCACGAGAGTAGGCCATTGTTGTGGTAGAGGCCCATTTAAAAATTTGCTGTGGGGCCCAGTCAATTCTAGCTATGCCACTGGTCCATACCCTATCCGTGCTGATCAGCTGTTTCAGAGTAGCTCCAGCACTTAAACTACACAGCTTTGTCGATTGTGTAGTGGACGCAGTTGGTGTCGCAACTTTAGTGGGAGCAGTGCTGTAGCTACCAGCATTGTCCACTATACAATGGATGGACATGTGTAGTTTCTGATCTTAAACTACGCACTCTGAAACAGCTGATCGGCTGATTCAGATATTGAGCACCAATGTAAAAATGTGACATACAGGGGTTCAGAATGATTCATGCCAATTATCTTAAAATCCCTGTATAAATATATATTTATAAGCCTATATATATATATATATCCTGGATATTATTATTGGACAATGTTCATTTAGTTCACTTACGCTGTTGATCCAGGAGATGTAAGAGGAGACTTTGGTAAATACGGATGGCTTCCGGTAGTAGTTGCATCCAAGAGAAGATCCAAAGCTGACAATACCATGGACTTGGTACACACCATTGACAGCGCAGTTAAGGGGTCCACCGGAATCACCCTAAGATACAGATTAAAAATTTCCGTTTGATACTAATGTATGCTCTGGAGGACCATGCATAATTAGTTAGACAGAGCAGAATACATGACCATCATATAGCCAACATACAGCCCTAGGTCATTTGTGTATTTCATCTTATGTTTAGAATGATGGTAGAAGGGATTATGGGTTATGCTTTCATTGATTTTAAGATAGAACTTACATTGCAGGAAGACTTGACTCCATCTCCACCAGCGCAGATCATGGTGGTCTTGACAGTAGAACCCCACCAAGAGCTGAGGGAGCAGGTTGAGTGGGCAACGACGGGCAGAGTGGCTTGTTGGAGAATAGTAGCAAGAGGTCCACCAGCTGCAAAAATAAGTCTTTTATTACAATCACAGTAAAGCCCATTCATAACTGGGTCTATCACTAACATCTTAACCAGCCTATGCAAAACTTGAGATTGATGTAAGAGTATAATAGGGAAAGATTTTGCCTGAAAAATAGCACCCCCCTTTTAAAAATGTGCCCCCAGAGGGATCTTGTTTCTGGAAGAAGCAGCTTTAAATAAAGTGATCTTACAGATGACCTAATAGTAGTAAACCATGGGGTGCACTCAAATACCTGTCACATTTGTTCCTTCTCTCCTAACTTTCAATATCTATCCCATCCAGGGAGCTTTCTATCTTTATATGGTTTAGCACATCATAAGGGTGTGCCAAAATATTCAGTACATTAGGCTACTTTCACACTAGCGTTTTAGTTTTCCGGCATTGAGATCCGTCACAGGGGCTCAATACCGGAAAAAAATGCTTCAGTTTTGTCCCTATTGGCAATGAATGGGGACAAAACTGAAGCTTTTTTTCCGGTATTGAGCCCCTGTGACGGATCTCAATAACGGAAAACTAAAACTGAACTGAACAGAACGTAATGCTCCAAAATGCATTCTGTTCCGTTTAGTTGCGTTCCCATACCGGAGAGCAAACTGCAACATGTTGTAGTTTGCTTTCCGTCCTGGGATGCGGAGCAAGACGCATCCAGCATGGCCCATGATGGCCCCCAATTCAAGTCAATGGGGACGGATCCGTTTTCTCTGCCACAATCTGCCACAATAGAAAACGGATCCATCCTCCATTGACTTTCAGTGGAGTTCATGACGGATCCGTCTTGGCAGTGTTAAAGATAATACAACCGCATCCGTTCATAACGAATGCAGATGGTTGTATTATCAGTAACAGAAGCGTTTTTTGCTGAACCCTGTCGGATACAGTAAAAAACGCTAGTGTGAAAGTAGCCTTAGTTAGTGAATAGTATCTGCAAACTTTAATGCTGGATTACTTAGTGCAGCAGAATGAAGCTCATTGTCTGATAGACAATGGTAGAACTTACTGCTGGTTCTTCCCCATCCAGTAACGACACAGTTGTAGTTGTTGGCCAGGGTAGCTCCACTTGCTGGCAGACTGGCCACTTTTATGGCACTGTTCAGGGTAGCACTGGAGGCCAGCCACAGGATAGCAATATCATATCTGAATTGAGAGACAAAAAAGATGGTTCTCTGGTACCCCATGAAAGTTATAATAACATTAAATGGGTCATTCAGCTTTAAAGGGATCTGTCAGCCTACTAGCAGTCTCCTGATTGGATGGTATAGCTGTCACTTTGTGTGTTCAGAGCAGAATGCCCAGAGCACTGAACATGAGCATGAGCAGGAATGAATACTTTGATTTCTTAGCCATGCAACCTCCATGACCATCACTCTAGGTGTTGCAAGAAGATTAAGATTACCACATCCACGTGTGTCAGGCCGATCTACCAACATCAAAGTGGCCTCTGCAGATGGGTACCGAATACTAAAAGAACTGCCTGTCCTGGGCCTTATCTAAGCCTTCAATGTTCAGGGCGGTGGAGATAGATGGTAGATAGGCCTGACACATGTTTGATCAAAAATGTGCGCAACGAGCTTCCATTTTTCATGTATAGAAGGTATAGTACCACTATAATAATATGTAATCTCTAGTTCAATTGTTTGCATGTATAACGGTGTGCTGCCATATGTATTTTGTTTTCCGTCATCACTCTAGGTATGTCTGCACTGTCTCAACTGTATAATTCTGTCAGCAGTTTTGAGGGGTTAAAACTGTTCACAGACACTCTTTAACCATTTCCCGACCGCCAATTGACTATAAACTTCCTTGGGTGGTCGGTTTATCTCTGAATTCAGAGATCGCAGCTGCACGCTAATCGTGCAGCTGCCAGTGGGGTGCCCACTGTCAGTTTCCTAAAAATGCTCTTATTGTGTAAAATTTGACATATTTGGTATTACAGCGTCCGTAACACCTGGCTCTACAAAATTATCACATGATCTACCCCATCAAGTGAACGGTGTAAAAATAAAAATAAAAAAATTAACAGTTTTTTTTTAGCTATCTCACCTCAGAAAAAATATAATATCAATCAATCAATCAAAAAGTTGTATGTACCCCAAAATGGTAGCAATAAAAAAAATCACCTCGCCCCGCAAAAAACAAGCCCCCACACAAGACTATAGCCAGAAAAATGAAAAAAATATGGCTCTAAGAAAATGGCAACACAAAAACATGAATTTTTTTCTTCTAAAAATGTTTTTATTGTTTAAAATGTATCGTTGCGTCCGTAATGACCAGATCTATAAAAATATCACATTATCTACCCCATCACGTGAATGGTGTAACGAAAATAGAAAAATGACACCAAACAGCTTTTTTTATGACTTCTCCTCCCAAAAAGGAGATAAAAAGCAACCAGAAAGCCAAATTTACACGACAGCCCTCACGCAGCTCATTCAACAAAAAATAAAAAAAAAGTTATTGCTCTTAAAAACCTTCTGAACCCTGGCGTATCCCCAAATGACAGTTTACGACCACAATTGGGGTGTTACTGTATTCAGTAGAAAGTGGGTAGCATATTGGGGGGGGGGGGGGTTTATTCTTCTGTTATCTTTTGTAAAAAAAAAAAGTTTGGGCCTACAGCACCATTTTCTTGTAAAAAAAAAATTTTTTATTTTCACACCCAAGTATAAAAAATTCTGTGAAACAGATGTTGAGTGAAGTGCTCGCTGCACCCCTTAAAAATTCCTTGGGTGGTATAGTTTACAAAATGTGGTTACTTTTTGGGGGTTTTCACTGTGGGGATACCTCAGGGCCTCTTCAAATGCAACATGGTGCCCAAAGACCATTAAAGCAAAATCTGCCCTCCAAAAACCATATGGCGCTCCTTGCCTTCTGTGCTCTGTCGTGTGCCCAAACAGCGGTATACGACCACATATGGGGTGTTTCTGCAAACTACAGAATCAAGGTAATAAATATTGAGGTTTGTTTTGTTGTTAACCCTTGATGTGTTCCAGGAAAAAATTGATTTAAATGGAAAATCTGAAAAAAGGTGACATTTTGAAATGTCACCTCTATTTTGCTTTAATTCCTGTGGAATACCTAAAGGGTTAACAACATTTCTAAAACCAGTTTTTAATAGTTAGAGGGGTGTCATTTCTAAAATGGGTTCATTTGTGGGTTGATTCTAATATGTAAGCCCCACAAAGTGACTTCAGAACTGAACTGGTCCTTAAAAAAGTTGACTAGAATTTTTTTTAAAAATGTCAAAAATTGCCTCTAAAATTTTAAACCTTCTAGCGTCCTAAAAAAAATAAAATTACATTACTAAAATGATGCCAACATAAAATAGACATATGGGGAATGTTAATTAATTAATATTTTATGAGGCATCCCTATCTGTCTTAAAGTAGAGAGATTAAAATTTAGAAAACAGTGAATTTTTTCACATTTTCGTTAACATTTAGATTTTTTTTTATAAATAAAGGTAAAACATATTGACTTTAATTTACCATTAACATGAAGTACATTATGTCATGAGAAAACAGTCTCTGAATGGCATGGATAAGTAAAAGCGTTCCAAAGTTATTACCACATAAAGTGACACATGTCAGATTTGCAAAATTAGGCCTGGTCAGGAAGGGGGTAAATGGCCCGGTCTGGAAGTGGTTAAATTACTCTTGTTATAGAAAAGAAAGTTCATTATAAATGTCACATTTTGTGATAATATGGTTATTACTAGTTATAAATGCTTATTTTAAAACACAAATGCTTGCAAAAAAGAAATACCACCAAAATCAATCCTTCAAGGCTTAGTTCACACTTTCTGCTACACTCTGCTACTCTTAGTTCCCAGAAACTCTGCCCAATGTGGCCATAACCAATGAATAATTTGTTTTTCAGAGAATTCAATTTTGGTTTAAGAGAAACCACTTGTCATTATTAAAATGTAAATGCTAAAAGATGTTGACTTACCCAGCAGCAACATTGTTGGTGTTCCAGCTAGCATGTTTCCTGATGGAAGAGACTGAAATGTACTGTTCGGTGCCATCGTTAGCACTAAGACTGTATTCTCCAAGGCCCACACGGAAAGAAACAGTTCTGCCAAGAAGGAGAAGAATTATATTTTGTCCGTGCTCAATTATCTGTCATTGGGGTCATTTAATATGCCTGTTTTGGGGCATAAAAAAGTAGCAAAATTAGGTGCCAGTGGCATTTTGAACAAAACTTTAGCAACTTTTTATTTTCCAATACTTTTTAAAAATGGGAGGAGCTTAGCTGAGGGGACGGGGACCCACATTGTTCTGACACATTAACAATCATTTACACTAGAAAACTGGCACATGGACAGCAGAAGATTAGATACATTTAATAATAAATTGATCAGCTCTTATTCCTGTAGACTTTTTAATAAACTAGCATCTGAAATGAATAGAGCAGTAGTGTGCTTGCTTAAACACCACTCCATTTAAACTCCTCCAACGTGTGCGTTTTTAGGCTTTTGCAAAACTACAGTATAACTCCAATCATGTCCTGATAAACATGACATGATGGGAATTGTCATCTTTCAACAGATGGAGAGCGACAGCTTGGACAAAATTGTATGTTGAGACATGGTAGAGTTGCAGCGGATTTGCAGGAAAATAATGTAATATCCACAAAAGAATCTGCATGATCCACTATGTCTGGCCTTATCACCGGGAGCTCACTAAACCTCTAGAATGCAATGTGAATAGATACCTGTCCAGAGAATGAGCACCTGTCTACAGAATGAAATTTCACTTGTACACTACTACAGATTCAGGTAAGTTTTCAGGCATTGTGTCTGTGCGCCATTATATGACTTGTATTCTGCATTTTTTGTCTGCCTTCTGCAGGCTCCATATCTAAATGTCAGTGTTCCATGAGACAGAAACTATCTGCTACACGTAGAGAAGAGGAGCTCCTGTTCCACTATCAATCCCAGAGAAGCAAAAGCAATAGTATACAGAAGAAATGAGCAGTGTTGTTGTGAATCCAGCTCTGGGGTGAGACAAAAGAACACTTACTAGAACCAGCACCACTGCCTGTATCTCAGTGCAGCAGCACCCATCTTCTTCTCCCTTCCCCCTTCACACACAACTTTGGGCAACAGCATAAATCTGCTCTTTCAGTGAGTCAATGTGTTAGCATCAGTGCTTTTGTCACAATGAGTTTACCAATGAATTCAGAATAATTGATGGGTTATGTTCAGTGCATGAGACAGGGAAGCTGGAAAAAGGCTCTGATAGGTGGAAAAAGAAGCATTTATATAAGATATATTGCAGAGTTTCTTATCAAGGCTTTATGGGAAAAAATGAACTGAAAACTGGGCGGTATTCTTAAATTGTAATACAATGTATTATGTAATTTTAGTTTTTTACCTGTCCACACAGTGAGCAGCGGTCAGCACGCGGTTAGTACGGATCAGGGAAGCCCCACAAGTGTGGTACCAATTGCCACTAGACAGATACTGAAGAGAAACCTAGAAGAATAGAATAATAGTACAGTATTTATTTTTACCTTTTTAATAGTCCTTGGAGCCGTCCTACCTTTCCTCTTTTCTGGTCCATTTTCTACATTCCTGGCTTTTATTCCTATTTTTGGCATAAACATATGGACTTTGGATATTTCTTTAAACAAGACTGATCTATATGTTGTACTAACACATGGTTATTTTTATTTTTTTTGCTTTCATCAAACTGGGATTGATGGATACCACAATCCAATATGCACTGTCCAATGATCTTGGACTCTCAAAATATTATAAATAATGAATCATTTGGAATATCCTGTGGATAGTAATAAACCCTTTAAGTAATACTTTGTATTTCAAGGGTTTTCCCTGTGTTTTATACTGATCATCAGTATCAGTAGGTCATCAGTATCTCATTGAAGGTAGTCCAACACACGGGACCCCTGCTGATGAAATGTTTGAGGAGGCTATGGTGCTCGACTGAGAGCCGCTGCCTCCTCGCAGATTACCCTAGGCCAGAGATGTCACATTATGGGTCATATGGCCTAGACACAGCTCAGTCCTATTCAGGTGAATGGCGATGAAATGCAATACCAAGCACTGCCGCTGTCTAAGGAACAGCGCTGTGTTTGGTGAGCTGTGAAGAGGCTGCAGCACTTGCTGATCTAATGGGTAGGGGTGCCAGATTTCGAAACCCCAACAATCAGATACTATGCTCGTGAGTATAAAACACTTGTATAACCCCATAACCTAAGTCAATGCATTGAGCTGTACCCATAAGTGCCACTCATTGTAGTCACAAAGTGATGGGTGCTGAAAAAAAAGTGCTGCAAGCCCTAATAAACACAAGGGACAATACTAATTAAAATGCCACACAGTATATGTGATATAAATGATCATACTTTTTCCAAGAAATGAGAAACTATTGCAACCACAATCAGTTTTAATAACCATACAATTTAGAATGACCTTCTCAACAGCAACCCACATGACATCTAACTATGCTAAAGACAGGCTAATATTCTATTATTAATGTGTATTGAAATATTATTTGAATGTAATAAGTCTTATCCTTCTCCATATAATGATCATCAGTACAGACCTGCCAGGGCCAGGCGTTCCTTGCTGCATTAGTTCCTCCTACCACCCGTCCATTTTCATTGTCTTCAAGGTAGCGGATGTCATCATCATGACAATATCCTTTGTGTAGAATAATACAGGCATTGAGATCAGTGGAGTTCTAGACTGACTTTTCATATACTTTAAATATGTAAAGCGATAGGTCAATCCAATCATACCTATGTATGACAATGTCTGTACAGGACATACAGGGCCAACTCTAAGCTCTTTCTGGCATTTCAGGCTGTGACAAAATCTATGTTACTTATTGCAACAAATAAATTTTTTATCTTGTAATTCTGTGACTGTGTGATACAGTGCAGATATGCCATGGAAAGCAGATATCAGTAGTTGCCTGGATATGCATAGTAGCATTTTTTTTTAACGTTTGCCAATTTATTACGACATCCACTTTATTTTTCTATCCTTGTATGAAGCCACCTTCCTAGATAGAATACTCACCGCCAAGAACAAGAATTGCAAGCACAAGAAACCTGAGCATTGTGATATGATTCCACCAGAAATCTCCTGTAGGACACTACCAGTGAGGTCTTTCTTTATATACCACTGGATAGTGCCCGCTAACTGTGAGAATATCTCCAGGTGCTGGAGATAAAACTGCTGGCAAAAACATGTCCAATTTTCCTCAAGGGCAAATGGCAAATGTGTTGCTTTAAATAGTGTATCACAATTGGCAAATAATAAGAAAATATTAAAAAGCTTGATAAAAAAGGTTATCAAACTTTTTTTAATGTGTGATGTGTGCAGGACTTCCATGGTCTTATTTTTCCTTTGACTAGTCAAAGGTAGACTACTGATTACATACAGTAGTTTCTACTTAAAGCAAATTCCGGCACATGGAATGTCTCTTCGTTTTCCAAATTTTTTCACATTAAACCCACAAACCTAAATTTATTTTATTGGGATTTTATGTAGTAAGTATGTGTGAAGTGAAAATAAAATGATACATGATTTTCAAAACTTTTAATAAACAAAAATCTGAAAAGTGTGGGGTGCACTTGTATCCAGCTCCCTGTACTCTGATACCCCTAAATAATATCCAGTGTGACCAATTGCTTTCAAAAGTCACCTAGTTAATAAATAGAGTCCACTTATGTGTAATTTATTCTCAGTATAACAAAAATTATTAAAATTAAATCAAACACCATCATGAAGACCAAAGAACACACCAGCCGGTTAATGGATAAAGTATAAAGCATGATTAAGTTATAAAAAAATATCCCAGGCTTTGAACATCTCACGGAGCACTGTTCAATCCATCATCCGAAAATGGAAGGAGAATGGCAAACCTACCAAGACATTGCCATCCACCTGAACTGACAGCCCAGGCAAGGAGAGGACTAATTAGAGAAGCAGCCAAGAGGCCCATGGTCACACTGGAGGAGCTGCAGAGATCCACAGCAGAGGTGGAAGATTAGTCGTTTACTCCACAAATCTGGTCTTTATGGAAGAGTGGCAAGAAGAAAGCCATTTTTGAATGCAAGCCATAAGAAGTCCCATTTGCAGTTTGCCGCAAACCATGTAGGGGACACAGCAAACATGTGGAAGAATGCTCTGATCAGATGAGACCAAAGTTGAATTTTTTTGGCCTAAATGTAAAGCGCTATGTGTGGCAGAAAACTAACACTTTTCTTCAGCAGAGACGGGGAAACTGCTCAGAGTTGATGGTAAGTTCCAGTACACCCAAAAGGTCTTGATCTGGGGATATTCGATGGAACAACTGTGGGAACTCCTGATCTACTGACAATGATGATATCATCTGCTTAATCCAAGACCTGTTGGGATGCAACATCCATGTAATGGGTTTTAAGGGGGTCGTTTATTAAGACCAGCATTTTAGACCCTATAGCTGGCGGTGGATCCGCCGGAGTTATGCCTCATTCACACATCAGTGTTTCCCGGACGTGTGCTGTACGTATTCTCCGCAGACAGCACACGTCCCCATTCATTTGAATGTGTGTATTTACACATCAGTGTTTTAGCACGGTCCGTGGGTCCGTGTTTTCAGCACGGATGCATGTCCTATCTTGTCAGTGTTCCTGGATCTCTCACGCCCATTATAGTCAATGAGTCCGTGAAAACCACAAATGCAACACGGATGACATCCATGTTGCGTCCGTGTTTCACGGATCATTAAGAAGAGATTGTTTGAAAATTATTTTCCAGCTGCTCAGTGTCAGTGAAAAACGGATGGTCAGCAAAAAACGGACCCATGGACCCAACACGGATCTGTCACGGGAGGAAACACGGATTGAACACTGTCCGTGTTACCACTGATCCAAAACTGACGTGTGCATGAGGAATTACAGTATGTAGAGGCACAGGCCTCTACATAAATTTGGCAGATCCACCGCCAATTTTAAATGTCTTCTTAGCTGTTTTGCAGTTAGACCATTTTCTACATCTAAACCAGGCGTAAAAATTGGTAAAAGAGACAGGCCTGCCGGTCCGTTGACTTGCCCATCCATTTTTTTAGAACTAGCATGAGCGATGAAAAGTCGCAGATTGTGGCGCAAATTACGTTTGCCCTGCAATCTGCGCCAGAAATACGCCTAATATAGGCACATTTCTGGTTAATAAATGACCCCCTAAGTATTTTTGATTTGCAAAGATATTGTAGCATCAACATAACCATTGTAGAGAAGCATTGCGTTTTCAGGCACCTCATGGGTTGAGCGTGTTGACCTTTTTTAACTACATAGATTTCAAGAGTGCATTTCAGATCTGGATTTGTTCAGATGCCGGGTTTAAAGGGGTTTACCAGGATTTAGCCCCTTTTTACTTAAGCCCCCGAGAGTGTGGTACCAAATAAAACAGTCATACTCATCCATTTTTTGGTCTCCCATTCAACTGTCCTCTGGTCCTTGGCTTGTTTACTTCCATCCAGGATACAAAATGTATCACGTATGTCCACAAATGGCACTTCACTCCTGGGTCACGTAGTGATTGGGAAAATGTCACCACTGAGGCCAATCATTGGCTGCAGCAACCCCCTTGTCCTCTTCTGTAACCCTGCCGGTAGTGATCAAATTGAGGACCAGAAGATTGCCGAACTGAACTAAGGTGCTAGGCATGATATATTGTGATATCCTTCAATAGGTAATAGTAGCTGTAGCACAGTAGTGGTAAGTTATAATTGGTTAAAACAGATGTGCATGTAAAGTATATGGATCCATGTACATAGGCCTGAAGTATAAGGCACGTGGATAATGGAAGAATACTAAGAAGACTAATATACATTGCATACCATTGGTCACACCTTGTCATTAGGCACCTAGGCTTTGTTCATCTTCTGTAATTGAGCAAAAATCACTTGTATAATGTAAAACTAGCAATCTGCCCATCATGTATAAGTCATGTCATTATGCCCTCATGTTGTATTGCCACTGTTTTAAGAAGAAGTATACGTATGCACATTGCTTAATGGTATATCTCCAAAATTTACCAAAAACAGTAAGAAAGAAATCATTGTTTTTTTCCAACAAACTCCTGTACACCATGAATTAGGAGAATACTTCTTTTTCATACCAGCGGTTAGAGGCATCAAACCAATGGACACCAAGGACTGGGGTAATATGATACATATGACCTGGGTCTAAGGGCAACAAATCATCGGATGCCAGGAGCTGGCATCAGTGAGCTTCTATAAACAAGGTTGATAAGAAGAATGGACTATTTCTTAAATGTTGAGTGAGATGTTCCCTGTATAACCCCATGTATCATACGGTATATGAAAGAAAAGAGTGAAACATTTACTGGCGGTAAGTGCTTTATTAGCAATTTGTTATCATTTAAAAAAAAAAACGGTAGGTTGTAGGTCGTTTTCAGGTTTCCTTCTAGGGTAAAAATGGTGATCCATTTAGATGTTCTGCAAAAGAAAGCATGTATAAAATGTCTGTTTTCATTTGTATATGTTATAGGTCTGCAGATTATTTTATAGTTTAAAACAGATCAATTAACGCTTAGGGTACTTCCACACTAGCGTTTTTGCTGGATCCGGCAATGGCAATGTTAAAGATATGTTACTGATAATACAACCATCTGCATCCGTTATGAATGGATCCGGTTGTATTATCTTTAACATATCTTTAACATTGCCAAGACGGATCGGTCATGAACTCCACTAAAAGTCAATGGGGGACGGATCCGTTTTCTGTTGTGGCAGATTGTGTCAGAGAAAACTGATCCATCCCCATTGACTTGCATTGGAGTAATGCCGGATCAGTTTTGCATCCGCATCCCAGGACGGAAAGCAAAATACAACATGTTGCGGTTTGCTCTCTGGTCTGGGAACGCAACTAAACGGAACGGAATGCATTTTGGAGCAAACCGTTCTGTTCAGTTCAGTGTTGTCCCCATTGACAATGAATGGGGACAAAACTGAAGTGTTTTTTCCTGTATTGAGCCCCTATGACGGAACTCAATACCGGAAAACTTAAACGCTAGTGTTTAAGTACCCTTAACCTAAATAACCTTATCATGGTCCCATCAGGTCAAATGCCAGTTGCTCATTTTTAAAATAGATGAGTTAGGCTAGATGCAGATGTCCATTAAACCCGGACGTGAGCAGTCCGTGGTAATGCGAGCTGGATTTGTTCTCTACAGCAGGAGCGCACGGTGTCATTGGTTGCTATGACGCCGTACGCTCCCTGCCGCCGCTACAGGACAGTAATACAACCAGTGTATTACTGTCCTGTAGCGACGGCAGGGAGTGCACAGCGTCATAGCAACCAATGACGCCGTGCGCTCCTGCTGTAAAGAACAAATCCAGCTCGCATTACCACGGACTGCTCACGTCCTGGTTTAACGGACGTCTGCATCTAGCCTTATTCTTGTGCTTACCTATCAAATTATGGTTGTAATTTTTCCTATGTCTGGAAGATTAAAGCATCGCCCACAATAAAGTAAAGCTTCATACATCTGGCTCAAGCGATATAGAGCTATGCTTGGCATCCATGAAGTAGTACTGTTGCCCAATTTTGATTTAAAAGATCTAATGAGTTGTCTAACTGGATGTATTATTGAAGGTTTCATTACACATGGTTTCATGGCACCTCTTCTCTGAAGCACCGTAAGCCAACGTAACTCCGAATAAATGTTTTGCAATCATAGTCTATACTGATGCAGGTATTTCTGGGCATACTATCAAGATTCATATGCATCACTTACGCTGTTAATCCAGGAGATGTAGTCGGAGACTTTGGTAAATACGGCTGGTTTCTGGTAATAGTTGCATCCAAGTGAAGATCCAAAACTGACAATACCATGGACCTGATACACACCATTGACAGCGCAGCTGAGGGGTCCACCGGAATCACCCTTAGATATAGAATAAAGCAAAAATTCCATTTGACAATACGAATATCTGCTTTACAGGACAATATAGAACCAATTAAACAATGACCATCATATGGTCAACATATTCGTCTCCAGGCGATTCATGTACTTCATCTCATGTTGGTAGAACAGATTTAAGAATTATGGGTAATGCTTACACTAACTACGGATGTAGCAAGGTTAACACTCAAACTCTTATTAAATTTCTTAACTCATCATGATATCCTAAAACAAAAGCCATTGAAAAGCAATTGAAGGTTTCGGCTTAACACAACTAGTTTAGTTAACACATCTAGTTAACCCCTTCGCTACCAGTGCTGTACATGTACAGTGGCACCCTGACAGGGTCTTCAAACATGGCGCCTGCTCGTGCGTGCAGCGGGTGCCATAGCCTGCGGGTCTCTGGTGTTCAAACAGGAGAGGCCCATGGGTAATGTCTGCGACCTGCAATAATGCCGATTGCAGTCATTAAAGCCTAGTCAAGAACAACTACAGCATCAAAACGCTGAAAAACCAGCACCCCCCCCCCCCCCATGCAGCAATCAGGATGCCAGTCATTAATTCTAATGCGCTGAGTATCTTTGAATAGACCCAGGATATAAAAGCTGCAGTTCCTATGTTAGACAGCAGGTGGCAGGCCAACATAGGAGATCAACAACTAGAGATTTTACTAAATTAATGGGAGTATAGTAAAAGTCTTTAAAAAAAACAAACTGGACATTGTAGCCTCCAAGTAAAAAAAAAATATAAAAATGTAAATCACCCCCCTTTCCTTAGAATAAAAAAATAAATACATAATTAATAAAAAATATAAACATCATGGGCATCACCACATCTGAATGCCCGTACTATTAAAATCTTATTTTTTTTTCAATGTGGCGAATGGTGTATCGGAAAAAAGTATCAAAATGGCTGATTCACCAGTTTTTAATCACTTCTCTTACCCCAAAATTGAATAAAATATGATCAAAAGGACACACATACTCCAAAATGGTATCAATAAAAACTAAAGATCAGCCTGCAAAACTCCCACACAGCTTAGTAGACATAACTATAAGAAATGTACGCGGGTCAGAATATGGTGATGTAAAAAAAATTATTTTTCATAGTTTTTATTTCTTTTTTCAGTATTTAAACATATAAAACCTATACATATGTGGCATCGTTTTAATCGTACTGACCGAGAGAATGAATTGCGGTTTTTTTCTAATTCCACTCCATTTGGAATTTAATTTCCGCTTCCCACTACCTTGTAGGCCATATTAAGTGATGACATTAGAAAGTACAACATGTCCCGCAAAAAACAAGCCCTCATATGGATATGTGAATGGAAAAATAAAAAAAGTTATGGCTCCAGGAAGACGCTAAAACGAAAAACCCTCCGGTATCCTAAGGGTTGAGCATGTGTGTTAAAAGGGTTGTCTCACTTCAGCAAATGGTATTTATTATGTAGAGGAAGTTAATACAAGCCACTTTCTAATGTATTGTGATTGTCCATATTGCTTCCTTTGCTGTCATTTTTCCTTCACATTGTACACGGCTCGTTTCCATGGTTACGACCACCCGGCAATCCATCACGGGTGGTCTTGCTTGCACACTATAGGGAAAAGCGCCGGCTTTTCTGGTCGGGACTGTGGGACCGCACATAGACTAGTGCTTTTTTCCTATAGTGTTCAAGCAGGACCACTGCAGCTTGATTACAGGGTGGTCGTAACCCTTGAAAATGCACAGTGTATAATAAAATGGAAAAATAAATGAAGCCAGCAAAGGATGCAATATGGATAATAACAATACATTAGTAAGTGGCTTGTATTAACTTCCTCTACATAATAAATGCTATTTGGTGAAGTGAGACAACCCCTTTAGCTCTACTACATCTGTGAGAGGTAAACATTGTAAGAAGGATGCAACTTACATTGCAGGCAGACTTGACCCCATCTCCACCAGCGCAGATCATGGTGGTCTTGACAGTGGTGCCCCACCAGGAGCTGAGAGAGCAGGTTGAGTAGCCAACGACAGGCAGGGTGGCTTCCTGAAGAATAGTAGCAAGAGGTCCACCAGCTGTAAGGAAATATAATTTCTTATATTATGTATTATAATTAGTGTTGAGCGAATTGAACAAGCACGAATTTCAGGGAAAATTCAATTTGCTGCACAGCCGAATTTCGTCATGCTTCGTGGCAACAAATCGATTTTCCCTGAAATGGTGGTAAAAAAATAAAATAAAAATCCTTTTATGCGTGAAGATCTGGCCGCCACCATATTGATTGAAGATCCCGCTCAAAATCCTACGCGCAGTGACTTATGATGTCCCCATGCAGGCCGATGTGGTGACGGTATCATGGGCCACGCGAGATTTCACGCTGGATCTTTAATCAAGATGGCGGCGGCTGGTTCTTCACGATCAAATGGATGAGGTAAGTATGATTTTTTTTATTTTACACGTTAATATTAATGTCAGATGCCGCGATCGGCAATGAATGTGGTATCTGAGGGGTACAATGATAAGGAGTGGCGCAATCGTAGCTCCCTGTAATTCCACCGATTACTTACAAGGAAATGTGCTTCGTGACAAAGTAATTCGGCATGAAGCGAATTCTTCTGAAAAATTCAGCGAAGCAGCCTTATCGAATTTTTCAATACTTTGCTCATCTCTAATGATAATCATTGCAATAAAATGTGATTCTCTTGTTTTAAGTTACATTTAGTTATATAACCAGAAACCAGTGTATTTCTTGAAATTCAATTTGGGTCCAATTCTAACAACTTCGTTTTGCAAGTGAATCAAATTTACCTGCTCCAATTGGCCTCAGAATAATCTGAGGTCACCTACTACTCTTATTTTCTCTCTCACCTTCTTCTTTTTTTAATTTTCTCTTTCTTTTTGTGCTCTTTAACCCAAAGACAGCAATGTCACAGTGACAGTGACATATGTAGCTATGAGTAAACCAATGGTTAATGGTTTTAACAAACAGCCTGTTTAAAAATACACTGCGCCTTCGGATTTGTTATACTGTTTAACATTTGAAAAACTATCCCTTAGGCCCCATTCACACGCAAACGGAATTGCGAACCCATTCATTTCAATGGGGACAGACGATGTCCCGCCTGTGTCCGCAATTGCGGATCCGCACTTCCGGGTTCCCAAAAAAAATAGAACATGTCCTGTTCTTGTCCACAATTGCGGACAAGAAAAGGCATTTGCTATATAGTGCCGGCGATGTGCGGACCACAAATTGCGGAATGCACATCGCCAATGTTCGTGTTTTGCGGATCCGCGGATCCGCAAAACACACATGGACATGTAAATGGACCCTTATTGGGGTTAGATGCCTGCTGACGTTTATACATGTGGTATTGGAAAAAGCAGTGGATTGTTAGTGTAAATCCATGAAACTAGTCTGACGTCAGGACAGGCAGCAAAGGGTCAATACAATTAACAGACTATGGTCAGGTCAGGCAGCGGAGGGTCAGAATCGGTAGACAGGCAGTCTTCAGTACACAGCCTGACAAGAAAAACAGCCCACCTTCACTCAATACTAGTACACTAGAAAACCTGAAAGCTCGGGCACCCTTCCCTAGTGGAAGGTTCCTTAAATAACCTAAAATGTCCAAATATTGTCTGAGTCAAAGTAAAATGCATGTGCACTGGCCCATTAAGATGTGGAGAGCAATGCAAGAAGGCCTAGTGGAAGTGGTACAAGG
The DNA here is from genome assembly GCA_033119425.1 of Bufotes viridis. Taxonomy (NCBI): domain Eukaryota; kingdom Metazoa; phylum Chordata; class Amphibia; order Anura; family Bufonidae; genus Bufotes; species Bufotes viridis. The sequence continues at coordinate 438,410,069 of CM065591.1, read as the reverse complement.
AAGTGGGATGCTGGTGGTTGGTCCAGTGGGCCCGGACTGCTGGTGTAGTAATAGACAGTGGTGAGTGATTGGATGGCCCACAGGCACCCCGGTTCTATGTCCTTTGCAGGTCAGTATCTCATATGATATTGAGCTCTCCTAATTCTTACCACTTTGCATTAACTTGTGGAGTGAGCAACAGGTGAGGCACAGGGCAGAGAGATGGGTAGTGGTAGTCCTCACTTTGGCACTTGCCATGCACAGTGAATAGAGGGGGACACACTTCCCTCCTTCAGGGCACTCCCAGACTTTGTGGGGCTTTTGACTGATGGTAGTTGGAGTGCCCTTGATGTTAGGTGGTTGGCAGGGTTCAAGGCAGAAGTATGGATGCAGGGCTAGTGGATTCATGATGGAGTCGATAATCAGGCCCTTAGGTTGCAATAAATAAAGTCTTTCTTTACTAAATCGATGATGAGAGTTGTAGTACATATATTCACAAATGGTGCAGTTCCAAAGTATATCACGGTCTCCACCCAATTGCTGTGTATGGGCCAAAACTATGATGGCAGTAGTAATCCCTGACTCTCCTTCTAAGGAAACTTTGCAGCTTCTCCAAGCAACCATAGGTATGCTATTCTGTACATGTTAACTCCTTCTGCAATTCCTGGGCTGAGGGGTGCTTAATTTAGATCTGGATGGCCAGTCCATCCCAGAGTGTGGGTACTGGAGTTAGTGTAATTTTTCCACAGTAGCAAAGTCTTTCTGCCACAAACAAGTGACTACCTTGGTGTTTTTATCTCGCACAGCTTTGGGGTTCTGGACCTTTTAAGATGGCAGGTTTGTTTCCTTCAAGGGCACACTGATGATAAAGTTGCTTCTTCGGCAGCTGTAGTCTAAGAAAGAAAGGGTTTCTGGACTTGTGTCTCATTTGCACATGTAGGTCTTGTCTGTAGCTCTGCTAAGACTATACGCTAATTAGGTCAAGAGGCTGACCCAGTCTATCACCCTGGTAACTTAACCAGTCTGCCAGTTTTAACCATATATTGTCCATATATTGCTATTAGGTACACATAGTGAATCAAGAAATAGGTGCTTTAACAGGAAATCACAATGTTGTCCACAGGGGCACTGCGCTTGGCCATGTCACATGAGTATATTAACCTATAGTGTGTGGCCCAGATTAATCCTACTAACTTGACCTCCACCAGATTTATCAAAGGGCCTCAGGCTGGATGATGAATATGATGCAGGGATAGGCCATCAATTTCAGATCGATGGGGGTTTAACATATTGCACCCCAGTTAATCACCTGTTACCTTTCAGCTTTGGAAGTCTGCATCAGATCTACACAGCTCCTTCCATTGTGTAGTGGACTGAGATAAATTGAAGTGAATAAGAGCAGTGTGGAAATACCAGCTCTGTTTACTCACTACAGAATGGATATAGTTGTGTAGTTGTGGTGCCAACATCTGGCACAGGAATTACAACTAAGCAGCTGATCAGCAGTGGTGTGGGGTTTTAGACGCCACAATCTGATATTGATGGCCTATTCTGAGACTAGACCATCAAGTGAAAAATCCTGGACAACTGCTTTGATTTCTTAAAATATAGTCAACCTCCTTGTATAGAAACCAGTGTATACAAAGAACTTACTGCTGGTTCTTCCCCATCCAGTAACGACACAGTCGTAGTTGTTGGCCAGGGTATATCCACTGTCTGGCAGAGTGGCCAGTTGCACAGCACTGTTCAGGGTAGCACTGGAGGCCAGCCACAGGATAGCAATATCGTATCTGTATGGGAAATAATACAAATATACAATATTCATGGACATCATGGAGAGTTTTAATCATTGAAATATAATCAAGGCATTATAACTATATTTGCTTTGCTTCTCATGTTATCTGACGTTCTTTACTGGTGCAGATTTTGAAATGTTTGGTTGTAACCCCTGCAGATAAAGCATAGTATACAGTGAATGCTGTATACATCAGCAGACATTAGCTCTTTTGAATTGAAATGGACTACACGTTTCAGCACCACTTGCAACTCTCAGCCCCTGCAGCCTAGAGGAGGAGTAGCAGGGGGAGGATTGATTGAGGACTGAGCAGGGGATTGTTGGATAAGGCTGGAGAGGGAAGAGAGACAGGGGTCATCTTGAAAGCAGCTCCATGGCGAGTAGACAGAGAGACTTTGAGTGCACTGCAGAGAGAAGAGAGTCCTGTACTTGGGCACACAGCACAGAGACCCAAAGACAGCCCTGACGGTCCACCAGCTCTCAGAGAGGAGGGGAGCCTCAAACAGCAATCTCTGCAGAACACCCTGATTCTAAGGAGGTCCTGGTCTGCATCAAAGGAGGATTCTGCCTTCCACTCCATTTGTGTCTACACTTCTGAATGCTGTGGCCTCTCGTTGGATCCTTGGGTAATATTGTGTTAGCTGCAAGAACATATGAGTACACCTTGCTGAAACCTATTGTACTGCTACTGAGGATGTAGTGAGAGAACTGTTCATGAGAGGATCAGCGGTAATAAAGTGCACCAATGGTTTCTAAAAGTGTGCCAATGTCCACCGCAACAGGATCCCAATGTTTGGACACAATGAGAAGCAATCTCCTTCACGGTATGAGGATGAGGGATGGCTATTACGATCGCTCATCCCCATACAAAATCATTGTTTCTGGGCAGGAGATCGCTGTTTAGACCTCGCGATCTCCTGCCCAGAAACGATGATTGGTGGTGCCTGCAAGAATAAGAGGATCACCCAATGAACGTGCGTTTCGCTTGTTCATCAAGTGATCGGCCGCACATTTAGATGGGCAGATTATCGAGAATGGTCATACTGAATAATCTGCCCGTAAATTGGGCAGTCTAAGTCCACCTTAAAGACAGTGGGAGTGATTTATCAAACTGATTTAAATGAAAACTGGCTTAGTTGCCCCTAGCCACCAATCAGATTCCACCTTTCATTTTTTAAATTAATAGTAGAATCTGATTGGTTGCTATGAGCAACTAAGCCAGTTTTCCTTTACACCAGTTGGATAAATCCCCCCCCCCCCAGTATCTTAACCCTTTGTAATCCTTCCATATTATCTCAGATAGCATTACTATTAGTTATACCAGTTAGGCCTGGCATATAGTCCATTCCCATCACTATGGGGTTTCATCCTACAGAACTGTAATTGTGCTGTTATGTGATCTGTGCTCGGTTTTGTCATTTCCATCATTCCTATTCAGCTCACATTGTTTACCCTTTCCCAAATAAATTAGTTGATTCATTTAGCTGGGGGCTTCCTGAGTCGGTCCATGGCAGACACATGGCAGACTCATGCATTCATACCGAGCTCGCAGCACGATTTGGTTGGAGGCACTGCACCATGTGATGTGAGATACAATACACCAGGGGTGCACAACCTTTCCTGGTTGGGAGCCACATTGTCAGCCTGAACCAATTCCGAGGGCCAAAAATAAAACTTAAAGGGGTATTACCAACCGAAATACTGTATTTTTGGCATATTGAACATACAGTATATACTATAAATGTCTAGTTACAGTTCTAGGACTCCAATCTAATAGGAGACTACATGAAAGATACATGTAAGAAGCCATATGACACAGACCTACATATTTTTTTACCAGATGTTTGGGGGCCGCACAGAATGGTATTGAGGGCCGCATGTGGCCCCTGGGCCGCAGGTTGTGCACCCCTGCAATACACCCTACCTACAGAGGTTGAGTGTTACAAGTACATTGCTGCAGCCTATGTAATGGTGGGCGCTATATAAACAACGATTAATAAAAAAAGATAAAAATAATGATAGCACTCAGTATAATAGTAGTAATAAAAACAGTATAGTAGTGATAGTGTTATAATAATAATACTTATTAACTACTGACCTGTTTGTATTGTCACCTTCATCTCCAAAGTTCTGAAATGCCTGGGTTACTATCTGCTATCTCTCTATTAACTCTTTCCTCTACCCCTTACAATCCGGTTTCCGCACCCTACAGAAGCTGCTCTTTTCAGTGTCAATGATCTCCTGAGGGCTAAATCTAACAGTAAGTACTCTCAACTCATTCTTCTGGATCTCTCTGAAGTATTTAGCACTGTAGACCACCAACTCCTATACAATTTGCTTCAATCTATTGGCCTTAAAGGGAATTTCTCACTAAATACCAAGAACACCAGCTGACATGGGAGATGTGCCCTTGTCAGCTGAATCTACTGGTGCTGGTTTCATTTCGTTCCATGACTGCATTGCAGAGAAAACAGTGTTTTAATAATATGCACAATTTTTGATTACTTCGCATCACTATTTATTTAATAACAGTCTAATAGTAGAGGTTGTATTATATATTAATGTAAGTTCATTTATTTGCTCGTAAACACTTTTTGCATGTCAATTTCTTACCCTGCAGCAACATTGCTGGAGTTCCATCTTTTATGTTGCTTGATAGAAGAGACGGAAATGTACTGTTCAGTGCCATCGCTGGCACTAAGGCTGTGTTCTCCAAGTCCCACACGGAAGTTAAGAACTCTTTGAGGGAAAACAAGAATGACATTTATAAACCATATAGAGAATATATGTTCAGTCATGGAAAACCAACATATTCTGTTGAGCAATAACACATTGCATGCCGCAGAATCACTGGTTACTAAGTGTGTTACATAATGACACACATTTTTCTCTAGCGAAGCGTTTATCATGTAGAGGAAGTTAATACAAGGCACTTACTAATGTATTGTGATTGTCTGTATTGCTTCCTTTGCTGGCTGGATTCATTTTCTCATTGCATTATACACTGCTCGTTTCCAGGGGTTATGACCACCCTGCAATCCAGCAGTGGTGGCCATTCTTGCACACTATTGGAAAAAGTGCTGGTACTCCTTGATGGCTAGGACCGTGGGAGCACGCATAAGCTGGTGTTTTTTTCTATAGTGTGCAAGCATGGCCACCACTGATGGATTGCAGGGTGGTCGAATCCATGCAATCCATCCAAATACATCAGTACATGGCTTGTATTAACTTTCTCTATATATTAAATGCTATTTGCTGAAATGAAACAACCCCTGTAAGGGCAGTTCTGCGTTGGTAGCACATATGTGCAATATGAACCAGCAAAATGATGTCTGACAATCCTTTTTGTTTTATTACCCAAACCAAGGTTCCAAACTGACATGAATATCTGTGTACAAACTGTGTTTTTTGAAATTTGGAGCAAAATGTTGCAACAAAACCACAATCCTAATTAATTACACTTAAATGGATATTCCGGTTCTTGAGTTGGGTCGGCTTTGAAAGCATGGCGAAGGCTTTCAAAATGTCTATTATACTGTAATAAACGTTTTTGCACTGTCTAGTAATATATACTTTTGGGCTTCACGCGACCGTTGTTTCGGGTTCGGATCCGAGCCGTATTTTTTGCGGCTCGGATGCGGACCCATTTACTTTAATGGGACCACAAAAGATGCGGACAGCACTCCGCTTTATAATACGCACCTGATAAGATGCACCTAGGTTTTTGAGGAGCAAAATAAGAAAAAAAATATTTTGAACCAAAAGATGTGCTTTTGGTGGGTTTTGAACTAATGGTGGTCTGTGGATGCCACACTGTTATAGGGAGCGTCTGTGGATGCCGCACTGTTATAGGGGGCGTCTTTGGATGCCGCACTGGTATAGGGGGCGTCTGTGGATGCCGCACTGTTATAGGGGCATCTGTGGATGCCGCACTGTTTGGGGATATCTGTGGATGACACTGTTATGGGGATATCTGTGGATGACACTGTTATGGGGATATCTGTGGATGACGCACTGTTATGGGGATATCTGTGGATGACGCACTGTTATAGGGGGCATCTGTGGATGACGCACTGTTATAGGGAGCATCTGTGGATGACGCACTGTTATAGGGGGCATCTGTGGATGACGCACTGTTATAGGGGGCATCTGTGGATGACACACTGTTATAGGGGGCATCTGTGGATGACGCACTGTTATAGGGGGCATCTGTGGATAACGCACTGTTATAGGGGGCATCTGTGGATGACGCACTGTTATAGGGGGCATCTGTGGATGACGCACTGTTATAGGGGGCATCTGTGGATGACGCGCTGTTATAGGGGATATCTGTGGATGACACGCTATTAATGGGGATCTGTGGATGACGCACTGTTTGGGGATATCTGTGGATGACACTGTTATGGGGATATCTGTGGATGACACTGTTATGGGGATATCTGTGGATGACACTGTTATGGGGATATCTGTGGATGACACTGTTATGGGGATATCTGTGGATGACACTGTTATGGGGATATCTGTGGATGACACTGTTATGGGGATATCTGTGGATGACACTGTTATGGGGATATCTGTGGATGACACTGTTATGGGGATATCTGTGGATGACACTGTTATGGGGATATCTGTGGATGACACTGTTATGGGGATATCTGTGGATGACACTGTTATTGGGATATCTGTGGATGACACTGTTATGGGGATATCTGTGGATGACACTGTTATGGGGATATCTGTGGATGACACTGTTATGGGGATATCTGTGGATGACACTGTTATGGGGGATATCTGTGGATGACACTGTTATGGGGGATATCTGTGGATGGCACTGTTATGGGGATATCTGTGGATGACACTGTTATGGGGATATCTGTGGATGACACATAAATAGCATCTTATGCTATATATGTGTCATACACAGATCCACCCCATAGGTGTCCCTGTGTAACTAGTGACCCCAATACGCCGGGCCTGCGCACAGCAATGTTCATATGTAAAGTGTAGTCATGTAATCCTAATTAAAGTAGCCCAATCCTCTGCAGTAGTACTGACAGTGTCACTTTATGTGTGAATAACTTTAAAACGCTTTTACTTATCCAGGCCATTCTGAGATAGTTTTTTGTCACATATTGTACTTCATGATACTGGTAAAATGGAGTCAAAAAAATTCATTTTTATTTATAAAAACAATAAATTTACCAAAAATTTTGAAAAATTTGCAAGTTTCCAAGTTTCAATTTTTCTGCTTCTATAATACATAGTAATACCTCCAAAAATAGTTATTACTTTACATTCCCCATATGTCTATGTCAAGTTTGGATCATTTTGGGAATGCCATTTTAATTTTTGGGGATGTTACAAGACTTAGAAGTTTAGAAGCAAATCTTGAAATTTTTCTGAAATTTTCAAAAACCCACTTTTTAAGGACCAGTTCAGGTCTGAAGTCACTTTGTGAGGCTAACATAATAGAAACCACCCAAAAATGACCCCATCCTAGAAACTACACCCATCAAGGTATTCAAAACTGATTTTACAAACTTTGTTAACCCTTTAGATGTTCCACAAGGGTTAATGGCAAAATGGAGATAAAATTCCAGAATTTAGATTTTTTGGGCAAATTTTCCATTTTAATCCATTTTTTCAAGTAACAAAGCAAGGGTAAACAGCCAAACAAACCTCAATATTTTTTGCCCCGATTCTGTAGTTTATAGAAACACCACATATGTGGTCGTAAACTACTGTACGGGCACACGGCAGGGCGTAGAAGGAAAGGAGCGCCATGTGGTTTTTGGAAGCCAGATTTTGCCTGGACTGGTTTATTTACACCATGTCCCTTTTGAAGCCCCCCCCGATGCACCCCTAGAGTAGAAATTCCATAAAAGTGACCCCATTTTGGAAACTACGGGATAAGGTGGCAGTTTTGTTGGGACTATTTTTAGGGTACATATGGTTTTTGGTTACTCTATATAACATTTTTGTGAGGCAAGGTTACAAAAAAAATTGAAATTGAGAAATGTAGTCTCAATTTGCCATAAACTCTTGAGGAACACCTAAAGGGTTAACAAAGTTTGTAAAATCAGTTTTGAATACCTTAAGGGGTGTAGTTTCTTAGATGGGGTCACTTTTATGGAGTTTCTACTCTAGGGGTGCATCAGGGGTTATTCAAATGGGACATAGTGTAAATAAACCAGTCCAGCAAAATCTGCCTTCCAAAAACCTTATCGTGTTCCTTTCCTTCTGCGCCCTGCCGTTTGGTCATACAGCAGTTGATGACCACATATGGGATGTTTCTGTAAACTGCAGAAGCAGGTCAATAAATATTAAGTTTTGTTTGGCTGTTAACCCTTGCTTTGTTACTAGAAGAAATGGATTAAAACGGAAAATTTGCCAAAAAATAGCTGTTTTGGCACCATTTTTATTTAAGTTTTTGACTGTGTTCTTTTTAGGGGTTAGGTCATGGGGTATTTTTATAGAGCAGATCCTTACAGATGCAGCAATACCTAATATGTCTACTTTAATTAATTAGGTTTTACACTTCAATATCCTTTTTTAAACATAAAAAAAAACATTTTAGTATCTCCATAGTCTGAGAGTCAGTTTTTTTTTTAGTTTTTAGCCGATTGTCTTAGGTAGGAGCTCATTTTTTGCGGGATGAGAGGACGGTTTCATTGGCACTATTTTGGGGGACATATGACTTTTTGATTGCTTACACTTTTTGTAATGTAAGGTGATAAAAAAAAAGCTTTTTTTACACCGTTTTTATTTAATTTTTTTGACAGTGTTCATCTGAGAGTTTAGGTCATGGGGTATTTTGTTAGAGCAGATTCTCACGGACGCGGCAATACCTAATATGTCTATGGTTTTAGTGTCTCAAGTCTGAGAACCATAGTTTTTTTTTTTTTTTTCTGGGCGATTGTCAGTGGCTAAATAGAATTAAAATTGGGTAAGGGGATTATAAATTTAGTACTCCATGGAAGTGTGGTACTCCCTGAAGCAACCAATAACGCAGGATTACCTGTTATATGGAGCTAGATCCAGGTAATAACGCAGATGATTGGGGCACGTGTCACACTGAGTGGTGGTGTCCTTCCGTATCCTCCTCCTGTGACACACTCTGCACTTTTTTTTTGGGACCGTCCCTTCTTTCCAGTATGGGGGACCACACCTGGAAAGTGTTGGCCAGGGACGATCCCGGCTCCTCCAGTTCCCGAGGTACTCCGGCCTGCTCTTTCCCGGTCAGAAAAGATCAGGTCCTTGAGGACTGCCTCATAGAACTGGAGGAATTTCCCTGTGTTGCCAGCGCTCCGGGACAGCACAAAAGAGTTGTACAAGGGAAGCTGTACCAAGTAGCCCGCACTTTTTTGTACCATGCCCGGGTTTTGTGTATGGCGTTATATGGCTTAAGTACTTGATCAGAGAGATCAACTCCTCCCAAATACCGATTGTAGTCGACGATACAATCGGGCTTGAGGACCGTTGCCATGGTACCTTACACAGGGACAGAGGTGATGCCGTTACAGGGAATTGTGAACAGTACAAGGACATCCCTCTTGTCCTTATATCTGACCAGGAACAGGTTTCCACTGGTAAGGGCATGGGTCTCACCCCGGGGATAGGTACCTGGAGGGGGTAGATAGGGAGGCCGCGTAGATTTTTCCGCACGGTCCCACAAGCGGACGTAGATCTGGCGGGCAAGGGACTGCAACAAGGGGATACTAGTATAAAAGTTATCCACGTACAGGTGGTAACCCTTATCTAGCAGTGGGTGCATAAGGTACCACACAAGTTTCCCGCTAACACCCAGAGTGGGGGGACATTCTGGGGGTTCAAAATGGGAATCTCGCCCCTCGTACACACAAAACTTGTAAGTGTACCCTGAGGTACTCTCACAAAGTTTGTACAGCTTCACGCCATACCTCGCCCGCTTAGAAGGAACATACTGGCGGAAAATGAGTCTCCCCTCGAAAGCAATTAGAGACTCCTCAACCGCGACCTCTCTTCCAGGTACATAGGCCTCCAAAGATTTGGCCCCGAAGTGATCGATGGCCGGCCTGATTTTGTACAGGCGGTCATAGGCAGGATCACCTGGGGGGGACATGCTGCATTATCTACATAATGTGGGCATTTGCGGATGGCCTCAAACCGGGAACGTCATGGCCATACAGTAGAGTGGGGTCTGGTAGAGAACGTCCCCACCCTAGTACTGCCTGACACTGTTTTTTTTTTTAACTAGGCCCATGTGCAGCACGAGGCCCCAAAACGTCCTCATCTCGGCTGTACTGACTGGAGTTTAGCCACCGGACCTAGCCAAATAGGAGCCCGGGTGTTGAGCAATGAACTGTTGGGCGTACAAGTTCATTTGCTCCACCATCAGATTCACAAAGTGGTCACTGAAAAAAAAACTAAAATAGTCATATTCAGTGAAGCCCACTGTGGGAATCTGGATTGCTGGTTGGCCAACAAAATCAGGAATCACAGGCTCAAAATCCTCTGGGGTACACCATGCAAGTTCACCGGTAGGGGGCTCAGGTGGACTTTTCAGGTGGCCTGAAAACTAGTACGAGCCCTAGAGCTGCTCGTACTAGTGTGGGCCACAGGGTCCCTGGCATGACGGTCCCCTTGCTCCGCCTGGTGGCATCTCCGCCGCCTTGGGGGCTCATCATCATCGCTAGATGAGGTGGACGCGGATGACAACAGGAAAGTGGGGTCATCCTCGTCCTCACTGGGGCTCTCGGATTCAGAGAAAAGCTGGGCATATGCCTCCTCGGCCGATAACGTCTGGCGGGCCGTAGGGGAGTGTGTGTGCGCGCGTGTGGAAAACTTTATTTAGTGTGTGTGTGTGTGGGGACACGGGTGTTCGCATACTTACTCTAAACCTAACAGAAAAACAAAATAAAATTAAAGTGAAAACCCAAAAAAAAAAAAAAAGATTCAAACTCGCTGATCAGCGGTGGGGTGGGCGATGCGCTAACAGTGGCTGGATGCTAAGAGTGCCGGCCACAGTCAGCGTGTGCTGTGGATCCCTGACACCCAATCAGGGTGATGCAAAAATCGAATTCCCCCCCCCCCTAAAACTTTCCCTGATTATCTCTGCCTAATCTAATCTTTCCCTAACCTGTCCCTAAAGTACCTTTTAGTGCCAGATGGCACTGTGGTGGGTCAGGATGGGTGCTGGCTCAGATGGGGGGTGCTGGGTCAGGAGCTGGACCGACTTCTGCTCTTTCCTCGCTCGACGTAGTATGGAGGAGGAGAGGAGAGCTGGGGGGAGTTAACCCCTGCCCGCCTGTGCAGCCAATCAGATGCGATCCTGGGGGGTGATGTCACCATCACCTCTCAGGATCTAAGGATGGTGATTGGTGGTGTATTATCACACCACCGATCACCATCCTATACAGGATTATCGGGTCACCAGAGACCGGAATAACCCTGAAACGCAGCAAACCGCAGGTCTAAATTGACCTGCGGTTTGCTGCGATCGCCGATACGGGGGGGGGGGGCGGTGTCACAGGACCCCCTCGGCATTGTCACAGAGTGCCTGCTGAATGATTTCAGCAGGCACTCTGTTCCGATCACCGCCGCGCGGATCGCAAATACACAGGACGTACGGGTACGTCCTGTGTCTTTAAGTACCGGGACATCAGGGCGTACCATAACAGGTTAAGGGGAGTTTAATTTCACTGTATGTATTTTGCCAGACTACCAAGGCTTCAAGCAGTTTCACTAACACTGAACTATACCCCAGAAAAAATATAACATAATGGTGGAGATTTATCAAACTGAAAAAAAAGGTGCAAGATCTAGCTCCATATAACAGGTAATCCTTTATTTCCTTTAAATCCAAACAAATGCAAGGTAAATGGTCTACACGTTTCGGACCTTGCTATACCGGTCCTTACTCATGACAAACATTACAAAAACGTCCTACTTCCTATATACCTCTATCACACCAATCCCTAGGAATTGCAACATCACGTGATCTCCAATGTACGAAAGTTAGTAAAAAATAAACAGAAGATTCCTATTAAAAACACCAAACATACTGTATCTGTCATTATAAAAACTTACTTTCTGCAAACAATTTGTCAGTAATATTGCAGGATCAGATCGTGTTTTTTATTTAAATCAGTGGGAAAGCAGGTTCCTAGTTCAAACATCCAGAAAGCTTCTCTGTTGATTTATATCTGTTACATGACAGAGTTAAATGAGAGAATGCACAGGTGGGGTTAGCTCTCACAGACAATAAAGAACAAAAAAAGAAAAAACATGTCTTCCAAAGAGTTCAGTGCACTACAGGAACGAATGAGGAGGTCTGATCTGGTCATCAAGGAAGCGGACAAGGGGGGGGGGGGGGACCGCGGCTGTGGTAATGGACAGCTTCATTTATAAGATGCAAGTTCAAAAGATGTTGGACGATTTAACCACTTATGCTCCATTGAGCTGCAACCCTCTCCCTCATTTCCAGACCAAGATGTCTCAGATCTTATTAAAAGGTTCCGAGTTCCGAGGTATTCTGAGCAAAAAGGAAGTGGATTATATCTATGTTGAGCACCCCATTATTTCTATTTTCTATTCCTTGCCTAAAGTTCACAAAGTTCCACCCCACATGAGGCCAATTGTAGCCAGAATCGGCTCATATTCAGAGAGGCTTTCTGAATGGCTGGATTTTCTCCTTCAGCCTCTGGTCCCCTTAATCCCTGGTTATTTGAAAGACACCAGATCGGTCTTGCAATCCTTTGCTAATTTCAAGTGGTGTAGCAAATATACATGGATTGTGGCCGACGTGGTGTCTTTCTATACAAACATATCACACAATCTTGCGCTGGTGGCTTTACAATGGTTCCTTAAAACTTATAGTGACTATACGCTTGTACTTTAGGAATTTATTATGTTGGTGGTAGATTTCCTGCTCAAACATAATTTCTTTATGTTTATTAATAATTTTTACTTGCAGGTCTCTGGTGTGTCGATGGGGGCTAAGTTCTTTTAGTGATGAGCGGGAGGTGCCATATTCGATTTCGCGATATTTCGCGAATATTCGATTGAATATTCGTCTAAATCAAATATTCGTCATTATTCTATATATTGCGAATGTTACGTGAATTAATGTTCGCATCGCGAATTAAACTTAGAGCTGAGTTCCTAATGGTTGTAATTTGTATTGCTAGAATTGACGAAGATAATGAATATCACGAATATAGCATTATATTCTCAATCTTTGTTATATTCTAGCAATACAACCATTAGGAACTCAGCTCTAAGTTTAATTCGCAATGCGAACATATACTCGCATTGCGAATTGATCTTAGAGCTAAGTTCCTAATGGTTGTATTGCTAGAATATAACAAAGATGACGAATATCACAAATTCACGAATATAGCGCTATATTCTCAATCTTCGTTATATTCTAGCAACAACCATTAGCAACTGGGCTCTAAGTTGATTTCGCAATGTGAGTATATGTTCGCATTGCGAATTCAACTTAAAGCTGGGTTCCTATGGTTGTATTGCTAGAATATAACGAATATCGCAATGCGAATAATTCAGGTTATATTAATCGCATTGCGATTACAACTTAGTCAAATTTGTAAGATCGTGATTCTCACATCTGACAGTACATTTTAGCATGGAGGCGTTCCCATTGGGATGGGGACGCTCCATGCACACGGGAAGTCTGCAGAAGCGGCAACGGGCATTAAATGGAGCGGGCAGGGAGCCAGGAATCCTCCGGACAGGTAAGAACAGCTTTTGAGAAGTGGTAAGACAACCAGAGAGAAACAAGGATTAACTAAAAAAAAAAAAAACGAATATTCGAAATTGCGAATATATAGCGCTATATTCGCGAATTATCGAAGTTGCGATATTCACAATAAAATTTTGCTATTCGAATATTCGCTCTCAACACTAAGTTTTTTCCCTCCATAGCCAATATCTTCATGGCATGGTGGGAGAGATACTTTCTTCTCATTGATTCACACCCTTTTTTTCAGGATATTCAGTGGTATGGATGCTACTTCGGCGACCTGCTATTCGTTTGGTCGGGTGTGGCGGACATACCATCGTTTTCCCTGTACCTCAATCAGTGCATTGAGTCTGTCATTTAGCTTACATCATGAATCGTCGTCTGTTAATTTCTTGGATTTGTGTCTGAAGGGTGATATAGCAGGATCTAGAGTCTGTACATCCACCTTCAGGAAATACCATGCTCCTGGCTACTTCTTGCCACCCCCCACGTGTAATCCGAAATATACCCAAAGGGAAAATGATAAGAGCCAGACATAATTGCTCCAGTACAAAAGCTTTTCTACAGGAGGCAGATGATATTGATAGTAGACTGAATAAGAGATTGTATGCTACACAAATAACGCAGGGAGCCAAAAATTGGGCATTATCCTTGGACAGGAAAACTCTCGTTTTCCCCACAAAACAAAATCCACATAAAAGGAAGGAGGGTGTGAACATGTCCAAGAAAAATGCACTGACCTTCATCACCAAATACAGTGAGGATTATAGGGAAATCTGTAAGATAGTGAAACAACATCTCCCGGTATTAGGCTACGATAAAGAATGGACTGGATTGGTGACAGGAGGTATTAGATGTGTGGCTCCCAAAACTCCCACCTTGAAGCAGATGATCAGTCCCAGCATGTTCCAGGACCGTCCCAATACTAAACCCATGTGGCTTACATGTAAAGGTAGTTTTAAATGTGGTCATGCGAGATGTATCTGCTGTGACCACATGAGTGTGAACAAGAGAGACCTTTGAATCTATGGCCAATGGCAAATGCTATAAGGTTAAATCTTACATAAATTGCAACACAAAATTTGCCATTTATGTAATTACATGCACAATTTGCTCATTACAATATGTGGGCTGCACAACTAATCAGATAAAAACTCGAGTGCGCAAACATATTTCGGATGTGCCGCACTACAAGACCCGTAATGTCTCTGCAGCCAGTTTACATTTTGCAACAGTCCATGAGCGTAATACGGCAGCAATAATAGTCCAAGGAGTGGAAAGTGTAATTCCACCTCCAAGAGGTAGAGATCACAGAAGAAAGCTTCTCAGCAGAGAAGCTTTCATGATGTTTGAACTAGGAACCTGCTTTCCCACTGGTTTAAATAAACACGATCTGATCCTGCAATATCACTGACAAATTGTTTGCAGCAAGTTTTTATAATGACAGATATGTACTAACTTTCGTACATTGGAGATCACGTGATGTTGCAATCCCTAGGGATTGGTGTAATAGGGGTATATAGGAAGTAGTATGATTTTGTAATGTTTATCATGAGTAAGGGTACTTTCACACTAGCGTTTTGGATTCCGTTTGTGAGATCCGTTTCAGGGCTCTTACAAACGGTCCAAAACGGATCAGTTAAGCCCCAATGCATTCTGAATGGATAAGGATCCGTTCAGAATGCATCAGTTCGGCTCCGTTCCGCCTCTATTCCGTTTTGGAGGCGGACACCAAAACGCAGCATGCAGCATTTTGGTGTCCGTCTGAAGAGGCGGAGCCTAACGGATCAGTTTTTTTTTACAATGTAAGTCAATGGGGACGGATCCGTTGTCAGTGACACAATATGGTGCATTTGAAAACGGATCCGTTCCCCATTGACTTTCAATGTAATTCAAAACGGATCCGTTTTGGACTTTGTCATTTTTCTTTAAAGCTAATGCAAACGGATCCGTTCTGAACGGATACAAACGTTTGCATTAGAGGTGCGGATCCGCCTGTGCAAATAAACAGACGGATCCGCACTAACGTAAAAACAAAGGTGCAATGGCACACTGCAGCTAGAGCTCCGTCCTGCCACTATGCTGGATGTTAGATGAGGCATTAGTTTATATTTTGGCCAAAGTATGTAAGCCACCCACCACTTCACGGTTGCCTCTCGAGTGGTCCCTAACATTAATTCTTACCTTTTATGGGCCAGACGGGGTTACAAGCAGAGTGTATCTGGCATGCATGCTGCACCTGCACTCCCTGGGTTTTGTGTGGCTGATATGGCCCATAAAAGGTAAGAATTAATGTTAGGGACCACTCGAGAGGCAACCGTGAAGTGGTGGGTGGCTTACATAATTTGGCCAAAATATAAACTAATGCCTCATCTAACATCCAGCATAGTGGCAGGACGGAGCTCTAGCTGCAGTGTGCCATTGCACCTTTGTTTTTACGTTTGTATGTGTATTTCACCATAGCAACGTGCACCTGCGTATTGGGTTGTGCTGACTGCAATCTCCATTTGGATCCGCACCAACGCTAGTGTGAAAGTACCCTAAGGACCGGTATAGAGTGGTCTTAAATACGTAGGCCGTTTACCTTGCGTTTGTTTGGATTTTTATACTGCATGAAATAAAGGATTACCTGTTATATGGAGCTGGATCTTGCACCTTTTTCTTCAGTTTATCTATAGAAACATAGAATGTGTCGGCAGATAAGAACCATTTGGCCCATCTATGGCCGTGTCCAGGCTGTATCAGTGCTCCTAACAAGTGAAGCAGGGGAGAGTTGCCTTTTCTTAAAGAATTATCAAATGGATATAAAGGAAAACTGGCTCTGACTAGTCTTACACTAGCCCTTTTAGATCCGGCAGGCTGTTCCAGCCGGGCACAGCCTGCTGGATCTCTGTGGATTTAGGCATTGCCGGAAGCTACTGCATTGCCATCCAGCCCCATTAACTATAATGGGGACCAGCGAAGATCTGGCTGCAACCCGCACAGAGTTTTTTGTCTAGCCGAGTCTTGGCATGTCAGGTAGTAGCCAGATCTACACTGGTCCCCATTATAGTTAAATGGGCCGGCAGATATCAAGTAACATCTGGCAGTGCCGGATCCAGACATCTCCAGCAGGCTGCTCCCTGCCAGAACAGCCTGCCAGAGATGTCTAATGCTAGTGTGAAACTAGTTTAGATGCCCATAGCCACCAATGAGATTTCCCTTCATTTTCCAAAGGAGCTGTGAAAATGAAAGGTGGAATCTGATTGGTTGCTGTGGGCAACAAGACAGTTTTCCTTTACACCAGTTATCATTAATCTCCCCTAATGAGAAAATATTAAAAACGACATGATTACCTGTCCACACAGTGAGCAGCGGTCAGCACGCGGTTAGCAAGGATCAGGGAGCCTCCACAGGTGTGGTACCAGCTGCTGCCAGACTGATACTGAAGAGAAACCTGGAGAAAGCCAAAAATAGGAAAATTAAATGGAAATAGGTGGAGAAAATTGAAATAGCATTTTTTTTTAAATGTTTGTGATTTAGTAACCTATTTTTGACATTCACCAAGTGGCCTTGAAAAAAAAAAAACAAAAAAAAAAAAACACAATTACCACACATTCATAAACTCCTGCCATTTGGACATTTTGCGCCTCTTGTTTTTTTTTTATGGGGAAAGCGGCTGATTACTGGGCCTGAACTCAGAAGGGGCCTGCCAGGAAGGAGGACTAAAAGATTTTAGTGCCAATGCCCCCTCAACAGTATTATACAATTATATATAGTGACAGCTATGGGGCCCGCTCAGTTCTAGTTATATAATACATAAAAGACTGCTATACACTAATGATTGTAAAGAAACAATACTAAGAAAGTAACAAACAAAAGACTTAGAGGACCTTTCACCACTTCTCACATGCCTGTCTTATTAGCTACATGTGTTCCCCATATAATAATGATTCTGGAGCATCTATTCTTATGTCTGTATGTTGTGCTATTCCTCTATTATTTCAACCAGAAGTTATGAACAAATTGCTAGCAGTCTGCAGAAAGAATACAGAGGGGTGATAACCAGTTGGAGGTGTGTACACACCCCAACTGGTTACCACCCCTCTGTACCCTTACTGCAGACTGCTAGCAATTCATTTATAACTTCTAGTATAAATAATAAAGGAATGGTATAACATAGAGTCATAAGAGTAGATGATCCAGAATTGTTATTACATGGGGAATGCATGGAGCTATTAAAACAGGCATGTCAGGAGTGGTGAAAGGTCCTCTTTAAAGACTTTACCATATTTTTCACCCTATAAGACGTACTTTTTTCTCCCCAAAGTGGGGGAAAATGTCAGTGCATTTTATAGAGCAAATACTAATGAGCGCTTCCATTAGTACAGGAGCTCTTCCTAGTCTTCTGCAGGTCTCTGCACGTTGTGCTGTCACCTGCACACAGTGTAAAGACATCGGCATGCCCTCTGACCTCACGCTGTGTGACGTCAGGTCCCAGGACAGCGTGGCAGGAAGACCAGGAAGAGCGCTGGATGTTAGGAGTGGCGGCATCCATTGCAGGAGAAGTAAATTTTTTTTTGTCTGCTCTGATTAACATGGTGGTCTTACCTGAGGTCTAAATGGGGCTCTTATTCACACTAGGGCTCTGATCTGAGGTTTGATTGGGAATCATTCACATTGGGGGGGGGGGGGGGTTGAGTCTGATCTGAGGTATGAATGGGGGTTTTATTTACATTGGGGCTCTGATCTGAGGTCTGGTTGGGGGTTATTAACATTGAGGGTTTGATCAAAGGTCTGAATTGGGGGTCTTATGAACATTGGGGATCTGATCTGAGGTCTGATTGGGGGTCTTATGAACATTGGGGATCTGATCTGAGGTCTGATTGGGGGTCTGATCTGAGGTCAGATTAACATTGGGGGTTTAATTAGGGTTCTGATCTGAGGTCTAATGAAAAAATATGTTTTCTTATTTTTCTCCTCTAAAACCTAGGTCTGTCTTGTGGGCAGGTGCATCTAATAGGGCAAAAAAGATGGTATATTAAATACAGCTAAAACTAATAAGTATAACTATTTATTTTTTAATGACAAAAATGTATTTTGTATATTTTACACACAAAAAGATTACCTACACTAATTATATCTTAAACTATTAACTTTTTTCAATGTTTCTTTTTAATATTTTTATAATATATATATATATATAAAATGTGGGATTAGGAAGGGGTTAATGTAATGACAGCAGGAACAGTTTACACTGTGGTGAGGTAACTATATAACTCAGCAGGGTCCCTCTCACTCTAAGCAATAAAATGAATACAGCAGAGAAAGGGACCTTGCTGAGTTTTATAGCCTTCTTTTGGTTATATTTTTTCCACTTTAGACTGTCCCTGAGATAAAAAGCCTGGGAACCACTTTCATTGGTTCTTTAGAACTTTACTGAGGCTAAAGCTGTGTATTAACAGTGCGGCCACACAGATCTGCAGCGCTAGGTGGCGCCAATAGATTGTACTATAACCTATCACTTACATACTGTATATGTCAGGTTACAGTTAATAGCCTACGGTCACAATGTATATATTCATGCAGCGGTTTGTAAGGGGTTAATCTCACGCTTGTCTTTGATACAATTTTTTGACACTTGCAATTAAAAATGATACAAATTAATTTATGTCAACCAAAAAGTTCCTTTAAAAAAAGAAGAGCTACCTATATGTAGAGAGCGGTGTCGGGTTCTTGCTTCTTGTCAGTGTAGATCAGGGTTCTGGCTGGATGGAGGGAATCTCATGCATCCAAACAAGGCCCTGCTCTGTAATAATGAGGGACAAGAACCCCAAAACAGTTGTTTACAGAAGAAGAGGAGTCTCTTTAGCTGACATGAGATAATTTAAATATTTTTTTTCCATGGAGCATTGGCTCAAAATAAATCTCCATATACTAGCTATATCTCTAGAATAAGAAACAGTAATCCCCTCCCCTTGAGCAATTATATATTAATATTCAGTATGTTTATTAGGCGATCACCCCTATCTCCTTCCATCTCCTCCTCAATATTCAGTTTTTGGCTGTATCCTCAGAGTCTCACCATTCAATCCTGCAGGTTTAGCACGCCGCTAATACAACCTGCAGGATTGAATGGTGAGAATCTGAGGATTTTAGTTATAAAAGCTGGACTTCAAATAAGGACTGTTAAATATGAACACTGGACAATCAATTATTATTATCATTAACTAACAAATGGTGTTATTGGATTGATTTTAGAGGGACATTGAGACTACTATTAATTATCATCACTATTAACTAAAAACGGTGGCATTGGATCAATTAAGGAGGCACTGGATATATATTGCGTTTTTGCACAGTTGGATTTGTTCATTTGCACATGCACGCTATTTGCACAACTATTGCTGGACTGCACAATTGTGGATGTAGTTTTCGTTTAGTGTCATTTTAGGAGAATATTTCACTATTAATAGTATTGTTCATAACAGACAGACTATTGGAGGAGTTATATCTATAGGTCCTGTGAATATCTAGTGGAGAACATGTTGGATTGATGGTCAATAGAGAACTGGAGACAAATCCCTAGTTTATTTCTGCTGGAGACTAATGTGTATATAATTTGGTTTTAATAATAAATACTTTCGATATTGTCATTTTATCAATTCACTATTTTTCTCAATATCCTTGGAGTGCCCAGTATATTGTTATATTTTAAGGATAACCCTGACAGTGGATTCATCTGGAAATCCTCCTCACCAGCTATAGCTACATTTTTCTTTGTGAACAGAAAGAAATGATTCTATTCAGCCATGTATTGAATACTGTGGTCTGAATAAGATCACAGTGAAGAACAAATATCCTGTGCCAGGACATTTGAGATTGGATCTCCAAGGGGCTTATACCTTGATGCCTATCTGTGAAAGTGATGAATAGAAAACCAATTTTAAAACCTATGATAACCACTACCAGTACGTTGCGATGCCCTTTGGCCTCTGCAATGCTCCTGCAGTTTTCCAAGAATTTGTTCACAATTTCTTCTGTGACCTACTGTATGTCTGTGTTGTGGTATATCTCTGGACGATATCCTGGTCTTCTCTTCTGATCTGATATATTATTTGCTCTGACAATGTAAATCAAAGCAGAAAAAAATAAGCCATGAGGAGGAAAGAACTGCCTGTAGAGCTCTGGGATAGAGTTTTGAAAGTTCCCAAGAGCACAGTGGCCACCATAATCCTTAAAGGGAACCTGTCACTAGGAAATTCACTGATAAACCAGGCATGCTGCCTTGTAGAGCTCATTCTGCTGAATATAATACCTCTCACTTGGTGACCTGTTGCTTTATTGTGGAGAAAAAGTACTTTTAATCCATATGCTAATGAGCTGATTGGAGTCCAGCAGTTGATATGAGTCCAGTGTTTTTTCTATTCAGAGCTGTAGCCCCTCCCCTATTCACTTCTTCAGATGTAAAAGGGGTGTGGTTTATTACATCATTCATTGGGGAGTGGCTATAGCTCTGAATAGAAAAAATGCTGGACTCATATCAACTACTGGACTCAAATCAGCTCATTAGCATATGGATTAAAAGTACTATTTCTTCACAATAAAGCAACAGATCACCAAGTGAAAGGTATAATTATATTCAGCAGGGTGAGCCCTACAAGGCAGCATGCCCGATTTATCAGTGAATTTCCTGGTGACAGGTTCCCTTTAAATGAAAGAAGTTTGGAAGAGCCAAGACTCCTTCTAGAGCTTACCGCCCCACCAAACTAAGTAACTGGGGGAGAAGCTCCTTTGTAAGATAGGTGACCAAGAACCCAATCATCACTCTTGCAGAGCTCCAAAGATCCTCAGTGCAGATGGGAGAAACTTCCAGAAGGTAAAGCATCACTGCAGCATTTCACCAATCTGAGCGTAATGGCAGAATGACCTAAGAAGCCTGGAGTTTGCAAAAAAACACCTAAAGGACTCAGACTGTATGATACAAGATTTTCTGGTCTAATTAAAACCAAGATTAAACTTTTGGGCCTCAGTTCTAAGCATCATGTCTGCAGGAATCCAGGGACCACTTATCACCTGCCCATTACCAACACTACAGTGAATCATTGTGGTGACAGTATCATGCTGTTGGAGTTTAGGGAAAGCTAAATGGAGCCAAGTGCAGAGATTGTATGCTCAGGACCTCAGACTGGGCTGAACGTCATCTTCCAGCAAGACAATGACCCTAAGCACACAGCCCAGCCACACTGGCGTAACTATTGGGGTCGCAGTTGCGACCGGGCCCCTAAGCCAGGTCAGGGAGAGTGGCAGCAGGAGAGGTCAGTTACCTCTGATCTGAGGTCTGATATGGAGGGTCTGGAGAGGTCTCACTGGGGGTCTTTAGTGGTCAATGGGGGGGTCTGAAGGTCTGACTGGGGGAGTCTGGTGATCTGACTGGGGGTCTGGAGTGTTCTAATGGGGGTCAGATATGGGTGTCTGGAGGTCTAATGGGGTCAGATATGGGGGTTTGGTGGTCTTGTTGGAGTCTGGAGGTCTAATGGGGGTCCAGAGGTCTGACTTGGGGTCTGGAGGTCTAATGGAGGTGTTATCTGAGGTCTGATATTGAGTCGGGGTCTTACATGGAAGTCTAATGGGGGTCTGATCTGAGGTCTAAAACCGGGGTCTTATATGGGGTCTGACAGAGGTCTAAAGGGGGTTTGGTCTGAGATGGGGGGATGGGGAGGGAATCTAATTTAGGGTTTTATCTGGAGGTCTGATCTGAACGGAAGGGGGGGGATTTTTTTGTACTAGCGCACAATATAAAGGGGTGTTTTTGTACTGACGCACTGTGTGGTACCAGTATTTTCAGAAGCACTGTTTCTGCAGGAAGGTATTGGGGAGCACAGTGGGCAAAGTATTGTTGGTGGCAGGATGGGGTATTGAGAAGGTGGAAGGATGATAAAAGTAGGAAAGTAAGATGTCCGTTTATTAAACTCTGCAGAGATGAGGCGCGGCTGAAAGAAGTCACCAAGGCGGTCTGGTCTGACAGGAGAAGAGGAAAGAGAATGTCTACATCAGAGAAGAAAAGTCACTGGATGTAAGAGGTATGTGGCGCTGTATGACCCTGTATGTTCTGTAGCGCTGTATGTAATGTTTTCCAAGTATGTCTTTAGTATAGCTACCTGCTCATAACTGTAAATGCTACGGCGAGCAGGTGAACAGAACAGAGAAAGCAGCTCTCATATGAGCTCTGCCCTCTCCAAACAGCTGATCATCGGGGGTGCCGGAGGACCCCGGCTGATCTGATATTGATGACTTATCCTCAGGATAGGTCATCAGTAGTAAAAAGAGGACAACCCCTTTAACAGTAGGACTGGAGGGAAGGGGTTAGGTTGAGAATTTGGCATGGGGGGGTGGGGGGTTGCATTTCAATATTTGCCTTGGGCAGCGGAAAAGCTATGTGCACCAGCTCTGAGTGAAGGGGGGGGGGGGGCAAGCTGAACTCTTGCACCAGGGCCCATGAGCCTTTAGCTACGCTCCTGCACAGCCCTGGCTTGAACCAAATCAAACGTCTCTGGACACCTGAAAATGGCTGTCTGCCAATGGTCCCCATCCAACCTGACAGAGCTTGAGAGGGTTTGCAGAGTAAAAAATCTTGTGGCCTCATAAGACTGGAGGCTGAAATCACTGGCAAAGGTGCTGAGTAAAAGGTCTAAATATTTCTGTCAAGGCAATATTTTATATAGTATATATATATATATATATATATATATATATTTTATTTTATTTTTTCTTTTTCAAATAAATTAGCAAAGATTTTGAACATTTACTTTGAGATTTTTGAGAAAAACTCAGAGAGCTGAAACATCACATTTGGTGCAATAACGGATCATTCACTGGAGTGCTGCCTGTGTGAAGGAAGCCTTGAATGGCTTTTTTTCCTTGCTCTAATAGAACAAAGTTTTGATTGGCGACTACAGAATATTTACAATGTCTATTAGTCTCTTTGGCAGTAAGAGTCCCTACCTTTTTGCTTACAAAGGAAATTAATGCTGCTATTGATTCTTTGCCGTTTCCCCTATAGATTTTACTCTATTCGCCTGCCCGTTTTGATTGGCTGCTATGCGCAAGGTCACCAGGAAGTCAGTATGTGAATAATTTTTCAGTTAATACTAATGAAAATGCAAAATTAGCAGCAATTAAGCCACGATTAGCTCATCAGATAACAGAAATAAGCCTCCAAAAGATGTAATATGGATATGGAAAACCGTGATTCTTCTTTCTCTAATCACTGTGGTGAATATTGGTTAACAGTATAGTTTTATATATAAAGCATGTCATATTCTTCAGTACATAAAAATTAACACTGACCTGCCAGGGCCAGGCGCCCTTTCCTGCGTTAGTTCCTCCTACTACACGTCCATTTTCATTGTCAATGTCTTCAAAATAGCGGATGTCATCATCATGACATTGTCCTATGGCCAGAATTATAGATATGAAAATTGGAAAACATTTTTTAAGCTTTTCTTAAATTTAAGGGCATGTTGCATATCTTCTAGGTTTGTGGATCAACAGTAATTATCTAATAGGGGTTTTGTATTTGAAGAGAGTTCAGATGCAAACAATATAGCCACATATAATTGACAATGTTACTTATATTAGGAAGAACCTACATTTAAAATTACATTGTCAATTTATATAAGTGAAAATGATCAGTGTAAATTAGTTTGAATACTTTTTGGAAACTTATGATATCCATACATACACATTAGATGGAGAGCTCCGCCCCATCAACATGGCAGGGTGCATCGGCTATAATGTGCATGTGCAAATGTGTGAATGACTGGTAATGATCAGTACATTGTCATACACATAAAAAATCCAACATGGCATGGCAAAATATGGAAGAACTTACCGCAAATGACAAGAGCAGTAAGCACGAGAAGCCTGAGCATTGTGAGATGATTCCTGAGAACTCTCCAGTGCAAACCCAGCAGTGGCGTCTCTTTATATACCACTGCGAAATGCTGACAGTGGGAATATTGCCAGGTGTTGTAGGTATTATTTAGGTCGAGTTTTCCACAAGGACAAGCAGCTTATGTAAATATGCTGTTATAAGTATAGTTTCTAGTTTCCAAAGCATGCCATATACATTTACTAACATTGACTCTAAATTAGTCACACTGCGTGGGATTGACTTACTGACCCTGTTCCAGCCATAGAAAGAGGACTGGAGGATGATATACAGGATTTGTACAATCTTACCTTAGCTCTAATGAAACAAATTCACAATTCAATACAATATCACAACATGCTAGATATCTTGTAACACAATATTGAAAAATCAGGTTTGAAAAGCTGGACATCTCGTGACACACATATTAGAACATGAGGAAAAGGTACGGAATGACACATCTATATTCTCCTTAGCAGAAAAAGACTGACACTGTATCCTTCAATTTATTGTTAGATATGCATCCAACATATGACGCCTTTTGGATCTAACACAACCCTTTTTCAAACATGCATACTCCCTACATCAGTAAAAACACTATGACAATCAACATAAAGCTGAAACGCGTCACATATTGTATGCAGATCTTACAATAAATTGAAACAGTATTGCTTGATTTAGTGAGTGCTGGTATTTTTATACTACTGTTACATGGGATGCCTTCCCTAAACGTGAAATTATTGTAACCAGAGTGCCGACTGAATGTCTCTACAACATCTGTATTCTGTAGAACATCCTCTGTTCCTTGCATTGCATCATCCCACTTTCTTCCCTACATGATTTGGCTCAAGCTGCTTCAGATTGTACTGTGTATGTTACAAACTGGCGTATGTGCAGTCCAAACGCAGGCAGAAGGAAAAATGCCTTTTTTTTTCTGGGTAATTGGCAACCCTGAACGATTGATAGGTTTGTCAAGGACACTAAAAGAAATTGTGCATCCTGTATATGGTATACTCATTTTCTCATTGAAGTTTACAGTACTTCATTCAAAGGTTCTTGCAATTGTTGGTGTAATATGAGGGAGAGTGACTTCACCCTTTGTACTGTACATAGTAGCTTAATAATAATAGCACAATATGCATAATGAAAAAAATGCGTAAAGTGCAACTGTCACTTCGGTTTAAAGAGTCTTCCATCAAAGCTGTTACTTAGCATAACTGAGGAGAGTATGTCTTTAGTCTTTAGCGCTTTACTGAGCACTGAAGATGCCTCTGTGTAACAAGTCAGATATGCAGGGTGATGGGCAGTGATAGTTAGTGCACATTTGACGTACTGACAAGAGGCAGCTGGAAGCCTCTACACGTAACACACAGGAGTGTCCTGCAGACTGAAGACAAATTCTTGTGTAAGCCGTGTACCGGGGTGGGCTCCCCAGGATACAGCGAAGTCATGAACGAGGAAAGCAACTCCAACACCAGCTTTTGCCAAAACAGAATTTTACTAAAACGTGGTAATGAACACAACCACAAATGCTGGAAAAATAAAATAAATTTACATACACCGAGCCTCAAGGCTAAGACCCTTGTTGCTGCACAGCACGGCGCCCTCCGATGGATGCAGGAGGAAAATGCTGTAATTTACCTACTGGCGGGCACAACTAATCTGTCACGCCTTACCTGTTATTCCCCTAAAAGAACAAGAATCACTGTATGGGTGTGCGGTACGGGCTAGCCTGTGGTGCAGCACAACAGCTTACAATCTTACACAGATCCACAGTATTCCCCCTCCCATAACTGGTTCTGTAGCACGTGCTTAAGTATTCCTCCTGAGCAAAACGCCAGCCTGGTTTGAGTTTGTGGGAAGTTTTTCAGCTCTCCAACGTGCAATGTGACTTTAAGTTAGGGAGTCCTTGTAGTGAACAGTAGTAACACTTGTAGCCTGACACAGAGATCCTAACTAACTAACTACAGGCCTCGTCTCAGTCTCTAGGCGCCAACACTGTAATGAGGTGCAAGCACGATCTTACTGACCCGGGTCTGCTTTGCATCCACTGGTGACTTTGAACGGAACAAATGTTTTTCCAAGCATGTGGTACTGCAGTGTATGTAGCTTTGCTCCTCTGCTCTCATCAGCGTTCCTGGCAGCGATCTTTCTTCCTGTGTACAGGATCAGGGTCTTAGACACGATTATCTTCACTGAGTTGCAGTTCTGGTCACTAAAGGCTGCTCTCACACTTGGATGCTGTCAGCTTTGCTCACACAGCTCCTCAGTCTCTGCTCCTTAAGATAGTTGCAGATGTCAATGGTACAACCTGACCATTAAACCAGTCACCACACTACACCACACCACACACCACACCAGTCACTACACTATAGAGCTGCATGGCCACTTAAAAAACAACAACCAAACAAACAAAAAAAATTAGACTTCTGCTGTATAGGAATACTTACTAGTGTAGTGGAGTGTAGTGATTAAAGCTCTTGGCTGTGATGTAGAAGCTGTGTGTTCAAATCCTGCTAGAAACATTTCAGAAATAGAGATTAAATTTATATATTTTTTAATAACTAAAAAATGAATGGCAGAAAATAAATGTGTATTTACAAAAAAAATGTAAAATTATATATATATATATATATATATATATATATATATAGATAGATAAATAAAGATAGATAAAATCATACATATATGAATGCATAATATGTGGGAAACTACTACTGAATCAGGAGGCCCATGATATCTGGACAAGGAAGTCTAGTTGATAATATCAGCAAATTGCTGGATTTTCATATTAAACCTATGGTTGAAATTTTGCCCTCACATACCGTATTAGGGACACGTCAGATTTATTACAAAAATTATAAGGGATTTGTTTGGAGGAAGACACCTTACTGGTAACTTGTGATGTAGAGTCCCTGTATACTAGTATCAAACACTCTGATGGGCTTCAGGCGGTGGAATTTTTTCTCACAGTCAATAATGTGACGAAAGAGCTAGCATCTTCTCTATTACAGTTCGTTCTTACGAAGAATCTTTTTACTTTCAATGGGTCCTTTTTCCTATAGCTCCAGGGAACCGCAATGGGGGCGGCTTGTGCGCCCTCATATGCGAATCTTTTCCTGGGGCTGTGGGAAAGTGACCTATTCCTGTCAGACAGACATGACATCATGGACCGCGCCATTTTTTGGGTGCGATACATTGATGACATCTTTATGATCTGGCAGGGCACAGAACAACAATTGCAACATTTTTTGTGGATTCTTAACAACAATGCCCGGAATATCAAGCTTTCCTATACATATCACAGGGATGAAATTGATTTTTTGGATGTGTCTGTGATTAGAGCCATAGGAGGCCATATACAAACCAATGTTTACCGGAAAGATACTGCCATGAATGCATACTTACATTCATCTTCTTTGTACCCTAGAAACACCATAAATGCCATACCTATTGGTAAATTTTTATGCATACGTAGAATTTGCTCAGACGATACAAGTTTTGAGAAACAGGCTACCAACTTGAAAGATCGTTTTTTGAGAAGAGGCTATAGCCATCGGTCCATTGAGAAAGCATATCTGTGAGCCAAGGCGCTGAAACAACAAGACTTGCTACAGTCAAAGAAAGATAGTACTGGATAAAATCAGGTATGTGACTACTTACCATTCAGGTTGGGAAGAAATGAGAAGGTCTGTGGCTAAACATTGGTCTGTTTTGTTAACTGACCCAATCCTGGAGAAATTTTTACCCTTACGGCCGCTTATTACGGCCTGGAGAGCAAATGCTTTACGTGACACTTTGGTGAGAAGCTATCTTGAACCAATGTCTCCCCAAATTTTTCCTGGAATGGGCAGACCACAATGGGGTTTTAAACCCTGTGGTAGATGCGTAGCATGCCCCAACATGGAGCGGGCACATGATTTTGTGGATTCTCGGGGAATAAAAACCCTTAAAATCAAACATCACCTTACCTGCTCCAGTTCTAGGGTTATTTATTATGCTTCCTGTCCGTGCCCCAAAATATATGTGGGTTTAACCACCCGGGAATTGAAGATTCGGGTACGAGAACAAGTAAAGGACATTATTGCTGCAAAGGACACTGAGAGGAGTCCGAAAGCTGATCGCCAAACACTTCAAGGAATTTCATGCATGCAATCCAAGACTCTTGAAGGCAATTGATTGAATTAGGATCAACATACGAGCTGGTAACCTATTAAAAAAAATTGTCCCAAAAAGAAAGTCACTGGATTTAGACTCTTGGGACTTTACGTCCCGATGGCCTTAATGAGAAATCTGGGTTTTTAATCGTTCCTCTGATCACCAGGGCCATGACTGTGGATCTTTTATAAGGTTTTATTGATGTTTTACTTACCTTTTGCTTTTTTTCCCCATTTTTTATAGGATGCTGTTTACATATAGGGCAAGTCTTGAACTGATTTGCCCCCATCATGGTTTCTCCCTTCTATGGATTTGGTATGCATTACATGGACGTGATTCACTTGGATGCTTCTTTTGGTTCATATTTTTTATGCCCAGTGCTTTCAGGCAGCAAGATTATTATATATACACAATAAAATAATTTTTTATTTATTTTTGTCACTTTAGGTCACTTACACTCCATTTTCTCACTTTGTGTTTTTCACAAGCCACACCCATTCTCACCTCACTTCATCAATATATGTTCTATTACTTTTATACACTTATATTAGTTTTTTATAATATGATGTCTAATGTATTTTAATAGGATATATTATGATGCTGATCACCGCTTTAGTTACATACATGAGATATTATGGTTGATCCGATATTTTCTAGTCTGGGAGCAATTGGCAAATTCAGTGGCCTTCGCAATATTTGGATATGCAACACATCTCCATGGGGAACATCCCCACTTTGATCTTTTAATCCCAAAGGGTACTTCCGGTCCCTGTGGGGAATAGTAAGATTTAACAAGACAATCCCTCAAATTTCATGACATCCTAGCCACCAACGCTGGGTGGGGGTTCAGGAATTTCACCAATGTGAGATCACTTCTTAAAATAGTCCAGAATCTCTCCATCAGATTACGCATATTTTGCCTTTGTGAATGGTAGTTGGTAATATATCTTACCATATCCGAGTCTTTTTTAGGATTGGTGGATCAGGCGTTCGCGTGTTGTATTCTTAGCTCTATTATAGGTAGTGATTGACGAAAATCGGCCAGGACGGTTTGCGATCAAATGCTCGCAAACCACGCGTTCGAAGTGGGCCCTATTGACTTTAATGGCAGGTGAACCTTAAAACCTTTGGGTCATAATTGCTTCAATACCAAATTTTTGATTTGATTTCGATACCATAAAAAAGTATTGCGATACTCAATACCATTCGATACCATGGGAAAAAAATAAAACGCCAAAAAAAGCTGCGTGCATTCCGCATTTTTTGGAACGTCCGGCCCTTAATCGAACAGTCCTATCCTAGATTTTGGGGGGACAAGGTGACAAAAAAAAAGGCGAATCGCGCAGTTTTTGTTTTCTTTTTTTTCTTTCACGGCTTTTCACAGAGTTATTTTTTTATATTTAATAGTTTGGACTTTTCCGACGTGGCGATATGTAATATTTTATTTATTTATTGTTTTTATATTTTGTATGTAAAATTGGGAAAGGGGTGATTTATGCTTAATATTTTGGTGTATTTTTTTTTACTTTTTTTTTTTTACTGTTTATTTCATAATTATTTCCCCCCTTAGAGGTAGAACCTGGGATCTTTTAATCCCTTGTCCTATTCACCCTAATAGAGCTCTACTAGGGTGAATTGGACTTCACACTCTCCCTGCTGCCCTGTGCATAGTGCACACAGCAGCAGGGAGCTGACCATGGCAGCCAGGGCTTCAGTAGCGTCCTGGCTGCCATGGTAACTGATCAGAGCCCCAGGATTACACACCTGGGGCTCCGATCACTGCCAATGCACCACCAGTGAGGAGGGGACCCTGTGGCCACTGCCACCAATGAGGGGACCCTGTGGCCACTGCCACCAATGAGGAGGGGAGAGGACCCTGTGGCCACTGCCACCAATGTTTTTAAAACTATGGAGGAGGGGGGACGCACTTCAACACCAATGAGAACTAATGTTTAATATACAAGTAATATGTAGTCTTTATCTACATAATTTCATTCTTCTTGGATCGGACCCTGAGAAATGTCAGGTCATTCTAGGGGTCAATATCCCGCACTGAACAACTGGCCCTTGTCACTAACTGATGCATTAGGACTGTATATTGTACGGTGGTGGCATTATCCATGGTGCTCTTTATGCGAATTCCTTCCGAGCTGACAATAATAATCCCCTGTACGCCCTTCTGGCTCTGGATCCTCTCAGTAAGGCTGTCACTAGAATACACCGCACATGCGCACAGACCAGCGACCAAACCACCAGTAGTTCCGCCCTGACTGTGATTCGAGGGCAGCCGGGCGCTATGGCAGACGTCAAAGAAACTTAATAATGCCACCACCGTACAATATGCAGGCCTAATGCATCAGTTAGTGACAAGGGCCAGATGTTCAGTGTAGGATATTGACCCCCAGAATGACCTGACATTCCAAGTTTAATATACAAATATAGCCAGCGGGAGAAACACATTGCTGGCACCCGACCTCTGACAGGGCACTACGATCCGCGGCAATTAACCCCTCAAGTGTGGCACCTGAGGGGTTAATTGCCGCAGATCGCAGCACCCTGTCACAGGCGCGGTGGTGGCAATGTGTTTCTCCTGCCGGCTGTATTTGTATATTAAAGTTAGTTCTCATTGGTGGCGCCCCTCACTTCTGGCAGCGGCAGCAGCGGCACAGGGAAAGAGAGAGACTGCTTCCCTCTCCCCGCACTGCTGAGAGAATATGGCCGCGCTGATAGCAGCGTACTCCATGTTCTCTGATACTAGACTGCGCAATAGCGAAGTCTAGTATCGAAAAAACGCAAATCCTGGTATCGAACTCGATACCAGACAAAAGTATTGGTTGGGTATCGAAAGTTAGATACCCGAAACAACCCTAATTTGCATCCACCAAATACTTACAAGAAGTGCACAAATAGTCCCACAACATAGACAGTGACATACCAGAGGGGGATCATTGGCAAAAATTCCCACTAGAAATATGTATTTTAATCAGGGGCCATTTTTATGCGTCTTAATGGGAAACTCTCAAAAATGTGCCCTGCTGGAGCCTAGAAAAATGTTGTCTTAGGCCACGGGAGTACAGGCCCCAAAAATTAGGCATTCACCTGACAGAAAAGAACTTGTGATGATGTGGCTGGAGGTACATTAGGCGGTCACTGGCTAAAATTTTTACTGTAGGCCACTGGAGTACAGGCCCCAAAAATTAGGCATTCACCTAACAGAAAAGAACTTGTGATGATGTGGCTGGAGGTACATTAGGCGGTCACTGGCTAAAAATTGTACTTTGGCCAATACAGGCCCCAAAAATTAGGCATTCACCTGACAGAAAAGAACTTGTGATGATGTGGCTGGAGGTACATTAGGCGGTCACCGGCTAAAAAAAGTTCTGTAGGCAAGTACAGGCCCCAAAAATTAGGCATTCACCTGACAGAAAAGAACTTGCGATGATGTGGCTGGAGGTACATTAGGAGATCACTGCATAAAAATTTTACTGTAGGCCACTGGAGTACAGGCCCCAAAAATTAGGCATTCACCTGACAGAAAAGAACTTGCGATGATGTGGCTGGAGGTACATTAGGAGATCACTGCATAAAAATTTTACTGTAGGCCACTGGAGTACAGACCCCAAAAATTAGGCATTCACCTGACAGAAAAGAACTTGCAATTATGTCGCTGGAGGTACATTAGGCTGTCACCGGCTAAAAATTGTACTGTAGGCCAATACAGGCTCCAAAAATTAGGCATTCACCTGACAGAAAAGAACTTGTGATGATGTGGCTGGAGGTACATTAGGCGGTCACCGGCTAAAAAAAGTTCTGTAGGCAAGTACAGGCCCCAAAAATTAGGCATTCACCTGGCAGAAAAGAACTTGCAATGATGTGGCTGGAGGTACATTAGGAGATCACTGCATAAAAATTTTACTGTAGGCCACTGGAGTACAGGCCCCAAAAATTAGGCATTCACCTGACAGAAAAGGCCTTTTATGCCACTGTGTATACATAAGACAAGGACCATTCTTTGTTCTGAGTGGTGGCTGATATGTGTGGACTGGCATGAGGAAATTCAATTACACATGTGAGGTAGTCCACACTGTCGTGAGCTAGGCGCAGAACGTACTTTCCGACAGGACACTCGACGAGGGGCAAACCAAGAGTTCCATCGCAAATTGTGCCAGCTCTGGCCACAGGTTAAGCCTGCACACCCAGTAATCTAGGAAGCCTGCCTTCTGCCAGATGAACGCGACGACGGCACGGTGAAAGGTGGAGTGGAGGACAAATGGGAGAAGAGAGAAGGAGAAGAGGCAGGACGTGGCTTTGTGGGTTCTGACAGTGTTGCTCCCACTGGGCTCAGTGATGGGAGGACAGGTGCCTTCTTAAGGCGGTCATCCCTAGGTGAGTGTTGGGCTTACCGTGACTTATGCTATGACAGCACAGACTGCAGATGGCAATACTATTGTCAGCAGCTGACACGTTAAAAAAGCTCAGGGGTTCCTCGCTTCTCAGAGCATCCACATCGGCCGTTAACCCGATGTAGTCGGACACCTGATGGTTTAGGCGTTCCCTGAGGTTGGATCTGGAGGGCGGTTGTCGATGGGTTGGCTGAAAGAATAATCTCATATCCGAAGTGACCAACACATCTTCAAAAAGCCCTCTTCTTGCAGGCACGGTAGGATTGGTACTTGCACCTGTTTCGTTGTGGGTGAAAATTCCTCTGACAGTGCCCGCAACATCAGAATCCTCATCTCTCGCAGCAAGGCCAGGAAATGCTGCATTCTGCCAGCCCTCTGTGATGCTGGTAACATGTCCGCCATTTTGTGTTTCTGCACTGTGGGAATAATTACGTTGCCACCCAGTACTGGTCCTTGTCCTCTGTCTGGGTGCTGGGGCCGAAATAACTGAAAGTGGCCTTCTACAGTGGTGGGTGATATGATGCATGATTCCTTGCTGTGGGACCTCTCTCCTCTGTCTGGGTGCTGGGGCCTAACTATCTGGAATTGGCCTTCTCCAGTGGTGGGTGATATGACGCCTTATTCCTTGCTGTGGGACCTCTCTCCTCTGTCTGGGTGCTGGGGCCGAAATAACTGAAAGTGGCATTCTCGAGTGGTGGGTGATATGACGCATGATTCCTTGCTGTGGGACCTCTTTCCTCTGTCTGGGTGCTGGGGCCGAAATAACTGAAAGTGGCCTTCTCCAGTGGTGGGTGATATGACGCATGATTCCTTGCTGTGGCACCTCTCTCCTCTGTCTGGCTGCTGGGGCCGAAATAACTGAAAGTGGCCTTCTCCAGTGGTCGGTGATATGACGCATGTTTCCTTGCTGTGGGACCTCTCTCCTCTGTCTGGGTGCTGGGGCCAAAATAACTGAAAGTGGCCTTCTCCAGTGGTGGGTGATATGACGCATGATTCCTGGCTGTGGGACCTCTCTCCTCTGTCTGGTTGCTGGGGCCTAAATAACTGAAAGTGGCCTTCTCCAGTGGTGGGTGATATGACGCCTAATTCCTTGCTGTGGGACCTCTCTCCTCTGTCTGGGTGCTGGGGCCTAAATAACTGAAAGTGGCCTTCTCCAGTGGTGGGTGATATGACACCTAATTCCTTGCTGTGGGACCTCTCTCCTCTGTCTGGGTGCTGGGGCCTAAATAACTGAAAGGGGCCTTCTCCAGTGGTGGGTGATATGACGCATGATTCCTTGCTGTGGGACCTCTCTCCTCTGTCTGGGTGCTGGGGCCTAAATAACTGAAAGTGGCCTTCTCCAGTGGTGGGTGATATGACGCCTAATTCCTTGCTGTGGGACCTCTCAGCTCTGTCTGGGTGCCGTGGGCTAAATATCTGGAAGTGGCCTTCTCCAGTGGTGGGTGATATGACGCCTTATTCCTTGCTGTGGGACCTCTCTCCTCTGTCTGGGTGCTGGGGCCTAAATAACTGAAAGTGGCCTTCTACAGTGGTGGGTGATATGACGCCTAATTCCTTGCTGTGGGACCTCTCTCTTCTGTCTGAATGCTGGGGCCTAAATAACTGAAAGTGGCCTTCTCCAGTGGTGGGTGATATGACGCTTAATTCCTTGCTGTGGGACCTCTCTCCTTTGTCTGGGTGCCATGGGCTAAATATCTGGAAGTGGCCTTCTCCAGTGGTGGGTGATATGACGCATGATTCCTTGCTGTGGGACCTCTCTCCTCTGTCTGGGTGCTGGGGCCTAAATAACTGAAAGTGGCCTTCTCCAGTGGTGGGTGATATGACGCCTAATTCCTTGCTGTGGGACCTCTCTCCTCTGTCTGGGTGCCGTGGGCTAAATATCTGGAAGTGGCCTTCTCCAGTGGTGGGTGATATGACGCCTTATTCCTTGCTGTGGGACCTCTCTCCTCTGTCTGGGTGCTGGGGCCTAAATAACTGAAAGTGGCCTTCTCCAGTGGTGGGTGATATGACGCCTTATTCCTTGCTGTGGGACCTTTCTCCTCTGTCTGGGTGCTGGGGCCTAAATAACTGAAAGTGGCCTTCTACAGTGGTGGGTGATATGACGCCAAATTCCTTGCTGTGGGACCTCTCTCCTCTGTCTGAGTGCTGGGGCCTAAATAACTGAAAGTGGCCTTCTCCAGTGGTGGGTGATATGATGCTTAATTCCTTGCTGTGGGACCTCTCTCCTCTGTCTGGGTGCCATGGGCTAAATATCTGGAAGTGGCCTTCTCCAGTGGTGGGTGATATGACGCCTTATTCCTTGCTGTGGGACCTCTCTCCTCTGTCTGGGTGCTGGGGCCTAAATAACTGAAAGTGGCCTTCTCCAGTGGTAGGTGATATGACGCTTAATTCCTTGCTGTGGGACCTCTCTCCTCTGTCTGCGTGCTGTGGGCTAAATATCTGGAAGTGGCCTTCTCCAGTGGTGGGTGATATGACGCATGTTTCCTTGCTGTGGGACCTCTCTCCTCTGTCTGGGTGCTGGGGCCGAAATAACTGAAAGTGGCCTTCTCCAGTGGTGGGTGATATGACGCATGATTCCTTGCTGAGGGACCTCTCTCCTCTGTCTGGGTGCTGGGGCCGAAATAACTGAAAGTGGCCTTATCCAGTGGTGGGTGATATGACGCATGATTCCTTGCTGTGCGACCTCTCTCCTCTGTCTGGGTGCTGGGGCCTAACTATCTGGAAGTGGCCTTCTCCAGTGGTGGGTGATATGACGCCTTATTCCTTGCTGTGGGACCTCTCTCCTCTGGCTGGGTGCTGGGGCCGAAATAACTGAAAGTGGCCTTTTCCAGTGGTGGGTGATATGACGCATGATTCCTTGCTGTGGGACCTCTCTCCTCTGTCTGAGTGCTGGGGCCTAAATAACTGAAAGCGGCCTACTCTAGTTGTGGGTGATATGACGCATGATTCCTTGCTGTGGGACCTCTCTCCTTTGTCTGGGTGCTGGGGCCGAAATAACTGAAAGTGGCCTTCTCCAGTGGTGGGTGATATGACGCATGATTCCTGGCTGTGGGACCTCTCTCCTCTGTCTGGTTGCTGGGGCCTAAATAACTGAAAGTGGCCTTCTCCAGTGGTGGGTGATATGACGCCTAATTCCTTGCTGTGGGACCTCTCTCCTCTGTCTGGGCGCTTGGGCCTAAATATCTGGAAGTGGCCTTCTCCAGTGGTGGGTGATATGACGCCTTATTCCTTGCTGTGGGACCTCTCTCCTCTGTCTGGGTGCTGGGGCCTAAATAACTGAAAGTGGCCTTCTCCAGTGGTGGGTGATATGACGCATGATTCCTTGCTGTGGGACCTCTCTCCTCTGTCTGTGTGCTGGGGCCTAAATAACTGAAAGTGGCCTTCTCCAGTGGTGGGTGATATGATTCCTTGCTGTGGGACCTCTCTCCTCTGTCTGGGTGCTGGGGCCTAAATAACTGAAAGTGGCCTTCTCCAGTGGTGGGTGATATGACGCCTAATTCCTTGCTGTGGGACCTCTCTCCTCTGTCTGAGTGCTGGGGCCTAAATAACTGAAAGTGGCCTTCTCCAGTGGTGGGTGATATAATGCTTAATTCCTTGCTGTGGGACCTCTCTCCTCTGTCTGGGTGCCATGGACTAAATATCTGGAAGTGGCCTTCTCCAGTGGTGGGTGATATGACGCATGATTCCTTGCTGTGGGACCTCTCTCCTCTGTCTGGGTGCTGGGGCCAAAATAACTGAAAGTGGCCTTCTCCAGTGGTGGGTGATATGACGCCTAATTCCTTGCTGTGGGACCTCTCTCCTCTTTCTGGGTGCCGTGGGCTAAATATCTGGAAGTGGCCTTCTCCAGTGGTGGGTGATATGACGCCTTATTCCTTGCTGTGGGACCTCTCTCCTCTGTCTGGGTGCTGGGGCCTAAATAACTGAAAGTGGCCTTCTACAGTGGTGGGTGATATGACGCCTAATTCCTTGCTGTGGGACCTCTCTCCTCTGTCTGGGTGCTGGGGCCTAAATAACTGAAAGTGGCCTTCTCCAGTGGTGGGTGATATGACGCTTAATTCCTTGCTTTGGGACCTCTCTCCTCTGTCTGGGTGCCATGGTCTAAATATCTGAAAGTGGCCTTCTCCAGTGGTGGGTGATATGACGCCTAATTCCTTGCTGTGGGACCTCTCTCCTCTGTCTGGGTGGTGGGGCCTAAATATCTGGAAGTGGCCTTCTCCAGTGGTGGGTGATATGACGCCTTATTCCTTGCTGTGGGACCTCTCTCCTCTGTCTGGGTGCTGGGGCCTAAATAACTGAAAGTGGCCTTCTCCAGTGGTGGGTGATATGACGCCTAATTCCTTGCTGTGGGACCTCTCTTCTGTCTTGGTGCCGTGGGCTAAATATCTGGAAGTGGCCTTCTCAAGTGGCGGGTGATATGTCGCCTTATTCCTTGCTGTGGGACCTCTCTCCTCTGTCTAGGTGCTGGGGCCTAAATATCTGGAAGTGGCCTTCTCCATTGGTGGGTGATATGACGCATGTTTCCTTGCTGTGCGACCTCTCTCCTCTGTCTGGGTGCTGGGGCCGAAATAACTGAAAGTGGCATTTTCCAGTGGTGGGTGATATGACGCATGATTCCTTGCTGTGGGACCTCTCTCCTCTGTCTGGGTGCTGGGGCCGAAATAACTGAAAGTGGCCTTCTCCAGTGGTGGGTGATATGACGCATGATTCCTTGCTGTGGGACCTCTCTCCTCTGTCTGGGTGCTGGGGCCTAACTATCTTGAAGTGGCCTTCTCCAGTGGTCGGTGATATGACGCCTTATTCCTTGCTGTGGGACCTCTCTCCTCTGTCTGGGTGCTGGGGCCGAAATAACTGAAAGTGGCATTCTCGAGTGGTGGGTGATATGACGCATGATTCCTTGCTGTGGGACCTCTTTCCTCTGTCTGGGTGCTGGGGCCGAAATAACTGAAAGTGGCCTTCTCCAGTGGTGGGTGATATGACGCATGATTCCTTGCTGTGGCACCTCTCTCCTCTGTCTGGCTGCTGGGGCCGAAATAACTGAAAGTGGCCTTCTCCAGTGGTCGGTGATATGACGCATGTTTCCTTGCTGTGGGACCTCTCTCCTCTGTCTGGGTGCTGGGGCCAAAATAACTGAAAGTGGCCTTCTCCAGTGGTGGGTGATATGACGCATGATTCCTGGCTGTGGGACCTCTCTCCTCTGTCTGGTTGCTGGGGCCTAAATAACTGAAAGTGGCCTTCTCCAGTGGTGGGTGATATGACGCCTAATTCCTTGCTGTGGGACCTCTCTCCTCTGTCTGGGTGCTGGGGCCTAAATAACTGAAAGGGGCCTTCTCCAGTGGTGGGTGATATGACGCATGATTCCTTGCTGTGGGACCTCTCTCCTCTGTCTGGGTGCTGGGGCCTAAATAACTGAAAGTGGCCTTCTCCAGTGGTGGGTGATATGACGCCTAATTCCTTGCTGTGGGACCTCTCAGCTCTGTCTGGGTGCCGTGGGCTAAATATCTGGAAGTGGCCTTCTCCAGTGGTGGGTGATATGACGCCTTATTCCTTGCTGTGGGACCTCTCTCCTCTGTCTGGGTGCTGGGGCCTAAATAACTGAAAGTGGCCTTCTACAGTGGTGGGTGATATGACGCCTAATTCCTTGCTGTGGGACCTCTCTTCTGTCTGAATGCTGGGGCCTAAATAACTGAAAGTGGCCTTCTCCAGTGGTGGGTGATATGACGCTTAATTCCTTGCTGTGGGACCTCTCTCCTTTGTCTGGGTGCCATGGGCTAAATATCTGGAAGTGGCCTTCTCCAGTGGTGGGTGATATGACGCATGATTCCTTGCTGTGGGACCTCTCTCCTCTGTCTGGGTGCTGGGGCCTAAATAACTGAAAGTGGCCTTCTCCAGTGGTGGGTGATATGACGCCTAATTCCTTGCTGTGGGACCTCTCTCCTCTGTCTGGGTGCCGTGGGCTAAATATCTGGAAGTGGCCTTCTCCAGTGGTGGGTGATATGACGCCTTATTCCTTGCTGTGGGACCTCTCTCCTCTGTCTGGGTGCTGGGGCCTAAATAACTGAAAGTGGCCTTCTCCAGTGGTGGGTGATATGACGCCTTATTCCTTGCTGTGGGACCTTTCTCCTCT
Source organism: Bufotes viridis (assembly GCA_033119425.1). NCBI lineage: Eukaryota > Metazoa > Chordata > Amphibia > Anura > Bufonidae > Bufotes > Bufotes viridis. The sequence goes on along the minus strand of CM065591.1, from coordinate 438,370,955 downwards.
GTCTGGGTGCTGGGGCCTAAATAACTGAAAGTGGCCTTCTACAGTGGTGGGTGATATGACGCCAAATTCCTTGCTGTGGGACCTCTCTCCTCTGTCTGAGTGCTGGGGCCTAAATAACTGAAAGTGGCCTTCTCCAGTGGTGGGTGATATGATGCTTAATTCCTTGCTGTGGGACCTCTCTCCTCTGTCTGGGTGCCATGGGCTAAATATCTGGAAGTGGCCTTCTCCAGTGGTGGGTGATATGACGCCTTATTCCTTGCTGTGGGACCTCTCTCCTCTGTCTGGGTGCTGGGGCCTAAATAACTGAAAGTGGCCTTCTCCAGTGGTAGGTGATATGACGCTTAATTCCTTGCTGTGGGACCTCTCTCCTCTGTCTGCGTGCTGTGGGCTAAATATCTGGAAGTGGCCTTCTCCAGTGGTGGGTGATATGACGCATGTTTCCTTGCTGTGGGACCTCTCTCCTCTGTCTGGGTGCTGGGGCCGAAATAACTGAAAGTGGCCTTCTCCAGTGGTGGGTGATATGACGCATGATTCCTTGCTGAGGGACCTCTCTCCTCTGTCTGGGTGCTGGGGCCGAAATAACTGAAAGTGGCCTTATCCAGTGGTGGGTGATATGACGCATGATTCCTTGCTGTGCGACCTCTCTCCTCTGTCTGGGTGCTGGGGCCTAACTATCTGGAAGTGGCCTTCTCCAGTGGTGGGTGATATGACGCCTTATTCCTTGCTGTGGGACCTCTCTCCTCTGGCTGGGTGCTGGGGCCGAAATAACTGAAAGTGGCCTTTTCCAGTGGTGGGTGATATGACGCATGATTCCTTGCTGTGGGACCTCTCTCCTCTGTCTGAGTGCTGGGGCCTAAATAACTGAAAGCGGCCTACTCTAGTTGTGGGTGATATGACGCATGATTCCTTGCTGTGGGACCTCTCTCCTTTGTCTGGGTGCTGGGGCCGAAATAACTGAAAGTGGCCTTCTCCAGTGGTGGGTGATATGACGCATGATTCCTGGCTGTGGGACCTCTCTCCTCTGTCTGGTTGCTGGGGCCTAAATAACTGAAAGTGGCCTTCTCCAGTGGTGGGTGATATGACGCCTAATTCCTTGCTGTGGGACCTCTCTCCTCTGTCTGGGCGCTTGGGCCTAAATATCTGGAAGTGGCCTTCTCCAGTGGTGGGTGATATGACGCCTTATTCCTTGCTGTGGGACCTCTCTCCTCTGTCTGGGTGCTGGGGCCTAAATAACTGAAAGTGGCCTTCTCCAGTGGTGGGTGATATGACGCATGATTCCTTGCTGTGGGACCTCTCTCCTCTGTCTGTGTGCTGGGGCCTAAATAACTGAAAGTGGCCTTCTCCAGTGGTGGGTGATATGATTCCTTGCTGTGGGACCTCTCTCCTCTGTCTGGGTGCTGGGGCCTAAATAACTGAAAGTGGCCTTCTCCAGTGGTGGGTGATATGACGCCTAATTCCTTGCTGTGGGACCTCTCTCCTCTGTCTGAGTGCTGGGGCCTAAATAACTGAAAGTGGCCTTCTCCAGTGGTGGGTGATATAATGCTTAATTCCTTGCTGTGGGACCTCTCTCCTCTGTCTGGGTGCCATGGACTAAATATCTGGAAGTGGCCTTCTCCAGTGGTGGGTGATATGACGCATGATTCCTTGCTGTGGGACCTCTCTCCTCTGTCTGGGTGCTGGGGCCTAAATAACTGAAAGTGGCCTTCTCCAGTGGTGGGTGATATGACGCCTAATTCCTTGCTGTGGGACCTCTCTCCTCTTTCTGGGTGCCGTGGGCTAAATATCTGGAAGTGGCCTTCTCCAGTGGTGGGTGATATGACGCCTTATTCCTTGCTGTGGGACCTCTCTCTCTGTCTGGGTGCTGGGGCCTAAATAACTGAAAGTGGCCTTCTACAGTGGTGGGTGATATGACGCCTAATTCCTTGCTGTGGGACCTCTCTCCTCTGTCTGGGTGCTGGGGCCTAAATAACTGAAAGTGGCCTTCTCCAGTGGTGGGTGATATGACGCTTAATTCCTTGCTTTGGGACCTCTCTCCTCTGTCTGGGTGCCATGGTCTAAATATCTGAAAGTGGCCTTCTCCAGTGGTGGGTGATATGACGCCTAATTCCTTGCTGTGGGACCTCTCTCCTCTGTCTGGGTGGTGGGGCCTAAATATCTGGAAGTGGCCTTCTCCAGTGGTGGGTGATATGACGCCTTATTCCTTGCTGTGGGACCTCTCTCCTCTGTCTGGGTGCTGGGGCCTAAATAACTGAAAGTGGCCTTCTCCAGTGGTGGGTGATATGACGCCTAATTCCTTGCTGTGGGACCTCTCTCTTCTGTCTGGGTGCCGTGGGCTAAATATCTGGAAGTGGCCTTCTCAAGTGGCGGGTGATATGTCGCCTTATTCCTTGCTGTGGGACCTCTCTCCTCTGTCTAGGTGCTGGGGCCTAAATATCTGGAAGTGGCCTTCTCCATTGGTGGGTGATATGACGCATGTTTCCTTGCTGTGCGACCTCTCTCCTCTGTCTGGGTGCTGGGGCCGAAATAACTGAAAGTGGCATTCTCCAGTGGTGGGTGATATGACGCATGATTCCTTGCTGTGGGACCTCTCTCCTCTGTCTGGGTGCTGGGGCCGAAATAACTGAAAGTGGCCTTCTCCAGTGGTGGGTGATATGACGCATGATTCCTTGCTGTGGGACCTCTCTCCTCTGTCTGGGTGCTGGGGCCTAACTATCTTGAAGTGGCCTTCTCCAGTGGTCGGTGATATGACGCCTTATTCCTTGCTGTGGGACCTCTCTCCTCTGGCTGGGTGCTGGGGCCGAAATAACTGAAAGTGGCCTTCTCCAGTGGTGGGTGATATGACGCATGATTCCTTGCTGTGGGACCTCTCTCCTCTGTCTAGGTGCTGGGGCCGAAATAACTGAAAGTGGCCTTCTCCAGTGGTGGGTGATATGACGCATGATTCCTTGCTGTGGGACCTCTCTACTCTGTCTGAGTGCTGGGGCCTAAATATCTGAAAGCGGCCTACTCTAGTGGTGGGTGATATGACGCATGATTCCTTGCTGTGGGACCTCTCTCCTTTGTCTGGGTGCTGGGGCCGAAATAACTGAAAGTGGCCTTCTCCAGTGGTGGGTGATATGACGCATGATTCCTGGCTGTGGGACCTCTCTCCTCTGTCTGGTTGCTGGGGCCTAAATAACTGAAAGTGGCCTTCTACAGTGGTGGGTGATATGACGCCTAATTCCTTGCTGTGGGACCTCTCTCATCTGTCTGGGTGCTGGGGCCGAAAAAACTGAAAGTGGCCTTCTCGAGTGGTGGGTGATATGACGCATGATTCCTGGCTGTGGGACCTCTCTCCTCTTTCTGGCTGCTGGGGCCTAAATAACTGAAAGTGGCCTTCTCCAGTGGTGGGTGATATGATTCCTTGCTGTGGGACCTTTCTCCTCTGTCTGGGTGCCGTGGGTTAAATATCTGGAAGTGGCCTTCTCCAGTGGTGGGTGATATGACGCCTTATTCCTTGCTGTGGGACCTCTCTCCTCTGTCTGGGTGCTGGGGCCTAAATAACTGAAAGTGGTCTTCTACAGTGGTGGGTGATATGACGCCTAATTCCTTGCTGTGGGACCTCTCTCCTCTGTCTGAGTGCTGGGGCCTAAATAACTGAAAGTGGCCTTCTCCAGTGGTGGGTGATATGACGCTTAATTCCTTGCTGTGGGACCTCTCTCCTCTGTCTGGGTGCCATGGGCTAAATATCTGGAAGTGGCCTTCTCCAGTGGTGGGTGATATGACGCATGATTCCTTGCTGTGGGACCTCTCTCCTCTGTCTGGGTGCTGGGGCCTAAATAACTGAAAGTGGCCTTCTACAGTGGTGGGTGATATGACGCCTAATTCCTTGCTGTGGGACCTCTCTCTCTGTCTGGGTGCCGTGGGCTAAATATCTGGAAGTGGCCTTCTCCAGTGGTGGGTGATATGACGCCTTATTCCTTGCTGTGGGACCTCTCTCCTCTGTCTGGGTGCTGGGGCCTAAATAACTGAAAGTGGCCTTCTCCAGTGGTGGGTGATATGACGCCTAATTCCTTGCTGTGGGACCTCTCTCCTCTGTCTGGGTGCTGGGGCCTAAATAACTGGAAGTGGCCTTCTCCAGTGGTGGGTGATATGACGCCTTATTCCTTGCTGTGGGACCTCTCTCCTCTGTCTGGGTGCTGGGGCCTAAATAACTGAAAGTGGCCTTCTACAGTGGTGGGTGATATGACGCCTAATTCCTTGCTGTGGGACCTCTCTCCTCTGTTTGGGTGGTGGGGCCTAAATATCTGGAAGTGGCCTTCTCCAGTGGTGGGTGATATGACGCCTTATTCCTTGCTGTGGGACCTCTCTCCTCTGTCTGGGTGCTGGGGCCTAAATAACTGAAAGTGGCCTTCTCCAGTGGTGGGTGATATGACGCCTAATTCCTTGCTGTGGGACCTCTCTCCTCTGTCTGGGTGCCGTGGGCTAAATATCTGGAAGTGGCCTTCTCCAGTGGTGGGTGATATGACGCCTTATTCCTTGCTGTGGGACCTCTCTACTCTGTCTGGGTGCTGGGGCCTAAATATCTGGAAGTGGCCTTCTCCAGTGGGGGGTGATATGACGCCTTATTCCTTGCTGTGGGACCTCTCTCCTCTGTCTGGGTGCTGGGGCCGAAATAACTGAAAGTGGCCTTCTCCAGTGGTGGGTGATATGATTCCTTGCTGTGGGACCTCTCTCCTCTGTCTGGGTGCCGTGGGCTAAATATCTGGAAGTGGCCTTCTCCAGTGGTGGGTGATATGACGCCTTATTCCTTGCTGTGGGACCTCTCTCCTCTGTCTGGGTGCTGGGGCCTAAATAACTGAAAGTGGCCTTCTACAGTGGTGGGTGATATGACGCCTAATTCCTTGCTGTGGGACCTCTCTCCTCTGTCTGAGTGCTGGGGCCTAAATAACTGAAAGTGGCCTTCTCCAGTGGTGGGTGATATGACGCTTAATTCCTTGCTGTGGGACCTCTCTCCTCTGTCTGGGTGCCATGGGCTAAATATCTGGAAGTGGCCTTCTCCAGTGGTGGGTGATATGACGCATGATTCCTTGCTGTGGGACCTCTCTCCTCTGTCTGGGTGCTGGGGCCTAAATAACTGAAAGTGGCCTTCTCCAGTGGTGGGTGATATGACGCCTAATTCCTTGCTGTGGGACCTCTCTCCTCTTTCTGGGTGCCGTGGGCTAAATATCTGGAAGTGGCCTTCTCCAGTGGTGGGTGATATGACGCCTTATTCCTTGCTGTGGGACCTCTCTCCTCTGTCTGGGTGCTGGGGCCTAAATAACTGAAAGTGGCCTTCTACAGTGGTGGGTGATATGACGCCTAATTCCTTGCTGTGGGACCACTCTCCTCTGTCTGGGTGCTGGGGCCTAAATAACTGAAAGTGGCCTTCTCCAGTGGTGGGTGATATGACGCCTAATTCCTTGCTGTGGGACCTCTCTCCTCTTTCTGGGTGCCGTGGGCTAAATATCTGGAAGTGGCCTTCTCCAGTGGTGGGTGATATGACGCCTTATTCCTTGCTGTGGGACCTCTCTCCTCTGTCTGGGTGCTGGGGCCTAAATAACTGAAAGTGGCCTTCTCCAGTGGTGATTGATATGACGCCTAATTCCTTGCTGTGGGACCTCTCTCCTCTGTTTGTGTGGTGGGGCCTAAATATCTGGAAGTGGCCTTCTCCAGTGGTGGGTGATATGACGCCTAATTCCTTGCTGTGGGACCACTCTCCTCTGTCTGGGTGCTGGGGCCTAAATAACTGAAAGTGGCCTTCTCCAGTGGTGGGTGATATGACGCCTAATTCCTTGCTGTGGGACCTCTCTCCTCTTTCTGGGTGCCGTGGGCTAAATATCTGGAAGTGGCCTTCTCCAGTGGTGGGTGATATGACGCCTTATTCCTTGCTGTGGGACCTCTCTCCTCTGTCTGGGTGCTGGGGCCTAAATAACTGAAAGTGGCCTTCTCCAGTGGTGGGTGATATGACGCCTAATTCCTTGCTGTGGGACCTCTCTCCTCTGTTTGTGTGGTGGGGCCTAAATATCTGGAAGTGGCCTTCTCCAGTGGTGGGTGATATGACGCCTTATTCCTTGCTGTGGGACCTCTCTCCTCTGTCTGGGTGCTGGGGCCTAAATAACTGAAAGTGGCCTTCTACAGTGGTGGGTGATATGACGCCTAATTCCTTGCTGTGGGACCTCTCTCCTCTGTCTGAGTGCTGGGGCCTAAATAACTGAAAGTGGCCTTCTCCAGTGGTGGGTGATATGACGCTTAATTCCTTGCTGTGGGACCTCTCTCCTCTGTCTGGGTGCCATGGGCTAAATATTTGGAAGTGGCCTTCTCCAGTGGTGGGTGATATGACGCATGATTCCTTGCTGTGGGACCTCTCTCCTCTGTCTGGGTGCTGGGGCCTAAATAACTGAAAGTGGCCTTCTCCAGTGGTGGGTGATATGACGCCTAATTCCTTGCTGTGGGACCTCTCTCCTCTTTCTGGGTGCCGTGGGCTAAATATCTGGAAGTGGCCTTCTCCAGTGGTGGGTGATATGACGCCTTATTACTTGCTGTGGGACCTCTCTCCTCTGTCTGGGTGCTGGGGCCTAAATAACTGAAAGTGGCCTTCTACAGTGGTGGGTGATATGACGCCTAATTCCTTGCTGTGGGCCCACTCTCCTCTGTCTGGGTGCTGGGGCCTAAATAACTGAAAGTGGCCTTCTCCAGTGGTGGGTGATATGACGCCTAATTCCTTGCTGTGGGACCTCTCTCCTCTTTCTGGGTCCCGTGGGCTAAATATCTGGAAGTGGCCTTCTCCAGTGGTGGGTGATATGACGCCTTATTCCTTGCTGTGGGACCTCTCTCCTCTGTCTGGGTGCTGGGGCCTAAATAACTGAAAGTGGCCTTCTCCAGTGGTGGGTGATATGACGCCTAATTCCTTGCTGTGGGACCTCTCTCCTCTGTTTGTGTGGTGGGGCCTAAATATCTGGAAGTGGCCTTCTCCAGTGGTGGGTGATATGACGCCTTATTCCTTGCTGTGGGACCTCTCTCCTCTGTCTGGGTGCTGGGGCCTAAATAACTGAAAGTGGCCTTCTCCAGTGGTGGGTGATATGACGCCTAATTCCTTGCTGTGGGACCTCTCTCCTCTGTCTAGGTGCCGTGGGCTAAATATCTGGAAGTGGCCTTCTCCAGTGGTGGGTGATATGACGCCTTATTCCTTGCTGTGGGACCTCTCTACTCTGTCTGGGTACTGGGGCCTAAATATCTGGAAGTGGCCTTCTCCAGTGGGGGGTGATATGACGCATGTTTCCTTGCTGTGGGACCTCTCTCCTCTGTCTGGGTGCTGGGGCCGAAATAACTGAAAGTGGCCTTCTCCAGTGGTGGGTGATATGACGCATGATTCCTTGCTGTGGGACCTCTCTCCTCTGTCTGGGTTCTGGGGCCGAAATAACTGAAAGTGGCCTTCTCCAGTGGTGGGTGATATGACGCATGATTCCTTGCTGTGGGACCTCTCTCCTCTGTCTGGGTGCTGGGGCCTAACTATCTGGAAGTGGCCTTCTCCAGTGGTGGGTGATATGACGCCTTATTCCTTGCTGTGGGACTTCTCTCCTCTGTCTGGGTGCTGGGGCCGAAATAACTGAAAGTGGCCTTCTCCAGTGGTGGGTGATATGACGCATGATTCCTTGCTGTGGGACCTCTCTCCTCTGTCTGGGTGCTGGTGCCTAAATATCTGGAAGTGGCCTTCTCCAGTGGTGGGCGATATGACGCCTTATTCCTTGCTCTGGGACCTCTCTCCTTTGTCTGGGTGCTGGGGCCGAAATAACTGAAGTGGCCTTCTCCAGTGGTGGGTGATATGACGTATGATTCCTTGCTGTGGGACCTCTCTCCTCTGTCAGTGGTGGGTGATATGGCGCATGATTCCTTGCTGTGGGACGTCTCTCCTCTGTCTGGGCGCTGGGGCCTAAATATCTGGAACTTCTCGAACCCAAACATCCAGGTGTTCGCTCATCTCTATTCCTTACCTTTGTGGGGTTTTTTAGCTTCCTTTCTGGTGTGTTTTTTTAAGAACGTCTGTTTTTTTTTCACTACAGTGAAACAAACCAAAACTCACTGTAATAGCTTCCATGATCAATTTCTGCGAGAGATTAACGATCGGAGACAAAGTGGCTAAGGTGGCTCCAAGAAGAGGCTCTATCTATATTCTGCGCAGCTGCAATTTCTTAGGCCTATCATGAATCTGAGGCCGTAAGTTCTCTTTCCACCCCACCTTTTTTTAATTACACATTTCTCGTTATATGTCATGTTATCCATTTCCTGCTGTAAACTTAACATTTTTGGCTGTTTTGCCCTGCTATCTGATTAGCTCTATGATGCGATGGGGCGTGCGATGAGGCGCATACTGTACATGATCATACGTTAATGTTGTGCTGTAAACTGTATTACCCCTTCCAAACACATGACGTACTATTACATCATGGAAGGCACTTCCTTCCCGCATTTGGACACGATAGTACATCATGGTGATCAAGCGGGCACCGAAGCGGTGCACGCCCGATCACTGCAGGGGTCCGGCAGTCACTGGTAGCCGGGCCCTTGATGTATCCACTCATAATTTCAGTATGACAGCACACCATTAGTTTTTTTGTGCTATTTAATTCATAGTTTGCCTGAAATTATACAACGTTTCGGGCTAATTGACAGCCCTTCGTCAGGCTATGGATTTAGTATTAAGGCATGGAGGCCGGCATGTGCCGCCCACATTCCGGCGTCCATGTGCTACATGAGTGCTGTGACCCCCCACACGAAATTACTGCTGTATCCACGGTAATCGCTGTTTACAGCGATGTGGAGGAATGAACCCCTACTATGCCCCAAGGTCCGCGCTGACCGCGAAAATAGAAGGGGTTTGTGTCGGGTGAGGGAGCGCATGTGCTGCTGTGACGGGGACCTGATGTGTGAAAAGGCAGCTGGATGCTGTGCAGAGGCTGCCCAATGCCTTGCACGGCATCGTGACCTGCCTTCTACGGGTGCCCAGGAGATCCAGCCTCAGGCTGGGTCTCCTAGGCAACCTGTTAGTGTACTACTCAGTGTAGTACACTAACAGGTAATGCTTTACAATACAGAAGTATTGTAAAGCATTGCAGAGGGGATAAGACCCCCAAAAGTGAAAGTCAAAAATAAAGTAAAGAAAAAAAAGTTTAAAAAAGTGTTTTTAATAAAATTAATAAAGTTTATAAGTAAGAAAAGAAAAGAAAAAACGCCCCTTTCCCCTTATTTTATAATAAAAAACTGAGAAGAAAACCACACATATTAGGTATCGCCGCATCTGTAAGGACCGGCTCTATAAAAATATCACATGATCCACCCTGTCCAATAAATACATAAAAAATAAAAGCGGTGAAAAAAAGCCATTTTTGTCACCTTACATCGCAAAAAATGCAACACCAAGCGATCAAAAAGATGTATGTCCCACAAAATGGTATAAATAAAACTGTCACCTCATCCCGCAAAAAATGAGCCCCTACCTAAGACAATCGCCGAAAAAATAAAAAACTATAGCTCTCAGAACATAAAGACACTAAAACATTGTTTTTTTGTTTCAAAACTGCTCTTATTGTGTTAAAGTGAAATACATAAAATAAATACACATATTATTTTATCACCACGTCCGTAAGAACCTGCTCTATAAATATATCACATGACCTAACCCCTCAGGTGAACATCGTTAAAAAAAAAAAAGGGTAAAAAAAAACCCACTTTTGTCACCTTACATCACAAAAATGGTTACAGCAAGCGATCAAAAAAATGTATGCCCCACAAAATAGTACCAATCAAACTGTAACCTCATCCCGCAAAAAATGAGACCCTACCTAAGACAATCGGTCAAAAAATAAACAAGCTATCACTCGCAGACAATGGAGACACTAAAATATGTTTTTTTTTTTGCTTCAAAACTGCGATTATTGTGTTAAAGTGAAATAAATAAAAAATAAATAATAAAAAAAAGACATATTAGGTATCGTCGCGTTCGTAATAACCATCTCTATAAAAATGTCAAATGACCTAACACCTTAGGTGAACACCATAAAAAAATAAAAACTGTGTAAAAAAAAAGCCATTTTTGTCACCTCACATCACAAAAATTGCAACACCAAGCGATCAAAAAGGCATATACCCCCCAATATAGTACCAATCAAACCATCACTTCATCCCCCCCAAAAATGAGACCTTACCTAGGACAATAGATCAAAAAATAAAAAAGCTATGGCTCTCAGACTACGGAGACACTAAAACATTATTTCGGTTTAAAATCACATGACAACCCCTGAGGTGAACGCTTGGAAAATAAATGAATAAAAACTGCGCAAAAACAACCAATTTCTTGGTCACCTTGCCCCATAAAGTATAATAATGATTGATCAAAAAATTATATGTACCCAAAAATGGTACCAATAAAAACGTCAACTCTTCCTGCAAAAAACGAGCCCCTGTACTAGACGATCGGCAGAAAAATAAAAAAATAGGGCATTCAGAAAATGGAGACACAAAAATATAATTTTTTATTCAAAAATGCTTTATTATGTAAGACTGAGACAAACAAACATAGAAAGTAGACATATTTGATATCATTGCATCCAAATTTTCTTATAAACTTCTAAGCCTTCTAATCTAACGTCCCCAAAAAATAAAATTTCATTTTCAAAATTATCCAAACATGAAGTAGACATATGGGAAATGTAAAGCAATAACTATTATATGAGGTATCACTATCTATTATAAAAGTAGAGAAATTGAAATTTGAAAATTTGGGACTTTTTCAAAATGTTTTGTAAATTTGGGATTTTTTCACAAATAAAGGTGAAATATATTGACTCAAATTTATGACTATTATGAAGTAAAATGTTTCACGAGAAAAAAATCTCAGAATGGCTTGGATAAGTAAAAGTGTTCCAAAGCTATTATCACATAAAATGACACATGTCAGATTTGCAAAAAATGCACTGGGCAGCAAGGTGAAAACTGGCCTGGGGTAGAAGGGGTGAAAGAATATTCTAAATCAGTACTGACTGATATTTTAACCTTCACTAAGATATTTTAGCCTTCTCACATTGGCCTACAAGCAAAAAGCAGGCCGGTAATTGGGCCAATGTGAGAAGTTCTCACACTGGCCCACAAGTAATGGTCCATTCGTTTGCCGGCCTGCTTTTCGCTTGTGGGCCAATGCAAGAAGGTGAAAATATCTTAGTGAAGGCTAAAATATAATTCAGTACTGACTTTAAATTATACAAAAAAAAATCGGTAATTAAATATGCACGTTAATCGAATCACTTAAGGGCGGTAAGCAAGTTTCCTAATGAAAGCTGCTTAACGCCCTTACACGATTCTATTAATGTGCATATCTAATTATCGATTTTTTGCATAACATAAACTGTATTAAAGAATATTCTAAATGAGTACTTAATGATATTTTAGCCTTCTCTAAGATATTTTAGCCTTCTCACATTGGCCCACAAGCAAAAAGCAGGCCGGTAATGGACCATTACTTGTGGGTAGAAAGAACCCATGGAAGTTCGGGTTCGACGGGTTCAGCCGAACTTCACAAGAAAGTCAAAGAGGACCGAACTTTTGGGCACTAAAATGGCTGTAAAAAAGTCCTGGAAAGGGCTAGAGGGCTGCAAAAGGCAGCAAAATGTAGATAAGTGCCCTGCAAACAAATGTGGATAGGGAAATAACTTAAAATAAAATAAAATAAATAAAAATGTTAAATTATTAACCTGCGAGTCGGAGGAGAAGGTGGATGTGGAGTCGGAGGTTGAGGAGCGGTGAAGCGGCGATGGAGGAGGAGTAGGAGGTAGCCAGCTAACAAGGTTTTTTTATTTTTATTGGGGTAGCCCCCAAAATATTGGGACAAATAAAAAAAAAGAAATCAAAGAATAAGTGCACTTGAGTACAAGGATGGATGGTTGAGGCGGGTATAAATGTCTATTCTGCACAAGGTACAGACAAGTCTTGTGGGATCCAAGCCTGGTTCATTTTAATGAACGTGAGCTTGTCCACGAGCTTGTCCACATTTTAATGAACGTGAGCTTGTCTGTAATGATGCCCCCTCCCATGCTAAATACACGTTCAGACAATACACTGGCTGCAGGGCAGGCCAGCACCTCCAAGGCATAAAGGACAAGCTCAGGCCATGTGGACAATTTGGAGACCCAGAAGTTGAATGGGGCAGAACCATCAGTCAGTACGTGTAGGCGTGTGCACAGGTACTGTTCCACCATGTTGTTCAAATGCTGCCTCCTGCTAAGACGTTCCATATCAGCTGGTGGTACCGGTTGCTGTGGCGTGGTGACAAAGCTTTTCCACATGTCGGCCATGCTAACCCTGCCTTTTGAGGTGCTGGCAGTGACCCAGCTGCGTTGGCAACCTCTTCCTCCTCCTCCTCCTCCACCTCTGCCTTCGCCTTGTGCTTCCACTTGTCCCCCGGTGTCAGTTGGAAATGCCCTCAGGAGCGCGTCTACCAGTGTGCGCTTGTAGTCGCGCATCTTCCTATCACTCTCAGGGCCGGCGGTACCGTTAGGCGAACTAGGCGTTCGCCTAGGGTGTCGGCCTGCTTGGGGCGCCCTGGTGGGCTCCTCCTGTCTGGGGCTGCAGCGCTGGGCGAGCGGCTCTTGAGCCACCCCCAGCGCCATTACAGAGGGGCCAGGAGGTGGAGGTCCTTCTTTAATATGGCAAAGCAGGCACCTGCGTACCCTGATGGCAGGTGCCTGCTCTGCCAGTAAATTACCGATGCAGAGGAGGCGGTCGGCAAGGGAGGCTGTTCTAGCAGCTCCCCACTTCTCCCTCGTGCGCCCCTCTGTGATGCCGGGAGCCGGAATATGATGTCATTCTGGCCCCAGAATACTAAAAGGCGCGCTGGAGGACTGAGGAGCTGCACCACACTGGACCCCAGGGAGGTGAGTGTCTGCCTGTGTGTGTCTGTCTGTCATTGAGTGTATGTGTGTCTGTCAGTGAGTGAGTGTATGTGTGTCTGTCAGTGAGGGAGTGTATGTGTGTCTGTCAGTGAGGGAGTGTATGTGTGTCTGTCAGTGAGTGTATGTGTGTCTGTCAGTGAGTGTATGTGTGTCTGTCATTGAGTGACTGTGTGTATGTCAGTGAGTGTGTATGCCTGTCTGTCAGTGAGTATCTGAGTGATTGTATGTCTGTCAGTGTGTGTCGTTCAGTGAGTGTGTGCGTGTCTGTCAGTGTGTGCGCGTCCGTCTGTCAGTGTGTGCAGGTCCGTCTGTCAGTGTGTGCGTGTCCGTCTGTCCGTGTGTGCGTGTCTGTCTGTCTGTCCGTGTGTATTGTAACGCTAAGAACGGCATCATCGGCACTGGCCATGTTGGTTGAGTACTCGAAACACCGCAACAAGGCACACAGGTCTCGCATGGAGGCCCACTCATTGGTGAATTTTAGAATAATATTAATAGAGATGCTGACCTTTGCAATGTTTATTGGAATGTTGGTTATCAGACAATGAGACGCGGTTCAAAACAAGAGCCAAAACATCCTGGCGGGAGCTGGCCCCTCCTGACTGGATGGATGGCTTGTTTACTGACAACGCCTCCCAGGTGCCCATGGTGGGCATGTGGGATGCAAGTCATGCTTGTGTAACGAGAACTGGTATATAGCCTTGGGAGGTTTCCTTGGTCAAGTGTGCACAAATCTGATTCACTAGATGAGGACGCTTGTCTAGTTGAAGATTCCCGTCACATCAAACTCGGGAGACTCCCTGAAGCTTATGCCGATGCGTCATAATCATTGACTGCTTGACGGTGAAGTAAGTGTTATTTCTGCTGAAGTGCTATTCTTATATATGCTGACCTTATATAAGTGCTATGTGCTATTTTTGTGTTTAATGTTCTAATTGTTATATATGCAAGCTTTTACATACTGAATAAATTACTTATTCTTTATGTGTCTGGTTTTTATTGTCATTTACTATTCCCGAACTGTAAGCAAAACATTTTTGGTGTCAGAAGTGGGATAGTTTGTGACAATGACCAGTTTTTTTTAAGAGAAAACAAGCTGAAGCTCTCCCCATAGCTAGTGATGTGATTCCAGGATGGGAGCAGACTCCATATTCTGTCCTAGCTAAAGAGTGGGGAAAAGATACTGGACTTGGAGAAAATTGGGATGGACAGCTGCATGATTATTCACCAGCAGATGTTTCTAAATGTATGTCTAGAATAACTATGCAGAACGGAGATGAGTACAAATCCCTCTGTAGAAAGGGTTGGTTGTTGTTGAGCGCATATAGATTTATGGATTAACAAAATAGTGCTCTGAAAACTAAAGTAGCTGAATTGGAACAGCAAATAGCTATGATAGGAGCACAAGAAAGTTTGCATAAATGTCAACAGCAGCTGCTGGCTGATAAGATGGTTCAGTTTCTGCAAAACATAGCAGAAAAAGCTGCATGTCGGGTAGCCCAGTACAAATATAGGAAAAGGTTAAAGGTGCCTCTTTACTCCTGTTTTCTGTGCGTTTGTCTGAAATACTGCTGTTGAAATGGGCCAGTCCCAGTATTATAAAAAAAGAAGAATATACAGCCCCCTAGCTAGTAGCAAGGGAAGAGGGAGATTATAGGATGTGATATTAATGGAGAACTGAAAGTTGAGTGAGGAAACAGAGCAGTGTCAGGATGTTAATTGATGGCACTAGCAAGAAAGAAAGCGGCCGAGTGTCTACAATCAGAAAGGTGTTAAATGTTCATAAATGAACTGGTTAAGTTTTGTTTTGCTACCATAAGTGTGTCCAGATAGGAAAAATCCGTAGCTCTATTATTAGAGTTCACAGCAGTAAAGGATGGTCAGTTAATGGATAGGTATTGTACCTAGTGTGTGCCAGTAGATGTGTGGTTAGGACTAAGAAGATGAAAGCGTTAGAAAGATATCTCTGTTGAAGTAGTTCTGCTTTCCAGACTGTGAGAATCTGTAGAAAGCTTAAAGAAAGTCTCGTATAGTCCCGTCCCCCTGTGTTTATCTCGAAGTCTCAGGAAAGCTGAGTGAATCCTTGGGGCTGTGGTGGGATTCACTTTCCCCCGCCTTACCAGAGAAACATTCCTAAGATAAGAGAAGCAGGCAAAGAGAAGGGGGGAGGGAATAATGCAGAATAAGTGATGTTATATGTGTAATAACATTATACAAGACGAAGAATTGTTTAATAATTTTCTTTCTTCTTTCCCAAGCAGCGTAATGTGGGAATCCAGCTTTTAATAAAAATTATTATATATTTGCAACACTAACTAAGACCACGTGGTATATAGGAAGATTTGGGTTTAACAAAATTACTGTATGATTATAACTTTATGCTGTTTTTTTATAAGATTTGATTAACCACAGAGTGAAGACCAGCAGACATTGGAAAACACCGCACAACAGGGGCATAGACCATGAGCAATTCTGGGTGTGGTGTGTCGGTTTCCAGGAAAGCTGTGTTTGTTTGTGCTGCAAGTTTGTGGCTGGGTTGGAAGACAAATGATTCAGTGGAATGTGAATGGGTATGGCTCTGAGTTGTAGTTAAGTCGAATATGTGTGAAAACTGATGGATATTTTAGCAGAGCTGTGTATGCAATTCATATTTTATTTTATGTAAGGGCGTGCTTATGAGCTGTTTGTGAAAATGAATACATTAAATGTGAATACGTATGGAGTACGATATTTGTTTTCATATAATATGCGCATTGACAATTTTATTTTATTTTTCTTGGAAGATTTTTTATTTTTATTGGTACCAAAAGTGTTGATTGAGCTCTAAATTTTTTATTTTTTTTATTGAAGTCAATGAAAAGTTTCTTATGGGCCCTTTATGTGTCTATGCCTGTTTTGTCAGATCTGTTCGTTTAATGTTTGTAGTTCCGTGTTATATGTTAAATGTTTGTGCTAACTTCAGAGATCTGTCCACACAGACGGTTCAGACAAAATTGACCAAGCAAGAGAAGATCAGAGAGTCCGACTGGAAGGGGTGGACTTAGATGACTCAGAGGGGAGGGAGGAGGATAGGGGTGGATGTTACAGACGACAGCCCTTATGCCCATCCCCTGGTTATAAGACACTCCCATGAAAGATGAACCAAGGACACCAGTCTTTGGGTAGAAGGGGATGGGAAGGTAGTACACTCCCCTTTCAACAGAACCCATCCATATTAGATTTGCCCCTAACCAAGATATGGCTTAAAGAAAATACAGGTCCTCCTGTTTCAGCGGAGATGATAGCAAAAGGTCCAGACAATGTGGTGATTACCATGAAACCAGGACAGGAAGGATACAATTTTACCCCGTCGGGGAATGTATATTTACGAGACTAATGTTTTTCTTTATTTTCCTCAGCTGCTATTGCCAACCGTGAGTTTCTTACTGGCTGTTTTATGGATATGGAACAACCAGGGAACCATGGAAGTGGGGCTTCGAGCATAAGAGACTTTATGGAAAACAAAAGAGAACTTGTGGCTGTTTCTAGCCAAGAGTCTGAACCTGACAGATTTTTGCCTTCGGACAACTATGTCTGCATCAAATATTTTGGAAACGTGTTTGGTCGCAATACCTACCTTCATTGATATATGGCCACAATTGTTGCGTATCCAACTAAATGATACTGATCTAACAGAAAAAGATATTATATATGGACATGTTAACCCTTATTATGCATGCTTTAATTGTTCTACTTATGAATATTTGCAGGAGAATATGATAAGAATCATTACTGGACTTGTTGCTGCTGCAAATGTCTGTTATAGTTTTACATGTAATAGAGCGACTATTGATTACTTATTATTGCAACATGGTATAGGATGTGCTACTTTTGCTGGAATGTGTTGTTTCAATTTATCAGATCATTCAGCTAGCATCAAAAATAAAATAGGTCAATTAGAAGACATGGTAAAACACATCAAACAAGACGTAAACCAAGGGTGGTGGGATTGGCTTTTCAGTCGGCTGCCTGATATAGGACAGATAAGATACATTATTGGATTTTACCATCATTGCAATATTGGTATAGGTATATGTTGTTGCATACAATGCATTCCATCCTTTTGTGCCATGATACCAAAAATCACAGAAAGACAAAAGGTTAATGTTGCCTATGGGACTTATAATGTTCCATGAGAGACTCCAAGGGTGGAAATGTAATGCAACGTGAATGGGATTCTAAGATGGAGTCTCTCTTGTATTATAAGTATATTTTAGAATAATATTAATAGAGATGCTGACCTTTGCAATGTTTATTGGAATGTTGGTTATTAGACAATGAGACGCGGTTCAAAACAAGAGCCAAAACATCCTGGCGGGAGTTGGCCCCTCCTGACTGGATGGATGGCTTGTTTACTGACAACGCCTCCCAGGTGCCCACGGTGGGCATGTGGGATGCAAGTCATGGTTGTGTAATGAGAACTGGTATATAGCCTTGGGAGGTTTCCTTGGTCAAGTGTGCACAAATCTGATTCACTAGATGAGGACTCTTGTCTAGTTGAAGATTCCCGTCACATCAGACTCGGGAGACTCCCTGAAGCTTATGCCAATGCGTCATAATCATTGACTGCTTGACGGTGAAGTAAGTGTTATTTCTGCTGAAGTGCTATTCTTATATATGCTGACCTTATATAAGTGCTATATGCTATTTTTGAGTTTAATATTCAAATTTTTATATATGCAAGCTTTTACATACTGAATAAATTACCTATTCTTTATGTGTCTGGTTTTTATTGTCATTTAACTATTCCCGAATTGTAAGCAAAACACCTGCTGCTACTCGCACAGTCTCTCCAGCATATACAAGGTGGAGTTCCACTTGGTGGGCACGTTGCATATTAGGCGGTGAGCAGGAAGGACGAAGTATCGCTCCACCGCAGACAGGCGAGCAGCAACAAGGTGAGAATGCCGAAAGTGCGCACAGACGGACTGCACTTTCTGCAGCAGATCCTTCATATCTGGGTAGTTTTAAAGGAATTTCTGCACCACCAAATTCAGCACATGCTCTAGGCAAGGGATGTGCATCCCAAAGCTGCTACGAGATTTCGCCCATTATCGCACACCACCAGGCCGGGCTTGAGGCTCACTGGCAGCAACCACTCATCTGTCTTTTCTTTTATGCCCCTCCACAGCTCCTGTGCGGTGTGGGGTTTGTCCCCCAAACACATGAGTTTTAAAACCGCCTGCTGACGTTTACCCCTGGCTGTGTTGAAGTTGGCGGTGAAGGTCTTTCGCTGACCGGATGAGGAGGTGGTAGAAGAGGAGAAGGAGGAGGAAGCGGAGTAGGGGGAGGAGGCAACAGGAGGCAATAAGAATAATGCCCTGCGATCCTTGGTGGTGGAAGGACAAGCGCCAAACCGCTATCCACCTTAGGCCCAGCCGCCACTACATTTACCCAGTGTGCAGCTAGGGAGATATAGCGCCCCTCCCGTGCTTATTGGTCCACGTTTCTGTGGTTATGTGGACCTTGCCACAGATGGTGTTGTGCAGTGCACACTTCATTTTATCCTCCACTTGGTTGTGCAGGGAAGGGACGGCTCCCTGGAAAAGTAGTGGCGGCTGGGACGTACTGTGGGACAGCCACCGCCATCAACTGTTTAAAACAGTCCGTCTCCATCAGATGAAATGACAGCATTTCAAAGGCCACTAATTTTGAAATGCTGATACTCAGGGCCAGAGATCGAGGATGGGTAGGTGGGTATTTTCTCTTTCTCTCCAGTGTTTGGGAGATGGACAGTTGAACGCTTGCGTGTGACATGATGGAGATGCTTGGTGATGACGGAGGTGGTGTTGGGGTCACATCCTCTGTTTTCTGGGTGGCAGGTGCCACTGTGACTGCAAAGGTGGTAGAAGAGGCAGAGACAGCAGCAGAAGAGGATGCAGGAGGAGCCTGAGACTTTTCTTTGTTTTTAAGGTGTTTGCTCCACTGCAGTTTGTGCTTTTCATGTATATGCCTGGTCATGCAGGTTGTGCTCGCTTATGCAGGTTGTGCTGTGTTTATGCCTCGCTTCAGTCTCTGATGGCTCAACGTGCAAACCACTTGTGTCTTGTCGTCAGGATATTGTCTGAAGTACTGCCACGCCAATGAACTCTGGAGCTAGCTTTGGTGTGCTAGGTCCCTGGGTGCGGTGGGCAGTAGCAGGCATACTGTCTCGGGGATGGCCGCTCTGCTTTTGCACACTGCTCCTTCTTTTGCTGTGCTGTTTCCTTTGTGCGACCTCCGCCTCTTCCTCAGAACTGCACACATCACTAGCATGAACTTATGTCCAGTCGGGGTCTGGGACCTGATCATCCTCCACATCATCTTCCACCAATTCTTGACCCCTGCCCTCCTCATCGGTCTGCACACTGCAGAAAGCCGCAGAAGTTGGCACCTGTGTTTTGTCATCATCAGAGACGTGCTGCGGTGGTATTCCCATGTCCTCATCCTGCAACATAAGTGGTTGGGCATCAGTGCATTCAATGTCTTCCACTTCTGGGTCAGGGCTATGTGGATGGCCCGGGGAAACCCTGCCAGCAGAGTCATCAAAAAGCATGAGTCTGCTGCATGACTTGGAGCTCAGACTGCTTGGCTGCTTTGCAAGGAGGTGAGGTGAAAAACTGATGGGCATGTGCTGCAGGTGCCAACTCTGAGCTTTCTGCAGAGGACTGGGTGGGAGATACTGGGAAGGAACTGGCGCCACTGTCAGCCTCCCAATCTACTATCGCCTGTACTTGTTCTGGCCTCACCATCCGTAGAGAGGCATTCGGACCTACCAAATAACGCTGCAGGTTCTGTCGCCTACTCGCACGTTAAGAAGGTGTTTCACTTGGACCTGTAGCTGGCGCAGAACAGCCACATCCTCTCCCAGCAACAGGAGCTCCACCAACACCACCATGACCATGCCCACGTCCCTTATTTGATGTTCCCCTCATTATTTGCGTTCACCCACCAAACTAACAGATGGTTTATTTCAGGTGTCAATTTAACTGCCAAAAGTCAACAAGTAAGTTCACTAACAATACGGCAGTGCCCGTGTCATAAACAGAATACATTTCTTTAGGTCACACAACAGTGTAACGGAGCAATTCAATACAATTACTTCATTATCAACAAAAATTTTATTTTTCAAACCAACAATGTAACAGCAGAGGTTAACGCTTTAATTTGACTGTCAGAAATGCAGTGTACATCGCAAATGGGCCATGTACCACAAAACCGGTGTTTTTGCAACGAACTATGTGAATGCAGATCTCCACAGGTTACTTAAAATGACTGAAATACAGGGTAGGCCTCAGATCTGCTATGTAACACAAAACCAGTGTTTACTGCAACTACAGAAATGCAGTATGTCTCCCCAGAAATGATAAAACAGGGTTTTCAGTATTGTGTGCAAACATGCTCTGTGGCACAACAGTACGGGTTTACTCCACCAACTACAGAAAAGCAGTATGTCACTGCAAAATTATAAAACTGTTTTTTCAGCATTGTATGCAAACGTGCTCTGTGGTACGACAGTACGGGTTTATTCCCCCAACTACAGAAATGCAGCGTTTCACAGCAAAATTATAAAATAGGTTTTTCAGCGTTGTATGCAAACGTGCTCTGTGGTATGACAGTACGGGTTTATTCCACCAACTACAGAAATGCACTATGTCACTGCAAAATTATAAAACAGGTTTTTCAGCAGTGTATGCAAACGAGCTCGTGGCACAACAGTACGGGTTTACTTCCCCAACTACAGAAAATCAGTATGTCACCGCAAAATTCTAAAACTGTTTTTTCAGCGTTGTATGCAAACGTGCTCTGTGGTACGACAGTACGGGTTTATTCCCCCAACTACAGAAATGCCATTTTTCACTGCAAAATTCTAAAACTGTTTTTTCAGCGTTGCATACAAATGTTCTCTGTGGTACGACAGTACGGGTTTATTGCACCAAATACAGAAATGCACTATGTCACCACAAAATATTAAAATAGGTTTTTCAGCGGTCTATGCAAAAGTGCTCTGTGGTACGACGGTATGGGTTTATCCCCCCAACTACAGAAATGCGCTATGTCACCCCTAAATTATAAAATAGGTAATGTAGGGGGACTTGACCTTCCAGAAAAAAAGAATTTTTCCTCCACTGAGCTACCAAAAAATAATTAGACTGATGTCCCTGGCAGGCTGGCACACATGCAGGTCACATGCAGTTCCCAAGACACTGCAGTTGCTAAAATGCCTGCCGACCCCCACCTCAGTAACAGATGGATTAAAACTTATTTTGCAGTATCACTGGGCTCAGGGCTGGGTACAAATATGTAGCATAGCACCCTCAATAATTGCTGTAGTTTGAAAATTTAACACCACCAAGTTCAACAGATTTATGATGGCTTCTTAGTAGAGATGAGCGAACTTTAAAAAAAAGTTTGTCGTTCGGGTTGTGGTAATCGCCGCATCCCGTTATGGATTCCACTACCGTGGACTATCCCGGCATATGGAATCCATAAGAGGCGGCTTCCACGAACCCGAATTGTTGAACAGCCGAAGGACCTGGGGTGACGTCACCGTCATGTGATCAGTGCAGGGGGCGTGGCTCAGCACTGGATTTGATCCAGTGCTGAGCCACGCCCCTGCACTGATCACATGAGAGGCTGTACAGCAGAGTACATCGCGGTATAGCCTCAGTGCAGAGCTGATCGAGGTCTGTGAAAGACCACCGGGCCGAGACAGGAGCGCATAGTGCTTCCTGCTCTGCAGACACAGTGCTTTCTTTCTGGGTTGCCCTGCTGTCACTGACAGCAGGCAACCCGCTTGGCAGCTGCACGATTAGCGTGCAACTGCCGTCTCTGAATGGACGTTCAGAAACGTCCATTCAGAGATAGACAACCGCCCATAGGACGTTTATATCCTTTGGACGGTTGTCAAGTGGTTAATATAGTTTATGTTTTGTGAAAAATCTTCACCTAAGTATGCGCGTTAAACGAATCGCCTTAGGGGCATTAAGAAACTTTTCTATTGGGTTAGCTTGATAAAATTGTCGAATATGTAGAATATATTGCTATATTCATAATTTACGAATATAGTGCTATATTTTACATATTCGACAATTCTACCAAGCTAACGCAATAGGAAAGATGATTAACGCCCTTACGCGATTGGATTAATGCGCATATTTAATTGAAGATTTTTCGCATAACATAAACTATATTGAATAATGAAGAAAACTGAAAATCAGTAATGACTCATTACTGATTTAGAATATTCTTCATTATTTATTATAGTTTATGCTTTGAGAAAAATCGGTAATTAAATATGCGCATTAGGCCTCATGCACATGACCGTTGTTTGTTTCCGCGTCCGTTCCGTTTTTTTTCACGGATAGGATGCTTCCCTATTCATTTCAATGGGTCCGTCAAAAAATGCAGATGGTTATCCGTTTTTGTTCCGCATCATGGTCCGTGTTTACCTTTCGTCAAAAAAATAGAGCATGTCCTATTTTTTTTCACGATTGCGGACAAGGATAGGCATTATTACAATGGATCTTCCAAAAAAACGGATCCGTAAAAAAAAAGTTCCGTCATCCGTTTTTTTTGACGGATGCAAAATTTGCGGACGGAGCGGACGCGGAGACAGGCAACGGTCGTGTGCATGTAGCCCTAATTGAATTTTTCCTATTGGTTTGGCTTGGTAGAATTGTCGAATATATAGAATATAGCGCTATATTCGTAAATTACGAATATAGTACTATATTCTACATATTTGACAATTCGACTAAGCCAACCCAATAGGAAAGTTGCTTAACTACCTTACGTGATTCTATAAATGCGCATATTTATTTGAAGATTTCTCGCATAACATAAACTATTAAATAATGAAGAATATTCTAATTCACTAATCATTAGATATTCTCACATTGGCCCACAAGCAAGAAGCAGGCAGGTAATGGGTTCAGATGAAAAAAAAATTGATGAATATTTGTTTTTACGAATACAGTATATATCACTATATTTGAAATATTCGCTAACTATCGAAGTTGCAATATTTGCAATTAAAATTCGTGATTCAAATATTCGCGCCCAACACAAATCTCTATCCGCGAGCACCAATACTAATTAACTCTTCAATGGTATGTTCACCTAAATGATGGGACTTGTAGTGCTGCTTACTTCCTTCTTTGCCAATTTTCTTTTTATTCAAATAACAGCAAATTGCAATGTGTTGTCAGATTATTCCCATACAGGTTGCAACTTCAAACAATAAATAGGTTACATATACCTTTTGTCCGGAACTATAGTTGCTTCATAGCTGCAATACAAATAGCAGACGTATTCTTGCACAAGTGAGCAGCATCAAAATCATCATAATCTATTAATTCAGACAACAGTAAAGTGATTCATGAGGCCATAACCAATCTCAAGACGAGAACGGCTTATTTTCGGACAGTCATAGCCTCAAACAGTAAACATTATATACTGTAGGATTACATAGACATTGGTTTAAAACCATAGTTGATTTATATACTTCCTTCTTTTGACATACCACCGAACTAACAGACAGATTAATTATTGCATTTCCTTTTCACGGATGCAGTGCAGGTGTATCTGACACCAAAAATGGGTTTCTGTCACCCACCAAACTAACAGACAGATTAAGTATTGTATTTCCCTGTCCGGAACGCAATGCAGGCTTATCTCACACCAAAAATGGGTATATGTCACCCACCTAACTAACAGACAGATTAACTATTATATTTCTGTGTCAGTGGTACAAAGATGATGCATATGCACCCACAAAAAAATCACTATAGGTCACCCACAGAATAAATAGCCAAATTAAATTCCTAAGACTCTCCCTCAGTTCAGCTGCCTGCTTCCTGTCCCTGCACTACTCAGAGCTGATGGACGGTGCTACATGTGACCCAGCTGGTATAGAGGCTGGTTCACATGATGCATTGGCCAGTCACAGCCATACCAGTACTAGGCATGGCTGTGATGGCTTCTAATTACCCCCAGCTTAAAAGCTTATTGATTGGCTGCTCTAAAGCCCTTTCAACAAGCGTTATTAAATGCCTGAACACGGAACCCAAACTTTTGCGGCAAAGTTCGGGTCTGGATACTCGAACTCGCAAAGCTCGATACAGACCCAAACTTTGCAGTTCGGGTTCGCTCAACACTAGTTGCAAACACTGGGGTGAGATAAAACATTAACTGAAAGCAGCTGCTTAGTCTTTCTTTTTGTCTCCCTCTCACTGTAGCTACTCCCTTTCCATTCCTCCCCCTCCACGCACACACTTCTATAACCTATTTATGGGTAGAAACTGTAACCTTATCTCTAAGTAAGCTAATAACCTAGCAAGGGGATACAATTAGGAATCGGTTAAGTAGAGAAAAGTACATTTTTCTGTAAAAACATATTAACAAAGTTTCTTATCTATAACTGTACTATTAATTTATAGAATTAAAATGCAAATGATGGCTAAGCTTTAAATAATTAGAGGAATATCCAATGTACAGTCCCACATGTCAGAATGGAAAAAAGTAGTGAAACGTTTAGTAAAGATAAATTCTTTATTAGTACGTTGTTCTCATTTAAACAGTTGTGTGTTGTAGCTGTTATTCCAACTAGGCTAAAAGGGGTAATCCCGTCTAGATGTTCTACAAAAGAAAACATATATAGAAATGTAAGCTTTTATTTGAACATATGAGAAGTCTAAAGTTAGTGGTGTCATTAGGACTAATTCTGGTTGCCAATTTACAAAGGTAGTCTGTTCAGTGGCGTGCCTAGGGTGTTTGGCACCTGGGGCGGGTCCTTTCTCTGGCAACCCCCCCGCCTCCAATACTTTAAAAAAATTGTACCCCCTCACGGTAGTATTGCCCTCATTGTACAACCTTCACAGTAGTTTTGTACAGATGTGTTCCCCTTCACAGCAGTTCTGTCCACATTGTGCTCTCTCACAGTAGTTATGCCCTCTCTGTGCCCCTTTCACAGTTGTAATGCCTTCTTTGTGCCCCCTTCACAGTAATAATCCACATTGTTCCCCCTTAATAGTAATCCCCATTGTGTCCCCTTCATAGTAATAATCGCCGTTGTGCCCCATTTATAGTAATAATGCCCACTGTGCCTCCTTCATAGTAATAATGCCCATTTTGTCCCCTTCACAGTAATAATGCCCATTGTGCTCCGTAATAGTAGTAATGCCCTCTGTGCCCCTTCACAATTATAATGCCCATTGTGCCCCCTTCACAGTAATAATGCCCTCTGTTCCCCCTTCATAGTTATAATGCCCTCTGTCCCCCCTTCATTGTAGTTATGCCCTCTGGCTCTGTGCCCCTCCATCGTAGAAATGCCCATTGTGCCCCCTTCACATTAGTAATGCCCTCTGTACCCCCTATAAAGTAATAATGCCCTCTGTTCCCCCTCCATAGTAGTAATGCCCTCTGCGCCCCCTCCATAATGATAAAGCCCTCTGTATTAAAAAAAATAGAAAATAAATAAATTCTTACCTTGTCCCGTTCCGGAAGCTCACATACCTCTCTTCTCTGCAGACATAGATCGCTCTGCAGCACTGTATGGGAGTGACTTATGCAGATTTCTGGCCTGCAGGCTCCGCTTACACAGGCTGGAATCGCGATCTGTGCCTGCAGGCTGAATGGTGGAGCAGGAGAAGTCTTCCTGCTTCAACATTCAGAGTGCTGCAGGCCTGAAGGAGGGCAGGAGCGCGGGGAGATGAGCGGTGAGTGACAGGACCACAGCTCCCTGCACTTCAGCAGGGCCGTCTTTAATATTGATTGGACCCTGGGCAAGAATTTACTTGGGCCCCCTGGATCCCGCCTTCCCACACCCTAGCATGCAATCATGCCCTCCACCACTATATATAATATAGCTTACAGTGAATGACTGTAAATCCTTCCAGTTCTCCAGCGGCTCAGGATCAGTGCTCTGGGCAGCTGGGCTCAGGCTGGAAGTGGGCACCGCTCTGCAGTTCAGGGGGGAGACCGGGACTTACCCTAGCGTTACAGTGCACCCCAGCACCCCACAGTATGCAGTATAGCACCCTATAGTATACAGCACCCCACAGTATGCAGTATAGCACCCTATAGTATACAGCACCCCACAGTATAGCACCCTATAGTATACGGCACCCCAAAGTATGCAGTATACCGCCCTATAGTATACAGCACCCCACAGTATAGCACCCTATAGTATACGGCACCCCACAGTATGCAGTATAACGCCCTATAGTATACAGCACCTCACAGTATAGCACCCTATAGTATACAGCACCCCACAGTATAGCACCCTGTAGTATACGGCACCCCACAGTATGCAGTATAACGCCCTATAGTATACAGCACCTCACAGTATGCAGTATAGCACCCTATAGTATACAGCACCCCACAGTATGCAGTATAGCACCCTATAGTATACAGCACCTTACAGTATGCAGTATAGCACCCTATAGTATACAACACCCCACAGTATGCAGTATAGCACCCTATAGTATACAACACCCCACAGTATGCAGTATAGCATCCTATAGCATACAGTATAACACCTCACAGTATACAGCACACTATACAGTATACAGCACTTCATACTATACAGCACCCCACAGTATACAGCACACCATACTGTACTGCACCCCACACTATACAGCACCCCACACTATACAGCACCCCGCACTATACAGCACCCCACACTATACAGCACCCCACACTATACTGCGCCCCACAGTATACAGGAGAGCAGTATAGCACTCCACAATATACAGCCCCCCATAGTATACACTATACTGCACCCCACACTATACAATATACAGCACCCCACAGTATACAGTATACAGCACTCCACAATATACAGCATCCCGTAGTATACAGCACCCCACATTATACAGCACCCCACAGTATACAGTATACAGCACTCCACTCAATACAGCACCCCACAGTATACAGTATATACCACCTTAAAATATACAACACCCCACTCTATACAGTATATAGCACCCCACTCTATACAGTAAACAGCACCCCACACTATACAGCACCCCACAGTATACAGTACACAGCACCCTGCAGTAAACAGTATGGAGCACCCGACACTATACAGCACCCCACACTATACAGAACCCCAAAGTATACAGCACTTCACAGTATACATCACCCCACACTATACAGAACCCCACAGTATGCAGCACCCCACTATACAGTAGCTTACAGTATATTACCATAACAGCCCCTGTCACCTTTTCCTGATGTAATCTTCACAAAATAAATATCTCCACAATTATGGCAAACGTCTTCTGCAGGCTGCAGCAACACTGGAAGGACCTTTCATTACCTCATAGCCATGTGACCAGTAGTATCGCTATGTTACTGGTCACATGGTGATGATGTCATCAAAGGTCCTTCACAGCTCTCACTCTCTCACAGTTCACTGCCTGGAGAACCGGTATGCAGGCAGGCATGGCAGCAACCCCCTATGTAGCTGGCAGCATCCCCTTAGGCACGCCACTCGATGTAATTGAATTTGTGGGCAGTGGCCAGCTGGGCTCAAGAGGCAGCTGCCTTGGGCCCCCCAGGAGCAACTGGGCCCTGGGCAGCTGCCCCTTTTGCCCTGTGTTAAAGACGGCCCTGCACTTGGCCCTGGATGTATTATTGAAGACTTCATTGCACCCAGTTTTATTGCACCTCTTCTGTACAGCTCAGCAATTCAGTGTAAGTCCTATTGACACACTAGTATATAGTTGGTACGTAGGCAGGTTTGGGGTATAATCCAATATATTCAAATACATTACTTACGCTGTTGATCCAGCAGATGAAATTGGAGACTTTGGTAAACACGGATGGTTTCTGGTAGTAGTTGCATCCAAGAGAAGATCCAAAGCTGACAATACCATGAACTTGATACACACCATTAACAGCACAGCTGAGGGGTCCACCAGAATCACCCTAAGGTGCAATCATGAAGAAACATACACTTCAGTAGATAGCAATACATTTTCCCCATGTATAGTTTCATAGTATCAGGGTCTTAAACAAATCTCAATGGGCCCCATTTCAAAATTTAGTATGGCCCACCATGTCCCATCCAGTTTTCCATTACACATGCATCACCCACAAGCACCCCATAACACAAAGTGCAACACCCCAGATTTCTGACAAATTTATGTTTTTTTTATTGAGCAGAAGAAATTTTAATAAAACACTTTATACAATCTCTTTGTTGGAAAAAGTAGATCAGGTGCTCACTGAGCAAGCGCTCCTTGGGGTAGATGTGGGGGAGGGTGGTAGCGAGGAGGCTGAGGAAAGTGAGGTAGCTAGCTGGATAACAGTTAGAAAGCGGGATAGAGGTAAGAGTGCCAGGGAGGCTAGCCCTGATCTGACACACCACAACAAGTTTGCAAGGTTGGCAGATAAGGGGGATGACCGTTCAGAGAGAGCACTGCTGCAGCCGGACACTTCCTCTGCCAGTCAGGGGAATGTAGGCTCCATTAAGCAGGGGACCAGGGAAGGGCAGACAGGTGCTCGTAGTGGCAGACTAAATTATTAGGGGGTCAAAAAGACCGGGACTGCTAAACGGTGTATTGTCTTCCTGGGTCTTGAGTTCGACACATCGCAGATCGGGTTGACAGATTACTGGGAGGGGCTGGAGAAGATCCAGCGGTCTTGGTCCATATCAGAACCAATGACAAAGTTAGAGGTAGGTGGAGTGTCCTTAAAAAATGATTTTAGGGATTTAGGTCAAAAGCTTAGGGCAAGGACCTCAAAGATAATATTTTCTGAAATACTGCCTGTACAACAAGCCACATATGAAAGGCAGCGGGAGATTAGGGAGGTTAACAATTGGCTCAAAAACTGGTGTAGAAAGGAGGGGTTTGGGTTCCTGGAGAACTGGGCCGACTTCTCTGTTGGCTACAGGCTCTATCGTAGGGATGGGCTTCACCTCAATGGGGAAGAGGCAGCTGTGTTGGGGGAGAAGATAGCTAGAAGGTTGGAGGAGTGTTTAAACTAGGGACTGGGGGTGGGTGGGTAATTACATTATAGGATAGGAAGATATTGCAGATAGAGACCAGGGGCAGGGTAGTGGGACTGGGGGAGGAATGGAAGGAGGGACTAGAACAGTTCAGAAGGAAAGGTGTAGGGTAAAAAATATATATAAACCTCTAAAATGTATGTATACTAATGCCAGAAGGATCGCCAAAACCGGAGAGGGGGAGGGGTCTGCCTTTATGTAAAGTCCTGTCTAAAGCCCACAGTCCGAGAAGATATAAGTGAGGGACATGAACATGTGGAGTCACTGTGGGTAAAAATACATGGAGGCAGAAACAATAATACATTACTAAAAGTTGTTTATTGTAAACCACCTAATATACCAGAGTCCACAGAATATCTACTTCTAATCGATATAGACGAGGTGGCAAATCATAATGAGGTTGTTATTATGGGGGACTTCAACTACCCAGATATAGACTAGGAAACTGAAACCTGTACATCTCATAAAGGAAACAGGTTCTTGGCAATAACCAAAGACAATTACCTTTCCCAAATGGTTCAGGAACCGACTAAAGGGACGGCCATACTGGACTTAGTATTAATAGATCTGACAGAACAACAGATGAGCAGGTTGGGGGACACCTGGGAAATAGTGACCATAAAGTAATAACCTTCCAATTATCATTCAAAAGAGTGTTTCTTCGGGGAACAACAAAAATTCCAAACTTCAAAAAAGCTAAATTTAGCCAACTAAGAGAGGCCATAGGCCTAACTAACTGAGACAAAGTCCTCAAAAATAAAAAATACAGCCACAGAATGAGATATTTTTAAAAGCATCCAAAAATCTAATTGTGAGAGGTACCTTACATACCTTTTGGGAATAAAAAGGTTTAGGAACAAGAAGAAACCAATGTGGATAAACGGAACTGTAAAAATAGCAATAAATGACAAAAGCAGAAGGGTAGTGAGGAAGCACTGGAAAACTATAAGGAAAAAAATATGTAAAAAATAAATAAAAGCGGCCAAACTAGAGAGAGAGATTAATTGCCAAAGAGAGCAAAACTAACCATAAAATGTTCTTCAATTATATAAATGGTAAAAAGTATAAATCTGAAGGTGTCAGCCCTTTACAGAGTGACAGTTTCTTCACCGAAGAAAAAAAACTGTCAGATGAAATACAGAATTTAAAAGTAAATTCCCCATTAAAAGTGCCCTGTCTGACCCAGGAAGAAGTACAGCAGTGTCTTAAAAAGATTAAAATAGACAAATCGCCAGGACCAGATGGCATACACTCCCGTATCCTAAGTGAATTAAGTAATGTCATAGCCAGATCCTGATTTCTGATGTTTAAGGACTCTATACTGACAGGGAGTGTTCCACAGGATTGGCGTATAGCAAATGTGGTGCCAATATTCAAAAAGGTTATTTATTAATGGTCTTGTAGAAGGCTTGGACAGTAAAATTATCAATTTTTGCAGATGACACTAAACTGTGTATAGTAATTAACACGGAAGAGGACAGTATACTGCTACAGATGGATCTGGATAGATTGAAGGCTTGGGCAGAGAATTTGCAGATGAGATTTAACACTGACAAATGTAAGGTTATGCACATGGGAAGAAATAATGCAAGTTACCCCTACATACTAAATGGTAAAATGGTAATACCTGGAATGAGGGAACTACAATACCCTGAATAAGTATCAAAATTAGGGTTATTCACTTAAAAAAGACGACGGAGGGGAGATTTAATTACTATGTATAAATATATTAGGGGTCAGTACAGAGATCTCTCCCATCATATATTTATCCCCAGGACTGTGACAAGGGGACATCCTCTGTATCTGGAGGAAAGAAGGTTTGTACACAAACATAGAAGAGGATTCTTCCCTTTAAAGAGGACCTTTCACCAATATAATACCCCCCAAATAACCCTCCTACCGGATAGTGCGTCATCCACTGATGTTCTCCATTTTTTTTTTTAAATCGACCCCCTAATTCCTTCCTAATCGCCCTGTTTCTTCTGGATCAACTTGCAGGATAACAGGCCGATCTGGATGGACAAACGTCTTTTTTCGTCCCTATATACTATGTTACTATGTTCCTATTTTAGGTGTTTCAAAAATATGGTGCTCGTTATAATATTTATGAATATATTTCTTAATTTATTTACACCAGAAAGCTGCCATAAATATATTGACATTGTAAATCCCCACCATAGAGCTGTAAATCACTGCTTCCCTTCACATAATATATTACAAATCTGGCTACTTATAGACACCACTGGGGAGAGTTCAGAGCATAGGAATTTCTATAGTTACCGTGGTAATCTCTTTGCACTGAGCTCCTCCTAGTGGCAGCTGCATGAAAATGGTGCTTTCATGGTGGGAAGGAGGTTCAGCATCAGTCCCTATAAAAGTTGTATGGTCTACCTTTATTGAAGGTACGCCATTGTATATGCAGTGATCTTCTGATTGATTGCTAAAGGGTTAATACTACTTTCACGATTAGAGTTGTTAGGATGTTTACTGTGATACTGATTTTGATCTATGTACTATGTAACCCAAAAAGGCTATAAATGGGATGGAAATAGTTAACTGTCAGTTTTTAGTTACAGTTACTGGATAGTGAGCTGGTCCAATTTTCCTGTGGTTAGTGCAGTCTGCTAGTAAGCAAGCCAGTAAGATGACCTGTTTAATGTGTGCTGCTGCCAAGTAGGCCACAGGTTCTACTCCAGCAAAACACCATTCCTGTGAGTAAAAAAATTAGGAAAAAGTAGCTTTGCTGGGAACTACTATACCTCTGAAGGAAATAAGCATTGAATTATTGCAGATGGTTGAGGACCATGAGGTCTGTGCTTGGATTCAGTAAAGGTAATGCATGCATATGGCTTTAGACTTTACTGCCTAGGTCTGGGTTTATTGATTCTGACGCCCACCACACTACTGAGATGAACTATCCATCCGATCTAATATTACACTCCGTAATTGGGCATTGCAGAGGAATATTGCGGAATTGCAAGCTTATGGTCATTTGAGAAAATTGCTGGTATCTATAGAGGTAGACTCATATACACGGGCATTTGGGAAAAGCCTACTGTGTGAAAAACTTCAGAACTATGCCTACTGCATGTATTTTCACTGTGAACCCCACAATCTATTTAGTAAAGAGAATACTTTATTTATGCTATAAGCGAGGCAGCAGTCATTGGCCTCTATAGTTGATCATCATCATTGACCTTCTGTTCTCCTGCCTTTCATTCCGCTGCTTATATATTAACATAAAGGGCACCCCACCCATCACCAGGGAGGAGACCCCAAAAGTCAAGGGTATATGCTTCAGGGAAGAAGCGTTTGAACCCCTCGATTTTCTGCCCATGCGGCCTGGGAGAGCTCTGGAGCAGAGACTAGTCACCATAAGGACTGCACCTTCCCTCATTGCTTCTGCCAAAATTCCCTTCTGCTCTATAGTATGTATAGTTTTGTAATATATCTTTTTCATGTAGCCTGCTTACTACCCAAGTGATATATAATGATGAAAACATTTGCATTAAATAACCATGACTATTGTAGGCATGTCTACTTTCAAGGAGAGCATTTTAAGAAGATGCAACTCACATAGCAGGAAGCCTTGACTCCATCTCCACCAGCGCAAATCATGGTGGTCTTGACAATGCTGCCCCACCAATTGCTGGAAGAGCAAGTTGAGTAGGAAACTACAGGCAGAGTGGCTTCCTGGAGAATAGCCGGACTAGGTCCAGTGGCTGTGTAGAAATGATAGTATTTTATAATCATCACAATTGAATGTAACAGATAGCAGATTCTATATATATATAATTATTATTATTATTATTGTTTTTTATATACTAGCATCAGTTCTTCTTAGTCCTCCTGCATCTCTTACATATTTACATGTTTTTCATGTTGAAAGTGTCTTTAACCCTTTCAACCCCGGGCCAGTTTTTACCTTTCTGCCCAAGCCATTTTTTGAAAATCTGACATGTGTCACTTTATGTGGTAATAACTTTAAAACGCCTTTACTTATCCAGGCCATTCTGAGATTGTTTTCTCGTCACATATTGTACTTCATGACAGTGGCAAAATTGAGTCAAAATATTAATTTTTTATTTATAAAAAAATAAATTTATCAAAAATTTGAAAAAATTTGAAAAAATTTGCAAATTTGCAAATTTCAATTACTCTACTTTTATAATAGATAATAATACCTTCAAAAATAGTAATTACTTTATATTCCCCATATGTCTACTTCATGTTTGGTTCATTTTGAAGATGACATTTTTTTTTTGGGGATGTTAGAAAGCTTAGAAGTTTAGAAGCAAATCTTAAAATATTTAAGAACCCAATTTTTTCTGGACCAGTTCAGTTATGAAGTCACTTTCTGGGGCTTACGTATTAGAAACCACCCATAAATCACCCCATTTTAGAAACAACACCCCTTAACCTATTCAAAACTGACTTTACAAACTATGTTAACCTTTTAGGTGCCCTACGAGAATTAAAGGAAAATGGGAATGAAATTTCAAAATTTCACTTTTATAGCAGATCTATTTTTTTTTCTGCAACACATCTTGCAATTGAACACACCATGAGGTACCCCTAGAGTGGAAACCCCCAAAAAGTGACCCCATTCCGGAAACTACACCCCTCAAGGAATATATCAAGGTGTGTAGTGAGCACTTTGACCGATCAGGCGAAACACAGAATTAGGAAATGCTTGGCTGTGAAAATGAATATTTCAAGGTGTGTAGTGAGCACTTTGACCCATCGGGCGAAACACAGAATTAGGAAATGCTTGGCGGAAAAAATGAAAAATTACATTTTTTTTACAAAGTTGCTTTACACCCACAATTTTCACTTTCACAAGGGGTAACAGGACAAAATGCACCCCACATTTTGTTCCCCATTTCCCCTCGAACACGCCATCACCCCATATGTGCTCAAAAACTGATGTATGGGCGCACAGCAGGCTTCAGAGTGGAAGGAGCACCATATGGCAGGAGAGCTGATTTAGCTGGAATGGTAATTGGGAGCTATGTTGCACGTGAAGACACCCTGAGGTGGCCCTACAGTGGAAAAGTGACCCCATTCCGAAAACTACACAAGGGATAAATCTACACAAGGGGTAACAGGACAAAATGAAACCCACATTTTGTTCCCCATTTCCCCCCGAATACGCCAACACCCCATATGTGCTCAAAAAATGATGTATGGGCGCATGGCAGGGCTCTAGAGTCAAACAGCTAAATATGGATTTTGCTGACCTGAATTGGCAGACAAGTATTTTAGCTGCCATGTCGCATTAAATAAATTCCTGAGGTCCCCAGAAATGAAAAACCCCAACAAGTGACCCAATTTCGGAAAGAGCAACCCCTACGAACATTTTAAGTGGTAGAAAGGGTACTTTTCAGCAAACGTGTCTCACAGAAGACAGAGACACTTGTTAAGGCATTTCAAAGCACAAGTTTGTAAAAAAAAAAAATTCTAGCAGACCCCACATTTTTTTTGACAAAGGGTTTTTCACCCCAGGATTTGTTCCCTATTTTCTCCCCATTCAGGAAACAACCCATATGTGCTTGTAGCCTGCTGTATGGGCGCACAGCAGGCAAACTGCAAAATATGAATTTTGCTGACAGGTCTGAATTTGCTGACATGGATTTTAGGTGCCTTGTCGCATTAAATAAATTTCTGAGGTCCCCAGAAATGAAATACTCCAACAAATGACCCCATTTCGAAAAGAGCACCCCGTACGAACATTTTAAGTGGTGGAAATGGTACTTTTCAGCAAACAGGTGTCTCACAGAAGACAGAAACATTTCAAAGCACACATTTGTAAAAATAAAAAATTACTAGCAGACCCCAATTTTTTACTTTCATAAGGGGTTAAAGAACAAAATGCACCCCAGTATATGTTCCCCATTTTCTCTCCTTTTTTCAAATACCTCATATGTGTTTGTAGCCTGCTGTATGGGCGCACATCAGGCAAACAGCTAAATGTGAATTTGGCAGGCCTGAATTGGCAGACATGGATTTTAGGTGCCATGTCGCATTTAAAAAATTCCTGAGGTCCCCAGAAATTGAAAAACCTCAAGAAGTGACCCCTTTTTGGAAAGTGCACCCCCGTATGAACATTTTAAGGGGTGGAAAGGGCACTGTTGTCTCACAGAACAAAATATGTGGTGGTTGTTGGAAAGTAAATATTCAAGCGAGGTGGACTAAATCAGAGATATAAAGTGGAAATATTACAGGGAGCATAAATTAAATTAATACTCCATGGATGTGTGGTACATTTTAAAACACTCCTTCATGCACAGGCCAAGCTCTTCAGGGCAGGTTTCGTAGTGGTATGTAAATGGTGTCCTTCCTAATACTCCTTTTTGAACACACTCTGCATCTTTTTTGGGTCCTTCCCTTTCTTGCTGTCTGGGGAACTTCAGCTGGGAAATGTTGTCCTGGTACAACACGGCCACTGTGATAACATGCAAAAATTTAAGAATCGACTCAAATCTATTCCGGGCCATGAAATTACTGAATATTGGAGCGTGGTACAAGGCATCCACACTCCAATACTGTCTAATTTCAGTTTTTTTTAACAAGCCCCATATGCAGCAGAAGCCCCCAGATGATTTTAATTTCTGCTGCTGTAACTGGGGTCCAGCCAAGGGGTCTTGGAAATGGCGATGTGGGGTTCTTGTAATAAACTGCTGGGCATCTAACTTAGTTTGGGCCACGATAAAATTTACTAAATCTTCACTGAAAAAGATTTTTAAAAAATCAATTTCTGTGAAGCCCGTGCAGTCAATTTGGATTCCAGAGTTTCCCACAAACTCTGGAATTTGGGGCTGATAATCATCATGGGGTGGAGTCTTTAAGGGGTCACTCTGGGGGGCTACTTCCGATGCTACCCTGGGGAGCCTTTTTAGAGGATCCCTCATCAGCGGAAGATGATGAGGGGGTAGAGGAGTAGAGGAAAGTGTCATCCTCTTCTCCTTCGCTGGCAGTCTCAGTATCGGAGGCAAGCATGGCGTTTGCCTCTTCAGCTGAGTATAGTCGTTGGGATGGACGGGCCATTTTTATTTTATTGGGGTTTGACGTGTGAAATATGTAAAACTTTATTTAGTGTGAGGGGTGTGTATGTAGTGTTTTCACACGTGGAGGGGCTTGTAATTGTAATAAATTTGAAATTAAATTTAGAAGAAAAGTTGTAAAAAGAAAAAAGTCTTCTTCACAAAAAAAAACTTGCAGTGCAAACTGAGCAGATGCGATCAGTAACGGACACTACTGATCGGTGCTCAGTGGTTGCAAAATGCACATACTAAACTCACCCTAACTGAAATTTATATATATCTATAACTAACTACCACTAACTGCAGTTCTTTTTTCACACCAAAAAAAAGTTATTTTTGCAGCAATATGCAGATGCTACTGAGCACACTACTGATCGGTGCACTGCAGCACGCACGCACGCAAAACTGTAGTATAAAAATTCACTACAGCGCTCTGCAAAATACACGCACGCAGATGGTGCTTTCGTGCAAAAACCTAAAATGACACTAACTGAAATATATATATATATTTATATATATATACTGTATATATACAAATAAATATATATATATATATATATATATATATATAAATCCGGAGATAGGCAGCAGCACGTCCGGAGGGCTTGGCGGGTGCAAAATCCTCAGGAGGATGGACAATCCTCCACACATATATAGATCCCAGAGAGAGGCAGCACTCCTGAGTTGAATGGTGATGACCCAATTTATTCAAGGCAACGTTTCAGCCTACTCCATGAGGCCGCTTGACAAAGGGCTCATGGAGTAGGCTGAAACGTTGCTTTGGAATAAATTGGGTCATCACCATTCAACTCAGGAGTGCTGCCTCTTCTCTGGGATCTATATATATATATATATATATATATATATATATATAAAAAAACTACCACTAACTGCAGTTCTTTTTTCACACCAAAAAAATGGTGTCTAGGCCATGTGACTGATGAATGTGACGTTACTGGCCTAGGAAGAGGCTGCAGTGCTCATTGGATCACCATGGCCTCTTCAAGCAGCTGATCGGTGGGAGTCGGGACCGATCCGTTACTAATAACCTATCCCGAGCATAGGTCATCATCATAAAACACTCAGGCAACCCTTTTAATCTAAAAGTACATTAAAAACTTACTGCTGACTCTCCCCCATCCGGTAACGACACAGTTGTAATTGTCGGGCAGGGTAGCTCCATTTGTTGGCAGAGTGGCCAATTTCACAGCACTGTTCAGGGTAGCACTGGAGGCCAGCCACAAGACAGCAATATCATATCTGTATGGAAGATGATAGCAATGTATTCATGGACATGAAGAGTTTTAATGATTTTAATATAATTAAGATGTCTTGACTATATTACAGTACTAGAAGTAAAATAGGTTCTCATGTGAACTATGTTTTTTTTTTTACATGTTAGTGAATATCTTACCCAGCAGCAACATTGTTGGGGTTCCAGGAAGAGTGTTTCCTGTAGGAAGAGATGGCAATGAACTGTTCAGTGCCTTCGTAAGTAGAAAGACTATAGTCTCCAAGGTCTACACGGTAGGTACCAGGTCTGTTGGGAATAAAATGAGTCAAAGTTAGGGATTGTGGGTGTATATTCAGTCATTTTCAAAGTAAAGGTCCTTTTACATGGACCGATGATCTAGTAGATGATCAGGTAAGAAAATTTGTATAAATGCTCATTCTCGATAATTTGACTGTGAAATCATTCATTCTGTCTAAACAATGATCTTCCACCTAGAAACAATGACCTCCTATGGGAACAATCGATCACAGTATCGATCACATGTCCCCATACAGAGGAGGGGATTGCTGAATGTAAATGCAGTAATCATTTTTGCTGAAGATCAGGCAGTTATCAGGAAAGTCTGCTTTCCTCCTGACAGTCTGCCAGATCATTGGTCTGTGTAAAACGATCTTAAGACAAAGCCATGAAAAAATGCTTAAAAGGGTGGGACACTTTCTGGTTCCTGTTGACCAGTGTGTTTGTAAGATGACTGTATGGCACTTACTATTATAGTATTTGTGCAAATTCTGCACCGTTTTCTATATTTTATAAGCTACGTCCCTTTGCTTACAAATTCCTCTGTGCTGTTCCCACTGAGGTCCTGTCCATAAGATGGCCGCTGATGAAGGATCATGTGACCAGGCAGATCACCTCCATGTGATGTCATCTCCATTCAAATACACAGCACCTGCACTAAACTCCCAACATAGCAAGTGTAGATGGCCGGTACAATGTATTTGAATGGATGAGGCATTGCATGGAGCTGATTTGCCTGGTCACAGGACCCTCCATCAGTGGCCATCGTATGGACAGGACCTCTATGTGGACAGCAAAGAAGACATTGTAAACAAGGGAGCATACCTTATAAAATATAGAAAATGGCAAAGAATTTCAAGAAAGGCTATATTAGTAAGGGGTCATTCGCATGACCATATGGTCACCGTGCCCATGCTGTGGACTGCAAATTGTGGTCTGCAATGCATGGGCACCAGCCGTGTGAATCCCGTATTGAGATGCGGACCCATTAACTTGAACGAGTCCGCAATCCGCAATATATGGAAAAGATAGGGCACGTCCTATTTTGTGCGGTGCAGAAACAGGGACACGAATGCCCACAAAAGTGCTTCTTAGTGAGGAAGATGATGAAAAACATTGGGCACGTGGTGATAGCAGGGAAAAGTCAAAGATTTTGTTACAAAATGGCTGGCGACAAAATCTGCAACCAATATATGAAACAAAAGTGGAGTATATCAGTTATTAAATGAGCCCCATAGTTCACACAGCCATTCAGAAAAAAAAACCACAAACACAACACAAATTGCAGGTGACAAAAAATTGCATTCACTTTTTCTGGCATTTTTTTAGGGGTAAAAGAAAAGCCAGATCCAAATTCATGTGTGTAAGCATCCAAAAACCCTGGTAACCTACATGCAGTTTGTGATGGCGGATAACCAGCTGTCTGCCAAATATGACTTGGCTGAAACTACTAATCTATAAAATGAGCAATTGTTTTTCAGTTTGCACAAGCACATTATTATTTTTACAACATTTTTAAAGCTTTGTTCCTGATCTGCCATTTATCTGGATCCAGCATACTGTATGTTTGATGGGTTCGGCTGTGGCCAGCCCTAATCTAAAAAGTATTGCCAGCTTTAGATCACCATAACGCTCTGTAATCTACATATTTATTGTAAGTAACTTTCATGAGATTGCCAAAATAATTTCAATACATGACATTAATATAATGGGAGGAGAATACAAAAGTTATAATTACGTGTCCATGCAATGAGCAGCAGTCAGCACACGGTTAGCACGAATGAGGGTGCCTCCACAGATGTGGTACCAGTAACCACCAGACAGAAGCTGAAGAGAAACCTGGAGGGAGTCAAAAAAAGAAAATATAAAATACACAATTGTTAATGACTAGGGTTGAGCGAACCTAGAAGGTCGCGTTTACTGGGTTCGGCCAAACTTTGCCGCAAAGTTCGAGTTCGGCACCTGAACTTGATCCTGAACCTGAACCCCATTGAAGTCAAAGGGGACCCAAACTTTGGAGCACTAAAATGGCTCTAAAAAAGTCATTGAAAGGGCTAGAGGGCTGCAAAAGGAAGCAAAATGGAGGTAAGAGTAGGACAATTGCCCTGCAAACAAATTTGGATAGGGAAATTATTTAAAATAACAACATTTAAAAAAAGTTAAAAATAATGATCTTGAACTAGGAGGTGGAGGTCAAAGTGGAGTAGGAGGTTGAGGAGGCGGTGTACTGTAGGTGTGAAGCGGTGGTGGAGGAGGAGGAGGTAGCCAACACTGGTTTTGTATTTTTTTTAATTTTTTTTATAAATTTGGGAATACCCCAAAACATTGGGAAATAGAAAAGAGAATGCAAAAAGAAAGTGCGTTAGAGTATAACAATGGCTGGGTGTGGCTGGTATACTTGTGTATTCTGCACAAGGTATGGATAAGTCCTGTGAGATCCATGCCTGGTTAATTTTAATGAACGTGAGCTTATCCACATTGGCTCTGAACAGGCGTCTGCGCTTGTCTGTGATCACCCCCCCTGCTGTGCTAAACACACGTTTGGTCAAAACACTGGCCGCAGGGCAGGCTAGGACCTCCGAGGCATAAAGGCAAGCTCAGGCCATGTGCCCAATTTGGAGACTCAGAAGTTAAATGTGGCAGACCCATCCGTCAGTACTGTTCCACCATGTTGCTGAAATGCTGAAAATGCTGCCTCCTGCTAAGACATTCCATATCAGCTGGTGGTGCTGGTTGTTGTGGCTTGCTGATAAAGCTTTTCCACATTTCGGTCATGCTAACCCATCTTTCTGGCGGTGACCCAGCTGCGTTGGCGACATCTTCCTCCTACACTGTCTTCGCCTTGTCCTTCCATGGAGCCCCCGGTGTCAGGTGGGAATGCCATCAGCAACGCGTCTACCAGCGTGCGCTTGTACTCTCGCATCTTCCGATCACGCTCCGGTGACAGAATTAAGGATGGCATATTGTCCTTGTAGCGGGGATCCAGCAGGGTGGCCACCCAGTAATCAGCACTGGTTAGAATGTGTGCAACTCAGCAGTCATTGCGCAGGCACTGCAGAATGTAGTTGCTCATGTGTGTCAGGCTGCCCAGAGGCAACGACAAGCTGTCCTCTGTGGGAGGTGTATCGTCTGTGTCCTCTGTATCCCCCAGCCATGCTCCAGTGATGCCCATGAGCTGCTTTGGGTGCCACGCTGCTGTGAACACGGTTCCTCCTCCTCCTCCTTATCCTCCAGAACTGTGCCATGGCTGGAAAATTGTGTACCTCGTCTCTGTTGGTGCCAGAACCCACCCTCCGAGCCACTTGTGAATGACTGGCCTGATAACCGTGGAAATGAATCATGATCCCTCTTCGTCCTGTGCCACTGCCCATGTTGGTGGAGTACTCGAAACAGCTCAACGAGGCACCCACATCCCGCATTGAGGCCCACTTGTTGGTGGTGAAGTGGTGCTGTTCCGCAGAGCGACTCACCCGTGCGTGCTGCAGCTGAAACTCCACAATCGCCTGATGCTGCTCGCACAGTCTCTCCAGGATGTGCAAGGTAGAGTTCCACCTTGTGGGCACATCGCATATGAGGTGGTGAGCAGGAAGGCCGAAGTTACGCTGCAGTGCAGACAGATGAGCAGCAGCAGGGTGAGAACTCCGAAAGTGCGCACAGACTGCCAGCACTTTCTGCAGAAGCTCTGACATATCGGGGTAATTTTTCAGCAACCTTTGCACCACCAAATTCAGCACATGCGCCAGGCAAGGGATGTGCGTTGAACCAGCTAGGCCCAGAGCTGCTACAAGATTTCACCCATTATCGCACACCACCAGGCCGGGCTTGAGGCTCAGTGGCACGAACCACTCATCAGTCTGTTGTTTCATGCCCGTCTACAGGTCATGAGCGGTGTGGGGTTTTTCCCCCAAACAAATGAGTTTCAAAACAGCCTGCTGTCGTTTCCCACTGGCTGTGCTGAAGTTGGTCGTGACAGTGTTACGCTGACCGAATGAGGAGGCGGTAAAGGATGAAGCAGAGTAGGAGGATGAGGCAACAGGAGGCAAAGAGAAACGTCCTGCAATCCTTGGTGGCGGAAGGACATGCGCCAAACTGCTATCTGCCTCAGGCCCAGCTGCCACTGCATTTAACCAGTGTGCAGTCAGGGAGATATAATATCTCTGCCCATGCTTACTTCTCCATGTATCAGTGGTTATGTGGACCTTGCCACAGATGGCGTTGCACATTGCACACCTAATTTTGTCTGCCACTTGGTTGTGCAGGGCAGAGATGGCTCCCCTGGAAAAGTAGTGGTAGCTGGGAACCACAAACTGTGGGACAGACACCGCCATAAGGTTTTTAAAAGTCTCCGTCTCTACCAGACGGAATCACAGCATTTCAAAGGCCAGAAAGTTTGAAATGCTGGCATTCAGGGCCAGGGATCGCGGGTGGGTAGTGGGGTACTCCCTCTTTGTCTCCAGTGTTTGGGAGATGGACAGCTGAACGCTTCCATGGGACATTGTGGAGATGCTTGGTAATGGAGGTGGTGGCGTTGCTGCCACATCCTCTGTTTGCGGGGTGGCAGGTGCCACTGTTACTCCAGTGGGGGAGGAAGAGGCCGAGACTGCAGCAGAAGAGGGAGCAGGAGGAGCCTGAGATCTTTTGTGTTTTTTGAGTTGTTTACTCCACTGCAGCTCGTGCTTTGCATTTCGATGCCTGGTCATGCAGGTGGTGCTCAGGTTTAGAACATTTATGCCTCGCTTCAGGCTCTGATTGCACAGTGTGCAAACCACTCGCGTCTTGTTGTCAGCACATTGTCTGAAGAACTGCCATGCCAGGGAACTCCTTGGAGCTGGATTTAGTGTGCTTAGTCCCTTGGTGCGGTGGGCAGTAGCAGGCGTACTGGCTAGGAGACGGCCACTCTGCTTTTGCACACAGCTCCCTCTTTTACTGTGCGGCTGGCGCTGTGTGGCCACCACCTCTTCCTCCGAACTGCACACGTCAATCGCATGACTTTGATTCCATGTAGGGTCTAGGATCTCATCATCTTCCACCCCCTCTTCACCGCTACCCTCCTTGCCGGTCTGTCCACTGCAGAAATCTGCAGCAGTTGGCACCTGTGTTTCGTTATCATCAGAGATGTGCTGCGGTGGTCCTCACATGTCCACATCCTGAAACATAAGTGGTTGGGCACCGGTGCACTCAATCTCTTCCACTTCTGGGGCAGGGCTATGTGGACAGCCGACGGAAACTCTGCCAGCAGAGTCATCAAAAATTATAGGAGACTGCTGCATGACTTGGGGCTCAGACTGCTTGGCTGATTTGCAAGGGGGTGAGGTGAAAGACAGATACCCATGGGCTGCAGGTGCCAACTCTGCGCTTTCAGCAGGGGACCAGGTGGGAGATAATGTAAAGTAACTGGAGGCATTGTCAGCCACCCAATCTGCTACCGCCTATACTTGTTCTGGCCTCACCATTCGTACACCGGTATTCGGGCCTACAAAATAACGCTGAACATTCTGTCGCCTTCGTGCACCTGAGAAAGGTGTTTCATTTGGGCGTGTAGCTGGCACAGATCGATCACATCCTCTCCCTGCAACAGGAGCTCCACCAACACTAGCAGAACCATGACCAGGGCCACGTCCCTTATTTGATGCTCTTCCCATTCTTTGAGGTCACCCACTGAACTAACAGATGGATTAACTATATTAATTTCCCTGTCACGTATGCAGTGCAGGTGTACCTCACGCAAAAATTGGTTAGATGTCACCCACTGAACTAACAGACGGATTAAATGCAGTGCAGTTGTACTTCACACAATAAATGGGTATATGTCGCCCACCTAATTAACAGACGGAATAAATTTATTTATTTCCCTGTCATGTATGCAGTGCAGATGTACTTCACACAATATATGGGTATATGTCGCCTACCTAACTAACAGACAGATTAACTATATGTATTTCCCTGTCAAGTGGGCAGCGCAGGTGTACTTTACACAATAAATCGGTATATGTCACCCAACTAACTAGCAGACCTAACTATATTTATTTCCCTGCGTTTCTTGTGTAGGACCGCGCTGCAGTTTTACTGGGATCCCTCTTTACACCACAGGGTTCCTTCTTGTTAACCCGGACATGGAAGATAAAATCCACAGAAACTTCTCCCCTAATCCACACAACCTGTAGAATATCAAGGGGTCGCAAGATAGTGAAGCACTTCCTTGTCTGTTTCAAATAAAATTAGTTTATTATACTCACAAGCATCCACTTGCAAAAGTCATATAACAAAGATAAAATCACCACGCTGCCGACAGGCAATGTATAAGAAACTTTTTCATTTTGGTTATATTTCTTTCCCTGTAACGTATGCAGTGCAAGTGTACTTCACACAATAAATGGGTATATGTCGCCCACCTAACTAACAGAGAGATTAACTATATTTACTTCCCTGTCATGTGTGCAGTGCAGATGTACTTCCACAATAAATGGGTATATGTCGCCCACCTAACTAACAGACGGATTAACTATATTTATTTCCCTGTCATGTATGCAGTGCAGGTGTACTTCACACAATAAATGGGAATATGTCGCCCACCTAACTAACAGAAAGATTAACTAGATTTATTTCCCTGTCATGTGTGCAGTGCAGGTGTACTTCAGACAATAAATGGGAATATGTCATCTACCTAACTAATAGATGGATTAACTATATTAATTTCCTTGTCATGTATGCAGTGCAGGGGTACTTCACACAAAAAATGTGTATATCTCACCCACCGAACTTACAGATGTATTAACTATTACATTTGTGTGTCAGGGGTACAAAGATGTTACATTGCACCCACAAAAAAATCGCTATAGGTAACCCACAGAATTAACAGCCAGATGATATTCCTAACACTCTTCCTCACTTCAGCTGCCTGCTTCCTGTCCCTGCACTACTCAGAGATGATAGGCTTTATTAAATGCCTGAACACCAAACTCGAACCCAAACTTTTCCGGCAAAGTTCGGGTTCGAGTCCGGGTACCAAAAATCGTAAAGTTCGGTACGGACCTAAACTTCACCGTACGGGTTTGTTCAACACTATTAATTACACTGTTTGTAAAATAGCCTCTTTGGCAATTCTGGAATATCAATAGGATATGCCATAAATGTCAGCTAGGTGCTCCTATCTACAGGATGGGGACTCAAAGTTCACTGGAGAGCAAGCTGCGCAAGTGCAGACACCCTCCATAAACACTATAGAGCTTCCAAAAGCAGCCACACTCACTCAGCTAAGTCCTGTAGCAGTAAATGGAGAGGACACCATGCATGCACAGTGTGC
This sequence comes from Bufotes viridis, assembly GCA_033119425.1. Lineage (NCBI taxonomy): Eukaryota > Metazoa > Chordata > Amphibia > Anura > Bufonidae > Bufotes > Bufotes viridis. The sequence continues at coordinate 438,326,083 of CM065591.1, read as the reverse complement.
AATCTGTCATTTCAGGACCCTTTTCTTTCTCAGATAGAAATGGGTCTGAGAGTTTGGACCAGGCTCTCTCTGATATTTATGGCATGTTCTTAAGGGAGTGAAACATTCCTCTTAAATCTTAAGACATATATTAAACGTATTTTGATAATTTTTTTAAATATAAAAATACTGTATGTTATAATGTACATATCGAATCAAGTTATAAGTAGTGATAGTTCCCGATTCTTGCTCTGGCAGCTCACTATTATAAAATGAATTTTAGCCTCATGGCTTATAATTATTTGTGTCATGATCTTGTTCTATTGCATTTCTTTCAAAAACCTTGACAACTGCAAACTATCCCACAGAATGGTGTGTACCTGTTTTTTTTTTATTGTATCACCTTCTTAACTACTTTTTACCTTTCCTCTATTAGAAACAGTTTTCTTTAGTGACTGCAGCATTACTACTTATAGCAAGACAAAGTAGGTGAAGTGTTTGGAATGAGCTGGATATTTGCATTGATTAGTAAGTGTGGGCTGATTGTCTATAATTATTAAGTTACATTTACAGACAAATACAATCTAACTAAACTAATAACACACAAGCAAGCGTGTTGCTTTCATGTTTTTTTATTGAATACATTAAGTAAACATCCACAGTACAGGGAGAAAAAGTGAAACTTTGTGTTAATGACTTCTGTAAGAAATAATTGGCGAAAGGTGTTTCAATTAAGTAGATGTGGTTGGAAGTGTGGGTTTCACAGGTGCTCTTTCCCTGGAACCAAGGCACACAAAGCCTGGTTACTGACAGATCTGTTCTGCTCAAGAAAGATAGGTTTTTGAACCATGCCTCAATCCAGACAAATTTCATAAGACCTCATAAGAGGTGTGTAAAGCTGTTAAAGGTTACAACATCATTGTTAAAGACTGGGTGTATGCCACTCTAAGAAAATAAAAGTTATCTACTAATGGAGCAATTTCAGGACTGTTTCTTTACTCTCTAGATTGGGCATCCTTGTAAGATCACTCAAAGAGCACAATAGCCAATCCTGAAAGAGGTGAGAAAGAACCCAAAATGCCTACAGAAGACTGATAAATCTTCTGTTCATGATTAGAATAACACTGAACAAGAATGTTGTTCATGGAAGAACTATGCAAAAGAAAACATCGCGTGCCATCTCAAGTTTACCCAAAACCACTTCCTCAATCACAATGCTTCTGGGAAATTTAGACAGTTGGAGACAAAAGTATAAACTTTATGGCACAAAAACACAGTTTTATATTTGGAGGAAAAGAACACAAAACTCAACTATGGCGGAGATGGCATCATGATGTGGGATTGGTTTCCTGTCTCATCGCCTGTAAAACTTGCAGTTACTGAGAGAGCAATTATGTCTAAGGTGTAGCAAAACATTTTACAGGAGAATGTATGGTCATCAGTCCATGACGTTGAGATAGGAGACATTGAGTGATGGAACAAATCAAGATGATAGGTATCTTAATTGTGAAACAAAATATGCAGGGTTACTGGTGTGAATATAGAATGCTAATCTGTGGATATTTTGGATTGCCAGCTGGGGTAAGGAAGGATTTTTTTCCACTGTGTGGCACATTTCGTCTTTGCCATCTAGAATGGTTTTTGCCTTCCTCTGGATCAATTCGGGTTTATAAGTTTTTTAGTTTTTTTTTTAACCAACTATGTACCTATGTAGCAATTTCTCAAAGCACAAGTAAATCAACTAAAGATTGATTTGAAAAAAAAATTGTATTTTGTATTGTCCAAGTCCTGACTTTAATCCTATCGAAATGTTGTTATTATACATGACCTCAAGAGGGCGGTGCACATAAGCCATCCCAGAAATATTGATGAACTGAAAGCCACGGAAGCTGCAGATTTTTCTCCGGCCAAAAAACGTTTGGGTACTGAACGGATGACATCCTGATGCATCCTGAATGGATTTCTCTCCATTCAGAATGCATTAGGATAATCCTGTACAGTAGTTTTCCAGCATAGAGCCCCGAGGACGGAACTCTATGCCGGAAAACAAAAACGCTAGTGTGAAAGTACCCTTAGGTCAGTAGTCATCAGCGTCACACATGACTTGAATTTGGCTCATATCTACGGCTTAATAAAATGTTACGTTTTTTAAAGGCTAAAAGGAGACTTGAACTCAGGGCCACTGGACTCAAGACAAGTACATTACCACTGAGCTCTAAGCTTACTTTGGTTTACTTGGGCATTTTATTCATCTATGCAATTCAGTATATGAAAAGTAGAATGAACCTAAAATTAGGAGCGAGGCTGACGCCTGACTTAGGTCAGTAGTCAGACATCAGCGTCACACATTACTTGAATTTGCCTCATATGTAGGGCTTAATAAAATGTAAAAATGTTTAAAAGCTGAAAGGAGTCTTGAACCAAGGACCACTGGACTCAAGACAAGTGCACGATCCCTGAGCTATAAGCTTGGTTAGTGTTAATATGGCATTTTATTCATCTATGGCATTCAGTATATGAAAAGTAGAATGAACCTAAAATTAGAAGCGAGGCTGACGCCTGACTTAGGTCAGTAGTCAGATATCAGCGTTACACATGACTTGAATTTGCCTCATATCTAGTGCTTAATAAAATGATACATTTTTTAAAGGCTGAAAGGGGTCTTGAAACCAAACCCACTAGACTCAAGACAAGTACACTACCACTGAGCTACAAGCTTGCTTAGTGACAGGCTGGGATTTTATTCATCTATGTGATTTTGCATACAAATACATAGTATATCTATAACTCATTCTCACTTTGACCCTGACCTATGAAGAGCATAATTCAAACTCAGTTGTCAGGGTCAGGTGTCAGAGTCAGGTGTCAGGGTCCGGTGTCAGAGTCAGGTGTCAGAGTCAGGAGTCAGGGTCAGAGTCAGGTGTCAGGGTCTGGTGTCAGGGTCAGGTGTCACACTGGCATTATTTTGATAGTTGACTATGATATCTGACCATGTCCTAAAATGAACACCATATTCGGATCCTAGAACCAAAGTCGCTTTGCACAAAACTTTAGATTAATGCTGTACTGATGATCCGTCTCCGTACAGCATTGAAATGTATGGCCTCCGATAAGGTGAAGTGAATTATTTGCAAAGTCTTGCGAGACTTTGGTGAATAACTTCGGTATTTGATTTTTAAAGTGGAAAACCACTTTAAGACTTGCAGTCGGATTCGACTCATCACTAGTCGCTAAGGAAGCATTCCTTTCTGACAGTTGGCTGCTCGTTTATTGAATGAGACTGATCTTTGAGTCGTTCATACTTATTACATCACACAATTCTAATTCATTTTCGCATACATACACGAGAATCTGTACGATATTAGCTTCGTGTAATAGGGCCTTTACTTTTTCTTGCAACTGTACAATTTCTATCAGACTATGGTAATATGACTGCTGACACTAAGCCTATGCCCCCCCCCCCCCAATACTTTACTCTTTAGCTCAGCCTGTACTGACAAGCTCCTGTGTATATGCATGAGCTCACAGGAAGTCAGTGTAAGAACTGACATCCATTACTACAGATGAGAATGGAAATTAGAAGCAACTAAACTTCCATTAGATTATCAGATAATGACACAGAAGTGCATATAAATGTGAATACTGACCTGCCAGGGCCAGGCATTCCTAGCCGCATTAGATCCTCCTACCACACGTGGCTTTGGAATCTGTTCAAAATAGCGGATGCCTTCATTATTGCATTGTCCTATGGGCAGAATGATACAGAAATTGAAAAATCGCAGACATTGGAAAACCATTTGCCGTAAGTACTTTGTCATTAACTGTGAATTGTATGTGTTTTTAATTTATTTGTAGAGAAATATGAGGTACACTTTATTATTAATGACTCTTCTTAATTTGAATTCTACATTTAATTCAGATTATTTAAGATTATCAATATGGATCCGTTCTGATACAATTTTGAAACCAAACCAATCAAGCTAGTGTGATAGTATTCTAGACTAGAGAATGTTTACCAGAAGAGACTTCATTTTAGTTGTAGAAAGTTTACTTTAGTTCATAGTTTTTAACAGAAGAGCAGATAACACCAGAATGCATTGGCTCCCTGGTGTCCAACGGAGGGGGCCAGGAGTAAAGACAGACCCAAACACAGACCCATTTTCCAACCTGCTTATACTATATACAGAAACTAACAGAGATGAGCGAAGAATTAGATTCGGCTGCTTTGCTGAACTTCGACAAGAAATTCGATTAGTTACAAATGACTTCGTCACAAATTGCTTTCCATTTTATGGAGAGGGCGCAATGACGGATCCCACATTCAACGCTGATCACGGCATCTGTGACTCACATTCAGCCTTTCACGGATTAATCAGGGCTTAAAAAAAAATGATACTCCCCTCATCCACTTGCTCGCGGAGAGGCCTTCTGCTCCCGTCTGACTATGTAATGTCATCACGCTTGCTGCAGGCCCTTTGGCGGGTTTTCTTCAATTAAGATGGGAGCGGTTGGCCTCTCCGCGAGCAAGTGGATGAGGCGAATATTATAATTTTTTTCAGCAACCATTTTAGGAAAAATTGATTAGTTACCACAAAGTGTGAGGAAATTTGGCTTTGTGACAAACTGATTTTTTTCTGAAATTCGGATTGAAGTCCCCTGCTTCGATTCGCTCAACACTAATAACTAAATATATTCATACGTAGTCGAATTATGCAAATATGAAAGTAACCATGTAATTGTGGTTAGTTGATATTACCCATAGTGAGAAGAGCCTAATGACAACGATTGGTTGTTTTATGATAGTGTTTTCATTTAATAAACAGGTCACTGGTTTTTATACCAGAGAAAATTGTGCATTTGAACCCAAGATTAACTGTTTACATCCCTTCTTTTTCTTCACTGCATTGGTTATTGAATATATCCATTACTTTGGAGCACTAGAAGAAGGAAGGCCTGTAGTGATTATCTACAGGATCTAAAGGGAACTACTTTAACACTAGCCTAGATACTTGAAAAAAGACCCTTATAAAATCACACTCTTTATTATTAACAAGAATTATGCCTTACTGATATGGTGAGACACCAGGTCACAAATAACCATACAAGGATCTTTTTACCAATATCAACTGGTCATCAATAACTCACCAGTGATGGGAAAAGACTAATATATTGAATATTACTTGATTTACTGGAATTTTAACTCTTGGTAACTATAGTCCCTTCAGTGGAGTTATGGTTATTCCCAGTTACCAAATGTTTTAAAAATTTTAATTTTGGATCCGAATTGATTCTACCCGAATCCATAAAAAATATGAAAAAAGAGGGAGAAATAGACACATGTAATACTCCACTGGAAATTAGATGTGCAATCCAGAGCTCCTTCAAAAAAGGACAAGAGTACCGGGTGTCACCCCTTTTCCCTTTTTTTTTTAACCTGGATTAATGCTTACAATTATTGTAACTACTATATCTCAATGCAATACCTACTGCTGTCCAGTGTAATTTTCACCCCTTTTAGCTTCTTTACTCACCCTTCTGCAGCTCTGGTCTCTTCACATTCTGTTGACAGACATTGGACCATCAATCGCATCTCCCATGAGTGATTTGCAATCAGCTCCTATTAAACCTTCTCCCAGCAGTCAAAGTTCTGTTCTCCTGTTTTCCTCCTCTGCATAGCTAATAGTCCCTCACATACAGCCACAGCAATTCCACTAATAGTATGTAATGTCCCCACAATTTCCTTCTCCGCTGTCTAGCGAGGGATACAGCTATACATTTCTGTGTATTTAGAAGTAGGGACAATTGAATAAAACGTATCTCTTTGAAATTACTATGTTGGCTCTTAGAAGAGGAGAGCAGAGAAGCTACTGGGCATGTCAATGCAAGAGAAGGTGGAAATCCTAGAATGAGAAACAGCAGGGGGCGCAACGAGAAAGGGAAAATGTCATGTACGCAAAAACCTATCAATATTTTCATTGCATGTATTAGTAATGGTAGATTCGGATTTGTTCCGATCCTCCTATTTAATGTCTAACGAATTTGCCTTGGTCGAACAAATATGTCCACTAGTAAAGCGAGACTATGGGAGACTTGCGCATGTGCCATTACTGTAAGTAGCAATGCATCCCGAACTGTATTAAAGAACTAATCCAAATCCAGATTGGTTGATTATGGCATAATCCATAATGACTCCAGGTGTGGGCTCCTTCTTTAACACGGTTCAGTATGTGCCTCTATTTACAGTCACATTGTCTCACGTTCCTAGCTGCTATGTTCATTCGGCCACAGCGGGGTAAATACATTAACCATTACATCGCGCAATCAGGAACTCATATTTACTGTAAATACAAAAAGATTAGGATTCGTCCATGTATATTGTAGCCAGGGGCAGCGCTATAGTGGAAGCAGGAATTCTAGATTTTATTGTCAGGGGCCCCTCAACAGTATTATACAATGACAATATATACAGTGACATAAAGTATATACAGTAAGTGTAGAAAACAGAGCAGCTGCCTAGCCTGGTCTGAGAGCAATCTTGACTAGCCACAAGAGTGAAGGTTGCATGGAAGGAGGGGGTTGCTGTAGGGGGGACCCAGTTCTAAAAATTTGACGTGGGGCCCAGTCAGTTCTAGTTACGCCACTGATTGCAGCAATACTTTATGTGAAATTACCCTATTCATTGCATAGCAATACTTTTCATGGGATAACTCCTTTAAGTTAGAAATGAACCGAGATCACGTGTCATTATGAATTTCATGGAGATCTTAAATTAAGCACAGTGAGCCCTCTTCCCTGTCTAGGGAACGAACATGTTCCCTAAAATTCTTTTGCATTGGGCGGATAGTCTTACCAGTGTAGAAACAATTACAAGAATATGTTTTAGAATGAAACCTCCAACGATAAAATCCAAGGCTTGTTTCAAGTCTTCTTAAGAACAGTTTGACTTTAGACTGTGTACCTGTTTTTAAATAAAGCCTTGGATTTTATCTCTGGAGATTTCATTGCTGAATGTTGTCTGTCGTGGTCGACGGCTCCTTCAGCTTGAGGAGCAACAAGCTCATTATATGTGGAAAAAAATGTGGTTAGCATATCTAGAACTTTTATTAAATACAGTTCATTCCAGTTACTACTTTATTTGTCCACCTCTGAACCCTCTCCAGCTCTGCTGTCTGCCTCCTTATTCACAGGAGCACAGAACTGTACACAGTACTCCATGTGTGGTCTGACTAGTGATTTGTAAAGTGGCAGAACTATATTCTAATCACGTGCATCTATGCCCTTTTTTGATGCAACCCATTATCTTATTTGCCTTGGCAGCAGCTTTCTAACACTGGTTTCTACAGCTTAGTTTGCTGTTCACAAAAATTCCTAGGTCCTTTTCCATGTCAGTGTTACCCAGTGTTTTACCATTTAGTATGTACGAGTGACTTGCATTATTCCTTCCCATGTGCATAACTTACATTTGTCAGTGTTATACCTCATCTGCCACTTCTCTGCCCAAGCCTCCAATCTATCCAGATCCCTCTGTAGCAGTATACTATTCTCTTCCGTGTTAATTACTTTACACAGTTTAGTGTAATCTGCAAAAATTGATATTTTACTGTGCAAGCCTTCTACAAGATCATTAATAAATATATTGAAAAGAATAGGGCCCAATACTGACCCCTGAGGTACCACACTAGTGACAGTGACCCAATATGAGTGTGTACCGTTAATAACCACCCTCTGTTTTCTATCACTGAGCCAGTTACTTACCCACATACAGACATTTTCTCCCAGTCTGAGCATTCTCATTTTATATACTAACCTAACAGTGGAGAAAAAAAATATTTAATAGCTTTGCTTTCTCCTCATCGCTCTCTGCAACTCCACCCTCATTACTTTGTATAGTACTCAGATTTATAATTTTTACCATTTATATAATTGAAGAACATTTTAGGGTTAGTTTTGCTCTTTTTGCCAATTAATCTCTCTGTCTCTAGTTTGGCTGCTTTTATTTGCTTTTATTTTTTTCCTTATAGTTTTTCAGTGCTTCCTCGCTACCCTCCTTTTTTAGTGATTTAAATGCTTTCTTTTTGTCATGTATTGCTTTCTTTACAGTGCTATTTATCCACATTGTTTTTTTCTTGTTCCTTAACATTTTATTCCCCTAAGGTATGTACCTCTCACAATTAGATTTTATTGCTAGATTATAGCTATACATTTGTTCTTATGAGCACAAATATAGTGTGAAATATGGGATAACTTACCCAAACTGACCATAGCAGCGAGAACGAGAAGCCTGAGCATTGTGAGATGATTCTTTTCTATGCAGACACATCATTGGCGTGTCCTTATATACCATTTCAGATGTGCTAAACAACAGTATGTACAAGGTGTATTTTCAGGTAATGCGGGTAAAACTGGTTTCCCAAAGGCAAAAAACATAGAAATTTGCCAGAAAAAATAAACAGGGTTCTATTTACCTGAAGTCTGGTATTTGCTGCCTGGTAAAGTCATTGCATTTCCCCTTTAAATATTTCTCAGTTTTTCCTGTTCTCACATGGTCTTACACATTAGAGCAGGGATGCCCAACCTGCGGCCCTCCAGATGTTGCAAAACTACAACTCCCAGCATGCCCGGACAGCCTACAGCTATCAGTCTACAGCAGGGCATTGTGGGAGTTGTACTTTTATAACAGCTGGAGGGCCGCAGGTTGGGCATCCCTGCATTAGAGAGTCCATACCTAAAATGGTACTCTTTGTAAATTAATTAATAAGAAAACTGGACAAGTGTTTAAATCAAGTCCTCCCTCCTCTAATAAATTACATCAAAGTATTCCTGAGACAAAGAATTCCTGTCTGCAAACCACGGATCTGCAAAATACAGAAACCTTACGTGTGAAATTCATATTATTCTTCCTCCCCGTTACTAGAAATGATTATTCTATTCTGCAATACATTTCCATGTGTGTTTGACATCCATGAAAAAATCTGTCCATGTTTCATCCGTGAATAGGGATGAGTGAACGCGAACTTAAAAGTTCGGGTTCGCACCGAACATTGCGAATTCGGGTACTCAGACCCGAACCCAGACTTTTTCACTGAGCTCTGGATTCAGAGTTCGGGCAATTTATGAATTACTTCATTATTTTCTGTCATAACATTGTTATATCAGAAGATAAACTAATTCTTAAGATGGCGTACGAAAGGGAAACCTTTAGAGTCATTCCATTTTGCAATCCGTCATATCAGAAGTCTATGGGAGCATAAGAGATCCTTTATGTTGCCCATTGACTTCTATTATGACGGAATACAAAATGGAATACCTCTAAAGGTGTCCTTTTTTGCACTCCATCTTAAGTATTATATTATTTTCCGATATAACCATGTTATAACGGAAAATAATAAAGTGAAGTTCGGGTCCCCATTGACTTCAATGGGGTTCGGGTTTAGGTTCAAGTTTGGGTCCCGAACAGGTTTGTGCATCTCTATCTGTGAATCAAGCGCTTCTTGATTCAATAAGTTGTGTTCTTTTTTTTCAGCATACAATCAAAGTGTACAAACATGTCCTGTACACTTTGATTGTATCCATGTTGTGTCAGTGAATTTTCATGGATGCATAGACTTCAATGGGTTTGTTTGGTCCACATCATGGAACAAGGTGGTGCATGTGTCTCAGATTTTTTTTCACGGGGTAAAAAACTACTGATATGTGAACAGACACATTAAATCAATGAGTACATGTGCTGTCAGAAAATACAGCACATGTCAATGGAAATATGAATGAGACCTTGCGGAGGAAAGCACAGAACAAAGGGAAAAGAGCATATTTATTATAGACTGGTGGCATACACTGGTCTATGACATCCAGGAGCTCTGCTGAAGGCTGCACCTAATTTATGATGAGCAGTATGCCTTGTCATACATTAGGTGCAGCCTCCTGAAGTCCATGCACCCCCACTTATGTCTAAATCAGTCCATGGCTGGCATGGCTTTAAGTTTACTTGGTAAATGTGGTGGGGCCACTGGCATCATTGCCCTTGTCATTCTCCCTTTCTGGGAAAGTAACAAAGGTGGTGGGGAAACATCACTTACCCAAAAATATTTGCATGGTGTTGTAGTGCTTGCAACTTTTTTGACAAAGTGATTCTCCGGGACCATGAATAAAAACTGACTTGCACAAAACCTGTTAAGAGAAGAATGTTTCACACTACTTACCCTTCTGTCTTGCCATGGATTCCATGCTCTGGACTGTGCTAATGTGGCCGATCCAAACAACACCTCAGACTGAGCACAGTCCAGATCATGGAATCTGCGACAAGAAAGAGGGGTAAGTCGTAGTGAAATGATCTTCCTTCCACAGGTTTTCTGCATATCAGGATTTAGCCATATTCTTGAATAATCCCTATAAACTGTAGAAGTGGTTCACAGTTTTATTATTTTATGATTTTAGAAAAAACTGTTGCAGAGTAGCTCCGGATCACTTATTGTTGGTGCTGTTCTGTTGTGCTTGTCTCACATGTGTATACCCTATTTTGATGAGATCCCATTAGCTGTTTCTGGTAGAATCCTCTCAATTCTTAACTGTTATATATAACCACTATACTTAATGTACTTTACTGACATCTAGTGTCCATTATTATATTTAGTTTATGTAATTTATCTATCGTTGTAAATTTTATATATCATTCATCTTGTAACTTCTCCTTTTCTGTTAGATGACCTCCTGTGTCCTTCAGTCTTTTCCTGTTTGTCAGTCATCCATCACAGAGCTGGAGAGAAGATTTTCCTTTGATCTCTATCATCACTTCTCAAGGTACATTCAATAAAATACCTAAAAACATATCCAGTCATATCCATCTCCGTCACTGGAATTGTACATGCAAATAGTGTTGTTAGGGGAATGATTATAGCGAGTTTACTATCTTCCATTGCTTGTACAAGAGATTGCCACTGACACTTACCACTTACATTAGTGGCAGAATATTGCATTTTATGTGATAAAAACTGCACCCATGTGCAGGCAGCCTTAGATACTGTAGTTTTGTGTTTGCTTATCTTATCTAAGATTATCAGGTAACAATAGACCAGTATAATAATGTCTAACAAAAGAAACTCTTATCTATATGGATCACTTCCATTGCTATTTAGCTTTTAAAACAACTACCTTAGGCTATTTTCACACTAGCGGCAGGACGGATCCGACCAGCCGCTAGTCAATGTGTGCCCCCGGACTACCACTGCGGCCCCATTGACTATAATGGGGGCGGGGTGGAGTTCCGGAGGAGGCATGGCAGCGCACAGTGAGAGGCTGCCGGAATAAATGTCGGACATGTCGTAGTTTTATTCCGGCGGCCTCTCGGCGTGTGCTGCTGTGCCTCCGCCGGAACTCCGCCGCGCCCCCATTATAGTCAATAGGGCCGGAGCGGTAGTCCGGGGGCACACGTTCACTAGCGCCAAGATGGATCGGACAGGCTGTTCCGTCGGGTGAACAGCCTGTCGGATGCGTCCTGCCGCTAGTGCGAAAGTAGACTTAAAAGAAATATTCCTTTAAAAAGGTTATCTGCCAGTTAAAACCACATAGTAACATATCTCCTTTTTATCAAATCTGTTTTTATTTTCTGATTGTAGATATTTTATTTCCTAAACATTATTATGGGGGCTATCATCTTGCCTAAGCAGTTCTTAACAGCATTTACACAATATTAAAAAAATGCTTTACGGCAGCCCCATGTTGCATAGACACAATGGTCAAGACGGGACCACATTGACTTATATGGGAGAGTTTTCTAGGCATGCTCTGTGACCTGTGCAGAGGTCATTGTAAAAGCTTATCTATTTATTTCCTTGTACAATCACCTATTGTGAATGGTGAATCCTGTCTTATCTATACACAGAGATGATATCATTATAGGCAGGATTAGAAGGATTTAACTGCAGTACAGAAATCTGTACAAACCAATACGTTGCGCCTATTATAAGACATAGTGGCCAGTGCAAAAACTACAGGATTTTTTGTTTTAGTTTACATATAAAAAGTGACATGGAAAATTTAAAATTAACATAATCAAAAATTATTTAAAGACATTTTAAACATAAAAAAGTGATTTAAACAGAAGGTCATTTTCTGATGACACATTCCCTTTAAAATGATTTCCATTATCAAGTATACTAGTGGCTCTTTAGATTGCCCAGGCAATTATCCAGAATGTACCCAATAATTGCCTGATCATGGGCACTGGTGAGAACTGCATTTACATTCTGCAATCATTTCCAATTAACAATTGCTGTTTCGATCACTTATCCGAATACAGATTCCCTGTTTGCTGGCAGCAGATTCCAGTTTACACATATGCTGCCAGCAAACAAAGATTTTCCTCTATTTCTTCAGTTTTGTACCAGCCGCGTCCAGGCTTCCTATCCGTGCTCTGGCAGGAGAAGCAGGTGAGAGCTGCCTTTTTTGCTTTAATTATCTTGTTTGCTTCATTGGGTGATCAATGGGGCAGTTGTCAAGAATGAGCTGTCACCTGATGCTCATTCCCAATAATTACCCCAATCCTCAGCCCATGTAAAAGTGCCTTAAAGGGGTTTTCCAAGTTGTTTTAATTGCTGACCTATCGTCAGGATACACTATCCTATTCACTTGAATAAGAATGAGCCGTCCCATTGAACTTAATGGGATGGCTTCCTGTAATTACATTAACGAATATATGAGGCCTACTGTTATGTGGCCATTGAGCCCTACCCAAATATAAATTAGATTGACACCTACCAAACAAAGAATGGGGGAGGGAAAGTAAACTAGGAAAGGGGGGCACAAAAGAGACAATCCATCAGTTCGGCTGCCCCCCAAAAAAACAATGCCAGAAGATGCCAGGAGCTGATAGGATAAGAAATGACAAGCTGAGAGTCTTGTCTACAAATGCTCGCAGTTTAGGGAATAAGATCAACGAACTTGAGTCTGTAATGGCATCTGAGAATAGAGATTTAGTGGCTGTTACTGAGACATGGTTCAATGAGAGTAATGACTGGGACATAACAATACCTGGGTTCTCTCTATATAGGAAAGACAGAGAAGGCAAGAAAGGGGGTGGAGTGGCCCTATATGTGAAAAATAGCATAAAATCTAATCTAATAGAAGCCAGCGAAACCAATTTAGAGTCAGTTTGGGTTACGTTGCAGCTTGGTAATCATAAGGTAACTCGTGTAGGTGTCTCATATACAGACCACCAAGCCAAGTCAAAGAATTGGATGATCTACTAGTTGAGGAAATGGCTAAAATGACATTGAAAGGGGAAGTTGTCATTATGGGAGACTTTAATCTTCATGATATAAACTGGAAAACCAAAATAGCTAGTTCTGCCAGGAGTACAGACATTCTAAATTCCCTACTGGGATTATCTCTACAGCAAGTAGTTGAGGAGCCAACCCGGAAGGAGGCCATTTTAGATTTGGTGTTCACAAATGGCAATTTGGTATCTGATATCACTGTAGGGGAAAGCTTAGGATCCAGTGATCACCAGTCAGTGAGGTTTACTATAAGTACAGTGACTGAGTCACTCCACACAAAAACAAAAGTTTTAGATTTTCGGAAAACAGACTTTTCTAAAAATGAGATCAGTGGTATACGAGTCCCTATCAGACTGGAACAATTTCAATGGAGTCCAAGAGAAATGGGACTACTTAAAATTGGCACTACTGAAGGCAACAGAAAAGTGCATTAGGCTTGTCAGTAAAGGCAAAAAGGAAGAGACCACTGTGGTACTCAGCAGAAGTGGCCAAAATCATTAAAAACAAAAAGATGGCATTTAGCAAGTATAAAAACACCCAAAACGAGGATGACCGGGAAATCTATAAGATGAGGCAGAGAGAGGCCAAGCAAGTTATAAGAGCTTCTAAAGCTCAGGCAGAAGAGAAATTAGCTCAGTCAGTGAAAAAAGGTGATAAGACATTCTTCAGATACATAAATGAAAAAAGGAAATTAAAACAAGGAATTACCAAATTAAAAACAAAAGAAGGAAGGTATATGGAAGAGGATAAAGAACTAGCTGACTGCCTCAATGAATACTTCTGTTCAGTTTTTACAAAGGAAAATGAAGGAGAAGGACCTCAGTTAGGGAGGAAGACTAATGAATCCTTTGATGCATGTGTCTTTACAGAGGAAGAGGTTCTAAGTCAGCTGTCTAAAATTAATACAAATAAATCACAGGGGCCTGATGGGATACACCCAAAGCTATTAAAAGAGCTTAGAGGTGTACTAGCAAATCCATTAACAGATTTATTTAGCCAATCACTGGTAACAGGTGTCGTCCCAGAAGATTGGAAATTAGCAAACGTTGTGCCAATTCACAAGAAAGGTAGTAGAGAGGAATCGGGCAACTATAGGCCAGTAAGCCTGACATCAATAGTGGGGAAATTAATGGAAACCATACTCAAGGAGAGGATTGTGGAACATCTAAAAACCCATGGGTTGATTGATAAAAAACAGCATGGGTTTACTTCAGGGAGATCATGTCAAACTAATCTTATTGACTTTTTTGATTGGGTGACTAAAATAATAGATGGCGGAGGTGCAATGGACATCGCTTATCTGGACTTTAGTAAGGCATTTGATACTGTCCCACATAGAAGGCTTATCAATAAACTGCAGTCTTTGAGCTTGAGCTCACATATTGTTGAATGGATTAGGCAGTGGCTGAAGGACAGAAAACAGAGGGTTGTAGTCAATGGAGTATATTCAGACCATGGTATTGTTACCAGTGGGGTACCTCAGGGATCTGTTCTGGGACCCATATTGTTTAATATCTTTATCAGCGAAATTGCAGAAGGCCTCAATGGTAAGGTGTGTCTTTTTGCTGATGACACAAAGATTTGTAACAGGGTTGATGTTCCTGGAGGGATACACCAAATGGAAAAGGATTTAGGAAAACTAGAGGAATGGTCAAAAATCTGGCAACTAAAATTTAATGTCGATAAGTGCAAGATAATGCACCTGGGGCGTAAAACCCAAGAGCAGAATATAAAATCAGTGATACAGTACTAACCTCAGTATCTGAGGAAAGGGATTTAGGGGTCATTATATCAGACGATCTAAAGGTGGGCAGACAATGTCATAGAGCAGCAGGTAATGCCAGCAGAATGCTTGGGTGTATAGGGAGAGGCATTAACAGTAGAAAGAGGGAGGTGCTCGTGCCGCTCTACAGAGCACTAGTGAGACCTCATTTGGAGTATTGTGTGCAGTACTGGAGACCATATCTGCAGAAGGATATTGAAACTTTGGAGAGAGTTCAGAGAAGAGCTACTAAACTAGTACATGGATTGCAGGACAAAACTTACCAGGAAGGGTTAAAGGACCTTAACATGTATAGCTTGGAAGTAAGAAGAGACAGAGGGGATATGATAGAAACTTTTAAATGCATAAAGGGAATCATCACGGTAAAAGAGGAGAGAATATTTAAAAGAAGACAAACTGCTACAAGAGGACATAGTTTTAAATTAGAGGGGCAAAGGTTTAAAAGTAATATCAGGAAGAATTACTTTACTGAGAGAGTAGTGGACGCATGGAATAGCCTTCCTGCAGAAGTGGTAGCTGCAAATACAGTGAAGGAGTTTAAGCATGCATGGGATAGGCATAAGGCCATCCTTCATATAAGATAGGGCCTGGGGCTATCCATAGTATTCAGCATATTGGGCAGACTAGATGGGCCAAATGATTCTTATCTGCCGACACATTCTATGTTTCTATGTTTCTAACTTCTAACGTTAAAAGATACTTAAATGTAAAATACACATACAGTACATATTGATGCACCACACTGCAAAAGCGTGAAATATAGAAATTACACTGGTAATCAAGCAAAATGGCTGAACGGTTGTATGTCTCCTATAATTAAAAACTGAACAGTCTTACCAGATCCTGTAGCATACGAAGATAAGGGTCCGAAACGGGACAAGGGATCACCTGGTTCTGGACTCAATAATTGATGTATGAGCCAAACAGGAGATGGTGTGGTCCTGGCGTCTGTGTATAGAGAAGTTGACAGGGTCGGGAGATAGCTAACCCTAAATGAACCCTGCCATGGAGGGATATACTGTAATGCCCTACCTATCTAACACATAGCACCCGTCCCGAAAGGGACCTGTCCCTCTGTTTGGACAATTCCCTAATATTGTCCCTGAAAAAATACTCCCGACGTGACACGTTTCTGTCCACTCATTGCCACCTGACTCTTCAGGGGATACACATTAGAGACAGATGGGACTGGCTGTAAGCCTAGTTCCACAGTAAACCTCTCAAAATAGAGGGGAAATTAGGAAAAAACTATGCTGCCCAGTGTTATAGGGAAGTTTTACCAGCAACAGTAAAGCCCACTGGTGGATGTACCTCAAACTCAGGACATAGATGTCCCATTATCATGGTGGATTACTCATTTAGTTTGTTCCTAGTTTTCCTTCAATTTTTTCTCCCTCTATTCCCTCTAAGTTAAGTTTTACTTAACCCTCCCCCCTATCCTTTGTTTGATGGGTGTCCTTTTAATTACACCTGCTCACCGCTGCTGTTGCGTTTGCGAGCAGGTAAGCAATGAAGAGAAGGCCTTCTCATCAAAAAGCTGATCGGCGGGGGTATAGAACCATGGCTCATCTGTTATTGATAATTAGTGATGAGCGAGCATGCTCGGCCGAGTACCAGTTTGGCTCGAGCATCGCTATGCTCGGCCCATGGCTGTACTCGGCCGAGTACCACGTTTGCTTGAGCTAAATGCTAGAGTCTCCTCCCTGAACGTTTGGAGCCTCCTAAGGAGCCAATCAACGTGCAGGTAAGTAATGCCCTTCAGTGTAATGTCGTAGCCATGTTAGCTACTGGCAATACACTGATTGGCTGGCCGAAATGCGTCATCGGGTGCTGTATAGCACCCGATGACATGTGTTTGGCTCAGTCAGTGTCAGGGAGAGCAGAGCGTAGGCAGGGAAAGATAGTGTGTAAGGGTACTTTCACACTAGCGTTAGTGTGATCTGGCAGGCAGTTCCGTCGTCGGAGCTGCCTGCCGGATCCGCTGTTCAGTGTGACAACTGACAGCATTTGTAGATGGATCCGGGTGCGGATCCGTCTACGAATGCATTGCAAGAACAGATCCGTCTCTCCGCTTGTCATGTGGATGGACGGATCCGTCTTGCAGTCTTTTTCCACAGTTTTCCCGGTCTGCGGATCGGGCACTAATGCAAGTCAATGGGAATTAGTGCCGGATCCGGCATTCCGGCGACTGATCAGGCATGCTGCGATATTATGTCCGGCCAAAACGCCTGACAGTGACTGAACGGAAGGCATACTGATGCAAACTGAACGGATTTCTATCCATTCAGATTGCATGGGAATATGCCTGATCAGTTCTTTTCCCGCATAGAGCCCTTTTGATGGAACTCCATGCCGGAAAAGAATAACGCAAGTGTGAAAGTACCCTAAAACGAAATTTAACGGATTTTATTAGAAACAATATTTGCAATGACCCAAAAGTCCTTTTAAGGACTACAGTGTGTGGTGTTTGAGAGCAGTAATATATTTTAAGTGCCTGCGCTCAATTGACCAGTCTCAGAGACAACTGTGCTAAGGAAGAAACACAATGCAGGGAGAAAAATCGCTGTTTTAACAACTACCTAAAGCTTTTCATGCAACAAATAATCCTTTTAAGGGCTAGTGTGTGTGTTTGACAGCAGAAATATGTTTTCTTTAATACCTATTAATAACATATACTGTACATCATCTGCAGACTGTGTATTTCTGCGTGTAAATTCAACTAATCAGCGCCACATTTATTGTCAATAGTGTGTGCATTTAATCCACATCCGTGACATATAGAGTCCTCCATCCGCAAACTCTGTTTTTTGGGGGAATTTAACTAATTTGTTCCACATCTGTGTGTGCGTTTAATCCACTTCCATGACATATACTGTACTCCATCCGCTAACTCTGTTTTTGGGGGAAATTTAACTAATTTTTGACACATCTGTGTGTGTGTTTAATCCACATCCATGACATATACAGTACTCCATCCGAAAACTGTTTCTTTAGCCCAAATTTAAATAATGTAGGCCTAATCTTGTCTCCATAGTGTGTGGCTTCTGTGACATATACTGTACTACACCCGAAAACAGTGTCTGTAGTGCAAATTTAAATAATACGGATCTAATCTAGTGTTCATAGTGTGTGGCTTTCAGTGACATATACTGTACTACATCCGAAAACAGTGTCTGTAACGCAAATTTAAATAATCTGGGCCAAATCTAGTGACAAAACCATTAATATGAAGAAGGCGAGCACTAATTGACAGGGAAGTGGCAGTGATGCTGATGGTGCACGCAGAGGCCGTGGCCCTGGGCGCAATGAAACTGTGCCTGCTGCCCGTGTACCAGAAAAATAAAAAACATCCACCGAACCCAGCTTCATGTCAAACTTAGCTGGGCGGTGCAGGGCAACACTTTCCAAGTTGGACCAGTGCGAACAGTTGGTCGGTTGGATTGCTGAAGATAATGCTTCCAGTCGGTTAAGCACCACCCTCTCTTCCACCAAGTTCAGTCTCTGTAGCCAAGAGTCTGGTGATCCCACGCTCGGATATTCCGAGGAGCTCTTTCCAGCGCCACTATTAGATTTGGCCCTCACGCGCAGCACGCTTGAAGTGGTACCTGAGATATTGTGCCCTGATTCCCAACTTCTTGAGCCTTCACAGTCTGAAGAAGATGACGGTGGTGAACGGCAATCATTCGTTCACGAGTTGGATGATGATGAGACACAGTTGTCAATCACTGAGGTTGTGGTTAGGTCAAGTCAGGAGGATGAACAGAGTGAGGAAGTGAAAGAGGAGGTGGTGGACAATGAGGTCACTGACCCAACATGGGAAGGTGAAAAGCCGAGCGAGGACAGCAGTACAGAGGGGGAGGGATCCGCAGAACCGCAACAGTCTAGAAGAGGCCGTGGGTTTGCAAAAGGGAGAAGTTGGGCCACACCAAACAGGCCCGCAACAGTTACACTGAGCACCGCCATGCGCAAATTTACCTTGCCAAGGGGTAGGTGTTCCGCAGTATGACGCTTTTTTTAGGAAAGTGCAGACAACAAAAGAGTGGTAGTTTGCAACCTGTGCTATACCAAAATGAGCTAGGGCGTGAACACTAGCAACCTCCACACCACCAGCATGATCCGCCACATGGCTTCCAAGCACTCGTGTTATGCACTACTGGCCAATCCCCTGTCGAAAGGCGCAGGCACAGATGCCCCTCGCCCTGCACCTGGACCTTCGGATGAACCGTCAGCATCCACTTCACTGTCCCAGCGCAGCGTCCAAATGTCGATAACACAGGCATTTTAACACAAGAGCAAATAGCCAACCAACCACCCACCCACAGGCCATAGCACTAAATGCGCAACTTTCAAAATTACTGGCCCTTGAAATGTTGCCATTTAGGCTTGTGGACACTGAGGCCTTCCGTAGCCTGATGTTGGCGGCCGTCCCTCAGTTCGCAGTCCGCAGCCGCCACTATTTTTCACGGTGTGCCATGCCCGCCTTAGACCAGCATGTGTCCCAGAACATCACCCGTGCCCTGACCAATGCACTTACTGGAAAGGTCCACTTAACCACGGACACATGGACATGTGCTGGTGGCCAGGGACGCTACATTTCCCTGACCACACACTGGGTGAATGTTGTGAAGGCCGGGAGTGAGTCGTACCATGGGATGCCACAGGTGCTACCCACGCCCAGGATTGCGGGCCCTATGTCCATCAGGGTATCCACAAGCAGCTATGTTATGGGCTCCAACCCCCACTTCTCCTCCTCCGCTGCCTCCATTTCAACCTCCAGCAGCAGTCAGGCATCAGTTGCTAGCTTGAAGCAGTGTAGCACTGCTGTGGGTAAGCGTCAATAGGCCGTGCTGAAGCTGATCTACTTATAGGACAAACTGCACACCGCCGCAGAGCTGTGGCAGAGTATAAGGGACCAGACTGAGCTGTGGCTCTCTCCACTCAACCTACAACCAGGCATGGTTGTGTCTGACAATGGCCATAACTTGGTGATGGCTTTGGAGCTCGGCAACCTGACACATACCCCATGACTAGCCCACGTCTTAAACTTAGTGGTTCAGCAGTTTATCAAAACCTACCTCAATTTTTAAAAGCTACTAGTGAAGGCGCGCCACGTGTGTGCCCATTTCTGCAAGTCGTCCATAGCTTCCGCCGATCTGTCAATGCTGCAGCAGCGCTTGCGTCTTCCAGCGCACTGACTGTTCTGCGACATGAGCACGCGCTGGAGCTCTATGTTCTACATGTTGGCCAGGCTTTGTGAGCAGCAGAGGGGAGTTGTGGAATACCAGCTACAACATGGTCGTCATGTTTCCAGTAAACTACCACTATTTACAGGCGAGGAGTGGGTATTGATGTCAGTCCTCTGTGAGGTTTTAAAAAACGTTCATGAATCCACACAGATGGTTAGTGGCAATAACGCTATTATCAGCGTAACCATCCCACTGTTGTGTCTACTCAAACGATTTCTGCTCACAATTAAGGACTACGCTCTGAATATGGCAGACGAGGAAATGGGGGAGGAAATTACACAGGGTGATAGCCAGACCACCCGTAGTTTGTCTTCTCAGCGCGATTTGGACCATGAAGAGGAGGAGGAGCTGGAGACAGTTGCTTCTGCTACAGAGGGTAGTACCCATGGAACTTTAATTCCATCTGTTCAGTGTGGATGGGCAGAAGAGGAGGAGGAGGAGATGGAGAGTCATCCTGATGTCCACATCCACGTCTTGCCTGTTGCTACTCTGGCACACATGGCTGACTTTATGTTAGTCTGCCTTTCTGCGACCCTCGCGTTATACGTATTTTAGATAACACGGATTACTGGGTGTTCACACTTCTTGACCCCCGCTACAAAGAGAACTTCTCATCTCTCATTCCTGTGGTGGTGACGACGAGTAAAACGGTGCAATACCAGAAGGTACTTGTTGACAGATTGCTCCAAAATTTTCCATCTGACAACGCGGTTGGCAGAGTCCATACATCCTTAGGCAACCGAGGAAGCAGGGACGTGCACACATAGGGCTCAAAGGGTGCTTGAGACCCTGCCCCCTTCTGCCCCTGCCCCTTTAATGCCCTTTTTTTACGTTGTCCCAAGCAATTGCCCCCCTCCCCGACAAAGTGGGAAGCGGCGGCGGTAGGGCACAGGGAGATGAGCGCTTCCACTGTGGAAGCGTTCATCTCCATAGTCATCTGTATCGCCGTCCTCAGGATGTGCTGTGGGGCAGGGGAGTGAGAGGCGTCTCCCTTCCCTGTTCTTCTGATAGGCTGTGGGCCTTGTGCCGGCAGCCTATCAGAGGTTGGCACATGCAACGCAATTACGTCATCATGCCGCTTGAGCCGTACAGCGCAGGACACAGGCCGGAAGAGGCCTGCATCGTATCACTGCCATGGAGGTAAGTAAAAGTGTTTTTTATTTTTTATAAGAGGCACTTGTATCTGGCACATGATGGGGGGGGGGAGAGGAGAGAGGCACTTATTACTGGCACATGATAGGGGGGAGAGGAGAGAGGCACTTATTACTGACACATGGGGGGGAGAGGAAAGAGACACTTGTTACTGGCACATGATGGGGGGGGAGAGGAGAGAGGCACTTGTTACTGGCACATGATGTGGGGGAGAGGAGAGAGGCATTTGTTACTGGCACATGATGGGGGCGGAGAAAGGCACTTGTTACTGGCACATGATGGGGGGGAGGAAAGAGGCACTTGTTACTGGCACATGATGGGGGGGAGAGGAGAGAGGCACTTGTTACTGGCACATGATGAGGGGGGGAGAGGCACTTGTTACTGGCACATTATTATAGGGCACTATGGGATCTTCTACTGAGGCCACAAAGAAGGGGTATTTTATACGCTCTGTGTGGTACTAGTATTATCAGGGGTATTATCTGTTTCTGAAGTATAGTATTGGGGACCACAGCGGCACAGTATTGGAGGTAGTAGGATGATTTGTCCAGAAGATGGGAGGATGATGGAAAGGTAGTAAACTAAGATTTTTTTTTTTGTCAAACTGCAGAGAAGAAAAATGGTGGTCTGGTCTGAAACCATCTGAGACCATCTACATCAAAGGAGACGTCACCACTGGATGTAAAAATTTGAGGGATACTCTTATTCATGCTGATATTGGTCCAAATAAACCTAGATATATCCAGACCACTCTAGCCACCCCTAACAATTGTACATTTCCATGTCTTAATTGTGCTCAGTGCACAAATGTCAAAAAAGGTAACACCATTACACATCCCCATTCTGGTAAAACCTACAACATTAAAGGATTCTATACCTGTACATCTTCCTTTGTTGTTTACATGATTAAGTGTCCCTGTGGATTGGCCTATATAGGGGAAACTTCACAATGTATACGAGACCGGATTTGTAAACACAAATCCGATATAAGATGTAAAAAGTCGGAACTTCCTATACCACACCACTTCCTCCAGATGCAACACAGGATAAGTCAACTCTAATTTCAGATGATTGATCATGTTCCTATACCAAGGAGGGGAGGTAACCGTAAACTTCTATTACAGAAAAGGGAGTCATTCTGGATCTATGAGCTTAGAACATTAACACTTAATGGACTTAATCGAGAGTTTGATCTGTTACTGTGATTTACATCAGACCATGACTTTGTTTTTTGTCATTATTACTCGATTACTGTGATTACTATTCTGAAAAATGTTATAATACTACCGTATTATCTGTTATTTAAATGTTTGTTAACCTGAACATTATCCTATAATTATGTTTATACGAATATTCATACTTTGTATTTTTCTAATTTAGACTCACTGACCCAGATGGGCAGGTATGACGTGATATATGTCATAAATATCTAACCCTACTGATCCTAGATATATATTGTCTATTCGTAATTAAAGCATGTGACTAACCACAATACTATGTACAGAATTATATGGCTCTATTTACTATCTATGTACCTTACATTAGATTCATTACTAATGATAGGTGCGCTTCCAATAGAATCTACATATATGCTGGGCTCTACATTTATAATTGTGTGTTCCATATATTGCACTGGTACTATATCCATATCTCCACTTACTACCCGTATTTCCATCCCTTTGTCCATCATTGTACTGGGTTGCGATCTCCCTCCTGATCACATGATCGGACACCTTATTGTTTAGCTAAAATTATACATTTATTTATTTTGCACTTCTGTAGGCCGTGACCAAGGTCCCGGATGGACTGAGACGTTGGCCCTGTACCAAAGTGACAATTTTCTCAACTCGGTGGTGGCTTTCAATAAAATTCAATCTACTTTCAAAACTACACAATTGAGTGTGCCATGAAATTTCATATAGAACCACTGGATGTAAAAGGCACGTGGGGCTGCTGCGCTGCCAGTCCAATGGATGGGGAGAAATGTGCCATAGGCGGGGGGCTGGGGTGGTGTGTGCCCTTTTTTTTTTTACTCAAACCCCTGCCCTTCAGAATGTCTGTGCATGTACCTGCAAGGAAGGGAGACAGGGGAACACACAGCAGTTCTAACAAAGGCAGGGCAACACTCTCCAAGGCATGGGACACTTTCATGACACCCCGCCAGCAACCTCACCCTGAAGAGCGGCCTAGTGCTACAAGGAAGGAAACGTTTTGGAAGATGGTGAAGGAAAACATAGCAGACCGTGTCAGCATCCTAAATGATTCCTCAGTGCCTTACAACTACTGGGTATCTAAGCTGGACACGTGGCACAAAAAAAGAGTATATGGTTGAATCTTGTTTTCTCTTCCTCCTCACCCAGATTATATATATTCCTTACACTCTAATTTTTTTTTATAGGGTCAGCTGAACAGCATGCACTCGCATATAATGTTTTAGAGCATCATTTAAACAAAATGCACTCTCATACAATGTTTTAGAGCGTCATCTGAACAGCATGCACTCGCATATAATGTTTTAGAGTGTCAGCTTACCAGCAGGCCCTTGCCCCTAATGTTTTAGAGGGTCAGCTCAGCAGCAGACCCTCTCCCCTAATGTCTTAGAGGGTTACCAGCAGGCCCTTGCTCCAAATATTTTTGAGGGTCACCAGCAGGCCACCAATCATAATTTTTCAAGGGTGTGTATGATGCCCTCCTTTATGTGTAATAAAGGATTTATTGTAGTGCTGGTTCCTTGTAATTTTTGGCAGCCCTTTCACTTAGTGCATAGGCTTTATGAGCATAGGAGTCCCACTACCTGAACAATTGTACCACAATGTGAATGAGGGCCTCCTTTATGTGATATACAACCTGTTTTGGAGTGCCTCTTGCTTGTAATTTTTGCACTTGCACTTTATATAGAATTGAATATTCAGGAAAGAATGTTTCCTAACAATTTTTCCTGTGAAATTGATTTTTTTGGGGGTTTTTTTGTGCGTATTTTTGTCAGTCTGTAAAAGTGGCGTACAACTCGGACAACATGGTTCCCAGCAGCGACCTGGGCTTTGACAGGGCTGCTATTCAAGCTCTAGATTGTTGGTCCTCCATATGTTATTCTTGTATGTACGGCCTTATTTAGTTGCTTGACTTGTTTTTTCGGTAAAGTGGTATGGATTCTTAGTGACTCCATTGTCCATTGGAAAAGAGCTAGTGAACGTTTCTATGGAGTCAACTTGTCCTTCTCATCCAAGGTGGTATGTGTCTGCTGGCATGGTGTATGGAGTTTGGCATGGACTTTGTTTCTAGATCAATTGTTGTTGATGTTGTCAGTTCTTCTGGATCCAGATGTGGTTTCGAATGTTCATATAGTTTTCCTTTAGATTGTTCCTTATTTGTTGTGGCTCTGCTCGCCTTCTTTCAGGTATGTACAGAGCTTTTAATTGGTTGATGCAAAGGTTTATGCCACTCATTTGGGGTCTTTTTGGCATGCTGGCCTAGAAGGGCAGTTGGCCTTTTTTTCATATTTAGTTAATCTTTCTGGCATTAGTTTAGACATTTTTAATTTTGACTTCCCTTACGTCCTACCAGCAGCACAGATGGGGTTAACCACCCCCCGTGGACTGGCAGGACCGGCGGAATGTTTAATGAGCCCAAGACTAATAACTCAATTTAACAATTAAGTGTCTCCTTAAAAGGAGGAAGTCAACCCCCAGCCCACTGTGTTTTTTTCTGTCCTCCTGGACAGGTGGACTAGGCGGTTTGTTCCCCCCTTTCTTATGGAAAGTGCGGGGAGCCTTCTTTTCGTTTGGGTAACGGCGTTGCCCTTTTTTCCTAGGTACCTTGTCAGTTTGGCCGGCAGCTTGTTTGCTGCCGGCCCCGCGCAGTGCGCCTGGCTGGGGTATTTTGGCGGCGTCCTTGGTCCGGGATCCCGGTCCCTGTGCGCCGCCATCTTCCGGAGGTAACACGGGGACTCTCCTTTTGCATCACCTCCGGGTAATCCGGCCGTGATTTTTCACGGGCACGATTTTTTATGCGTCTTCCTGTGGAGGATTTACTGGGGGAAGGGTGGATTGGCTATCCCTCCCCTTCCCCTATTTTTGGAGGCTGTGTGCTCCAGTTCAGTCTCTGGCTGCATATGCTTTTTCAGCCAGCTCCCAGAGTCCTAAAATTGGTGTTGTTCCACTTGTGGTGTTTTTCCTCAGCTGCCTCCGGTCTGTTTTTCTACCTTTCCTGCGCAGATAGGTGGTTTACAAATGTTTTATTTGTCTCTTTTTTCCCGCAGTGATGTCTTCTCCGCGGGATTCGGAAGGCAGGAAAGTGGATTTCAAGAGGAAGCATCTATCCTGCTACCATTGCAGCAGTCAACGGTTATTGTAAGCTGATCATACCTGCACTCGTGAGATCGCAGAAGCTAAACAGCTTAAGGCTGGGCTAAGACCAGTTTGGGAGACCGGTTGGGAATCCCTTGGTCTGTTGACCTAACCTACACCAGGTGTTACAGCTGCCGTTAGAGGTTCGGACCTCTAGTGAACCTACTTTGCAGGATATGTATCAATGGCTCTGTTAAAGGAGTCATAGGCCTGCTGGATGGAAAGGCTTCCTATTCGTGCCCAGGCCCCTATGGAGACCTCTGTCCCGGTAAGGAGACCTTTTGGTCTCCTTAGTTTCTTCCTCCTCGGATGAGGAGGAGCTGACGTTGTGTTTTCTCCCCTGGAAAGACACAGAAGTTGCTCAAGTCCATCAGGTCGGGGGACCATGATGTTGACTGTGGGGAGCCTCCCGTTCCCGCTACTCGGGCACATCGTGTCTTCAAAGCGGATGAGACCCTCCTCTCTGTCATGATATAGAGTGGAAAAAACCTGGAAAAGGTCCGGCTTTAACAAAGAAGTTAAATCCATGTTCCCGATGGCTTAACCCTTGGTGGATTCGTGGGGATCCATTCCCAAGGTGGACATGGCTATTGCCAAGTTGTCCAAGCGCACTCTGGTTCCTGCAGACGATGGGTCTAGCTGCAGGACCCCCTTGCAGAGTGCAAACTAAGACGGGGTGTTACGGCAGCTGCGGCTTCCGCTTCACAGCCATAGCGGCTTTTGAAGTCTCTACGTTCCTCTGATCTCGCCTGGATCAAATTCAAGTTGATGTGAAGCAAGTCCTGGGAGCGAGGCCAAACACAGATCCTTGCTCTTGAAGCTAAGCAGCAGGTCTGTGGCTCATGGGAGACCAAGTGCGCCTTTGGCACCCTGTAACAATACTATCAAATAATGTCAGGGGCCTATATATAGCATGGCCCGGGGTTCGACGGCCCATATTCCATTTTGGCTTGAGCCTTGGGTCGCTGACAATTCCTCAAAATACAGCTTATATGGCCTTCCATTCGAGCCCAACCGTTTGTTCGGTTCGGAGCTAGATAAGATCATGGAGGGCCTTTCAGACTAGAAGGTGAAGAGCCTTCCCCAGCAGTCATTTCGAGGGCAGGGCAGACAAGACCGCGGTGGCAGGTCTGGCCAGCAAACAAGCTCTTGTAGTGACTGGAGAGCACAGCGAAAGGCTGAGGTGCTCTCGTGGAGGAGCCAAAGATGGAAAATCCACCTCCTGACTACGGGCCTCTTCGAGGCTCTTGGTTAATTCCCGTTACTCCTGCCGTCCTGCCAATAAGCTTCCCCATTCCTAAGCTTCATGTACCCGTCGGGAGTCGTCTCTCCCACTTCTGAGAAGAATGGATCCAAGAGATCTCGGATCCCTGGGTCCTGAATATCATTTCCAACGGTTATTTAGTCAACAACACCTCTTTTCCTCTGGACAGGTTTGTCAAGATCAACCTTCTACAAGCTGCCAAGGAGGCGATCCTAGAGGCCTACATTCAGGACTACATTTGCAAAGGGGCTCTGGAGGAGGTTCCGGCAGGAGAACGGGGCCTAGGGATCTATTCACCAGTTTTTCTGGTTCCCAAGGCTTCAGGAGATCTCCGGATGATTATCGATCTGAGATATTTCAATCGATTTATAAGGAAGGTGAAGTTTCGTGTAGAAACCATCAGGTCAGTAGTTCACGTCGTCAATCCTGGAGACGTGATGGCAACCCTGGACCTCAAGAATGCATATCTGCACATCCCGATCCATCCTGGTTCCAGGAAGTATATCAGGATCACGGTCCAGGTGTCCGGTGTCGTCAGGCATCTTCTGTTTGTTGCCCTTCCTTTGGCATTTCTTCTGCCCCTCACACTTTTACCAAGGTGGTTCTGTGGTGGCGGCTTTGAGGCTTCAAGGACTGACCATCATTCCTTATCTGGACGACTGGCTTTGAAAGCCTCTGCTCTAGCGGTCCTAACCCAACTTCTTCAGGTAACAATCTCCTTTCTGTTCCACCTAGGTTGGATCAGCTGGTAGAAGTCGAACGTGAGCCCGTCGACTTCAGTAAGATATCTAGGCTTCATAATCGACTCCACTGGGATGTCGCTCCAGTTGACTCCAGAAAGAAGATTCGGGTTCAGAACACGGCAAGTTCCTTTCCGTTCCCGGCGAGTTCCAATCCGGACTCTCATGAAGATGTTGGGGCTCATGTCAGCGTCTTCGGAAGCAGTCCCTTGAGCTCTATGGCACCTCCGCCCTCTACAGTCGGAGGTCCTCTCCTAATGGAATGGCAGCCCTGCTGGGCTAAACTCCCTGTGCTCCCTGACTTGGCAAACTCGGTATTCCCTCAGATGGTGGTGCCATCTTTTAGAAGGGAAGTCTATGACCCAGCCAATCTGGGTCATATTGACTACGGATGCGTCCTAAGTAGGCTGGGACGCTCACCTAGACAACTCTCCAGTTCACGGGACCTGGTTTCCTTAGGAGTGGCTTCTTTCATCCAATCTCTGCGAGATTCAAGCTATCCGGCTAGCCCTCCTTCACTTAGCCCCTCAGATCCGAGGCAAAACGGTGAAAGTCCAGTCAGACAATGTGACTGCGGTACGTTACAGCAACCAGCAGGGAGGCACGAGATCACTTCCCCTCCTGTCAGAGATCGGGGTGATTCTGGATTAGGCAGAGTTGTACCTTCCCACTTATCTGCTATCCACATCCAAGGCTCCCTCAAGATGATAGCGGCTGAGCCGCGGTCTTCCGTCGGTGGAGTGGTCCTTACATCCGGAGAATCAAGCAGATAGTCCTCAAGTGGGTATGCCAGAGGTGGATCTCTTGGCAACAAGGTTCAATGCCAAGGTGGAGAGGTTCTGCTCCCTTTACAGGGAGGACAACCCCCTGGCGTTAGACGCTCTGTCAATATCCTGGAGGTTCAGGCTGGCTTACATCTTCCCTCCCTTTTCCATGATACCGAGGGTATTGATGAAAATCCGTCAGGATCAGGCCTCGGTGATAGCCATCATACTATTTTGGCCGAAGAGATCCTGGTTTACCTAGCTCACCCAGTTGAGTCGAGGACAATATTGGAGGCTCCCCCCACAGCAGACCCTGGTGTCGTGGGACACTCACCTCTGCTCAGATCTGCACAGATTCAACCTGACAGCCTGGAGGTTGATCAGTCCCTTCCCAGAATAGAAGGGCTTTCAGAGTCGGTCCTGAGAACGCTGTCTCATTCCAAAGCGGACTATACAAAGAGAGCCTACTCTTGTATTATGAGGATTTTCTCATCCTGTTGTACCTCAACTGAGGTGGCGTCTGCAGATCCGCCCCTCTCCGCTATCCTTCAGTTCCTGCAAGACGACCTTGATAGAGGCCTTTCCCTTCTACTCAGAAGGTTCAAGTTTCAGCCATTTCAGCTTGCCTTAACAGGCTTTTTTCTCAGGACCCGCTGATCAAACGGTTCCTTAGAGGAGCTGAAAGATTAAAGCCTACAGTACTGAGACCCCTTTTTTTCAATGGGTTTTTCAGTAGTTCTCAGGGGGTTAGCATCTCCCCCCTTTGAACCGTCAGAGGAGGTGGACATCAAGTTCGTCACTTGGAAGTTTGTGTTTCTCCTTACAGTGACTTTGGCCAAGAGGGTCTCTGAGCTTCAAGCTCTCTCAGCATGAGCCCTATACTATTTTCTTACATGACCGGGACTTTCTTAGATTCCTCCCGTATTGTAGGCCTAAAGTTCCTTCCTTCCAGAACATCAACCAGGTGATATTCCTCCCGGTTCTGTCGACATCTACCACCTCCTCCTAGGAACCTGCTAGACATCCTCTGGACGTCTCGAGATGTCTCCGGATCTATGTGGATAGATCAAGGAGTTCAGGAAAGATGAGAATCTGCTAATCCTGTTGCCGGTAAGTTTAAAGGCTGTAAGGCATCCAAACCTTCCATCAGTTGGTGGATTGAGGAGGCTATTAAGGAATCCCTTGTTTCCACAATCTCTGGACCCTCCGGGATTCGTGAAGGCCCACTCTACTAGAGTTGTGGCTACTTCTTTTGCCGAGAGGAGTCTTCTGCCTCTCAACATGATTTGCAAAGCTGCCTCCTGGAGCTCTGAATCGACATTCATCTCCCATTATAGACTAGATGCCAGTCTAGCTGAGTTTTCGGCCTTTGGGCAGACTTTTCTTAGTTCTGCCAGGCAGGAAGGCCCTCCCTAGCGGTTTCTTCTTGCTATCTCCCCATCTGTGCTGCTGGTAGGACGTAAGGGAATCGTTAATTTCTAACGATAATTTGTTTTCCCTTAGTCCTAACAGCAGCACACAAATTTCCCACCCTAGTAAGTCTAGTTTTCTTCTTACTATAAACACAGTGGGCTGGGGGTTGACTTCCTCCTTTTAAGGAGACACTTAATTGTTAAATTGAGTTATTAGTCTTCGGCTCATTAAACATTCCGCCGGTCCTGCCAGTCCACGGGGGGTGGTTAACCCCATCTGTGCTGCTGTTAGGACTAAGGGAAAACAAATTATCGTTAGAAATTAACGATTACCAACTGATTGAAATTATTTTTGTTAGGGTGGAGCCTGTTGTGCCTTGTTAAGGCTGGCAGGTGTTTGGGGTAAAATTGCTTGATGACCAGTGGTGTCACGGCCGCTGTTTCCAGCCGTGACCTTCCGTTCATTCGTGTGCTGCAGCTTCGTTCCTATGTGTTTGGTATGTGGTATTGTATGGGTTAACTCCCATGTGTGTCTGTGATTCTGTTTGGGTTAACTCCCCTGTGTGTGTGTGTATCTGGAGTTAATCCTCTCTGTCTGGTCCATGGGTGTGGCCTCTTTGCTGCACCCATGGAACCTGTATATAAGGCTGACTTTGCCTCAGTTCTGGGTCAGCTCTCTGTGTTTGTCCTGTCCTGCTCCTGGTGTGTACTGTCTCCCATGATGCTGACCCATGGGATCCATGTCTGTCTGTTCTCTGTAGGTTCCCCTACTTGTTCATTGTTGTTGCACTGCCTGTTGTTGTCCACTGTTTGTTGTCTCTGGCTATGTTGTCCATTCTCCTGTGTCTCTGCTTTGGGTTCGCCTGTTCTGTAATGTCTTGCCTTGCTATGTTTCCTGTCTCCTCCGAAAGGGGGTCTGTCGTTCCTCGGAGGGGGAGCATTCGTCTCTGTCCATGTTCTGTGTTCAGCTAGCTCTTGCAGCTTCCTTGCTGCAGAGTGCTTGGGCAAGGCCACGCAGTTCCCACTGGTGGAGCAAGACCTTCTCTGTCCATTGCCACTCCTGTGTCCTTTGCATGAACTCCTGCTCGTGTTCCCTTTGTATGTCATGTTGCTCTGTACCGTTGGTACATTCTTGTACCAGTTGTCACTCGCTCCTGGGGTCACTGTCTAGCTCACGCTCCAGAGTGGACCCTGGCAACTTCCTGCGGCAAAGCCTATCCCTACCATCTGGGGCCCTAGTGAACACCAGGAGTTGCTTAGTCACGCCCCTCTGGAGTATTACTAGACAGTGGCACAGTGGGGGTTCCTCCCACTGCATTGACGGTACGTAGAGCTTATGTTTCTCCATTGTTTCCATTTGTACATTAAACACTGTTTAGACCGTACCTTTGTAACTCGTTTATTGTGAAGCGGCGCGGAGGTCTTTCGTGGGACCTCCAACTCGTGACAAGTGGATTGGTAAAGAGGTTTGAGCTTTCGGCTAAGCTTATTATTATCATTGATTATTGTTATTATTGTGGATAATTTTGATATTTATTATTTATATTAAGAGGTATTACTATTCAAATGTATGGTGTATATAAAGGCATTGTTAGATAAAGACATGTTAAAACATTTAAACTTGGTCCTATTGGTACTGGGGACTTTTGTTAAATTTACTTTATTCATTTAATACATTTCATTCATCTATTTGAACCTATCCACTGAGGGCCACACACCTTTCTTCTTATCTATCCAATTATAAAAATATAGAAAGTGAACACTAACACCTCTTGTCTCCCAGCAGCTCCCATCAAACATAAGCCAATTATATCTATTCTGTTATAAGAATTATAGGGAGTGGCGCTCTATTCTTGCTCTCTTTGGTCTTTTTCAGATAGACAAATACTATACGTTTGGTGTAGTGTCTAATCCATACACCACCGTTACTTGTCTATATCCATTGGTTGGTTTCACCAACACTCTACCTAAGCTGCCTTCCCTCTATATTGCACACATGGCATACAATTATACTTTTTTTCTCTTCTTAACTATTTTGCGGTTTAGATCCCACCATTGTTGGCGCCCACAGTTCTTCATTTTTCAAGGGATCCACTATCCCCAGAGACTTGATTAACCTCCTCCTTTTTTCTTTTTTCTTTTTTCTTCCTTATCTGGCCATTTGCGCAAGGGACTCCGAGGGACTCCCTGCCTACATCTCCACTGCATACTGCCACGGTATGTTTGGGTCATCTTCATATTCTTTCTCATTGCTCTCTAGCTCCTCCTGCTCCTCTCCTGTCACTTGTACAGAAAAACCACCCATTTCTTTATACATTGCTTGTGCGTGAATGTCCTCCTCCTCCCGGCACCTCCAGGTGCCATGTCTCCTGTCCCCTGGCATGCCAGATTTATCAGCATCTGCTCCCGGACGTGAAGTAGTGGAATGACGTTGTTCAACCCGTAGTCCTGGCCACTGACAAATAAAGTGGCCTCCTCAAAGGGTCTGAGCAAACGGCAGGTGACATGCATGAGCTGCCGCTGGCTAACATCGAAGTTACACAGGGGAGTGCTCCTGTCCGCCTGCTTCATCAAGAAATCGATTACGGACTTCCATTGCTCATATAGTTGGTCCAACAGGTGAAGAGTGGAGTTCCAATGGTTGGAAACCGTTCATCAGGTGATGTTGGGGAATGCTTTTCTGCCTTTGCAGCTCAAGGAGGGTGTGATTTGCAGTGTAAGAGTGGCTGAAGTGCATGCACAGTTTCCTAGCCATTTTAAATATGTCTTGCGGTAGGGTGGAAGACTTCAGGAACTACTTTACAATCAGATTAAAGATGTGCCCAATTCAGGTCGCATGGGTCAGCCCTCCTTGACGCTGTGCCGACACAATGTTCTTTCTGTTGTCGGTGACCATGGTTCCGATTTTAAGTTGGTGAGGAGAGAGCCAGGATTCAATTTCCTCTCAAATCACGTGGAGCAGTTCCTCCCCGGTGTGACTCCGATTGCCCAATCAGGTGCAGAACAGTGTGACACAACCGTGCTCTGCACAGGTGGTATGCTGGAGTAGCCCTCCGAATGGTTCCTGTAGTGGAGGCTGAAGACAAGGTGGAGGATAAGGAGGCAGAGGAGGTCAATGGTGTAGGACTCACAGCTTGAGGACACAGAGGTGGTAGTGCTGTCACCTGGCCAAGTTTCTGGTGTGGCTGGGCAGGAACCACATTTACCCAGTGGGCTGTAAAGGACTATGCCCGTAGTTACAGCTCCACACATCAGCGCTGCTGTGAACTTTCGCAGACACCGAGAGGCTCAAGGACTGGCCCACCTTTTGTTCAACATACATGTGCAGGGCTGCTAAAGCCTTTTTGGAGAAGTAATGACGGCTTGGGACTCTCCACCTTGGCTTGGCACAAGCCATCAGTTCTCTGAAAGGTGCAGAGTCCACCACATGGAATGGGAGGGACTGCATTACGAGCAACTTAGCCAGGAGCACGTTCAGCTTCTGCGCCATTGGATGGTTGCACAAATAGTTTTGTCTTTTTGCAATGGCCTCAGTGATCGATTGCTGACAAAACGAGTGATGTGGAATAGGAGGAGCAGAAGCATCAGGACCCGTAGATGATGGGAAGGAAACATAGTTCCCTTCTGCTGAGATGGTAAAGCCTTGACTGCAGGAGAAGGAGTGTGGGACACTGGGTGATGCAGCAGTTGCTGCCTCAGGCTGTACCACTACATTAGTGTCATGGTTTTCCCAGGCCACTTTATGGTAACCCTGCATGTGTTGACACAGGGCTGTGGTGCCAACATTGGCACCCTGGCTATGCTTCACCTTCTGCCCACAGATTTTACAAATGGCCACACTGACGTCCTCTGGCGGCTTGATGAAAAATTTCCACACCGCCAAGTAGCGCATTTTCCCCTCACCACTCCGTGCTGAATGCCTGCTGCCGCTGCATCTGCGAACCCATGCACCGCTAGTTCTTCCCGGAAAAGTAGGCTCCTGTGTAGCAGACGGTCTACCCCGGGCACATTTGGCCCCAGACCTCACACTGCTCCCACCCTGCTGGCTCAGCTGTTGCCTCACGTGCAAGCTGCCACCCTCTTCTCCTGATGATGATGAAACCTCCTCTTCACCTGGCTCCCATGATTGCGATCGCCTACTTAAACATCTGCTACTGTCTGCATGTCACTGATGTCACCGTCATCAGTGTCAGGGCCACATTCCTGACCACCTACAACACCAGCTCCCACGCAACTCTTATGGTTGCTACTTGCCCACCTAATGGAGGAAGCAGCGGATCCTTTCTGCATATCTTGGCTGGTTCTGCTGACTGTCCTTTAGAAGCTCTTCCTCGCTGAAAAACGGAGCCGAGCCGACGGCATACAATACTCCCTGAGCAGAAGGATCAGAAAATGAAAGAAGCAGATTCAGGACAGGTGGGGGTACAGAGCTTGGTCCGGGGCCATGCTAACTAAGATTGGTGTCAGAAGAACCCACTAACTCCTGGCTGAAGATGTCTGATGTAACTTGAAATGAGGTAGAAGACAGAGTAAACCATTCAAGGACAGCTGGGTTGCTGTTCAAAACACAACCGCTGGATGACACTGGCAGCCCTAGCCTGTCGCTCAGACTGCTGCTACCACTCCCTTTCTTCTGCTGCTACTTCTGCCACCTCCAGAATTATTTTGCCCATTGCCCGTTCCCGTAGAAGGGCCTGTCACCTGTCTATCAAATATATTGTACTGTAACTGTAAGGGTAAAAGAGCAGTAATGTCAGGGTGCAAGTTCACCCCTGAAACAAGGAACGGTTATACTTATATTTGTGAATGTGAACACCCCAAAACTTGTAGTATCAGGCTGAAATTTCACACCAATTCCACAATTTGGGATTCACGGATATACTTATGTATAATAGAACTAGAGCACCCTAAAATGTGTAGTATCAGGCTGCAATCTCACCACAGAATCAAGGCTGAATTAATGTACTTATATAGAAAAAACATTAAACACCCAAAAACTTGTAGTTTCAGGCTGCAATTTCCCCCCAGAATCAAGGATGAATGGAAGTGCTTAAATAGAAAAAACAAAACGAAAAAAAAAAAAAAAAACTTGTAGTATCAGGCCACAATTTCTCACCAATTCCACAATTGGGGATTAACGTAAATACTTATGTATAATAGAACTAGAGCACCCTAAAATGTCTAAAATCAGCCGCAATTTCACCCCCATTATGCAAATAGGGATAAACAGATATACTTATGTACAATAAAACGTGAGTACCCTAAAACTTGTAGTATAAAGCCGCAATTTGACCCCAATTAGACAATTAAGGATTAATGGATTTAATTATATATGAAAGAATGCGAAGATCCTAAAATCTGTAGGATCAGACAGCAACACAATCAAGGATTAATGGAATTACTGATGTATCAAAGAATACAAAAAGCCTAAAATCTGTAGTAATTAATCACTTTTTGTAACCTCAATTAATGCAAGAAGGTGTAATAGAATATCCCCTATTAGCCAGGCTTTACATAGTTCAATTGACCTTGCTCTCTCCCTACATTGTGGAGAAAGCCTCCCTATTATATCCCTGCACTATGAATAAGCTGTCCCTAAACTTCTCAATAATAATTTTTTGTTAATGAAGTCTTTCCTAAACACTGGCTATCTGCTGATTGGCTATCTGCATGGCATTAGGGATGTTCCCTTGTCCCTGGGCTTCTTACTTCCTCTTTCTAACATGTGCAGTAGCCATTTAAGAAAAAATTCCACTTCGTCAACTTCGATTCGCCTTCTCTAGATAAGATCATATACCCTAGTCACTAGAGCCAGGAGTTCAGTCCAGTGTTGTCCTGATGATGCACATTCCCACATCATATGTATAAGATGGCCATCCTGTCTCTTCAACACTGCGAACATGCAGAGTCAGACCGAATTCCCCATCTGTGCAGCATACCAGTTGTGATCATCTCTGTGCCTTGCTGCTCCATTATTCATCTGTCAGTACGCCTGCATCTAACATGTGAGGGATAGGGGCCTATGCATTTTGATCAGATTATATACAATGTACCTTGTAGGTATGTTTATACATTATGCTGAGAAGCAATATATCAATGTATGATATGTGGATGTGCAATATATGGAGGGTGTCTATCCTGTGTACTATTTATTGCTAGGTTTACATAATCCGACAATGACCTTTATTGGAATATTATCCAGCAATATCTTTTCCATTATAGTACAGTAGACATATGTATGGTTTTTATTTGTGTTAAATATGCAATATTGATTTTATCAATTTTAAATTTAGAATAAGAGTTATCCATCTTCACAGTTTAGCTTTTTATGAAAAATTATAGCGATACCTGCTTTACTTTAATTTTGCCCTTGGGCCCAACCATGAAAATTAAAGTTTATGTAATTACATGGCAGAGAGAGAGACATTTTATTAATCTCAACATGATACTACTGATTTTAGGTAGTTCACATTCTTTGGTACATAAGTAATGTAATTACTCTTTGATTCTGTTATTCGGGTGAAATTGTGGTCGGATACTACTGATTTTGGGGTGTTCACGTTCTTTCATATATCAATAAATCAGTTAATCCTTGATTCTGTAATCGGGGTGAAATTGCGGCCTGATACTACAAGTTTTAGGGTTTCCACGTTCTTTTATACCTAAGTGCAAGCTATTAATCATTGATTGTGGAATTGGGTTGAAATTGAGGCTTGATAGTACAGATTTGAGGATGTTCACGTTCTTTTATACATAATTCAATCCATGTATCGTTAATTGTGTAATTGAGGTGAAACTGCGGCCTAATACAAATTTTGGGGTGTTGTGTTCACGTTCTTTTATATATAAGTACATCCATTCATCCTTCATTCTGGGGTGAAATTATGGCTTCATACCAGTGGCGTAGCGTGGGTTGCCAGCACCCGGGGCAAGCCAAGTATTGCGCGCCCCCCCCCCCCCAACCTGTGGCCACACCCCTTTTTACAGATAATGTAGTAGATGTCACCTGCAGTCCTATGTAACCCCACTGATAACACAGTAATAACTCTCTGAGTACAGATAATGGAGTAGATGGGTGTGAGGCCCCAGAATTCAAAACACGCACAGTGTGACCTGAAGTCTGGGGCCAGGATGCGGCAGGGTGGGCCAAATACTACATCCCCCCAACACATATTTGGATGGACATACATTGCTATGAAATATACAGTGTATTACAGCACATACCTGTTACATCCAATGACCTCTCCTGGGATGTAGACTTTTCTCAGCGTCTTCATTCGGGATAAGGACCGTCATGACACCTTCTTTCTGCCGCATCTCATCTCTGCAGAGTTTCACAGAAAATGTTTAGATTTCTCCCTCCCCCATAATGCCCTCTGTATAATTATAATA
This sequence comes from Bufotes viridis, assembly GCA_033119425.1. Taxonomy (NCBI): domain Eukaryota; kingdom Metazoa; phylum Chordata; class Amphibia; order Anura; family Bufonidae; genus Bufotes; species Bufotes viridis. Next base: position 438,288,734 of record CM065591.1, on the reverse strand, counting down.
TATAATGGCCCCTCTGTGTTATTGTTATTATTATTATAATGGCCCCTCTGTAGTATTATAGTAATAATTATGCCCCCTTCAGCCCCTCTAGCATACAGTACCATGTAAAATACATCACTCCCGCCTTCAGCCCCTCCAACATACAGTCCCATGTAAATGATAACACCGTCCCTCTCTTCACTGCCTGCCTTCAGCCCCTCCAGCATACAGTCCCAAATAAGATACATCACTCTCCTGTCTTCAGCTCTTCCAGGCTCCAGCACAGTCCCATGTATAATATATCACCCCCCTCAGCTCCTCCAAGCTCCAGCCCCATGTATAATATATCACCCCCCTCAGCTCCTCCAAGCTCCAGCCCCATGTATAATATATCACCCCCTCAGCTCCTCCAAGCTCCAGCCCCATGTATAATATATCACCCCCCTCAGCTCCTCCAAGCTCCAGCCCCATGTATAATATATCACCCCCCTCAGCTCCTCCAAGCTCCAGCCCCATGTATAATATATCACCCCTCCCCTCAGCTCCTCCAAGCTCCAGCCCCATGTATAATATATCACCCCCATCCCCCTTCAGCTCCTCAGGCTCCAGCACAGTCCCATGTATAATATATCACCCCCTCCCCTCCCCCTCAGCTCCTCCAAGCTCCAGCCCCATGTATAATATATCACCCCCCTCAGCTCCTCCAAGCTCCAGCCCCATGTATAATATATCACCCCCCATCAGCTCCTCCAAGCTCCAGATCCATGTATAATATATCACCCCCTTCAGCTCCTCCAAGCTCCAGCCCCATGTATAATATATCACCCCCCATCAGCTCCTCCAAGCTCCAGATCCATGTATAATATATCACCCCCCTTCAGCTCCTCCAAGCTCCAGCCCCATGTATAATATATTACCCCCACCCCTTCAGCTCCTCAGGCTCCAGCACAGTCCCATGTATAATATATCCCCCCTCAGTTCCTCCAGGCTCCAGCCCCATGTATAATATATCACCCCACCCCCTCAGCTCCTCCAGGCTCCAGCCCCATGTATAATATATCACCCCCCACCCAGCTCCTCTAGGCTCCTCCAGGCTCCAGCCCCATGTATAATATATCACCCCCCCAGCTCCTCCAGGCTCCAGCCCCATGTATAATATATCACCCCCCCAGCTCCTCCAGGCTCCAGCCCCATGTATAATATATCACCCCCCCCCCCCACCCCTTCAGCTCCTCAGGCTCCAGCACAGCCCCATACATAATATATCATCCCACCCCCACCCCCTGTGAGTCACTGTCACTCACTGTTGTGTTGCTCTCTCTTACACAGGCTGCTCTCCCTCCTGAAGCAGCAGCCATCTTCTTCTTGAGTTCCTCTTGCTCCGCAGTGCCTGGAAGGTGGGAGGAGCCTATGCCTGTGAGTACTGCCATGTGGCTGGTGTTCCCGGCCCTGGTGATTCAGCAGGGGGCGCGCTGTTTCCGGCTCCTTACTCATACAATTATGAATTATTGTCAGCAGCTGGCCAGCGCCCCCCTGCAGTGTGCGCGCGGGGCAACGGCCCCCCTGGCCCCCCCCCCACGCTACGCCCCTGCTTCATACAACAGATTTTTAAATGTGTTCATGTTCTTTTATACATAATTCAACCTGTAATTTCTTAATTGTGTAACTGGGATGAAATTGCACCTGATGCTACAGATTTTGGGGCTTCACATTGTTTTATACTGTACATAATTCAATCCGTCAATCCTTGATTGTGCAATTTCTGGGAAGTTACGGCTTGATACTACAAATTTTAGGATGTTCACGTTCTTTTATACATAATTCAATCCGTTAATCCATAATTGTGTAATTGTGGTAAATTGCAGCCTGGTACTACAAATATTATGGTGTTCACATTCTTTTATACCAAATTACATCCATTTATCCGTATATATTTTAGGGTGTTCACATTCTTTTATACATAATTAAATCCTTTAAAGGGGTTTTGCCATCACATACAATGGGGGCAGATCGCTAGGATATGCCCCCATTGTCTGATAGGTGCAGAACCTCTAGGGACCCGAACCTACAATGAGAATAGAGCACTGGCTCAGCTATTTCTGTCTGTCCCACAGAAATGAATGGGAGCAGGGGCAGCGAGTATGCTGTGCGCTCCCACTCACTTGTATTGGAGCAGCTCGGAGCAGCTCTTGGTGGTGGACAGACCCCGGGAAACCTGGGGTCCTTCAGCCACAGCTCTCCCCGCTCCATTCTCCTTGTAGCTGCGGGTCCCTGAGGTGGGACCAGCACCTATCAGACAATGGGGGCATATCTTAGCGATATTACCCCATTGTATGTGATGGGAATACCCGTTTGATCCTTAATTGTGTTATTGGGGTGAAATTGTGGCCTGATTCCACAGATTTTAGAGTGCTCACATTCTGTTATATTTAACTACATCCGTTCATCTGAAACGCGCCATCCCCCAGGGCCCCTATCGTGTCCTAGGAGTAGTAGGAATGCTGGGTTGTGCAGTGTGGCCTAAATATCTCTTTATGTGCCAAGGTGCTCCTACCTGGACACTGCTGGACCCCAGGCTTTGGCTCAGAAGCAAAATAAAGGGGGAAGAATTGAGGGATGAAGGAAAAATAACTTGTGGTCCAGACCTTGTGGTGAAATTCAATGGCAGCTTTACTTGAATGAACGTTCATCCAAACAATTGGCAGGCTTTGTCTTGTTTCCAGCAGGCTTTAGCATAAACTGGCAGGCAAACTCAACTCTGATTTCTCTCTTTCTCTGCTGTACTGACAGGCTTGCTTAATAACTTTGTTTTGTTTCTTTATGCTGCACTAAACTTTACTTAAGTCTAGTTTCTGCACTTCTGACCTGCTCTGGTAGCCTTGGATGGGGTGCCTTCGACTGTTATTTCCCTCCTGACACGCAGTAAATAACTTATTTTCAGCTGAAGAACAATTTCATATGACTGCTACTTCATTCAGGTCTTCTCGGATCCAACATGGAGTCCGGACTGGAGCAAACTAGAACTGCCACCCTTCCTTCTGGTAGCAAGCAGGACTCGCCCACTTCTGACCAAAGGGGAGAGAATCAAATGGTGAGTTCCATTCTCTCTAACTATAGCTCCTCCATATACGCTGCCACCTGCTGGTGAACCAGGCACATTACATGTAATAAACAGTTGCATAACAAGATTAGGAATGCACAGTGTAGATGACCTCTACAGAAATACACAAATCACATTTATGTTAGACCATTAAAGATAGTAGCAAGGTGTAGGAGTGGTAACACCACTCCGGGGTGTTACACATCCTTGTTTCAGGGGTAAAATTGCTCCTTGAGACTACTGCTATTTTACACTGACAGTTACTGTTACAGTAAAGTATGTCCGACAGACAGGTGCCAGGCCCTTCTAAGGGAAAAATCAGCAGCAGAAGAGGGGGGTGGTAGCAGCAATCACAGTGACAGGCCATAGTTGCCATTGTCAGCCGGCGGTCGTGTTTTGACCAGCAACCCAGCCAGGAGTCGGTGGGTACCTCTTACACCACGTTTAATTTTCATGGCCCAGGAAAAAGATCTGTGCCCCCACCTGTCCTGAACCTGCCTCTTTCATTTTCTGTTCCTTCTGCTCGGGAAGTATTGTTTGCCGTTGGTCTGCTCCACTTTCAGCGAAAATGAGCTTCTACGGGACAGTCACCAGCTACTGCCCAGGCAAGATGTAGAGGAGAGATCAGCTTCTTTCTCCAGTAGATGGGCAAGTAGCGACGATAATAGTCGCGTAGGAGCAGGTTTTACGAGCCGTCAGGCACGCGGCCCTGAGACTAATGAGGGTGACATGAGTGGCATGCAGACAGTAGTGGATGATGATGTAGCCAATAGCATGTGGGAGCTCGGTGAAGAGGGACCATTATCATCATTAGGGGATGAGGGTGGCAGCTTGTGCGTGAGGCAGCGGCTGAGCCAGCAGGGTGGTAGCGTGGCCATGAGTCAGCAGGGTGACAGCAGTGTGAGGTCTTGTGCCAAACGTGCTCTGCGTAGACCGTCTAGTACTCAGTAAACGGGTAAATGAAGGCAGCACACACGGTCTTATCGGGTCACCGGAATGCAACAGCTGCAGAACAGGCCACGGATCCCCAGTGGTCAAGACGAACAGCAGAAGTAGAGAAGTAGCAGCAGCAGCATACGTCTAGTACTCAGGAGACTACAACTACTGGTGCACAGGTACATAGAGACAGTGGCAGCAGGCAGCCGGTGTGGGAATTTTTCATTAAGTCACCGGAGGACGACGTTTGTTTGTAAAACTGTGGCCAGTAGGTAAAGCGTGCCCAGGGTGCCAATGTTGGCAACACAGCCCTGCGTCAACACATGCAGCATCACCATAAAGTGGCCTGGGAAAACTGTGATGCTAATGTAGGTGTACAGCCTAGCGCAGCAACTGGTACATCTCCCAGTGGCTGCACCCTTTCTCCAGCAGTCAAGGCTCCACCATCTCAGCAGAAGGGATCCGTATTTCCTTCCAATCATTGACTGGTCCTGATGCTCCTCCTTCTCCTCTCATTGATCAGACTAGATCTTTCTTGGCGCCACACCAAAACATTTTGAAAAAAGACCAGTTACTTCTGGCAACCTGCTTCAGCCACTATTCTGATGCTGCCACCCGCTTGATAATAATAATAATTAATAATCATCTTTGTTTATATAGCGCCAACATATTCCGCAACGCTTTACAGTACGGGGGTTCATATACAAACAGTCATAAATAACATAGCAGTAGACAAGTCAATAATAATAAAAGGAGTAAGGGCCCCGCTCGCAAGAGCTTACAATCTATGAGGAGATAGGGGTGACACAAAAGGTAAAAATGCTTGTTTTGTACAATGGTCCAGCCATCATGGGAGATTAGGGGAGGAGATATACAGCTGCATGAGCAAGTTAGCAGCCAATATATGAAGTGCTTCTGGGTGCAGTAGAGAGTTGGGTGGAGGATGAGGGTCAGGAAATCATAAATGGGCTGTATGGAGAGGAGTTAGATCAGGAGAGGTGATAGGCCACCCTAAAAAGATGTGTTTTTAGGGAGCTCTTAAAACTGTGTATGTTGGGTTTTAACCTGATTTCTTGGGGTAGGGTGTTCCAGAGAACTGGTGCAGCTTGGGAGAAGTCTTGCAGCCAGGAGTGAGAGGTTCGGATAATGGTGGAAGTCAGTCGTAAATCATTGGCTAAACGGAGGGCATTGGTAGACGGAGATGAGGGAAGAGATGTAGGGGGGTGCAGCACTGTATAGAGCTTTGTGGGTGAGGACCAGCAGTTTAAATTGGATTCTATACTGTATGGGCAACCAGTACGGAGGCATCGGAGTAGTGGTTTGACAGATAGGTGACCCTGGCTGCTGATTAAGAATAGATTGGAGAGGGGAGAGTCTGGTGAGGGAGCGACCTATTAATAGTGAGTTACAGTAATTAAGGCGGGAATGGATCAGGGCAACAATGAGTTTTTGTTGTTTCCATAGATCAGTGTCAAATGTCACCCCGAGGCAGCTCGCATGCTGCCTAGGCCTGATAGTAGTGCCACACACTGAGAGGGAGATATCAGGTTTAGGTAGGTTAGTAGATGGAGAGAACAGAAGAAGTTCAGTTTTTGAAATATTTTGTTTCAGATAGAGAGAGGACATGATATTAGAGGCGGCAGACAGACAGTCACTGGTGTTCTGTAGCACAGCAGGGGTTATGTCGGGGAATGACGTGTATAGTTGTGTGTCATCAGCATAGAGATGGTACTGGAAACCAAATCTGCTGATAAACTGTCCAATTGGGGCTGTGTAGAGAGAGAAGAGGAGAGGGCCTAGGACTGAACCCTGAGGAACTCCGAAAGTGAGATGGAGAAGTGGGGCCAGTGAATCATACACTGAAAGAGCGCCCAGAGAGATCGGAAGAAAACCAGGAGAGGGCAGTGTCATTTAGGCTGATGGATTGGAGCACTGTGAGTAGGAGGTGGTGGTCTACAGTGTCAAAAGCTGCAGAGAGGTCAAGGAGAATGAAAAGAGAGTAGTTACCGTTCCTTTTTGCTGTCAGGAGGTCATTTGTCACTTTGGTGAGGGCAGTTTCTGTCGAGTGTAAGGTGCAGAAGCCAGATTGTAGTGGATCAAGGAGAGAGTGAGCAGAGATATAGCGGATGAGGCGAGAGTAGACCAGATGCTCCAAGAATTTAGAGATGAAGGGAAGATTGGAGATTGGACTGTAGTTAGTTGTGCAGGATGGGGCAAGAGAAGGTTTTTTTTAAATAATGGAATAATGATGGAGTATTTGAAAGATGAGGGGACTATACCAGAAGTGAAAGAGAGGTTGAATATTTTTGTTAGGTAAGTGGTGACAGCCAGAGAGAGAGGCTGGAGTAGGTGTGAGGAAATAGGTTCAGAGGTGCATGTGGTAGGACGAGAAGAAAAGAGGAGCCTGGAGACTTCTTCTGTGACTGGGTCAAATGTGGATAGTGAGCTAGAGGAGATGAGGGGGGAAAGGAGGTCAATAGTACTTAGTGGCTGGGAGCTGATTTCATGCCGTATCTGCTCTTTTTTGTCTGTGAAGTAGGCGGTGAGGTCTTTAGCAGAAAGGTCAGTGATGGGTGCCTGAACTTTAGGACTGAGTAGGGAGTGGAAAGTGTCAAAGAGTTTTTTTGGGTTGTTGGACAGTGAGGAGATTAGGGTGGTGAAGTCTGTTTAGCGAGGTGGAGGGCAGAGTTATTGGTCCGTAGCAAGAATTTGTAATAGAGAAAATCTTGTGTGTGAGTTTTCCTCCATAGGCGGTCAGCACTCCTGGAGCAATGCTGGAGGAATAGAGTTTGCAGTGTAAGCCAGGGCTGCTTTGGTCTAAGTTTGGAGGTTTTGAGGGTAGGGGATGCTACTTTGTTGAGGGTGCTTCTAAGGGTGTTGTTGTAGTGATTTATGGCCAGATCAGGGCAGAAGAGGGAAGAGATTGGGGACAACGATGAGTGTAGAGTGTCTGTAAGTGTATGAGGGTCAGTGGCCTGTATATTTCTGTGCATGTAGTAGGTAGGGGAGTGCTGGGATGAGTGAGAGTGAAGGAGAGGATGTTCTGGTCAGAAAGCAAGAGAGGAGCATTATTAAAGTTTTAGATTGAGCAGAGCTGGAAGAAAACCAAGTCGAGTGTGTTGCCGTCTTTGTGTGTCTGAGAGTTAGAAAGTTGGGAAAGACCAAGAGAGGAGGTTAGAGAAAAAAACTGGGAGGCAGACGAGGAGAAGGGGCTGTTTATGGGCATGTTGAAGTCTCCCAGGATAAGGGTTGGTATTTCTGAGGACAGAAAGTGTGGCAGCCAGGCTGAAAAGTGGCCCATTAACTGGGTTTGTGAACCAGTTGGACGGTATACAACCGTTATTCTGAGGGAGAGGAGACGGAAGAATCTGAGGGTGTGAACCTCAAAAGAAGGGAATGAGAGTGATGGAACTGGGGGGGATGCCTTGGAAAGTGCATTGTGGGGACAGGAAAATGCCTACTCCACCACCATGTCAACTCTAAGGTCTGGGGGTGTGGGAGAAGTTTAGGCTGCCATAGGAAAGTTCTGCAGGGGAAGCACTGTCAGACTCGTGAATCCAGGTTTCAGTAAGGGCCAGCAGGTTTACAGTTACTTAAAAAGGAGTTTTGAATGTAGGGGAGTATGTTACAGACAGACCGTGGCCACGCAGCTGCTGCCATCTTCTCCTACTGCCACCCACCATCTTGTGCTGTTACTGCCACTGCTGTTGCCCCCCACCTCTATGTCTATGCCACCATGTTGACTCATCATGTAGTTGCCACCCTCCCCACTCTGTGACTGGGCCCCTGTGTTGACTCCTCATGCTGCCACTTTGTGACTGGGCCACTATGTTGCCTCATCATGCGGTTGCTACCCTCACCACCCTGTGGCTTGGCCACTATGTTGACTCCTCATGTGGTTGCCACCCTCCCGACTCCCACCCTGTTGCCCCCCACCTCTATGTCTATGCCACCATGTTGACTCATCATGTAGTTGCCACCCTCCCCACTCTGTGACTGGGCCCCTGAGTTGACTCCTCATGCTGCCACTTTGTGACTGGGCCACTATATTGCCTCATCATGCGGTTGCTACCCTTACCACTCTGTGGCTGGGCCATTATATTGACTCTTCATGCAGTTGCCACCCTCATCACTCTGTGACTGGGCCACTATGTTGGCTCCTCATGCGGTTGCTACCCTCCCCACTCTGTGATGGGGCCACTATGTTGATGACTCATGCGGTCGCCACCCTGCCACTAGTGTCCCTGTCTGGCTTTGTTGACATCACCATTTATTTTACCCTTCTGATCTGTCAGAAGGACTAAAAAATGGCAAACACAAAGGATTTTGTCTTTGGAGCATAGGGCCTCTATGACACGGTCCCTATTTTGCCTCAGAATATGCTCATGATTTGGAATACAAAAACAGGAGACATGAAGACATGCAAATTTTACAGTTTTGGATCTACTCCGTTTTTTTTTTTTTTTTTTTCCGGCCTTAGCAATACTAATGGATTGCTGACCAAATGCTAATGGTGTGAAGGCTGATGCTCAAAAGACAGGATCAATTTTTTGGGGTTGTTCTTGTGATAGATCAGACGAATGGAACAATAAACAATGATCTCAACACGGCCAAACAGGGTCACCAATGTCCCTGTAATAAACCCTGGAACAGAGTGGGGAGGGGCAGGGGTAACAGCAGTAACAGTAACAGCAAAACATTGTGGCAGATCACAGTAGGAGCAGATGGCAGTAGAGGCAGCAGACATGTTGCATCAGGCAGGTGGTAGCATCAGAATAGTGGCATCAGCACATGGCCTGAAGTAACGGGCCATTTGTCACAATGTTCCAGTGTGGCAGCACACAACAGTCAGATCATTACTGATAAAATTAACTAGTCTGTTGCATCAGGCACCGGTTTCTGGAAATCCTGGTTGATCCATGCCTGATTTATCTTTATAAGGTTTAGTCTCTCAACATTTTGAGTTGAAAGGCGAGTTCTCCTTGGGGTAACTATACCACCCGCCACACTAAACACTCGCTGTGATGCTGCAGTACTGGCCGGGCAGGAAAGCTTGCCCAGGAAAAAGTTGGCCAGTTACGACCACAATTGTAGGTAAAGTTTTGTTGCCTAGTAGTGCAGGGTATCTTGGATCTGGAGTGACAGGGTGCAGTATAGCAATAACAAATGACAAAACAGGTGCACACTGCGGTCTTACTAAGCCCTCATACTGATGTTAAAATTGAGAGATTAGTCAACATGTGCTGCAGTGGAGGACATGTCTTAAGCCCGAGCACCACGCCAAGGTTTCTCAAGTAGCTTGGGACCTAACACTCACCTACCTGTACCATATGGGCAATACCAGGAGCCAGTGGGCATTACAGGAATGTATAGGCCGGCTCACAGCGAACTCCTCAGTTACCTCCAGCATTAAACCATGCCAGCAATGGGAAGTGGGAGAGGGCTGTGAGCCCCACCCAAGACTGGCTGATATGGCCCCAGGTGCACCTAAATGTAGCCTGTGGATGGAAAACAGACTACATTTACATAGGAGTTTATACACCTCCAAAAATTATATATACGCCATTAGCAACGGGCCACAAGTGCAGGATCTGCTCCCCTGTATATATATGCACAACTGCATTTTTGGGTTGAGCACATCCTGCTTCATGCCACCTTTAAGTTGTTTTGTGACAGGGTGTAGTCCAAGTATGCCACCACCTGCTGGTTCAGGCTCTGCTCCATGTCCTGCTGCTGCTGGCTATGTAAACTAGATCATTTGGGGTTGGACTCACTGTCCAAGTGATGAGATACTTCGGTGGAGTGGATATGATCCAAACATTAATGAAAAAGAGAACCACCACACACTCAGGGGTTGTATGCAAAATAAGTTTATTTATTTTTGACAAATCCTCCAAAAGAAGCAAAATTACAAGGAACAATTGCCAATAATTAGATTGTGACTGTTTTCTTGATGTTTCGGTCACAGATGGACCTTGGTCACTAAAAGAAAAAAGAATATATTAATGATAAGGGAAGGGGGTTGGAAGTAGAAAGAATCAATGTGGAAAAATGTGTGTTATTTTTCCATTGCTGCGGCTGCTAGCTGGTTTCTTCAGTAGGCGGGTGAAGAAAAGTGCTCATCAGAGACTCAAATTTGCTGCTGATTGAGCTGGCCCACCTTCTGCTTAACATATGTGTGCAGGACTGGTACAGCTTTTTTTTTTGAGAAGTAATGACGGCATGGGATTCTTCACCTTGGGTGGGCACAAGCCATCAGTTCTCTGAAATGTTCTGAGTCCATGATATGGAAAGGGAGGGACTGTAGTACCAGCAATTTTACCAGGTGCACTTTCAGCTTCTGCGCCATTGGACGAGTGCACGGATACTGTTGTCTCTTTGCAATCGCCTTAGTAATGGATTGCTGGCGAAATTCTTGACGAGGAATAGTAGGGGGAAGAGTATCAGGAGATAAGATGAAGGAAAGGAACGACAGAATCTTTCTGCCGAGTTTAAGAAGCCCTAACTGCTGACAAAGGGGTGCGGGCTGCAAGGAGATGCAGCTGTACCACTATATCAGTGGCATAGTTTTCTCCGGCCATTTTAAGGTGACGCTCCATGTGTTGACGCAGGGCCATGTTGCCAACATTAGCACCCTGACTGCGCTTCACCTTCTGCCCACATATCCTGCACACTGCCACCCTGATGTGTTCCAGCGACTTGATAAAAAAATTCCTGAGTATGCTGAGTATGGCATTTTACCACCACTCCGTGCTGACTGCCTGCCCACTGCCTTTATGAACCTGTGCACCGTTAGTTATTTCCTGATAGGTAGGCTCCTGAGTAGAAGACAGTCTGTCCCAGGTGTGGTTGGCTCCAGATGTCCCACTGCTTCCATCCTGCTGGCTCATCAGCACGCTGCCACCCTCCTGCTGTCTCATGGGCCTGCTGCCACTCTCACCCCCTATTCTCTTACACGTTGCTTCACCCGGCTCCCACATGTGAGCGGCTACATCATCATCCACTAGTGTCTGTTCGTCACTTCTTTCACCCTAGCAAGTCTCATGGCCATGTCTCTGCCCGCTCGCAACACATACTCCCACCTGACTTTCATCACTAGTTGCATGCCTAAGGGAGGATGCAGCAGACCTCTCCTCCAAGTCTGTGCTGTCCTGTAGCTGATGACTGTCCTCTCTAAGCTCGTAATCGCCTGAAAGCAGAGCAGAGCTGGCAGCATGCATTACTTCTCGATCAGAATAAGCAGCAAAAGAAAGAGGCAGTTGCAGGGTGGGTAAGCGTGGGTAAGAGGTTGTTCCCAGGCTATGCCAACTAAGTGTGGTGTCAGAGCAACCCACCGATTCCTGGCTGTGTTTATCTGTTGTAACCTGAGATGATGTTGAGGAGAGAGTCAACCATTCCAGTACAGCTGGATTGTTGGTCAAAACACAACCGCTCGATGACAGTGGCACCTCTGGCCTATTGCTGTGGCTGCTGCTACGACCACCCCTCTGTTGCTTTTTGTGCCGGCTACAGCAACATTTTTGCCATCAGTAACTAAGTCTTAATGGCGAAGCCGGTGATCTAGATAAACATACCTATATATCAGAATGCCTGTTGACACTAAATCTGATGCACAGTAAGTCTATGTACAGTTGTGTTCAAAATTATTCAACCCCCAATGCTGTAAAGGCTTTTAGAGAATTTAGTGTACATTTGTAATTGTGTTCAGAATGGAATCTTACAAGGACTTTTTAAAGAACCAAATGCAACTAAAATGACATCAATTGTTTTTGTAATACAGTATTAAATGTTTTTTTTGTGATTTCTTCATTGACACAATTATTCAACCCCTTAAAGACGACCACTCTTAAGAACAGAGGTTCATTCAAGTGTTTTCGATCAGGTATTGAAAACACCTCTGGATGTCAAGGAGCAGCAATCAAGCATAATAAGCACCAATTTGGCAGATTTAAAATGACTGTGATACTCAGCTCCTTTTAGACATTTACTGGTGTGTTTACAAACATAGTGAAGTCAAGAGAATGGTCCAGGAAGACAAAAAAATAGGTGATTTCTCTTCACAGGAAGGCCAATGACTATAAGAAGATTGCAAAGATGTTAAACATACCAAGAGACACCATAGGAAGCATCACTCGCAAATTCAAGGCAAAGGGCACTGTTGAAACGCTACCTGGTCGTAACAGAAAGAAGATGCTGACTTCGACTGCTGTGCGCTACCTGAAGCGCAAAGTGGAGAACAGTCCCCGTGTGACTGCTGAGGAACTGAAAAAAGATTTGTCAGATGCGGGTACTGAAGTTTCAGCTCAGACAATAAGGCGCACACTGCGTAATGAAGGCCTCCATGCCAGAACTCCCAGGCGCACCCCCTTGCTGTCTCCAAAGAATAAGAAGAGTCGACTGCAGTATGCCAAAAGTCAGGTGGACAAACCACAAAAGTTTTGGGATAGTGTTCTGTGGACTGATGAAACAAAATTAGAACTGTTTGGGCCCATGGATCAACGCTATGTTTGGAGGAGGAAGAACAAGGCCTATGAAGAAAAGAACACCTTGCCTACTGTGAAGCATGGCGGGGGTCAATCATGCTTTGGGGCTGTTTTGCTTCTACAGGTACAGGGAAGCTTCAGCGTGTGCAAGGTAGCATGAATTCTCTTCAGTACCAGGAGATATTGGATGAAAATGTGATGCAGTCCGTCACAAACCTGAGGCTTGGGAGACGTTGGACCTTTCCACAAGACAATGATCCCAAGCATACCTCCAAGTCCACTAGAGCATGGTTGCAGATTAAAGTCTGGAACATTTTGAAGTGGCCATCGCAGTCACCAGACTTAAATCCGATTGAGAACCTTTGGTGGGAAAGAAAGCAGTTGCAGCGCGCAAGCCTAAGAATGTGACTGAACTGGAGGCTTTTGCCCAAGAAGAATGTGCGAAGATACCCGTAGATCGCTGCAAGACACTTGTGTCAAGCTATGCTTCACGTTTAAAAGCTGTTATAACTGGAAAAGGATGTTGTACTAAGTACTAAGATTGAATGTCACTTGGGGGTTGAATAAAACTGATAATGATGTGAGCACAGAAAAGACATTTGTGGTTATTTCATTATAAATGTTATGTTATATTTGTCTGACTTACAAGTGCCTCTTTGATTTAATTGTAAACAAGATGACTGAAATGATCAAAATCAATGTCAAACTGGCCAAAACATTCAATTTCAGTGGGGGTTGAATAATTTTGAACACAACTGTATAACTAAACATATTAAGTATTAATAGTGCTGCAAGGAAACTAGATAAATATGCCTGTATATTAGACCACCAGTTGACAATGAATCTAACGCACAGTAAGTCTATGTATAACTGAGCAGATTAAGGATTAATGACGCAGCAAGTGTACTAGATAAACACGCCTATAGACTGCCTATTGGCAATGAGTCTGATGCACAGTAAGTCTGAGTATAACAGAACATATTAAGTATGAACGGTGTAGCAAGTGAACTAGATAAATGCACCTATACTGTACATTAGACTACCTGTTAACAATGGGACTGATGTACAGTAAATCTATGTATAACAGAACAGATTACACTGTTGCGATTACACTGTGCCTGCACTGTCCTTTCAGTCTCCCTATTCTCTTCCTAATCTCTCCCTACAGTTTCTAAAAACTCTCCCTACACTGTCCTTGCATTGTCCCTGCACTCTCCCTATCCAATATTTTACAATTTAAAGCTTTCTAAAACACTGTACCTAGTGCATGCCATGTCTCTTCCTATGCTCAGGTCACAGTTAAATAGCACAGACCGCCTGGTATGAGGCTTGTATAGGGCTGTGACATCACAGGAGATGGCTAGCTACTGATTGGTTGGCTGCACAGCATTATAGGTAATATCTAGAATTAAGTGAATCGAAGTTGAGAAAGTGGAATTCGATCTGAATTTCAGGAACAATTTTATTAGTCACAAAGTCAAATTTCCTTGTGCTTCGTGGTAACAAATCAGATTTTTTCTAAAACAGCTGCTGTACATGTTAAAAAGAGGAAGTAAAACGCGCGGGAACGAAGAATCACCTATAATGCTGTACAGCCAGCCAATCAGCAGATAGCCAGCCCCTGTGGTGTCACAGCCCTATAAAAAGTCTCCTCCTGCCTGGTCTCTGCCATTTTCCAATGAACTTAGTGCAGGGAGAGACTTTACAGGCACTAGGGACAGTGATTAGGAAATACTTTAGTCACAAAATATTACTTTTCAACAGTTCAGGGATGGCTAACAGATAGTGTATGGATATAATAGGGAGGCATTATCCACACTATAGGAGAGAGTAGGGGCCAATTGAACATTGTAAAGCTTGGCTAATAGGACCTATTCTCTTACACGTTGCTTCACTAATTGGAGTTAAAAAGTATTCTGCATTGTTTTAAGGCCTTTAGTTCTGGTTCAGAAAGAGAGTAAATACTATTAAAGGGTATTTCAGCTCCAGGTAACCGATCTATTGGAGAATTATATGGACGATGTGGAGGTAGTTTATCTGCATTCTTCTTATCACAGACATCCTGAAATTCTCTTTATTGTGGAGATAATAATTCTTTAGCAGACAGTTCAGAGATTAATATGCTCTCAGGCAATAAAGAGGTGGGTTTATGCAGGCAATTTAGCTGGCAAAATTCAGATGGGAACTGTATACAACGTGCTTCCCAATCAACAGATAGGCTATGAGTAGCTAACCAAGGGATACCCAAAATTACTGGAAACTTTGGGGGCGCAATCAGTGAAAAATGAATAATTTAATGGTGATCAGGTTATGAGGACTTGAAGCTCCACAGTCTCATGAGTAACCGACCCAGATCAAAGGGGTGACCCATCAACAGTTTTCATGTCTATAGTTGCTGCCTTTGTTTACAGTGTATTTTCATGAGCAAAGGTTATGTCCATAAAGTTACCACCGGCCCCAGAGTCTAGCATGGCAGAACAATAAATCTCATGTGTTTCAGTGCAGATGTGGATTGGCACAATAAAATGAGACTCAGGAGCTATTATCTTGTCATCACCCAGAGCTAAAAAGGAGAAATATAATTTATTTTTGAGTGCAAAAGATATGATGTTTCTAGTTTAATCTGTTCTTTTACTTCCGTGACAGCAATTGTTCTATGAACCTTATTTGGGCATTTTATAGCATAATGCTTTGACTCCCCACAGTAAAGACAAAGATTTTCTGTAAACCGTCTCTCTTTTTCTGCTGTAGTTAGAGATTTCCATAAAACATCAATCTGCATTGCTTCAGATATGGACTCAGTGTTTCGCTGTGTCGATTGACTGAAAAAATAGGTAGGTCTATTTCTCAATGCCCAGTGTTTTTCCCTCCTTCTTTCAGAAAGTACATCTAATTGGGGGATATGGCACTCAAACTCTGGGATGCTGGGTCACAATTATACAAATTTAATAAATTTAATAAACATAACTATATAAATTCAGGAATATTCCACATAAAATAACAAATATGAATATATATCGGCCCAGACCGGTTAGATAAAATAAGACGGGCTGATAGGAGAGAGTCGACTAAGGACCGATTAAGGCATGGGTGCTCTTAAAGTGTTCAATTGAAGTTGTACAGGTTAGAGATGTTCCCATCAGGGTTTGGCACCCTGTATATTAGTCAGTACAGGTAAGTATCAAAGTGTTGGTGGCGTCCCAACGTTCTAATAAAGTCCTCCTCCTACCGTTAGATGATCGCTTTGTTCAATCTCTTACCCTGCCTTCTGACCCGTCTTTACTGCACTTCGCTTGGTATCGCGCCTCGTGCAGTCGGGCTCTCCAGCCGGCTTCAATCCACCTTGACGTCTCCTCGTGTGCGTGCTCAGCAGTCTCCCAGTGGTTTTAACGTGGTTGAGACTTGGAGTCACTTTTCAGATTGGCCAATCTTACAGTTCTTTAGTGTGCACTTGCAATTCTCGTGTCACGAAGGTTAGTATAATGTCCCCATTCGCGTTTCGAAGTCTTTTGTGTAACCGACTTCTTCCTACTGAGGAAGAAGTCGGTTACACAAAAGACTTCAAACGCGAATGGGGACATTATACTAACCTTCGTGACACGAGAATTGCAAGTGCACACTAAAGAACTGTAAGATTGGCCAATCTGAAAAGTGACTCCAAGTCTCAACCACGTTAAAACCACTGGGAGACTGCTGAGCACGCACACGAGGAGACGTCAAGGTGGATTGAAGCCGGCTGAGAGCCCGACTGCACGAGGCGCGATACCTAGCGAGTGCAGTAAGACGGGTCAGAAGGCAGGGTAAGAGATTGAACAAAGCGATCATCTAACGGTAGGAGGAGGACTTTATTAGAACGGTGGGACGCCACCAACTCTTTGATACTTACCTGTACTGACTAATATACAGGGTGCCAAACCCTGATGGGAACATCTCTAACCTGTACAACTTCAATTGAACACTTTAAGAGCACCCATGCCTTAATCGGTCCATAGTCGACTCTCTCCTATCAGCCCGTCTTATTTTATCTAACCGGTCTGGGCCGATATATATTCATATTTTATATTTTATTTTAATCTGTTATTTTATGTGGAATATTCCTGAATTTATATAGTTATGTTTATTAAATTTATTAAATTTGTATAATTGTGACCCAGCATCCCAGAGTTTGAGTGCCATATCCCCCAATTAGATGTACTTTTTCCTTTTCGATACATAGGAGCTTGTATCAATTGATATAGAGCACCATTTTAGTCCAACTTACACACCGGTGGAGCCACCTATCCACTATTGAAAATTCTTTCAGAAAGTCTCTGTTTAACTCGGATACACAATTGAATAAAGTCATCTAAATCATCAGGGGCTTCCAATCTAGCAGTAAAAGTCCTCGCCAAAACGGGCTTTTCTGGGCTGCTAGATTCCAAGTAGTATCAGCTACCCAGCGGTGGAATTCTGCAGTGTATTCAGCAACTGAACGTTTCCCTTGTTGTAGATTGTGTAGTTTGGCTTCAGCTGTAGAACAACGGTTAGGGTCATCAAGACTTCACTAATAGCAGAGACGAAGTTATTCAATTCGTTCAGAAGATCACTATTTGTTTCCACGTATGAATGCCCATTCAAGCTTCGTCAGTCAAAAGATTGATGATGAACAATACTTTTTTCTTTTCACTGGAAAATGGAGCTGGCTGCATTTGAAAATATATGCGGCATTGATTAAGGAACCCCCAATAATGACATCGATATCCATTGAATGGAGGAAATTTTGCGGTAATTTACCTACTGGCGGGCACAACTAAAACTGCCTCGCCATACCTATTATTACCCTGCGGCAAACACGAACAATTGTTTGGGTGCTTAGTAAGGTCTAGCCTGCAGTGCAACACAACAGTTTACAATCTTACTGTGCTCTATAGTATTTCCCCTCCCATAACTAGTCTGGTAGTATGTGCCTGAGTATTACTCCTGACCAAAACACGGAACTGGATTGAGTTTGTGGGGGGTGTTTATCAGTTCTCAATTGTGCAATGTCTCTTTAAGTAATGGAGTCCTTGTAGTAATAGTAGCAACACTTTAGGCGAGCATGACACAAAGCAGAGACCCTAACTAGCTAACTATAGTCCAAGTCTCAGTCTCTAGGCGCCAACACTGCAATAAGGTAAAGGTGCATGCACGCTCTTACTGACCCGGTTCTGCTCTTTATCCGCTGATGGCTCTGAACCAAACAACCAATCTCTCCAGCAAACATGAGGTCCAGCAGGGTATGTAGCTTTGTTCCTCAGCTCGTATCAGCCTTCCTGGAAACAATCTTCTTTTCCCTGGACAGGATCTGGGTCTTGGACAATTACCAGCTTCACTTAGCTGCAGCTCTGGTCACTGGAGGCTATTCTCACACTTGGATGTCAAATGCTTCTTTTCTCACACAGCTCCTCAGTCTCAGCTAGCTTCTAAGATGGATGGTATTCTGCTTCTCCGTGCTCTGAAAACCACATCTCTCATGAATATGGAAATATATATGCAGTCAGTCAGCTGCATCTTGTGGCCAAACAGCAGAATGTAAGTCCAGAACATTTAATTTAATCCACACAAACAGTATTCAAACAATGAGATCTGGTTCCCATCTCACAGGTGAAATTGCGGCCTCATACTACTGCTATGTTACCATTACAGTACAGTATGTCCAACAGACAGGTGCTAGGCCCTTCTATGGGAATGGGCAGTGGCCAAAATGTTTCTGGAGCTGGCAGAAGAAGCAGCAGAAGAAGGGGGATGGTAGCAGAGGTCACAGAGAAAGGCCAGAGCTGGCAGTGTCATTCAGTGGTTGTGTTTTGACCAGCAACCCAGCTGTCCTTGAATAGTTGACTTGGTCTTCAACATCATCTCAATTGACATCTAACACCCTGAGCCAGGAGTAGATGTTCTCTGACATCATGCTTAGTTGGCATGGCCCGGGAACAACCACTGTGCCCCTACCTGTCCTGAACCTGCCTAATTAATTTTCTATTCCTTCTGCTTGGGAAGTATTGTATGCCGTCAGCTCTGCTCCACTCTTCAGCGAGGGCGAGCTTATTGAGGACAGTTAGCAGTAGATGATGATGTAACCGATGTTGTCGAGTGAATAAGGGACTTCATTGTCATCAGGGAATGAGGGTGGCAGCTTGCACTTGAGGCAGCTGCTGAGCCAGCAGGGTGGTAGCATAGCTATGAGTCAGCAGAGTGGCAGCAGTGTGAGGTCTGGAGCTAAATGTGCCCAGGGTAGACCATCTGCTACACAGGAGCCTACCTGTCCGGAAACACCTAGCAGTGCACAGGCTCACGGAGGAAGCGGCAGCAGACAGTCAGCACAGAGTGGTGGGGGGAAAAGCCATTCTCACTCTTGTGGGAATTTTTCATCAAGTCCCCGGAGGACGTCACTGCGGCTATTTGTAGAACGTGGCACTAATGTAGTGGTACAGCCTGACGCAACAACCACTGCATCTTCCAGTGGCCCACACCCCTTCTCCAGCAGTCAAGGCTCCACCACCTCAGAAGGGAGCTGTGTTTCCTTCTCATAATTTACAGGTCCTGATGCTCCAGCTCCTCCTTGTCATGCGTTTCGCTAGCAATAATTCACCAAGCTGATTGCAAGAAGACAACAGTATGGGTGCACTTATCCAATGGTGCAGAAGGTGAACGTGCTCCTGGCCAAGATAATGGTACTGTAGGCGTTCTCGAGCTGTGAGTCCTGTACCAATGTCCTCCTCTGCCTCCTCAACCTTGTCTCCACCTCCACTGCAGAAATAATTTGGAGTGCTCTTGCAGCATACCACCTATGCAGAGCATGGTGGTATCACACTCACTGTTCTGCACCTGGTTTGCTTTGGCAAATGGAGTCACACCGGGGAGAAACTGCTCCACGTCCTTCCAGAGGAAATCGAATCCTGACTCTCTCCTCACCAACTGAAAATCGGAACTATGGTCATGGTCAACCGGAAGAACATTGTGTCAAGGAGGGTGTACCCATGTGCTTTGCATGGCACACATCTTTAATTTGGTTGTCAACTCCCTGCCTGAAAGAGCAGAGAGAAAATACAGATCTTGCTAATAGAGCATTTCAGCTCTGTACAGAGAAAAGGACTCCATATTTTCAATAAAGACCAATTGAAAAAAATATTTTTAGCTCATGATGAGTACAATTGCTTGAATAGCAGCCCTGTCAAAGCTCAAATGAAAAACTTCAGTGGCTGCACCAATTCTGAACGAATGCAAAGAAAAATGACACCCAAACCCAAAGCAGCAATACGTTTAGAAGTAAACACACAAAATTGAAATTGAATCAATGAGGAGCCATTCAAATGAACCCAAAAAAATAAGAGGTACCAGAAGACCAAAGACACTAATAAAAATGACAAAAATCAACTGCAGACACACCGATGAAGAAAAGACACGGCCAAGCCGAATTCGAACACCCCTGCCAGATCGATTAGTCTTAAACCTATGAGCAAACAACCGAACACCATCAAGAAACAAGAAAACAGAGGAAAATAATAAATCTGACCTATCAAAACGAGAACGAGGAAGGAGATCACCAATATGCAATGCATTAAAAAACATCAACACATTTGCAGTAGAAAACAAGACAGCCACATAGGAAGAAGAACAAATAGAATTAACCTGATTGAGCTTACACAAAATAGAAAGAGTAACAGGACAATGACCATTAACACCATAAACACTCTCCTTGTAACTTTTCAAAAATAAACAAATAATAAAGAAATCAGATGAAGATTGACAACCCAAAATCCTAAGAAAAAAAGGACACACCTGCTAAAATTCTACACACTGTGGAATGGGCTAAATGCTCAGAAAAAAAAAAAAGTTAAATGGTAAAGCAGACTGGTCAGTAACAATATAAGCAGACAAAGAAAGACCTGAAACAAAAACAAACCATTTATTCCATACACTCATGTACACCACATTGGAGAAGCCATAGACTGCTGAAATAACCACAGAATCAAAACCAAATTAAGCCCCAGAGGTGCTATGAGCAAGGGTCACCCTCTAAGCTAGCTCACAAAACCCACTCCCGAAACCTGGAAAACTGAAAGTGAGACAGAGTCATTGGAACAACCAGTCTTAATCCAGATATTCAGTTTTAAACAGGGTAAGACCAAATGTCACAACAAACTAAACTTTTTTTGAAGATAACTGCAAAAAGAAGACCCTTCTTATCAGTATAAATCAATCTACCATTAAACTGCTGAAAAAATTCTTATAAAACAAATAACCAAATAATAACCTAATAATCTAATAACCAAACTAATAAATATTCCTTAATCTCTTCCCAAAAGCGGATTCCACAGTCCAGCAATGGTCATCGCCAAACTCCTAGAAAAAATCCTACTCAAAGGCATAACTCTAGCAAAGAAATCTAATTGGCCTAAGAAACACAGAATTTCCTTGCCAGTTGCCTTAGGCTTCTGCAACAGAACATCAATAGCCAAAATAACCATGGGACAAGCGAAACTCACCCGTTACAGAGTCAATCACTATTCCCAAATAGTCTAAACATGTACAAGGAACACCAAAATCCGCACAAATCTCCACAAAATTCTGATATGATTTTAAACACACAGGTTAATCGCAAGGGCCAACAAACTAATAATCTTCCAAATAATGAGTCAATAAATCCTGACACACCTAAACATAAACAACCCATTCTAAGAATGACGAGAATGCCTAAAAGTAAAAACAGGCAAACTCTTATCAAAAAAGAAAAATCTCTGGACAAGGAACTAAAACTACATGGGTTAACATAACCAGTAAGGCCAGGTTCACATCACCGTTATGTATTCCGGAATCCATAAGATGGAAATCAAAATGGAAGCCTTTAGGAGGCATTCCATTTTAATCTGTCATAATAGAAGTCTATGGGCAAGCAAAACGGATCCGTCTGGTTTCCGTTATGCAGGGCGGAAAACAAAGTCCTGTAAACAGGACTGACAGGATGATCCCTAACGCAGAATCTGACTGGAGTGCCAGTCCAGAACTGGAGTGTGCTGATGCAGCCAGGGAGGACCAAGGATAACCAGATTCATGGACAGTGGCAGCACATAGAAGGAGATCATCTCTGAATGCAGAACCCCTATTTGCAACTTAAGGGGCATAGTAACAGAAAGCACTGGTTCAGGAAGTGGTAGACCATTTACAGAAGCCACTGACAGAGGCCTTTCTAGTAGGATAGCAGGGAGCCGGTACTGATGGACCAGAGCCTACGGAATAAAGTTACCGGCTGACCCAGAGTCCAAGAATGTAGGCCGTTGACAGTGTGCTACCTTGTGAGAGAGAGTCACCGGAATAGAAAGTTTCTGAGAGAACTTCTCCTGGTCTAGGACCACCTCTTCAACGGATCCTAGACATTGGCGTTTCCCAGCTTCTGTGGACAATTATGCACAAAGTGGGTCTTGCTTCCACAATACAGACACAGGTCCTCTGCTTTGAGGCGTAGACGTTCCTGGTAAGACAATCAAAGGTGCTCTATTTGCATGGACTCTTCAGATGGGGTGGACACTAGAAGAATAACTGGCCTCTGGAAGGATGGAGCCAAGCAAGGTGGTCTTCTGGTGCATGTGACCTCCTTAGAACGCTCTCTGAAATGCATATCTATTCATGTGGCCAAGGTGATAAGGTCATTCAGAGTGGACGGATGGTTATGACCAGCTAATTAATCATAAATGCGGTCAGAAAGGCCCTCCCAGAACACCACCAGTTGAGCCTCATTGTTCCATGCATGTTCGGCAGCCAGGGTATGAAACTGGATGGCGTACTGACCCACAGACAAGGAACCCTGTCGCAGATGCAGCAGGGTTGATGCAGCGGAGTATGTGCGGCCGGGCTCTTCCAAGACCAGCAGGAATGTAGCCAGGAAAGACTGCAGGTTAGTGGTCTCTGCATCTCCATGTTCCCAAATAGGATTTGCCCAAGCAAGCGCCTTATCAGACAGCAGGGAAACAATGGAGGCGACCTTGGACCGCTCAGTAGAAAACTTCTGCCGTGCAACTTAAAGTGGATCAGGCACTGGTTCAAGAAGCCACAACAGGTCTTTGGATATCCACCATAGCGTGGTGGCAGAAGGATGCACAGGTATGGGTATTGCAGGTGTAGCAGCGACTGGAGACCCTGCAGTAGCTGGAGGAGAGATGGCATCCAGACGAGCAGTAGAATTGCATCAGGACAACCTGTTGTTCGCTCTGACGTCTCATCTCATACAACAGTTCCTGAACAACAGGCTTGGGGTGACCAGCTGGTTCCATCGCTTGAGTGTACTGTCACGAACCAGCAGGTGTGAACCCACTGTACCACATGTCCTATCTCCTCTAAGGGTATTGTCTAAATGAACCCCTTGTTCTTCTCAGCCCTGCAACCAAAGCTAAGAACCAAACGCACTGCATAATCAAAAGTGGCATAGGACACAGAAGCAAAGTTTTTATCAATCTCATCATTAAGGGAAGTACTAAAAGGAAAGGGTAAATGATGGATCAGACAAAATGAATTTGGCTCATTTTTTGGCACCACTTCTAACTATCAGAGATGAAAATTCTCAAACAGAAGACTAGAAAAAAAGGGGGAGCAACCCTGCCCAACACCAATTCTTTAAGAACGTTTTTTTCAACTACACTAGCAAACTCGTTAACAAACTTCAAATTAAAAACTATAGAACAACCAGTACCAGAGAATCCAGGAATCTCAAAACCACCATGAAACCCATTACTTAACAGAACTGATATCAGACCGTCTGGATACCGATTTCACCAGGGCTGAAACTTCAACCTCTTTACCGCGTTCGGACTAACATGTCTGTAGTGGAGAGCAGGCCAAGGATACTACCCCTTTTTGAAGCTGCGAGACATGTGTGACCTCATTCACAAAAGGTACATTTTATACTTACATGTCTCAGGTCATTGACACTGACTCTGCTTGAAAGCAAAATAAGTACCTTTCCACAACAAAGAAGTAGTAGCATCAGAAGACATCTGCTCTAGCGCATTACGATGCGGCAACATCAGATTCAACCCGTCGGAGAGAGGTATATACTGTCATTTTTCTATCTAAAATTCTCATTATTCTCATCACTAAAATTTTTGTAAGCTTCCAGCATAATATCAAGGTGCTGAAATAGACCAGTACAAAACTCCGGATGATGCTCAAACATTAGCAAATATGCAAAAGTCTGGCAACCAATTATTATATGGTTACAGATCAAGCATCAAGCATACACACAATGGTTGTGGAACCACTGTGCCAAGTAACCGTTTTGACATTGGACCAAACCCTAAGGGTGTTATTTCGGCACCTCACGTTACCCAACCTTTAACCTCTATACGGGGAAGTAGACTTTGCTGCGGGTTAGTGACCAGACTGCTACCTCCTGGGATGGTCACGGTGTACTTGGCAGCTGACCTTCAGACTCAGAAACTCTGTTGAAAAGGACCAGGAGCACCGGCATGACATGATACAGAACCAGAGCACCGGCAAATTCAAGGCAAACACAAATGCAGGTAACAGACAAGACACGGCACACAGGCAGGCAAACAGATCAGGAACTGAGACACAGTATTCATGCACTAGGAAACACAGACTACTCGAGCTAGTTCAAAAATAACAGATTA
The DNA here is from genome assembly GCA_033119425.1 of Bufotes viridis. Lineage (NCBI taxonomy): Eukaryota > Metazoa > Chordata > Amphibia > Anura > Bufonidae > Bufotes > Bufotes viridis. The sequence goes on along the minus strand of CM065591.1, from coordinate 438,264,594 downwards.
GGAAAGACAGACTTCAGGAACTGGACACTGTTCAGACACAGCAGACATGGCAGAACTTGCACTAGGACACTCAGACAGACTGAAGCTCCATACAAACTACAACAATTACTATAACAAGGACATAGATTGAAAACAGATCAAGGCAAAACACGGTGTAACAGACAAGACATGACATAAATGCAAAACCTGGGCAGGGCATAGAATTTAAGAAACAAATCCAAAACTGACACAGAACTCAGGAACACATAGCAGACTGAAACAAGCACATAATGACACAGGTGCACATAGACAGAATGATGTGTTAATCCCTACAAGAGGGATTAGAGAGCACAAAGAGCACACAGCAAGCAAGGGTTTTTCCCAACATATTTTCATTGGTGACTAGAGATGAGAGAATTTTTAAAAAATTAGATTTAGACAGTTCGCCGAATTTCCCAAAAAGATTCGATTAGATCAGAATTTTCTGATAAATCATGTTAAAAAACTGCTATTTCCTGTCTGCAGAGAGACTGTATATTGGTGTAGAGCATTGCAGAAACATGAGTAGGAAGTCTGCTGTGGTAGTGAAACAGTACTGTGAGTCCATAGGACACGCAGATAACAGGCGTCGCTCTTAGAATCAGTTCAAAACTGTTTGTATCAGACTGCACTTTCACTACAGAAGCAAGGGTGAATGGAAATACTTATATCAACTAAATACACCCAAAAACTGATTGTATCAGACCGTACTTTCACTACAGAAGCAAAGGTTTATGGAAGTACTTATATATCATTTATATACACCCCAAAACTGTTTATATCAGACTGCAATTTCAACCCAGAAGCAAGGATGAATACTTGTATACTTATAGATAAAATAAATACACCGCAAAACTGTTTGTATCAGACTGCACTTTCACTACAGAAGCAAGGGTGAGTGGAAGTACTTATATATCAACTAAATACACCCAATACTGTTTGTATCAAACCACACTTTCACTACAGAAAGAAGGGTCACATTCCGGAGGACTGGGAAAACCTCCGGAACATATCGCAAACAGGACACTGGCAGAAACAGACCAGGGACCAAAGGAATACTTTATTACACATTCAATAAAAGAACATGACAGTAATGATATGCAGGTTAGGCAATAGTGGTAGAACTACCACAGAACTAAGTGCACTGGTAGACCAGAGGCAAACCCCAGAGGGCAAATAGCCAGTGAGCCCTGTACTTGACAGAACCCCTGGTGGTGGGGATGAACTGGGCCGAGGGCTCACTGGTCGCTCCTCCAGGATGGTACCGGTACACTTGTCCCCTGCCTGCAAAGAACTATGCTGGTGCAAGTACCAGTGGAACAGACAACAGAAGTACTGGAACCCAAAGAAACTCAGGACACGGAACAGTTGACAAACCGGAACCAGAATACAAGCAGATGCCTGGACCCCATGCGGAATGGAAGCATGGAGGTCGCAGGCAGAGCTGCACACAGACTAGAGATCCTCCCTCTGGAGAACCCAGGAGCCCTCTCACAAAGGCAGGACCAGGACCATCTTTAACGCGGGGCAAAAGGGGCAGCTGCGACGGGCCCAGGTGCTCCTTGGGGGCCCTAGTCTCTTGAGCCCCACGCTGGCCACTGCCGGGCCTGGTGTGCACACTCGTCAGCGCGCTGGCTGACGCTATGTGTGACGTCAGGTCCCGGCGGTGCATGCCGGGAAGAAGACTCGTTCGTCTCCTGCAGACTCAATGGGATGTCAGCGCATCGCAAGAAAGCTAAGTATTAAGTCTAGCAGGGGCCGAATCAGGGGGGTGTTGGGGGTGTCGCGCAGATTTGAATGTGGCACCTGTGATTTGAAGTGATGGCACTGGCGGACATGGATGGCAAATTGGCAGTGGCATGGAGGGGCAGGTTGATGATATCTGATGGTGCTGGGGGACATGGTTGAATCATTGGCAATGCCATGGAGGGGCAGGGGCTGATGATATCTGATGAAACTGGGGGACATGGATCATTCATTGGCTATGGTATGGAGGGGGGCTGATGATGATATCTGATGGCACTGGGGAGCGAGGGACATGACATGGAGGGGATAATAATGATGATATCTGATGGCACTGGGGGAGTGAGGGACATGACATGGAGGGGATAATAATGATGATATCTGATGGCACTGGGGAGCGAGGGACATGACATGGAGGGGATAATAATGATGATATCTGATGGCACTGGGGGAGTGAGGGACATGACATGGAGGAGATAATAATAATGATATCTGATGGCACTGGGGAGCGAGGGACATGACATGGAGGGGATAATAATGATGATATCTGATGGCACTGGGGAACGAGGGACATGACATGGAGGGGATGATGATAATGATATCTGATGGCACTGGGGGAGTGAGGGACATGACATGGAGGGGCTGATGATGATATCTGATGGCCCTGGGGGAGTGAGGGACATGACATGGCTGGGCTGATGATGATGATATCTGATGATAGCACTGGGGATGTGAGGGAAATGTAATGGAGGGGCTGATCTGATGGCACTGGGGGACACCACAATGGATTGCATGGCATGGAGGCACTGGGGGAGTGGGCTGGGGCCGGCAAAATGGAAATGGATGGCATGGGGGTCTGGCTCTGATTGCAGCAAGGGATGTTCTGATGGTGGTGGTGGCAGCCTGGGGGTCTGATCATGGTGGCACTGGCACGGGGGTCTGATTGCGGGCTTGTGGCATGGGGGAATGATTTGAGGGCAAGGCTGACTGACTTGGGGGGGTTATTGTGGCTGAGATGTGATAGTCTGATTTTAGGGGTGTAGTTCATCTGATTGGTTGCTATTGGGAAACTAAGCCAGTTTTCCTTTATGCCACTTTTGATAAATCTCTTTCCCCCTATAGTTTTTGTTTTTGCCGTCTAAAAATGCCAGAAAGCTTTAGAAGAAAACAGTACAGATGTGTGCAAGTAGGTCAGAACTAAAGTTGCCTGAAAGTCTTGAAAGTTGCCTGAAAGTTGAACACAACATAAAGGGTAGGGCAATGTTTATGTCTTACTACTTTGTTTACTTGTATTTTTTAAAGTAATTGAGCATTTTTTATTTGAATTTTGCTTTTAAAAGAAATTTTAAAAGAGGGCATGATTGCATGCTAGGGTGTGGGAAGGCAGGACCCAGGGAGCCCAAGTAAATTCATGGCAGGACATACACAAGACAGGAACAGAAGTAGTAAGGCACTGCAGGCAAGACATGGAACAGACTGGATAAGAAGCAGTAGGCACTGCCAGGCTAGACATAGAACAGTCAGGGTCAGAAGCAGTTAAAGGGAACCTGTCACCGGGATTTTGGGTATAGAGCTGAGGACATAGGCTGCTAGATGGCCGCTAGCACATCCGCAATATCCAGTCCCCATAGCTCTGTGTGCTTTTATTGTGTAAAAAACCCGATTTGATACATATGCAAATTAACCTGAGATGAGTCCTGTCCGTGAGATGAGTCACGGACAGGTTCCCGGTGACAGGTTCCCTTTAAGCACTGCCAAGCTATCAGACGCAGTTAGAGCACGGCAAGGCTAAACATGGAAAACATTGGAACAAGACACAGAACAGGTACAGAAGATCAGGCAAGGCATAGACAAGGATATAACAACATCAACAACACCACAGAACAGGTACAGAATATCAGACAAGGCAATAACATCAATGCTTTAACATGCAACACCACACAAGGGCAGATGGCAAACCCCCCAGCGTCAGCAGCAAGGGGCTACACCCAGCAAGGTAAAAAACAGACTGACCACAAGACCCACAGCTCACAGGTAGAAATAGCTTGATAACGAGGGCACCTGATAAGCCACACCCAGGCCCAGGCCAGGGAATGTTAATCCCATCAGAACCAGGAGTACAAGAAGCACAAAACACACAATCACAAGTGTCAGTTCACACCCGACACAGAATGCTGCAGCCAGCACGACCCACCTGACAACCAGCACACACAGGATCACTGTAGCCAGTACGAGGTTACAGACAGCCAGCCTACACAACAACGAGAGACAGAACCTGATACAAACAAAAATGCATCAAAACTTAGATCCTGTTCACACACAAGGCCGCAGCCAGCACGCATCTCAAAACCAGAATACCTGGGAACACGCACAGCCAGTACACTAAGCGCATGCAGCCAGTCTACATGGCACTGGTGACAGGAGCCACAGAGATACAGACACGGGGAGTACACACATTCACAGGCATAGTTCACACAAGACTCCGCAGCCAGCATGCAGCCCCAAGCAACCAGCATACACAGGAGTCAGCCTGCAGCCAGTATGCGAGACAGCATGCAGCCAGCCTACACGGCCACAACTGTCATAGTGAACTGCACCGTGACAAAGGGTGAATGGATGTACTTATTAGTGATGAGCGGCAGGGGCAATATTCGAATTTGCGATATTTCGCGAATATTTGGGTGAATATTCTCCATATATTCGCAAATTCGCAAATTCGTAATCTCCAGTCATTATTTTCTGATTGCGAAAAATCGCATAAAAAATTCGCATAAATTTGCATAAAAATTTGCATAAACTGTCATTTAAAAGATACCTTTAAAATACCAGTTTATGCGAATTTTTGCAATCAGAAAATAATGACATTATTTTCTTGCTTGCGAAAATTTGCATATTAAAAATTCGCATAAAAACGAATATTCGCAATTGCGAATATATTTTGCGATATTCTAAATATTCGCAAGTTCTCGAAGTGCTGATATTCGCGATTAAAATTCGAAATTCGAAAATTCGTGATCAACACTAGTACTTATATATCAACTAAGTACACCCCAAAACAGTTTGAATCAGACCACACTTTCACTACAGAAGCAAGGGTGAATGGAAGTACTTATAGATAAACTAAATAAACCCGAAAACTGGTTGTTTCAGACCGCAATTTCACCCCAGAAGCAAGGATAAATGAATGTATTTATAGAAAAAATAAATACACCCCAAAACTGGTTGTACCAGACCGCAGTTTCACTCCAATAACAGAAGCAGGGATTACTGGAATTACTGATGTATCAAATAATTCAAACAACCAGAAATCAGTAGTATTAGAGCCTTTTGGATCCCCAAATAGTATAGTAAGGTGTAATAGACTAGCTCCTATTACCCAGACTTTACACTCTTCTATTGATCCCTGCTCTCTCCCTATAGTGTGGATAATGCCTTCCTACACTCTGAATAATCTCTCCCTTAACTGCTCAATATTTTTTTTGGTGAATAAATTGTTTCCTAAACACTGTCCCTAGTGCCTTTCATGTCTCTTCTTGCACTAAGTTCACTTGAAAATGAGCAGGCTGAGACTTTTTATAGGGCTGTGACATCACAGAGGCTGGCTAACTGCGTGGCATGGTGGGTGATCCCTCGTTCCCGGGCTTCTTACTTCCTTGTTCTAACATGTGCTGCAGCCATTTTAGAAAAAAATGCGAACCGTTACCACGAAGCGCAAGGAAATTCGACTTTAGGACAAATTTTTCCTGAAATTCATATTGAATTCCACTTCATCAACTTCGGTTCGCTTATGTCTATTAGCTGGTTTAAAACTCCTTTTACCCATGCCTTGCTAGCCAGAAAGGTGATTCAAACACAATAAACCTGTTCACACCACAAGTATCCACAGCCAGTAGGCACAATACGGCAACCAGCCCACAGGGCATACAATGGTACGCACACAAGTATCGGAGGCCAGTACGCACAAGACAGAGGCCGATGTCTCGCTGTTTTTGTTGTGGTGCTGGGTTTATGAGGCCCAGTGCAAAGGGGGCTTAGCCTGACAGCAGGGATGTTAGGCTGCCGGGCCACCTTGATGTGGTGAGAAAGCCTATGCATTTTGATCAAAATGTATACAAGGTGCCACATGGAGATGTTTATCAATTATGCTGAGAAGCCAAAGATCAATACATGGCGTGTGGATGTGCGATCCTTGTCTTTTCTTCTACAGATTGGCACCCTCCATTATGAGTAATATGACCATGACGCAGAATTTTGTGGAGTGAATGCCTGAACCCAACTTAAAGAGATTTCACTTTCTTATATCACCAGATTTATCTTCCTGTCTGATAGATGCGGACATTCATGGTGTGATATCAGGTTATTCACATGTTAGTATAGAGTAAACAGCTTTCCATACCACTTACCAGAAGTCATCAACAACAAACGGTAACCCTGTTCTGGGAAACAGCAAAATGTGTATCTATGGGAAGAACAAAGGTGCTAAAAAATGTGAACTTTGGCATTCATAGATCATTGTCTCCGATAACAAAGCTCCGTTAAAGGAAATAGGGGTAAAAAAAACATGTGAAGTATCTTAGAATAAACAGAGTGCATCAATAACTATGTAAATACAGGTTTATTCCCTTAGCAAGGAAGACTAGGCGGGAGATTTATCAAGACTGGCGGGCCCATACACCAGTATTGATCCCACCGTGCTGGAGTAAGATGCGTCAAATTTATTAAAAAGGCAGATGACTCTTTAAAAATTAGGTGCATCTCTAGTACATGCCAGAAACTCAAATCTACGCCAGCTAGGTGCTTGAGCTATAACTTATATCAGCTTCTGGCATAAGTTATAGTAAATCTGGACAGCTACCATAGTACCTCCCCAGCGTCATTTTTACATTTCATGCTTTTGCAGCGTGGTGTATCAATATGTATGTGTATTTTTCATTTATGTATCTTTGATCATTAAAAGTTACGTTTATTTTCCCTCCCCCAGTCTTTGTTTGGTGAGTGTAAATCTAATTTATATTTGGGTAGGACTCAAAAACAGTAGGCCTTATATATTTGTTAAGTAATCAAAAGTGATTAGCACTCACTTTCTGGAGTTATAGAGCAGCAAAATGGATATTAGATGCAATCAAATTTATTCTCAATAAAAATCAATCAACTCGACTATAGGATCCTATAAAATCCAAACGTAAGTGCAAAAAAAGCCACCATAAATAACAAGTGTTTCAAAGTGTAAGTGTTTTTTGTACTTACGCTTGGATTTTACAGTATGGTGGCTTTTTTTGCACTTACGTTTGGATTTTACACTATAGGATCCTATAGTTGAGTTGGATGATGTTTTATGAATTTATACAAATGTGGCATGATTTGATGGACTTTTATTGAGAATAAATTTGATTGTATCTATATCAATTTTGCTGCTCTATAACTCCAGAAAGTGAGTGCCAATCACTTTTGATTACTTGATATTTTCCCATTTGTCTGGGTGTGACATTTTGATGGGAGCACCTACCAGGAGGTCAACTAGTGTAGCTAGCCACCCATATATCTATTGTTTTTGGTTCCTTATATATTCGTTCATGTAATTACAAGAAGCCATCCTATTAACTTCAATGGGACGGCTCATTCTAATTCAAGTGAATAGGATAGTGTATCCTGACGATAGGCCAGGATAACAATAACTTGGAAAACCACTTTAAGGCACTTTTACATGGGCTGAGGATTGGGGTAATTATTGAGGATGAGCATCAGGTGAAAGCTCATTCTTGACAACTGCCCTATTGATCACCCAATGATCACATCTTTCATGTGGCACATACAATCTTTGTTTGCTGGCAGCATATCACCCCGTGTAAACTGGAATCTGCTGCCAGCAAACAGGGAATCTGTTCACAATAGGTGATTGTAAAAGCTTATCTATTTATTTCCTTGTACAATGACCTCTGCACAGGTCACAGTCTCACAGAGCATGCCTAGAATACTCTCACATAGAAGTCAATGAGGTCCCGTCTTGACCATTGTGTGTATGCACCATGGGGCTGTCATAAAGCATTGTTTTAACATTGTGTAAATGCTTTTAAGAACAGCTCAGCTCATCAATAAAGTTTTCGACAGCTTTTAAGCGTCTTTTTTGTTCCGTGATTTTTTTTTATTTTAAAGAACAGCTCAGGCAAGATGGCAGCCCCCATAATAATGTTTAGGAAATAAAAAAATCTACAATCAGAAAATAAAAACAGATTAGAAAAAAAGGAGATGTGTTACTATGTGGTTTTAATTGGCAGATAACATTTTTGGTGAAACATTTATTTTAAGATAATTGTTTTAAAAGCTAAATAGCAATGGAAGTGATGCATATAGATTGGAGTTTGTATTGTTAGACAGTTATAAACTTGTCTATCGCTACCTGATAATCTTAGATGAGATAAGCAAACACAAAAGTACAGTATCTAAGGTTGCCTGCACATGGATGCAGCTTTTTGTGCATGGACTGCCGGAGACTGCTCCTAATTTATGACGAGGCATACTGCTCATCATATATTAGACGCAGCCTCCAGCACAGCTCCTGGATGCCATAGACCAGTGTATGCCTCCAGTCTATAATAAATATGCCCCCACGTCTCTAGGGGGCACTTGCTCTGTCCTTTCCCTTTGTTCTGTGCTTTCTCCCCAAGGCCTCATTCATATTTTCATTAACATGTGCTGTCTTTAAGCATGCATGGGATAGGCATAAGGCCATCCTTCATATAAGATAGGGCCTGCGGCAATTCATTGTATTCAGCATATTGGGCAGACTAGATGGGCCAAATGGTTCTTATCTGCCGACACATTCTATGTTTCTATGTTTCTATGTCTGTATTTTCTGCGGACAGCACACGTACTCATTGATTTTAATGTGTCTGTTCACATATCAGTAGTTTTTTACCTTGTGAAAAAATCTGAGACACATGCACTACCTTGGTCCATGATATGGACACAACCCATTGAAGTCTATGCGTCCGTGAAAAATCACGGATACAACATGGATACAATTAAAGTGTACAGGACATGTTTGTACACTTTGATTGTATGCCGGAAAAAGGAACACAACTTATTGAATCAAGAAGTGCTTGATTCACGGATAGAGATGCGCAAACCAGTTCGGGACCCGAACTTGAACCCAAACCCGAACCCCATTGAAGTCAATAGGGACCCGAACTTCGCTTTATTATTTTCTGTTATAACATGTTTATATATGAAAATGATATAATACTTAAGATGGAGTCCATAAGGGAAACCTTTAGAGGCATTCCATTTTGTATTCCGTCATAATAGAAGTCTATGGGCAACATAACTGATGTACTGCAGACAAGAATAATCATAACTCTGGGGGGAGGGGGAGAATAATACAGATTTCACACGGAAGGTTTCTGTATTTTGCAGATCCGTGGTTTGCAGACAGGAATTCTTTTTCTCAGGAATAATTTGATGTAATTTATTAGAGGAGGGAGAGCTTGAATTAAACACTTGTCCAGTTTTAGAAAGGGTACCATTTTAGGTATGGACTCTCTAATGTGTAAGACCATGTGAGAACAGGAAAAACTGAGAAATATTTAAAGGGGAAATACAATGACTTTACCAGCCAGTAAATACCAGACTTCAGGTAAATAGAACCCTGTTTATTTTTTCTGGCAAATTTCTATAAGTTTTTTGCCTTTGGGAAACCAGTTTTACCCGCATTACCTGAAAATATACCCTGTACTTACTGTCGGTTAGCACATCTGAAATAGTATATAAGGAGACGCTATCGATGTGTCTGCATAGAAGAGAATCATCTCACAATGCTCAGGCTTCTCGTACTCGCTGCTCTTGTCAGTTTGGGTAAGTTATCCCATATTTCACACTATGATATTTGTACTCATAGGAACATTTTTATAGCTATAATCTAGCAATAAAAAAGTAATAATGATGATAAAATGTACTATTACTAATGATTCTATCTACTTTGTACTGAATTGTGAGAAGCTTTGCGTACTGGCTCTTGTAACACAACAGATTGTGTGACTGATGTGTGGCTCAGCCATGTAGTACCAACTGACTATAGATGAGGCCAGAGTAGATTCTGTACTAAACTGATTTTAACAAGACGCATTCAACGGGGATCACACAGGACAGGACAAAATGTTGTGTATATGGTCCATGTGTTCTTGTATTCAATAAAAGTTCTAGATATGCTAACCACATTTTTTCCACATATAATGAGCTTGTTGCTCCTCAAGCTGAAGGAGCCGTCGACCACGACAGATAACATTCAGCAATGAAACCTCCAGGGATAAAATCCAAGGGTTTATTTAAGTCATACACAGTCTAAAGTCAAACTGTTCTTAAAAAGACTTGAATAAAGCCTTGGATTTTATCTTTGGAGGTTTCATTCTAAAACATGTTCTTGTAATTGCTTCTATGGTACATTGGTAAGACTATCCGTCCAATGCAAAATAATTTTAGGGAACATGTCCGTTCACTAGACAGGGAAGAGGGCTCACTGTGCTTAATTTAAGATATCCATGAAATTCATAATGCTACTTGATCTTGATTCATCTCTGACTTAAAGGGGTTACCCCAAAAAAAGTATTGCTATGCAATGAATAGGAAATTTCACATAAAGTATTGCTGCAATCAGTGGTGCAACTAGAACTGACTGGGCCCCACGGCAAATTTTTAGAACTGGGTCCCCCCTACAGCAACCCCCTCCTTCCATGCAACCTTCACTCCTGTGGCTAGTCAAGATCACTCTCAGACCAGGCTAGGCAGCTGCTCCGTCCGTTTCCTACCCTTATATACTGTATGTTACTGTATATATTGTCATTGTATAAAACTGTTGATGGGCCCGAGACAATAAAATCTTTAATTCCTCCTACCGGATGGGCCCCCTCTTAGTTTGGGCCCTGTAGCAGCTGCTTTTCCTGCTTCCACTCTAGCGCTGCCCCTGGCTACAATATACATGGACAAATCCTAATCTTTTTTGTATTTACATAAATATGAGTTCCTGATTGCTCAATGTAATGGTTAATGTATTTACCCTGCTGTGGCCGAATGAACATAGCAGCTAGGAACGTGAGACAATGGGATTCTCGTGCATGTGGCGTTACTGTAAATAGAGGCACATACTGAACTGTGTTAAAGAAGGAGCCCACACCTGGAGTCATGGATTATGCCGAAATCAACCAATCTGGATTTGGATTAGTTCTTTATTACAGTTCGGCATGCATTGCTACATAGAGTAATGGCACATGCGCAAGTCTTCCATAGTCTCGCTTTACTAGCGGCCATATTCGTTCGACCACAGCGAGGAAAATACGTTAAACATTAAATCAGAGGATTGGGACAAATCCGAATCTACCATTACTAATACATGCAATGAAAATATTGATAGGTTTTTGCGTACATGACATTTTCCCTTTCTCGTTGCGCCCCCTGCTGTTTCCCATTCTAGAATTTCCACCTTCTCTTGCATTGACATGCCCAGTATCTTCTCTGCTCTCCTCTTCTAAGAGCCAACATAGTAATTTCACAGAGATACTTTTTATTCAATTGTCCCTACTTCTAAATACACATAAATATATAGCTGTATCCCTCGCTAGACAGCGGAGAAGGAAATTGTGGGGACATTACATACTATTAGTTGAATTGCTGCGGCTGTATGTGAGGGACTATTAGCTATGCAGAGTCACTCATGGGAGATGCAATTGATGGTCCATTGTGACGAGTAGCTGCCTGTCAACAAATTGTGAAGAGACCAGAGCTGCAAAGGGGTGAGTAAAGAAGGTAAAAGGGGTGAAAATTACACTGGACAGCAGTAGATATTGCATTGAGATATAGTAGTTACAATAATTGTATGCATTGTATGCATGTGTGTGTGTCTCTCTCTTTTTTTTCCATATTTTTTATGGATTAGGGTAGAATCAATTCTGATCCAAAATGAAAATTTTTAAAAGATTTGCTAACTGGGAATAACCATAACTCCACTGAAAGGACTATAGTTACCAAGAGTTAAAATTCCAGCACATCAAGTAATATTCAAATATATTAGTCTTTTCCCGTCACTGGTGAGTTATTGATGACCAGTTGATATTGGTAGAAAGATCCTTGTATGGTTATTTGTGACCTGGTGTCACACCATATCAGTAATGCATAATTCTGGTTGATAATAAAGGGTGTGATTTTTAAGGGTATTTTTTCAAGTATCTAGGCTAGTGTTAAAGTAGTTCCCTTTAGATCTGTAGATAATCACTACAGGCCTTCCTTCTTCTAGTGCTCCAAAGTAATGGATATATACAATAATCAATGCAGTGAAGGAAAAAAAGAGACGTAAACAGTTAATCTTGGGTTCAAATGCACAATTTTCTCTGGTATAAAAACCAGTGACCTGTTTATTAAATGAAAACACTATCATAAAACAACCAATCGTTGTCATTAGGCACTTCTCACTATGGGTAATATCAACTAATCACAATTACATGGTTACTTTCATATTTGCATAATTCGACTACGTATGAATATATTTAGTTATTAGTGTTGAGCGAATCGAAGCAGTGGACTTCAATCTGAATTTCTGAAAAAAATCAGTTTGTCACAAAGTCAAGTTTCCTCACACTTTGTGGTAACTAATCAATTTTTCCTAAAATGGTGGTTGAAAAAAAAAAATTCACCTCATCCACTTGCTCGAGAAGAGACCGACCGCTCCCATCTTAATGGAAGAAAAACCGCCAAAGGACCTGTAGCGAGTGTGATGATGTCATCAGACGGGAGCAGAAGGCCTATCCGCGAGCATGTGGATGAGGTGAGTATAATTTTTTTTAAGCCCTGATTACTCAGTGAAAGGCTGAATGTCAGTCACAGATGCCGTGATCGTTGAATGTGGGATCCGTCATTGCGCCCTCTCCATAAAATGGAAAAATAGAAAGCAATTTGTGACAAAGTCATTTGTAACTAAACAAATTTCTTGTCATCTCTGTTAGTTTCTGTATATAGTATAAGCAGGTTTGAAAATGGGTCTGTGTTTGTTTTAGCACTTTACTCCTGGCCCTCTCCGTTGGACACCAGGGAGCCAATACATTCGGGTGTTATCTGCTCTTCTGTTAAAAACGATGAACTAAAGTAAACTTTCTACAACTAAAATGCAGTCTCTTCTGGTAAACATTCTCTAGTCTAGAATACTATCACACTAGCTTAATTGGTTTGGTTTCAAAATTGTATCAGAACGGATCCATATTAAGAATCATAAGTAATCTGAATTAAATGTAGAATTCAAATTAAGGAAAGTCATTAATAATAAAGTGTACCTCATATTTCTCTACAAATAAATTACTCGTAAATAAACATACAATTCACAGTTAATGACTAATAACTTACTGCAAATGGTTTTCCAATGTCTGCAATTTTTCAATTTCTGTATCATTCTGCCCATAGGACAATGCAATAATGGAGGCATCCGCTTTTTTGAACAGATTCCAAATGGACGTGTGGTAGGAGGATCTAATGCGGCTAGGAATGCCTGGCCCTGGCAGGTCAGTATTCACATTTATATGCACTTTTGTGTCATTATCTGATAATCTAATGGAAGTTTAGTTGCTTCTAATTTATTACTATTCTCATCAGTAGAGATGAGCGAATTTCATATTTTGAAATTCGTTCCCACTTAGTTTGGTGGTAAAAGATGAATTGCGTTATGGATTCCGTTACGCCTTTGGAGGCATTCTGTTATTCATTCCGTCATAATATAATTCCATTATGCAGGGGAGTCCTTACCCCTGCAGGAATGCTGCAGTCGCTAAAGAAAACTGTTTCTAATAAAGGAAAGGTAAAAAGTAGTTAAGAAGCTGATAAAATTAACAAAAAAAACAGGTACACACCATTTTATGGGATAGTTTGCAGTTGTCAAGGTTTTTTCAAAGAAATTGAATAGAACAATATCATGATACAAATAATTATAAGCCATGAGGCTAAACGTTCATTTTATAATAGTGAGCTGCCAGATCAAGAATCGTGAACTATCACCACTAATAACTTGATTTGATATGTACATTATAACATGCAGTATTATTATATTTAAAAAAATCATCAAAAGATGTTTTAGGCTACTTTCACACTCGCGTTTTGGCTTTCCGTTTGTGAAATCCATCTTGGGCTCTCACAAGCAGTCCAAAACGGATCAGTTTTGCCCTAATGCATTCTGAATGGAAAAGGATCCGCTCAGAATGCATCTGTTTGCCTCCGTTTAGTCACTATTCCGCTCTGGAGGCGGACACCAAAACGCTGCCTGCAGTGTCTTGCTGTCCGCCTGACGAAGCGGAGCCAAACGGATCTTCTTTTTCTCTGACACAATCTGGCCCAATAGAAAACGGATGCGTCCCCCATTGATTTTCAATGGCATTCAAGATGGATCCGTCATGGCTATGGAAGATATGATACAACCGGATCCGTTCATGATGGATGCATGCGGTCGTATTATTGTAACGGAAGCGTTTTTGCAGATCCATGACGGATCCGCAAAAAACGCTATTGTGAAAGTAGCCTAACATATGTCTTCTTCTTTTTTTTTTATAGTATCTGTTTATTAGTTTCAGAAAACAGTTAAACAAGACACACAGTATACAGTCACATACTGCAAAAACATCTGAATGTTCGCCACCCAATAAAAGTCATATTCCAGACTAGGTTGGACTGCTGACAATATCTGCCCGAAACCAATTTGCTGGCGAACCATAGTAATATGTATAGTGTACTTGATCACATTCACACCAACAAACAAACACCCAAACACACCATTCCTCCACGGGCCAAACCACAGGAACCAGGATTAAATCAAAGTATCACTGTTTCCGCATTGATCCAAGGATCCCATATTTTAAGGAAGCGATCAGGGGTATTCCTATGCTCAAAGACCAGCTTGTAAAGGTCTAGATCAGAATTAACTAATTGAACCCATTGTTGCACGGTGGGAACCTTAGGGGCTTTCCAATTCAAAAGTATGGTTTTCCTGGCGTAGTAAAGAAGTATTCTATATAGTCTTCTACCATATTTGGTGGGAATTAGATCATTAACAATTCCCAGTAGACTTAAACGTGGGGAACAAACCTCTGGAAATCCCAACCTTGAGTGCAGATAGGCATGTGATATAAGAGTAATATTTCACTTCCTTAAGAACATGCCATAAATGTCAGAGAGGTCCTGGTCCCAACTCTCAGACCCATTTCTATCTCAAAAAAAGGGTCCTGAAATGAACACTGTGCCTGCATGGTGTCCTCTCCATTTACTGCTACAGGACTTAGCTAAGTGAGTGTGGCTACTTTTGGAAGCTCCATAGCGTGTATGGAGGGTGTCTGCACTTGCGCAGCTTGCTCTCCAGTGAATTTCGGGGCCCCATTCTGGAGATAGGAGCACCTTTCTGACATTTATGGCATATCCTATTGATATTCCAGAAATGTCAAACAGGTTAATACCTCTTTTTCAAACAGTGTAATTAACAATTGTGTATTTTATATTTTCTTTTTTTGACTCCCTCCAGGTTTCTCTTCAGCTACTGTCTGGTGGTTACTGGTACCACATCTGTGGAGGCACCCTCATTCGTGCTAACCGTGTGCTGACTGCTGCTCATTGCGTGGACACGTAATCATAACTTTTATATTCTCCTCCCATCATATTAATGTCATGTATTGAAATTATTTTGGCAAACTCATGAAAGTTGCTTACAATTTACAATAAATATATAGATTACAGAGCGTTATGGTGATCTAAAGATGGCCATACATTGTAGATTAGGGCTGGCCACAGCCAAACCCATCAAACATACAGTATGCTGGATCCAGATTAATGGCAGATCAGGAACAAAGGTTTAAAAATTGTGTAAAAATAACAATGTGCTTGTGGAAACTGAAAAACAATTGCTCATTTTATAGATGAATAGTTTCAGCCAACCAGTCACATATGGCAGACAACTTTTTATCCACCATCGCAAACTGCATGTATGTTAACAGGGTTTTTGGATGCTTACGCACATAAATTTGGATCTGGCTTTTCTTTTACCCCCCCCAAAAAAATGCCACAAAAAGTGGATGCAATTTTTTGTCACCTGCAGTTTTTGCTGTGTTTGTGTTTTTTTTCTGAATGGCTGTGTGAACTATGGGGCTCATTTATTAACTGATATATACCACTTTTGTGTCATATATTGGTTGAAGATTTCGTTACCAGCCATTTAGCAATTTTTTTTCGACTTTTTCCTGATATCACCACCTTACCGACAGGTCTGAAAAAAGGGTCGTGGCACGAGGAACCGGGCGGGCCAGCTGGCCCATCTACATAATCATTTTGTATGCCAGTTCTTGGTGTAGAAAATGACTTAAACCTGCTCCAGCAAGGGAGCTGGTATAGACTTTAGATTGTTGCATGTCCTGCTGGAGGCAGCACCAAAGTTGTGTATTCCTCCATGTAACTTTGCCTCTTCCTCCAGCAGCACAGTCACTATTAAGACCAGTGTGTATATCGCTGTTCTTAATCATCTTCCTCACTAAGAAGCATTTCTGTGGGCATTCGTGTCCCTGTTTCTGCACCGAAAAAATAGGACGTGCCCTGTCTTTTCCATATATTGCAGATTGCGGACCCGTTCAAGTCAATGGGTCCGCACCTCAATACGGATTCACACGGCCGGTGCCTGTGCATTGCGGACCACAATTTGCAGTCCGCAGCATGGATAACCCTTACTAGTGTAGCCTTTCTTGAAATTCTGTGCCATTTTCTATATTTTATAAGGTATGCTCCCGTGTTTACAGTCTTCTGTGCTGTCCACACAGAGGTCCTTTCCATACGATGGCCACTGAGGGAGGGTCTTGCAACCAGGCAAATCAGCTCCATGCAATGCCTCCTCTATTCAAATACATAGTACCGGCCATCTACACTTGTTATGTTGGGAGTTTAGTGCAGGTGCTGTGTATTTGAATGGAGATGACATCACATGGAGGTGATCTGCCTGGTCACATGATCCTTCATCAGCGGCCATCTTATGGACATGACCTCTGTGGGAACAGCACAGAAGAATTTGTAAGCAAAGGGACGTAGCTTATAAAATATAGAAAACGGTGCAGAATTTTAACAAATACTATAATAGTAAGTGCCATACAGTCATCTTACAAACACACTGGTCAGCAGGAACCAGAAAGTGTCCCACCCTTTTAAACGTTTTTTCATGGCTTTGTCTTAAGGTCTTTTTACACAGACCAATGATCTGGCAGACTGTCAGGAGGAAAGCAGACTTTCCTGATAACTGCCTGATCTTCAGCAGAAATGATTACTGCATTTACATTCAGCAATCCCCTCCTCTGTATGGGGACATGTGATCGACACTGTGATCGATTGTTCCTATAGGAGATCATTTTTCCTAGGTGGCAGATCATTGTTTAGACAGAATTAATGATTTCACAGTCAAATTATCGAGAATGAGCATTTAATGCAAATTCTCATACCTGATCATCTACTAGATCATCGGTTCATGTAAAAAGACCTTTACTTTTAAAATGACTGAATACACACCCACAATCTCTAACTTTCCATTTTATTCTCAACAGGCCTGGTACCTACCGTGTGGACCTTGGAGACTATAGTCTTAGTGCTATTGATGGCACTGAACAGTTCATTGCCGTCTCTTCCTACAGGAAACACCCCTCCTGGAACCCCAACAATGTTGCTGCTGGGTAAGAAATTCACTAAGTGATAAAAAAAAAAAACCATAGTTTACATGAGAACCTATTTTACTTCTAGTACTGTATTATGGTCAAACGTCTTAATTATATTTGAATGAATAAAACTCTCCATGATGTCCATGAATACATTGCTTTCATCTTCCATACAGATATGATATTGCTATCCTGTGGCTGGCCTCCAGTGCTACCCTGAACAGTGCTGTGAAATTGGCCACTCTGCCAACAAGTGGATACACCCTGCCCAACAATTACAACTGTGTCGTTACGGGATGGGGGAGAGTCAGCAGTAAGTTTTTAATGTACTTTAACATTAATGTACTATTACATTAAAGGGTTGCCCGAGTGTTTTATACTGATGACCTATCCTTAGGATAGGTTATTAGTAACGGATCGGTCCCGACTCCCACCGATGAGCTGCTTGAAGAGGCCATGGTGCTTCGATGAGCCCTGCAGCCTCTTCCTAGGCCAGTAACGTCACATTCATCAGTCACATGGCCTAGGCACAGCTCAGTCCCATTCAAGTGAATGGGGCTGAGCTGCAATATCAAGCACAGCTGCTTTCCAATGGACAGTGCTGTGCTTGGTAAGCTGTAAGGACTCCCATGGATCACATACTGATGACCTATCATGACGTTAGGTCATCAGTATATGACACTTGGAAAACCACTTTTATTTATAAAGATATTTGTTTGTGCAAAATTGAAAATGAAAGAAAACTGTGGCAAACACACTTCAAATGTTTTCTGTGGAAATTAAGTCATGATACAGATGTAGTGAGATTGATATATCTGCCCCAATGTGTTTCATATAGGGGGACTGAACCTATTTTAAAGACACTTTCAACATAAAAAACATGTAAATATGTTAGAGATGCAAGAGCGCCAAGAAGAACTGATGCTAATATATTAAAAATATATATGTATATATACAGTATATAAAGCCATTTGTTCTAATGCCAGTTTGCTATCTGTTGCATTCAATTGTGATGATTATAAAATACTATCATTTCTACACAGCCACTGGACCTAGTCCTGCGATTCTCCAGCAAGCCACTCTGCCTGTAGTTTCCTACTCAACCTGCTCTTCCAGCAATTGGTGGGGCAGCATTGTCAAGACCACCATGATCTGTGCTGGTGGAGATGGATTTAAGGCTTCCTGCTATGTGAGTTGCATCTTCTTAAAATGCTCTCCTTGAAAGTAGACATGCCTACAATAGTCATGGTTATTCAATGCAAATGTTTCCATCATTATAACTCACTTGGCTAGTAAGTGGGCTACATGAAAAAGAAATATTACAAAATTATACATACTATAGAGCAGATGGGAACTTTGGCGGAAGCAATGAGGGAATGTGTAGTCCTCATGGTGACTAGTCTCTGCTCCAGAGCTCTTTCAGGCCGCATGGGCAGTAAATGAAGAGGTGCAACCCTTCATCCCTGCAGGATATACCCTTGACTTTTGGGGTCTCCTCCCTGGTGATGGCTTGGGTGCCCTTTATGTTAATATATGAGCAGCGGAATGAAAGGCAGTAGAACAGAAGGTCAATAATGATGACCAAGTATAGAGACCAATGACTGCTGCCTTGATTATAGCAAAATAAAGTCTTTCCTTTACTAAATAGATTATGGGGTTCACAGTGAAAATACATGCAGTAGGCGCAATCCTGAAGTTTTTCAGAGTAGGCTTTTTCCAAAAGGCTGTGTATATGAGTCTACCTCTATAGATACCAGCAATTTTCTCAAATGACCAAAAGCTTGCAATTCTTCAATATTCCTCTGCAATGACCAGTCATGGAGTGTAATATTATATCAGATATACAGTTCCTCTCAGTAGTGTGGTGGGCACTGGACATCAGTAGCAATAAACGCAGACCTAGGCAGTAAAGTCTAAAGCCATATACATGCATTACCTTTACTGAGTCCAAGCACGGACTTCATGGTCCTCAACCATCTGCAATAATTCAATGGTTATTTCTTTCAGAGGTACAGTAGTTCCCAGCAAAGCTGCTTTTTTCTCAGTTTTCACTAACAGGAATGTTGTTTTCCTGGAGCAGAACCTGTGGCCTACTTGGCAGCAGCACACATTGAACAGGTCTTCTTACTGGCTTGCTTACTAGTGATGAGCAGCAGGTGCAATATTCGAATTCGCGATATTTCACGAATATTTGTTTGAAAATTCGTCATATATATTCGCAAATTCGTGAATTTGCGATAATTTTCTTGATTGCAAAAATCGTCAGTGTAATATTCGCGGATTGCGCACGCAATACAGGCTTGGGTCACTTTTGCTACATTTTACAAGCTGCTAGAAGTTTACTGAGACTGGAGAAAATGGTTGGCACAGCAGAACATTACAATAGCTTTATATGCAGATAGAGTGCTCCAATATATTCTCGATTGCGCAAATTGACAATTGATGAGCATATTTTTCCACAATACAGGCAACTTCACATTTTAGCAGGTCTGACTACATATTACTGATTGGTGCACTAAGTATTGTTGTGACTTGTGACATCACAGCACTATGTATGTATGTATGTAGCATACATACATACATACATATAGCAATATGTCTGTAGCATGTATGTATGGACAGCAGAATCTATCAGCTACACTATATCACTGTCTAACCTACACTGACTATCTCACACTATCTTTAATATATATATAAGCTAACTAACTATGTAATGTGACAGCAAAGCACAGAGCACAGCAATGGCACTGCTGTCTCTCTGTTGGTTGCTAAACTCAGACAAAGACATTGCTGCCTTCTCAATGGCTCACAAGCAAAAAGCAGGGAGGAATCATGTGTTCTAATGGAAAAAAATGATGAATATTAGAAAATACGAATATATATCACTATATTCTAAATATTCGCAAATTCTCGAAGTGCTGATATTCGAGATAAATATTCGCGACTCGATTATTCACGCCCAACCCTATTGCTTACTAGCAGACTGCACTAACCAAAGGAAAATTTGACCAGCCCACTATCCAGTAACTGTAACTAAGAACTACCAGTTAACTATTTCCCTCCCATTCACAGCCTTTTTGGGTTACATAGTACATAGATCAAAATCATTATCACAGTAAACATCCTAACAACTCTAACCGTGAATGTAGTATTAACCCTTTAATAACCAACTAGAAGATCACTGCATATACAATGGTGTACCTTCAATAAAGTCAGACCATATTACTGCTATACGTCCCAATGCTGAACCTCCTTCCCACCATGAAAGCTGCCACTAGGGGGAGCTGAGTGCAAAGAGATTACTACAGTAACTATATAAATTTCTATGCTCTAAACTGCCCCCAGTGGTGTCTACAAGTAGCCAGATTTGTAATATATTATGTGAAGGGAAGCAGTGATTTACAGCTCTATGGTGGTGATTTACAATGTTAATATATTTATGCCAGATTTCTGGTGCAAATAGAAATATATTGATAAATATTATAACGAGCACCATATTTTTCAAACACAGGCTCTACTTTTTCCTACCCCCCATAGAGATCGTATAAAGTGTTTTATTAAAATTTCTTCTGCTCAATACAAAAAAAATCATTACTTTGTTAGAAATCTGGGGTGTTGCACTTTGCGTTATGGGGTGCTTGTGGGTGATGCATGTGTACTGGTATACTGGATGGGACAGGGTGGGCCATACTAAATTTTGATACAAAATTTTGATATTGGGCCCATTGAGATTTGTTTAAGACCCTGATACTATGATACTTTACATGGGGAAAATGTATTGCAATCTACTGAAGTGTATGTTTCTTCATGATTGCCCCTTAGGGTGATTCTGGTGGACCCCTCAGCTGCGCTGTCAATGGTGTGTATCAGGTCCATGGTATTGTCAGCTTTGGATCTTCTCTTGGATGCAACTACTACCGGAAACCATCAGTGTTTACCAAAGTCTCCAATTACATCTCCTGGATCAACAGCGTAAGTAATGTATTTGAATATACAGTATTGGATTATACCCCAAAGCTGCCTACGAGCCAACTATATACTATGGTGTCAATAGGACTTTCACTGAATTGCTGAGCTGTACAGAAGAGGTGCACTAAAACTGGGTGCAATTAAGTCTTCAATAATGCATCTATTTAGGCAATACATACATTAAACTGTTTCCATCAATCATTCAGTTGGGAGGCAGTACCACTTTGTTGATGCCCAGGATAGCCATACATCATTAAGACAGGTGGACATGGACATAACATACATATGGACATACAAAATAATACTTAAACCTTATGGGTGGAAACAAAGTATGACGTTTGGGGATGAGATTAATCACAACACAATTGCAGATAAAAATCGTCTCCTAAAATTACAATTATATACTCGGAATTGTGCTGATAATTAATAGTTAACCCTTTCAGCTCCAGGTTGATTTTCCTTTTTGCATTTTCATTTTTCACTTCTTACCATACCGGAGCTATACCCCCCCCCCCCCCCCTTCATTTTTCTATTCACATAGCTGTAAGGGGATTTGTTTTACTTTATGACAGCACCATTTTATATAGTATATAAAGTAGTGGCAATCTGAAAACCCAATGGGGTAGAGTTGAAAAAGAAACAACATTATTTTGTTGCAGTTTTAAGTGTTTCGTTTTTATTGTCTTCCGTATGTGGTAAAACTGACCTGTCACTTTCATTCTCCAGGCCAGCACAATTACAGCAATACCGCATTTATACAATTTTGCTTGTGTTTTAATACTAGGGAAAAATATAAAAAAAAATGTCATTGTCATTTTGTAACCTCCATAACTTTTTATGTACCTGTGTGAGGTCTAATTTTTTTCAGGTCAATTAGTACTTTTATTGATATCATTTTCTAGTGTTTGACCTTTTCATCACTTTTATTTTTTTGGAAGTGAAACAATGAAAAAATGGCAAATTGCCCATTTTGATTATTTTTTTCTGTTCACCGCATGTGTTAAATGCATTCATATTTTAATAGTTCAGACATTTTGGGAAACTGTGATGCTAATGTTTATTTTTTATTGTTTATTTTTTTTAAGCTTACTTTACTCTTCTTTTTTTGTTACACTAGAGGACTATAATCTTTTGATCACTTCTCTCATACACTAATGTAATTTAAGATAATAGTGTGTGGGAGAATCATTATATTCCTATGGAGCACTGCCACCTGCAGGGCTCAATAGGAACTAACACTAACTCTTCAGAGATATACATGCACTTAGAAAGAATGAACAGTTTCCCCTAGCTCCATGCAGAGAAGCAATTTGGGCCTCTGAAGTGCAGAGCTCCCAGGAAAAGCTGCCTCAGATGCCATGGTCACAACTGACCATGACATTTGAGGGATTAAATGTCTGAGATCGGAATTACTGCCAACCATAGACATTAGTCCCCTCTTTAAAGACCCGATTTCTGACATACATGTACCGAAGTGGCCGAGAAGGGTTTAATTCATTTTGTTTCTTGTTGCCTATTGATTATGATCCCATTTCTATGTAAATAATTGTAAATTTAGGGGGCAATTTACATCTGCACTTGTGTTATGATTAATCCCCCCCCCCCCATTTTAGTTTGTTTCCATCTAAGGAGGGTATATATTGTTTTTCATACGTTTTGCATATGTGTCCATGTCCATCTGAAGGGCTTGGAGACTTACACACAATATGTATGGAATGCAATAAAGACATTCAGTCCCAGTTGGTGAGCAACTGTGTTGGCTTTTTTAAACTGGTCATTTGGTGATTGCTTAGATTAGACTTACAAAGAAATTATACCATAATATGATGGGCAGGCTCTACTTGTTTTTGGATTTATGTAATGTACTGCCAACCTGTATAATTCATCTAGTCTAAAATTGAGTATGTCACCTCCAAACTTGACTTTCAAGTAAGATACCACCAGGTAGGTTATATACCCCGAAACATGACCATAGCTTTCTTGTGAAAAACCGGTCCTCTGATTCTGAGAAATGTTTCAGTTATGCTTAGCTAACCTTGAAACCCATTTCGGAGGTAACAGACTCAGTGGCGTGCTAAGGGCGGGCATAGGGGGTGGTCCACCCTGGGTGCTGGCTCTCAGGGGTGGGCCAGAAGCAATTAGCGCTTCCATCAATACAGATGAAAGTGCTCATTGCTGGAGCGCAGGGAGCTGGGTCCTGTCACTCACCGCTCAGCTCCCCGCACTCCTCCCCTCCTTCAGGCCGGCGGCTCACAGAATGGTGAAACAGGAAGACTTCTCCTGCTCCACCTTTCAGCCTGCAGGCACAGATCGTGCTGCCAGCCTGTGTGGGCGGAGATTGCAGCCTGGTAATCTGCATAAGCCGAACCCACACAGTGCTACAGCGCGATCTGTGCCTGCAGGGAAGAGAGGACTGTGAGCTTCAGGAAAGGGAAAAGGTGAGATTTTTTTTTTTTTTTTTTTTACAGAGGGGGCACAGAGGGCTTTATTACTATGAAGGGGACACATGGGGTTTTATTACTATGGAGTGGCACAGAGGGCTTTATTACTATGGTGGGGGCACAGAGACCTTTATTACTATGGAGGGGGCACAGAGGGATTTATTACTATGGAGGGAGCACAGAGAGTATTACTACTATGGAGCAGGCACAGAGGGCATTACTATGATGGAGGGGGCACAGAGGGTATTACTAATGTGAAGGCGGCAAAATGGGCATTTCTACTGTGGAGGGGGCACAGAGCATGATGGCATTACTACAATGAAGGGGGCACATAGAGCATTATTACTGTAAAGGGGGCAAAGGGGGCATTATTACTGTGAAGGGGGCACAATGTGGATTTCTACTATTGAGGGGGCACAGATGGCATTACTATTTTAAAGGGGGCACAATGGGCATTATTACTGTGAAGGGGTACAGAGGGCATTACTACTATTAAGGGGCACAATGGGAATTATTACTGTGAAGGAGGCACAATGGAGATTATTACTATGAAGGGGGCACAATGGGGATTATTACTGTGAAGGGGGCACAATGGGGATTATTACTGTTAAGGGCGCACAAAGAGGGCATTACAACTGTGAAAGAAGCACAGACCCTAGGCATGCCACTGAACAGACTACCTTTGTAAATTGGCAACCAGAATTAGTCCTAATGACACCACTAACTTTAGACTTCTCATATGTTCAAATAAAAGCTTAAATTTCTATATATGTTTTCTTTTGTAGAACATCTAGACGGGATTACCCATTTTGCCTAGTTGGAATAACAGCTACAACACACAACTGTTTAAATGAGAACAACTTGCTAATAAAGAACTTACCTTTACTAAATGTTTCACTACTTTTTTCCATTCTGACATGTGGGACTGTACATTGGATATTCCTATAATTATTTAAAGCTTAGCCATCATTTCCATTTTCATTCTAAATTAATGGTACTGTTGTAGATAAGAAACTTTGTTAATATATGTTTTTACAGAAAAATTCCCTTTTCTCTACTTAACCATTTCCTCATCTTATCCCCTTGCTAGGTTATCAGCCAACTTAGAGATAAGGTTACAGTTCCTACCCATAAGTAGGTTATAGAAGTGTTTGAGTGGAGGGGGAGAAATGGGAAGGGAGAAGCTACAGTGAGAGGGAGACAGAAAGAGAGACCAATCAGCTGCTTTTAGTAAATGTTTTATCTCACCCCAGTGGAGTGTTTGCAACTAGTGTTGAGCGAACCCGAACTGCAAAGTTTGGTTCCGTATCAAAAGCTTTGCTAATTCGGGTACCCAGACCCGAACCCAAACTTTGCCGCAAAAGTTTGGGTTCCGTGTTTGGGCATTTAATAAAGCTTGTTTAAAGTCTGCATAGCAGCCAATCAATAATCTTTTAAGCTGGGGGCAATTAGAAGCCATCACAGCCATGCCTAGTACTGGTATGGCTGTGATTGGCCGGTGCATCATGTGACCCAGCCTCTATACAAGCTGGGTCACATGTAGCACTGTCCATCAGCTCTGAGTAGTGCAGGGACAGGAAGCAGGCATCTGAACTGAGGGAGAATGTTAGTAATTTAATTTGGCTATTTGTTCTGTGGGTTACCTATGGTGATTTTTTTGCATACGCATCATCTTTGCATCACTGACACAGAAATAGAATAGTCAATCTGTCTGTTAGTTCGGTGGGTGACATATACCCATTTTTGGTGTGAGATACACCTGCATTTCATCCATGACAGGGAAATACAATAGTTAATCTGTCTGTTAGTTCTGTGGTTGACAAATTCCCATTTTTGGTGACAGATACACATGCATTGCATCAGAAACAGGGAAATACAATAGTTAATTTGTCTGTTAGTTCGGTGGGTGACATCAAAGAATGAGGAGAGCATCAAATAACGGATGTGGCCATGGTTGTGGTGCTGCTGGTGTTGTTGGAGCATCTGCTGCCGGGAGAGGGCGTAGTCGCCCAACACCTTTCTCAGGTACACGTAGACAACAGCACATTCTGCGTCATTCTGTAAGCCAAAATGCCAGTATACCAATGGCGAGGCCAGAACAAGTAGAGACGGTAGTAGATTGGATAGCTGACAGTGCCTCCAGTTCCTTCACATTGTCTCCCACCTGGTCTCCTGTTGAAAGCACAGAGTAGGCACCTGCAGCCCGTGAGCATCTGTCTTGCAAATCAGCCAAGCAGTCTGAACCCCAAGTCATGCAGCAATCACTTATGCTTTTTGATGACTCTCCTGAGAGAGTTTCTATGCGACATCCACGTAGCCCTGCCCCAGAAGTAGAAGAGATTTAGTGCACTGATGCCCAATCACTTATGTTTGAGTATGTGGTAGTTGATTTTTATTTGTTTAACCGGACATGGTGGTACATGAAGCAATGTTTCGGGCCAACAAAATGCCCTTCATCAGGCTAGGTTGGTACACACACGGTGCGAATGGCCAGTATGTCCGGTTAAACAAATAAAAATCAACTACAACAACATTTTGGAGTGCCATCTGAATTACCTTTTATATCTGTTATAGTTCCGAGAGGTGGAGGTAGGAACGTACCTGACGTGCACCCTCCCACAGTCAGCTAATAGATTGAGTGCTGTGATCATTTCTAGAGTTGTATACCTTATGTTTGAGTATGTGGACATGGGACTGCTGCGGCTTTCTGCAGCGTGCAGAACGGCAAAGAGGGTAAGGGTGAGGAGTGGGTGGAGGCAGGAGCGTAGCTATAGGGGGTGCAGAGGTAGCAGTCGCTACTGGGCCCAGGAGCCTCCCACATAGGAAGACACTGGTTTTATAGAAAGTTCATGCAGGTCACAACTCTGGCTGGAGAGAAAGGGTAAGGTCAAGAATTTGGCATGGGGAGGGGGTGCCGTTTCAATTTTTGCAGCACGAAGGCTATGTGCCTTTCTGCCCCTAACCACAAAGCACTGAGGTAAGAAGGGCACAAGTTGAACTCCTGCACCAGGGCCCATGAACCTTTAGCTACGTCCCTGGGTGGAGGATGATGAGGTCCTAGACACCACATGGAAGTGACGTGTGCAGTTCGGAGGACGAGGTAGTGGTCACGCAGCAAAAGAGGGAGCCTGCTAGCCAGTACGCCTGCTACTACCCACCGTACCCAGGGACTGAGCACACCAAAGCCAGCTTCAAGGAGTTCCCTGGCATGGCAGTTCTTCAGGCAATGTGCTGACGACAAGACGCGAGTGGTTTTCACGCTGTGCAGTCAGAGCCAGAAGTGAGGCATAAATGTTCTAAACCTGAGCACCACCTGCATAACCAGGCATCTAAATGCAAAGCACGAGCTGCAGTGGAGTACTCACCTGAAAAACCAGGCTTCTCCTGCTCCCTCTTCTGCTGCAGTCTCGGCCTCTTTCTTCCACTCTCGAGCAACAGGGCCACCTGGCTCCTCACAAACAGAGGATGTGACAGCACCACCACCAACACCAGCAGTGTCACTGAGCATCTCCACTTTGTTCAGCTGTCCATCCCCCAAACACTGGAGAGAAAGAGGAAGTACCTCCCTACTAGTGATGAGCGAGCACCAAAGTGTACTCGGTCCGAAGACATAGCAATATTCGTGCACTCGGCTGTGCACCCAAGTATAATGGAAGTCAATGGGAGACAACCAGGCACCCTCTGCTCGGATGAGGGGAGGGTGCCTGGTCGAATGGAAAAGGTCAGAAAGCGACAGAAACACCACCGAAATGGATCTAGAACAGCATGGGGACCATGTCTGGGTGCATCTTGGACTTAAATTTTGCTGCTGGGAACCATATTGTCCCAGTTGCCACTTTTACATAGCGACAAAATCCCGCCCCCTCAAAACAAAACATTTTTAGAGGTGAAATTGCTAGGAAACATTCTTTCCTGTATATTCAATTGTATATACAGTGCAAATGCTGCCAAAAATTACATGATAGAAGCACTCCGATATAGCCTGTATATCACATAAAGGAGGGCCTCATTCACATGGTGCTACAATTGTTCAGGTACACTGCTACACTCAAAAAGCCTATGCACTAAGTGAAAGGGCTGGCAAAAATTACAAGGAACCGGCACTCCAATACACCCTTTATGACACAAAAAGGAGAGCATCATACACACCCTTGGAAAATTATGATTGATGGCCTGCTGGTGGCCCTCAAAAACATTTGGAGCAAGGGCCTGCTGGTTACCCTATAAAACATTATAGTTGAGGGCCTGAAGGTGAGCGGACCCTATAAAAAATTGTAGTGAGGGCCTGAAGCCGAGCGAACCCTACAAAACATTGTAATGAGGGCATATATATTCTTTATGGAAGAGGAGGCGGATGAGAAAACAAGATTCAAACATATACTCTTTTTTGCGGTGAAAAGGATGCATCTGAATCTTGTGGATTGAGTACATTATAAAGCATACATTTAAATTGCGTTTTTGTTTCTCATTAGCTCAGCTTTCCTCTGGTGGAGTGGAGGTCAGGGGCAATCCAGGCCTTATTTATTTTTATCTGAGTCAACCTGTCAGCATTGTCAGTGGACAAGCGGATATGCTTATCTGTTATAATGCCACCAGCAGCATTAAATATACGCTCAGACAATACGCTGGCGGCAGGGCAGGCCAGCACCTCCAAGGCTTAGAGCGCAAGTTCGTGCCATGTGTCCAGCTTGGACACCCAGTAATTGTAAAGCACTGAGGGATCATTTAGGACGCTGACACAGTCTGCAATGTATTCCCATAATGGAGCCAGGTGTGTGGGGAGCACATAAGCAGCAATCCATTTGGATTGGGGTTTGATATGTCATGAGGAAGGACCTTGAATATGTGATGGTCTGAAACATGTTGACTTTAGCATCCTGTATGGAAGTTTTTATTACCGCAGAATAAAGATACAAGATTTTTCCACCACTATTTTTGGAGCTGGACATCTTTTCCATTCTGACAATACACACTGTATTGACTTCCATTAAGGTACTGGATACAGAAAAATATAGATTTTGGGCAATACACTAGCACAGAGATAATATAATTTTTACAATACACACTGTATTTACTTGCAGTAAGGTACAGGATACAGAAAAATACAGATTTTTGGCAATACACTAGCCCAGAGATAATATAATTTTGACTATACACACTGTATACAGAAAAATACAGATTTTGGGCACTACACTAGCCCAGAGATAATGTAATTTTTACAATACACACTGTATTGACTTCCAGTAGGGTACTGGATACAGAAACATACATATTTTGGGCACTACACTAGCCCAGAGATAATGTAATTTTTACAGTACACACTGTATTGACTTCCATTAAGGTACTGGATACAGAAAAATACAGATTTTGGGCCCTACAGTAGCCCAGAGATAATGTAATTTTGACGATACATACTGTATTGACTTGCAGTAAGGTACTTGATACATAAAAATAAAGATTTTGGGCACTAAACTAGGCCATAGATAATGTCATTTTTATGATGCACACTGTATTCGGATGTAGTTCTATATTTGATACAAATTTGCCCCAAATAACATGTATTCTCTCCTGGAATACTGTGTATACGGTTGCAACCTAAATGTACACACCGATGTGCCCAAAACTAGTTAACTATGGCTAAAATATAAATTACTCTCTGCTGGAGTAATTAATATAACAGTTGTGGATTGAATGCACAGATGTGGCACAAGTTAGGTTAATTTCCCCAGAAAAAAATTATTTCTCTGATGGTGCAGTGTATATCTCAGTACCAGGCACACTGTATTGAATAAGCCCCTTTTTATAATGTCTGCCCAACACACTGCTTTATGATGGTGCCATGTATATCTCAGTACCAGGCACACTGTAGTGAATAAGCCCCTTTTTATAATGTCTGCCCAACACACTGCTTTATGATGGTGTATTGTAGATGTCACTACTCTGAAATCTTTCTGTCTGTTAGAAGTTTGGGTAGTTATAAAGCGATTTTCAAGCCCTACCCTATCTGTTCCTTCCTGGTGATGTCTGTCCCTGATAGTGCTGAAGCAAACCTCTTCTTAAAAAAAAAAAATGTGCTGCACTGCTGTCAAACACACACTGTAGTCCTTAAAAGGACTGTTAGGTTTTTCAATACGTTTTTGGGAGTAAAATCAGTAGGTTTAGAGCAAAACCCTATCTGTCCCTGCCTACTGTCTGCTCTCCCTGACACTGAATGAGCCAAGCGCTGGACCTCAGCTCCTATATGAAATGGTATCACGTGTTCTGGCCAGCCAATCAGTGTAAGTCTTACAGCTAACATGGCTATGGCCTTACACTGAGGGGAATTACTTACCTGGACCTTGATTTGCTGCTTAGAAGGCGCCAAACGTGAGGGGAGGAGACTCGAGCAATGTGACGAATACACGTGGTGCTCGGCCGAGTAAAGCCGAGCGCCGAGCATATCGATGCTCGAGCCGAACCAATACTCGGTTGAGCATGCTCGCTCATCACTACTCCCTACCCACCAGTGATCCTTGGTCCAGATTGCCTGGCTTTTGAAATGCTGTCATTCCGTCTGGTGGAGATGGAGACTTTTAAAAACCTTATGGTGGTGACTGTCCCACAGTATGTTGTTTCCAGCTGCCACTACTTTTCCAGGTGGACCATATCTGCCCTGCACAACCAAGTGGCAGACAAAATCAAGTGTGCAGTGCACAATGCTATCTGTGGCAAGGTCCACATAACAACCTATATGTTGACTAGTAAGCACAGGCAGAGACGTTATATCTCCCCAACTGCACACTGGGTAAATGCAGTGGCGGCTGGGCCTGAGATGGAAAGTGGTTTGGCCCATGTCCGTCCACCACCGAGGATTGCTGGACGTTTCTTGTTGCCTCCTACTCCACTTCTTCTTTTACCGCCTCCTTATCCGGTTAGCATAACACCTGCACCACCAACTTCAGCAAAGTCAGAGGGAAACAACAGCAGGCTGTTCTGAAACTCTGTTTGGGGGAATAACTCCACATCGCGCAGCAGCTGGGGACGGGCATCGGAAAACAGACTGATCATTTGTGCTGGCGCCTCTACATAACTTCAGCAATCCACTGCCAGAGCAGGGGCTTTATTCAGACCGGCGTCTAAAACGCTGGTCTTAATAATTGACCTCCTAAGTTTTAAATTACTATATTTGTTTTAATTTACGTAATTGCATAAATGTGTCTGTTGATACAATACTTAAGAATATGGGGCCTCACTTTTAATTTCTCCCAGGGCCACATTTTGTCTAAAACTGGCCCTGCATGTAGGTATGGATTTACACACAGTGACTCCCCAAGGCACTTTACTGGTGTAGTTTTTGTTAGTATCAACTAACATTAAGACGGATAAAATAACAGTTTGCGCAACCAAATCAAGAGGCAGAATACACTGTTTTTCAGGCAGAAGGTCAGTGCAGGAGGAATTTGTAATAGGCAGTGGGTGTGGCCCCATTGTACCAACTAACCAGTTTGACTTTGGGCTACTTCTTAGGGCATTATGCTGGCTGTACTCTGGTTTTCACCCTTTAACCCTTACAAAAGTCTTTGCTGCTGGGTGGCCTCCAGGTCACTACCGTCTCTACCTCTTGACATAGTGCCGGTGTAGTTGGGGGCTGATCCACGGGAGGGGAGTCAGAAATACCAATGCAAAGCACTGAGGGGTCAGGATTTGTAGTCTGCAACAAAATCAGCAGCATGTAAAGACACCCTATAACTACATGGTGACACTGGTCGCAGCCAGGATAGTAGAGTAGCAGTGATCCCATAGAAATGAATGAGATTGCTACATGACTTTCAAAAACACAGATTTTTTTTTTTTACTCTAGCAGCATTCATTTGTATGCGATCATTGCTACTCTGCTATCCTGGCCGCAACAGTTGTGTGGCCAGTCTTGCCGTACCCTAACTGTCCTAAATACACTGAGAAATGAAGTTTTCTATTTACAAAGCAGATCTGGAAAAAAACAACATTGCTAACCCTTAATAGTTTTTCTCGATACCCATGACGGCACCCCATGCGACTCAGGACCTCCCATCTGGACAGGAAACCTGAGAAGATAAACCTATCTTGGCCACCGGGGCATCTACGGTTGGAGCTTTATCCCAAACTGAGGATACTGACTCTTCAAACGGGTACTTCCGTTTAACAGAATTTGGGATGAAAAATTTTCTGTCAGGGTTTTTCCATTCCTTTCTGATTAAAGCCTGCAAATTTTCATGGATTGTGAAAACTCTATGCTTCTTCGGGCCTAAGGCTGAAAAGGCCTGGTCCGCAACTGACTTAGACTGTTTAGTCTCCTCCAGCTGCATAGTGGCTCTGACCGCTTTAATTAAAGGCTGCGTATCATCGGTAGGAAAAAAAGATCTCGCGGAATATTCAGTTTCAGAAGAATCTGAGTCAGTAGAGAATAATTGCCCTGACTCTCTATCCTCGTTATCAGGGCAGTTATTAACTGAAGTGACGTACTCTGGAGAATTATCCGGGGACCTGGGACGATTCTTACTGAACGCCTTAAAAGAAGCCTTAACTGACCTAATTAAGAACTTCATAGATCTAGTTAAGCTTTGGGATTCTTCTGCCACTAGCTTATCAATACATGCTGGACATAACGGTTTAGGATAAGAAGCTGCTAGGGCTATTTAACATCCTGCGCATTCCTTATGCTTGGTCTTGCTGGTATGGGGTGCCGTCATGGGTGAGGGGAAAATTGCATCTTGTCACCATGACATGAGTCACATCAGCAGAGCAACGAGTGTGTAAATTGGTGTACACAATCTGCATATTCATAACTCTTAGGGCTCATTCACACAACTGTATGAATGGGTCCGCACCCGTTCCGCAATTCTGCAGAACGGGTGCAGATCCATCCATACATACAGTTGAAACCAGAAGTTTACATACACTATATAAAAAAGACACATATGCATGTGTTTCTCAATATCTGACATGAAATCAGAATGAACCTTTCCTGTTTTTGGTCAATTAGGATTACCATAATTATTATTATTTGCCGAATGCCAGAATAATGAGAGAGAGAGAATGTTTTAAGAAATTTTTATTACTTTCTGCAAAGTCAAAAGTTTACATACATTTCATTAATATTTGGTACCATTACCCAAGGCTGGCATCAGCGCCCGGCATCCCCGGGCAAGTGTCAGGGCCCACAGCGCAGCTGCCAGAGGCCAGAAGCAATGAGAACTTCCATAAATACAGATGGAAGTGCTCATTGCTGGAGCGCAGGGAGCTGCAGTCCTGTCACTCATCGCTCATCTCCACGTGCTCCTCTCCTCCTTTAGGCCGGCAGCGCTCTGAATGGTGAAGCAGGAAAACTTCTCTCTGGTCCACCATTCAGCCTGCAGGCACAGATCGTGCTGCCAGCCTGTGTGGGCAGAGATTGCAGCCTGGTAATCTGCATAAGCCGCACCCACACAGTGCTACAGCGCGATCTGTGCCTGCAGAGAAGAGAGGACTGTGAGCTTCAGGAGCGGGACAAGGTGAGTAGTTACTGTGTTTTTTTGTTTTTTTGTTATACAGAGGGGTCACAGAGGACTTTATTACTATCGGGGGGCACAAAGGACTTTATTAATATGGAGGGAGCACAGAGGGCATTTCTACTATGGAGTGGGCACAGAGGGCATTACAACTCCTGAGGGGGCACAAAGGTCTTTATTACTATGGAGGGGGCACAGAGGGCATTTATATTCTGGAGGGGGCACAGAGGGCATTACTACTCTGGAAGGGGCACAGAGGTATTTATTATTATGGAGGGGGCACAGAGGGCATTTCTACTCTGGAGGGGGCACATAGGTCTTTATTACTATGGAAGGGACACAATGGGCATTTCTACTATGGGGGACGGACGGACACAGAGCCAGAGGGCATTACTACAATAAAGGGGGCACAGTGAGCATTATTACTTTGAAGGGGGCACAGTGGGCATTATTACTGTGAAGGGGGCACAGTGGGCATTATTACTGTGAAGAGGGCACAGTGGGCATTATTACTGTGAAGGGGGCACAGTGGGCATTATTACTGTGAAGGGGGCACAGTGGGCATTATTACTGTGAAGATGGCACAATGTGGATTATTACTATGAAGAGGACACAATGGGAATTATTACTAGGAAGGGGGCACAATGGGGATTATTACTGTGAAAGGGGCACAGTGGGGATTATTACACAAAAACATCAAGAAAAAAAACATGCATATGTAAAGATGTTTTGTAATACTTTGTATTTATGGATATTATGTAAGGGATTGTGATTCGCCCTGGATTTTGGGAGGTGGGTGGGGAATGCATTTAAAAATGGGTTTGATCACATATACTTAACAGAGTCTCCACTGAAGAAACGCGTGAGAAAAACCTGGGTCGGGCGTGGATGTGCATGCGGTTTTAATGTTTTGATATGCTTTTAACAAGAACGCTTTTGTAAGTAGAATAAACCCTTTTGATATTTACGGAGTGCGACGATACTTCACTTTTGTGGTGAATCCCCATAGGAGTGTCCGGAAGAGGAGAGACGCTTTCCTAGGGAGCTGGATGGCGTTTTCAATGTCCAGAGAAAAATTGCCTGTTGTGGGAGACGAGGAGATTCATACTGATATACAGCAGCGCGGTCTGCTTGATTTTTTATTTCTGAAGTGTGAGACTTACCCTCATCACAGTTTGGACTGCAGCGCTAAAATATATAATGACGTATCGTAGTTATTTTGTACTTTTTATTTTGTGAAGTGCGCCAGTCCCTCCTGCAGCAAAACAACCCCACATGATGCTGCCACCCCCATGTTTCACAGTTGGGCTGGTGTTCTTAGGCTTCTAAGCTTCTCCCTTTTTCCTCTAAACGTAACGATGGTCATTATGGCCAAAAAGTTAAATTTTAGTTTCGTCAGACCACAGGACATGTCTCCAAAAATGTAGGTCTCTGTTCCTGTGTTTCTTTTGGAGTAATGGCTTCTTCCTGGCAGAGTGGCCTTTCAGCCCATGTTGATACAGTACTCGTCACAATCTGACCAGCTTCCGCCATCATCTTCACAAGGTCTTTTGCTTTTGTTCTTGGGTTGATATGCAGATGTCGGACCAAAGCACGTTTATCTCTGAGACACAGAACCAGTCTCCTTCCTGAGCGGTATGATGGCTGGACATTCCCATCTTCTTTGTACTTGTGTATAACAGGGATCTCAAGTCTCCCGGACGTTCAGGGAGTCTCCCTGACGCCCGCATGTAAACCAATGTATCCCGGAAATGGAGAGGCACTGAAGGCTGATAAGAGGCACTAGGGGGCTGATGAATGTAATAAAAAGTTTGTTAAAAAAAAAAAAAAGAAAACCTCCCTGAAATGAGTTTTCTCAGGTTGGGATGTCTGGTATAATCAGTGGTGTACCTCCCATAGAGGCAGACCACTAACTGGTCCTGCAGGATCTAGCAAAAGGAACTTCTCCAAGACATCATCACAGATCCTTCAAAACCTAATAGCAAGGATAAGAAATGAACAATGAGCTCTGCATTGATCCATAGAGACTGGAATGGGGTGGTAAGACAACATAATACTGCAGTTACAATCACAACTACCTCATGTACCTCACACAGTGACCATAATGTATAAATGACCACATTTCTGTACACACTGCATCTATTATACCTTGCATTTCTCACATCAGTACACTGTTATGTTAAAAATAAAATAAAATGCGTATATAACAGTGATATGCAGTATGTACAGACATATAGTATGTATATACAATACAGTATATCTTCTATACCTACTGCATTTACGTATTATACCTATATGTGTTTATTATATATGCAATTTGTGTAAATATCTAATATATAAAGCTGAGTGTGTGTGTCCGCTAAAGGAATCCGCACCATCGCATTGACAATCAGGAAATTTGGTACACAGGTGCATCAGGTGTCCGGGGAGGTTTTAGACTGGGTCTTAGCTCTCTAGCACATACCGTTCTTGAGATATTCTCAAAAGAGAAGCCTGGTCACATGACACTTATCAGCCAATAGAAGCTCGCAGGCCCTTAGTGTCCACATACACACAGTTTTACACCAGGTTTCTATAATAACCATTTTTCTTCACTGCTGTAGGTCAGCTTAAAATGGATGACACTGTTAAGGGAGAGGAGTGCTGTGGAGGTCATGCTGTGCAGGTATGGTGGCCATTCAGGCCACTCTTAAAAGACGGACTTAAAAACCCCGCCCCCGGGTCCACTAAGCCACATTCCAACCTGATTAGGCCACACCACCGACTCAAAACAAGTGAAGGTAAAAATCAACTTCTGCAAGCTGCAGGGGTGGGAAGGAGGGTGACAAATACCAACGCTGTACATGTGCGGCTCTCTGATCGGGCGGGTGCAGGAGCTGCGCCCGCCTGATCAGCGGCAGGGGTCCGGCAGTCACTGATAGCTGGACCCCTGCTGTATTATGCTCCTGCATCGGTGAAAACACCGATGTCGGCGCATTAAAGTGGTTGTCCAAGTTATATTTATTGATGACCTATCCTTAGGATAGTAAAAACGTTGTGCTTTTATATAGATGCTTTGAGGTCTCAATAAATGAAGATTCTGGGGAATGCTGCCGTGCTCCATGCTTTTTACTACATCCTTTGACCACTTGGATCCATGGTTTTGGCAAGACTGTTGCATCTCCTGGCGGTCTTTGAGGACTGGAGTGCTGCTCTTACCTTCTTATACACTATCCTTAGGATATGTCATCAATATCAGGTGAATGCTGTAAATAAAAATAAAAAAACATGCCAAAACAGCCATTTTTTTACCTTGCCTCACAAAAAATTTAATACCAAGCGATCAAAAGCGATCTGGTACCATTTTGGGGTACATAAATCACCACATCCCGCAAAAAATGAGCCCCCACATAAGACAATCACTTCAAAAATAAAAACCAATGGCAGTGGGCACCCATAAACCTATCCATAACTCAGCGCTTCAAAGGCCTTCCTTTCTGACTCCTGCCATGTGCCCCCACAGCAGTTCACCACCACATATGGGGTGTTGGCGTATTCAGGAAAAAATGGGTAACAAATTATGGGGTACTTTTTCTCCTTTTACACCTTGTGAAAATGAAAAATTTGGGGCTAAACAACATTTTATTGGAAGATACGAAACTTTTTATTTTTACAGCCAAGTGTTTCCAAATTCCGTAAAACGCTTAGGGGGTCAAAGTGCTCAGTACCCCCTTAATATATAGTTTTAGGGGTGTAGTTTCCAAAATGTGTAAAAGGGTCAACAAGTCTGGCACACTTGGTGGTTCTGCGTGGTGTGGTAAGGTGCAAGGTACCGTTGTCGACGGGAGGTATGTGTCACCGAGGTTCTTGGCCTCGGTGAGGTAAGAGCCGGGTTTTTTGTGTCAGCAGCAGCTAGTGCTGCTTGACAATTTGATATTTAGTTTGGCTGCAAAGCCAATCCGGGCCGGCTCTTACTGGGAGTAGGCAAAGAGTTGGGTGGGTGCCTATTGCCCACGGTCCAGGCCGGACTTTATCCGGGCCTTTAAAAGGCAGCCTCCTCAGCAGCTGGAGGTGATTGTCCTGGAGCTGCTGTTAGGCTGTGGAATCACTTGGGTTTGAGAGTGCTGATCCATGCTGTGTTGTGTGGAGTTCTCTGGGCTGGAAGCAAGACCCCAAGCAAGGAGGAGTGCAGACGGCCTGGAAGCCGGAGGTCGATCGCCTTGCGGCTGGACTGACAGCCAGGTGCGAACCTGCACCTAAAGCCTCCCAGATGACTGGAACCTGTTTTGGACTATTTTGTTTTTCTGCACGTTTTCTGATGGGTGTGAATTAACACCAAGTGACTGTTTGCTGTGTATTTGCTACAAGTGTGAATTAAACACTGTTTGCTACACTTTCTGGACTCCGTTTTGCCTCTATACTGCACCCGCACTGCTATCTACCAGAGCGACTCCCCACATTTGGTGTCGGATGCGGGCATGCGCAGTGAGGCTGGCATGAACGCCAAAAATTTTTGTTTTTGCTGGGCACGACTGGATGTCCTATATTAGGCCGGCAAAGTTGCAGCCTGTGTTCCCGGACAAAATGGAGGCGGTTGTAAAAGCCCTTGTGGAGGCTAACTTGCAGCAGCGGGAGGCCAACCAGCTACTACTACAGCAGGTGATGGCCTTACAAGCTGCAGGAGCGTCCCACCACGACCATGATGCCCGGAAAGCGGTCCGTGCAGCGATTCCCAAGATGACCCCCGAGGATGATGCTGAGACCTATCTGGCGGTCTTTGAGAAGGTAGCCGTGAGGGAGAAGTTACCCCGTGACCAGTGGGCCGAGGTGGTCGCTCCGTTCCTGGCATCCGGACCCCAGCAGGTTTTTTTTGACCTATCAGATGACCAGGCTGCTGATTACCCCACGGTGAAGGGGGAGATCCTGGCCAGACTGGGGGTAAACGTGTTGGTCCGGGCTCAGCGGGTCCACCAGTGGGACTTTAAAACGGCTGAACCCGCCAGGCCGCAGTACTATGAGTTGCTGCACAGGTTGCAAAAGTGGCTGCAGCCTGAGGTTCTAAGTCCGGCTGCTATGCTGGACCGTCTGCTGGCCGACATCTTTTGGAGGGCCCTGCCTTATCCCCTCCAGCACTGGGTCGGCCAGGCGTCTCCGGTATGTGCCCTGGAGATGGTCGACCTGGTGGAGCGTTACGAGGCCACCAGAAACCTGCAGGGGAGTCTTGCTGGGAAGGGGTCAGTCAAACCCCGGAGGCCTCCACCCCAGTTCCGACGTCCGGCGACAGAGAGGCCTGCACGGAATGTACCCCTGCGGATCCGCCTCCCGTGGTATGCTGGAGGTGTCAGGAGCCAGGCCACATCAGGGCCGACTGTCCGCATCGGGGTGAGCCGATGGAAGGGAACTACGGCTATCGCCACTCCCTGTATGCACGGAAGCTGTGTGCAACTGGCACCCGTGAGGTGCAGGACAATAACCACCTGTGTCAGGTAGAGGTGGGAGATTCTCTGGCGGTGGCCCTGCTGGACTCCGGGAGTCTAGTCTCCCTGGTAAGAGCTGCCCTGGTACGGCCTGCGGAGTATACCGGCCGTAAAATCGGGGTCCTGTGCATCCACGGAGACCTAAAAGACTACCCCACTGCACTAGTGACTTTGTCCACAGCGGCTGGTAAGTGGACCCACGAGGTGGCTGTCGCTACTAAACTCCCACACGAACTGATACTTGGGAGGGACTTCCCAGGTTTTCCGGCGCTGTGGCCGGCAATAAAGGTATCTGATGGACCCGAGACAGGGGTAACCCTAGTAGAGTGGCCTGATACCACTGGAAGGCCAGAACCCTGGGAGCCCGAATCTGAAGGGCCAGCGGTAGGGGTGACCACTGCTCCAGCGGTAGAGGGGAGGCAACCCCACTGAGGGTAATGGTGGGAGACACGGAGGACTTGCCACCGGGACCTGAGTTGGCAGACCTCAATGTCTCCGGGGAAAATTTTGGGACCGCACAACACCGGGACCAAACCCTAACCAGGGCCTGGGAAAGTGTTGTAATGATTGATGGTAAACCCCAGAAACCTGGGGCTGAATTAATGTTCCCACGATTTATTGTTCTTCAGGATATGTTGTATCGGGTGAACCAAATCCGAGGTGAGCCCGTTGAACAGTTGGTGGTGCCCACCGCATATCGCAAGCTTGTTATGGAGCTTGCCCACCAACATGTTCTTGGGGACACATGGGGTGGCAGAAAACGCAGGACCGCGTACTACAGCGATTTTACTGGCCCGGTTTGTTTAAGGAAATAGAGGAGTTCTGTAAGTCCTGTCCGACCTGTCAGGTAAATAGCCCCCAGCCGCATTACAGAAGTCCCCTGGTCCCTCTCCCAATAATTGAGGTCCCATTCGAGCGTATTGCCATGGATCTGGTCGGACCCGTACCGAAGTCTGCTAGGGGTCACCAACATATCCTGGTGATTCTGGACTATGCTACTCGATATCCAGAGGCGGTGCCTCTGCGACATACCTCGGCTAAGCTCATTGCAAAAGAGTTAATGGAAATGTTTTCCCGTGTGGGCCTGCCAAAAGAGATTCTGACCGACCAAGGGACCCCTTTTATGTCCAAAGTTATGAGGGAACTGTGTAAATTGTTGCGTATAAAGCAGTTACGGACGTCCGTTTACCATCCGCAAACAGACGGTCTTGTCGAAAGGTTTAACCAAACTCTAAAAAATATGTTAAAAAGGGTGGTGTCCAGAGATGGGAAGGACTGGGACCTGCTTCTGCCCTATCTCATGTTCGCCGTGCGAGAGGTGCCCCAGGCCTCTACTGGGTTCTCGCCTTCGAACTGCTTTATGGCAGACACCCTCGGGGCCTGTTGGATATCGCCAAGGAAGCGTGGGAACAACAGCCTGTCCCCCACAAAAGTGTCATTGAGTATGTCACCCAGATGCAGGACCGGATGGAAAGGGTGTTGCCGCTGGTCCGGGAGCATATGGAGGCAGCGCAACAAGCCCAGAGTAGGGTATATAATCGTCAGGCTCAGGTACGGAACTTCAACCCGGGAGATCGGGTTTTGGTTCTGGTGCCCACCCTTGACAGCAAGTTCCTAGCTAGGTGGCAGGGCCCCTATGAGGTTATCGAGAAGGTAGGGAAGTAAATTACAAAGTACACCAGCCAGGGCGGCGCAAGCCGGAGCAGGTGTACCACGTGAATTTACTGAAGCCGTGGAAAGACAGGGACACGGCCGACGACAACAGCCCCCGGCCAGGGCTTCTAGGTGACAAGGGTCCAGCCCCACAGTTCGAGGCCTGCGAGCGGTAGCCACGGTAAAATTGCAGACAGCCTGTCTTCCAAACAAGTTCAGGAAGTCAGGGAGTTCATCAGTCGGAACACGGATGTGTTCTCGGACCTCCCTGGCCGCACGTCTCTCATCCAACATGACATCGTCACTGAGCCTCAGGCCAAAATCCGGTTAAAACCATACCGGGTACCCGAGGCTCGGCGACGGGCCATCGCGGAGGAAGTGCAATTAATGTTGAAGCTTGATGTCATTGAGGAATCGAAAAGTGAGTGGGCCAGTCCCATAGTTCTAATACCCAAGCCAGATGGGACGTTGCGGTTCTGCAACGATTTTCGCAAATTAAATGAAGTGTCCAAGTTCGATGCGTATCCCATGCCCCGGGTAGACGAGCTTGTTGAGAATTTAGGGCAAGCCCGTTATTTTTCTGTGCTAGACCTCACTAAAGGATACTGGCAAGTACCCTTAACGGAGGCGGCCAAGGAAAAACGCTTTGTTACCTCGCAGGGCCTGTATCATTACAAGGTGTTACCCTTTGGCCTGCATGGCGCCCCGCCACCTTCCAAAGGTTAATGGATATTGTGCTGCGACCTCATCGTCGGTACGCCTCGGCCTACTTAGATGATGTAATCATCCACAGCACCGACTGGGAAAGCCATTTGCCCAAAGTGCAGGCGGTAGTAGATGCCCTGAGGAAAGCTGGTCTAACCGCCAATCCAAAGAAGTGTGCGATTGGGTTGGAAGAGACCAAATATCTGGGATATGTTATTGGGCGCGGAGTCATCAAGCCGCAGGTAACTAAGGTAGAGGCCATTCGTAACTGGCCCCGACCGGTCACCACCAGGCAGGTAAAGTCCTTCCTGGGAATTGTAGGGTACTACATGCGGTTTGTGCCCCACTTTGCCACAATAGCAGCGCCGTTGACAGACCTGTTGAAGGGGCGAAAGTCGGGAAGGTTAGCTGGAATGAGAAGGCGGAGGAGGCTTTCTCCGCGTTGAAGTCGGTCCTGTGTGGGTCCCTCGGTTTTGGTGACACCCGACTTCAACAGGGAGTTCGTCGCTCAGACGGATGCCTCGGAGGTAGGTCTCGGTGCAGTACTGTCTCAGGAAGTCAATGGGGAAGAACATCCCGTTGTCTTCCTGAGCCGTAAACTCACCCCAGCCGAGACCAGGTATAGTATAGTGGAGAGGGAGTGCCTGGCCATCAAGTGGGCACTCGAATCTCTCCGCTATTACCTGTTAGGGAGGAGGTTCCGTCTGGTGACCGACCATCTCCTCTCAAGTGGATGAGCCAGGCCAAGGAGAGGAATGCTCGGGTCACCAGGTGGTTCCTGTCCTTGCAAAATTTCAAATTTTCGGTGGAACACAGGGCAGGCCGCTTGCAGGGTAACGCAGATGCCCTGTCCCGCGTCCACTGCCTCACATGTGTTCACCCCTCAGGGTTGAACAAATGGGGGGGTATGTGGTAAGGTGCAAGGTACCGTTGTCGACGGGAGGTATGTGTCACCGAGGTTCCTGGCCTCGGTGAGGTAAGAGCCGGGTTTTTGTGTCAGCAGCAGCTAGTGCTGCTTGACAATTTGATATTTAGTTTGGCTGCAAAGCCAATCCGGGCCGGCTCTTACTGGGAGTAGGCAAAGAGTTGGGTGGGTGCCTATTCCCCACGGTCCAGGCCGGACTTTATCCGGGCCTTTAAAGGCAGCCTCCTCAGCAGCTGGAGGTGATTGTCCTGGAGCTGCTGTTAGGCTGTGGAATCACTTGGGTTTGAGAGTGCTGATCTATGCTGTGCTGTGTGGAGTTCTCTGGGCTGGAAGCAAGACCCCAAGCAAGGAGGAGTGCAGACGGCCTGGAAGCCGGAGGTCGATCGCCTTGCGGCTGGACTGACAGCTAGGTGCGAACCTGCACCTAAAGCCTCCCAGGTGACTGGAACCTGTTTTGGACTATTTTGTTTTTCTGCACGTTTTCTGATGGGTGTGAATTAACACCAAGTGACTGTTTGCTGTGTATTTGCTACAAGTGTTAATTAAACACTGTTTGCTACACTTTCTGGACTCCGTTTTGCCTCTATACTGCACCCGCACTGCTATCTACCAGAGCGACTCCCCACAGTGGAGTCAGGATACCACCCCGTCGTCAAGAACATCAATAAACTCCAGACAATGAGTTGATATTGCG
The DNA here is from genome assembly GCA_033119425.1 of Bufotes viridis. Classification (NCBI taxonomy): domain Eukaryota; kingdom Metazoa; phylum Chordata; class Amphibia; order Anura; family Bufonidae; genus Bufotes; species Bufotes viridis. The sequence goes on along the minus strand of CM065591.1, from coordinate 438,221,786 downwards.
TTTATTGTAATGCGGCAGTATTACACTTTTTTTCTGTTTCCATTATTCTCTTTTCTACATTTATTTTCTATACACCATCACTAGTACCCTTATATATGCCGTAGATCGTTCACATGGCCTGCAGGCACCAATACTATAGTATATCTACCAAGTCATTGCACCTACTTATCCATGGCCCTTAGGCCCGACACACGCATGGTGATTCTATATTGGGTCCAATATATGTATATAAGGTCTATATATAGAGGGCCTGCTGTACTTAGGTCTATATAGTATTTCCAGTTACTTTCTTATCTGACTGCACACTAACTATATCCTCATTCCCTTATACAGTTGTGTTCAAAATTATTCAACCCCCAATGCTGTAAAGGGTTTTAGGGAATTTAGTGTACATTTGTAATTGTGTTCAGAATGAAATCTTACAAGGACTTTTTAAAGAACCAAATGCAACTAAAATGACATCAATTGTTTTTGTAATACAGTATTAAATGTTTTTTTTGTGATTTCTTCATTGACACAATTATTCAACCCCTTAAGGACGAAGGGCGTACATGTACGCCCTTGCGTCCTGGTACTTAAGGACCAAGGGTGTACATGTACGCCCTGTGAATTTCCGATCACCGCTGCGCACGTGGCGGTGATCGGAACAAGATGCCTGCTGAAATCAATCAGCAGGCATCTTGGCACATGCCCAGGGGGTCCTGTGACCCCCATGTCGGCGATCGCAGAAAACCGCAGGTCAATTCAGACCTGCGGTTTTCGCGGTTCCGGGTCATTCGGGTCTCAGGTGACCCGATAACCCGAACAGGATGGTGATCAGTGGTGCTATAATGCACCACCAATCACCATCCTTGCCGTTGGCCAGAAATCGCCCTGATTGGCTGTGCAGGGGGGCGGCGGCAGACGCTAACCGCCGGAGCTTCTCCCCCCTGCACACTGCCTGTCCTCACGCCGTTGGATCCAGACGCCCGTCGCCCAGCCGGACCCATCGCACCCCAGGAGGACCCCAGGAAGACCCCATCCCACCCAGCAGACCCCCGATCAGCCCCAGCAGCTCACCCAGCCACCGACAGCCCCAGCCATCCACAGCCCCAGACACCAGTGTTCCAGCCCCAGCCAGCCCCAGCAGCAGCAGCAGCAGCAGCAGCAGCATCTGAGTAAGTGCACCTGGGTGTCTGGGGTCCACAGCACTTAGTTGTGTGACCCTAGACCCCCCCCAGGGGTGCAATCTCTCCCCCCCCCCCCCACCCACCACCACCACATTTTTTTTGTGGAGCTTTTTTTTTTTTTTGCGTGCGCTGACTGTGGTCGGCGCTCTTAGCGATTGGCCACTGTTAGTGCATTGCTCACCCCACTGCTGATCACCGCTATCAGCTAGTCAGGCAGTTTTTTTATTTTTTTACACTTTTTCCTTTTTTTTTAGTTAGGTTTTTTTTTTTTTTAGTTAGTTTAGTGCGCGAACACCTGGCCCCACACACACGCACACTTGAATAAAGTTTTGTTTACACACACGCACACACACACGCACAACACACACACCCATGGACCGCCGGCTGTTCACGGTGGAGGAGGCATACGCCCAGATGCTCTCCGACACCGAGAGCGCCAGTGAGGATGAGGATGACCCCACATTCCTCCTGTCATCCGCATCCTCCTCATCATCATCTGATGATGATGAGCCCCCAAGGCGGCGGAGACGCCGCCAGGCGGAGCCAGGGTCCCCACATGCTAGGGACCCGTGGCCAGCACTAGTACGAGCAGCCCTGGGACTCGTACTAGTTTTCCGGCCCACCAGCCAAGTGCACCTGAGCCCCCTTCAGGTGAACGAGTCTGGTGCATCCCAGTGGACTATCAGCCTGCGATTCCTGAATTTGTTGGCAATCCAGGAATCCAGATTCCCACAGTGGGATTTACTGAAATAGACTATTTTAGTTTTTTTCAGTAACCCACTTGTGAATCTGATGGTGGAGCAGACGAATCTGTACGCCCAACAGTTCGTCGCTCAGCACCCAGGCTCTTTTGGCCAAGCCCGGTGGCTGGACGCCAGTCAGTGCAGCCGAAATGAGGACATTTTGGGGCCTCGTGCTGCACATGGGCCTGGTCAAAAACCAAGTGCCAGGCATTACTGGAGTGGGGACGTCCTTTACCAGACCCCACTGTACAGTATGGCTATGGCACGTACCCGGTTTGAGGCCATACGGAAATGTCTGCATTATGCAAATAATGCAGCATGTCCCCCGAGGTGATCCTGCCTATGACCGGCTGTACAAGATACGGCCGATCATAGATCACTTTGGGGCCGCATTTGCGCAGGCCTCACGTACCTGGAAGGGAGGTCGCGGTTGATGAGTCTCTCGTTGCTTTCAAGGGAGACTCATTTTCCGCCAATACATTCCCAGCAAGCGAGCGAGGTATGGCGTGAAACTATACAAAATTTGTGAGAGTACCTCAGGGTACACTTACAAATTTCGTGTTCTACGAGGGACGAGATTCCCGTATTCAACCCCCAGAATGTCCCCCCACTCTGGGTGTTAGCGGGAAACTTGTGTGGGACCTTGTGCACCCACTGCTGGATAAGGGTTACCACCTGTACGTGGATAACTTTTATACCAGTATTCCCTTGTTCCAGGCCCTCTCCGCCAGATCCACGTTCGCTTGTGGGACCGTGCGGAAAATCATCGCGGCCTCCCTACCCACCCTCCAGGTACCTATCCCCAGGGGTGAGACCCGTGCCCTTACCAGCGACAACCTGTTGCTGGTCAGATATAAGGACAAGAGGGATGTCCTTATGCTGACCACAATCCATGGTAATGGCATCACCCCAGTCTCTGTGCGAGGAACCGCGGCAACGGTCCTCAAACCCGATTGTATCGTCGACTACAATCGGTATATGGGTGGAGTTGATCTATCTGATCAAGTCCTCACACCATATAATGCCATGCGCAAAACCCGGGCATGGTACAAAAAGTTGCGGTCTACTTGGTACAGGTTGCCATGTACAACGCTTTTGTACTATCCCGATGCGCTGGCAGCACAGGGACTTTCCTCCAGTTCTATGAGGCAGTCCTCAAGGACCTGATCTTTTCAGACCGGGAAAGAGCAGGTCGGAGTACCTCGGAATTGGAGGCACCCGGGTCGTCCCTGGCCAACATTTTCCAGGTGTGGTCCCCATACTGGAAAAAGGGACGATCCCAAAAAGTGCAGAGTGTGTCGCAAGAGGGGATCCAGAAATACACCACCACTCAGTGTGACACGTGCCCCGATCATCCGGGCCTCTGCATTGACGGTTGCTTCAGGGAGTATCACACTTCCATGGAGTACTAAATTATTATAATTCCCTACAGTCCCCTAGAAAAACATAACATTATGGCTCTCAGACTTTGGAAACACGGAAACAACTTTTTTTTCCCATAAATTATTTTATTGTATATAAGTTTTTTTAAAATGTTGTTTTAGTGTATCCAAAGTCTGGGAGCCATACATATTGGGCATCGTCGCGTCCGTAACAATCTTATGTATAATAATAAAATATTACCTAACCCCTCAGATAAACACCCTTTTAAAAAAAAAAAAACCATGTTAAAAAAAAAAAATTTGTCACCTTAGATCCCAGAAATTATAATAGCACGTCATAAAAAAATCAAATGCCCCCCCAAATAGAGCCAATCAAACTGCCATCTCATCCCGCAAAAAATTAGCCCCTAGATAAGACAGTCGCCCAAAAAAAAATAAAAAAATTATGGCTTCCAGTATGTGGAGGTACAAATTATTTTTTTTTTTCCAAAGTTGGTTAATGATGTCATGCTGAAGCCAACTTTTATAAAAGTAGTCATATTAGGTATTGCCACGTCCGTAATAATGTGCTCTATAAAAATAACATTTGACCTAACCCCTCAAATAAACGCTGTCAAAAAAAAAAAAAGTTAAAAATAGCCATTTTTTTTGTTACCTTACATCATAAAAAGTGTAATAGTGTGCGATCAAAAAGTCATATGCCCCCCAAAATAGTTCCAATAAAACCGCCATCTCCTCACGCAAAAAATAAGCCCTTACATTAGATAGTTACCACAACAACAAAAAAAAATAGATCCCAGGCTATGGAGATAGTAAAATTATTTATTTTTTCTTCCTAAAATGATAAAATAGTGTAAAATCTAAATACATCAAAAAAAGTTGACATATTAGGTATTTACGCGTCCGTAATACTCTGCCCTACAAAAATAACATTAGACCCAGCCTCTCGGTGTTTTGGCAAATTTCCGTTTTAATCCATATTTTCCGGTAATAAAGCAAGGGTTAACAGTCAAACAAAACTAAATAGTTATTGCCCTGATTCTGTAGTTTTCAGAAACACCCCTTATGTGGTCGTAAACTGCTGTATAGCCACAATGCAGGGCATAGAACGAAGGGAACGCCACATGGTTTCTGGAAGGCAGATTTTTATTTTTATACCATGTCCCATTAGAAGCCCCCCCTGATGTAGCCTAGACTAGAAACTCCAAAAAAGTGACCCCATCTAAAAAACTACACCCCTCAAGGTATTCAAAATTACTTTACCAACTTTGTTAACCCTTTAGGTGTTCCACAAAACTTAATGGCGAATTTAGAAAGAATTTTAGAATTTCCATTTTTTGTTATCTTGCCTCAAAAAAGTGTAATATAGAGCAACCAAAAATCATATTTACCCTAAAATAGTCCAAAACAACAACCACCATATCCTGTAGTTTCCTAGATGGGGTCACTTTTATGGAGTTTCTACTCAAGGGGTGCAGCAGGGGCTTGAAAGGGTACATGGTGTAAATAAACCAGTCCCGCAAAATCTGCCATTCAAAACCCATATGGCCTTCCCCTCCTTCAATGTCCTCCCGTTTGGCCAAACAGTAGTTTAGGACCACATATGGGGTGTTTCTACAAACTAGAGAAACAGGGCAACCCACATTGAGTTTTGTTTGGCAGGTAACCCTTACTTTATTACTGGAAAAAATGGATTATAATGGAAAATTTTACAAAAAATCGAAATTCCAAAATTGTTTCTCCATCTTCCATGAACTGTTGTGGAACACCTAAAGGGTTAACAGAGTTTGTAAACCCAGCTTTGAATACCTTGAGGGGTGTACTTTCTTAGATGGAGTCACTTTTTGGAATTTCTATGCTAGGGTGCATCAGGGGGCTTGCAATAGGACATGGTGTTAAAAAACCAGTCCCGCAAAATCTGCCATTCAAAACCCATATGGCATTCCCTCCTTCAATGTCCTCCCGTTTGGCCAAACAGTAGTTTAGGACCACATATGGGGTGTTTCTACAAATTAGAGAAACAGGGCAACCCACATTGAGTTTTGTTTGGCAGGTAACCCTTACTTTATTACTGGAAAAAATGGATTATAATGGAAAATTTTCCAAAAATCGAAATTCAGAAATTTTATCTCCATTTTCCATGAACTGTTGTGAAACACCCAAAGGGTTAACAAAGTTTGTACAATCAGTTTTGAATACCTTGAGGGGTGTAGTTTCTAAAATGGCGTCATTTTGGGTGGTTTCTATTATGTAAGCCTCACAAAGTGACCTCAAACCTGGACTGGTCCATAAAAGTGGGATTTGGAAAATTTCTGAAAAATTTCAAAATTTGCTTCCAAACTTCTAAGGTATGTAACATCCCCAAAAATAAAATAGCATTTCCCAAATACTCCAAACCTGAAGTAGACATATGGGGAATGTAAAGTCATCACTTTTTTGGGGGGTATTACTATGTATCATAGAAGTGGAGAAACTGAAACTTTAAAATTTGCTAAATTTTGCCAATTTTTGGGTAAAATTTGTATTTTTTATGCAAAAAAATAAACTTTTTTGACCCAATTTTAGTAGTGTCATGAAGTACAATATGTGACGAAAAAACAATCTCAGAACGGCCTAGGTAAGTAAAAGCGTTTTAAAGTTATTCACACTTAAAGTGACAGTGGTCAGATTTTGAAAAAATGGCCTGGTCCTAAGGTGAAAATGAGCCCGGTCCTTAAGGGGTTAAAGACTACCACTCTTAAGAACAGAGGTTCATTCAAGTGTTTTCGATCAGGTATTGAAAACACCTGTGGATGTCAAGGAGCAGCAATTAAGCATAATAAGCACCAATTAGGCAGATTTGAAATGACTGTGATACTCAGCTCCTTCTAGACATTTACCGGTGTGTTTACAAACATGGTGAAGTCAAGAGAATGGTCCAGGAAGACAAGAGAAGAGGTGATTTCTCTTCACAGGAAGGGCAATGGCTATAAGAAGATTGCAAAGATGTTACACATACCAAGAGACACCATAGGAAGCATCATTCGCAAATTCAAGGCAAAAGGCACTGTTGAAACGCTACCTGGTCGTGGCGGAAAGAAGATGCTGACTTCGACTGCTGTGTGCTACCTGAAGCGCAAAGTGGAGAAAAGTCCCCGTGTGACTGCTGAGGAACTGAAAAAAGATTTGTCAGATGCGGGTACTGAAGTTTCAGCTCAGACAATAAGGTGCACACTGCGTAATGAAGGCCTCCATGCCAGAACTCCCAGGCGCACCCCCTTGCTGTCTCCAAAGAATAAGAAGAGTCGACTGCAGTATGCCAAAAGTCATGTGGACAAACCAAAAAAGTTTTAGGATAGTGTTCTGTGGACTGATGAAACAAAATTAGAACTGTTTGGGCCCATGGATCAACGCTATGTTTGGAGGAGGAAGAACAAGGCCTATGAAGAAAAGAACACCTTGCCTACTGTGAAGCATGGCGGGGGTCAATCATGCTTTGGGGCTGTTTTGCTTCTACAGGTACAGGGAAGCTTCAGCGTGTGCAAGGTACCATGAATTCTCTTCAGTACCAGGAGATATTGGATGAAAATGTGATGCAGTCCGTCACAAACCTGAGGCTTGGGAGACGTTGGACCTTTGAACAGGACAATGATCCCAAGCATACCTCCAAGTCCACTAGAGCATGGTTGCAGATTAAAGGCTGGAACATTTTGAAGTGGCCATCGCAGTCACCAGACTTAAATCCGATTGAGAACCTCTGGTGGGACTTATAGAAAGCAGTTGCAGCACGCAAGCCTAAGAATGTGACTGAACTGGAGGCTTTTGCCCATTAAGAATGGGCAAAGATACCCGTAGATCACTGCAAGACACTTGTGTCAAGCTATGCTTCACGTTTAAAAGCTGTTATAACTGGAAAAGGATGTTGTACTAAGTACTAAGATTGAATGTCACTTGGGGGTTCAATAAAACTGATAATGATGTGAGCACAGAAAAGACATTTGTGGTTATTTCATTATAAATGTTATGTTATATTTGTCTGACTTACAAGTGCCTCTTTGATTTAATTGTAAACAAGATGACTGAAATGATCAAAATCAATGTCAAACTGGCCAAAACACTCAATTTCAGTGGGGGTTGAATAATTTTGAACACAACTGTAGGTCTCATAACTATATTGCTGTGCGTCCAGACCTGTATCCTTTTACCATAGGTGACCCTCCTCACTCTGATTCTCCATTTTCTTCTATGATACTACTGACCCCAGCCTCTACATCTCCTATTCACACAAGTGCCTGCGCTCTTTACCACCATATACCAGCGGCACTTCCTGCCGGTGGACCGCAAGTGAACCGCACCACTTCCGGCCTGTCAGCACAGACACAACCCTCTCCCGCCCACTCGCCCGGCCTATATGTATGACGCCGCATGCCCAACATGGCGCGCTCCTCTCTACAGCATGCACGCCAACCCTACCTACAGCGCAGCAATCCTTGGCTCCTGTCTCCAGAGCGGCTGATGGTAAGTCCTGCTCCGAGGTCTTGCTATACTTTCTCCTTCCACTGCGGTCCTCCCTTCTGGTTTCAATTCCACTCTCCAGACTCCCAGACCCTCTCTCTATTAATCTCCCGTGTATGCCAGTATTTACTTATCTGTCTATAGATTGTTACCCCTAATGTCTGATGTTATCTATTTGTGGGGTTTGACACTGTGTTTACCTCTGATATCTACATTTGCTTTTAATATGTGTATCTGCCTCTGAACATTACAATAGGACATTATATGCTTATAGGATCTTTATTCTCATTCTTCCAATCCTGTAGCCACAGGCTGTCAGCAACCTATAATATGGATGCTCTCTATTTTGTTCCTTTCTCTAGCCTCTATCCGGATACCGAGAGTTGCCTCCAATTAGGGCCATTTTACCTTTACCTTACCTCCATGCACCTACCTCTGTTCTTATTGATATGCTATTTCCTCTGTAATATTGTCTTCTATATTGTCTACAAGATATCGTCTCTCTTTCACCTTCTGGATTCATTGTCACGCTGATCTATGTCCACCTTACTTGTACTTGGTGTCTATTGCTATGTCATTATGTTGATCTACCTATATGCGGATATATTGTTCTTCTATACTTTACACAGTTTGAAAAAGGCTGTTCCAGCCGAAACGTCACATAAAGTGTAATACTGCTGCATTACAATAAACGCAATATCAACTCATTTGCTAGAGTTTATTGATGTTCCTGTTTCCAAAATGTGGTCACTTTTTGAGGGTTTCCACTGTAGGGGTATGTCAGGGTCTCTTCAAATACAAAATGGTGCCTGAAAACCATTCTAGCAAAATCTTTCCTTCTGACCACTGCCATGTGCCCATAGTGCAGTTTACCACCACATATGCGTATTTCAGTAAACTGCAGAATCAGAGTAATATATATTAAGGTTTATTTTGCTGTTAACCCTTGCTGTGTTGCAAGACAAAAATTCCTTAAAGGGGTTATCCGAGATATATTAAGTTAATCCAAACTTCTTTATCGATATATATAAAACATTTTTGTAATTGACTTACTTTAAAAATAATGCACCGTTTACATTCTGCAGAATGTTGTCATTTGTGCACTGACGTCACCCTGCTTGATTCTCCGTCTTCATTCAGCACGGCTCTGGTAAGGATCGCGATATTTGACGAATAATTTGCATCATATTCGTCATATATTTGCAATATTCGTTATTTCGAATTCAATATCATGACTTGCGATTCATTTTTCAAGTTATATTCGCGTACGCATAGAATCTATTAGTTATTAATAACGTTTAAACAGCTTTACATGTATTGAAAGCTTAAAATGGCAGGAGTCATTTGTGCGAATGGAAATGTCCGAAAAAGACATACGAATTTTCGCAATACATGCAGCCTACTGGAGTTTGACACAACCTGTTAACGCTTGGTAGGAAAGGGAATACAAACCGCGAATAGATTAATGCGAATATTCAAGTGACGAACATTTGCAGGACAGTTTTTTCCTAGACTTAGGAGCCTAAGTCTTTACTCTGACAGGAATAGTGGAAATTATTATAAAAAGCAATTAAGATTGGGGGAATTATGTCTGAATCTTTTATTTTCAATACAGTTTCCCTATCCATCTTAACCACCTCAGCCCCCCTAGCCTAAACACCCTTACCCTGGGTTCAGACCTGAGCGTTCTTAAAACGCGCGTTTTACGCGCGTTTTTGTTGCGCGTATTTCAGCGCGTTTTTGCAAATAGGAAACGCGCGTACGTACGCGCGTTCTTGTGATTGACTACTGTGGTGTCAATCACAAAACGCGCGACAAACGCCCCAAAAAAAGCTCAAGTACTTGTTTATGCGTCTAGCGTTTTACAGCGCGTTCAAACGCGCTGTAAAACGCTCAAGTGAGAACCAGGGCCATAGGAAAGCATTGGCTTTCATGTGCTGAGCGTTTTACAGCGCGTTTGAAATGACATTTTTCACTTTCTGTTGTAAAATGTAAAAACAAAAAAAACATTTCTATATAAATTTTTCTCTAAATTTATTGTTCTACATGTCTTTGATAAAAAAAAAAATCCAATAAGTGTATATTTATTGGTTTGGGTAAAAGTTATAGCGTTTACAAACTATGGTGCAAAAAAGTGAATTTCCGCATTTTGAAGCAGCTCTGACTTTCTGAGCACCTGTCATGTTTCTTCAGGTGCTAGAATGCCAGGATAGTATAAATACCCCCAAATGACACCATTTTAGAAAGAAGACCCCCCAAAGTATTCGCGAAGGGGCATGGTGAGTTCATGTATAATTTCATTTTTTTTCACAAGTTAGCGGAAAATGACACTTTCTGAGGAAAAAAAATAAAATAATAAAGTTTCCATTTCTGCTAACTTCTGGCAAAAAAAAAAAATTTCAGATGGACTCACTATGCCCCTCAGTGAATACCTTGGGGTGTCTACTTTCTGAAATGGGGTCATTTGTGGGGTGTGTTTACTGTTCTGGCATTTTGGTGGGGCTAAATTGTGAGCAGCCATGTAAAACCTAAAGATACTCGTTGGAATTTGGGCCCCTTTGCGCACCCAGGCTGCAAAAAAGTGTTACTCATGTGGTGTCGCCGTACTCAGGAGAAGTAGGGCAATGTGTTTTGGGGTGTATTTTTACATATACCCATGCTGGGTGAGAGAAATATCTCTGTAAATTGTCAACTTTGTATAAATAAATTTAAAAAGTTGTCGATTACAGAGATATTTCTCACACAAAGTATGGGTATATATAAAATACACCTCAACACATTGCCCTACTTCTCTTGATACGGCGATACACATAAGTGACACTTTTTGCAGCCTGAGTGCAAAGGGCCCTAATTCAATGAGTACCTTTAGGATTTCACAGGAATTTTTACGCATTTAGATTCCAGACTTCTTCTCACGCTTTAGGGGCCCCTAAAATGCCAGTATAAATACCCCACATGTGACCCGATTTTAGAAAGAAGACACCCCAAGGTATTTCTTGAGGGTATGGTGAGTTCATGTAAAATTTTATTTTTGTCACAAGTTAGTGGAATATGAGACTTTGTAAAAAAAAAAAAAAAATATCAATTTCCGCTAGCTTGTAAAAATTCTGTGAACTCGCCATGCCCCTCACGGAATACCTTGGGGTGTCTTCTTTCCAAAATGGGGTCACTTGTGGGGTATTTATACTGCCCTGGCATTTTAGGGGCCCTAAAGCATGAGAATCAAATGCGTAAAAATGCCCTGTGAAATTCTAAAGGTACTCATTGGTTTGAGGGCCCTTTGCGCATCTTGGCTGCAAAAAGTGTCACTTATGTGGTATCGCCGTACTCATGAGAAGTAGGGCAATGTGTTTTGAGGTGTATTTTATATATACCCATACTTTATGTGAGAAATATCTCTGTAAATGACAACTTTTTAAAAAAATTATACAAAGTTGTCAATTTACAGAGATATTTCTCTCACCCAGCATGGGTATATGTAAAATACACCCCAAAACACATTGCCCTACTTCTCTTGAGTACGGCGATACCACATGTGTGACACAAATTTGCAGCCAAGATGCGTAAAGGGCCCAAATTCCAATGAGTACCTTTTAGGAGGGCATTTTACGCATTTTCTCACGCTTTAGGGCCCCTAAAATGTCAGGGCAGTATAAATACCCCACATGTGACCCCATTTTGGAAAGAAGACACCCCAAGGTATTCAGTGAGGGGCGTGGCGAGTTTATAGAAGATTTTTTGGCACAAGTTAGCGGAAATTGACTTTTCTGATTGTATTTATCTCACAAAGTCTCCCTTTCCGCTAACTTGTGACAAAAAGTTCAATTTTCAGTGGACTGAATATGCCCCTCAGCTAATACCTTGGGGTGTCTTCTTTCCAAAATGGGGTCATTTGTGGGGTGTTTGTACTGTTCTGGCATTTTGGTGGGGCTAAATTGTGAGCAGCCATGTAAAACCTAAAGATACTCGTTGGAATTTGGGCCCCTTTGCGCATCCAGGCTGCAAAAAGTGTTACTCATGTGGTGTCGCCGTACTCAGGAGAAGTAGGGCAATGTGTTTTGGGGTGTATTTTTACATATACCCATGCTGGGTGAGAGAAATATCTCTGTAAATTGTCAACTTTGTATAAATAAATTTAAAAAGTTGTCGATTACAGAGATATTTCTCACACAAAGTATGGGTATATATAAAAATACACCCCAAAACACATTGCCCTACTTCTCTTGAGTACGGCGATACCACATAAGTGACACTTTTTGCAGCCTAGTGCAAAGGCCTAATTCCAATGAGTACCTTTAGGATTTCACAGGGAATTTTTACGCATTTAGATTCCAGACTTCTTCTCACGCTTTAGGGGCCCCTAAAATGCCAGTATAAATACCCCACATGTGACCCGATTTTAGAAAGAAGACACCCCAAGGTATTTCTTGAGGGGTATGGTGAGTTCATGTAAAATTTTATTTTTTGTCACAAGTTAGTGGAATATGAGACTTTGTAAAAAAAAAAAAAAAAAAAATATCAATTTCCGCTAGCTTGTAAAAATTCTGTGAACTCGCCATGCCCCTCACGGAATACCTTGGGGTGTCTTCTTTCCAAAATGGGGTCACTTGTGGGGTATTTATACTGCCCTGGCATTTTAGGGGCCCTAAAGCATGAGAATCCAAATGCGTAAAAATGCCCTGTGAAATTCTAAAGGTACTCATTGGTTTGAGGGCCCCTTTGCGCATCTTGGCTGCAAAAAAGTGTCACTTATGTGGTATCGCCGTACTCATGAGAAGTAGGGCAATGTGTTTTGGGGTGTATTTTTATATATACCCATACTTTATGTGAGAAATATCTCTGTAAATGACAACTTTTTAAAAAAAAATTATACAAAGTTGTCAATTTACAGAGATATTTCTCTCACCCAGCATGGGTATATGTAAAAATACACCCCAAAACACATTGCCCTACTTCTCTTGAGTACGGCGATACCACATGTGTGACACAAATTTGCAGCCAAGATGCGCAAAGGGGCCCAAATTCCAATGAGTACCTTTTAGGAGGGCATTTTTACGCATTTTTCTCACGCTTTAGGGCCCCTAAAATGTCAGGGCAGTATAAATACCCCACATGTGACCCCATTTTGGAAAGAAGACACCCCAAGGTATTCAGTGAGGGGCGTGGCGAGTTTATAGAAGATTTTTTTTTGGCACAAGTTAGCGGAAATTGATTTTTTATTGTTTTTTTCTCACAAAGTCTCCCTTTCCGCTAACTTGTGACAAAAAGTTCAATTTTTCATGGACTGAATATGCCCCTCAGCTAATACCTTGGGGTGTCTTCTTTCCAAAATGGGGTCATTTGTGGGGTGTTTGTACTGTTCTGGCATTTTGGGTGGGGCTAAATTGTGAGCAGCTATTTAAAACCTAAAGGTACTCGTTGGAATTTGGGCCCCTTTGCGCATCTTGGCTGCAAAAAAGTGTCACACGTGGTATCACCGTACTCAAGAGAAGAAGGGCAATGTGTTTTGGGGTGTATTTTTACAGTAACAGTGAAGGTGTGATACTCTGATTACCCTTGTACAAAACCCCTGCCTGACAACCAACTCTTTAACATGTTTCTCGTATTGCCCCATTGTCGCCTAACCTGACCTCAGACTTGTTTGTACGCTGCCTGCCTTGATCTCTTTCTGTTACTGGACTAAGAATATTGCCTAACCCCTTGGTATTTCTGACCCCCACATGCTATGCCACAAACTACGCCAGCACTATCTCAAGAGGTATCAGCCTGTTGGCTCCCAGCAGCAAAGACCAGATACCTGTATAATGGTTACAGGGTGAAAACAAGAGTACAGCAAGGATAAAGCCCTCAGAGTTAGACCAAAGTCAAACTGGTTAGTCGGTACAGTTTGGTCACAACCACTGCCCTGACCAACAATGTTTTTACCAGTAAAGTGCCTTACCATACCTCCTCCCCAAACATACATATTCTTCTATAACCTACTTATGGGCAGGAACTGTGACCTGATCTCTCGGTAAGCTGATAACAGATTCCTCATCTTATCCCCTTGCCAGGTTAGGTAGAGAAAAGGGAATTTATCTATAAAAATATATATTACAAAGTTATCTACAACTTTATTAATTTTTAGAATGAAAATTTAAATGATTGTTACTATTTAAACAATTGGATATTTTACTAATGTACAGTCCCACATGTCACAATGGGAAAAAAAGTAGTGACACATTTAGTAAAGGCAAGTTCTTTATTAGCAAATTGTTGGAGTTTAAACAGGTTGTATGTTGTAGAGGTTATTCCAACTAGGCAAAAATGGCTAATCCTGTTTAGATGTTCTGCAAAAAAAACAGAAATTTAAGCTGTTATTTGAGTATACAGTATGAGAAGTCTAAAATTAACAGTGTCGTTAGGACTAATTCTAGTTAGTTCACCATGAAGCATGAGGAAATTCAGCTTTGCTCTGAATCGAAATTCAGATTGAAGACCACTAATAACAAGTGCAGATGTATCTATGATCAAATTTCTATTTTTACAATTGTAATTTTAAAACCAATAAGAAACAAAAATTAACACGTTCTTGTGCATCAGTACATTTTTTCAGAATTTGGGTCTTTAAAGAGGGCGTTAAAGCGTAACTGTCATATTTTCATAAAAAAAAATATATATATATATTTTAGCATATGTTACTGCTTCTTTAGCATTTTGCATAACGCAATCTTTAGTTTCTTCAAATACCACTATTTACCTTCAGTTTTTCCCTTAGTTGTGGCTGTTTTGAACCCTACAATATGAGTATCTTCTCAAGATGGCTTCACTGCCAGATTTCTGAGGCCAAAACTGCCTTCCCTCAATTCACATACACACTGTATCCAGCAGCTTCCTGCCAGCCAATCAGATTGGATTACTGAGAGACATGCCTCCTCACTCTGAATCCTAATGCAGGCATGCGGTGCCCCTCTGTGTTCTGTTTATACTAAACAGGTTAGAAAGACCAGCCCTAGTCTTTTAAAGGGGTTGTCTCATCTCAAACAATGGCGGCATATCGCTGGGATATACCCCCATTGTCTTATAGGTGTGGGTCCCACCGCTTGGACCTGCACCTATATCAGGAACAGTGCCCTGCAAAGTGGTGGCTGGAGGATCTGGTCCGGCCACCACCAGGAGGTCTCCGCATAGAAGTGGATGGGAACGCGTTGCGCATGACTGCCCACTGCTCCCATTCCCTTCTATAGGGCCCAACGGAAATAACCGAGCCAGCACTTGTGGCGTCCCGATAGAAAATGAACGGACGACAGCTGCGCATGCGCAATGCGCCCTCCGCCACTTTTGGGGCCAAGTTCTCAATACAGGTGCTGGTCCCAGCAGTGGGACCTGCACCTATAAGACAATGGGGCATATCCTAGCTCTATGCCCCCATTGTCTGAGATGAGACAACCCCTTTGGAAGACCAATGGAAAGGAACATTAAATAAAACTCTTATTATAAGGTAATTACAGATCTTTTGGCAACAACTGACAAACTAACTCTGATATATAGTTAGTTACACTTTATGGTCCATGATTGGCGATAATGCCGATCTCAGACATTTAACCCCTCAGATGTCATGGTCAATTGTGACCACAGCACCTGTGGCGGCTTTCCCTGGGAGCACTGCACTCCAGAGACCCGAATGGCTTGGAGATAGGGGAAGCTGGTTACTGTAATTGCATGGCTCTCTCTGAAAATTTCCAGGCTAATAGAGCGGTAGTTCCTATTGAGCCCTGAAGGTGGCAGAGCTCCATAGGAATATAAAGAAATTTCAATAAATTACAGTATTAAATCACAGTAGTGTAACAGAGAAGTGATTAAGATTGCATATTATGGACTTGATGTGTTAAGAGTAAAACAATTTTTTTAGGTGTTCATTGTTTCACATCTTTTCCTCCAAAAATGATATCAATAAAAGTACCTATTGTCCTGCAAAAAAAATGAGACCTCACACAGCTCTTTTGATGTAAAAAAATAAAATAAAAAAATAAATAAAACAAGTTACAGGGGGTTAGAATACATCACACACAAAAAAAAAAAAAAAAAAGATTTTTGATTAACCTCTCCCCCACACATTGTACTTTGTTCCCACCCATAGGGCGTACATATTATGTATGTTCACATCTATGTTATTTCCATGCCCACCTGTCTTAGCGATGTATGGTTATGCTGGGCATCCACAGAGTAGTACTGCTGGCCAACACAATGTCTGATTGAAACAGTTTAGTGTACTTATTGCCTAAATGAATGCATTATTGAAGACTTCATTGCACCCAGTTTTAGTTACCTCTTCTATACAGCACAGCAATTCAATGTAAGTCCTATATATATATGATAGTATATAGTTGATATGTAGGCTGGTTGTGGGGTATAATCTAAAACAGGGATGCCCAACCTGCCGCCCTCCAGCTGTTGCAAAATTACAACTTCCAGCATGCTCAGACAACCTACAGCCATCAGCCTACAGCAGGGCATAATGAGAGTTGTAGTTTTGCAACAGGTGGCGGGCCGCAGGTTGAGCATCCCTGATCTAAAACATTCATATACATCACTTACGCTGTTGATCCAGTGGATGTAATCAGAGACTTTGGTAAATACGGATGGTTTCTGGTGGTAGTTGCATCCAAGAGAGGATCTAAAGTCGACAATACCATGGACTTCATACACACCATTGATATCACAGTTGAGAGGTCCACCAGGATCACCCTAAAGTGCAGTCATGAAGAAGCATACACTTCAGTAGATGGCAAAAGGTTTCTGTATGTATAGTATCAGGGTCATACACAAATCTCATTGGGCGGAATATCAGAATTTAGTATGGTTCCCCCTGCCCCGCCCAGTATGCATGCATCACTCACAGGCACTGCAGAATGCAAAGTGCAACACCCTACATTTCAGACAAATTTATGTTTATTGAGCAGAAGAAAATTTTTATATTTAAAAAAAAAAAAAAAAAAAAAAGTAGAGCAGGTGCTTACAAAAACATGGCACTCATTCTGATCAATGTATTTCTTCATGTATTTACACCAGATAGATCACATAAATACACTGATAAATCCCCACCAGAGAGCTGTAAATCACTGCTTCCTTCACAAAATACAAAGTTAGCTGCTTGTAGCCACCTCTCAGGGGGCACAGAACATAGGAATTTATACAGTTCCTGCAAAAAAAACCTCTTTGCACTGTGCACCCTCCTCCCCCTAGGCGCCATATTAGTCACATGGTCTTCCTCTATTGAGGCTATGCAACTGTATATGCAGTGACGTGCTTGCTCACTGCTACAGGATTAATACCAGGTTCATTGCTAAAGGGTTTATACTACATTTACTGTTAGAGATGTTCAAACATTTAGTGTGATACTGATTCTGATCTATGTACTATGTAACTCAAAGGCTATGGGCTATGTATGGGAAGTTAGTTAACTGGCAGTTTCCTAGCTACAGTTTCTGGGTGACAGCAAGTAAGCAAGCTAGAGAGAAGGCCTATTTAGTGTGCACTGCTCCCAAGTAGGCCAATACAGATCCTTCTCCAGAAAAACACCAGTGAATGAAAGCTGCCAGAAAAGCAACTTTGATTGGATCTACCTCAGAGAATGAAGAATTGAATAATTGCAGATAGTTGGAGACCCTCAGAGCTGTGCTTGGACTGAGTCAGTAAAGGTAATGCACGCATGTGGGTTTAGATTTTACTGTCCGTGGTCTGGGTTTATTGCTTCTGGAACCTGCCACACTGCTGAGATGCCCGTGGCTGGGCATTGCTGAGAAGTATTAAGGAATTCCACGCCTTTGGTCATTTAAGAAAATTGCTGTCGTCTATAAAACAGACACTCAGGGAGGACTACCATCATATTAGCTACCTCCTTTTGAGAAAAGTTTACTCTGAAATACTTCAGGACTGCGCCTGCAGCGTACTCAAGTTAGGGTTAATAGTGTTCCTGAATGTTGTAGTGCAATGGTGACCACTAACCTGAGACGGCTGACTCTCTGCAAGGGCAGGTAGTGATAGGTAATGTTCGTGACGCCAGTGCCAAGTAACGGTGGCACGCCGTTTGCTGATAGGTGGAATAATAGAGGAGTCTTTGGATCTTTAAATAACGGGATAACTTTACTTAACGTAGTTGCAGACAGATGTACAGTCATCAGGTACAGCTCCAGAAGGTTCCACACGTTACATTACAGTCACAGAAGTGGTTCAAGTTAGAGATCACAGTCCCAAAGGGCCATCCTCAAGACAGGCCTCTTAAGATCGGGCTTTAATCTTACTTTTAATGCAGCAACACACTTCAGGCAACTGTCCTCTCTCTCCAGGGATACTTGTCCTGCTTGCAGCTTGACTAAGGAGGCAACACTTCTCCACTAGTACTAGGGTCTGGACTGCTCCTCCTAGGGCATGGATCTTCCTAGGCTGGACCCCCACAGGCGATAGGGCCTGGGCTGACTTCAGCGTGTACAAGGCCTGGGCCTTACCTTCACAGGCTCAAGGCCTGAGCTGGACTTCACAGACTCATGGCCTGCACTTGTCTTAGGCACAGTCTAATCTGCCTTTCCTTCCCCTGACTGGGCCTTATATAAACTAGGGCTCCCTAGCTCCCTCTAGTGACTAGAGCTGGAATGACACCCCTAGCAGGCCTGCACATGGCACATTTCACAGTAACAGGGAAATACACAGTATTGCATTACATGAAGATATATTACACCAATCTCCTCAACTCCTGAGGGGAACAACAACACACAAGTGACCCTTCTGTAGTGACGGGCATTACAGCTCCTGTACACTACACGCCTACTGCATGTATTTGTAATGTGACCCCTATCATCTATCCAGTAAAGGAGGGGATTTATTTTCCTATATTCAAGGCAGCAGTCATTGGTCTCTATGCTTTATTGTCATTAGAGATAAGGGAATTAAAAAAATAAAACAATAAATTATAATAAATAAAATAAACCACACACAATTTGGACGGTTCACAGAATTTTCCAAACAGATTAGATCTGAATTTATTTGTGACAAATCACGTTCCAAATCAGCCATTTCCTGGCTACAGAGATCCTGTACATTGGTGTAGAACACTATGCATCGCAAAAACATGCATAGGTAGTCCGCTGTGGTTGTGAAACAATTACTTTGGGTCTGTATGACAGGTGTCACTCTTAGAATCACTTCAACAAGTCAACATAGTGGCCCAGTCACAGAGTGGGGAGGTAGGGGGCAACAGCTGTGGCAGTAACAGCACAAGATGGTGGGTGGCCGTAGGAGAACATGGCAGGTTTGTGGCATCAGAATAGTGCCTGAAGCAGGTGGCCAGAAGAAACGGGTCTCTTGACAAAGTTTTGGTGTTTCACCCAGAATGATCTAGTCTGATGAATCAGGCACTGCATGTGGAAATCCTGGCTGATCCACGCCCGATTCATCTTCAAAAGGTCAGTCTCCACATTTTGGATGGAAAAGAGTTCTCCTTGGGGTAACTATGCCCCCCGCTACACTAAACACCTGCTTTGATGCCACACAACTGGCCAGGCAGGAAAGCTTGTCCAGGGCAAACTCAGCCAGTTGCGGCCACAAATTAAACTATGACTGCCCAGTAGTCCAGGGGATCTTAGATGTTGCGTGGCAGGGTTCAGTCCAAGTATGCCATCACCTGCTCAGGTTCTGCTCCATGTCTTGCTGCTGCTGGTGGGTGGTTTCTTCAGTCGGCAGATGAAGAAAAGTGCTTCTTAGAGACTCCCGGCCTAAGTTGCAGCTGATGGATCTGGTGCTGCTCCTGCCCCCATTCTCCCCCCCCCTTCAGCAGCCATAGCAGTGGAACACGAGCGCAGGGGGCAACTGACTACATAGGATGTCTCAATAGTAGTTGTTTATGCTTCCTCTCAGCAAGTGGAAAAAAAGGCCCCGATTTTGAAGCGGTGGCAAGGGTCTACTTTGGTGGAGAGCCAGTAGTCACCCCTCTGCCAAATGGCAATACGGCTGTCACTACGCAAATAGCTCAGCATGCATCGGGCCATTTGCTCTAGGGACTCAGAGGGACTCCCTGCCCCCATCTGCACTGCATACTGCCCTGGTGTGTCGGAGGTCACCTGCCTGGTCTTCCTCATCACCCTCTAACTCCTCCTTCTCCTCTCCCGTCATTTGTGCAGAAAAACCACCCATTTCTGTATACATTGCTTGTGTATGAATGTTCTCCTACTCCAGTTCAGTCTCCACAGGGCTCAGGTGGCCGCGAGATGTAGGCGCCACGTCTCCTGTCCAGCCAGATATATCAGCATCTGCTCCAGGATGTGAAGGAGTGGAATGACGTTCTTCATTCTGTAGTCCTGGCGACTGACAAAGTGGCCTCCTCAAAGGGCCTAAGCAAATGGCAGTTGTCACGTATGAGCTGCCACTGGCTAATGTCGAAGTTACACAGGGCAGTGCTTTTGTCCATTTGCATCATCAAGAAATAGTTTACGGCTTTCCTCAAAAAACAAACAAAAAAAACCAAAACGGTCCAACATGAAGGTGGATTTCCAACAGGTGGAAACGTCATATATCAGGTGATTTTGGGGAAAGCCATTCTGCCTTTGCAGCTCAAGGAGGGCGTGTTTTGCAGTGTAAGAGTGGCTGAAGTGTGTACAGTTTCCTAGCCATTTTCAGAATGTCTTAAAGTTGGATGGAAGACTTCAGGAACCGCTTTACAACCAGATTAAAGACATGTGCCATGTAGGACTAACACTTTTTCCTGTTGTCGGTGACCATGGTTCAGATTTTAAATTTGGCGAATGGACAGTCAGGATCCGATTTCCTCTTGAAAGATGCAGGGCAGTTCCTCCCTGGTGTGACTCCATTCATCCAGGCAAACCAGGTGCAAAACAGGGTGACACCACCAAGCTCTGCACAGGTGGTATGCTGGAGTAGCACTTAAAGTTGTGTCTGCAGTGGAGGCCGAGTACAAGGTGTAGGATGAGGAGGCAGAGGAGGACATTGGCACAGGACTCACAACTTGAGAACGTGGAGGGAGCAGGGTTGTCGTCTGGCCAAATTGCTGGTGTGGTTGGGCAGGAACCACATTTACCCAGTGGGCTGTAAAGGACATATTATCCTTGACCGTAGTTACAGTTCCAAACATCAGCGCTGCCGTGAACTTTAGCAGACACAGACAGGCTCAATGACTGGTTCACCATCTGTTAAACATACGTGTGCAGGGCTGGTACAGCTTTTTGGAGAAGTAATGACTGCTTGGGACCCTCTACCTTAGCACAGCACAAGTCATTAGTTCTCTGAAAGGTGCAGAGTCCACCACATGGAAAGGAAGGGGCTGTAGTACCCGATTGCTTTATGGCAACACAGAGTGTTGATGCAGGGCCATGGTGCCAACATCTTATGCCACAGATTCTACAAATGGCCACGCTGATGTCCTCCGGCAGCTTGATGAAAAAATTTCCACACCACACTCTGTGCTGACTGTCTGCTACCGCTGCCTCTGTGAACCAGTGCACTGCTAGTTCTATCCAGTAAGGTAGACTCCTGTGTAGCAGACGGTCTACCCCAGGCATGTTTGGCTCCAGACACTGCTGCCACCCTGCTGACTCACAGCTACGCTACCACCCTGTTAGCCCAGCTGCTGCTTTATGCGCAAGCTGCCACCCTCTTCTCCTGATGAAGCCCCTTCTTTACCAGGCTCCCACGTGCAATCGGCTACATCATTCACTACTTTCTGATGTCACCCTCACCAGTCTCAGGGCCACATTTCTGACCGTTCGCATGTGACTCATCATCGCTACTTGCCTGCTTACCAGAGGAAGCAGTGGATTTCTCCTCCACATCTCAGCTGGGCAGAAGCAGCTGACTGTCCTCTAGAAGCTCGTCCTCACTGAAAAGCAGAGCCGAGCTAACGGCATACAATACTTCCCGAGCAGAAGGGGAAAAAAAAAATGAATGAGGAAGGTTCAGGACAGGTGGGGGCACAGAGCTTGTTCCTGGGTCATTCAAACTAAGCGTGGTGTCAGAGGAACCCACCGACACCTGACTGGGGGTGTCTAATGTCACTTGAGATAAAGTAGACTGAGTAAAGACCGAGTCAACCATGACACTGGCATCTCTGGCCTGTCGCTGCGACAGCTCCCTTTCTTCTGCTACTACTTCTGCCAGCTCCAGAAACATTTTGGCCACTGCCCGTTCCCTTATAAGGGCCTGTTGGACCTACTGTATTGTAGCAGTAACTGAAGGGTAAAAGAGCACTAGTGTCAGGCTGAAATTTCACCCCCCGAAACAAGGATGAATGGATGTACTTGTATAGAAAAGAAAAAAAAAAAATAATAATTTCACACCAATTCCACTTCCACAATCGGGGATTAATGGATAGGCTTATGTATAATCAAACGTGAGTACCCTAAAATCTGTAGCATCAGGCTACAATTTCACCCCAATTAGAAAATCAAGGATTAACGGATTGAATTATATATAAAAAGAACGTGAACTCCCCGAATTCTGTAGCATCAGACCACAGTTTCACCCAATATCAGAATCAAGGATTACTGGAATTACTGATATATCAAAGAATGCAAACAACCTAAAATATGTTGTATTAGAGCACTTTTTAATCCCAATTAGTGCAGCAAGGTTTAATAGAATAGTTATTAGCCAGGCTTTAGACTCTTCTATTGGCCCCTGCTCTCTCCCTACAGTGTGGATAAAGCCTCCTTATTATATCCTACACTATGAATAATCTGTCCCTGAACTGCTCAATAGTAATTTTTGGTGAATAAAGGCTTTCCTAAACACTGTCCTTAGTGCCTGTAAAAGCTCTTCCTTCAATAAGTTTACTGTAAAATGACGGAGACAGGGCAGAAGAAGACTTTAATAGGGCTGCAACATTACAGGGCCTGGCTATCTACATAGCATTAAGGTGATCCCTCGTTCCTGGGCTTCGTACTTCCCCTTTCTAAAATGTGCAGCAGCTATTTTAGAAAAATATTATTCGTTACCATGAATCACGAGGAAATTCGACTTCGAAGTTGACGAAGTGGAATTCAATCCAAATTCACTTATCTCTAATTGTCATCAACCTCCTTTTCTCTACTCTGCTGCTCATTTGTTAACACCAAGGGCACCCAAGCCATCAACAGGCAGGAGATTTAAAATGGTGAATGTTGGAAACACTTGCATTGAATAACCATGACTATTGTATGCAGTTCTACATTCAAAGTAAGCATTGTAAGAAGATGCAACTTACAAAGCAAACAGACTTGGCTCCATCTCCACCAGCACAGATCATGCTGGGCTTGACAGTTATACCCCACCTGGAGCCGAGAGCACAAGCTCGGTAGGCAACTACAGGAAGATTGGCTTGCTGGAGAATAGCAGGAAAAGGTCCAGTGGCTGTGCAGAAACAAAAAAGTATTTTATAATCATCGCAATTAAATAAAAAAATTATATATAGTTAATGGTTTATTTTTTATCAATTAGCACAGTGAGTAAACAAAGCAGTAATCCAATCATTTAGTGCGACTACCTATTGCATTCAAAACAGCATCAGTCTCTTCTATATGCCTCATATACAACCCTTGTGTCGATACTTAGTTTCCTTAACATGAGCCAGATACATTGGTCTTTCCGGTAATTGGCCCTATCCTCAACAATCACGTGGCTGCTCAGTCCCAGTCTAAAAGTACTTTCACACTAGCATTAAACTTTTCCGGCATCGAGTTCCGTCCTTGGGACTCAATACCGGGAAAAAAAAGCTTCAGTTATATCCTAATGCATTCTGAATGGAGAAAAATCCATTCAGTATGCATCAGGATGTCTTCAGTTCAGTCACTGAATGGCGTTTTGGCCTGAGATAATACTGCAGCATGCTGCGGTATTATCTCCGTCGAAAATTCCGGAACACATGTCAGAATGCCGGATCTGGCATTAATTTCTATTGCAATGCATTAGTGCCGGATCCGGCATTCTGGTCTGCACATGCGCAGACCTTTAAAAGTGTGATAAAAAAAAAAAATTTATACCGGCTCAGTTTTGCCAGATTACACCGGAACAACAGATCCGGTATTGCAATGCATTTTTCTGACTGATCAGCCATTTTTTAGACCTGATCAGTCTGAAAAATGCCTGGTCAGTCAGAAAAAAATGACATGCGTTTTTATAAAGTTTGCCTGATCAGGCAGGCAGTTCTGGCAACGGAACTGCCTGCCGGAATCAAACAACGCAAATGTAAAAGTACCCCAAGTCATTGACTAAATTTAATAAAGGTCATCACTTTCCTGTCTTGAAATGGTCATCCTTATGAATACTAAGTAATTTGCAGGATTTACTGTTATTACTCTGACTGCTAGTATTGTATTTAATATCCATGACTGTGTATAAACTTTGTATTATTGTGTTCCCTTTCTATTTAAATGAACTTTAAAATTCAATAAGATAATTTGTTTCACAAAGCAGCATCAGTTCTTCTAGGATCAGCTACGTTCAGCACTTTAGGTGTTCTGAAACTACAACTCCCAGAGTGCTGAATATTCACTTTTATTGGAGTTAGAACTGCCTAGCATGTACAGTAGTTTCAATGCAGCTGGAGTGCCAAAAGGTTGCTGGTCCCCGTTATAGGTACACTTGCACCTCTAACATATAAACATCCTTTTCTTGTCGAAGATCAGTCCACTTATATGAAACACATTGGGGCAGATATATCAATCTCACTGCGCCTGTATTGTCTCTTGATTTTCACCGATCTTTCCTGCACCACTTTATAAAACAACATCACCGATTTCAACACGTTTAACACCCAAATCATCAATTTTGCACAAACAAAAATAGTGTGGGCACAATATCTTAAAAAAAATAAAAAATTATATAATATATTTGCACAGCTCACCCTACATTTGCATAATCCAGACACTCCCGTAATAAAGAAAAAAGGCAAAAAGAAAGCACGGATGAATCCCCCGGATCTGAAGTCATGAGAGACTTCAGTAACAAAATTTTCAACAGATCCAGCGCCTTGGAATTTAAAATAAAATGTAACTAGTGAGGACGTTCTCCAGGAGAAATTTAAAAGAAACTGACCAATGAAGTAGAAAGTAAACTCGATATATCACAGCCCTTCTCCTACAGCTGTCCGCATGGCTGAATGATTAGACAAAATCTTAGATGGGGAACACTTCTCATGTTGGTGTATATGCATTTAAAATCGAGTACCGATCATTAGAGATGGCCCGAACTATTCGCCGGCGAACAGTTCCCGGCGAACATAGCTTGTTCGCGTTCGCCTCTGCCGGGCGAACATATGCGATGTTCGGTCCGCCCCCTATACATCATCATTGAGCAAACTTTGACCCTGTACCTCACAGTCAGCAGACACATTCCAGCCAATCAGCAGCATACCCTCCCTCCCAGACCCTCCCACCTCCTGCACAGCATCCATTTTAGATTCATTCTGAAGCTGCAGTCTTAGTGAGAGGAGGGAGAGTGTAATTGCTGCTGATTTAATTGGGAAATCGATAGCTAGGCTAGTGAATTCAGTGTCCACTCCAGTCCTGAAAGACTCATCTGATCTCTGCTGTAAGGACAGCGTCCTGACAGCACCCCAAAAGCCCTTTTATGGCTGCAACATTAGTCTGCTTTTTTTTTCCTTTATATGCATATTGCAGTTGCCTGGCCTGCCTGTGTGTGAGGAGCTGCAGGCCCACAGACTGTAGTGTGCCCACTGCCAGTGCCCACCCCTGTCATCCCATGTGGCACAGGACTTTGCATCAAAAAAGGCATTTAATTTTTACACTTTAATCTAAGGTTAGTTGCCTGCCAGTGTGTGTCAGGCTGACTTCCACTGACTGTAGTGTGCCCACTGCCAGTGCCCACCCCTGTCATCCCGTGTGGCACAGGACTTTGCATCAAAAAAGGCATTTATTTTTACACTTTAATCTAAGGTTAGTTGCCTGCCAGTGTGTGTCAGGCTGACTTCCAGTGACTGTAGTGTGCCCACTGCCAGTGCCTACCACTCATACCGGCTGGCAGAGGACTTTGCATCAAAAAGGCATTTCATTTTTACACTTTAGTGTAATTTCAGCTGCTTGCCTGCTGCTAGTGTGTGTCAGGCCGACTTCCACTGACTGTAGTGTGCCCACTGCCAGTGCCCACCCCTGTCATCCCGTGTGGCACAGGACTTTGCATCAAAAAAGGCATTTAAGTTTTACACTTTAATCTAAGTTTAGTTGCCTGCCAGTGTGTGTCAGGCTGACTTCCACTGACTGTAGTGTGCCCACTGCCAGTGCCCACCCCTGTCATCCCGTGTGGCACAGGACTTTGCATCAAAAAAAGGCATTTATTTTTACACTTTAATCTAAGGTTAGTTGCCTGCCAGTGTGTGTCAGGCTGACTTCCAGTGACTGTAGTGTGCCCACTGCCAGTGCCTACCACTCATACCGGCTGGCAGAGGACTTTGCATCAAAAAGGCATTTCATTTTTACACTTTAGTGTAATTTCAGCTGCTTGCCTGCTGCTAGTGTGTGTCAGGCCGACTTCCACTGACTGTAGTGTGCCCACTGCCAGTGCCCACCCCTGTCATCCCGTGTGGCACAGGACTTTGCATCAAAAAAAGGCATTTAAGTTTTACACTTTAATCTAAGTTTAGTTGCCTGCCAGTGTGTGTCAGGCTGACTTCCAGTGACTGTAGTGTGCCCACTGCCAGTGCCCACCACTCATACCGGCTGGCACAGGACTTTGCATAAAAAAAGGCATTTAATTTTTTCACTTTAGTGTCATTTCAGTTGCTTGCCTGCTGCTAGTGTGTGTCAGGCCGACTTTCACTGACTGTAGTGTGCCCACTGCCAGTGCCAACCACTGATACCGGGTGGCACAGTAGCTTGACGATAAATAAGGCATTTAATTTTTACACATTAGTCTAATTTCAGTTGCTTGCCTGCTGCCAGTGTGTGTCAGGCCCACTTCCACAGACTGTAGTGTGCCCACTGCCAGTGCCCACCACTGATACAGGGTGGCACAGTACCACTTATCGGAAAAAAAAATGACAGGCAGAGGCAGGCCACCCCGCAGGGGCCGTCGTGGTCGTGGTGCTGTGATTTCCACTGTCCCTGGAATAATGCCCAGTGTTCAGAGGCCATGTACCCTGAACCCGAAAAATTCTGAGGACGTAGTTGACTGGCTTAGACAGGACACCCAATCTTCAACAGCTTCCGCTAAGAACCTTGACGCACCATCTTCCTCCAGCTCAGCTTTGGTCACCTGCTCTCAAGTTACCACGCACCCGCCCGCCGCTGATAGGAATAGTACTAGTTAAGACACCACTCATATAGGTGTCACAGCACATTGCTCTGTGCACGCGCAGTGCCCCAATTTGGGAGTATGAGGACCGACCAAGCTGCTTTTTCCATCTCCCGGTTCCTCAAATCAATTCAGTTTGGTGTATGAGAGTTTGGTCTGTCATTGTGAAGGCAGTCGAAGGTACCAGGCCTAAATTTTTTTCACAAAAGGCAATCCCTGATATGGGATGTAACAGGGATTAAACTGATGAGAATAGTACTACAGAAAATACCACTCATATCGGGTGTGACAGTAAATTGCACGGCGCAGACGCAGTGACCGTGGGATTAAAACAGAGTGGAGGGAGCCAGCGTTTTTTAACCATCTCCCGTCTCGAAAAATCAATTCAATTGACCTTCGGGGACCCTTGGTGTTGTACGTGGCTGGGTGGAGGAAGAAACCTTCAATGACATCACCGGACGTGGCTAGCTTGGTATCCAACCTTGTGCAAATGGGGAGTTTGCGGTTGTGCAAATGGACTGTTTGCGGTGCATTAAAAGAGGAGTTTGGTATGTCAATGTCTGAGAATCGGGCGTAACCCTTACACTACCTGATCGATACAACATCATACCTGATCGTATACACACACTGGATGTTTTAAAGCATGTTATTCCAAACAATTTAGGAATGTTAGTTGATTTATGCCCTTTATGGATTAAAACCCGACTCTGCGTCCACTACGTAATTTTCCATGGGAGTTTTGCCATGGATCCCCCTCCGGCATGCCACAGTCCAGGTGTTAGTCCCCTTGAAACAACTTTTCCATCACTATTGTGGCCAGAAAGAGTCCCTTTGGTTTTTAAAATTCGCCTGTCTATTGAAGTCTATGGCGGTTTGCCTGTTCGCGAACATTTGCGGAAGTTCGCGTTCGCTGTTCGCGAACTGAAAATTTTATGTTCGCGACATCACTACCGATCATATTAGGTGTACATCCACTGGCATAAGCAATAAAAATAGTAATAAATCAGATTAGGCAAAAGTATCAGAAAACAAAAAAAAAAGCAAAAAACACCCTGACGCCTATTCTTGTAATGATATGAATAAAAAAATAAAAATAAAACTAAATATAACATTTTTATAAATGTGGTACAACTGTTTGGGATTACATGCAGATCTGTGTGTGAACATGTTCTAAAATCAAAGTTATAGTAGCATATGCATGCAGTACAACATTGAAATTGCATGTATATCTGTGTGTGAACACATACTTAGATGAGAGCCATAGCATATGGGTGGATCGCAACCAATTTAAGGGCGTGTATGGGGAAAAAAAACAAACAAAAAACATTGAAGCTCTCCTAAGGGTACTTTCACACTTGCGGCATGGCTATCCGGCAGGCTGTTTCGGCAGGTGAACAGCCCGCCGGATCTGCCATGCCGCAAGTACCAGTGTGCTGCCGCTCCGCCCCCATTGACTATAAGGGGGCGGGGGGCGGAGCTACAGCACAGCACGGCCGGAGATCGCCGGACTAAAAGTACTGCAGGTCCAACTTTTTAGTCCTGCTATCTCTGCCGTGCAAAGTGTTTTACATTAAGGGCCATTTCTCATGTCTAACAAGTTTTGTTGTATACCTGATTAAATGCCCCTGTGGCCTTGGCTACGTGGGAGAGACAACTCAGAAAAAATGCGATTACACTTACCGGTAATTGTGTTTTTCCGACCCCACGACAGCACCATAGAGATATGGCTCCTCCTCCAGGGACAGGAAACCTGTTAGCATAAAAAGGTGGAGCCACTCTCCCACCTCAGTGAGTTTACAGAGCATGAGAGGGACTCCTCCTTTATTAATATATACATAATATGCCGAATTTTTTTTTTTTTTTTGCTGCACCACGTGAATATTTCACACAGAACCACCACCAAGGGAGTGATTTAGACGGGTGCTGTCGTGGGGTCGGAAAAACACAATTACCGGTAAGTGTAATCGCATTTTTTCCCCTCCCCCACGACAGCACCATAGATAGAGATTACATAGAACTTTCAAGGGTGGGTAACAGTTTCTAAAACCTTCTGCCCAAAAAGAAGATCCGAAATAGAGTCCAACTGTAATCTATAGTGCCTATAGAATGTAGACGGAGAGGCCCACGTAGCTGCTCTGCAGATCTGCTCAATAGAGACATTGGCTCTCTCCGCCCACGAAGTGGACACCGCTCTAGTCGAGTGAGCCCTTAAAGAGACAGGCGGAGAAACTCC
This sequence comes from Bufotes viridis, assembly GCA_033119425.1. NCBI lineage: Eukaryota > Metazoa > Chordata > Amphibia > Anura > Bufonidae > Bufotes > Bufotes viridis. Next base: position 438,192,493 of record CM065591.1, on the reverse strand, counting down.
AGAGTGAGAGTAAACCAGAGAAATTAATTCTCTAATCCATCTGGCAATTGTGCTTTTAGAGGCCGCATTACCTTTCCTTGCCCCTGAAATCAAGATGATTAGTGATGAGGCCTTTCTCCATTCCTTAGACCTTTCCAAGTACTGGATCAGGCACCTTTTAACATCCAGGGAATGCCATTCTCTTTCACTGTCATTTCTGGGTTCTGGAAAAAAGACTGGCAACACCACTTACTGTAATCTATTCACTTTAGATGGTACCTTGGGAATGAAGTTAGGATCCGGCCTCATCACTACCCTATCTTCCTGAATAGACATGAACGGAGGATTTATAGACAAAGCTTGCAACTCACTAACTCTCCTAGCTGTTGTAAATGCTATAAGGAAAACTAATTTCAAAGTAAGCAATTTTACAGAAATAGCCTCCATGGGCTCAAACGGAGCCTTTGTTAATGCCTTCAACACCAAGTTTAAATCCCAGGGGGGAAACTTAGGCCCTTTGACTGGTTGAATTCTATCCACTGCCTTAAAAAATCTGTTAATCCAGGGGTCTAAGGCCAAACATCTGCCCGCTAATACTGAAAGTGCAGAGACCTGAACTTTTAAGGTACTTTTAGCTAAACCTAAGGTTAACCCTTTCTGTAGGAACTCCAGAATCTTAAGTATTGGAATTTTTTCTGGCCAATTGTCCAGACTTAAATTTGAAGCAGAAAGAAACTTTTTCCAAATTCTCGCATAAATTGAATTAGTAACCATTTTCCTACTTTTCAACAGAGTAGAGACTACTGCCTCCGAAAAACCTTTCTTCAACAAGAAATTCCTCTCAATCTCCAGGCCGTAAGATGCAGGGTTTTCAGATCTGGATGAAATACTGGACCCTGCGACAGAAGAGAAGGTATCTCTGGAAGAATCCAGGGATCCTCCATAGACATCTTCCCCAGAAGAGAAAACCAAGCTCTCTTTGGCCAAAATGGAGCGATAACTATCATGTCTGCCCCTTCTTCCCTTATTTTCCTCAATACCCGAGGTAGAATCTGTAATGGAGGGAAGGCATAGCCTAGATGAAAGTTCCATCTCAGTAGAAATGCATCCACCCCATAAGGGTAGTCCCCTGGATTCAGAGAGCAGAACTTGCTCATCTGCCTGTTCTTTTTTGTGGCAAATAAGTCTATCTCTGGCACTCCCCATAATCTTGTGATCAACCTGAAAATGTTTGGGTCCAGAGTCCATTCTCCCTGTTTCAATTTGTAACGACTCAGGAAGTCTGCCTGGATATTCTTGCCTTTTATATGATTTTTGAATTCTGAAAAGATGAAGCTTGCTTCCTTCATCAAAAGGCGGGATTTTGTACCTCCCTGATGATTCAGGTACGCTACTACCGTCCGATTGTCCGACATCACTCTGACGTGTTTTGACCGGATTAGCGGCTGGGCTGCTCGCAGGGCTAACAAAACCGCTCTCATTTCTTTGCGGTTCGATGAGAATTCCTTCTGCGCCCTGGTCCACGTACCCTGCGCTACTTGACCCTGAAAATGTGCCCCAACACCCCCAGGGACTGGCATCCGTAGTGACTACTATTGGTTCTGGGTACGACCAGGGAATCCCTTTTTCTAGGTTTTTTCTCTCTATCCACCAATCTAATGATCTCAACGTTGTCTCAGAGTTTTATTTTTGAATCTAGAGATAGAGATTCTGGAAGTATCAGAAGGAAAGAGACTTTCTGAAGATTTCTCGAATGGAACTGTGCCCACTGAACCGCTGGAATGCAGGCAGTCATCATGCCTAGTATCGACATTGCTTTTCTTATTGACCTAACTGGATGATCCTGTGTCCTCTGGACTTCTAATCTTATACGGTTTATTTTTTCTTCTGTAAGAAAAGTTCTTTGACACCCCAAGTCTAGATGAAGATCTAGAAATAGTTGTCTGGTCTTTGGTACCAGCCTTGACTTTTTTACATTTATTATCCATCCTAGGCTTTCTAGAATGTGAGTTACTCGCTTTACTGAACACCGACATTCTTCCAGCGAATCTGCAATAATTAATAGGTCATCTAGATATGGAAGGAATGTAATGTCCTGGCTGCGGATAAAGGAAGCCACCTCTGACATGATCTTTGTGAAGATCCTTGGAGCTATGGACAGACCGAAAGGCATGGCCTGAAACTGGAGGTGTCTTATCTGATCCCCATCCTGCAAAGCTAATCTCAGAAACCTCTGGAAGAACGGGTGCATTGGTATATGAAGGTAGGCGTCCTTTAGGTCGACCACCGCCATAAAACAACCTGGGGAAAGAAGAAGAATCGCCGTTTTTATAGTCTCCATCTTGAATTTTCTTATTAGGATGGATTTGTTTAAACGTTTCAAATTTATTATTGGACGAAAGGATCCGTCCGGTTGTCCTACCAGAAAGAGTTGAATAAAAACCCCTTCCTACCTCTTTTTCTGGTACTGGTATTAATACTTTTTTCTGAAGGAGAAGATCTACCTCGGTTTTTATTTTTAACGTTTCTTTGGTCACCACAAACCCTTCCGTAAATTTTTCTTTGAATTCTATTTTTAGGCCTTCCTCTATAATTTTTTGGATCCAAGTGCCTGCTACTTTTTCCCAGGCAGGAAGAAACTGCTTTAATCTTCCCCCCACCTGAAATATGGCGTCATTGTTTAGGGGACTTTTCTCTCTGGGATTTCCTAAAAATAAATCCCTTTCCTCCCGATTGTCTATTTCTTGAATTGGGCTCCTTTTCTCCTCCTTGTCTTTTCCCCTGATAGCTGTCTGAGCCACGAAAAGGCCTACGGTAATTTTTAAACTGCGGAAAGGAGAAGGTCCGAGGTAACTTCTTTTTATCAGCCGCTTTCTCTAACAGGGTATCTAATTCAGGCCCGAACAGAAACTGACCCTGACAGGGTATATTACATAATCTTTGCTTGGATGACATATCTCCACCTTTCCAATTTTTTAGCCATAATGCTCTTCGGACTGAATTAGATATTGAGGCAGACCTGGCAGCGAGTCTAACTGTTTCAATTGAGGCATCAGATATGTAATCAACCGCCTTCTGCAAGGTAGGCAAAGAGGACAGAATCTGATCTCTAGGAGATTTGTCCCTGATCTGACTCTCTAAGCGGTCTAACCAAATAGATATAGACCTAGCTGTAACCGTGGTAGCTACACTAGGTTTTAGCGACGATGTGGAAGCGTCCCAAGAATTTTTTAAACAAGCATCAATCTTTTTATCTAGAGGGTCTTTTAAAAACCCCATATCCTCAAAGGGAAGTGAGGAACGCCTAGAAATTTTTTAGATCGCCACATCCAATTTTGGTGCCTTATTCCAAGCAGAACAGGCCTCCTCTTCAAAGGGGTACTTTCTCTTGAAATTTTTAGATATAAATGCTTTTTTATCCGGCTTCTTCCATTCTTTTTCTATTATTGCTGAAATACTTTTATGCAGAGGAAAACACCTTCTCTTTTTCTCCCCAAGGCTCTCAAATACTGAATCCGTCATTGACTTATCTTCCTTAACGTCCTCTATTTCTAATGTTGCACGGATTGCCTTTATCAATTTATCCGTATCCCCCACTGGGAAAAGGAACTTTCTATCAATCTCATCACCTGATGATGATGAATCATCTGATTCTACTTCTCCCGTCTGTATAGAGGAAACCGATCCTGATTCTATCTATTCCTCTAACTTTTTGGATTTTTTTGCAGATTTCAACGATTCTTTGACCTCAGATCTAATTAACGTTTTTAGGTCTTTCATAAAATTTGGGGATTCTTCCGCCAGTGTTTTTTCGATACATTGCTGGCATAACCTTTTCGTATAAGATGAAGACAGCGAACATCTACATAGTGCGCATTCTTTATTCTTCCTCTTCGCCACTACCTTTCTAGGTGGCCTCTAAGGATAAATAACCATGCATTAGACAACCAATTTTTTTGTCAATACACTTACCCCTCCTGAAGAGGTCTTTTACCGGAGGTTGCTTGTCCCCCCTCTAAATCTTCCGTCCTTTGGTCCTCTTCCATATCTGCCTCTTTAAGTCTATAGGCATATGTAACATGAGGGGAAAATTTAAGCAAAATCTCTCCCAGGTACAGCACCTCTCCTTTGAGAGTACCGCTGCCCCTATGAGCCGTCAGAAAAACAGGACCCACCAGAAGATCTTCTCAATCCAGGCACAATCTCTGTAAATTATAATCCAGGGTCAGTGTACCTGCTGTAGCTCCTCGCAGAACGCTGGCGTCCTGAAAATCGCCCTCTCTTCTTTATTTCCTGTCAGCTGATCGGACTGGACCGCATCCTGTGGAACGCACAGGCGCTGACTGATGACGTCACCGCGCCCCATACTGAACGCCTCCCGCGCAATTTCGGCGTCTGCTTCCTCATTCGAACAGGTGCAGAGCCGCGTGAGTGCAGAGAAGCAACCCCTTTGGGCCTTCCTGCTTCCGGACCCTGTACTGCCGCCTGCAGACATCCGGGTGCCTCCCCGCAGTCACCCCCTTTGAGGGATCCGCATCCTCAGCCTCTGGACTGGGGCCTTTATCTGAAAGACGTCCGGGCTGGTAAGAACCTCATCCTCCTAGTCTTTACTAGGATTACCTGGACAAGGGTCACCTGTTGAAGAAAACTACTAACAGGTCTCCTCTCCAAGGACAGGAAACCTCACTGAGGTGGGAGAGTGGCTCCACCTTTTTATGCTAACAGGTTTCCTGTCCCTGGAGGAGGAGCCATCTCTCTATGGTGCTGTCGTGGGGGAGGGGAAAATAAATGAAAGGATCAGCCAGCACAAAATCCAATATCCGCACAAATGAGAGAAGCCCCCCTGGTTTCAAACTTCCAGGAACTCCAACATCTATCTAGTCAGCTCAGATTCCAGGTGATCGATTGGATCCCAATACCCAGACGGGGAGGGAATCGTGAGGAGATATTACGTCTCAGGGAAATGCAATGAATCCACCGCCTTGGCACCTTCAGCCCTGGAGGCCTCAATAAAGAATATATGTTTGCTTAAGTAATGTTATGGTACCTATGAGAATTACATCCATTGCACTATTGTCTTAATTTTAAACCCATTTGTGTTTTCTTTCATAGGTCTACTCCATCCATCGTTATCCAGTCCCCTCTCTCTTAGTGGCCCTTCACACCTATATAGTCATCCGGATTTCCTATGGACCCTTCCACCACATCGGCTTCTAATGGGTAATCTACCTGACCACAGATAGTGTGAATGTGCCCGTTTTGCTTAAGTGCACTCCCCGGTGCAACCTCCCGCAGTTCCACACCACTTGCCCCTTTGGGGTTCTTATACCGCCCTGCCTATCATACAATTTAGTTCTGCCAACCAGCATTACCACTTTGCTTTTCATGCCCACCACCACTTTTTTTTTTTTTTTTTTTTTTTTTTTTTTAATAGGAACAGTCCTATAACACAGTTCATGTAGGTGCATACTGTAGCTTACTCATACTTACCCTTTTGTCCCCTCCCTCAACCAGAATCCAGGACCAACTATTCCTAGGGTTCACCGAGCCAGTTTATGTGCCACTATCCATCTTGTTTACCGGTCCCCTCATTACCTAGTCGCCGCCAAACTCTATATCCCATTATTACTACCCTTCCTCCAGGTCCAAATATGGTGCCATAAACACTGCTTAGTGCACTGCGCATGCGCCACCCCGATACACTGCTTCCTAGATTGCGCATGCGCCACCCCGATACCAGGCACCAAGATGCTCCAGGACACATGCGCTAACTGCCTCCGCCCTACGATGCTGACGGCCAGCCCTGCCCTGTTCTCAGACGCAGCGATGTACGTGCAACCCCCTTGCACCCCACTACGTATGTCGTCACACCCCACCTGCTGCTCTCCACCTATCAGTGCGCTTTCGGCCGACAGGCCCCCCGCCTGTCCTGAGCATGTATTTAAATGCCTTGGTGCACTTCACTCGCCACACAGCCATGATCATTTGACCCGGTAAGCAATTACTATTCTACATGTCTACTACAGTTTCTCCTTTCATATAGCTGCTACCTACCAACCATGTCTGTGAGGTGCTTTGTATTTTCCTCTCTATATCAGCACCCTTCTGATAGCCATTCCTATGGGACCAATACCTCCCATTATGCTCTGCAGTAACCCCTACCCCCGGCACTGCGGCTTTTGCACGATTTCACACCATCTCTGGCCAAACAGTATTGGCAATATACCCCCGTCTCCGCCTCTCCCCTTACGTGTCTCATGTATTCAGCCTATATCGACTGATAGGCTTCATGTACCCTATATAGTCAGATATGCCATATGTACTCAGCCCATAGCATCTAATATGCTTTTACAACCCCTTCTTTCATTGAGATAAATATATATATATATATATATATATATATATATATATATATATATATATTATATCCCCTCACCCTCTCTCCCCCCTTACATATGCGTCATTATTACCTATATGTCATATCATGTATTGGTCCATTATATCTTATGACATTTGTAAGCATGAATTTTCTCACGTCCTTTAGCCACATGTATTGACTTCGTATTGTCGCTTTGTTTACATTTATAGCTTGAACAAGGGTTCCGCAACAGGACCCGAAACGTTGCATATAAATGTACTCAGCTGTACCACTGTATGCAAATAAAACGCTTAACCGCGACTTCTATTCGGTGTGCTGACTCTGCCGCATTCTGTGAATACTGCATTCAAGTGTCACTTGGTGGAAAGGGAATTTTGGGGACGTGCACCCGCAAAAGCCTGGTGATCTGTGCTGTGGTCATTTTGTGTTTAACACGGGTACTTGCGGCATGACGGATCCGGCAGGCTGCTCACCCGCCGGAACAGCCTGCCAGATAGCCATGCCGCAAGTGTGAAAGTACCCCAAGTTAAACACACGCCATTAAGACACATAATCCTGATACTGAGTATTCATAATATGAGGACATATTGACTCCTATGGTTACCTTACAGAGTACAACTAACCAACCTCAAATCATTGAATTTTGCCGACAACCAAAAGTCTACCACTACACATTCAAAAAAAACTGCAACAGACAGGCAGGCCGCAAACAGGGATGGGGGGGGGGGGTTGGGAGACATAACACAAATCCGGGGTATCCTGTCCGCAACAGGAAGAGACAATAGGGGTTTAAAATACAGAGGAGAACAGTAATATTATAAATCTATCTTCATTTGGACCAACGCCTACCCACATACAAGTTCTTTCCAAAGGCCTACATTTTTCACCGATGTCTCACTTCAACATGTTTAACACTTTGATGGACCTTAAAATTTGCACGCACTCACCCTCAGGTGCCATTTTCTACAAATCACCAGGGGAAAAAAAAAAAATATTCAAGGAGTACCGACTTTTCATGATCAAAACCCATAATGAATTGTCGTATCTATTTGATGAACAGCGCACTCTCATGAATCTGATGGCACTACAAGATGACCCCTTTGCTCATACCCAAAGATTCATTCATAGTATTGATATTAAAGGGTCCAATAGTGCCTTTTATCACTTCACAGGTACCAGCCCTCAATCAATTCCAACATACAGCGGAGAGGGACTTGAAAAAGTTATATAAAAAGGTCACCAGATTCAACAAGAGTGGCTTAAAATGTCAACAACAAAAACCAACTTAAAGCCATCTCAGAATTAAGACAAAACCGGCACATAAATTACTCTTGCCGGTAATTGGATTTTCCTTTTAGACTCCACAAAGGCATTACCAGGAGGTTACTCCGCCTCTTCAGGAGCAGAAAACAACAAGATCAGTGCAATAAAATGCCTCCTCCCATATCCTGTTCCAGTTAATAACCTAGTAACGCAAAAAAGGTAAATTCCACAATTTTAATGATAAAAAAAACCCCAAAAAAAACCACAAGCATATCCACCCAAATAACAAACTAACATAAGCAAAATAAATGAAAGGACAGGAAGCAAAATCCAATTACCGGTAAGAGTAATTCATGTTTTCCATGTTCCGCCTCCACAACGGCATTACCAGGAGGATTTACAGAGAATCTATCTGGGATGGGATGACAGCTGACAAAACTTTCCTCCCGAAGGTAAAGTCCTTATTAAAAATTAAATCTAGTTTATAATGTCTGAAGAATGTAGATGGACTAGACCAAGTGGCTGATTGGCTGATTGGCAAATTTCTTCTAAAGACACATGGGCGCTCTCTGCCCAAGTAGAAACCGCTATTGTTGAATGAGCCTTCGGGGGCTCTGGGCTGACCGAAAGGACCAGATTTAAGTCCCATGGAGGAATTTTGGACCTGAAAAGAAGGACAGAAAAAGGTTTTAATTAATTCCAGCTCTGCCAATTTGGTACCCTGTACCTTCAAAGTACTTACTCCGAGGCCTTTTTCCAGGCCTGCTTGAAGGAAACACAGTATTATGCTGACATCTGGGGCCATGGATGGGTTCCAGACTTCTGATACTGACAGCTAAAAGGAATTCCAGGCTTGAAGATATATTTTAGATGTCACCTGCTTCCTACTGTGCATTAATGTGTAACTGCATTAGATCATCCTTTACCCGTTAAGATTGCTCGTTCAACCTCCAAGCGTCATCCGGAGTTGAGGAATGTCTGGAGGAGTCACTGGGCCCTGGTATAGGACGTTCGGGATTTTCAGAAGCTGCCAAAAGTCCTGTTTTGCTAGGGACTTTAGAACCAGAAACCTGGCTCTCTTGGGCCAGAAGGGGGCAATGAGGATTAACTGTGCTCCTTCCTCCTTCACCTTCTTTAGCACTTTTGTTATCAAAGCAAACGATGGGAATGCATATAGAAGTCCCTGAAGCCACCGACCTGCTAATGCATCCACCTACTCTGGTTGATCTTGATGGGATAAGGAGAAAAGTTTCAGAATTTTTTTGTTCTCTTTTGAAGCAAAGAGGTCGATATCTGGTAGACCCCACCTGAGATATGTCCTCAAAGATTTTCCGATTGAGGATCTGCTCTTTTAGTGTTCTCCTGCTTAGGAAATCTGCCAGATCCTTTTGCTCCCCTTTTATATGTACCACTGAAAGAGACATTAGGTTTTCTGCCCACCTGAAGATTTTTATAGAAATCAAAGGGAGCGGCTTTTTGTGTCCCCCCCCCCTCCCTTTTTGTACAAACAGACAACACTACTACAGTGGCCTGACAACACTTTCACATGTCTCAAGCTTAGAAGTGGGGAGAATGTCTTTAAAACTTGCCACACTGCCGATAGTTCCCTCATGTTTGAGGAGGACTGTGCCAGAATAATCCATATTTCATCTGATTCTCTAGGAGAGCTCCCCAACCTTGTCCGCTTGCATTTGTTATGACAATCTGATCTATTTGACACCACAACACCTCTGGAAAGGTTTTCTAGATTTAGTGAACAGCCCAAAGATAAGTTAAATTAATCCTTGATGGTAGAGTTAGCCTTTTGTTTAGAGATGTCCGTTTTCTGTTTCAGATGTCCAAGAGAAAGGATTGGATAACCCTTAAATGAGCTTGTGCCCACTTTACCAAAGGGATCGCCAAAGTCATGAGGCCTAATATGGTCATATGTCTCTGATCAACATACTGTTTTTAATAAAATTGTGACACTTTGATTAGATTTTTCTGTTTTCCTAATGGAAGGAAGGAGGTCATCTGATTTGAGTCCAGTAACACACATTTCTGACTTAGAATGAGATTTGATTTGAGAGTTTATTAAACAACCCAGTTTGGATAACATGTCTATCGTGAATTGTAAGTTTATTTCTAGCTTTTCCTCTGAAGCAGCGGCAATTAGAAGATCGTCGAGGTAAGGTATCAACAATACTTCTGAGCAATGAAGGAAGCTTGTTACCTCTGCCATGACTTTTGTAAATATTGAAAATGCTTCACCTCCTCCCCCAGCCAGACTGCCAGTCTTAGGATTTTCTATACTGGATGTATCTGGATATGGTAGTACACATCTGTAAGATCCAAGGTTACCATGAAGCAGTGTATTTGAAGTAGATTGATTATAGAGGTTATTGTCTCCATTTTAAATTTTCTGTAACAAATGTGTTTGAGGTCCCTCAAGTTTATAATTGCTCTGAAGGTTCTATTCGTTATTACTAGGAAAAAATAATAATAATAATAATAATAATAATAATAATAAATAGGGGAACAGAATCCCAATCCCCTCGCGTTCGAGGGAACTGGTACAATAGCCGCCTTTTCCAGCAGTAGAGAAATTTTAAAGTTGTGGGGGGTGGGGGTTCTTTAGGAATTCTAACTGGTATCCATTTTTTATTAAGCATGAACATTATACTAAGCGGAGGAGAAGTCCCTTAATCTTCCCCCTACCAGGGCTCTGTGTTAGAAATACTTTGAGGCTAAACAAATAGGACAGGAAGACATAGCAAAACAGGAACTTCCACAAATGTAACACTGCCATCTAGTGACCATACAATATACAGCAATGACATACAGTGGTTGTTCCTTATACAATACAAACCTTGTATGCCATTACCCCCACTCAACTGCTAGCTATGTCAGTCCCATTTCTGATCTAAGATCCACAAATCTGTTTCTAGCGAGTGGCTGTCAATACACAAGTACAAATCACTTTGTGATCAACCAAGTCATGAATGTAATGATGTCTGACGTCGATATGCTTGGTTCTTGCATTAATCTTTTCACTTGTTGCAAGCTTAATGCAAGCCTGATGGTCCTCAAATAAGACGGTAGGTTTGGATGTTGCCTCTCCAAGATCCTTGAGTAATTGCTGTAACCAAACAACTTCTTGACTTGTTTAAGCTGCAGATATGTATTCAGCTTCTGTAGAAGACAATGCCACTGACATCTGTTTTTTGCTGGACCAAGATATAGAACTGTTTCCAAATTTTAATAAGCAAGTTGTAACCACTTGTGGATTTACGTGTGCTATGGTCACCTGCCCAATCGGAGTCCACATATCCTATGAGGTTTAAGTCACCACTTGCTGACAGTTTCAAACTTAAGTCTTTTGTGTGTTTCAGATATCTCATAACTCTTAATTGCATCCCAGTCTCTTTGAGGTGGTTTATCAACTCACCTGCAAAGAAGAGACATGGCAGCTGCAATGAATAGACGTGTAGTGGTTGCAATGTAGAGAACTGCCCCCCCCCCCCTGCGTGTCTGTACTGTTCATTGGATGTGAGAAGATAATCTCACTTTTTATAGGCTGTAAGTATAGGTGTGCTTGTTTCTTTGGCCTCTGTCATGTTGAATTGCTGAAGAATAGATTCAATTTTTGCACTCTGGTTTAACAGGAAACTTTAGTCTTTCTCATGCTGGATGTCAATTTCAAGATAATATGTTACTTCACCTAGATCTTTAGTTTCAAAATGCTTATTGAGTATTCCTGTTAACTTTGCAATTTCATCGTTTTTGTGAGCAATGATCAGGTCATCCACATAAATTAGCAGATGCATCCATTCAGCATCTACTTGTTTAGCGTATAGGCACGGATCAGCTTTGCTTCTTGTAAACCCTTCATTTAGTAGAACTTGATGAATCTTTAAGTTCCATACTCAAGCTGATTGTTTAAGGCTGTAAAGAGATTTTTACAACTTGCAGACAAGGTGCTCTTGTCCCTTTTTCACATATCCTTCCTGCTGAGACATGTAAATTTCTTCTTCAATATCACCATTAAGAAAAGCTGTCTTAATATCGTGATGTTTCACAATCATTGTATGCATGGCAGCCACTGTCATAAGTGTTCTGAAAGTACTTTGTTTAGCAACTGGAGCAAAAGTAGCATCATAGTCCTCACCGAACTTCTGTGAGTAACCTTTAGCAACCAACCTTGCTTTGTACTGACAGACTTTAGAGTTACATTTAGAACACACAGAACTTTCATCAATAATCACACTTCTGCTGACTTAGGGTGCTTTCACACTTGCGTTCTGAGGATCCTGATCAGTCTTCAAAATGCTTTCAGGTTACCATGGCAGCCAGGACGCTACTGAAAACTAAGATTACTTACCGGTAATCTTCTTTCTCTGAGCCCATGACAGCACCCATGGAGAGACCGCCTCCTTCCCACATTGGACAGCAAAAAAAGAAGTCAGAACACCCCATAAAACCGGCTCCACCTCCAAACACCTTCAGACTTTTTCCGAGATCTAGGAGCAATAACATACATGCAAAGCAACCATACTCCTAACCAAATATATATTTCTTTCTTCTTTTTTTTTTTTTGGGGGGGAAATTAGCTGGGTTCTGTCATAGGCTCAGAGAAAGAAGATTACCGGTAAGTAATCTTAGTTTTATCCCTTCGCCTTATGACAGCACCCATGGAGATATAAGCTAGATAAGATTAGGGAGGGACCACCGCCTGAAGAACAGAACGGCCAAACTCCAGCCCTTCATCCGAAGGAAACTTGAGTCTGTAGTGTCTAAAAAATGTATGAGGAGTGCTCCAAGTGGCCGCCTTACAAATTTGTTCTAGAGACACTGAAGCCCTTTCTGCCCAGGAGGTAGCCATAGATCTAGTAGAATGGGCTCCAAACCCCGAAGGGGGAAGCTCCCCTTTGGAAGAAAATGCTAGGCCTATCGCCTGTCTGATCCACCTAGCTATGGTCTGGGAGGAAGCAGCTGAACCCCTCCTGGACCCCTGGAAACACAATAGAAGACGTGAGGAAAGTCTCCAAGGTCGGGTGACTTCCAAATAGTGAATAACACATCTTCTGACGTCTAGACAATGAAAACTTTCTTCCTTCTCATCCTTTGGTGATGGGAAGAAGGAAGGAAGAATAATCTCCTGGGACCTATGGAACTTAGAAGGCACCTTAGGTAAAAAGGCCGGGTCCGGAAATATGACTATCCTATCCTCAAGAACCCTGAGGTAAGGGGGATCAATCGAGAAGGCCGCCATCTCGCCAACCCTCCTGGCAGAAGTAATGGCCAAAAGGAAAGCCAGCTTGAAAGAAAGCAATTTTAAGGAGATAAGCTCCAGAGGCTCAAAGGGGGATGACGAGAGGGCAGAAAGAACCAAATTTAAATCCCAAGGTGGCACAGTGTTACGATGAACAGGGGATAATTTTGACAAAGCTGTAAAGAACCTCTTGATCCAAGGAAGATCAGCCAACTTATATTCAAAGAGAGCGCTAAGGGCGGAGACCTGTACCTTTAGCGTACTTGGCTTAAGACCCTTATTCCATCCCTCCTGTAAAAAATCCAGGATAAGAGGAACATTGGGGGTCTCCAGGACATCCACCTGATCTCCCGCAAATCGAAAGAAGGCCCGCCACACCCTCATGTAAATATCTGAGGTGACCTTCTTTCGACTAGCTAGGAGGGTTGATATCACATCATCAGATAACCCTTTTTTTCTCAGAATTTCCCTTTCAAAAGCCAGGCCGTCAAATGAAGGGATTTCACCTCTGGATGAACAACCGGGCCCTGAGAGAGAAGACCCCGGGATGCTGGCAGGACCCAAGGACTAGAGATCGACATCTCCTGAAGCTCCGAGAACCATACTCTCTTTGGCCAAAAGGGGGCGATCATGATAACTGAGGCTTGATCTTCCCTGATTTTCCTGAGCACCCGCGGGATGAGCTTTAAAGGAGGAAACGCATAAAGGAGACCCGATCTCCAGGGCTGGGCTAGAGCATCTACCGCTAGCGGCTGGTCCTTCGGGGATAGGGAAAAGAATCTTTTTACTTTTCTGTTTGCCCTTGTGGCAAACAGGTCTATCCTCGGAGGGCCCCATAGGTTCACTATTTGATTGAAAATGACCTGATTCAACGACCATTCGTTCTGGCTGAGCCGGTGACGGCTCAGAAAATCCGCTTCTCTGTTCTCTGTTCCCCTCAGATGCACAGCAGAAAGAGATAACAGAGAACTTTCTGCCAGGCTGAAAATCTGGAATGCCAGGGACATAAGGTTTCTGGATCTCGTGCCTCCTTGCCTGTTGATATAGGCGACAGCTGACATATTGTCGGAGTAGATCCTTACGTTCCGGCCTTCCAGATGAGGAAGAGATTGAGAGAGAGTGAGCCAAATGGCCTTCAATTCTCTGACATTCTGAGACTGGGCTGTGGTCTCTGGGTCCCAAACCCCTGAAGAATCTGACCTTCCCAATGGGCTCCCCAACCCCAAGGGCTTGCGTCCGTGGTGACACATATCGGAGACTCCCTCTTCCAGGGAACTCCCTTCCGAAGGTTCTCCAACCTTCTCCACCATTCCAGAGATAGAAGGGTTTGAGATGACAAGGGAAAAACCCTGTCTAGAGAAAAGGGAGAGTTGTCCCATTCCTCCAGAATCTGATATTGAAGCTTCCTTGAGTGAAACTGTGCCCACTCCACCCCTGGAATGGTCGCCGTCATCAGACCTAAAATGGACATGGCTTCTCGGATGGAGACTACCCTGGTCTTCTGAAACAAAGAAATTTTCTCCCTGAAATTGAGAGCTTTTTGTTCTGGAAGATAACACCTTTGGGATCTTGAGTCCAACATCATGCCCAGAAATCTGCATGTCTGAGCTGGAACTAGGGAAGACTTCTGCTCGTTTATCTCCCACCCCAGCTTCTGAAGGACCTCCCTGAACCATGAAATGCGATTTAACAAGGCATGGGGGTCCCTTGCTATGATAAGGAAATCGTCCAGGTATGGAATAATAACGACATTCCTCTCTCTGACATGAGCCATCATCTCCGCTACCAGCTTCGTGAACACTCGTGGAGCCTGAGAGAGGCCAAATGGAAGGGCTTGAAATTGGGCGTGCAGAATATCTTCCCCCATCTGAATAGCAATTCTCAAGTACCTCTGATGTAGGGGATGAATGGGAACATGATAATAAGCGTCTCTGAGATCTAGCGTGGCCATGAAACAACCCGGAAACAAATGGTTCACTGCTGACCTCAGAGACTCCATGCGAAATTTCTCGTACACCAGAGAACGGTTGAGCATTTTTAAGTTTATTATGGTTCTGAACGACCCATTCGGCTTGGTAACCAGAAACAGAGTAGAGTAAAAACCTGTCTTCATTTCCCCTTCTGGAACATGAATTAACACTTTCTTTTCTAACAGGGATTTTACTTCTGCTACTAAAGCCTCCTGCTTTCGTGGATCTGTCCTTAAATCTGTGACCACGAAATTCTCCCCTGGGAGATCTGAGAATCTTAACTTCAGACCCTCCTTTATTACTGATCTGACCCAAGGGCTGTTCGAGATCCTTTCCCATTCTGCCGAAAAAAAGGACAGGCGACCTCCCACTGGAGGCATGGCGTCATTGGGCCTTCTTTTTAGAGGCCTCTGCACGAGAAAAAAGAAACCCCTTTGATTTTCGGTTAGAATCGGAAAACTGTCTAGACCTGTACTTATTCTTAAAGGAATCTCTATTTGGCCCTTTACGAAAAGCTTTCTTAGGGGGGTTGCTGGTAGACGGAAAACCTCTTTTATCATCAGAGGCCTTCTCCAGCAAGTCATCTAATACAGGCCCAAACAAAAATTCACCTTGGCAGGGGATGCTTTGCTTTAGAAGCCACATCCCCATTCCAATTTTTTAACCATACTGCCCGACGGGCAGAGTTAGAGAGCGCCGAGGACTTAGCGGACAACCTTAGTGAATCTGCAGAAGCATCTGCTAAAAAAATCTAAGGCGCTATAGAAGGTAGGAAAGGATGTTAACAACTGCTCCCTAGGTGTACCACCCTTAATGCCTTCCTCCAGCTCCTTCATCCATGATTTTACAGCCCTAGCTACTGAGGTGGCTGCAATAGCCGGCTTAAATGCGGCCGCAGAAGCTTCCCAGGATTTTTTAAGATAGATATCCGCCCTCCTGTCCATGGGGTCTTTTAAAGAACCCCCGTCATCAAAGGGTAGGGCTGCCTTTTGGACATTTTTGCCACCGGGGCATCTAACTTTGGGGCTCTGTCCCATGAGGCAGATACTTTTTCATCGAAGGGGTATTTGCGCTTAAGGGCTGAAGGGATAAAAAAATTTCTGTCGGGCTTATCC
Source organism: Bufotes viridis (assembly GCA_033119425.1). NCBI lineage: Eukaryota > Metazoa > Chordata > Amphibia > Anura > Bufonidae > Bufotes > Bufotes viridis. The sequence continues at coordinate 438,176,536 of CM065591.1, read as the reverse complement.
CATTCCTCTTAATAGCTGCATGAATATTTTCATGAACGTTAAAGACTCTCTTTTTCTTTGGGCCCAGACCTTCAAACATGGAGTCCTGAATTGAAACAGGAGGTTTCGGGTCCTCTAACCCCATCGTTGCCCTTACTACTTTTAAAAGAGTGTTTATATTTTCCGGCTGAAAAGTGGTCTTCCACTGGCTTCTTCTTCAGAGGAATCCCCAGAAGACTGGCATTCCCCTTCCTCTTCCAGACCGGACAACACATCACTGCGCTAGATGGGCAATTTGAGGTAGATGCTCTGGCAGAAGAAGTGGGACGGCTTTTCAACAACCCCCCTACTGACTCTTTGACCTCCTGGCGAATCATCTGCTTAATGCTGGTCATAAGGGATGGCGCCTCTTCCTCTAGTAAACTGCTCACACAATTCTGGCAGACAGGTTTTGCCCAACCCGAGGGGAGTTTCTTCTTGCAGATTGCGCAGGTCTTACTCCTGGAGCTTGAGCTCCTCTTGGCCTCTTTAGGCACCTAGAAACATATGACCCCAATATGTATAAACTTCATGCGTCTAGGCTTGGGGAGAATATCCCCTCTTACCCCATCCTGTACCGGCACATCATTGTTGGTATCACTGGGGTTCCGTGCGCTGAGGTTGCTCCATGTTCTTCTCCGTCAGAGACGCAATGGAGAAGCTGCTGAAAGCGTCCTGACAGCAGCAAGCTGGCTGGGAAACTTCATATGCCGCGCGCACCTCGGCCCCTCCCCACTTCCGGTCGCGCTCCTGCCGTCGCACCGGAAGTACGTCACCAGCCTATATCGCGAGACGACGGCCGGGCTTGCGGCACGGCCATAGAGGCCCGCAGTACTCAGGAGGAAGCCAAGCTCCTCCTGAACAAGAGGAGGGACGGAGCGGAGAGGGAGAAGCTGAACCCAGACTCACGGCGGCTCCCTCTGGAGTCTTAAGCCGCACAGGTAGGCCCTCCTAAAAGTATATAGAACTCGGGGCGCCCGCAGCTCTTTAGGATGGTATCCTGACTCCTTCCTGCCCCTTGGACAGGAAACAGAACTGAAGGTGTCTGGAGGTGGAGCCGGTTTTATGGGGTGTTCTGACTTCTGTTTCCTGTCCAATGTGGGAAGGAGGCGGTCTCTCCATGGGTGCTGTCATAAGGCGAAGGGATAAAACCTGGCTGTCATGGTACTCCGCAGCAGTGTTCAATCCGTGTTTCCTCCCATGATAGATCCGTGTTGGGTCAGTTTTTTGCTGACAGTGTGCCATCCGTTTTTCACTGACACTGAGCAGTTGGAAAATAATTTTCAAACAATCTTTTTAATGATCCATGAAACACGGATGCAACACAGATGGCATACATGTTGCATCCGTGGTTTTCACTGACTCATTGACTATTAGGCCTAATTCACACGTCCGCAAAATGGATCCACATCCCATCCGCAATTTTGCGAAAGGGTTGCAGACCATTCATTTCAAAGGAGCAGGAATGGATGTGGACAGCACACTATGATGTCCGCATCTGCATTTCCACATCTCCGTTTCCGTAAAAAAATAGAACATGTCCTATTCTTGTCCGCAATTGCGGACAAGAAAAGGCATTCTCTATATAGTGCCAGCAATGTGCAGTCCGCAAAATGCGGAATGCACATTCCAGCCGTCCGTGTTTTGCGGATCCGTGTTTCCGCAAAACACACTACGGATATGTGAATTAGGCCTAATGGGCATGAGGGATCCAGAAACACAGACAACATAGGACATGCATCCGTGCTGAAAACACAGACCCACGGACTGTGCTAAAACACTGATGTGTGAATACACACATTCAAATGAATGGGGATGTGTGCTGTCTGTGGAGAACACGTACAGCACACGTCTGGGAAACACTGATGTGTGCATGAGGCATTAGACTGTTGCCAGCTTGTGTTGGATTTCCTTTAGTGGAAATATTTCGATTCCATAGGAAAACCTCTTTATCTGAATCTTTCTCCAGAATGTCATCTAATGATGACCTGAACAGTCCATCTCCCTCGCATGGGATGGAACAGTCTATTTTTTGAGGCTGTGTCTCCAGACCATGGTTTTAGCCATACAGCTCTGGGAGAAGCGATTTATCAAGGCGGAGGATCTAGCAGACAACTTAATGTCTGCAGATGCATCGGCCAAAAGATTCGCTGATTTAGTATGGGAATGGATGACAAAATTTCTTCTCTAGTCATGCTCGATTTAATATGTTCCTCCAGCTGAGAACCATGAAGCAAGGGTTCAGGCCGTATATGTGGCAGCCATACCAGGTCTATAAATGGCCGTAGAAGATTCCCATGTTTTTTTAAGAAGGGCTTCACATTTATTGTCCATTGGGTCTTTAAAAAAATCTTCACTACGTTTTGAAGACATTAGATTACTTAGAGATTTTTGCAATAGGGGCATCTGCTCTTTGGGGTAAAGCCCCAAACATTGAGTCCTCCTCTGTAAAGGGATATTTTCTTTTAAATATTTTTGTTGTTTTTATTTGTCATTGTCCAGGCTCTCTCCATTCATTATATTCCTTACATTATGGATCGGGAGCACCCTGTTCTTTCTGTCACCCAAAACTAGGAACATCTGGTCCTGAACTGAAAGGGGCTCTTTAGTTTCTTATAGATTAATGGTAGCTCTTATATTTTTTTTAGAAGGTACTCAATTTCCTCAGTTGAACATAGTGGACGTCCTGCTGTGTCGTCCAAATCACTTGAACCCGTATCAGTGGAGATTTCCCCTTAGTCTAACTCTGACTCACGATCTTCAATAACTTGCGATAGAGATTTTTACTTAGAGGGTCCTGGTAAAGCTGTGGCCAGTTTAGAGTCTACCACTGCCCCCACTTCCTCTTTAATTAATGTCAAAGGGGATTCTTCCAAGACAACCTTGTCCGTACATTTCTGGCATAGCCATTTCTTAGTAGAAACAGGAATGGACTTTTTTTTTACATATCTCTTCTGCTGCGATGGCTCTACAGTGGCTTTTGAGCTCCTCTTTGCACTGCTGTAATGCAAAGGAGACTTAGCCAACAGAACAAAGTAAGTGTAAAAAAAAGGAGCCATCACCTAAGGGCAGATAGTACTTGCAGACCATCACCCAGTGTAAATACATATATTTGTCAAAACTAGAGTATGTTCCATCCTGGAGGAGGCTTACCGGGCTGCAGGGCCTAGGAGGATGAGAAGACTTGTCGCCAGAGTCTCCCTCAGAGACCACGGACATCTTACACACGAGGAATAGCCAACGTTCTTTGATGACAGGAACAGGCAGTGTGGGCCCCAACAAGAGCCAGACTCACATTGTCTTGCGCTTATTCCCAGGGTGGGCGCTATATCACAGCTCTTCCAACATTTTAAAAGCAGTGGGGGATGCCGGCCGGATGACACCATCGCTCAGCGACGTCATTTCCAGCGTGACGATGTTCCGCCCCCTCAGTGTTAGTGTGCATGCGTCCCTTGGAGCACAAATGGCCACAATTCTCCACACCCAACATACCTTGCCCGCTCCTGCCATCTGGAGCAGGGACAAACGGCCCAGAGCTGCCAGCCTCCGCCAGACTTACGCCAAGGAGTGGAAAGGACCAAGTAATCCGTGTCCTGCGTCTCTACCCCCTGCATCAGCCCTTCGGTCAAGGACCAGGGCAACAAACCCAAAGGCCGTGCGGATAGTTGCACCGACTCCTGCGGCCTGAGGGAATGAAACAACTGCAACAGGATTTGGGAGGAGGAATTTTATTGCACTGATCTAGTCATTTCCTACCCCTAAGGAGGTGGAGTAACCACCTGGTAATGCCGTTGTGGAGGCGAGAGGGGAAAAAACAAGCAGCACAGCTACTAGAGGAATTTCTAGTAACCCCAATTTCCACTCGCGCGGAAAAATCCTGCAACGCACCCGCATTCAATCCAGGCGTCAAACATGACACCCGTTTGAAAGAGGCCTAAAGGACAGGCTCAGTAAGCACAAGTCCACAATTAGGAAGGGGAATCTATTACTCCCATTACTACTACATTTCCATCAACAGAGACACTCCATCTCACAAGTTTGCCATCAGGTCATTGAAAGTATTCCATTACCCCGCCGCGGTGGTGACAGAAACAAATGGTTACTAAAAAGAGAGGCATGTTGGATCCACCGATTACAAACGATGGAACCAAAGGGCCTGAATAGAGAATATAACTGCTCCTTACTCTCAATATCTAATAATCTTTTCATTTCTCTTGCAGTGGAATTGAACTCTGCTATATACTGCTTGGGATAATTAATTTACTACTACATGCTTTGCATCTTCCTCACTAAGGGAGGAGCCTAATGTATGACGTCAGTTCCTATGTATCCGCTTGTTCTATATAAGGTACAATGGGTAGGACGCATGTATATAGTCTGATGAAAGCACTTATGTGCTGAAACGAGTCACTATGATGTAAATATGTGACATTAATAAATGCAGCATCCAGAAATTCATCAGCGTGAGTGCCGGTCTTTTTCTGCTATATCGATCCTGAGGAAAGGTCATTATAAAACACTCGGGCAGCTATAATGTATCTGCCCCACTGTATGTTGAAGTACATTAAAAACTTACTGCTGACTGTCCCCCATCCGGTAACGACACAGTTGTAATGGTCGGGCAGTGTAGCTCCACTTGTTGGCAGAGTGGCCAGTTGCACAGCACTGTTCAGGGTAGCGCTTGAGGCCAGCCACAGGATAGCAATATCAGATCTGTATGGAAGATGATAGCAATGCATTCCTGGATATCATGGAGAGTTATAATTAAGAAGTCTTGACTAGGGATGAGCAAACCTAGACCATAATGTTCGGGCTCGTACCAAACATTCCGGTGCCGGGCACCCAAACATTGGCATTAAAGTCTGTGTTCGGTGTTCCGATTTTAAATAAAGCTTTTTGAAAGGCTGCAGCGCAGCCAATCAACAAGTTTTTCAGCTGTGGGCACTTGGAAGCCATCACAGTCATGCCTAGTATTGGCATGACTGAATGGCTGGCGCAACACGTGACCCTGCCGGAACACGTGTTGCGCCACCATTCTGCTCTAACTAGTGTAGGGACAGGGCACTGCTGCAGTGAGAAGGTGGTAGGCATTTAATGTTGCTGTTCAGTCTGTGGGTGACCTGTATGCATTTTTGATTGGTGCAATACACCTTCTTTGCACCAGTGACACAAATACAATACTTAATGGGGCTGTTAATTCTGTCTGTAACAAAGCAATTTTTGGGGGTTCCAGACATCGCCTTTGCATCCCTCTTACTGCATCATTTTGTAGGCCCAAATGCCGCTTTAAGAATGGTGAGGCCAGAACAAGTAGAGGCGGTAGTAGATTGGGTGGCTGACAGTGCCTCCAGTTCCTTCACATTGTCTTCCACCCTGTACCCTGCTGAAAGCGCACAGTTGCTACTGGCGGCCCACGGCATCCATTTTCCACCTCATCCCCTTGCACATCAGCCAAGCAGTCACTTATGCTTTTTGATGACTCTGCTGGCGGGATTTCCGTGGGCCATCCACCTAGCCCTGCCCCAGAAGTGGAAGAGATCGAGTGCACCAATAACCAACCACTGATGTTTTAAGATGAGGGAGGACCACCACAGCACATCTCAGATGATGGCGAAACACAGGAGTCAACTGCAGAGGCTTTCTGCAGTGTGCAGACCGGCATGAAGGGCAGGGGTGATGACTGGGTGCAAGATGATTTGGAGGAGGAGGTCCTAGACCTCACTTGGAATCCAGGTTGTCTAAGTGACGCGTCCAGTTTGCAGAAAGAGGTGGTGGAGGGGTTACGCAGCACCAGCCGCAAAGCAAAAAAGGGGAGCAGGGTGCAAAAGCAGAGCGTCCAGCCCCCAGCCATTACCCCTGCTACTGCCCAACATGTCAAGGGACAGAGCACACCAGCCAGCCCAAAGAAGTTCCCTGCTGTGGAAAATCTTCAGGCAATGTGCTGACAACATGACACGGGTAGTTTGCACTCTGTGCAGTCAGAGCCTGAACCGAGGAATAAAATGTTCTAAACCTGAGCACCACCTGCAAGACCAGGCATCTAACTGAAAAGCACCAGCTACAGGGGAGTAGACACCTGAAAAACAACGAAAGATCTCAGGCTCCTCCTGATTTCTCTTCTGCTGTGGTCTCAGCCTCTACCTCCCCCACTGGAGCGACAGAGCCACCTGGCACCTCGCAGAGAGGATGTGACAGCAACACCACCACCGCCAGTGTCACCCAGCATGTCCACATGGTCCCATGGAAGCGTTCAGCTGTACATTCACCAGACACTAGAGAGAAAAAGGAAGTACCACCTACCCACCTGCAAGCCATGGCCCTGAATGCCAGCATTTCAAAATACCTGACCTTTTCCAGGTGGGCCACCCCTGCACGAACAAGTGGCAGGGGAAAAAAAATATATCAGGTGTGCGTAGGGTTGCCACCTTTTCTTCAAGCCAAACCCGAACAGGTGGGAGGGGTGACCTTATTTGAGGCCCCACCCATGTCCCGCCTCCCGCCACGCCCATGCTCCCCCTCCAGCAACACCCATATCCTGCCTCGCTGTCGCACCACGATGGATACGCCCCTGATCCCATCAATACAGAAATGCAGCCCCACTTACCTCTTACATCCAGTGATCTCCTGTGATGTAGATGTTCTCTGTCCTCGTCTTCTCCTTTCAGACCTTCAGACCAGACCAACATTTTGTCGCCATTTTCTGTCTCTGCAGTTTGACAACAACAACAAAAAATAAATCTTAGCTTACTACTTTTCCATCATCCTCTCATCTTCTGGACAAATCATTCTACTACCCCCAATACTGTGCTGCTGTGCTGCCCAATACTATACTGCAGAAACAGATAATACCCCAGATAATACTAGTACCACACAGAGCCCCCCCATATAAAATACCCCTTCTCTGTGGCCTTAGTAGATACCCCCATAGTGCCCCCCAATAGTGTGCCAGTATAAGGTGCCTCTTTCCTCCCCTTCCCCAACATGTGCCAGAAAATGCCTCTGCCCCCTTATGTGCCAGAAAATGCCTCTGCCCCCTTCATATGTGCCAGAAAATGCCTCTGCCCCCTTCATATGCCTCTGCTGCCCCCTTCTCATGCCTCTGCTGCCCCCTTCTCATGCCTCTGCTGCCCCCTTCTCCTATATGTGCCACTGCTGCCAATTCTTAAAAAAAAAAAAAAAAAAAAAAAAAAACACAAAAAACAGACACTTATACTTACCTCCAGCAATGCGATGCAGGCCTCTTCCCGGCCTGTGTCTCATGCTGTACGGGTCAGGCGGCGCGATGACGTCATCGCGCCTCCTGCACCGGCCTCTGATAGGCTGCCAGCACAAGGCCTGCAGCCTATCAGAGGAACAGGGGAGGGAAACGCCTCTCCCTCCGCAGCACAGAAATCTGTATCGCTGTCCTGAGGACGGCGATACAGATAACTATGGAGATGAGCGCAATGGTAGCGCTCATCTCCTGCTGTGCCCTGCCGATGCCCGCTCTGATCCTGTGCCCGGGTCTGTGAAAGGCTCATTCCCGGGCACAGGATTGAAATCCAGGACTGTCCGGGTGAATCCCGGACGGGTGGCAACCCTAGGTGTGCGCCATCAGTGTCAAGGTTCACATAACCACTGATAAGTGGATCAGAAAGCATGAGCAGGTTATATCTCCCTAACTGCTCACTGGTAAACATAGTGGCAGCTGGGCCTGAGGCAGAAAGCTGTTTGTCACACATCCTACTGCCACCAAGGATTGCTGGGTGTTTTTCGGGATCTCCTGTTGCCTCCTCCTCCACTTTCTCCTCCTCCTCTACCACATCCTGATCCGGTCAACAACTCCTGCACCACTGAGTGGTTGGTGCCGCTGAGTGTCAAGCCCAGCCTGGTGGTGTGCTATAACGGGCGAAATCTCATAGCAGCTCTGGGCCTTACTGGTTTGACGCACATACCTTGCCTGGCGCATGTGCTGAATTATTGCCCCAAGATGTCAGATCTTCTGCAGAACGTGCAGGCCATCTGTGCGTGCTTTTGGCATTCTCACCCTGCTGCTGCTCGCCTGTCTGTGCTGCAGCGCCACGTCTGCCTTCCTGCTCACCACCTCATATGCGAAGTACCCACAAGGTGGAAATCCACCTTGCACATGCTAGAGAGACGATGGTGATGGTGGAGTTTTAGCTGCACGCACAGGTGAGTCGCTCTGCAGAACAGCACCACGTCACCACTAACGAGTGTGCCTCCATGTGGGACGTGTATGCCGTGTTGTGCTGTTTCGAGTACTCCAACAAGGCCAGCACTGATGCCTCAATTAGCTTTACTATGCCACTTCTATGCCTCCTTGAAAAAACAGCTTGAGGCGATGATCATTGAGGATGTGGCACAGGAGGAGGAACAGGGATCATTCCCATGGTTATCAGGCCAGTCGTCCACACGTGGCGGATGCAGTTTTGGAGGATGAACAGTGTTCATAGCAAGGTGGCACCGAAATCAACTCACGGGCATCAGTGGAGCATGGCTGGGGGGGGGGGGGGGTAAGGAAACAGGACAGACAATACACCTATCGAGGACAGCTAGTCATTGCCTCTGGGCAGCCTGGCACAAAAGAGTACACGCTGCAGTGCCTGTGCAACGACCGCTGAGTTGCCCTGATTGTTACCAGTGCAGATTACTGGGTGGCCACCCTGCTGGATCCCTGTTACAAGGACAACGTGCCGTCCTTACTTTAGTCACTGGAACATTTGCACATTATAACAGTCTTAACAGGGGGCAGCATTTCAGCAACATGGTGGAAGAGTAAGGGCTTATTCAGACAGCCGTATGCTGTCCGCAAAAAAACGGATAGCTTTCCATTTTTTTGCTGACCCATAGACTTCAATGGGGCCATGTCCTGATTTTCACTGACAAGGATAGGACATTTTTTTTTATTTGTTTTGCGGAGCTGTGGAATGGAAAAAAAAAAAAAAAAAGGGCACCATAGAAGTAAATAAGGTAGCATCTAATCCGCCAAAGACAGATCCGCATTTTTGCAGACCGCATACGGCAGTCTGAATGAGCCCTAAGTGTGCGCACGTCTGCACATACTGACTGATCGCTTTGCCCCATTTAACTTCTCGGCAGTGACGTACCTACCATATAGGCAGACCATGCAGCTGGAAGGGGGGCCCCACAGTGGAGGAGTCCCCGCCCCCGTCTATCTTCCTAATCTGCTAGCCCCACCTCCCGCCTGCTAGCTCCACCTCCCACCTGCTAATTCCACCACGCCCGATTCCTCTAGCTTCCCACCACCCCAGCAGTAATGAAATTAAGTGACGACTTGTAGGTGAGGACAGTGCCGAGGGGTGTGTGTGTGTGTGTGTGTGTGTTTTGGGGGGGGGGGGGGGCCTTGGTCACTCAGTTTTCCCAGGCTATTCCTCTGCACATATGCCATTCAGAACAGGAGGAGAGCTGGTTGTCACTACATTATGTAGTGTGACTCTGCACTTGTGCCATGCAGGACATCAGGAAAGCAGAGGCATGAGAAAATATAAGGGGAGGTGGGAGTTGTGTTACTCAGCTTTCTCAGACTATTCTCATGTCTCCTCACATGTGCCATGCAGGACAGCAGAAAAGCTGGGTGCTATTACATCATGTAATGTCATTTAGATTTCCTGCTATCCTGCAAGGCATAAATGCAGATAATAAGAACATGGAAAGGCAGGGGTTCACTCAGCTTTCCCAGAGACTCATGTCTCTGCACATGTGTCATGCAGAATAGCAAGTAATGTCAGTGTCTCCCAGCTGTCCTACATGACACAAAGGATGAGGGGTTGGTGTCACTTCCTCAAACTTTTCTCATGGCTCTGCGCATGTGCCATGCTGGACAGCAGGAAAGTTGGGTGGTATTACATCATGTAATGCCCCAGATTCTTGTCAAAATATGCTGAACACCGCCAGAACCTACCAGATCCCATTCACTTATAATGGGTCTGTTGGGTTCCGGCACGAGTCCTGCCATTTTGTAGAACAAAATACTGCTGCATGAGGTGGGGCAGGGGAGAAGTTAGGGAGGGTAGTGAGAGAAGCCAGGGCATATAGTGGGAGGGACTAGGAATGGGCATGGGGGTCCAATTTAAATTCTTGCTATGGGACCCAATGATTTCTATGTACGCCCCTGCTTTTGGGTCTCCAAATTGGACACATGGCCTGACCTCGCCCTTTATGCCTTGGAAGTTCTGGCCTGCCCTATGGCAAGTGTATTGTCCGAACACGTGTTTAGCATGGCAGGCACATCCACAGCCTCCTGGTTCACGATCACCATTTTTTATTTTTATGTGTTCTATGTTATTTTAATTCATTTCCCTATCCACATTTATTTGCAGGGCAATTGTTCTGCTCTTACCCCTATTTTGCTTCCTTTTGCAGCCCCCTAGCCCTTTCTACGACTATTTTTCGGGCCTTAAAGTTCAGGTCCCCGTTGACTTCAATGAGGTTCGGGGTCAAGTTCGGGTAGCCAAACTATGGAACAAAGGTTGGCCAAATCCATTGAACCCGAACATCCACTGGTTCGGTCATCCCTAGTCTGTGCAGTCAGCATCTCCGATTTAGTTGTAGGCAATATATAAATGTGAACTATGTTTTATTACATGTTATTGAATATCTTACTCAGCAGCAACATAGTCGGGGTTCCAGGAAGGGTGTTTCCTGTAGGAAGCGACTTCAATGAACTGTTCAGTGCCATCGTTCGTAGCAAGACTGTATTCTCCAAGGACCACACGGTAGGTACGAGGCCTGTTGGGAATAAAATGGTGGAAAGTTAGATCATGGGTGTATATTCAGTCATTTTCAAAGTAAAGGTCCTTTTATACAGATCGATGATCAAGTATATTATCAGGGATGAGCATTTATATAAGCCCTCATTCTGAGTAATTTGCCCTTTAAAAAAAAAAAAAAGTGCCAGCAAATCAACCAATGAACAAGTAAACACTTGATCAGATGATTTTGTACCGGCAGAAAGACAAAAAAAATAAAAAAATTTTATATTATATATATATATATATATATATATATATATATATATATATATATACATACATATATACACATATACACATATACACACACACACCTAATTGCTGCATGTACTGTAAATACAACTTCTTGATCTTGTGCACAGATCCATCAGGAAAGCCTGCTTTCCTCCTGACAGTTTGCCAGATCATTGGTCTTTGTAAACCCTCAGTTCACACTTGCGCGTTTCACAGCACGTTCGAACGCCCCCTCACAGTAGTTATGCCTTCATATGTGTCCCTCGTATTAGTTATGCCAAATTAGGTGCCCCTAGTAGAGATGCGCAATTTTGTACCCCCTCATTTTAGTTGTGCCCATCAACCCCCCCCCCCTCCCTCTTTGCCTCTAGTCTGCAGCATTAGGAGAGAAAAGAAAAAAAAATAAGAAAAAAACCCCCCAAAAAAACAGTTACCTTGCTCCCTGAAGTCACGCTGCTGGCTGTGCTGAAGGCAGATTACCGGGCCTTCAGCGCTCCTCCCACAGCTAGCAGCATGATGTGCAGCCAGCAGGGGGAGCGCTGGAGCTCCTGCTTTACTGATCTGGAGTGGAGACAGCCCCCCCCCCCCTCCTTCTGCACCAACCTGTCCCACCTTGCCTAATAATATACATGTAATGTAGGCTATGGAGCGCTATGACAGTGCCCGGAATGGTCACTGTACTTCCTGCCGGCCCTGTCAGAGGGCTCCATTACATGTGATTACAGCGGGCCCCTTCCCTCCACCGGGCCCGGTTGCAATGGCACCCCCTGTCACCACTGTTACGCCCCTAGCTGAAACCATTAATCTATAAAATGAGCAATCATTTTTCAGTTAGCACAAGTACGTTCTGTTATCTTTACAACATTTTTAAAGATTTGTTCCTGATCTGCCATTTATCTGGATTCAGCATACTGTATGTTTGATGGGTTCAGCTGAGCCTTTATCCAAAATGCATGGCCAGCTTTAGATCACGATAATGCTCTGAAATCTACATATTTATTGTAAGTAACTTTCATGAGATTGCCAAAATTATTTCAATACATGACATTAATATAATAGGAGGAGAATATAAAAGTTATGATTACATGTCCACGCAACTAACAGCGGTTAGCACACGGTTAGCACGAATGAGGGAGCCTCCACAGGTATGAAACCAGCTACTGCCAGACCGATACTGAAGAGAAACCTGGAGGGAGTAAAAATAAATAAATAAAAAATTATAAAAAAGACAATTGATAGGGTGGGCTCACAGAACATTTTTTTTATCCTTTTAACTAAAACGTTAAACGGATGCCTCAGACTGATGCCATACAGACATTCACCATAGAATTTAAAAAAAAATAAAAATATATATATATTAGGGCTGCACGATATGGGAATTTTGTGCGATTGCGATTAAGGCCCTAAAAATTGCGATAACGATATGCGATGCGATATTTTAAGGGAATTGTGCTAGAGGTCTATCTGCTTGTATTTTCAAGGTAAAAGCACACACAGATGACTGATAATGTGAAATGTAGTTATGCTTAACTCAAGAACTGAAATGCGCAGTGTTTTTCAATATAAAATACATATTTGCATTACTGCAAAAGCACAAAATACAAAACTTTTTCTTAATAGCGCTGCACAGAACATGTGTTCATTAAAATAACGACTTTCCACCAGCCCCTCCTCCCTCCCCGCACTGTAACTGATGTATCGCCGGCCGCGCTGTGCAGCATAGCGGCCGGAGATACAGTGTCAGTGTCACGTAGAAAGTCAACCATCGCTTTATAAGACGCACTGCCACCCCCCCCCCCACACACACTGTGTCTTATAAAGCGAAAAATACAGTAATATAATTGCAGCATTTTGGGGTCAGCAAATTGCGATTGCGATATGGCGATTAATTGCGATTGCTTTCGCGATATATTGTGCAGGCCTAATATATATATATATATTTTAACCTGAAAGCAGGATACAAGAATGTGGTGTGCTGCGTTTTGTAGCATATATATCAAACAGCGGGCATAAAGTGTGATGCAAAACCACCATTAACCACTTCCAGACCGGGCCATTTATCCCCTTCCTGACCAGGCCCAATTTTGCAAATCTGACATTGTCACTTCATGTGATAACTCTGGAATGATTTAACTTATCCAAGCCATTCAGAGATTGTTTTCTCGTGACACATTGTACTTCATGTTAATGGTAAATTTGAGTCAATGTTTTACCTTTATTTATTAAAAAAAATCCAAAAGTTAACGAAAATTTGAAAATATAAAACATCCATTTGGAGATGAACGACCGCCCATAGGACGTTTATAGTCAACGGGCGGTCGTGAAGTGGTTAATGACACTATTCTTAAAGAGGTATTTCTGGCATTTCAATAGGATAGGTATAGGAAAAGTGCTTCTACAGTATCCCAGAATGAGGCTCCAAAGTGAACAGAGAACAAGCCTCGAAACTGCAGCCACCCTCCATACACATTATGGGTCTTCCTAAAACAGCTCCACTAACTCTATTTTGGAAGCCTCATAGAAGTGAATGGAGAGGAAACCATGCAGGCGTAGTGTGCACTCCGTTCATTTGAGGACCCCGTTCTTGAGATAGGAGCAGGTCTTAGAGGTGGGACCCACACCTCTGACATTTATGGCATATCCTATTGAAATGCCACATGTCCGCAATGGGACACCACCTTTAAAATCACGGAAATATCAGTATTTTTATGTAGTGATCAAATAGGACACCCGTTTTCTAACCAGAAGGGGATATATGCATTTTATTAGACACCTAAAAATCAACAGATGGCATGATCTTCAGATTCTTCAGGGAGTGAATCATTCTTCTCATACTCCTCTTTTCGTGATTTTTTGAAATATTAATGTTATAATGTACATATTAAATCAAGTTATTAGTAGTGATAATTACAGATTGACAAGTCTTACTCTGGCAGCTCACTCTTGTGGAAGGAACATTTAGCCTCATGGCTCCTAACTGTATCATCTTGTTCAATTGCATTCTTAAAAAAAAAAAAACGATTTTTTTACCTTTCCATACTGTGGAGTAGATTGCTGCATATAAACAGTTTCTAATGGAGGAGAGGAGCACCAATCGCTGATGCCACCGCTCGCCCCCATACATAATCATTGTTTGCCAGCAGCAGGCCATGATTAGACAGCACAGTCTGCTACTGGCAAGCAATGATTTACGTGCCTACAAAAAGCATTCAGTTCGATGGCACCTTTACACCACTAGATAATTACTAATGAGCGTTCCTATGAACACTCATTAGCGATTTTTTGGCAGATTCTTGACCCGTGTAAAGGACCCTTAAGTGTGCTCTACTTCTCTTTAAATTATTAAAAGAGGATCTCTCATGGGTCCAGACATTATGAAATAACTAGCAGGTTATGTAGGGCACTGTGGGCAGATATAATATTGCTTACTAGTTTGTCTGGGAGCCGCTCATCTTCACCCTGGCTGTGACACTCTCTGCTGTAATTGGACCGCGATACAGCCAGGGAGAAGGAGAAATCCATTGGGAAACAGGGCAGTCTCCTCCTTCCTGTACCGATGCTATTCATTAGCATACCAGCCAGAAAAACTGCAGGGGGGGGGGGGGGCGCACAGCGGGCAAACGGTGCGGCGCCCAGACAAACTAGTAAGCAATATTACATCCCTGCACTATGCCCTACATATCCATGAAACGTCCTTTTTAAGTTACATTTATAGACAAATACAAAATAACTAAACAAATAAGCAAGCGTGTAGCTTTCATGTTTTTTGTATTGAATACATTGAGTAGGGCCAGCTCCAGGTTCATGTGGGCCCTGGGGCAATAATTCCCAGTGGGCCCCTTCAGGCATTTTTTTTACATTTACATGTCCCCCTGTGGCCCTTCACACAGTATAATGACCCTCAATGGCCCTCCACACAGTATAATGACCCCACAGTGGCCCTCCAGAATAACCCCCCAGTCGCCCCCCATTCAGAATAATGAGCCACAGTGGTCCCCACACTGGGACAGACTGGGCCAGGGGGCAATTGCCCCCCTGCCCCTCTGTAAATGGCCCCCGTAGTGTCACCCTGCCGCGGCCCTGGTGACAAGTGGGGGCGGCCGGCGGCAGGGCACAGGGAGGTGAACGCTTCCACTGTGGAAGCGGTCATCTCCATAGTCATCTGTATCGCCGTCCTGTGCTGCGGCAGAGGAGGGAGACGAGTGTCCCCTCCCTGTTCCTCTGATAGGCTGCCAGCCCATAAGTGGCTGGTGCAGGCGGCGCGATGACGTCATGAGCGGTACAGTGAGGGACACAGGCCGGAAGATGCCTGCATCGCTGGAGGCAAGTATAAGTGTTTTTATTTTTGTTTTTTTGGGGGGGCTACTGGCACATAGGGGGGCCGGCTGTGAGCAGCCACCATCTATCCTCTCCACAATGCTCAGCTTCCTGTGACAGATCAGGAGAGCGGAGGTGTGGGGGCGGAGATAGCTGTCAAAGGAGGTTGTGCTCTCCTCCCGCAGCTCCCCGCCCAGCCTCTTGTGACAGCGAAACAGGAGGTAGGGGGGGGGGGGGAATCAGTGGGCCACTGGGTGTTACTTGCCCCCCTGGGCCAAAAGTTGCCAGTCAGCCCTTGGGTTATACTGTATGAAGGGGGCACTGGGGGTCATTCTACTGTGCGAGGGGCCCTCACAGTATAATGACCCCCAGTGCCCCCCCACACAGTATAATGACCCCCAGTGCCACCCACACTGGGGTTATACTGAATGGGGATCATTATACTAAATGGATTCACTGGGGGTCATTATACTGTGTAAGGGACCCTCACAGTGTAATGACCCCCCAGTAGCCCCCTCACATACCCATCATTGCTGGAGCAGGGTATAAGGGGGCACAATACGGGGTCAGGGGCACAGACACATGACCCTGTGACGTTAGAAGGTCCTTATGGTGCATGTGGTTTAGACACCACCATAATGAGAGACAGAGGAGGGACACAGATGGACAGGTGGGGTGAACACAGCAAGTAGGTGGAAGGGGCTCTGAGGGGGATTTATATAAGTAGTAGTGGCAGGAGGTCTGTGCAGGGCAGCAATAGGAGACAGGAGCTCTGGATACATGAGGGAGGAAAGGAGACAGCAGGGGCTCCTGAGATAGGACAGGATATGGGTGGAGGGGGGGGGGGTGTCATGGAGGCAAACTGCTTAATGAAGCAGTAAAACAACTAGCATGAATATGCTTGTCTATTACAACATCCACCAGCACCTAGAAGAGTTCCCTGTCCCACAGACAAGAAGGCAATCACAGTGCAAACTCCCTACTCACTGAAACTGTGTTCACTCTTCTACTCCAGCCCTGCGATCTTCTCTCCTCACCGTCTTGGGAACAGCATGTGTAGAGGGGGCATGTCTGAGTCTCTGCAGCAGCCTCATTTGACTATCAGAGGGCACTCCAGAAGGTGTATTGTGTAAGCGAAATGACAGCAGGTCCAGCAATTAGTTCTGCCATCTGTATTGATGGAAGTGCTCATTGCAGCTCAGTAGGCCCCCCCAGAAGCAGTGGGCCCCGGCAGATATCAGACCATGCCAGGTTCTAGAGCCGGGCCCGACATTGAGTAAACATCCACAGTGCAGTGAGAAATAGTAAACCTGTGTTAATAACAGGGTACGGGCAATGTGCCCCCTGACAATTGATCTTAAGTAGGTGGTTGGAAGTGTGGGTTTCACAGGTGCTCTGTTCATTAACCACTTCAGCCCCCCTAGCTTAAACACCCTTAATGACCAGGCCACTTTTTACAATTCTGCACTACACGACTTTCACCATTTATTGCTCCGTCATGCAACTTACCACCAAAATGAATTTTACCTCCTTTTCTTCTCACTAATAGAGCTTTCATTTGGTGGTATTTCATTGCTGCTGACATTTTTATTTTTTTTGCTAGTAATCAAAAATGACCAAAATTATTGCAAAAAAATGACATTTTTCACTTTGTGTTGTAAATTTTTTTTTTTTTTAAAAACTACATTTCTATATAAATTTTTCGCAAAATTTATTGTTCTACATGTCTTTGATAAAAAAAAAAATGCAATAAGTGTATATTTATTGGTTTGGGTAAAAGTTATAGCGTTTACAAACTATGGTGCAAAAAAGTGAATTTCGACATTTTGAAGCAGCTCTGACTTTCTGAGCACCTGTCATGTTTCTTCAGGTGCTAGAATGCCAGGAAAGTATAAATACCCCCCAAATGACACCATTTTAGAAAGAAGACACCCCAAAGTATTCGCGGAGGGGCATGATGAGTTCATGTATGTTTTCACAAGTTAGCGGAAAATGACACTTTGAGGAAAAAAATAAAAAATAATAAAGTTTCCATTTCTGCTAACTTCTGGCAAAAAAAATAAAAAATCTCCCACGGACTCACTATGCCCCTCAGTGAATACCTTGGAGTGTCTACTTTCCGAAATGGGGTCATTTGTGGGGTGTGTTTACTGTTCTGGCATTTTGGGTGGGGCTAAATTGTGAGCAGCCATGTAAAAGCTAAAAGTACTCGTTGGAATTTGGGCCCCTTTGCGCACCCAGGCTGCAAAAAAGTGTCACTCATGTGGTATCGCTGTACTCAGGAGAAGTAGGGCAATGTGTTTTGGGGTGTATTTTTACATATACCCATGCTGGGTGTGAGAAATATCTCTGTAAATGACAATTTTTTAAAATATTTTATACAAAGTTGTCAATTTACAGAGATATTTCTCTTACCCAGCATGGGTATATGCAAAAATACACCCCTCCTGAGTACGGCAATACCACGTGTGACACTTTTTTGCAGCCAAGATGTGCAAAGGGCCCAAATTCCAACGAGTACCTTTTAGGAGGGCATTTTTACGCATTTTTCTTCTCACGCTTTAGGGCCCCTAAAATGCCAGGGCAGTATAAATTCCCCACATGTGACCCCATTTTGGAAAGAAGACACCCCAAGGTATTCCGTGAGGGGCATGGCGAGTTCATAGAAGATTTTTTTTTGGCACAAGTGAGCGGAAATAGATTTTATTGTTTTTTTCTCACAAAGTCTCCCTTTCTGCTAACTTTTGACAAAAAGTTCAGCTTTTTATGGACTCACTATGCCCCTCAGCGAATACCTTGGGGTGTCTTCTTTCCAAAATGGGGTCATTTGTGGGGTGTTTGTACTGTTCTGGCATTTTGGGGGGGGCTAAATTGTGAGCAATCCTGTAAAACCTAAAGGTACTCGTTGGAATTTGGGCCCCTTTGCGCACCTAGGCTGCAAAAAAGTGTCACTCATGTGGTACCGCCGTACTCAGCAGAAGTAGGGCAATGTGTTTTGGGGTGTATTTTTACATATACCCATGTTGGGTGAGAGAAATATCTCTGTAAACTGACAACTTTGTATAAAAAAAATTTTAAAAAGTTATAATTTACAGAGATATTTCTCACACACAGTATGGGTATATATAAAAATACACCCCAAAACACATTGCCCTACTTCTCCTGAGTATGGCAATACCACGTGTGCCACTTTTTTGCAGCCAAAATGCACAAAGGGGCCCAAATTCCAATGAGTACCTTTAGGATTTCACAGGGCATTTTTACGCATATGGATTCTCATGTTTTAGGACCCCTAAAATGCCAGGGCAGTATAAATACCCCACATGGGACCCCATTGTGGAAAGAAGACACCCCAATGTATTCCGTGAGGGGCATGGCAAGTTCACAGAATTTTTTTTTTTTTGGCACAAGTTAGCGGAAATTGATATTTTTTAATTTATTTATTTTTTTACAAAGTCTCATATTCCACTAACTTGTGACAAAAAATAAAATTTTACATGAACTCACCATACACCTCACGGAATACCTTGGGGTGTCTTCTTTCTAAAATGGGGTCACATGTGGGGTGTTTGTACTGTCCTGGCATTTGAGGGTCTCCGCAATCATTACACGTATGGCCAGCATTAGGAGTCTCTGCGATTCTCCTTTTATTGAGCATACAGGTAATGAGATTTTTTTTTCAGTTCAGCCACTGGGCTGAAAAAAAAAAAAAAATTAACGGCACAGATTTCCTCATTCGCATCGATCAATGTGGATGAAAAAATCTCTGCCAAAAAATGTGCAAAAAAAAAAAAATAAAGTAGTAAGGCCCCATTCACACGTCTGCAAAAATGTCCGCATCTATTCCGCAATTCTGCAGAATAGATGCGGACCCATTCAGTGTGAATAGGGCCGGCGGTGATGCGGAGAGCACACTATGTGCTCTCCGCATCAGCATTTGCGGAGCTGCGGCCGCAAACTTCCGGGTTTCGGCCCCCAAATATCCGGCCGCAGCTCTGCAAAAGATAGAGCATGTCCTATTCTAGTCCGCAATTGCGGACAAGAAAAGGCATTTTCTATATAGTTCTGGCAATGTGCGGATCCGCAAAATGCGGAAAGCACATTGCTGGTGTCCGTGTTTTGCGGATCCGCAAAACACATACGGACGTCTAAATGAGCCTTACTCACAGGGGGGTGACCAGGGGTTAATCGGGGGTTAATCAGTGACGGGGGGTCTGTGTGGTGATTGGTGCACTTACAAAAGTTTCCTTTGGTGGTCCCAAGCAAAAGGGACCACCAAAGGAACGAACAGCAAGCATATCAGACGCTGTTAACAAAACAGCATCTGATATGCCATTTGTATTAACTTCTACAGCCTGCCAGCGCATGATCAGCGCTGGCAGGCTGTAGTTAAAGTTCTCCCCGACGCGATCCTGTGAACGCGCGTGCGTTCACAGGAAATCTCGCAAGATGACGCGCCCGCGCGTCAAGGAGGAACAAACCGACCGCCCGCAGGACGCAATTCTGCGTTAGGCGGTCGGTAAGAAGTTAAACAAAGGCGCACAAAGCTGGTAACTGATAAATCTTGAGAAGAACTGCTTTGTTAGTGTACACCATGGCTCAATGCAGACAATTTTCTTAAGATCTCAGAAGGTGTGTGAAGTTGCAAAAAGGTTACAACTAGAGATCAGCGAATTGGAGTGAAGTGGATTTCAATCTGAATTTCAGGAAAAATTTGATTCTTCCCCAAGTCAAATTTCCTGGCGCTTCATGGTAACAAATTGTAGGTTCTGCAGAAAGAAGAAAGGATACCGGCTGCGCGATCAAGTGGATGAGGTGACTTATTTATTAATTTTTAACCCCCACCCACAATGGCAATTTTAGTTAGCATTCTGCCATAACGGAAAATAATAAATCACCCGTACACCGAACTTCAGTGAAGTCCGGGTTCGGGTACCCGAACTCAAAGTTTGGTAAGAACAAAACTCTGGGAACGAGGGATCACCCACAACGCCATGCATGCAGCCAATCAGCAGCCAGCCCTGTGATGTCACAGCCCTATAAATGGCCTCAGCCATGTTGAATTCAGCCATTTTTTCAGTATATTTATTGCAGGGAGAGATATGACAGTGGTAGGAAAGATTATTCAAGGTGTAAGGAAAGGATAAGGACGCATCATCTACACTATAAAAGGAGAAGAGGGTGCAATAGGTGAGTGGGGGATCCAAATTGCTGTTATACTTCTGCTTTTAGGTAGTTTGATATGATAGCTCTGTAATTCCAGCAAACCTTGCTTGTGATTGGGGTGCAAGTGCTGTGTGATACAGCCATTCACAGGGTGTATTAATAGGAAATATACGTACGTCCTATGAGCTATTGTGTGATGAATTGAGATTGTTATATTTCCTTTTTTGGGGTGTATTAATAGGAAAAAAAAATTGCTGTTCTGTGGTGCAGCCTTTTTTCGGGTGTATTTTATTTTTAATTCATATTATACAGTATGTCACAGACAGGTGAGAGGTCCTTCAAAGGGAATGGGTAGTAGCCAAGGATGTTTGTCGCAGGGGGGGGGGGGGGGGTTGCAGCAAAAGTCGCAGCGAGAGGTCCGATCTCCCAGTGTCATCTAACGGTCATGTCTTGACTAGTGCTGGGCGAGCATCCTCGGCCAAACACCAATTTTACTCAAGAATCGCCATGCTCGGCACATGCTCGAGTCTCCTCCCCGCACGTCTGTTGGCTGCTATGCAATAATGTGCGGAAAGTACTGCGTACTGCCAATCACTGTAATGCCCTAGCCATGTTTGTTACTGGCATTACAGTGATTGGCTGGCTGGAACTCATCATCGGGTGTTAGAGAACAAAAAGTCTTTTAGGACTATTGTTGCATGTGGCAGCAATGTATATTAGCGCAACCTGCGCTAAATTGAGTTCAATTGCTAGTGCCGCTTCTGATAGTGACAACCTCTGCTACATCTTATTTCACATTTGTGGTCGGGGCTACATGACATGAAACCGTCTACCTGCCTAACTAGCCAAACTAAGCAGCTTGAATTGTGCCATAACCACTGCGTAGGAGGAATGCCTGAAAGGGGGAAAAACCCACATCTAAAATGGTACACAATAGTTTATAGCAACAACACTAACATGACCAACCTCTGGAATGCAAGAACATCTCTCGACTAGGTTGAAGTATGAACCTATTGAACATGCAGAGTGCCTAATTTCTGGATAACATGGGCTAGAACTTTGTTCCAGAGGCAGCACATGCTGCACCTGACCTGAAGGAAAGGCCCGGTAGCTGTCGGTTTCAACCCAAAAATTGTACACCGGCATACGGACATGCCACATAACTGAGAGGTGGTGAGTGGTGCCGTGAGGACTGCTGAGTACTCTCAAGGTCTTGGTCTGTTACTGCTGCCAGTAATTGCTGAAAGACTCGAACCGGGCACCCTGAATGGAATGTCGGAAAGAAAATGATTATATTGGGGGCCAAAAAATGGCAACAAAACCAGTGCCACTTACATGACCAACCTCGGGAATGCAAGAACATCTCTCGACTAGATTGAGGTACAAAACTATTGAACATGCAGAGCGCCACTGACCTAGCTTCCGGATAATATGGGCCAGAACTTTTGTACCTAGAGGCAGCATATGCCGTACCTCACCTGAAGGAAAGGCCAGATAGCTGTCAGTTTCAACTATAAATTGGACACCGGCATACGGACATGCCGCACGAGCGGTGTCGAGTATGATGAACGCAAAAAGTCTGTTATGGATGCCAGTAATTGCTGAAAGACACGAACCGGGCCCCCTAATGGAAAGTCGGAAAGAAAATGATTATATTGGGGGCCAAGAAATTGCAACAAAACCAGTGCTGGCAGAAACACCAGAAAAACCAAATAGTTGAAAACGCCGTGACCTGAGCTACGTGTTCAGTTTGACTTTGTGATAACGCAAACTGATGAAAATGTGACCTACCCAACACTCTGAACCTTTAGCAACCTTTGAAGAAACGTCAAGTAGCGAGTTTGTAAGCTGATAAAGTTTAATATACAAACTGGATTCCAAAAAAGTTGGGACACTATACAAATCGTGAATAAAAACTGAATTCAATGATGTGGAGGTGCCAACTTATAATATATTATTCCGAATAGAACATAAATCACGGAACAAAAGTTTAAACTGAGAAAATGTACCATTTTAAGGGAAAAATAATATGTTGATTCAGAATTTCATGGTGTCAACAAATCCCCAAAAAGTTGGGACAAGGCCATTTTCACCACTGTGTGGCATCTCCCCTTCTTACAACACTCAGACGTCTGGGGACCGAGGAGACTAGTTTCTCAAGTTTAGAAATAGGAATGCTCTCCCATTCTTGTCTAATACAGGCCTCTAACTGTTCAATCGTCTTGGGCCTTCTTTGTTGCACCCTCCACTTTATGATGCGCCAAGTGCTCTCTATAGGTGAAAGATCTGGACTGCAGACTGGCCGTTTCAGTACCCGGATCCTTCTCCTACGCAGCCATGATTTTGTGATTGATGCAGAATGTGGTCTGGCATTATCTTGTTGAAAAATGCAGGGTCTTCCCTGAAAGAGATGACGTCTGGATGGGAGCATATGTTGTTCTAGAACCTGAATATGTTTTTCTGCATTGATGGTGCCGTTCCAGACATGCAAGCTGCCCATGCCACATGCACTCATGCAACCCCATACCATCAGAGATGCAGGTTTCTGAACTGAGCGTTGATAACAACTTGGGTTGTCTATGTCCTCTTTGGTCCGGATGACATGGCGTCCCAGATTTCCAAAAAGAACTTCAAATCGTGACTCGTCTGACCACAGAACAGTCTTCCATTTTGCCACACTCAATTTTAAAATGATCCCTGGCCCAGTGAAGACGCCTGAGCTTGTGGATCTTGCTTAGAAATGGCTTTTTCTTTGCACTGTAGAGTTTCAGCTGGCAACGGCGTATGGCACTGTGGATTGTGTTCACTGACAATGGTTTCTGGAAGTATGCCTGAGCCCATTCTGTGATTTCCTTTACAGTAGCATTCCTGTTTGTGGTGCAGTGTCGTTTAAGGGCCTGGAGATCACAGGCATCCAGTATGGTTTTACGGGCCTTGACCCTTACGCACAGAGATTGTTCCAGATTCTCTGAATCTTCGGATGATGTTATGCACAGTTGATCAAGATAGATGTAAAGTCTTTGCAATTTTTCGCTGGGTAATACCTCTCTGATATTGCTCCACTATCTTTCTGCGCAACATTGTGGGAATTGGTGATCCTCTACCCATCTTGGCTTCTGAGAGAGACACTGCCACTCTGAGAAGCTCTTTTTATACCCAATCATGTTGCCAATTGACCTAATTAGTGTTAATTGGTCTTCCAGCTCTTCGTTATGCTCAAATTTACTTTTTCCAGCCTCTTATTGCTACTTGTCCCAACTTTTTTGGGATTTGTTGACACTGACATTTTGAATCAACATATTTTTCCTTTAAAAGGATACATTTACTCGGATTAAACATTTGATTGGTCATCTACGTTCTATTACAAATAAAATATTGACATTTGCCATCTCCACATCATTGCATTCAGTTTTTATTCACAATTTGTTTAATGTCCCAACTTTTTGGATGGAATACATACATACATTATATATATATATATATATATATATATATATATATATATATATATATATTCAGTCAAATACGAGGCAGCACTCCAATGCAGATAGTGGTGACCCAAATTTATTCCAAAGCTACGTTTCTGCCTTCTCAATGAGGCCTTTGTCAAGCGTGGGCTGCCTCGTATTTGACTGAATATATTTGAGGAAGATTGTCCGTTTTCCTGAGGGATTGCACCCGCCCACATTTGAACAGTGCTGCTATTTTTTGGCATTTATATATTATATATATATATATATATATATATATATATATATATATATATTCCCCCTACAGGAGCAAAAGATGTAATAGAGCACACCAACGGAGAATGGCGAGCTGTGACGTGACCTGAAAAGCAAAAAAGACATACAAAGACAATCCTGGCTGTGGTAGTGCCGACACTGACATGAGGCATGCAGGCATCAGAAACCAACGAAATGGTAGAATCCGCCGAGGCCTGAGTGACGGGTCAGGTCTCATGTTGTGACACCACAAACTGATGAAAACGCGACTTACCCAATATTCTGAACCTATAACAACCTTAAAATGAAACGCCAAGTAGCAAAGCCTGTAACCTAATGGGAAATCCACCCGTAATGTGACTTCCCTCCTACCACCTTAGCAAAAGATGTGATTGACCACATCAACTGAGACTGGCGAGCTGTGACGTGACCTGAAAAACAAAAAATGACATGTAAAGACAATCCTGACTGGAAGTATGCTGACACTAACACGAGGCATGCAGTAATATAAACCACCTGCACCACACCATGCTGCTACAGGTGTGTACATACAAACGTTACTTGCCACCATCAACACATGTGCCCTGTTGAGATGTGGGTGTATATGCCATAAAAACAAACTAAACTCAGTTCTTGGCGAAAGTCAAGCTCATAACAAAATAAATGGTCCTCATGGGTCTCTGCAATTATCCCCACCTTGCACAGGTGCTTTTTAAATATATAAACTCAGGTTCACCACCTTAAAGGGACACACATTTTATATTTCAAAAACAAATGAAACAAGACAAAGCAAGATACCTCAACACAGAGGAGCTTACCCTCTTCTCAATATACATATTGCAAAATAGCATTTATACTAAAGAAATAATAACACTTTGTAAACAGCAACTCTGCTCCACCTGGATTAATCAGCTGCCTCACCCTCTATAATGCAAGTAAGGAGATAATGCTGGATGTCAGTGTGAACAAGACTTTAGTCTGTCTGCAGAAATAGCGGATACGAGAGAGCTTTGCTGGGGAACAGTGAAGTGAAAGCAGGCAAGAAAGACATACAGATATACACAGACAAACTAAGCAAGGTGGGCTGTGCAAGACACAGAAACATGCGAGAAAACGAGACGGAGTCACGCTGACCCCTGCTGCCTAACCGTACTGCCGCGTGGGTGCCAAGCGTGGGCTGCCAGGCAGAATCGCTCCAGTGCAGTGCTGCTCCTCCTCACCAAAGGAGCCGACACATTGCTGGACAGACTGTAACGGGACGATGCTGCACGAGCAAGCAGCAAACCCTCACCTGACCGGAAAAACCTCAACTGGGATCCTGAACGCCCACTGGTTATGGAAGCTGCTGATTCAGCCCATGTGCTGCAACAGGTGGCTCAGACTGCACACAACTATGCAGCATTGTCGTCACACCCAAGGGAGGCACCTGCCTGGTATAAATGTGCTACTAGAGCCCCTCCAACAAATACAGGCCATTAAGTCGGCCTTCAAACTTGCACAGCCTAAATATATCTGACATCCAGAGCAATAGTGTGGCCACTCGTGACAGCGACATTACCAGTGCTACATCTGTAGTGTACGGGAGTTGTACTACCCGTCACTACAGAAGGGTCACTTGGCTGCTGTCGCTCCTCTCATTTATGGGGAGGCTGGTAAAGGTCCTATTTGTACAATGCAATGTAATTTATGGTATTTAATTCCCTGTTACTGTGAAATGTGCTATGTGCAGGCCGGCTAGGGATGTAATTCCAGCTCTAGTCACTAGAGGGAGCTAGGTAGCCCTAGTCTATATAAGGCCCAGTCAGGGAAGGAAAGCTCAGTCAGCTCAGTTCAGTCTACTCCAGGCCATGAGCCTGTGAAGTCTACACCAGGCCCTGGGCCTGGGAAGCAGTGCAGACCCTGGAGTCTGTGAAGGCCACATGTCTCAGGCCTAAGCAAGTCAGCAGAAGTCAAGCAGAGGCAATCCCTAGAGCAAGAGGTACTAAATGTCAAGAGGAGGTACACTGTCAACTGGAGATTGAAGGATATAAGCCAGAAGTAGGGCATTGGGGCCTTGAAGCATCAATTCCAGTCAGGACAAGTCAGGAAGAAAGTAAGGTTCACCTGCAATTCTAAGTCCTGTTATTCTACCCTCTGTTTTACCTTGCTGGATGTAAGCCTGCTGTAACTGCGACTGTACAAACGTCTATTTTCTGCAACAAGAACTGTGTTAAGAGGTTGCCTGCTGTATGTTCCACTGTTTCAGTAAAGTTGGAATTCTGTTTTCAAGTTACAAGTCTGCACCTCTGTTATTCCTACTATAAATACGGTGTGCCACCGTTTACTGGCACTGGCGTCACGACACATCAGGGACCCAGCCATAGGCACGTTAAACTACAACACCAAGGGCACCTCACACTGCACCTGGCTGTGGCCCTTCAGAACCCAGAGAGTGCCCCAGAGGAACAGCGTGCCGGCCTCTCCATCACTGGCATTCCCCAGGTTAGTCCCACACATTGCTCTGACTTGGGGATGCTACACATCTCCTGTATAACGCTTGTGCATCCTAAATATCAGTGACATTCGGTGTAGTTTTTTTATTAGGCGGTGGTGACAGCGACATTACTTGCGCCATACCTCCTGTATAATGTTTGTGCATCCTAAATTTATCTGTGACAGTGTACTTTTTTTCCCCATAGACGCTGTGGATAGCGACATTATCTGTGCTACATCTCCTGTTTAACGTGTGCACATCCTAAAAATATCTGACATTGTGTACTTTATTTGTGCATACACTTACAAAACCTGCGCTACTGTACATGCGACATACTTGCAAGCACATATAGACCATTTAATATGCGCAAAGCGAGTTGTAAGGGACGGGTGAAGTGGCCATGCTGCTGATGGTGCACGCAGATAATTCTTCCAGTCTGTTAAGCACCACCTTGTCTTCCGCAAAGTCCAGTCTCAGTAGTCATGAGTCTGGTCAACAGAATCCTCACCCTGATACTCCTTCCACCCACCATGGAGAGTCTTGACAAACAAGTGATCCCACACTCGGATATTCCAAGGAGCCGTCTTAATTGCCATTCTTTAATTTGGACCTCTCACCAAGCCCGCTTAAAGAGGGACATGAGGAGATATTGTGCCCTTAGTCACAAACTCTTGAGCATCAACAATCAGAAGATAATGTTAGGGAACAGCAATTAGTGCTTCACGAGGTGGATGATTGTTATTAGAAACAGTTGCCAATAAGTCCACGGCAATTAGTGTCTCAAGAGGTTTATGATGAGAATGAGACCATTGTCAATAACTGAGGTTGTTAGGTCAACAAGTCAGGAGGATGACCAGAGTGAGGAAGTGGAAGAGGAGGTGGTGGACTATGATGAAGTCACTGACCCAACCTGGGAAGGTGGCAAGCCGAGCGAGGACAGCAGTGTAGCTGGCCAGCCAAGACCTGTCCTGGGTTGCTAATATAGCTCACATATGTATACACCTAGACCTGTAAATAACCTCAATACAGCTCATGTTTGTATGTTACAGCGTTATTAATGTGATTTATGTTTCTGAATTTCATATAACAGTTATATGTATATCGTGTTAACAGAAGAAAAATGTACCTTTAAGATTCATTACATCACTGGAAAGGTAAGCCATTCACAGCCAGTTAGACACAGAGTCTGTGTGAGAAGTCTCCCTAGCAGATTCTTCCAGAATCATTATTCACCAGAGACAGAGAGCTGAACAGACATAGTTCCAGCCAGAGCAGCTCATGGAAGTAAAGGCCAAATAGGTATTTAATACAGCTATAAATGTTCCTATAGTTTAGTGTGTTTAGGACTGTATGTTGAACTGGTTTTGTGTTTGCCTACAGTTCCACCAAATCAAATTCAAATGTACAGTTACAGCAAATCAAACCAAATGCAAAGTGCAAATCCTAATTACTTGCATCAAATACCAAATTGCTATCAAACAGCATACTGCAAATCAAATGAACAATTGTATAGAGTCAAAGACAGAAATACATCTTCCATTTCATGCTAACTGACAAGATTGAACTGTTGAATCGCCATTTTGTGATTCACCACGTGTTTTGTACATGGACTCTTTACTGCAGAAACAGCAGTGTTATATGAAGAAAAGTTGAAGTTATTAACCACTTCCAGACCGCCTAACGCAGGGATGCGTCCTGCGGGCGGCCGGGTCATTCCTCCTTGACGCGTCATCTGGCGAGAGGCAAGAGCGCGTTCACAGGATCGCATCAGGAGGAAGTTTTACTACAGCCTGCAGTTTTGTAAAAAGCGTCCGATATGCCCGCTGCCTGCTCTTCTGGTGGTCCCTTTTGCTTGGGACCACCAGAGGACACAGGCAGCTAAATTAAGTGCACCAATCACCACAACCCCCCCCCGGTCACTGATTAACCCCTAATCACCCTATGTCACCCCCCCGTCACTAATCACCCCCCTGTAAGGCTCATTCAGATGTCCGTATGTGTTTTGCGGATCCACAAAACACAGACACCGGCAATGTGCTTTCCGCATTTTGCGGATCCGCACATTGCCAGAACTATATAGAAAATGCCTTTTCTTGTCCACAATTGCGGACAAGAATAGGACATGCTCTCTTTTGCAGAGCTGCGGCCTGATGTTTCGGGGCCGAAACCCGGAAGTTCGCGGCCTCAGCTCCGCAAATGCTGATGCGGAGAGCACATAGTGTGCTCTCCGCATCACCGCCGGCCCCAATCACACTGAATGGGTCCGCATCTATCCTGCAGAATTGCTGAATAGATGCGGATATTTTTGCGGACGTGTGAATGGGGCCTTACTTTGCAAGCACTCCTATGTCCTTTCCCCTCTTTTTTTGCACATTTTTTTGGTAGAGATTTTTTCATCCACATTGATGCAAATGAAGAAATCTGTGCCGTTCATTTTTTTCAGCCCAGAGGCTGAACGGAAAAAGAAAAATCTCATTACCCGTATGCTTAATATAAGGAGAATAGCAGAAACTCCTAATGCTGGCCATACATGTAATGATTGCGGAGTCCCTCAAATCCCAGGGCAGTACAAACACCTCACATGTGACCCCATTTTGGAAAGAAGACACCCCAAGGTATTCCATAATTCCCGCTAACTTGTGCCAAAAAAAAAAAAAAAAAACTTCTATGAACTCGCCATGCCCCTCTCGGAATACCTTGGGGTGTCTTCTTTCCGAAATGGGGTCACATGTGGGGCATTTATACCGCCCTGGCATTTTAGGGGTCCTAAAGCGTGAGAAGAAGTCTTTGCGCACTTAGGCTGCAAAAAAGTGTCACTCATGTGGTATCGCCGTACTCAGGAGAAGTAGGGCAATGTGTTTTGGGGTGTATTTTTACATATACCCATGCTGGGTGAGAGAAATACCTGATGCGTGGCCTAGTGTCACAAGGAGGGAAACATTTTGAAAGATGGTGAAGGAGTACATAGCAGACGTGTCCGCTTCCTCAGTGGTCCCTCTGTGCTTTACAACTATTGGGTGTCCATGATGAACATATGGCATGAACTTGCACTATACGCCTTGGAGGTGCTGGCCTGCCAAGCCGCCAGCATTTTGTCAGAGCGTGTATTTAGTGCTGCTGGGGGCATAATAACTGATAAGCACATCTGATAAGCCTGTCAACTGAAAATGCTGACCGATTGACTGGTCTTATAAAAATGAACAAAGACCTGCATTGCCCCCGACTTCTCTACTCCAGAGGAAAGCGGCTGAATCTGAGCTTGTAGAATACCCGGACCCGATAAACCGCTGGGGGCATCACGTGGCAAATTGGCATCACAAACAGGATACAAATACATCTGCACCGTACTATTGAAGGCCCTCCCACCCCCAATCTGTAAAACCCCCTACTAGAGACGTTATAAAATCTACCTACTTCTGAAAGGTGTGAATCTGCATCAGTTACAGCACTGTGGTCAAACAGGGGTTAATAAGCCATCTTGGATTTGGGCATTGTGTATTGAGAGGAAGACATCCACTCACCAAAGGGGAGGGAACCAAATCACCTGCTTTCACAGAGGAACCATTCTTGCAGTAGAAGGAACTAAGGTGCTGAGTACAAGTTCCCAGGAGGACAAAGAAACCAACTGCAAGAAGTGGAAGTCTGTCATCTTAGAAAAGGGTAAATACAATCCCAGCTTCCCTGGATTCCGAGAAGCAATGTCAAGAGGTCTGAGTGAGTACTGCTGACGAAACCTCGCTAGAAACTGTTAGGGGCCATAATTCGCCTTCCGGAGCATCATACTCCCCATAACTGAGCAGTTGCAGTGACGCACCAATTCTTCTGCCGTAGCCCATAGCAATGCACACTTAAATTGCAGTCTAGCTTACATGGACCCCTCTAGTCCAGTACAGTATATCAAAAGCCATGTGTGACAGTGAGGATAACACTCACTTGGACTGCAGCGATCCACCAGCACCTGCAACCAGATGCCTCTTACTATGCCATACTACTTTGGGGCACCTTGGCTCTCACGTTATTCAGGAGAAGCCCACCAAGAACATCTGCAGTATGTCGGTGATCTACTCCAAGAGGATGATGACGACATGGCAGAATGACCTTGCCCGGTGGAAGGCCCGCAGGAGGAGTGCATTATAGGACTTGATAAAGAAAGAGTAAGAAAAGGAAAAAAAAAAAAAAAAAAAAAGGAGGATGCTTAGCAAAGAAGGTAACTTATCTGGAAGAAAAAGCGTAAAAACAAAAAAATGGTGAACGAAAAAGATCGCAGAGAAAGGGAATTGCATGAAGCCTCCAAAACTTCCTCTCAGCCGCCTGCTGAAGACAATACACCTGGTATGGCACTACCAGATCCTCCAACTACTGAAAGTGACCTATCCACTGGTGAGGAGTCCATCGATACTGCTCCATGCACTTCAGAACCACCACCAAATGCGGAGCTCCTTGCTATGAAAGACCAAGGGTCTATCCTTTAGCTGTCTGGAGAATATCACCTACCAGGAAAAGGCCAAGGCTTAAAGAAGAACCTCCAGAAGACGATGACCCTGCAGTTCCAAGTTCTGCCACAGAAGGCCACCAGGAGATCGCAAGTTTCTGCTGGAGTTACATCTGAAGAGAGCACCAGAACTAGCAGTAACAGCGATAAAGATGTCACGCAGCTTAAAGAAGGACTTTTGCACCCTCAAGTATAGGGCTCAGGAGGAGGACTTCAGGTCTAAAAGAAAAGCCATGGACACTAGAATTAACAGGTGAGAAACATTGACCCCCGGTTTAGGTTTATATTCTGGTCCTTTTTCGTCCACCCCTTTGTACCTGGACTTCATCCATTATCCAAGCACTGTCTCCAAGTTGCGCTCAGTGCCAAATACTCTTTTTCCCCCCTTCTCAGGTTAAGTGGGAACTCCTCCTGCCCTAAAGGTTCTCACCAAGATTCGACTGACACTGCTGTGATTTGTAACTTTGAACTACCTCAGGAGAAATCATGGCAGCCCCCCACAGTTTTTTTCAAGCACATACCATTTATCATCCATGGGTTGGGAGCCTTCCATATATTTACACTATTTTTGGCACCAAAGTGTTCAAGTTTTGCAACGTTCAAGCACTTTAGCCCATTGTATAGACTCTTATGGGTACCACAATGTGATCTCTTTTGCACTCTGAACTTAATACTGTTAGCTACTGTTAGTACCCTTTGCTCATATGGACTGCCTCTGAGGACACCGAATACCAAGGGTCCCACTTTGCCTTGTGTCAGTTTAGAAAGCCTAGGTATTGTATGATTTGCATATGCCCTTAAACTTTTTCTCTCCAGATGTGGGAGGGGAAGGAGCCAGTATGTCCGGTGTCTGAGTTCATGTGCTGTTGCTACACAGGGAGGACCAAGTGGTAAAGTCACGAGTAGTCCCAACATCTTTAAAGGGTAACCCAGCTTCTAAAAATAGGTTTCCAAGTGCTTTAAAGGCACTGTTTTAGGAAAAATGTGAAGCTACCAGTTTAGTCATCATGAAGCATAAAGCATGATTAGACCTTGATGCTGGAAGGGATTACATGATGAAGCCACCATTCTATTTGCGGGTCTTCATAGTATCATGGAGGGATTACAGTACATGACACCCCCACATGTCCTGTGGTAAAAGAATTCAGTATCCACACAAAAGGGGAGTATATGATCGCTTGGTGTAGGAGTTTAGTTCTCAGATTTTACAGAGAGGAAAACCGGAAATAGACACCCTACTCAAAACGGGCATAGCTATTGCTATGTCAGTTTATGTATACGGTAACAGCAAATAATCTAAAGCAACATTAACTTAAGGGAACCCTGAAGCATACCCCAAGCACAAGCCAAGGGCGGCTTAGTATTAAGTAAGGGAGAATGTAACACCCCAGAATCATCTGTGGATTTATTTCCACGTCCTTAACAAGTGTGCATTTATATTACTGTTATGCAACTGTTTTGTACATGTAATATGCCTGGTTCAGCATATGTGGCAGAGAGATACTTAGACTGGAACTCACCATTCCATTCTCCCCCCTTTTGGGCAGAAGTGGATCAGTCCTGCTTCCTACCAGAAGGGAGGGGCAATTTTACCGAGTGTCAGGAGGGGATAACAGCCCAAGGAGAGCTAGTAAGCAAGCCTGTCAGCCCACTCAACCATTTCCCTTTATTTGCTTTGGAGCCCAAGTCTGGAGTCCCATTGTATCCAGGTAGGAGCACTGTGACATATAGGCCGCACCACACCACTCAGCATTCCACTAGACCTGGGATGTGATAGAGCCCTGGGGAGGTGGCACATGACATTTTGACCAGCAACCAAGTTGTCCTTTAATGTCACTTAAGATGAGGATGAAGACAGTCAACCATTTGACACTCCCAGCCAGGAGTCGGTAGGTTCCTCTGACAATGCTTAGTTGGCATGGCCTGGGAACAAGCTCTGTGCCCCCACCTGTCCTGAACCTGCCCCTTTCATTTTCTGTACCTTCTGTTTGAGAAGTCTTGTATGCTGTCAGCTCAGCTTTTCAGCAAGGACAAGTGTATTGAGGACAGTCAGCAGCTACTGCCCAGCCAAGATGTGGAGGAGAGATCCTCCAGTAGGTGGGAAAATAGCGATGATTAGAGTAGTGTGGGAGTTGGTGTATGATTGGTCAGACACGCGGCCCAGAGACTGGCGTGGGCGATATCAGTCACGTGCAGACAGTAGTGGATGAGGATGTAGCCGATCGCACATGGGAGCCGGGTGAAGGGGCTTTATCATCAGGTAAAGAGGGTGGCAGCTTGTGTGTGAGGCAGTGGCTGAGCCAGCAGGGTGGTAGCAGTGTGAGGTCTGGAGCCAAACGTGTTCAGGGTAGACCATCTGCTATGCAGGAGCCCATCTGTCCGGAAAGAACTAGTGGTGCATGCGTTCAGAGGCAGCAGTCAGTAAGCACGGAGAGAGAAAATGCCCTACTTAGTGGTGTGTGAATTTTTCAATCAAGCCACCGGAGGTTGTCAGCAGTGGCGTACTCCAATATAGGCAGGGTACGCCACTGCTATGGGGCCCGTGGCACAGGGGGGCCCGGAGCGCTCAGAAGGCCCCGCCAACACTATTTTGCCCCGCCCACACAGTTTTCTGTAAAAAATAAAATTAACATCGATCTGACATGCAGGCGCCCCCGTGCGTGTGTGGGTGACGGAGGCGGGAGAATCACGTCAATCACTGCATCTCACTCAGACACCGACCCAGTCCCGGAACAGCCGCCCACAGCCAGCAGTCTGGACGGAGCCAGGAGCCAGCAGGAGGACCATTGAGCTGGGGAGCAGAGCTGCTGGCACCCACCCTGAACAGGCTGCCGTGCCTGGCCCTGGCTCAGTGAGAGAGCAGAGAGTGGTATGTCAGTGTGTCAGTCACTGTCAGACTGACACTGACTCTGACAGCGATGTGGAAATTGCCCAGACTGCAGGGGCAGGCAGCAAGAGAGAGGAGGGGGGGGGGCAGGACAGCCTTCTCACTCCAGTCCTGTTGTGCTCTATGAGCCCCAAAATGGCCCCCAAATGCCCAAGGGGGGGTGGGGTGGAGCAGGTGTGAGTCCACAGTCAGGAAAGTGTGCCACTTTGCCAGGCTGTACTCATACAGTATGAGACTCCCCTGCCTTCCCCCCAGGTCCACTATGATGAGCCTCCCCAACTGGGCCCAGTGCCTCACAAAATTGCTTGGGGGGGGGGGGGGGGGTTGGAGTTTAGAGGAGGAAAGCATACTGGTGTCTATGAGCCCCCCCGCCCTTCCTGAGTCCTCTATGAGTCCCCCAAAATGCCTAGCAAGGCATTAGCCCCTAATACCCCCCCCCCCCAAATGCCTGGGGGGGGGGAGCAGTAGGAGTCCTCTGTGAGCCCCAACCCCTAAAGCCCCTACAAAATGCCCAGGTGGGGAGGAGTAGGAGGAAAGCACACTGTCCTCTACTCGCCCCCCCCCCCTCGGAGTTCTCTATGAGCCCCACCAGCAACCCCTAATGTCCCTCAAGATGCCCATGTGGGAGAAGTAGGAAGAAAGCACACAGTTCTAAGAATTTTGTGGGGCATTAGGGGTTGGGGGGGCTCATAAAGGACAGTGTGCTTTCCTCCTACACCTACTCCTTCCCAACAGCCCCCCCCCCCCCCCCCGGGCATTTTGGAGGGCATTAGGGGTGGATTAACCCCTCTAACTCCTTGCTGCTAATGCTGAGTTTGCACATAGCCACCACCAAATGATATTCCACCAACCAGCCAAACCATCCCCCCCCCCCCCCACACACACACACACACACAAACACATGCGCATATGTGCACACTCAGCAGCAAGGGGTTTGGGCAGTGGTGTACTGCAATCGTTTGGGGTAAGAGAAGTGATGACAAAATTGCGCAAGTAGCAAAGGGGTTAAGATGTGGAGGATGGCCTACGTCCGGCTTTAGCACAGTAGACAGAGGCAGGAGGAGTGATATGTATGCGGGCTCCTGCCCTGCACTCGCTCAGTTGTGCTCGCATACATATTGCACCCTGTGTCCACTGTCCTGGGCCCACTCTGCTAAAGCCTGACATAGCCCATATATGCCTTATTGGATAATACATATACATTTTTAAAGTTACTGCAACAAATTTGGTTAATAAAAAAAAAAAAAATATTATTTCTTTAATGGGGGTGTGGCATGGGAGGAGCCAGGACAGGAGGTGGGAGGGGCCATGTGTGGGGAGTGGGCGGGGTTAAGGGGGCCCATTTCAGATTCTTGCTATGGGGCCCAGTAATTTCTATGTACGCCCCTGGTTGTCAGTATGGCCATTTGTACACAATGGATCTAGTCTTTGAAGCATCTGAAAGGCCTGCATCACACGGTCCCCATTTTGCGTCAGGATATGCTTATGGAAGCCAAAAATACAATGATTACTTACTGGTAATACGTTTTCCATGAGTCATGACAGCACCTGTGAGAGATCCTCCCCCATCCTAACAGGAAACTTCCCAGCTCTTTAAAAGGGGTCCTCCTCATACCATCCTCAGTTAGTAACAAGATTCCTAGGACCGTCAGGACACCTAAACAAAGAAAACTTAACCACGTGAAACATAACTACTGAAAGTAAATCCGAACAACCAATAACTAGAAGGGAGCTGAATACTTCTTCCTCCCCTTTTTTTTTAGGGTGGGAATAAGGCAGGTGCTGTCATGGCTCATGGAAAACTTATTACCAGTAAGTAATCGTATTTCCATTGCGCATGACAGCACCTGAGAGAGAGAGACTAAGCTAGATAAAAAATTAGGGTGGGATTACTGCCTGCAGCACCTTTCTCCCAAAGGACAGGTCCTGAGAAGACAAGTCCAACCTATTATGCCTGAAAAAAGTATGAGAGCTCCAGGTTGCTGCTTTAAAAATTTGCTCTAGATACTCAACCCTTCTCTGCCCAAGAAAAGGCAACTGCCCTAGTAGAATGAGCTGAAAACTCTGAGGGGATTGGAAAACTAGAAAGGGAATAAGCCAGATGATAGTACCAGTAATCCATCTGGCTAAGGTACGGCTTGATATTTTAAACCCTCTATTGGGACCCTGAAACTGAATAAAAAGCCGAGGAGCCTTCCTAAATTTCCTAGGCCTCTCAAAAAAATGGCACACACATCTTTTAACATCTAGGGTATGTAGACGTCTCTTCCTCATTCTTAGGGTTTTGATAGAAGGATGGAAGGACAATCTCTTGGGACTTATGAAAATTGGACACCACTTTTGGCAAAAAGGCAGGATCGGGTCTAAATATAATCCTGTCTTCAGAAATGATAGTATAAGGAGGATATGCAGATAGGGCTGACAGTTCCCCAACTCACCTGGCAGAGGTGACCGCTACTAAAAAGGCCATTTTAAAAGCTAGCATCTTAAAGGATATGGACTTTATCGGCTCAAATGGTTCCTTGGTTAAGACCCCAAGGAGCTGACCTGTTCTTCATCGAGAGGAAAACCTGGAAGCTCCCTTAATGTATCTTAATCCAGGGATGAAAGGCAAGCTTATAAATCAAAAAGAGCACTGAGAGCAGACACCTGAACTTTTAAAATGTTTGGTTTCAATTTTTTTATTGAGTCCCTCCTGGAGAAAGCCAAGAATCAAGGGAAAATTGTGAGAATCTAAATTTGACCTCTGGACCTACAAACTGAAAAAAGGCCCTCCAGATTCTGAAATAGATGTCTGATGTGATTTTCTTTCTGCTAGCCAGTAAGGTGGCAACTACCTGATCAGAGAGACCTCTACACCTGAGGAATCGCCTCTCAATATCCATGCCGTTAGATGCAACTTGTGCACTTCCGGATGGAATATCGGTCCTTGGTATAGCAGATCTTTCCTCTCCGACAGAACCCATGGATCCGAAAGGGAGATAACGCAACCAAGAAAACCAAACCCTTCTGGGCCAGAATGGTGCTATTAAGATTACCGTAGAGTGCTCCCTCCTGATCTTTTAAACTACCCTTGGCAGAAGGGCATAAACTAGCTTTCTCCAACCCTGGGGCAGGGGTCATCTATCCCCATGGGATGGTCCAGCTGGCTGAGGAAGAAGAACTTCCTGCATGTCGCATTGCGCCTGGACGTGAACAGATCCGGGGTTCCCCAAAGGGCCGTTATCTACTGAAACACTTCCTGATTTAAGCACCAGTCCCCCCGACTGAGCTTGTGTCCGCTCAAATAATCTGCCTGATAATTCTCTAAACCCTTTAGGTGAAGAGCCGAGAGAGACAGGACTGAGTTCCCAATCATCAGAAAGATTTTGGATGCCAGATGCATCAACTGGGGTGACCCTGTCCGACAACGCAGCTGTAGTGTCATACATCAACAGACAAGGAGGGACAAGATCCTGACATGTCTGCTGGCTAGCAGGGGAAGATTGGCTCTCACACAATACTGCTTTCATCTCTGGAATTTTGGGGCATCAGACTTTCAGATTATGTCCATGTTTCTTGGAAATACCCCAAATCTGAATGGGCTCCCCAGCCGGATGGACTGGCATCTGTTGTAAATATTAGAAGATCTTGCTTCGTCTACTCTACTCCCTGCCTTAAATTTGAGATCTCCATCCACCAATTTAGGGAGAGCCATTGAATACCCCTTTATATCTCTGAACAATTTAGAGATTCCCCTGACAGATCTGGGCACTAAAAGCCTCAAGTCCAGCCCCTCTGCCGTCGTGTCCCACTGTGACAGAACCCAATGTTGAGAGGTTCTGAACCTGAACTGGGCCCATTTTACTGCTGGAATACAAGTTGTCAGACCCAGAACAGACATGGCGTTCCTCACTGTGGAAACCCTGGCCGGATCCCGGACATTAAGGAGGGATCCACATGGCCATACCAGCACTGTCCCCTGGATGACCTTTTCATCTTTCTTGTGTGGAGATGGTTAAAAAAAAAAAAAAAAGAAATTTTCCCGCTCTTCTGTTGCTACCTGAGCTGAGGTACCGAGCTATTGGGACTTGGTTTTGATTGGTGGAGATTTTGACCTGTCAGGATACTGTTGGCAGGGCAAGGATGCTTGTCTCCTGGCGACAGGTGTCTGATTGGATATCTGACAGGTGGTAGGGGGTATAAAAGTGTCCGGGCTCCACAGTCTGGCTGGCCTTTGTTACCTGACTGGACGGTGGAGCCTGAACCTGCGTGCCCTGCCATGGATGCCCTGCTGCGAGAACTATCTGGCCGTGCTGCTGAAGACGGAGCCCCTACCTGGTTGCGCGAATGCCTGGAGCGTCTGGATCCTGCTGCCATCCTATCTTCTGCTGTCCCCCCCGGAGCCCAGCCTGATGTCCTTGTGGAGCCCTCCTCCGGTTCGGCGCGAATGGTAGATTCGGTGGGTCTGTCTCCGGTTCCCGATGTTCCCGTCCAGCGGATTTCTGATGTTGCCGGAGGAAGTCTCGGAAGATCCCGTGAGAGGAGCTGTCGGACCAGAGCGCAGAAAAGAAGATTTTCTCCCTCTGCGCATGCGCGGAGGGAAGTCATCGCGAGAAGTGAAGATGTGCCAGTATCTTGTGACCGGCGCCCAGCTATTACGTCAAGCAGGCGACCGAGTCCTGCAGGAGCTGTACAAGTTGTAGCCGGGCCAGCGCGGGTGCCAGCCTCCTCTCTGCGGGCGCCGGAACTGGTGCTGCGGGGAGTTGAGGGACCTGCGCTGGGATCTCAGCTTCCTGGGCTGGTGGACTCCGGTTTACCTTCAATGCCTATGGACCAGGGTTCTTCCGCTGCAGCTTCAGCCCCTCTGCCTGGATTATCCTCAAGATCAGGTGAGTTGCAGGCTTTGCAGCTGGCCCCTGTCCTTTCCTCCCTGTCATCTGTTCTTTCATCCCCTCAAGCCATTTTCTCTCACTCTCTCCCTTCCTCTCTCTCCATGGCCCCCCCCCCCCCCCCGCTTCTCCTATGCTTGTGGAACATGGCGGGCGGCAGCAGGTGGAGGAGGTGAGGCAGATAGTGTGGTTGAGCCGCTAGTTTCTTCTCATAGTTTACCGGTTCTAGATAGGTCCAGAGGGCTAGCTGAGACATGCTTTAGAGAAGTTTTGCCCTGTCCAGTCTCTCCCCTTGGTTTCCATCTTTCTGCAGCTGTTAAAGAAAAAATTTGGAATTCTGAATATTTTAATATTCTCTCTCTCCTCCCTGCGTCCAAGGAATTTGTGATTAAGCTTGAGCGGAAGGAGGAGAGATTTGAGGAGGACAGGCGCCGTCCTGTGCCTCGCACATTTAATAATTGGCTTCAAGCGTTCTGTATCTTTGCAGGTGTTTTGGGTGAGGTTCCCTGATAAATGTACGGGCCTCTTTCAGCACGTAGATATTGTCTTAGAGGCATACAAGAGTTTTGGTGGTCTCGGTTGGTTCTACTATGATGAGAACTTCAGGCAGAAGTTAGCGATATATCCCCATTTATCTTGGGGTTCTAAAGATGTGGGGTTGTGGTTGAATCTGTTGATCCCACAGAAATCTCAGATGCCGCAGAAGTTCTCTCCTAGTGGAAACGTGTCGAAGCGTGGCCTCTGTTTCGCTTATAATGAATCACAATGTAAGTGGCCTCACACTTGCAAGTATAAGCATCAATGTGCTCTTTGTGGCGGGAGTCATCCCCTGTCGCATTGCTTTAAGAAAGCGAACCTGCCGGTACAGCCTTCAATGAAGGATTTTCTTTCTAAAAGCATCGACGCCAGTAAATTTAGTGACAATGCAGCCATGGCTAGACAGGTTCCCAAACAAGCAGATAGCTAGTTTGTTAATTGATGGTTTTGCGGATGGTTTTATAATACCTCCTTTTTCTGGAAAAGGCTGTACTATGGTTAATAATTTGCCTTCTGTTTTAGACTGTCCTGCAGTTGTTAGAGCAAAGATTCAGAAAGAGGTTGATGCTGGTAGGGTAGCTGGCCCTTTTCTGGCGCCGCCGTTTGAGGATTTCCGTTTGTCTCCTCTTGGGGTGGTGCCTAAGAAGGAGCCCAACTCATTTCGTATGATCCATCATTTATCGTATCCCTTTGGCGGTTCATTAAATGAGGAGATTGATAAATCTTTGTCTCAGGTGTCTTATTCATCATTTGATGCAGCTGTATCTATGGTAAAGTTGTTTGGTAAAGGGGCATTGATGGCGAAGGCTGATGTTGAATCAGCTTTTAGATTGCTTCCTATCCACCCTGCTGCGTTTAACTCATTAGGTTTCCATTTTGATGGTTATTTTTATTTTGATAGATGTTTACCCATGGGGTGTTCCATTTCCTGCTTTTACTTTGAGTCTTTTGCTACTTTTTTGGAATGGGTAGTTGCGGTGCGTTGCATGAAGGGTGGCATTGTGCACTATTTGGATGATTTTTTGTTTTGTGGGTCCGGCTGGTTCTCCTGTTTGTTCTGAGTTACTTTATGATTTTGGTAGTGTTTGTGCTGATTTGGGTGTCCCCCTGGCGTCCGGTAAGACAGTGTATCCCTCTAGTTGCATTGAATATTTGGGTATAGTTATTGATACGGATTGTGGGGAGTTTAGGTTACCAGAAGTAAAGATTAGGAAGGCAGTTTTGTTGATTAGGAATTTTTTAAGGCGTTCTACTGTTACAGTCAAGGAGGTTCAATCGTTATTGGGTTTGTTGGCGTTTTGTGGAAGAGTTATGCCCATGGGGCATATTTTTTGTAGGCAGTTAGCAAGTCGGGTGGCAGGTTTACGGAACCCGTGTTTGAATGCGTCAATTGGGAGCGATATAAAAGAGGATTTGTTAGTGTGGCTGAGTTTCTTGCAGGATTTTAATGGTCGGTCATTGTGGCAGTCAGAGTTTGTTGATGCAGCAGAGTTAAGTTTGTTCACTGATGCTGCAGACAGCTCAGGTTTTGGAGCATTCTGGGATGGTCATTGGTATGCGGCGGCTTGGCACAAGTCATGGGTTGAAGGCAATGTGGTTTCTAATATTGTTTTGTTAGAATTATTTCCTGTTGTAGTGGCATTAGTTTTATGGGGAAAGAATTTTTGTAATAAGCGTATCCGGTTGCACACTGACAATAGAGGCGTTATGTTTGCTGTTAATTGTTTATTGTCTAAGAGTGTGTTGGTTGTTAAGTTGTTGCATCATCTTGTGTTGCTGTGTTTAAAGTTAAACATTTGGCTTAAGGCGGTGCATATTCCGGGTTCTACTAATGAGATTGCGGATTCTTTATCAGGTTTCCAGATGGATCGCTTCCGGAAGCTGGCACCTTTGGCGGATCCTGGTGGAATACCTTGCCCAGAGCACTTGTGGGGTCTGATATGGTCTTGATTATGAATTTGCTGAGCCGGTCAGTTGCAGCTACCACGTGGAGGTCTTACGTATCGGCATGGCGGCGGTGGTATCAGTTTGCAGAAGGGCGTTTAGCCTCTGCATTGGATGTTAGTGAGTCTTCAGCGGTAGCGTTTTGTTTGAATTTGTTTGAACAGAAGTTGGCGTATAATTCGGTTTGTAGGATTTTAGCAGGGGTGTCTTTTTTCTTGAAGGCTTTTGGCGCAAAGTCTATTTCTGAGTTTTTTCTAATTAAGCAGCTTTTGAAGGGGTATAAGTCAATTGGGCATTTGCCGGATGGCCGGTGCCCGATATTTTCCCTTTGAGGCTTGTTAATTCTCCACTGCTTTTGTCATCCTTTTCTTTGGTGCATTACGTGTGGGGGAATTATTACCGCGCTCTAGGAATGTTGGGTCTAGCTTGAGTTTGCAACACGTACAATACAGGTGCGAGGTTTGTTATTGAGTATTTTTATCCGTAGGTCTAAAACTGATATATCAGGGAGTGGGTGTTATGTTTATATTCAGGGTTTGCCTGGCAAAGTTATTTGTCTAGTGACAGTTGTCTCACGTTATTTGGCGCTCAAACCTGCAGGTCGGGAGTCTTGTTTCCTGATCCATGAGGACAAATCTCCCTTGTCTCAGTTTCAGTTCCGGGCAGTTTTGGCTAAATGTTTAGAGAGGCTGGGGCTTGGTGCCAAGTTTTTCTCAACACATTCTTTTTGTATTGGAGCTGCTACTACGGCAGCTCAGGCTGGTATGCAGGAATCGGCGATTAAGAGCATTGGGAGATGGTCGTCTAATAGGTATAAGTTATATGTTCGGCCGCATCTTCTGATGGATTAATTTTCTTTTCAGTTCCCACAGGTTGTGTCGTGTGGATTCTGGGCCATTCCTACATACACTGGACGCATAGGAGGGCTGCAGATCGATGTTATGGTACGAATCTGTCCCTGCCAGCGGACACCATGCAGATTTTCTGGGCTGGAATCCGAGGTCTACGTTGGGCAGGTTTGATTGATTTGGTATGTCATGCTCATGATGTCTTTCCCAGCCCAAATGTTATTATACATTTGGGAGGGAACGATATTGGGTGTTGAGACAATGGAGTTGGTCTTTGCCATGAAAAGGACGATGACTGAACTCCAGCGCCTCTTTCCCGGTACTCAGCTTTGTTTCTCTGAAATCATTCCGAGAAGGTGCTGGAGGTTGCACCCGGAGATGAAGTAAAGACAAAGTGAGGAGAGGATTAACCGGCTAGTGTTCCGTTTTATGCCTTTGATTGGAGGTTCTTCCTTCCGGCATATAGATTTGGAGGGTGGAGAAGCTGGTTTATATTCTAGAGATGGTGTTCATTTGTCTGAAGTTGGTTATGACATTTTGAATGTTTATTTACAAGCTATGATCGAAATAGCTGTTGGTGGGGTGGGGCCCCTTCCGCTTTGTTAAGCGTGCGGGGCCTGGTGGGTGAATTTGTTAAAAGTCGTCCTGTGTATAGGATGGACTTAAAGTGAGTCTTTAATTAAAAGCCTTAGTTTAGGACTAGGCTTATGTATTTATTTATTCTGCTATATATGGAAATTAATTTATGAAGTTTAATAAACTGACCAGTTTGTTATCTCCACCCTACTTTTCGTTTGTATCTAATGGGGCACGGGATGTTTAATTTATGGTCGGGGCATGTATGTGCTGTGTCATTGCCATGGCCGGATCCCGGACATTAAGGAGGGATCCACATGGCCATACCAGCACTGTCCCCTGGATGGCCTTTTCATCTTTCTTGTGTGGAGATGGTTAAAAAAAAAAAAAATAAAAAAAAATAAAAATAAATTC
Source organism: Bufotes viridis (assembly GCA_033119425.1). Taxonomy (NCBI): domain Eukaryota; kingdom Metazoa; phylum Chordata; class Amphibia; order Anura; family Bufonidae; genus Bufotes; species Bufotes viridis. The sequence continues at coordinate 438,133,262 of CM065591.1, read as the reverse complement.
CCACTCTTCTGTTGCTACCTGAGCTGAGGTACCGAGCCATTGGGACTTGGTTTTGATTGGTGGAGATTTTGACCTGTCAGGATACTGTTGGCAGGGCAAGAATGCTTGTCTCCTGGTGACAGGTGTCTGATTGGATATCTGACAAGTGGTAGGGGGTATAAGTGTCCGGGCTCCACGGTCTGGCTGGCCTTTGTTACCTGACTGGACGGTGGAGCCTGAACCTGCGTGCTCCGCCCACCCTCCCCCATAAAAAAGGAAGTTTATTTAATGTGTCACCTTATGGGTAAATTTGTTAAAAGTCGTCCTGTGTATAGGATGGACTTAAAGTGAGTCTTTAATTAAAAGCCTGAGTTTAGGACTAGGCTTATGTATTTATTTATTCTGTTATATATGGAAATTAATTTATGAAGTTTAATAAACTGACCAGTTTGTCATCTCCACCCTCCTTTTCGTTTGTATCTAATGGGGCACGGGATGTTTAATTTATGGTCGGGGGATGTATGTGCTGTGTCATTGCCATGGAATCTCTGAAATCTCTCACTCTGTCCTGGACCACCTGTATCTTCGCTGACGGGAGAAAGGACATCTGAACAATAGAATCTATTTGAACTCCTAGAAAAACACATCTCTGGGCTGGAACTAAACAGGACTTGTCCCAGCTCACTAACCAACCTAACCTGTCCAGGGTCTGTAGAACATACTGTACCTGGTTGGAAAAAAAAGCTGGAGTCTGACTCACTATAAGCAGGTCGTCTAAATAGGGAACAAGAATTAGGTTTTTCCTTCTGACCTCTGCCATTATCTTTGTAAAAAGTCTGGGTGCCTGGGAGACCCCAAAAGGAAGGGCTTAAGTTAGCTTTACAAATCCCACACACTTTACCCCTTGATTTATAGGTTGCTTTCCGGGACACCTCCTTAACCTGCATACAATATATATAGAAACCATAGGTTAATAGGAGTAACCATAAAGACAGCAGGGAACTCCCCTCTTACCCCCATATACCAGGCTGGTGGTCAGGGGCTCCGACTTCTCAGAACGCTGTATCTCACCTTCCCCCTGTATAGCTGACTGCAGAAGGAGCGCTTTAGCAGAGGAGAAAAAACAAAAAAAACAAAAAAAAAAAAAACAAACACCCGGGATCTCCAAGCATCCTGTGTAGCGTTCTCCTCCATCGTGGCTGGCCGGCTGCACCCGCCGTGTTTGTAGCCCCTCCCTTTCCTGTGTGTGGAACGCACGCATCACTTCCGGTGCGCGCTTGTTCCGGTGTTCCGGAATTTTCTGCTACCCGGAATTTTTTGCTACCCACGTCACTTCCGGTAGTGACGTGGGAGGCGCGGCTCTCCTCTCGGCTCCTGATTGGTCTGCCGGGAGGTTTGTCGGCGCAGGCGCGGACGGTTCACCCATGATGTGAACGCGCCTAGGGTAGCAAAAAATTCCGGCCACTGCGCATGCGCGCCAACGAAGCGGCTCGGTGCATGCGCAGTAGCTAAATGCGCCGAGCCAGGTAGCAAAAAATTCCGGCCACTGCGCATGCGCGCGAACCAAGCGGCTCGGTAGCATAAAATTCCGGCACACTGCGCATGCGCAACATCAAAACTCGCCGAGTACAGTTATTTTTAAAGTTTAACAAAATACAACTATCTCCCCTTTTCATGTTTATTGTTTATCTATATGACTCCAAATGTTTCGCTGGTGGGTCCGTGAAAAATGCGGATGGCCATCCGTGTGTCATCCGTGTTCCGTGTCCGTTTTTTTTGCGGATCCCTTGGCAGACACTTGGGAAACATTGTCAGCCTGTCTTTTGGTAAAATCTTTTGGGTCATGTCCGCTAAAAAAACGGAAGACACACGGAAGCACAACGGAAGGCAAAAACGGACACGGATCACTGAACAACGGAACCCCTTTTTGCGGACAGCATAAAAAAACGGTCGTGTGCATGAGGCCTAAGAGTGACGCCTGTCATGCAAACACAAAGTAACTTTCACTACCACAGCAGACTACCTATACATGTATCTGCAATATACAGTGTTCTACACTCTATTCTCTGCCAGATCCAGGGGCTGACGGGCCTCTGGGGGTTACTTGCCCCCTGGGCCAAAAGTTGCCAACTGAGCCCCCTCCTGACCCCCCTTGCCACTTTAGTCAGCCATGTAAGTTACAACACAGGAAAACAAAATAAACTAGGGATGCTACGATATATTGGCTGCCAAAACATCAGCTGAAAATTTCATTTTTGGTATAATACCGAAAGTGTCATTTTCTGGCTGATACAGTGTTGCATCCGTGTATTCTCTTTTCCCCGCTGGACGCTGCTCTGTGTCCCAGCAAGGGGGGGGGGGGGGGGGGGTCAGGAAGCAGAGTGAGGCACAAACACAGTGATCACTGAGTGTTTGTAAATAATTGAGGACCTAGCATGTTTACTGTATCCCCAATTATGAATAAAAAGAGAGTGATCTACATCACTGTTAATTTCCGCAGCCCTAATTTTTTACTTTACATTTAAGGGCTTCGGGGAAATATTAGGGATCTAAACCGACCCCTGATATTTCCCTCTTAAAATGGAAAAAAAATAAAAATATTGAGGACAGAGTACTCAGAGTTCTCAATGTCTTTCTACAGCCGCCATTACAAATGAACAGAAATACTCTATACTGAGTGTTCCTGTTCATTTATAACAGGCATCCTCAAACTGCGGCCCTCCAGCTGTTGTAAAACTACAACTCCCACAATGCCCTGCTGTAGGCTGATACCTGTAGGGTGTTCAGGCATGCTGGGAGTTGTAGTTTTGCAACAGCTGGAGGGCCGCAGTTTGAGGATGCCTGATTTATAAACATGAGAACAGAGCATGTTTACTATAACAATCAGGAATGAACAGGAAGTGATGTAGATCACTTCCCATTTGTTCATAACTTAGGACACTAAACAATTAAGGACATAGTATGTTTAGCAACACTCAGCGTTCACCGACTGCTTATACCCCCTCTACTTCCTGATTAGAGGCTGGGTGGGGAGCTGCAGGAGGAGAGCACAGCCTCCTTTGACAGCTATCCCCACCCCCACACCTCCGCCCTCCTGATCTGTCACAGAAGGCTGAGCATTGCTGAGAGGATAGATGTTGGCCGCTCACAGCCGCCCCCCCCCCCCCTTATGTGCCAGTAGCCCCACAAAAAAAAAAAAAAAATTATTTACCTCCAGCGATGCAGGCCTCTTCCATCCAGTGTCCCTCGCTGTACCTCTCCGGCGGCGCGATGACATCGCGCCGCCTGCACCGGCCTCTGATAGGCAGCCTGAGGACTGCGATACAGACGACTATGGAGATGAGCGCAATGGAAGCGCTCATCTCCTGCTCTGCCCTGCCACGGCCCTGGTGACAAGTGAGGGCGGCCGGGCACAGCAGGAGATGAGCGCTTCCATTGCACACCCCAAAGGCCAGCCCTGGATGACACTAGTGTTTGCGTCGACGGGAGCCATTTATAGAGGCAACAGATGCCCGGATCTCAATACTGGAATTAGCATTGCAAGTGTGAACGTTGCCTAAGGTGTAGCAAAACATTTTTACAGGAGACTGTAAGGACATCAGTCCATGACCTTAAGATGAGGAGACATTGGGTGATGGAACAAAACAGGTTAAGCATCTGCTTTGTGAAACAATATGCAGAATATAGAATGGTATGGGATTTTCTGGGACTTTGATAAGGATAATCTACAGAAAACCATACCACCAAACCGTAGTGGACATGAGAAGTAACAGTTCCGGTAGGGAACCTTTCTAAAGCTTAACTTAATTAGTAACAAGGTAAAAAATGGCTATAGAAATAGCCGATCTAAATCAAATAAAGCCAAACGTCACTTAATAGTGTAAATGTGCTATTAACACACCAGTGCTCAAATCAAAAACAGTCTTACCAGTGTTGAAAGGAAACAACGGTTGTCATTTCCCCATTACATCCTTTTCACCCTACACTATCCAAATGAGTATATGGCAAACCAATAAAAGGGCAGCTCATTTCATTATTGCCCCTGAAATTGTTTTCCCTAGTTGTCCCTGAGGAAATATATTCCCCTATTCCAGAGATCCTGGTACATATCCAACATGATTGACTTATGCAGCTGGAGTTCCCATGCATTTCAACCACCATATGGCAAGTGGTCTTCATCTGCAAAACACGCAAGAGGTGTTTATGGTCTGCCTCCTCAAAACCACCAAATGTGTGCTGCCATCAGAAAATGGTGAAGTCCTAAGATGGTGGCAGCAACTACATAGCAGGATTACGCACAGTGGTGTTTGTTGATATTAGTAGCCTGATATATCAGCTGCCAATATCAACAAGCACCACTGTGCGCAGTACTTTTTTGTTATACAATCCTCCAATCTAATATTTATATCCTGAGAATAGGTCATCAATATTAAAATCCAGGAAAACCCCTTAAGATAGGTATAAAAATATTTATCCTGAAAATGAAAAGAAAAAAATATATATATATTTTACAGCTCTGTACACTTAAAGGTATTCCCATCTTGATATTTCATCCTCACCTGCAGCCAGCTCTGCTGTTCACTTCCTAGTTTCCTGCAGCTAAGGCTGGGCGGGCTTAGGCAGTTGAGTGAAGGCTGGCCACGCCTCTTTATGACATCACACAGAGCTGAATCAGGCACTCTAGTGTGTCTTCAGAATAGAATTTATTCTGGGCCAAAACATTGGCCTTTTTGGAAAATAAAAATGGCCGACAATTTTTTTACGTGTTCACCTGAGGGGTTAGGTCATGTGATATTTTTATACAGCAGGTCCTTACTAGTGATGAGCGAGCATGCTCGGCAGAGTTGGTTCGGCTCGAGCATCGCTATGCTCGGGTTTACTCGGCTGAGCACCACGTGTATTCATCGCATTGCTCGAGTCTCCTCCCCGCACGTTTGGCGCCTTCTAACCAGCCAAATCAAGGTCCAGGTAAGTAATTCCTCTCGTAACACGCGATACCATTTCATATAGGAGCTGAGGTCTGGCGCTCTGCTCATTCAGCATCAGGGAGAGCAGACAGTAGGCAGGGACATAGCGTTTTGCTCTAAACTGATTTTACTCTAAAAACCTTATTGAAAGACCCAACAGTCCTTTTAAGGACTACAATGTGTGTTTGACAGCAGTGCAGCACTTTTTTTAAGAAGGGGTTTTCTTTAGCATCAGTGACAGGCATCACCAGGAAGGTACAGATAACGATTTACAAGATTTACTGATAAACCAGGCATGATACCTTGTAGAGCTCACCCTGCTGAATATAATGATACCTTTCACTTTGTGATCTGTTGCTTTATTGTGGAGAAATTGTACTTTTTATCCATATGCTAATGAGCCGATTTGAGTCCAGCAGTTGATATTAGTCCAGCGTTTTTTCTATTCAGAGCTGTAGCCACTCCCCTATTCACTTCTTCAGATGCAAGATTGGCGTGGTTTATTACATCCTTCATTTAAATAGTTGTTCAAACATGTGTTTCTCACTCCATGAACAAATTAGCCCTTATTATAATTACTAACTTCAATAGTATATTTCTCCCCCTTTTTTTCACCTCAGTAATATAATACCTTAGCATTCCCTGTTATAAATTTTCCCGTCAATTATCAAAATGAATGACTTAATAAACCACACCCCTTTTATAGAAAAACGGATGTTCGGCACTGCTGCATTGTCTGGTGCACCAGACAATCCAGCAGTGCCGGACATCAGTTTTTCTTGAAACTACTTTTCAGATGCTTTTCTGAACGACCGTGCACGCTGAAATCGATATATGGGTGAGCTGGAAATTCTTTGAATGACACCCCTTTTATATCTGAAGTGAATAGGGAGTGGCTACAGCTCTGAACAGAAAATGCTGGACTCAAATCAGCTCATTAGGCCCGGATCTCAATACTGGAATTAGCATTGCAAGTGTGAACGTTGCCTAAGGTGTAGCAAAACATTTTTACAGGAGACTGTAAGGACATCAGTCCATGACCTTAAGATGAGGAGACATTGGGTGATGGAACAAAACAGGTTAAGCATCTGCTTTGTGAAACAATATGCAGAATATAGAATGGTATGGGATTTTCTGGGACTTTGATAAGGATAATCTACAGAAAACCATACCACCAAACCGTAGTGGACATGAGAAGTAACAGTTCCGGTAGGGAACCTTTCTAAAGCTTAACTTAATTAGTAACAAGGTAAAAATGGCTATAGAAATAGCCGATCTAAATCAAATAAAGCCAAACGTCACTTAATAGTGTAAATGTGCTATTAACACACCAGTGCTCAAATCAAAAACAGTCTTACCAGTGTTGAAAGGAAACAACGGTTGTCATTTCCCCATTACATCCTTTTCACCCTACACTATCCAAATGAGTATATGGCAAACCAATAAAAGGGCAGCTCATTTCATTATTGCCCCCTGAAATTGTTTTCCCTAGTTGTCCCTGAGGAAATATATTCCCCTATTCCAGAGATCCTGGTACATATCCAACATGATTGACTTATGCAGCTGGAGTTCCCATGCATTTCAACCACCATATGGCAAGTGGTCTTCATCTGCAAAACACGCAAGAGGTGTTTATGGTCTGCCTCCTCAAACCACCAAATGTGTGCTGCCATCAGAAAAATGGTGAAGTCCTAAGATGGTGGCAGCAACTACATAGCAAGGACTGCGCACAGTGGTGTTTGTTGATATTAGTAGCCTGATATATCAGCTGCCAATATCAACAAGCACCACTGTGCGCAGTACTTTTTTTGTTATACAATCCCCTCCAATCTAATATTTATATCCTGAGAATAGGTCATCAATATTAAAATCCAGGAAAACCCCCTTAAGATAGGTATAAAAATATTTATCCTGAAAATGAAAAGAAAAAAAATATATATATATTTTACAGCTCTGTACACTTAAAGGTATTCCCATCTTGATATTTCATCCTCACCTGCAGCCAGCTCTGCTGTTCACTTCCTAGTTTCCTGCAGCTAAGGCTGGGCGGGCTTAGGCAGTTGAGTGAAGGCTGGCCACGCCTCTTTATGACATCACACAGAGCTGAATCAGGCACTCTAGTGTGTCTTCAGAATAGAATTTATTCTGGGCCAAAACATTGGCCTTTTTGGAAAATAAAAAATGGCCGACAATTTTTTTACGTGTTCACCTGAGGGGTTAGGTCATGTGATATTTTTATACAGCAGGTCCTTACTAGTGATGAGCGAGCATGCTCGGCAGAGTTGGTTCGGCTCGAGCATCGCTATGCTCGGGTTTACTCGGCTGAGCACCACGTGTATTCATCGCATTGCTCGAGTCTCCTCCCCGCACGCTTGGCGCCTTCTAACCAGCCAAATCAAGGTCCAGGTAAGTAATTCCTCTCGTAACACGCGATACCATTTCATATAGGAGCTGAGGTCTGGCGCTCTGCTCATTCAGCATCAGGGAGAGCAGACAGTAGGCAGGGACATAGCGTTTTGCTCTAAACTGATTTTACTCTAAAAACCTTATTGAAAGACCCAACAGTCCTTTTAAGGACTACAATGTGTGTTTGACAGCAGTGCAGCACTTTTTTAAGAAGGGTTTTCTTTAGCATCAGTGACAGGCATCACCAGGAAGGTACAGATAACGATTTACAAGATTTACTGATAAACCAGGCATGATACCTTGTAGAGCTCACCCTGCTGAATATAATGATACCTTTCACTTTGTGATCTGTTGCTTTATTGTGGAGAAATTGTACTTTTTATCCATATGCTAATGAGCCGATTTGAGTCCAGCAGTTGATATTAGTCCAGCGTTTTTCTATTCAGAGCTGTAGCCACTCCCTATTCACTTCTTCAGATGCAAGATTGGCGTGGTTTATTACATCCTTCATTTAAATAGTTGTTCAAACATGTGTTTCTCACTCCATGAACAAATTAGCCCTTATTATAATTACTAACTTCAATAGTATATTTCTCCCCTTTTTTCACCTCAGTAATATAATACCTTAGCATTCCCTGTTATAAATTTTCCCGTCAATTATCAAAATGAATGACTTAATAAACCACACCCCTTTTATAGAAAAACGGATGTTCGGCACTGCTGCATTGTCTGGTGCACCAGACAATCCAGCAGTGCCGGACATCAGTTTTTCTTGAAACTACTTTTCAGATGCTTTTCTGAACGACCGTGCACGCTGAAATCGATATATGGGTGAGCTGGAAATTCTTTGAATGACACCCCTTTTATATCTGAAGTGAATAGGGGAGTGGCTACAGCTCTGAACAGAAAATGCTGGACTCAAATCAGCTCATTAGCATATGGATTAAAAGTATTATTTCTCCACAATAAAGCAACAGATCACCAAGTGAAAGGTATCATTATATTCAGCAGGGTTAGCTCTACAAGGAAGCAATGCCTGGTTTATCAGTGAACTTCCTGGTGACAGGTTCCCTTCAACTTCTAAAATACAGAAAGACTTCAGATTAGTGACATCTACATTATGCCATCATAAAGCAGTGTGTTAGGCAGATATTATAAAAAGGGTCTTATTTACTACAGTGTGCCTGGTACTGAGATATACATTGCACCATCAGAGAAATTATCTTTTCTGTGGAAATTAACTTGTGCCACATCCGTGTGTTCGTTCAATCCGCAACCGATCTATTAAATTACTCCAGCAGAGCGATTTATATTTGGCCACATCTGTGTCTGCATTTAGGCCGCACCTGTGTATACAGTATTCCCGCAGAGAAAACTTTTTTTTTTGGACAAATTTGTATCCAATATAGAACTACATCCGAATACAGTGTGTATTGTCAAAATTACATTATCTCTGGGCTAGTGTAGTGCCGAAAATCTATTTCTGTATCCAGTACTGTCCTGCATCAGAAAACGGATTTTAACGGACAGTAAAACAATCTGCGCCACATCTACAGACAAAACCATTAATATGATGAAGGCGAGCACAAAGAGGGGGAAGTGGGCGTGATGCTGATTGTGCAAGCAGAGGCCATGGCCCTGGGCGCAATGAAACTGCCTGCTGCCAGTGGACTGCAGACAACTGACACCTCACACAAACTCCTGTCTCTGCCTGTAAAAATGACACTAACAGCCAAATTTTTGTGGGTGAAAGGTCGGTCAAAGCTTTATTCTTATTCATTATTTTAGACTCAATCCTTTAAGAAGAACCAACTATAAACTGCCCGGCCCAAAGCCGGTCCCCGGAGCGTGAGAAGCGCTATGCCACACCAAACATTGGTGCGCAAGTCAGCCTTCCCCTCCGTTGTAACTCTTGTAATCCTCCGACCTCCAGCTGTGACTTAAATCAGAACTGAAAAGAAACATACAAAACATCAGAACAATAACCAAAGGGAGGGAGGGAGGGGGGGGGGGCTTCCTTCCAAAGGTGCCGGAGACTAAGAGGAAAGACACAGGGATGACCCTCCTCTTTTATTAACTCTAAGGGGTGGTGTCTTCACCTATTACCCTGCCCCCCCCCCCCCAAGGGAGGGGGGGAGCGAGCACCTGGAAACCAGCTATGTTGCTTCAGCAGGAAGACAGTGGGATTTAACTCCCAAACTGCCAGGCAGTGTTTGCAGTCCAGCACGCCTGCGTTATACACTGTGGCGCTAGTACACCGGACAAAGAAAAAAAATAAAAATCCACTTTACCCAGCTTCATGTCCAACATAGCTGGGCGGCGCATAACACTTTCCAAGTCAGACCAGTGTGAACAGGTGGTCAGCTGGATTGCAGAAGATAATTCTTCTAGTCTGTTAAGCACCACCCTCTCTTCCACGAAGTCCAGTCTCTGTAGCCAAGAGTCTGGTCAACCGAATCCTCTGATCCTCCTTCCTCCCACCATGTCGCGTTTGGCCAAACAAGTGATCCCACACTCGTATATTCACATGACCTCTTTTCATCGCCAGTACTTTGTTTGGCGTCGTCGCCAAGCATGCTTGGTACCTGAGATATTGTGCCATGATTCCCAACCTCTTGAGCCTTCACAGTCTCAAGAAGATGAAGGTGGTGAACAGCAATCATTCGTTCACAAGGTGGATGATGAGACATAGTTGCCAATCACTGAGGTGGTGGTTAGGTCAGGAGGATAAGCAGAGTGGACTATGAGGTCACTGACCCAACGTGGGTAGGTGACCCACAGGCCATAGCACTAAATGCGCAACTTTCTAAATTACTGGCCCTTGAAATGTTGTCATTTAGGCTTGTGGACACTGAGGCCTTCCGCAGCCTGATGTCTGGCTGTCCCTTTGTACACCGTCCCCAGCCGCCACTATTTTTCACGATGTGCCGTGCCCGCCTTACACCAGCATGTGTCTCAGAACATAACCCGTGCCTTGACCAATGCACTTACTGGGAAGGTCCACCTCACCACGGACACATGGCCAAGTGCTGGGGGCCAGGGACACTATATTTCCCTGATCGCACACTGCGTGGATGTTGGAGGCCAGGAGCGAGTCGGACCCTGGGATGGCACAGGTGCTATCCACGCCCAGGATTGCGGGCCCTTTAGCCATCAGGGTCTCCGCCAGCAGCTATGTTACTGGCTACAACCCCCACTTCTCCTCCTCCGCCGCCTCCTCCTCCACTTCCACCTCCAACAGCAGTCAGCCATCAGTCGCTAGCTGGAAGTCATGTAGCACTGCTGTGGGTAAGCGTCAACAGGCAGTGCTGAAGCTGATCTGCTTAGGGGACAAACAGCACACCACTGCAGAGCTGTGGCAGGGTATAAGGGACCAGACCGAGCTGTGGCTCTCGCCACTCAACCTACAAACAGGCATGGTTGGGTCAGACAATGGCCGTAACCTTGTGGTGGCTTTGGAGTTCGGCAACCTGACACATTCCATGCCTAGCCCACATCTTAAACTTAGTAGTTCAGTGGTTTATCAAAACCTACCCCAATTTGCAGGCGCTACTAGTAAAAGGCACGCTGCTTGTGTGCCCATTTGCGAGATTAGTCCACATCTTCAGCCGGGCTGTCAACGCTGCAGCAGCGCTTGCGCCTTCCAGCTCACCAACTGTTGTGCAACGCGAGCATGCGGTGGAATGCTACATTCTACACACGTTGGCCAGGCTTTATGTCCAGCAGAGGGCAGTTGTGGAATACCAGTTGCAACAGGGTCATCACCTTTCCAGTTAACTGCCACTATTCACAAGCGAAAAGTGGGCATTGATGTCAGACCTATGTGAGGTTTTAAAAAAACTTTGATGAATTGACACAGATTGTTAGTGGCGATAACGCTATTATCAGTGTAACCATCCCACTGCTGTGTCTACTCAAGCGATCGCTGCTTACAATTAAGGAGGATGCTTTGAATGTGGCAGATAAAGGAAAAGGGACACAGGATGATAGCCAGACCTCCCCCAGTTAGTCTTCTCAGACTTGCCTCTGCTACAGAGGCTAGTACCCATGGAACTTTAATTCTATCTGTTCAGCGTGGATGGGCAGAAGAGGAGGATGAGGCAATGGAGAGTCATCATTAAGTTGACATCGATGTCTTGCCTGTTGGTACTCTGGAACATGTTAGGCTGCCTTTCCCACGGCCCTCACGAGGCACGGGAAAGGTAACATTTTGGGTAACAGATTACTGGGTGTTCACCCTTCTCGACCCCCGCTAGAAAGAACTTCCTCTCATTCCTGCGGTGGAGAGGACGAGTAAAATAGTGCAATACCAGAAGGTACTTGTTGAGAGATTGCTCCAAAATTTTCCATCTGATAATGCAGCCGCCAGAGTCCGTACTTCCTTAGGCAAATGAGGAAGGGAGACAAGGGGAACACACAGTAGTTCCAACAGAGGCAGGGCAACACTTTCCAAGGCATGGGACACTTTCATGAAACCCCACCAGCAACCTTACCCTGAAGCATGCCCTAGTGCCACAAGGAGGGAAACGTTTTGGAAGATGAAGGAATACATTGCAGACCATGTCAACGTCCTAAATGATCCCTCAGTGCCTTACTACTGGGTGTCCAAGCTGGACACATGGCACGAACTTGAGCTCTACGCCTTGGAGATGCTGGCCTGCCCTGCTGCCAGCGTATTGTCCACTGACAATGCCGACAGGTTGACTCAGATAAAAATGAACAAGGCCTGGATTGCCCCTGACTTCTCCACTCCAGAGGAAAGCTGAGCTAATGAGGAACAAAGACGCAACTTAAATGTATGCTTTATAATGTACTCAATCCACAAGATTCAGATGCACCCTTTTATCGCCAAAAAAAGGGTATATGTTTAAATCTCATTTTCTCATCTGCCTCCTCTTCCATACAGAATATATATGCCCTCACTACAATGTTTTGTAGGGTTAGCTCGGCTTCAGGCCCTCAGCTCCAATGCTTTATACGGTCTGCTCACCTGTAGGCCATTACTGCAATGTTTTATGGGGTTTGCTCGGCTTCAGGCCCTCAACTATAATGTTTTAGAGGGTCACCAGCAGGCCATTAATCATAGTTCATAGTGTCAAAGGTGTGTATGATGCCCACCTTTATGTGTAATAAAGGGTGTATTGGAGTGCCAGTCCCTTTTTTTGTCAGCCCTTTCACTTAGTGCATAGCTTTTATGAGTGTAGCAGTGTACCTGAACAATTGTAGCATCATGTGATTAAGGCTCTCCTTTATGTGATATACAGGCTGTATTGGAGTGCTTCTTCCTTGTAATTTTTGGCAGCATTTACACTGTATATGGAATTAACATTCTATACAGGAAAGAATGTTTCCTAGCATTTTTACCTCTAAAATGTCTTTGAGGGGGCGGGATTTTGGGCATGATTTTTCCGCTATGTAAAGAGTGTCGGACAACTGGGAAAAACCGTATTAGTCTTACCGGTAATTCCGTTTCCTTGAATCCACCATGACAGCCACCAAGAGAGATTGACCCTTGACCTCTGTAGGGGCAGGAACACATGGAGAGTTTAAATTCCCCACCGCCCTCTCCACCCTCAGTGTTTTTCAAATTACCCAAACGTGAGAACAGAACAAACAAGGATATTGAGAACATATCCTAACTCGAAAATTTATCTCTTTTCTATCTTCTTTTTTTTGTATGTTGACTTCACACACAAATGTAGCAAATATATGTGTTAAGGCCGATTCATTGGCCTGTGTTTGTGGGAGGGGCGGTGATGACTATATCTGGCCGGGCGTTTCCTCCCACAGTGAACGTCGTCTCCAGTGTATGGTGTGGGAGCTCTACATACCGTCCTCAGGGAGCAACAAGGGTGCAGCGCTACACGGCAGTTCCAGGCCCTGACTTTCTACGGTCCAGATAAGTAACTGGCCCATTCAGCAGCATCGTTGCTTTAAGTCCGGCCGGCGGTGTGTCAGCTCCCCGGGTAAGGGGGAGCAGCACCGCACTGGAGCGGTCTGCCAGGGAGACTCGCTCTTCTCCCCACGCGGCATGACACGTAGGGTGCAGGGCACATCGTGTGCCCGCTCGATAAAGTATTACACAGGCCGCTGTGCTGTTAGACAGGCAGGGGGGGGAGGGGCGGACTAATTAGGCTTCAGCATGTTGTTTCTATCCAGGGGGTGCACAGGTGAATTCACTCAGCAAGGGGGAGTAGTAAGGTTCAGGAAGAGTGTGTGTTTTAAAAAAAAAAAAAAAAAGAAAAACATACATTTATTATGGGGAAGGGACATCGAGTCTAGTGTTCTAGTCAGGGTATGTTAGGCTTCTTAGTATAGCTTTAGTGTGAGATTACTCTATGTGGAAAGCATGTCACAGGAGTCGCCCACTGGGGTCACTCGACCATGTATTCAGCTCTGCAGCTGGCTGTCATGTGTTTTCCTCATGCAGAGCTACTAGTGAGGTGGGGTGCATAGCATGCGGTGTCTGTTTTAGTCAGTCTCTCCTCCTGCACTATTCAGGCATGCACTCACCTCTGCCCCTCGCTCTGATCTGCTGGCTGGGTTCCACAGACACGCATAGTTGTGGCTCTGGCGCCCTCTATGTGGCCACAGCTGGAAGTGCAGGGCGGAGTGTGAGTTCAGGCTCCAGTGTTAGTTTAAAAAAAAAAAAACATATGTGTGTATAGTTTATATGTATATGTGTATATATACATATGTATAGGGGCACTGTTAGGATGTTGGTCCGCACTGCGGATTCGGCGCCAGACTGAATAGGGTTACGCTTGACGCACATTTTTTACGCATACGTATTCGACTTGTTATTTCATCAGTTCGCCATGATACCACATTAGTGGCATTGGTAACGATTAAAGGGTTTCTTGCGTTTATCTCTCCAGGATCAAGTGTTTATATATGCCTTGATGTTCAGGCGATTGCGGACTTTCCATGTGGGACCACTTTCTCAGGCATTGGTACAGTATTTCTCTTTTATTCCAGAGGTATACAGTAATTCTCCTAGTTTCCTGAGGCCACATTATCAGGCATTGGTACGGTATTTCTCTTATTCCAGAGGTATACAATAATTCTCCTAGTTTCCTGAGGCCACATTATCAGGCATTGGTACGGTATTTCTTTTATTCCAGAGGTATACAGTAAGTCTCCTAGTTTCCTGAGGTCACGTCGAGCTCAGGTTTTGCTGCCTTTTTTGGCCCCCACTGGCTAGCTGGTGGGTGGACGAGTGAGGTTGGTTGATCCCGGGTTCCACAGATTTCAGCGTTGTTTGAACTTTATCCTGTAATGGCGGCTGTGCATGCAGGGGGTCGGGAATAGGCTGGTTACATGATGTATGTTAATGTCAATGTCGCGGTCATGGATATTTGATTAACGGCTTGGTCCTACTGATATCTTTTGTTAGGTGTCAGGTGCTTCGCTCGTTACTACACCAAATTCATTACACACATTCATGTACCCGAATCCAAAATATAGCAGCCGGTGCCCTGTCCCGAGCTAATTCTCTTTCACAAGTTTCCCGAAGCGGACGTCTAGGGTGCCACAATGCCTCGGTACGCTTCACTACCCCCGATCCCATTACCCTGGCTGCAGCTCGCTCGTTGGCAGCGAAATCGCAATAGGAGGTTGTGATAAAGCTCTTTGATCGAGTTTGTGTCCTTTTTGGCCCCCTTCAGGCGTCCCTTCAGCGTCGCGGTTCCGGCATAATTCTAACCGCCCTTAGGTATCCAGTAGGTAGGATACACACACACACACACACACACACACACACTAACTTAGTATATCTATATAGAATATATATTTTTTTTAGGGCGGGAATTATAATGGGCCGTCATGGTGGATTCAAGGAAACGGAATTAAACGGTAAGACTAATACGGTTTTTCCATTTCATCCACCATGACGGCCACCAAGAGATCTAACAGATAACTAAGAGGGTAGGGAACCCGCCTGAAGGACTCTTCTACCAAAAAGAGTCTCCTCTGAGTCTGGCAGACTCAGGCGGTAATGCTTAACAAAGGTATTGATGCTTGACCAGGTAGCGGCCCTGCATATATGATCTAGGGATACCCCTCCTTTCTCGGCCCAGGAGGAGGCCATGGCCCTAGTAGAGTGAGCCCTGATCAAACTAGGACTAGGGAGATTCTGAATATGGTAACAGCAATCGATGGTGGATTTAATCCATCTGGCTATAGAGGCTTTTGAGAGTTTTCTACCTTTGTTTCTACCTGAAAACTGGATAAAAAGGTTATTATCAATCCTAAAGTCCTTAGATGCTTCCAGGTATCTGATGACTGTGTCCCTAACATCTAGGTGAGAAAACTCAACATCGTTCTGAGATATGGGAAAAAAAGGGAAGAAATATCTCCTGATTACGATAGAAATTGGAAACCACCTTAGGAAGGAAACCTGGATCAAGTTTTAATCTGACATGGTCCTCCCTAATCTGCAAGTAGGGTTCTTTGCAGGAGAGGGCCTGGAGTTCTCCTATACGCCTAGCAGATGTTATGGCTATAAGGAAAGCCGTCTTTAGGGACAGATGGTTCAAGGAGATGTCTTCTAAGGGCGTAAACGGGGGTCTAGCTAGGCCTTGAAGGACTATATTTAAATCCCAAGATGGAATATTAGATCTCAACGAGGGTCTCAGTCTCGTTGCAGCCCTAATAAACCGTCTGACCCATCTGTGGTCCGCCAGGGAGCAATCATAAAAAACGCTTAAAGCGGATATTTGAACTTTTAGGGTGCTGGGTCTTAACCCTAATTCTAGGCCATTCTGAACGAAATCTAGAATCCTGTGTACAGGAGGGGAAGATGTGTCTGGGGACTGGATACCCAACCAGGAACAGTACCGCTTCCATATTTTAAGATATATCGCCGAGGTGACTTTTCCTGCTAGCCTTGAGACCCTTTTTTCTCAGTGTCTCCCCCTCAGGATCCAGACCGCCAAAACGGAATATCTTTGGGTTGGGGTGGAGAAGTGGACCCTGGAGTAACATGTCCTGCTGATAGAGGATCTCCCAAGGATTCTCCAGGGAGAGTTGGCGTAGAGCTGAAAACCAACCCCTCTTTGGCCAAAGGGGAGCTACCAGAATCAGTGTTATAGGTTCCTCCTGAACCTTCTGAATGACTTTTGGTAACAGCGGAATTGGAGGGAATGCATAGGCTAGCCTCCACTCCCACCTTACTGAAAACACATCCGTTGCCCAGGGGCTGTCCCTTGGGTTTAGAGAGCAGAATGTTTCTACCCGAGCGTTTTTTCTGGAAGCAAAGATCTATCTCTGGCTGTCCCCAAATTGATGTTATCTTTAGAAAAATATCCCTGTTCAGGGACCATTCTGAATGGTCTATCTGCTCTCTGCTTAGGAAGTCTGCAGTCAGATTTTCGCTTCCTTTGAGGTGCACTGCTGTGATAGGCAAGACATTTTCTTCCGCCCATGAGAAGATTCTTCTTGAGATATCTCCTAGTTCTTTTGACCTTGTGCCCCCTTGGTGTTTTAAGTACGCCACCGTAGTGGTGTTGTCCGACAGGATCTTCAAATGATGGTTTCTTAGTAATGCCTCTCCTTGGAAGATGGCTTTCAGAACTGCATAAAGCTCGCGGAAATTGGACGACTTCTGAGAGATGTGCTCTGGCCAGGTCCCTTGGAAGTAACTTCTTTCGATCTTTGCCCCCCATCCGGTCATACTGGCATCTGTTATTAACTGGATCTCTGGTTGTCCCTGCCAATCTGGACCCTTTATAAGATTTTCCTTACTTCGCCACCAGCCTAAGTCTGTTTTTATGCTTGGGGGTATGTGTATTATTCTGTCCAGGTCTGTTTGCTTTTTGTTCCATTGACCCAAGATCCAATTTTGGATCTTCCTCGTGTGACTTTGGCACCACGGAACCGCTGGAATGCAAGCTGTCAAGCTTCCCAGTACGCTCATGGCCTCTCTGATAGAGCATCTCTTGGTCTTCTGAAAGGAACCTATCCTGTCTACTAGAGAGTTTACCTTGTCTGCTGGTAAAAAGGTCTTTTAAGAGATGGAGTCCAGTTCCATACCCAGAAACTTCTTCCATGTGGATGGTTCTAGAGACGATTTCTTCTCGTCTATTAACCACCCCAGAGATTTTAGTGTCTCCGAGAACTTTGAGGTTGCCCTGCGATTTTCTATTTCTGTTTCCCCTAGAATAAGGAAATCATCTAAATATGGTATGATATTTACCCCCTGTTGACGGAGGGAAGCAACAATCTCTACTACTAGCTTCGTAAAGATACGAGGCGCGGAAGAGATGCCAAAGGGAAGTGCGACGTATTGGAAATGATGGACGACCTTTTTTGATCTCTTAGGGCAAATCGTAGAAACTTCTGGGAGCCAGGATGTATTGGGACGTGGTAATAAGCATCCTTGAGGTCGATGGAAGACATGAATGTTCCCTCTCGGATCAATGGAATTGTGGAAGCGATGGTCTCCATCTTGAACCGCTTGTACAGGCTTCAGATTTATTATGGTGCGAAAGGACTGGTCTGGTTTTTTGACTAGGAAGAGGTTGGAGTAAAACCCTTATTTTTAAGGTGTTCATCTAACTTTCCTAGCCAGATATACATGGCCCGAGCTACAGAAGTGGCGGAGATGTTTGTTTTGATGCCGAACATGGCCGCCTCCCAGGATCTTTTAAGCATACCATCCGCCTTTCTGTCCATGGGATCACTGAGTTGGGAGGAGTCCTCAAAAGGTAGAGATGTCTTTTTAACCACCTTCGCTACCTGTATATCTATTTTTGGGATTTCATTAAAGATTTTTGCTTCAGACTGGTCGAAGCATAACCCATTACGAAAATCCTTTAGGTACTCCAAGCTTTTTCTCTGGATCCAACCACTTATTCAGAATCATCTCCTGGATGTTCTCGTTAATTGGAAAAACTAAGGATTTTTTTGATCTTAGTCCCCCAAACATTTCGTCTTGAATCGTGCGCGGCTTAGGAGTATCCTCTATTCCCATAGTGGACCTGACGGCCCTTAATAAGTCCTCCAACTCATCTGAGGAGAAAAAATATTTTTGTCCTCTTCAATAATCTCTCCTTCTGATACCGCCGGGTCCTCATCACCCTGTCTGGAGGATACTGAAGCGATCTCTACGTCCTCCGCATCAGAGGAGGAGATTGCTGACAACTTCAGTTTTTTTGACGGAATGGGGGGGGATTCGTAGGTGTAGAAAGAGACGCCAATGAGGATTTAATCTCATCCTGAATTAGCGTCTTCATTTCAGATAGAATGTTTGGTTGCTCCTCCTTCCAGATTTCAGATGTACAAGCTTTACATAGCCTTTTTTTATAGTCTTCTGGAAGCTTTTTAGAACAGGCATTACATTTTGCAGTTCTTAGCAGAGGCTTAGAATCCTTAGCCTGGAAGGAACAACCAAACAAGAGCCCCACAATTAACACAAATCTTTACAGCATAGGCATGAAATAGATTATAAAAAGTAGCCTGGCCCCAGAGGGGGACTCGCTGCACAGGTAGATGAGGACTCTGTCAGCTCCGGACGAGTGGCACAGCATGGTGGCACAGCAGCAATCATCTGGCTGGGGGCCACAAGGATTTGAATTTTCCCGGCGTCTGACGTCACCACAGAGCGCCGGTGACGTCATCTGCCCGTGCCTCCTGTCCGTCGGCCCGCGCATGCACTGTTTAATAAAAGAGCGTCCGACAGCGCGGGCCGCAGCACCTCCCCCTGTCAGCCGAAGCCTCATTAGTGGTATAGTGGGGGAGAACGCTGCAGCTGCGAGCGTCTCCCTGAGTCATGCGGCCGCCCGGACTTCTCCCAGAGGCAGGGAGGAGGTCTGGGGAAACGGGGGGCGACCGCAGGACCCAGCACGAGCCGAGCCGAGGGGCCCCGTTGCTCCAGGCTGCCCAGCTTCAGCCCCTGCATCCGGAGGGCAGCCGGAGATCTTCAGGACCTGAAGGAAAAAGTAAAGGTAATCCTTCATCGGTCCCCATGATGGTTATCCCAGAAGGATTCTCCACATGTTGGCCCCCGTAGGGACAGGAAAACACTGAGGGTGGAGAGGGGGGGTGGGGAATTTAAACTCTCCATGTGTTCCTGCCCCTACAGAGGTCAAGGGTCAATCTCTCTTGGTGGCCGTCATGGTGGATGAAATGCAAAATATAGTTCCCAGCAGCAACATTGGAGTCCAAGATACACCCATCAGTGGCTGACCCTGCACCAACTGGAGATCGGCAGAGTGGTGTGCGACAATGGAACAAATTTGTTGTCGGCATTGAATTTGGGCAAGTTGTCACATGTGCCGTGCATGGCACATGTGTTGAATCTCATCGTACAACGTTTTGTGTCCAGGCTTACAGGACGTCCTCAAGCAGGCCAGGAAGGTGTGTGGCCATTTCAGGCGTTCCTACACGGCCATGGTGCACTTTTCCGATATTCAGCGGCGAAACATGCCAGTGACAGCCCGACACGTTGGAATTCAACACTCCTAATGTTCGACCGCCTGCTCCAACAAGAAAAAGCCGTCAACGAGTATTTGTATGACCGGGGTGCTAGGACAGCCTCTGCGGAGCTGGGAATTTATTTGCCACGTTACTGAAGCCTGTAGGCTCATGCGACCTTTTGAGGAGATGACAAACCTAGTCAGTCGCACCGAAGGCACCATCAGCGACCTCATCCCATTTATTTTCTTCCTGGAGCGTGCCCTGCGAAGAGTGCTGGATCAGGCTGTAGATGAGCGTGAAGAGGAAGAGTTGTGGTCACCATCACCACCAGAAACAGCCTTGTCATCATCGCTTGCCGGACCTGCGGCAACGCTGGAAGAGGAGTATGAGGAAGAGGAGTCAGGAGGAATGTGGCGGCTTTGAGGAGGAGAAAGACCACAACCACAGCAGGCACCCCAGGGTGCTTGTTGTTGTCACCTATCTGGGACCCATGGTGTTGTACGTGGCTGAGGGGGGAGAACAGACCGTCAATGACATCAGTGAAGACGAGGAACGGGAAATGAGTAGCTCTGCATCCAACCTTGTTCAAATGGGGTCTTTCATGCTGTCATGTCTGTTGAGGGACCCACGTATAAAAAGGATGAAGGAGAACGACCTGTACTGGGTGGCCACGCTACTAGACCCCCGGTATAAGCAGAAAGTGGCAGAAATGTTACCAAATTACCGAAAGTCGGAAAGGATGCAGCAGTTCAAAACCAAACTAAAAAATATGCTTTACACAGCTTATAAAGGGGATGTCACAGCACAACAGGAATCTAACAGGGGAAGAGGAGAGTGTAATCCTCCTACCACGGCGGCAAGGACTGGACGATTTACAGATGTGTTGATGGAGGACATGGAGCTTTTTCAGTCCTACTCATCGCCACAGCCCTTCGGGATCCAGCCTTAGAGAACGACTCGACCGACAGGTAGCAGACTACCTCGCCTTAACAGAAGATATCAACACCGAGGAGCAATGAACCCCTTCACTACTGGGTGTGCAGGCTTGACCTGTGGCCTGAGCTATCCCAGTTTGCAAAAGAACTTCTGGCCTGCCCTGCTTCAAGTGTCCTGTCACAAAGGACCTTCAGTGCAGCAGGAGGCATTGTCACTGACAAGAGAAGTCGCCTCGGTCAAAAAAGTGTTGATTACCTCACCTTTATAAAGATGAATGAGGCATGGATCCCGAAGGGACTGACAGTGGGGGATGTTTGACTAACAAAAGGCCTGATTAAATGCCTTGGCCTCAAAATGGTCCCACGCTGCTGTATTTAATGTCTGCATACCGGATGACATTCGTGAATTCTCCACAACCAACTAGGGTTCAAGCCGCAATGTTTTAGTCACTTTTCTGCCTGGAAAACATCAATTTTTCTGGCCGCTGCTACAATGCCATTATTTTTCAGGCATGTGTACACGCCTAATTTTTCTGTTCTATGGTGCAGCACTGTGGCTGCAGAAACAAACCAAAAAAAAAAAAAAAAGGCACACACACAAGTGTCAAATTCCCCTTCGTGATAGTTACCTTGTTGTGGTGAAGGGGCTTGCGTATCACAATGAAGCAATCACCACCTCTATGAGTGTGTTGGCAATATTGCCACACCCCAGATAAGGCCGTTGCTTCTTTATGGTCAGACCAAAAGCGAGCGGACGGCTGGATAATATTTCATAGAAAAAACAATAATTTACTTTTTATGTTGTATGGGTTTTTAATACATAATAAAAAAATCATAATAAAGTCTCTTAATAGTTTATTAGAAATAATGCAGACAATTAAAAAAATCCCCATCAATTCCAATACAAAGCAAGTACAGAGCTCAGAACTAAATTTCAGGATGTCGTAATGGTTCGCTAATTCGACAATGGTTAATCTATTCGACCGGATAGGGTACGTAACAGGGATTAAACTGATAGGAATAGTACTAGTTAAGACACCACTCATATAAGGTGTCACAGCACATTGCTCTGTGCACGCGCAGTGCCCCAATTTGGGAGTATGAGGACCGACCAAACTTCTTTTTCCATCTCCCGGTTCCTGAAATCAATTCAGTTTGGTGTATGAGAGTTTGGTCTGTCACTGTGAAGGCAGTCGAAGGTACCCGGCCAAAATTTTTTTTCACAAAAGGCAATCCCTGATATGGGATGTAACAGGGATTAAAGAGGACCTTTCACCTGGAAAAAAATTCTGAACTAAGTATCATGATATGTAGAGCAGCACCCAGGTATCTCCCTGCACTTATCCCTGGGTGCCGCTCCGTTCTCCCGCTATGTCCTCCGGTATCTTTGGGGACTTGGTTATACTGCCCGACTTGGTTATACTAGGCGGAGACCGCCCTTGTTCTCCTGGGCGTCACCTTCTCCCAGGCTGTAGCGCTGGCCAATCTCAGCGCAGAGCTCATAGCCTGGGAGGTTTTTTTCTCCCAGCCTATGAGCTCTGCGCTGTGATTGGACAGAGCTACAGCCTGGGAGAAGGAGACGCCCAGGAGAACAAGGGCAGTCTCCTCCCAGTATAACTAAGTCCTGAACATACCGGGTGACATAGCAGGAGAACGGAGCGGCGCCCAGGGATAATAGTAAGTGCAGGGAGATACCTGGGCGCGGCTCTACATATCATGATACTTAAGTCAGAATTTTTTTCCAGATGAAAGGTCCTCTTTAAACTGATGAGAATAGTACAGAAAATACCACTCATATTGGGCGTGACAGTAAATTGCATGGCGCAGACGCAGTCACCGTGGATTAAACCAGAGTGGAGGGAGCCAGCTTTTTTTAACCATCAATTCACCTTTCGGGGACACTGTGTTGTACGTGGCTGGGTGAAGGAAGAAACCTTCAATGACATCACCGGGACATGGCTAGCTTGGTATCCAACCTTGTGCAAATGGGGAGTTTGCGGTTGTGCAAATGAACTGTTTGCGGTGCATTAAAAGGGGAGTTTGGTCTGTCAATGTAAGTGGGCATAACCCTTACACTACCTGATCGATACAACATCATACCTGATCGTATACACACACACACTGGATGTTTTAAAGCATGTTATTCCAAACAATTTAGGAATGTTAGTTAATTTATGCCCTTTATGGATTAAAATCGGACTCTGCGTCCGCTACGCAATTTTCCATGGGAGTTTTGCCATAGATCCCCCTCCGGCATGCCACAGTCCAGGTGTTAGACCCCTTAAAACAACTTTTCCATCACTATTGTGGCTAGAAAGAGTCCTTGTGGGTTTTAAAATTCGCCTGCCAATTGAAGTCTATGGCGGTTCGCCCGTTCGAGAACATTTGTGGAAGTTCGCGTCCGCGAACTGATTTTTTATGTTCGCGACATTACTAAAAACCACAACTGTACGGAGATCCGTCTCTGTACAGTATTAAAGTGTATGGGCCCCAATAAGCCGAAGTTAGTTATTTGCGAAGTCCTCAGAACCAAAGCATAGTTTAGTTTCAAGACTTAAAGCGGTTTCCACACAAAAAAAAAAAAAGCCACACACCCACACAACAACTGAAGTCATTCAATGGCTCATCGGAGCCCATACATTTTAATACTGTACAGAGACAGATTTCCGTACAGTATTAAACCAAAGTTTTGAGTCATTAGACCCACTACATAAAAAGAAATGCGCTTTGTGAAAGCAATACGTCACAAATCAAATTTCCTTGTGAAATTTTGTAAGGCAGACAAATTGATAATTTTGCTTGTCACCTCTAGTAGTAGGACTCCCACCTCAAGTTGCTAACTCTAGACCTCCACCCTTTAGCTCAACCTGTACTGACAGGCTCCTGTGTATATGGATGAGCTCACCAGGAAGTCAGTGTAAGAACCGAGAGATGAGAATGGTAATAAATAAAATGGTAATAGACTACACTTCCATTAGATTACCAGATAACTGACATGAAAGTGCACATATAAAGTGTGAATACTGACCTGCCAGGGCCAGGCATTCTTAGGTGCATTAGATCCTCCATCCGCACGTGCATTTGCAATCTGTTCAAAATAGCGGATGCCTTCATTACATAGTCCTATGGGCAGAATGATACAGAAATTGAAAAACTGCAGATATTAGAAAGCCATTTGCAGTAAGTACGTCATCATTAACTGAATTGTATGTGGATTTAATTTGTAGAGAAGTATGAACACACTTATACACACTATACAGTAATACTCATTGATGTGCATTCTGCGTTCAATTCAGATTACTTATGATTATAGATCAGTTTCCATACAATTTGAAACCAAAATCAAACTAGTGTGATAGTATTCTGGACTAGAGAATATTCCTAATTTACTAAAAGACTACGCAAGGGCATTTTAGTTGTAGAACTTTTACTGTAGTTCTTGTTTTTATCTGCTCTTTTATTTTATTTTTTTAATAGATTACCGACTCCCTGGTGTCTAACGTAAGGGTCCAGGATCTAAGAAATAAAACAAAGACCCATTTTTACCTGCTTATATGACTAAAAATATATTAAGTAATTGAATTATGCATGTATGAAATAAAAAATGTAATCGCGATAGTTTGTTATTTGCAGTAGTGAGAAGTACCTAGCGACAATTATTGGTTGTTTTATTAGTGTTGTCATTTAATAAACTGGTCATTTTTAAAAATCAGAAAAAGATTGAGCCTGGACCCATAACTGAGGTGCAATAAAATTACTAATTCTTGACCTAACCCCTTCCCTCCAGCCAGGGGTGTAACTTGACCAGCATGCACTTTCTATAATACCAGTGTCTTATGTGGCACAAGGGTCTTTGGGTCCCTCAGGATCCTGGGCCCGGCTGTCTCTGCAACCCCTATAGCTACTCCTTTGTACAGTTGTGTTCAAAATTATTTAACCCCCAATGCTGTAAAGGGTTTTAGGGAATTTAGTGTACATTTGTAATTGTGTTCAGAATGAAATCTTACAAGGACTTTTTAAAGAACCAAATGCAACTAAAATGACATCAATTGTTTTTGTAATACAGTATTAAATGTTTTTTTGTGATTTCTTCATTGACACAATTATTCAACCCCTTAAAGGCGACCACTCTTAAGAACAGAGGTTCATTCAAGTGTTTTCGATCAGGTATTGAAAACACCTGTGGATGTCAAGGAGCAGCAATCAAGCATAATAAGCACCAATTAGGCAGATGTAAAATGACTGATACTCATCTCCTTCTAGACATTTACTGGTGTGTTTACAAACATGGTGAAGTCAAGAGAATGGTCCAGGAAGACAAGAGAAGAGGTGATTTCTCTTCACAGGAAGGGCAATGGCTATAAGAAGATTGCAAAGATGTTAAACATACCAAGAGACACCATAGGAAGCATCTTTCGCAAATTCAAGGCAAAGGGCACTGTTGAAACGCTACCTGGTCGTGGCAGAAAGAAGATGCTGACTTCGACTGCTGTGCGCTACCTGAAGCGCAAAGTGGAGAAAAGTCCCCGTGTGACTGCTGAGGAACTGAAAAAGATTTGTCAGATGCGGGTACTGAAGTTTCAGCTCAGACAATAAGGCGCACACTGCGTAATGAAGGCCTCCATGCCAGAACTCCCAGGCGCACCCCTTGCTGTCTCCAAAGAATAAGAAGAGTCGACTGCAGTATGCCAAAAGTCATGTGGACAAACCACAAAAGTTTTGGGATAGTGTTCTGTGGACTGATGAAACAAAATTAGAACTGTTTGGCCCATGGATCAACGCTATTTTTGGAGGAGGAAGAACAAGGCCTATGAAGAAAAGAACACCTTGCCTACTGTGAAGCATGGCGGGGGTCAATCATGCTTTGGGGCTGTTTTGCTTCTACAGGTACAGGGAAGCTTCAGCGTGTGCAAGGTACCATGAATTCTCTTCAGTACCAGGAGATATTGGATGAAAATGTGATGCAGTCCGTCACAAACCTGAGGCTTGGGAGACGTTGGACCTTTCAGCAGGAGAATGATCCCAAGCATACCTCCAAGTCCACTAGCGCATGGTTGCAGATTAAAGGCTGGAACATTTTGAAGTGGCCATCACAGTCACCAGACTTAAATCCGATTGAGAACCTCTGGTGGGACCTAAAGAAAGCAGTTGCAGCGCGCAAGCCTAAGAATGTGACTGAACTGGAGGCTTTTACCCATGAAGAATGGGCGAAGATACCCGTAGATCGCTGCAAGACACTTGTGTCAAGCTATGCTTCACGTTTCAAAGCTGTTATAACTGGAAAAGGATGTTGTACTAAGTACTAAGATTGAATGTCACTTGGGGGTTGAATAAAAACATGATAATGATGTGAGCACAGAAAAGACATTTGTGGTTATTTCATTATAAATGTTATGTTATATTTGTCTGACTTACAAGTGCCTCTTTGATTTAATTGTAAACAAGATGACTGAAATGATCAAAATCAATGTCAAACTGGCCAAAACACTCCATTTCAGTGGGGGTTGAATAATTTTGAACACAACTGTTTCACAAATGAAAAGGGGATTTAAAAATTGTATGTGTCAACCTTGATGCGCAATATAGCCGCCAGTATAGACCCTTATCTATAGGGTTACATTGTGTACTTTACTGTCCCTAATCCCCTGATGACGCTGTGCAGTGAAATATGATAGGGGGACATGTGTATGATGCATAACATCTTATTATGTCAGGAGGTTGTAAATAGTTACTAGCCTGCCTCTCTTGCACACCAGTCTGAGAGAGAGATCGTTGCAGTTTTAATTCAGAATACCCATTAGAGGAGGGCTGATCTCTTCCAGCCCATTGAAAGGTTATACATACATGTTTCATTATCACGCCCACCCCAGGAAACTTACCACTTCTGTATATTGACCTATTCTATATTGTATATTAGTTGCTGTTGTGATAAAGCTTGGACAGCATTTTTAGCCATTTGTTAGCACAACCGATGCAATTTATTTCTACCGAGCAGCTTCAGTATAATTTATTCAATTTGGCATCCAGCACGGATGGCTCAGTAAGAGTAATGAGTGGCAACTTCATTTGTTGACAAAAATAAAAAAAATGCCAAACACCCTAGGTACACCACTGATTGGGAGCAAGCAGCGCACGTGCAGCCACCCCTTTATTCACTACTATGGGACTGCCAGAAATAGCTGAGCCAGTGTGTGGCTAGTTTAGCACATCCTATTGCAGTGAGGGGAGTAGTGCAAAAAGTGCATATGCGGCCACTTGTATTCTGCAGTAACAGGATAGGAACAGAAAATCAGCCTACAGTCATTTCACGTTCCACAACTTTGTCAAGATGCCAGAAATCAACAACGATGCTCCCCATAAATACAAATCTCTAATACCAGCTACTAGTAGAAAGACCAAAATTAGATTATACCCCGGTAATTGGAAAGGAGTCAGATAATGTACCCTATCAAGCCTTGCATACTGTCTGGTAGGGTTGACTTGATACATGTATTGTGAAAAGTCAGTTGCAATATTCCTGAAGAATAAAGAAAAAAAATAATGTATGTATTATTTATGTAAATTAAGGTTCCAGTGCACTGAGGGTGGGGCCTAGCTCCTCTGTGCATCCTAGACCCTCAGCTTTTGAGTTAGTTTCACCCTTTGAGCACTGAAGTTCAATTAAGAGAGCATGGCCAGCACTACTACGTCAGATGGAATAGCAGAGCAGTGTTTGGCTTAAACTCGCTGGCTGCTGATTGCATGCATAGCATTATGGCAATCCCACCATCCTAGAGTTGCTCCATGTCCTAACACGTGCAGGAAAAAATGTGATTAGTTACCACGAAGCGTGAGGAAATTCGGTGCAAATCTAGTTTCCTGAAATTCGGATAGAATGGCACTTAGCTTTAATTCGCTCATCTCTAGTCATAGTGCATGCTTACATGCACTGACAATGTGTCAGGATACAGTGCAGCACTGTGTGGGCCAGAGTGGTGAGTAATAGCAAGTTCTTCACTCCCGCTCCGTGGTCACATGACAAAGTTTTTTGCGTCTAATTACTTGATTCAATTGAGCAATCATTTCATCCCTACAGGGAATGCAGGTTCCACTCTGTCTTTTACAATTTTTTGTGCCATAATGGCCTCCATTAACTTTAGGAAATGCAGGTACCAACATTCATGCTGAGCCCACTACTTCTCCTGGTGCCAGGTGGCTTCTAAGGAATGCCTCATGCACACAAACGTATTTTTTTATTCAGTGTCTGTTCGATTGTCCACATTACGGACACAGATAGGACTGTTCTATTAGGGGACAGCTGTTCAGGACCGCAAAATACTGTGTACATAGAGGTCATCCATATTTTTTGGAGGACCGCACAATGCAATAGCAAATACAATAAGTACAACAATGCCAAAATATTCTGGTGGCCTGTATGACACTAAAACAGGTAGTATTTAATGTTAGGTTCCGGTCTTATAGAGATTGCCTTGGCGCAAATTTAGGGTGAGCTTTGCAAAATAAAATATAAAAGTTTCAAGCTACTGAGCATGTCAATGCAAGAGAAGGTAGGCTAGAAATCCTAAAATGAGATAAAGCAGGGGACTAAAATGAGATAAAGCAGGGGAGCAAAAGAGGAAAATATGATGTACACAAAAACCTATCAATATTTTTATTGCATGTATTAGTGATTGTAGATTCGGCTTTGTCCTGTTTGGACAAATCCTCATTTTTGTTTACATCGCCCGATGTGTTTAACGCCTTAAGGACGAAGGGTGTACATGTACACCCTGCGAATATCCGATCACCGCTGCGCACGTGGCTGATCGGAACAAGATGCCTGCTGAAATCAATCAGCAGGCACCTTGGCACAATGCCCAGGGGGGTCCTGTGACCCCCCCCATGTCAGCAATTGCAGCAAACCGCAGTTAAATTCAGACCTGCAGCTTGCTGCGCTATCTGTAGTCTCTGATCCCTGCGGTCTGAAAAAAAATATGCCCCAAATTTATAAATTTTAACACCCCCCCTGCACCCCGCCATATTAGTGTTCCCCGGGCGGTGCTGCGGCAGTCGGGATCGCAATTGCGATCGCCCGCCTCCTTTCAAATGCTTTCCCTGGTGTCTAGTGGGTATAGCAGGGGGTCAGCACATTGCTGACCCCCTGCTATAAACTGCTGACATCTGTGCTGCAGATGTCAGCAGTTTAACCCCTTCTATACCGCGGTCCGTATGGACCGCAGAGTAGAAGGTGTTAACATGGAGGGAGCTCCCTCCCTCTCCCATCGGGGGGCTGCTGTACCTTTGCAGCCCCCCGACAGGATAGGATAGCAGGGGGAGGGAGCTCCCCTCTCTTCCCATCACCCGCTGCTCTCTTATGGCAGCGGGTGATGGTTACCATGGCAGCAGGACGCTTTCAGAAGCGTCCTGCTCTCCATGGCACTGAAACTCTGAATAGGCTTTTGCTAAAGGCAAAAGCCTATTCAGACTTTGTAAAGTAAAAAATACAGTAAGTACACTATATAGTGTACTTACTGTATTATACAGACACCAGATCCACTGGATCTACAAGAACCAAGTGGGTCTGGGTCAAAAAAAAAAGTCAAAAAGTCAAAAAGTGAAAAAAAGTAAAGAAAAATACATCACTGAATAAAAAATAAAAAAAACAAACAAAAAACAAATACACTACACATTAAATATCTCTATAAAAATATCACATGATCTAACCACTCACGCAAATACCGTAAAAAACAAAACAAAAAAAAGGGTGTAAAAAAAGCCATTTTTTGTCACCTTGTATGACAAAAAGTGTAATGCCAAGTGATCAAAAAGGCATATGCCTCCCAAAATAGCACCAATAAAACCGCCATCTCATCCCGCAAAAAATGAGTCCTTATATAGGACAATCGCTCAAAAAAAATATGGCTCTCAGACTATGGAGACACAATTTTTTTTTTTCTAAAATGCCATTATTGTGTTAAAGTAAAATAAATAAAATAGTATACATATTATGTATCGCCGCATCCGTAAAAACCTGCTCTATAAAAATATCACATTATCTAACCCCTCAGGTAAATACTGTTAAAAAAATAAAAATCAATGTAAAAAAAAACAAAACATTTGTCACCTCACATCTCAAAAACTAATAGCAAGCGATCAAAAAAGTTATACGCACCCAAAAATAGTGCCAATCAAACAGTCATCTCATCCCGCAAAAATGATACACCACATAGGACAATCACCCCCAAAAAAAAAAAAAATATGGCTCTCAGACTATGGAGACACTAAAAACATGATTTGTTTTGTTTTAAATAAATGATAATATTGTGTAAAACTTAAATAAAAATAGTATACATATTTTGCATCGGCGCGTCCGTCGCAACCTGCTCTATAATAAAAAAAAAAAAAAACCCACACATGACCAAACCCCTCAGGTGAACACAACAAAAAAAAAAAAAAATAAATATATAAATACGGTGTCAAAAGCCATTTTTGTCACCTTACATCAAAAAAAGTGTAATGGCAAGCGACCAAAATGTCATATGCACCCCAAGATAGTTCCAATCAAACCGACATCTCATCCCGCAAAAAATGAGCCCCTACATAAGACAGTCGCCCAAAAAAAAAGGCTTTCAGAATGTTAAGACACTAAAAAAATAATCTCAAAAATGCTGTATTATGTAAAACTGAAACAAAACCCCCCAAAAAGTAGCCATATTTGGTATTGCTGCGTCCGTAGCAACCTGCTCTATAGAAATAGCACACAATCTAACCTGTCAGTTCAACGATGTAAATAACAAAGAATAAAAACGGTCCGAAAATAGCTATTTTTTTGCAAATTTTCCATTTTGATCATTTTTTCCAGTAACAAAGCAAGGGTTAACAGCCAAACAAAACTCAATATATATTGCCCCGATTTTCTAGTTTGCAGAAACACCCCATATGTGGTCGTAAACTGCTGTATGGCCAAATGGCAGGGCGTAGAAGGAAGGGAACGCCATATGGTTTTTGGAAGGCAGATTTTGCTGGACTGGTTTTTAGACACCATGTCCCATTTGAAGCCCCCCTAATGCACCCCTACAGTAGAAACTCCAAAAAAAGTGACCCCATTTTGGAAAGTACGGGATAAGGTGGCAGTTTTGTTTGTATTATTTTAAGGTAAATATGATTTTTGGTTGCTCTATATTACACTTTTTTTGAGGCAAGGTAACAAAAAAATAGAAATTCTGAAATTTTATCTCCATTTGCCATTAACTCGTGGAAAACCTAAAGGGTTAATGACATTTGTAAAATCAGTTTTGAATACCTTGAGGGGTGTAGTTTCTAGAATGGGGTCATTTTTTGGTGGTTTCTATTATGTAAGCCTCACAAAGTGACTTCAGACCTGAACTGGTCCCTAAAAAGTGGGTTTTTGAAAATCTGAAAAATTTCAAGGTTTGCTTCTAAACCTTGTAACGTCCCCAAAAAATAAAATGGCATTGCCAAAATGATCGATACATGAAGTAGACATATGAGGAATGTAAATCAATAACTTTTTTGGGCGGTATTACTATGTATTCTAGAAGTAGAGAAATTGAAACTTGGAAAATTGCAAATTTTTCCAAATTTTTGGTAAATTTGATATTTTTTATAAATAAAAATGAAATTTTTTAATTTTTTTTTTTACCAGTGTCATGAAGTACAATATGTGACGAAAAAACAATCTCAGAATGGCCTGGATAAGAAAAAGCGTTTTAAAAGTTACCACATAAAGTGACACTGGTCAGATTTGCAAAAAATGGCCTGGTCCTAAGGTGAAAATGAGCCCGGTCCTTAAGGGGTTAATGTATTTGCCCCAAGGTGGCCAAATAAACATGGCTGCTAAGAATATGCAAGTCTTGAGCATGTGCCGTTACTGTAGGCAATGCTGAGCTGTATTAAAGAACAGTCCGTACCTGGATTTGTTGATTGCATTGCAGACCATGATGACTCCAGGTTTGGATTCGTTAAACACAGTTCAACATGCGCTGCCATTTACAGTAATGGCGTATGCACACGACTCCTATGGTGTCACATTCCTAGCTGTTATGTTTATTTGGCCGCAGTGAGGCAAATACATTAAATCAGGTGATCAGGACTCATTACATTTACTGGAAACAGTATTATACCAGGTACGCCCTGATGTCAGAGTCCTTAAGGACACAGGGCGTACTTGTACGCCCTGTATAGTTCGAATCACCGCTGTGTGACCATGGTCAATTCAGACCCGCGGTTTGCTGCGTTTCCGGGTCATTCGGGTCTCCAGGGACCCGATAACCCGGAATAGGACGGTGATCGGTGGTGTGATAATACACCAATCACCGTCCTTAGATCCTGAGGTGGCGGTGACGCCACCTCTCAGGATCGCATCTGATTGGCTGGGCAGGCAGGCAATTTAATCTGTCAGAGCTCCTCTCTCCCATAGACTTCCATGGAGCGAGGAGAAAGGGGAGCCATCTGTTCTTCTGCCACCAACGTAAGCCTTCTCGGTGCCATCGGGCACAAAAAAAAAAGTATTAAGTAGGGATAGTGAGGGAGAAAAAAAAAAAAAAAAAGTTTTGGGCTTAGCACCTGGATCGGGTGTCTGGGGATCACAGCACTCAGCAAAGCGACCCTAGACCCCCCCAGGGGTGCTGCAGCTTGTCCCCCCCCCCAGACTTTTTGGGGAGCAAGCTTTTTTTGTGCATGTGCCAACTGTGGCCGGCACTCTTAGCGTCCGGCCACCCCACTGCTGATCAGCGAGTTTGACCTGTTTTTTCCCCCCACTTTTCCATTCTTTTTAGTTAGTTTTTTTTCTGTTAGGTTTAGTGAATGTGGAAACCCGTGAACCCCCCTCCCCCCCCCCCACTCTAAGGTTCTACACACACACACACACTTCAGTGGTCTCGGCCGAGGAGGCATGCCGCCAGATGCTCTCCGACTCAGAACCAGAGAACCCCAGTGAGGACGAGGATGACCCCACTTTTCTCTTGTCATCCGCGTCCTCCTCATCCTCTAGTGATGAGCCCCCAAGGCAGTGGAGACGCCGCCAGGCGGAGCCAGGAGCCCCCCCCCCCATGCCAGGGACCCTGTGGCCCACACTAGTATGAGCAACCCTGGGGCTCATACTAGTTTTCCGGCCCACCAGATAAGTCCACCTGAGCCCCCTACCGGTGAACTTGCCTGGTGTACCCCAGGATTCCTGACTTTGTTGGCCAACCAGGGATCCAGATTTCCACAGTGGGCTTCACTGAATATTACTTTTTTAGTCTTTCAGTGACCACTTTGTGAATCTGATGGTGGAGCAAACAAACTTGTTTGCCCAACAGTTCACTGCTCAGAACCCGGGCTCCTTTTTGGCTAGGCCAGGTGGCTGGACTCCAGTCAGTGCAGACGAGATGACGTTTTGGGGCCTCGTGTTGCATATGGGCCTAGTTAAAAACCCAGTGTCAGGCAGTACTGGAGTGGGGATGTCCTCTACCAAACCCCACTCTACTGTAGGGCCATGACATGTTCCCGTTTTGAGGCCATTCAGAAATGCCTGCATTATGCAGATAATGCAGCATGTCCCCCCAAGGTGATCCTGCCTATGACCGCCTGTACAAAATCAGGCTGGTCATCGATCACTTTGGGGCCAAATTTTTGGAGGCCTATGTACCTGGAAGGGAGGTCGCTGTTGACGAGTCCCTCATTGCTTTTAAGGGGGAGACTCATTTTCTGCCAGTATGTTCCCTGTAAGCGGGCAAGGTATGGCGTGAAGCTGTACACATTTTGAGAGAGTACCTCAGGGTACACTTACAAGTTTCGTGTGTACAAGGGGGGAGATTCCAGTATTGAACCCCTAGAATATCCCCCCACTCTGGGTGTTAACAGGAAACTTGTGTGGGACCTTATGCACCCACTGCTATATAAGCGTTACCACCTGTATGTGGATAACTTATACCAGTATCCCCTTGTTCCAGTCTATCGCCGCCAGAGCCACGTCCGCTTGTGGGACAGTGCGGAAAATCAACACTGCCTCCCTACCCACCCCCTCCAGGTACCTATCCCCAGGGGTGAGGCCCATGCCCTTACCAGTGGAAACCTGTTGCTGGTCAGATATAAGGACAAGAGGGATGTCCTTGTACTGACCACAATTCACGGTAACGGCATCACCCCTGCCCGAGGTACCGTGGCAACTGTCCTTGAACCAGATTGTATTGTTGACTACAATCTGTATATGGGAGGAGTTGATCTGTCTGATCAAGTCCTCAAGCCATATAATGCCATGCGCAAAACCCGGGCATGGTACAAAAGAAAGTTTCAATCTACTTGGTGCAGGTTGCCTTGTACAACTTTTGTGCCGTCCTTGAGCGCTGGCAACACAGGGAAATTCCTGCAGTTTTATGAGGCAGTTCTCAAGGACCTGATCTTTTCTGACCGGGAAAGAGCAGGCTGGAGTACCTGAAGAACTGGAGGCGCCCGTATGGTCCCTGGCCAACACTTTCCAGGTGTGGTCCCGTGTGGAAAGAAGTGCAGAGTGTGTCACAGGAGGGGGATACGGAAGGATACCACCACTTAGTGACACGAGCCCCGATTATCCGGGCCTCTGCATTGATGGTTGCTTCAGGGAGTATTACATTTATAATCCCCTTCCCCAGTTTTAATTCTTTTTGACCACAGACAATCGCCCAGAAAAAACACACTATGGCTCTCAGACTAAACAAAAACTTGTCAAAAATTATATTTAAAAATAAATTTACAAAGTATACATATGTATCGCCATGTCCGTAAGATCCTGAACTATAAAAATACCAAATGAACTAATCCCTCAGGTAGACAAAAAAAAAAAAAAAGCCATTTTTCTCACCCAACATAAAAAGTGTAATAGCAAGCAATCAAAAAGTCATATGCAACACAAAGTAGTGCCAATAAAACAGTCCTCTCATCCCGCAAAAAGATGAGCCCCTACCTAAGACAATCAGCTAAAAGAAAAAAAACAAAAAAAAAAAAACCCCTGACTCAGACTATGGAGATACTAAAATGTTTTTTGTTAAAAAAAAAAAAAAAAAAAAAAAGATATTCGTGAAAAACCTAAATACATTTTAAAAATTGCCGCATCCGTAAGAATCTGCTCTATAAAAATAACATGCCCAAACCCAGTCAAAAATGCCCTGCCGTTTGCCCATACAGCAGTTCACAACCACATATGGGGCGTTTCTGCATACTAAGGAATCAGGGCAATAAATATTGAGTTTTGTTTGGCTGTTAGCCCTTGCTTTGTTACTGGAAAAAATTGAAAATGTGCAAAAAAAAAAAAAAAAAAAAAAACAACAAACAACGAAATTATAAAATTTCTCCATTTGCCATTAACTCTTGTGTAATACCTAAAGGGTTAACAAAGTTTGTAAAATCAGTTTTGAATACCTTGAGGGATGTATTTTCTAGAATGGGGTCATTTTTTGGGTGGTCTCTGTTCAATTTTTTTGCGGGATGAGATGTCGGTTTGATTGGCACTATCTTGGGGTGCACATGACATTTTGGTTGCTTGCTATTGCACTTTTTGCGATGTAAGGTGACAAATGGTTTTTGACACCGTACTTATATTATTTTTTTGCTGTGTTCACCTGAGGGGTTAGATCATGTGTTATTTTTGTAGAGCAGGTTGTTACGGATGCGGCGATACTTAATACAGATGCATCCTCTCTTACCTTATCTCCAAACTGGAAGTGGTTTCTGATGGTGCCCCCATCCCTTTCCCTTGGGTTATGTGAGCCCCCCCCCCCCTTCTCTTTGCTTCCTTGACCCAGAAGGTGGAAATCATTCTGGTAGTAATGGGTTAAGGAGGGGTTGGGAGTGGATGGGTTATGGTGGAGGAGGTTGGGCTTTGGGGCGGGGAGGAGACGGAGGTGAGGTGTTATATACCCCCCCCCCCTGCTTCTGGCCCTTCCTCTTTTACGGAGAAGGCGAGCTGGTCCCACCCTCCCTCCCTTATTGTTATGTTTGTCTTGAATTTGTTTGGTCATTCTGTTTTCTTCTGTTTGAGGTTCGCGATTTGGAGCAGAGTCGGAAGTCACAGCTGGCGGCAATGTAAAGAAAAGGAGCATGGTGGGAACGGGTTTGGCGCACGTGCCCCCTGGGGTTCAGGGGTTGGCACACCGCTTCGAAGGAGTGGTTGGAGGAGGAGTTTTAATGTGCCGTTATAATGTTTAGCTGTGGCCGATCATCACCCAGTAAAGAAGTTAAAAGAAGCTAAACGGTGTTGGTGTCCTTTATTATAAGATAAGTGCTTAAAAGGGGAGGGGCTGTGGGGTAGTCTTCCTTCCTAACCCTGTCCTGAATATGTCTCGACAGCCGTATGAACTATACATCTCATAACATGACGTAGTATGTGTATATGTAGAATATACCATGGGAATAACATGAGAATAATTCCCTTAAAAACCCTTAGGGGAGTACTTTGATATACCAACCTTCTCTCCTACACCGCTAGGCCTAACCTATCTCCACTATAGCTCCATACATTCTGTGTATATAAGTGAATATTCTGTGTAGGTATGTGAAGAATATGGGTATATACACACACACACACATGCGTGCATGTAGAGATATGTATATGTATGTATAGTGTACACGTGTATTTTGGAGGTACATGTACACATATACACTCCCTTCCTGGATCAGGTCTTGTTTATAGCCTGATTAAGGCACATGCTGTATACTCCAAATACTGATAACCCACTCTGATTTGTGTACATTTTAACAGTGTGTCACTCCTACATGCTTACTTATCATATGCCGTTTGTTTTATCAAATTTTATTATGACTCCGTGTTATCAGCTTAATCATATTTTATTATATCACATTATACTTTATTATATCTCACCATCAGCCTATAATAGAACAGACATTGCTATATCAGATGTGGGATACGTCTACAAATCCCCAATCCCCCACCCTTCTCCCATTTGTTACCCCTACCCCATCATAATGTCACTTTTATGACAGCAATATTCCCACACATCAAAAAAGATGAATAATTATGTTTTTTTTCTTTTTTTTTCCCGGTTGTGAAGTTTTTCCTTTTTATCTATAATGACTGCACATAGAAGATATTGCATTTTCCTCCCCCCCCCCTCCTTCTTTCTCACATACCGAACCCCCAGTAGATCTAGATACATTGTCCACTTGTTCATCTCTCCTCTACCCAACACTCTGGCCATTCAAGAACCGGCAGGTATGAACGCGGCCGCTCTACGCCGTCAACTGCAGCCAGAGCGCTGTGCGAAAAGTGTGTTCGGCTGTGCAGAAAGAAAGCCGACACAGTGAACACATGGGCAGCTCCTAATTGGACGTCTGCAACATAGTAATAAATCAGTTACAAAGTGTATGTGACATACTAGAATGATTCTCCCTATATATAAAGAAAAGCGGACAGCTACTAATGAAAAGAACAAGCCCGCCCCTTGTCACTCACTAGACCCGGCCCCTACTGTCCAGTAGCTCTATATTTAAAATATTTGTAAATTCTTAAAGTTTGATATTCAAGATAAAAATTCTCTATTTGAATATTCGTGCTCAACACTAATGAAGACCAATGTCTCATTACTAAAGCCTTACATTTAAAGTTCTAGGTGTGAATAGAGGAGGACGTGTATTTAACTCAGACTAATCAAAGAAAAGCTGGAAACAATGGTGAATAGTTAGAGCAAACAAACAGCTAATAAATAGACAGAGCAGGAGACTGGAGCCTTGACATAAGCAGTAAATGAGGCCTGGACACTAAACACAGCCAAAGCCAGAAGTATAAATCCTTCCTTTACTGCATACTTTTAATGCCTTTCCAGTCCATTTCTGTAGGCATGTCCGCTTCAGATCCTTATCTATCCAAAAAAAAAAAAAAAAAAAAAAAATACAAAAAAATTATATATATATATATATATATATATATATATATATATATATACACATACACACACACACACACACACACACTGGTAAAACTAACAAAGATAACTACTAGGGAGGGACTACAGCTCCCAGTGGGATATGGAGCTTTTATCCACTTCCCTGCCTCTATTAGGGCCAAAAACTGTACAGAAATTGTCTATCCTCCATTCTCTGGTAACATCAATAAAACAGAGAACGGCCCCTCATCTAAATTATGAAAATTCGCTTCCTGTTCATTCCTAGGATTGTCACAGAACAAGGAAAGACAATGTTTTGGGACCTGTGAAAAAGTAGATACTACCTAGTGGAGGAAATGGGGTCTACTTTGAATAGTATTTGGACCCCAAACATACTAAAGAAAGGGCTCCTGGATGGACAGGGCCAGAAGCCCATGTTTTCTCTTAGCAGAAGATATAGGTACCAATATTGCTACTCTTGAGAGTAAGCCACTTGATAGACAAGGAATCTAGAGGCCCAAACAGGGAACTACCAAACAAACTTGTATTGGGGATGCATGGAACTACAGTGTTCTTAATTCTCGGCTTTAGCCTGTCTGCCGCTTTCAAGAACTTGGAGACCAAGGGGGACATCATAACAACTAGTGTTGAGGGCACCCAGGGCAGACACCTGTACGCCTGGAGTGTTTGGAAAAAGACACCGATCCAAACTATCCTGGAGAAACTACCGAATGAGAGGGACATTGGGACCCGTTAAAACATGTGCCACTCCAGTAGGCGAACCTAAGATATGCTTTAGAGGTCCTTAAAGTCGCTTGCGGCAGCGCACCTAAGTTTCCTCTGACCACAAGAAAAGAGAACCAAGAGAAAACCCCATCTGCAGATTCTTGTCTTTGAGCCACCACTGTGAAAAGACTCTTACTTCCCCGTTTAGATCCTCTGGTCCAGGGTTAACTGTGACCTGTTCCAACTCCTTAGGACAGTGATTGGCAACGTGCGGCTCTCCAGCTGTTGCAGAACTACAACTCCCAGCATGCAAAGCCTATCTATAGCTATCAGCCTACTGCAGGGCATGGTGGGAGTTGTAGTTTAGCAACAGCTGGAGAGCCGCACGTTGCCCATCACTGCCTTAGGATAAGTCCTGCAGAGGTCTCATGTGGTATTGTGCCCAGGCAACTGCAGGACAAGAGGTGTCCCAGTATCTTCATACTTTCTCTGAGCAAATGGGACTTTCCAGGAATACTGAATTTTGAGCTTCAGGATCCTGGACCCTTGGTAAAGGTAGGGAGGATATCTGGAAGACAAAGTCTAGAAGGATGCCAGAAATACCTCTTGATAGTCTGGAAGGATGCCAGACTTTCCCCAATAGACTATTTAGCCCAGGTCCTGAAGATGTAACTGAAGAAAATTTGTATTTTCTGTTATGAATAATAGATTATCCACATACTGAGTTATTGGTAATTCCTTCTGGCTTAGGGAGGCCACTACTTCTGCCATGGGATTGGAGAAAAGCGAGGGGCGGAAGATATTCCGAAAGTCAGGCAGCTGGATTGATAATTATGAGTCTTTTTTAGCTGTAGTGCAGACTATAGATACTTTCCGATTGTGGATGGATCGGGATGTGGCAGTAAGCATCCTTTGAGGTCTATCGTGGCCATCATAGCCATGTTCTTGATGAATTTAACTGCAGACTGCGTTTTGTCGCGCGTTTGCACCCATAGACTTCAATGGGAGCGCGTGTTAAGTGTAGATATGCCTTTTTTTTAATTGGTCCCCAGAGTCACGAACGCGCGTTTCCCATTTCCAAAACGCACTGTAATACGCGCGGATCAAATATGCTCAAGTGTGAACCCAGGGTAACAGAAAGCTTGTCCAGGATCTGCCTCCACAGGGTCTTAAACGGAGGTATACAGTAATTGTTTCATCCAGACCCTTATGGCACAAGCCATACATGACACAGCTACCCTTGGCTTTAAAAGAGCTGCTGTGGCGTTCCATACTTTTTAGGAGGCTGTCTGCTTCCCTATTGATAGGGTCAATCAATTGCGCAGCCTCCTCAAAACAGAAGAACCGTGCGTTCCGTGACCTTGGCGACCGGAGGCATCAACAATAGGGATGGACTCCCCATCTGTACAACCTGCATCATTAGTAGGAACCTCCTCCTAATATCGCGGTGAATGAAGGAACCTTTTCCAGGTTTTATTTTCTTCGGCACTAATCAGGTTCTGTTATTAACTGACACAGAAACCAGAGACCTATGCCTTATCCCCAGACTCCCAAATATCTCATCCAGAACTGATCTGGGCTTCCTGGGACTCCCCAACCTGATAGCTTTACTGTATTTGTATCTTTACCAGACTCCTGTGCCATATCCAAGATCTCAGGATCTGAAACAGGATTAACAAACACTTCCCCCACTAATTGGACCTCTACAAGTTCTTGATTAGGGGAAGGGGACCTGGGGAGGGAGGCCAGATTAGATTAAATCTCCTCCCTAACCATACACCTGATTACCTCCAGCAGGCTAGTGGACTCAGACTTTGTTACTAATGCAGTACAGCGGTATAGACCCAGGAGAAGGCAGACTGTCAGAACACATGCAGCACTTCCTGGACTTAACTTTAGTAGAGGAGGAGGACTCCTTTTCTCCCTGAAATATATAAGGGAGAGAAGGGTCCACCACTACCTGTCACAAAGTACAAGAAGGGTGCCTGACACAGGCTACTCACTAGACCCTGGGTAGTGGGGGCTCCGCTCCTGAGCCCAGTGTGGTAGGGGCACTCATTCAGCAGGTCCCATCCACCAAGATTGCCAGAGGCACAAGCAGGGGTGAAACGCTGGGCGCCATCTTCAGCCGGCCTTTGCCCTCATTATTCCACTGGGCATGCACCGGAACAAGCGCTGGCGTGACGTCAAGACGCAGATCCATGCCCCCTCCGCGTCTGACGCCAGCACCCCACGGCTGGAGGGAATCAAGTCCTAGCGTCGCTCCAGCCGGCCATCTACTTTGCATATAGTCCTCCTGGACGGCCGCAAGAGGGAACTTCGCCGGGGCCACCACTTCGACAGGGGCCCAGGCACAGACCTCTACAGGAGGAGGGAGAGGAGAGCCAAGCCTTCGGAACCGACCTCTGGTCTGTAGTGAAGATGAACTAGGTAAAATAAGGAAAAACACAGGCAGGACAGGAAAACACACTGGCGATGAGGGGAAGGGGTGGGGTTTTAACCTCTATGTTTTCCTGTCCTATCAGAGGAAGTCGGTCTCAGGTTGTGCTGTCATGAAGACTGGAGAAAATTATATTATATATATATATATATATATATATATATATATATATATATATATATATATATATATATATATTACACACACACACACAGCGTTGCGAATCATTGCGTTGCTCATTTTTTTTTTATATAAATTTTTATTTTAGTCATCTCGAAAAACACAATCCACAAAACAGAATTACAAAATCATCCCCATAGCCATTCTACAGAAAGCTTTATAGCCAATCTGTGTATTAAGTAAATAGTCAGACTAATACTGTGAATAAATCCAAAAAACCTGAATCATTCACCAAATTTTCTACAGAGATGGCTATTTTCCCAGTTATTAAAAAAGCAGAGTTGAGAGGCCATAAAGTAACCCCTAAAATAGGGGAGGTTAAGGCCTCCCCTATTGTAGGGCATGGAAAAATAAAGCGCCTTTAGTCTTACGCGCTTCCTCCCCCATAATAAATCGTTAATTTTGGCAGAAACTGTTATCCCCAGGTATTTTATTGAATCGGAGATAAATAACCGATTGGCAAGATTTTCCATAGATCCTCGCAATTCATCTACGGTGAGAAGAGCAGTCTTCTCCCAGTTAACCTCCAGGCCAGAAGAATCAGAAAATTGGTTGACCAATTCCATTATTCGAAGAAGTGTGTTTTCTGTATGATGAATAAAAAACAAGATATCATCTGCATAGGGGGATCTACGGTCCTGTTTCTCCATCACACCAAAACCAGCCTCTCTCGAATCCTGCCTTATACTAGCTGCAAGAGGTTCAATATAGATATTAAATAGAAGAGGGGAGAGGACATCCTTGACGAGTACCTCTTCCCAATACAAAGCTCTCTGTCAACATATCATTAATCCTGATCCTGGCCACTTATATAACAACTGAACCATCGCCATAAATTTGGGGCCAAAACCCATTCTTTTCATCACCTCCCAGAGAAACGCCCACTCGACCATGTCGAACGCCTTAGTGGCATCCAACGACAGGACCGAGCGGGCGCTGCTCCCAATAGAGAATTACAAGTGTTCCTTCCCCGATCTGCGTCTAAAGTCAGTCTGTCCTTTTTAGTATCCATAACGGCATTAAAATCTCCCATCAGGACAAGCCGACATTCTGGTTTCTTTTTAAAAAAAACACAGTAGTTGGGTAAGTGGATACATCGAGAATGGCGGAGGTATATATAAAAAAAAAAAAAAAAAAATCTACCCTGATCGTCTATTAAAGTAAAATCTACGGAATTGTGAATCAAAACCGAAATGCCCCTAGAGGCGCTACCAAAGGTGGAATGATTGGATGGCATTCTCAATCCTATCATCAAGCGGGTCACCGTCTCCTTGATCAGATGGGTTTCCACTATGCAAATAATTGCAGGAAGGTATCTTTATTGCATCCATAATAGCTTCCCCAATTAATCATTCCCCAAGGCCTCTAACATTCCAAGAGAATTCTAATAGACATTAACCATGACCATGGGAAAGAAAAAAAGAAAAATTATAAAGGGTTTCCCCCATTTCTCTGCATGGTGAATTCCCCCCCCCCCCCCTCTACTGGTCTGCCCGATCCCGTCAGCAAACCTCTTCCTCCCAGCCATTCTCCCCCTCACTAACTCCAACCCCCCTCCATCACAATATTACAGAGTTTCATATGCCCAGTTGCTCCATCCAGTCCAGCACTTGTTGCGGTTTTTCAAAGAATTGGGAAGTCCTATTGTAAATCACTCTTAATTTCGCTGGATACTGTAAGGAATATTTAATATTCTTGAACGCCAAGCGTTTCTTTATCTCAATAAAGCTTCTTTCCCGAGTCTGCCGAGCAAAATCAGGAAAAAAAACCAACATTTAGACTTACCGGTAAAGGGTTTTCCAGGAGTCCAAACATGACAGCACCCACTGGAGGATGTCCCATTTGGCCTCTGTAGGGACAGGAAGCTTTGGAGAGGTTAGAAAGGCCCCTCCCACCCCACCTCACCAGTGTTTTTTCCAACTTACTACTAAAGACAGGATCCGAGTGTTACTTCATGTTTAGTTCATAGAGTATCTGGATACAGATCCATACACAAAAAAAAAAAAAAAAAAAAAAAAAAAAAAGGAGGGAATTAAGGGGTGCTGTCATGTTTGGACTCCTGGAAAACCCTTTACCGGTAAGTCTAAATGTTGGTTTCCAGGACGTCCTCCATGACAGCACCCACTGGAGAACTTCCAGCTTAAAAATTTAGGGAGGGACCACTGCCTAAGGACCCCACAACCGAATGTTAGGTCCTGTCTAGCAATGGAATCTATTCTATAATGTCTTATAAATGTTGAGAAACTGGACCAGGTTGCTGCTCTGCATATGTGGTCGATTGAAACCGCGGCCTTTTCTGCCGATGAGGACGCCATGGCTCTTGTGGAATGGGCTTTCAATTCCAACGGACAAGGAATATTTTGCTGAGAATAGGCAAGTCTGATGGAGTCCTTTATCCACCTTGCTAAAGTCTGTTTAGAGGCTTTCTTTCCTCTGTTCTCTCCCGAAAGGTACAAAGAGGTTTGAAGATTGTCTCCAAGACTATGTTTTCTGTAGGTAGGACAGAACAGCTCTTCTTACAGCCAGACAGTGGAATTTTTCTTCCTGTGGATTTTTTGGCGAGGAGCAGAATGAGGGAAGGATTACTTCCTGATTTCTGTGAAAAGGCAATACTACCTTGGGTAGGAAAGCTGGATCCATTTTTAGGATAATCCGGTCATCCAGGACTTTAAGGTAGGGTTCCCTGATAGAAAGGGCCTGGATTTCTCCTATCCGGTGAGCTGTAGTTATTGCTACAAGAAAAATTGTTTTTAGAGTGAGCATCTTTTCAGAAATTTGATCAATCGGCTCAAAGGGGGGGGGGACCACATAACACATTTAGGACAATGTTTAGGTCCCACGGAGGAACTGATTTCCTGATAGTAGGTCTCGCTCTGGAAACAGATTTTATGAATCTCTTGA
Source organism: Bufotes viridis (assembly GCA_033119425.1). NCBI lineage: Eukaryota > Metazoa > Chordata > Amphibia > Anura > Bufonidae > Bufotes > Bufotes viridis. Next base: position 438,089,452 of record CM065591.1, on the reverse strand, counting down.
CCCATCTGTGTTCAGCGAAGGGAAAGTCCAGACAACAGCTTAGTGCCGAGATCTGGACTTTAAGGGTGCTAGGTTTTAGCCCCATTTCAAACCCTTTCTGTAGGAAATCTAAGATGTTCCCTATTGAAGGAAAGGATACCTCCGGATGAGAAAGGGATAACCAGGATGAAAATTTCTTCCAGATTTTTAAGTATATGGAAGTGGTTACTGGTTTACGGCTGTTCTGTAAGGTAGTGATTACGTTATCTGATAGGCCCTTACCCCTTAGGATCTGCCTCTCAGGATCCAGGCTGTCAATCTTAGTTTGTTCAGGTTCGGATGTTTTATCGGACCTTGAATCAGAAGATCTTTTTCTGGGAGCAAAATTGGATCTTTGATCGATCTTTCCTCCAGTAGAGGGAACCAAGTCCTCTTCGGCCAGGCCGGAGCCACCAGGATTAACGTTGTTCTGCTTGAACTCAGCTTCCTTAGTATCGCAGGAATTAAAGGGAGAGGAGGAAATGCATAGCTCAATTCCCTGTCCCATTCCCGTGTCATCGCATCCACTGGGGATTGTCTCTTGGGTTTAACGAGAAGAAACAGTCCACCTTGGCATTCCCCCGGGTCGCGAAAAGATCTACTTGGGGAAACCCCCACTGATGGCAAATTATCTGAAATACCTCTGTATTGAGTTCCCACTCTCCCGGGTCGAGGACATGCCGACTCAGGAAGTCCGCTGTGTAATTTTCTGACTCTTTCAGGTGGACCGCAGAAATGGATAGGACTTTCCTTTCTGCCCAAGAGAAGATCTGATCTGCTAGGTCCTGAAGAGGTTTGTTCCTGGTTCCCCCTTGGCGTTTTAGGTAGCAGACAGTTATGTTGTCTGATAGAATTTTGATGTGGTGATCTATCAGGAGGTGTTCTGCCCTTTTTAGGGCCTCCCACACCGCTTTCAGTTCTGGAAATTGGAAGATCTGCGGCTGTCTAGTTGTGACCATTCCCCCTGAAGATAAAGGTCGGTTAGATGGGCTCCCCATCCCTTCTGGCTTGCGTCTGTGGTTATTACCACTGAAGGTAGATGGTTCCAGGCTACCCCTTTTAGGTTTTGTGGGTTCATCCACCAGTCCAGAGAATCCCGAACTTGTTGGGATAGAAGGAATTTTGAATTCAAGGACTGGATTCCTGTCCCATGATAGAAGAACTGCCTCTTGAAGGGTTCTTGAGTGAAATTGGGCCCAAGGTACGACCGAGATACAGGATGTCATGAGGCCTAGGATCCGCATGACCTGTCTTAAGGTGTGTGTACTTTTCTTTTGGAAGGCTCCAATTTCCTGAATTATTTTTCCCTGTTTTTTGGGGAGGTAAAAAAGAGCGTTTCTCCGAGTCTAGGACTCCCAGGAATTGTTTTCTGGTTTCCGGATGAAGATCCGACTTCTTGTAGTTTATTAACCATCCTAAGTCTTTGAGTAACGCTAAGGACTGATGGATGTTCCCTTCTAATTCCTGTTCTGTTCTTGCAATAAGCAGGAAGTTGTCCAGATATAGAATGATTTTTATTTGCTGTTTTCTTAGATGCGCCATCATTTCTGTTACGATCTTTGTGAAGATGCGTGGTGCTGATGAAATCCCAAATGGTAAGCACTGGAACTGATAGTGGAATACTCTGTCCTTCAGCTTGATCGCGAATCTGAGGTATTGTTGATAATATGGATGAATTGGGATATGGTAGTATGCATCCTTCAGATTGATGGTGCATAGGTAAGCCCCTGGGTCCATCAGTGGTACTGTGGATTTTATCGACTCCATCTTGAATTTTTGGTATACCACCCATTTGTTCAGGAACTTTAGGTTGATTATTGTTCTGAAACTTCCATCTGGTTTCTTCACCAGGAATAACTTTGAATAGTGACCCATATTCTGTTGGTTGAGGGGGTACTGGAACTATTGCTTCTAATTTTAGAAGCTTTTGAATATCCAAAAATATTTGTTCTTGTTGTAGAACTGAACTTGCTGTTGTCAGCTGAAACTTCTGAGGAGGGAGAGAACAGAATTCTATTTTTACCCCATCGCGGATAGAGTTGAGAATCCATGGATTTTGGGTGACTCTGCTCCATGATTCCCAATACGGTTTCAATCTCCCTCCTACTGGTCTGACATCATTGTTTGTTAGTGTTTGAATTGGGGTTAAGCAGGAAGCCTCTTCCTTTCCCCCCTTTCTGGTAGCTCCACCTACCCGTCTTTCCTTTCCCTTTCTGCGTGTCTGAGTATTGTTTGGTAGGCTGCGGTTTCTTTGTTTTTTCTTCAGAAAACCCTTTCTTTGAAGCTATGTCTCCCGACCAGGATTTAATCCACAGGGCTCTTCTGGCCGTATTTGTCAGGGAATCATTCCTGGCCGCAAACCGGATGGATTCAGCCGATGCGTCCGCCATAAAGGATGCTGCCATCTTCAATAGGGGGAGGGATTCCAGAATTTGGACGTCTTCTTTTTAAGGTGGTTTTCTAGCTGATCTATCCAAAGACACATTGCTCTGGATACCGATGTAGCCGCTATGTTTGTATCTATTGTCATGGCAGATGATTCCCACGCCTTTTTGAGAAAGCCGTCTATTTTCCTGTCCATGGGATCCTTTAGTTGAGAAGAATCCTCAAAGGGAATTGAGGTTTTCTTCACAACTTTTGCGACCTGGACATCTACTCTGGGAACTTTTTCCCAAAGTTTTGTTTCCTCAGGATCAAAGAGAAATCTGTTCTTAAATTCTCGTGGAACATAGAGCTTCTTTTCAGCTTCTTCCCATTCGTCTTTAATCATATCCGTTAGATTTGAGTCTACTGGGAAAAGCTTTTTTTGTTCTCAGACCCCCAAACATTTCGTCTTGTATGGTGCGGGTCTGTTCTTGTTCTGGAATTGCCATGGCTTCTCTGACGGCGGTTACAAGTGGATCCAGATCCTCAGAACTGAAGAAGTATTTTCTTGGTTCTTCCATGGAGGAATGAGGGTATTCCTCTTCCATTTCTTCAGACTCACGTGATGAGTCTTCAGAATCTGAATCTATCTGGACCCTAGGACGTTTAGTCGGTGGAGACACAGGTGCAGGCGGGGGAGGAGGTTGATTCAGGCTCACCGCCTGGACTTCTTCTCTTATTATAGATCCAAGTTAATTTAGGAATAAATGTTGCTCTTCTTTCAAAATTTTTGCTAGGCAATCTGTACGTAACGATTTTTTGTATGACTCTGGAAGTTTTTTTTAGTGCAGGTGGCGCACTTTTTTGTCTTCCTTTTAACGTCTCCATGTTTATGTCCTGCTTTTTCAACCTGTAGAAGAGGACATATACACAAACTATACACCTATACCTTAACATAGGAAGGAGGAGAGAGGGCATGATAAGGCTTACAGGCAACTTACATGACCCGGGACAGGGGAGTCTGTACTGGCCTCAGGCTTCACAGACATGGGGCCCTCCATGATTATCAGACCTCATCTGCCTGACATCATGACTGGGGTTTTTGTACTTACCGGGCGGGCCCCTGCCCCTGTTGCCGCGCCGCCTCCTCATTTCCGGGGGACTCAATTCCCTAAGGAAGAGTCAACCCACACACACGAGGCCCCAGGCTGAGGCCTCCAGCGTGGATTGATGCGCACCGCCATCTTCTTCCGGTTTCCTCTCCCCGACTTCCGGTCACGTTTGGGAGAGCGCGTCATCATGGGAGCCGGAGCTGAGCCCAGAGCTCCCCGGAGGGAGAAGCGGCGTCAGCAGCCCCCAATACAGCGGCAGAATTAAGGTTCTGGGGGCAAGCTAGGGGACACATTGTTTTGTTTTATTTTGTGTAGGATGTTTGTGTGGTGCATGTGGTTCGTGCCGGCATCTTCCATTGCATGCAATTTTTGCTGGGGATGGCCATTCGCTGCGCACTACATGCGGAGGAGCTGCTCCCCCAGTTTGAAACACGCAACAGTGTTTGGGGTTTGAGCAGCTCCACCCATTTAGGCCACGTTTATTTCTGCTATTTTAGATACACAGCTCAGCAGACAGTATCACACAGGTGAGGATTAGATACACAGCACAGCAGACAGTATTACACAGGATATGTTTACAGCAGATACACATCTCTGCAGACATTATCACAGTACAGCAAATATTTGATTCTAGTGCTATATATTAGTTATAGCAAAAATTTGTCATTTTTTCCCTTCTGAACACATGATTCCTCCCTGCTTCATGAGTCATCAGTCCACAAGCAGCTTAAGCAGGGAGGAATCATGACTTTAGATGAAAAAATATATATAGCACTATAACGAATAAATTTGTACTCCGTATGCATTCTGTTTCACAACATTTTGAGTCAGGTCCTATTACTGCACGCAAATCACGTTCAGTGGCTCCATTCAAGTCAGTGGGTCCTTATAAAAAATGGAATGCATACGGAACACATGTCCGTACGTGATCCGTTTTTTGCAGATCCATGCTGCATATACAAAGTTTCTGTTTTCATGGAAGAACAGAAACGGAACAGCAGTGGAAACACAATGGAATGGATCCGTGAAAAACAGATCGCAAAACACTAAAACAGCCATAAGGTCGTGTGAAAAAGGCCATAAAGATGATGATTACTTACCGGTAATTGGATTTTCCCTTAGCCTCCACAACGGCACTACCTGGAGGGTTACCGCCTCTTCAGGGACAGGAAAACGACGAGGATCGAATAAAAGCCCCCTCCCCTTTACCTTCGTCAGTCAATAATCTAGAACTTAAGTGAATGCAACAGAGGTTTAATAAAGTTATATATACTTTCAGATGAACCCACAATACAAGCCATTATCACCATATAAGCGTTTAGTGTAGTTCATATACCAAAAAACAGGTTTTTTTATTTTTTTTTGGGTGGGAAAACCCCATGCCGTTGGAGGCTAAGGGAAAATCCAAATACCAGTAAGTAATCATCATCTTTTCCCCGGCACTACCTGGAGGAATAACAAAGGAAACAGATCCTAGGGAGGGACCACCGCAGATAGAACTTTTCTGCCAAAAGAAAGGTCCCTATTGGATAACACGTCTAACATAGTGTTTGAAAAAGGTAGAGGAACTAGTCCACGTAGCTGCTCTGCATATTTCTTCGATAGAGGCCGAGGCTCCCTCTGCCCATGAAGTAGCCATGGCCCTGGTAGAGTGGGCTTTTAATCCCGGAGGGGATTCCAGCCCTTTCGCAGTATAGCAGAAGAAAATGCAGTTTTTGATCCATCGGGCTATTGATGTCTTGCTAGCCGCTTTCCCCTGATTTGGACCAGCAGTTGATTTGTCTGCCTGAATCCTTTCGTAGCATCTAGATACTGTAGGATGCATCTTCGTACGTTCAGGTTATTGAATCTCTTCTCACCATCTGATAGACCTTTGCTTTTCAAGAGGACCCTCTCAGTCTCCAAGCCGTCAGGTGGAGCTGTGGAACACAGGGATGGAACACTGGTCCCTGGTATAGTAGGTCTGGAATGTAGGGCAGGATCCAGAAGTCCTCCTTCGACAACAGTTTTAGGATTGGGAACCAGGACCTCCTGGGCCAATACGGTGCTATCAGAATCACTGATCCCTTCTCTTCTATTTCCTTTGTGAGGACTCTGGGTATTAAGGAGAATGGAGGGAAGGCTAATAGAAGACCAGATGGCCATTTGTGCGCCACGGCATCTACTTTTAGAGGGTTGTCTCTGTAGGACAGGGAAAATAATTTTCACTTTTGCATTCTTCCTGGTTGCGAATAGGTCTATCACTGGAACCCCCCCATCTTGCTATGATCTGATTGAAGATGGTCTGGTTCAGGCTCCATTCTCCCCCTTTCAGTTTGTCGGCTGAGGAAGTCTGCGAGATGATTGTCCTTGCCTCTTATGTGCACTGCTGTTAAGGATTTTAGGGTTGATTCTGCCCAATGAAAGATCTTTTCTGTAATAGTTGCAAGGGAATGACTCCTTGTTCCTCCCTGTTTGTTTATATATGCTACCGTCGTAGCGTTGTCTGAGAGGATTTTGACATGGGTCTGGGACAGTTTGGGAGAAAAGTGGGAATCTGCCAACCACACTGCCTGGAGTTCTCTTCTGTTGGAAGAGGGGTTGGCCAGTTCCTGATGCCAAATTCCCTGGCATGTCATGCCGTCCATGTGTGCTCCCCATCCGTTCCTGCTGGCATCCGTGGTGATTACCTTCTGATTTTCCTGGCGCCATTCTACTCCCCTGGCCAGGTGTTTCTTTTTCAGCCACCATGTTAATGAGTCTCTCACCCGTGGTGGTATCATGACTTTCAGGTTTAGGGAAGTCTGTTTCTTGTCCCAGATTTCTAAGAGGAAGTTCTGGAGTGGTCTTGAATGAGCCTGAGCCCATTTTATTGCTGGAATGGTGGATGTCATGAGGCCTATAATCCTCATGATCTCCCTGACTGATGTCCTTTATACTTTTTTGAAGGCGGAGAACCTCAGAACTAGATATGCTGTCTTTGCTTCCGGAAGGAAGGACGACATCTGGTGGGAGTCTAGTAGGATTCCTAAGAAAAAATTTTGTTGGCTTGGCACTAGATCCGACTTCTCCATGTTCAGCAGCCAACCTAGTTGGGACAATGTTGTCATGACTATCTGTAAATGATGATTCAGGGTCTGTTCTGTGGGAGCCAAGATCAAGAAATCGTCCAAGTATGGAATCAGAGTTATATCTGCTTTGTGAAGGTGACTTGATACATCTGACATCACCTTTGTGAACACTCTCGGTGCTGATGAGAGTCCGAAAGGGAGGACCTGGAACTGGAAATGTTTCAGCTTTCCCTGGCACCAAATGTAAATAACGTTGGTAAGAACGATGGATTGGTACATGATAATAGGCATCGGACAAGTCCAATGTTACCATCATCCAATCTTTGGAAATTAGATTGATCGTTGACTTGATCGTCTCCATCTTGAATTTTTTGTATGCAATGAATCTGTTGAGATTCTTTAGATTGATTATTAGACGGAAAGAGCTGTCTGGTTTCTTGACAAGGAAGATGGGTGAATAAAAACCTTTTTTCTCTTCTGGATGTGGAACCTGAATGATTGCTTCTTTTTCCAGTAATTTAATAATCTGGTCCTCCAGAGCCCTTTGTTTGTCCCCAACAAGTCTTGGATTTTCCATGTATCTGGAGGTAGATCTGAAAATTCCAGTTTGTACCCTGAAAGTACAATTGACATGACCCAGGGAGAAGCTTGAATTTCGTTCCAGCTTTGACTGAATTGTTTTAGTCTTCCCCCTACAGGACTTCTGGCGTCATTGCGTGGAGGTGTGACGATTTGTCTTGTTTGAGAAGAGGAACCCCTTGTTTTTGTTTGAGGGCTGCCATGTAGATCCTTGATTCTTCTTTTTCTGGTCAGCTGAAAAAGGTCTTTTGTCACGAAAATTTTTCCTTTGGTGAAAATTTTTTTGATTTGGTTGGAAAACCTTTTTTACGGTCTGACGCCTTTTCCAGGATGTCATCTAGTGTTTTCCCAAAAAGACGATCCCTTCACATGGTTTAGAACAAAGCCTATATTTTGATGCTGCATCGCCGCTCCAAGATCTTAGCCAGACCGCCCTGCGAGATGCGTTTGTAATGGCCGCTGTTTTTGCTGATAATTTTACTACATCTGCCGAAGCGTCTGCTAGGAAGTTTGCTGCTTGTTTTAAGGCCGGAATGGAGGCTAGAATGTCATCTCTAGGTGTGCCGGACTGAATGTGCTCTTCCATCTGCGATAGCCATAGGGAGAGTGTTAGTGTAAGTCAGTGTAAGCAGTGTAAGTTGCTGAAATTCCTGGTCTTAAGGTGGCCATTGAAGAGTCCCAAGATTTTTTCATAAGCGATTCACATTTCTTGTCCATAGGATCCTTCAGGGATCCTAGGTCTTCAAATGGTAGGGCCGCCTTTTTTGAAATTTTTGCCACAGGGGCATCTACTTTTGGTGCCTTGTCCCACAAAGCAGATTCTTCATCTGAAAAAGGGTATTTCCTTTTAAACATCCTTGATGCCGCTTGTTTTTTCTCTGGGTCCTTCCAATCTTCAGTTATCAGTTTTTTTTATATTTTCATGGACAGGAAATACTCTCTTTTCACCAAGGCCCATGAACAGCTGATCTTGTACCGACAAAGGTTCCTTATGTTTCTCTAGGTTGATTGTTGCCCGAATATTTTTAAGAAGGCTCTCAGTTTCTTCTATGGAGCATAACGGGCGACCTGAAGAATCTTCGTCCTCACTAGAGTCTCCTCCTGAGGAGATAGCCTGTGAATCCAGATCAGAAGCCTGATCCTGCGTATCTGGAGGATTTCTGTGAGGATGAGGGACCCGGGGTAGGTATTGCCAGTCTAGCATCAATGGCAGCAGTAATTTCGTCTTTAATAAGTGATTTCAAGGTGTCCACAATAGACAGCGTTTCTTCAGCCATGATCTTATTTGTACATTTGGAACACAGATTTTTTTGAGGTAGACGATAAGACTTTTTTGCAAATCTGGCATTTCTTCTTTTGTGACGGTTCACCAGAAGCTCTTTGAACTTCCCCCTGGGGAAATAAAGAACCTTATTTTATTTTCTAGAAGAAATAAAATCTTTTTTGTGTGAACCGTCACCAAAGATCCTAAGCACCAGTGTTTCCCTATTACACCTAGTGATATAGGATATATATGCTGGGAAGAGGGCTTACCGGGCTGGAGGGCCTGGAGTCAGCAGATCCCTTGTGGGGATCCAAGTCAGCAGGGCTCGACATGATGCCAGAGGATTCCATGAATGCCCCGGACGCCGCTCTGCATTTTTAAATTTTCGCACCACCACTTCCTGATTGCGCGCGCGTGCGTCCTGACACACTTCCGGCTGCGTTCCACCCTGGAATGCAACCGCGCTCGCGAAACCGGAAGTTCGGTCCCCGTGTCTGCCGGACTCCACCGCCTTCTTCTCCTACCCTGCCATGGGGGAAAACAGCCCGGGGCAGCCAGCATCCGCCGGACTAACGCCAAGGGGAGGAAGAGCGCTCATCCTGGATCCGGGATCCTGACCCCCTGCAGGGGCCCTCCGGCTGTAAGCCGGGACAACTTACCAAAAGGCCCCCACGTGTTTCGATCCTCACCTGCCACTTCAGGGACAGGAAAACAACTGACGAAGGTAAAGGGGAGGGGGCTTTTATTCGATCCTCGTCGTTTTCCTGTCCCTGAAGAGGCAGTAACCCTCCAGGTAGTGCCGTTGTGGAGGTGTGGGGAAAATCGGTAGTTAGTCTTACCGGTAACGTTCTTTCCAGGAGTCCGACATGACAGCACATGGGAGGATGTCCAATCCAATCTCTGTAGGGACAGGAAGTGAGACAGGTTAAAAGCCCCCCCCCCTTCCCTCCAATCTCCAGTGTTTTCTAAATTACTACACCGGATGGATGCAACACAATTTTATTGCTATTGTGATATACAATGTTAACTTCACACTGAACCACAAATATAGGGAGGGAATTAGGAGTGCTGTCATGTCGGACTCCTGGAAAGAACGTTACCGGTAAGACTAACTACCGATTTCCAGGACGTCCTCCATGACAGCACATGGGAGAGTTACCAACTTAACCCCTAGGGAGGGACTACCGCTTGAAGAACCTTTCGTCCAAAGGCAAGCTGGCGATTGGACGGTAGGTTCAACCTGTAATGTTTACAAAGGTGTTATAACTAGTCCAGGTGGCTGCCTGACAGATCTGGTCTATAGAGGCGTTCGCCTTCTCAGCCCATGAGGCTGCTACTGCTCTAGTGGAATGAGCTCGAATAGAGATAGGACAGGGCTTATCCTGAAGACGGTAAGCTTCTTCAATGGTTGATTTGATCCACTGGGTCAAAGTCCTCTTAGTCACCTTCTTTCCTTTTCCTCCTCTGCCGAACTGAACAAAAAGGTTTGAGTCCTTCCTATCTGGTTCTGTTCGGTGAAGATATTCAAGGACTGCTCTGCGGACATCAAGGCATTGGAATCTCTCCTCCTCCTGGCCTCTAGGAGAGGCGTAGAAGGAGGGTAAGAAAATCTCCTGGTCTCTGTGAAAGGAAGATACGACTTTCGGAAGGAACCCTGGATCCAGCTTTAGAATGATTCGATCCGGAAGGACTCGTAGGAAGGGCTCTTTCATAGACAGGGCCTGTAGCTCCCCAATTCTGCGCGCTGAGGTGATGGCCACTAAGAAGGCCGTCTTCCAGGAGAGAAGTTTTAGAGGGATAGCGTCCAGTGGCTCAAATGGCGCCCTACAGAGGGTATCTAGGACTAAGGATAGGTCCCACGGAGGGACGATCTGTCTCAGAGTGGGTCTTAGTCTGGATATAGCCTTTACGAACCTCTTTACCCAACGATGCTCCGCAAGAGGATAGTCCAGGAAGGATGATAATGCAGAGATCTGGACTTTGATTGTGCTAGGACGTAGCCCTAGGTCAAAGCCCCTTTGTAGGAAGTCAAGAACTTGAGCGATGGAAGGAGATGAACTAAACGGGTGCGAATCTCCCAGCCAAGAATTAAATCTGTTCCAGATCTTTTTGTAGATGGCATTTGTCACAGGTTTCCTACTCTTCTGTAGGGTGGAGATCACAGCATCCGACAAGCCCTTTCCGCTCAGCATTCTCCTTTCAGGATCCAGGCCTTCAGATTCCATTTCTCTAGATTTGGGTGAAGTAGTGACCCCTGAGTGAGAAGGTCCGGTCTCCGAGGGAGAGACATTGGCTCCTCCATCTTCAATCTGTCTAACAGAGGATACCAGCTCCTTTTGGCCAAGCCGGACCTATGAAGATGAATCTTCCTGCACTCTCGCTGATCTTCCTCAAGGTAGCTGGAATGAGCGGAATTGGAGGGAATACATAGGCTAGCTCCATACTCCATGCTTTTGACATTGCATCTATCCCTAGAGGATCTCCGCTGGGATCTAGGGAAAAGAATTGGGACACCTGGGCATTTTCTTTGGAGGCCAGAAGGTCCACCTGGGAGTACCCCCATCGTCTGCAAATCCGAAGAAAGACTTGCTTGTTCAGCATCCATTCCCCAGGATGGAATCTCCTTCTGCTCAGATAATCTGCAGTAACGTTGTCCCTCCCTTTGATATGGAGGGCCGAGATAGAGAGAACATTTCGCTGAGCCCAACGAAAAATCCTGTCTGCTACTGCTTGAAGACCCGGGTTCTGAGTTCCCCCCTGGTGTCTTATGTAACAGACTGTTGTCACATTGTTGGATAGGACCTGAACGTGATTTCCTCTCAGGAGACATTCTGCTGCTTGGAGAGACTTTAGGACCGCCATTAGTTCCCTTACGTTTGGGGACTGCTGACTGTCTGGAAAGGACCATGAACCCTGGAAGAATTGATCCTCGACGTGAGAACCCCAACCAGACATGCTGGCGTCGGTCACCACTGTTAGACAAGGTCTTCTTACCCAGTGCACCCCTCTCTGCAGGTTGGCAGGAGATGTCCACCAGTTCAAAGCATCCCTTACTGAAGTGGGAATTCTGATCCTTCTGTCTAAGGACGCCTGGTCTCTGTCCCATCTGGACAGGATTAGGTTCTGTAAAGGCCTTGAGCGGATCTGGGCCCACTGGACCATCTGGATACAGGACGTCATTAGGCCTAGAATGGACATCGCTTCTCTGAGGGAACAGAACGTCTTGTCTCGGAAGGAGGAGATCTCCTCTATGAACGCGTTGCATTTTACTTCTGGAAGAAAAGACGTTTTTTGGAATCCAGGAGGGTTCCTAGAAAGACCTTCTTTACACTCAAGTTGAAATCTGATTTTTCTAGGTTGATTATCCACCCTAAATCTTGGAGTACCTTTAACGTTACCTGAAGATGGTTCTGTAGAAGGACCTCTGAGGATGCCGACAGGAGAAAGTCGTCCAAGTACGGGATTATAGTTATTCCCTGTTGTCTCAGGAAGGCCATTATCTCCACTATCAGCTTCGTGAAGATGCGAGGAGCACTTGAGATCCCAAAGGGAAGACATTGGAACTGAAAGTGATGCACCCTGCCGTCTAACTTTATTGCAAACCTGAGGAACTGGTGATGACTGGGATGTATGGGGACATGATAGTAGGCATCCCTGAGATCTATGGTGCACATCATGGCCCCTACTGGAATTAGTGGAACTGTTGAACGAATCGACTCCATCTTGAATCTGAAGTATTGGATCCATTTGTTCAAGAATTTTAGGTTTATAATAGTTCTTAGAGAACCGTCTGGTTTTTTTACCCAGAAAAGCTTGGAATAATGGCCTAAGCCCTGCTGGGCCTTTGGAACAGGAACTATTGCTTCCAGTCTGCAAAGTTTCTCTAAGTCCAGAGTCATTTGATTTTTTATAGAGACGGAGACTGAGGTGTTGTGATGCAAAATCTCTGTGGGGGGAGCTGGCTGAACTCTATCTTGTACCCCTCGCGTACTAACTGGAGTACCCAGGGGTTTTGGGTTATCTGAGTCCACTGATGACTGAAGAAGCGAAGTCTCCCCCCCACTGGAATGGCGTCACTTATTCTGGTAGGAGGAAGAATTGGGTTTAAGGAGGAACCCTCTCCCCTTTCCGCCCTTAGGGTAGCTCCACCTGCCCGATTTGCCTTTCCCTCTGTTAGAGAAATTCTGCGTCTGTCCCTGGCCAGTGTTTGTACGAAAGGACTGGGACCTTTTAGTTCTGTCCTCCGGAAAGCCCTTTTTCTTGTCTGCCGCACTTTCAAGGATTGTATCCAAGACTGGACCAAACACATGCGACCCAGAAAAGGGAATTGAACAGAGCTTATTCTTTGAAGTTATGTCCCCTGACCAGCTTTTCAGCCACAGAGCCCTCCTAGCCGAGTTCGCCAGAGTGCTGCTTCTAGCTGAAATTCTGATAGACTCTGCTGAGGCGTCCGCCAGGAAGGCCGTAGCCATCTTAAGAAGGGGAAGGGATTCCAGAATGTCTTCCCTTGGGGTTTTTAATCTAAGGTGGTTCTCCAACTGGTTTAGCCACAACGCCATAGACCTGGCCACCGAGGTAGCGGTAATGTTCGTGTTAATGAGGGTAGATGAACACTCCCAGGCTTTTTTAAGGAGCCCCTCCGTCTTCCTATCCATAGGGTCTTTTAGGTTAGAGGAGTCCTCAAAGGGAATGGAGGTCTTTTTTGTAACCTTGGCCACCTGGATGTCAATCCTGGGAACTTCGTCCCACAACTTAGTATCCTCAGGATTAAAAATCAAACGATTTTTAAACTCATTAGGAATAATTAGTTTCTTCTCAGCCTCTCTCCATTCTTCCAGAATTATTCCTTTCAGATGGGCATTTACGGGAAAAAGGCGAGTCTTTTTAGCCCTCAATCCCCCAAACATCTCGTCCTGAATGGATACGGGAGGGCTGGCTTCCTCTATCTGCATAGTGTCTCTAACTGCATGGAGGAGGGCGTCTAGATCCTCAGAAGAAAAAAGGTATTTCTTAGCGTAATCAGAAGAACCCGAGGCGGAAATGGCATCTTCCTCAATCTCTCCGTCTGAAATTTCCTGATCATCAGAATCAGAGAGCTCCTGAGTCCTCCTTCTTTTTGGCGGAGGGGAGTCAGGTTGAGACGGGGGAGGCGGAGGGTTCAAAGAAGAAACCGTAGCCTGTACTTCTTCACGAACGATATTTCTAAGTTCCGTGAGAAAGGACGGCTGCTCATCCTTAAGTTTGGAAATGCAATCGGCACATAATTGCTTTTTATATGAAATGTGCATCTTCTCCCCGCAAGTCGCACACTTTCTCGGTTTCTTCTTGGCGTCCTGGATAGACGACTGCCCAGAACCTTTTTTATCCTAGGAAAAAATCCGAGAAAAACAGTGCTTAAGACTGGGGGGGAGAATCCCAAGAATTTAAGGATAAGGACACTTACATGAGGTGCAGCAGAGGAGTCAGACAAAATCTCAGATTTGGCTGACATCTGGGGTTCCATAGTGAACGAACACGGTACACAGCGGAAAGCAATCACAGCGGAAAGCGATACCCCGGATAAGGAACCACAGCGGATAGCGATACACAGCGGAATGTGAACACAGCGGATAGTGATCCCCACTGGGGCTTACCTTCCACCTCTGCTGCCGCGCTGCTCCCTTGATATAAGGGGACTCAACCCCCAGGAGGGGGGAGTCGACCCCTGAGCGCGAGCCCTGATTTCCGGGTCTCCAGCGTTTGTCCTGGGCGCCGCTATCTTGTTTCCGGTTGACCCGGATGTGACGTCATAATCGCGTCACGCGCTGCGTCGCCAGGACGGGAGAGCGCCGCTGCGCCCAGAGCTCCCGGAGGAGAAGCGGCTACAGCGTCCCGCCTACCGCCGCCCATGGTAGGCCGGGACAAGCTAGAGAACCCCCGGAGGGGGAGCTAGCAGGGACCAACGGGACGCCGCCCGCACAGGGCCGAGAGGAGAGTACGGGACCCCCGACCGGACCTGGCCCCAGGTGCCTCGGTAAGCACCCTCTTCTAAAGGAATCCTGCCACACATCCGATCCCTGTAGGGACAGGAAGACACTGGAGATTGGAGGGAAGGGGGGGGGGGGGCTTTTAACCTGTCTCACTTTCTGTCCCTACAGAGATTGGATTGGACATCCTCCCATGTGCTGTCATGGAGGACGTCCTGGAAAGGAAGGATTCATACTTCTGGCTTTGTCTGGAAACCAGCTGTGTTTAGCGCCCAGGCCTCATATTTACTGCTTATGGCCCATAAGCAGTAAATATGAGGCCTAGGCGCTAAACACAGTTGGTTTCCAGACAAAGCCAGAAGTATGAATCCTTCCTTTACTGTATATTCCTAATTACTTTCCAATCCATTTCTGTAGGTGGGTCTGCGTCACATCCTCATCCAAAATACTTTGTCTATTTAGCCTATGTGCAGTCATATGACCATATTTTTGGTCTGCATCCGATCAACATTTTTTGAGGACCCATTTATTTCAAAAAAAGATGTGGACTACACCATGTGCTGTCTGCATCTGAATGTCTGTTCTGTGGCGCCCAAGAATATAGAACCTGTGTAGTCAGGCATCATCCACAAGCATAGGCGTGCGCAGCTAATTGCATTAGAGTGTGCACCCTAAAGCAAAAAAACGCACGTAATATATATATATATATATATATATATATATATATATATATATATATTGTGGGGAGTCGCTCTGGTAGATAGCAGTGCGGGTGCAGTATAGAGGCAAAACGGAGTCCAGAAAGTGTAGCAAACAGTGTTTAATTCACACTTGTAGCAAATACACAGCAAACAGTCACTTGGTGTTAATTCACACCCAACAGAAAACGTGCAGCAAAACAAAATAGTCCAAAACAGGTTCCAGTCACCTGGGAGGCTTTAGGTGCAGGTTCGCACCTGGCTGTCAGTCCAGCCGCAAGGCGATCGACCTCCGGCTTCCAGGCCGTCTGCACTCCTCCTTGCTTGGGGTCTTGCTTCCAGCCCAGAGAACTCCACACAGCACAGCATGGATCAGCACTCCCAAACTCAAGTGATTCCACAGCCTAACAGCAGCTCCAGGACAATCACACTCAGCTGCTGAGGAGGCTGCCTTTTAAAGGCCCGGATAAAGTCCGGCCTGGACCGTGGGGAATAGGCACCCACCCAACTCTTTGCCTACTCCCAGTAAGAGCCGGCCCGGATTGGCTTTGCAGCCAAACTAAAAACAAGGTGTCAAACAGCACTAGCTGCTGCTGACACACGAAAACCCGGCTCTTACCTCACCGAGGCCAGGAACCTCGGTGACACGTACCTGCCATCGACCACGGTACCTTGCACCTATATTATATATATATATATATATATATTATATTATATACACATATACTAAGGGGTATCGGGGTACATTATTATACAGGGGTAATATAACTAAGGGGTATCAGGGTACATTATTATACAGGGGTAATATAACTAAGGGGTATCAGGGTAAATTATACAGGAGTAAGGGCTCTTTCACACTTGCGTTTTTGTTTTCCGGCATAGAGATCCGTCGTCGGGTCTCTATGCCGGAAAAATCCTGATCAGGATTATCCCAATGCATTCTGAATGGAGAGAAATCCGTTCAGGATGCATCAGGATGTCTTCAGTTCAGGACCGGAAAGTTTTTTGGCCGGAGAAAATACCGCAGCATGCTGCGCTTTTTGCTCCGGCCAAAAATCCTGAATACTTGCCGCAAGGCCGGATCCGGAATTAATGCCCATTGAAAGGCATTAATCTGGATCCGGCCTTAAGCTAAACGTCGTTTCGGCGCATCGCCGGATCCGACTTTTAGCTTTTTCTCAATGGTTACCATGGCAGCCAGGACGCTAAAGTCCTGATTGCCATGGTAAAGTGTAGTGGGGAGCTGGGGAGCAGTATACTTACCATCCGTGCGGCTCCCGGGGCGCTCTAGAGTGACGTCAGGGCGCCCTACACGCATGGATCACGTGATCCATGCGCATGGGGCGCTCTGACGTCATTCTGGAGCACCCCGGGAGCCACACGGACTAAGTATACCGCTCCCCCGCTCCCCACTACTACTATGGCAACCAGGACTTTAATAGCGTCCTGGCTGCCATAGTAACCTCAAAGCATTTGATCAGTCTAATGCTTTCAGGCGACTTGCGTTCTGCCGGATCCGGCGGGACGGAAGTGCCTGCCGGATCCTCAGAACGCAAGTGTGAAAGAGGCCTAATATAACTGAGGAGGGCTATCAGGGACATTATACAGGGGTAAGATAACTTATATTATATTAGTTATATTACCCCTTTATCATGTCCCCTGAGATAGCCCTCCTCACTTATCTTACCCCTGTATAATAATGTACCCAATAGCCCTGCTCAGTTATATTACCCCCTGTAATTTACCCTGATACCCCTCAGTTACACGGTATCATATAACTGAGGGGTATCAGGGTACATTATTCAGCCCTTCCAGCATACAGTCCCATGAAAAATAATATCACCCCTCCTGCCTTCAGCCCCCCCAGCATACAGTCCCCATGTAAATAATATCCCCTACCCCCTCTAACACACAGTCTCCAGTACAAGGATTGTTCCTCCTCCCTTCAGCCCCTGCAAAATGCCCCCAAAGTAAACATAACAGTCATAACAGTCCCATGTAAATAATATCACCCCCCGCCTGCAGCCCCTCCAGCATACAGTCCCATGTAAATAATATCACCTTTCCCCTGTCTGCAGCCCCTCCAGCATACAGACCCATGTAAATATCACTCCCCCACCTTCAGCCCCTCCAGCATACAGTCCCATGTAAATAATATCACCTCCCCCCTGCCTGCAGCCCCTCCAGCATACAGTCCCCTGGAAATATCTCCCCCCCCCCCCCCCCCCAGTAAACATAGCAGTCACTTTTATCCTCCACTCACAGACCTGCAGCTTCTGCTCCTCTCTCCTGCAATGGGCTCTGTAGAATCTCCCGCACATTGTGAGGCCCCGCCCCCTGGATGACGAGACTCAGTCTCTTCCTACGACATCATACCTCCCTGGAGCAACTCCATTCTAGCGCTCTGTTGTCTCATAGGCTTCAGACCACTAGCCTGAAGCCTATGAGAGCGGTTCGCTTCAGGAGTTGTAGATGGCAGTGCAGCATGGAGGTGATGATTAGGGTGTGCCCGGCACACCCCGTGCGCACGCCTATGTCCACAAGACAGGGATTGAAATCCATAAGCAAATCAGGCCCTCCCCCACCAGTTTACTCAGCATTGGCTGCTCAGGAGTGCATGTACACAAAACAGAACTCCTTATATCTGGATCTGTATAACACTACTGTATACACATACATACAATAGCTTCATAGACAGTATCACGATTAGATACACAGCTCTGCAGACAGTATCACACAATACAGGATTAGATACACAACTCAGCAGGCAGTACCACACAGGTGAGGATTAATTACACAGTTCTGCAGACAGTATCACAGAGTAGAAGATTAGATATACAGCTCAGACAATATAACACAGTAGAGGTTTAGATACACAGCTCAGCAGACAGTATCACATAGGAGAGTATTAGATACACAGTTCAACAGAAAGCATCACACATAATTGGATTAGATACATGGTTTAGCAGACAGTATCACACAGGATAGGATTAAAAACATAGCTTAGACAGTGGGGCAGGGTTCTGTAGAGGTCACTGTTATGTGGGATACTGTTGACAGGGCCGGTGCAAGTATTTTTGCCACCCTAGGCAAAAGAAAAGTTTGCCGCCCCCCTCGCCCATGTGACATCACAATGCCCCACCCATATGATCTGCCATATTAAAGGGGTCCTGCAGCTTATTTAAACTGATCTATCCTCTGGATAGATCAGGGGTAGGCAACCTTTGGCTCCCAGCTGTTGTGAAACTACAACTCCCAGCATGCATAGTTGCTCTGCTCTTCTAAGAACTTACATAGAAATGAATGGAGCATGCTGGGAATTGTAGTTTCACAACAGCTGGGAGCCGAAGGTTGCTGATGCCTGGAAAAGATCATCAGCATTTGATCGGCAGGGGTCTGACACCAGGGACCCCCACGATCAGCTGTTTGAGAAGGCCGCGGCGCTGGCAGTAGTGCCTCAGCCTTCTCTCCGTTTACTGCAGGCGCAGTGACATCACGATTAGCATCATTGGCCTGGGTGGAGCTAATCTTCATTCAAGTGAACAGAGCTTAACCCCAGTAATACTAGTTATGACGTCACTGCGCCTGCGGTAAACCGCAAGAGGGCAGAGGCACTACTGCCAGTGCGGCTGCCCTCTCAAACAGCTGATCTGCGGGGGTCCCAGGTGTCAGACCCCCGCCGATCAGATGCTGATGATCTATCCAGAGGATAGATCATCAGTTTAAATAAACTGCAGAACCCCTTTAACGCCAGCTCTCCCCCCCTCCCTCTCCCCCCACCTCTAGTGTAGCGTGGCCGAGCGCTGTATGGTCCACGGGTACAGGAGCTTTAGTTTCCTGTACCCGGGCGGACTGACAGGAAGTCCACACTGTGTGCGCACTTCATGTCAGTCCGGCCGGGTACAGGAAACAGATGCTCCCTGTACCCGCGGACCATACAGGGCTCGGCCACGCTACAATGAGGGAGTGACAGGAGGGAGCGCTGAGCGCTTCCCTTCTGTCAGTCCCTCTCTTCATGCTGCGCCCGGGCGGTGCACCCTCATGGACGCGCCAGCCTGGGCAGTGCTGCAGCCGCCTGAGGCTCTATATAGAGCGCTCGGGCGGCTGCAGCATGAGGGGGGGACCGGCGCTCCTAGCGGCACCCCTTCCCAAGGGGCGCTCTACGCGGCTGCCTAGTCAGCCTATAGGACGCGCTGGCCCTGACTGTTGATATCTTTTAACGAGACATGGAAATATGAATTGCTATACATTAAACATACCCATGCGAAGCCTGGTCCTTCCGCTAATAAATATATATATATATTATTTTAAATGTAAGACAAAGACCTGATGTGAACCAAGCCATATTTCACAACTGTAGTTCCATTACCAGGTATTTACCTAAAGTTCAGGTATAAAACTAGGAATAAAATGCGCCACCTGCTGTCTGATCATCGCGTTGCAATTTATTCAATTTAGATATAACGTCATTTCGTGACACACATCTCAGGACATGTTGAGATTAGTGATCAGTTAAGTGTGGACACATCTGTATGTACAGTTTGTTTTACACAATATTTTTGAAACAAACAAAATTATGTTTTAATGTCTCCATAGTCTGAGCCATATTTTTTACATTTCTTGGGGCGATTGTCCTATGTAGGGTATCATTTTTTGCAGGAGGCATATAACTTTTTGATCGCTTGCCATTACACTTTTGTGATGTGCCTGTCGCCGAGTCACAGAGTGCTGAACAATTATGGTGATCTTAAATACACAGGACGTACCACAGGCACGTCCTGTGTCCTTAAGTAACAGGGCATCAGGACGTACTGGTACGT
This sequence comes from Bufotes viridis, assembly GCA_033119425.1. Classification (NCBI taxonomy): domain Eukaryota; kingdom Metazoa; phylum Chordata; class Amphibia; order Anura; family Bufonidae; genus Bufotes; species Bufotes viridis. Next base: position 438,069,581 of record CM065591.1, on the reverse strand, counting down.
CCTGTGTGCCCAGGAGGTTAAAAAGTAAGTTTTGTAAATTTTCAAGATTCGCTTCTAAAGGTTAAAGACATCTTGTACAATAATCTACCCTGGCCTCATCTGTAATTGTCTTTTGTCATAAAATTACATAGCCTGTTGCTACTACATGGCTGGACCACACAACCTGTTTACATTACAAGAGCCAGTACCCAAAGCTTCATACAATTTAGTACAAAGTAGATAGCAGAATAATTAGTAATTGTATATTTGATCATTGTTATTCTTTATTGATAGATGATAGCTATAACATTGTTCCTCCGAGTATAAATATCATAGTGTGAAATGTGGGATAACTTACCCAAAACGACAAGAGCAGCCAGTACGAGAAGCCTGAGCATTGTGAAATGATTTTCTTCTAAGCAAACCAATCACTTGTGCTTCCTCAGGGTGCTGGCACACATTGCAGTTCTGACATTCATTCATGATGCAGTTTTCAATTTATCAAGTTTGGCAGCCTCGTTAAACCCTGGTGTTCTGCATAGTGGGAATGATTTAATTAATTTCAGCTAGCTACAATAAAAAAAAAAAAAAAAAAACACCACACACACAACTGCATCCTAAGGTCTCTTTCACACAATTGAGGTTTTCTTAGCAGGTGTGATGCATGGACGTGAATTCATAGCACCCGCACTAAATCCAGACCCATTCATTTCAATAGGTCTGTGTACATGAGCGTTTTTTTCACGCATCAGTTCTGTGTTGCATGAAAAACGCAGCATTTTCTATAATCCGCGTTTTTTAAGACGCATTAACACACATTGCACTTGTGTGGAAAAAAAATGAACAACTGAACACAATCGCAGACAAAACTGACTGAACTTGCTTGCAAAATGGTGAGAGTTTCCCTAAACGGTGCCAATGCGTCACATTCGTGTGAAAGGGGTCTAACTGCATATCAGAACTGCACTGTGTGTCTGCACCCTCAGGCCTCAAACACACGATCGAATGTATTTTGTGGTCAACAAAAAACGGATCCATGTGCATTCTGTATTTTGCAGGACGGAACAGCTGGCCCCTAATAGAACAATACTATACTTGTCCATAATGAGGACAGTAATAGGACATGTTCTACTTTTTGCAGAACGGAAATACGGACATGCGGAAACGGAATGCACACGGAGTAACATCCTCTTTTTTTTTTAAATGAATGGTTCCGTATACAGTCCACAAAAAAAAAAAATGGAACGGATACGGAAAGAAAATACGTTTGTGTGCATGAGGCCTCACAAAGGTGTAGCTAGGCTTTATGGCACCCGGGGCAAAGATTCAGTCCTGCACTCCCAGGCCCGAGCCTCTTCAGACGTTTGTTTTAGCAAATACTTGCATTCCCCATGTAATAACAATAAAGGAGAATCTATTCTTATGATATACCATGCCTTTATTACTCCTACTAGAGGTTTAGAAATACTCTAAATAACTCCAGATTTTTTATTTTCACAAGAGGTACAGTAATATGAGAAAATGCACCCCACAATTAGTTACCCTCTTTCTCCTGAAAACGGCAGTACCCCATATGGGGTTGTAAAGTGCTGTATAGGCACACCGCAGTGCTCGGAAGAGAAAGAGACCACGAGTTACATTTATCAAAACTGGTGTAAAGGAAAACTGGCTTAGTTGCCCATAGCAACCAATCAGATTCCACCTTTATTTTTTATTTTGGGAAACGAAAGGTGGAGTTTGATAAATCTCCCCCATGTGCATTTGAGGTGTAGATTGGCGATTTAAACAGCACTGGCAGACAACTGCAGAGCCTCTGAGGTGATATAAACGACAGTGACAGGACTGTTCGATTGGGGGTGGGACGTTTTGTTCTGCAAATGCGGAATGCACACAGCCGGTATCCGTGTTTTGCGGATCCCCAATTTGTGGAACGCAAAACTTCCAGAGGTTGTGTGCATGAGCCCTTGGCTGAGTTCACACTTCAGTTATTTGGTTAGTTACTTCCATCAGTTATTGTGAGCCAAAACCAGGTGCAGGTCAAAAACACAGAAAAGGTGCAAATCTAATAATTACACCTGATCTCTGAGTAGACTTCATTACTGGATTTGGATTAGAATAAGGCTACTTTCACACTTGCGGCACTTGTATCCGGCAAGCAGTTCCGTCGCAACTGACAGCATTTGTAGACGGATCCGGATGCGGATCCGTCTACAAATGCATTGCAAGAACGGATCCGTCCCTCTGCTTGTCATGCGGATGGACGGATCCGTCCTGCACTCTTTTTCACAGTTCAGCCGTCCTTCAGTTGTTTCGCAATGCCAGATCTGGCACTAATACAAGTCAATGTAAATTAATGCCGAATCCGACTGATCAGGCATTTTGAACGGACATAATACCGCCGGAAAAGAATAACGCTAGTGTGTAAGTACCCTAACTGATGGAAATAACTGACCAGATAACTGGAGTGTGAACTCAGCCTCAGACATACCATTTTGTTGGTTCTACCAGGTACTGAAATGCCATAAACGTGGATTTAAAGTGCTGTTTAGTTACGCTGCAGTTTTTTGTTTTTTTTTTGTGGAAAGGGTGCTTTTTAAACTTGGAAATGTTTTTTTGGGTCCCAGTATGTGACTTCAACTTTTGGGCATATGAACGTGGTTTCCATGCAGTACAATACAGGGTATGAGAGTGAGCCCCTTTCCTCTGTCAACTCCATGGATGCAGCAGTCAGAGGTAACCACGGCATCAGAGGGGACAGGGGTTAATGTTTCACTGACACATGCCTACATATATGGCACACAACTGCTTGATCAGTGCGCCGTACATGTACAGCTTGTGTCATTAACATACTGAGTAAGGCCTCTTTCACACGACTTTGTGTCCCCCATGGCCGTTTTGCAGCCCGCAAACGGCGGGTCCGCAGTACACAGTGCATCGGCCGTGTGCATTCCACATCACAGATGCGGACCAGTTCACTTGAATTGGTCCGCAAATCCGGAGATGCGGTGCGGAACGGAACTCTACGGAAGCACAATGGAGTGCTTCCATGGGGTTCCGTTCCGTGTTTCCATTGCGCAAAAGATAGAATTCTATCTTCTATCTTTTTTGTGGAACGTACAGATCATGGAACCCATTCAAGGGAATGGGGTTGCAATCCGCATGCTGCTGGCCCACGGTCGGTGCCCGTGCATTACGGACCGCAATTTGCAAACATTCGTGTGCAAGAGGCCTAAGGTAGGGGTTAAGTTCAGTTTGTTTTTATTTTTCTATTAGACACACACACACAGGGGTGCACCAAGCCTTTCTGCTGCCTGAGGTGAAAATTGAAACAGCGTCCCCCCATATCAAATTCTCAACCTAACCCCTTCAGTCCTAACATTACACATCACTACAGAACATACAGGGTAAAACAGCTCCCCATACATTGCATCCAGTGACGTCTCCTCTGATGTAGACGTTCTCTTTCCTCATCTTCTCCATTCAGTACAGACCACCATGATCATTTCTTTCAGCCATCTCTCGTCTGCAGTGTGACAAAAAAATCTTAGTTTACTACTTTTCCATCATCCTCCCATCTTCTGGACAAAACATCATGCCACCCCCAATACTGTGCTGCTGTGCTCCCCAATACTATACTGCAGAATCAGATAAACCCAGGGTGCCTCAATGTAATAGTGCTCCCAAAAGTCCCAACTAATAATTCTCTGCCAGAGCACAGTAGTAATACTGCCCCTACAGTGCCCCCGACATGTCCCCACTGTGCCCCAGAAGTAATAATGCTCCCATAGTGCCCATATTAGTAATTATGTTCCCCACAGTCCCCCAGTAGTAATAAAGCCCACAAAAATCCCCCCCTCCCCAGTAGTAATAACTCTCCTTATAATGTGACAGTATAAAAATGCCCCTTTAAAATGAGCACTAGTACCAAAAATGATCCCTTATAATGTGTGCCAGTGCAAAAAATGCCCCCAGTTGGGCTAATGTCCCCTTAGTGCCCCCATAATGTGTTCCAGTATAAAATACTCCTATATAATGCCCCCAAGTCAATGCCCCCATAGTGCTCCTCTCCCCCCTTCCTCATAGTGCCCCCATAATGTACCAGTATAAAATGCCCCTATATAGTGCCCCAGTAGATGCCCTCAGTGTCCCCAATAATTTGCCAGTATAAAATTCCCTTTCTTAGTGCCCCCAATAGATCCCCTTTTAGTGCTCCTCTTTCCCCATAGTACCCCCATAATGTGTCCAATAATGTGCCAGTAAGGAGTGCCCTAGATGTCCCCATATCCCTTCTCTCTGCATTGTGTGCCATATTAAAAAATAAACCCTTTTACTTACCTCCGTGACACTCTCAGTGAAGAGGTGCCGGCCTCTTCTGGCCTGTGTCCCGCGCTTTACAGCTCAGGCGGCGTGATTACGTCATCTTGCCGCCTGCATCGTCTACTGATAGGCTATAGGCACTAGGCCTGTAGCCTATCAGAGGAACATGTAAGGGAGGCCCCTCTCGCCTTCCCCGCAGCACAGCCATCTGCTTCGTTGTTCTGAGGATGGCGATACAGATGAAAATAGAGATGAGCACTTCCACAATGGAAGTGCTCATCTCTCCCTGCCCTGCGGCTGATGCTGCCACCCACACTTATCACCAGGGCTGCGCCGCTGGCAGTGCAGCCCTGCACACACAGAACTATTGGCCAAAAACTTAGAGGGTACAGTAGAATTTGTACCTGTAACAGATTTGTAGACTACAATGTAGTGTTGTGGTCTGGACTCCAGACTCTGGAGGAAGCCAGGGAAGTTCACCCTGCCTTGAAGCGAGGTCTAAGGATGTAGCGTGGCGGCCGGTACAAGACTCCTGGGTGCACTGCAGAGCGTGAATACACAAGGCGGGCCCAAGCAGTTCCCGCACTCCTCTCCCGCCAGGCCAGGTCTGCGTGTTACTCTTACATGATTACGGCAGTGCACTGAAGGATCGCTTGCTAGGGCTGTGGACAGAGCCTACCTTCCCCTCACTAAGCCCCTATCTGCTTATATACCATTTCAGACGTGCTAACCAACATATAGAACATATAGATATTTGCCAGAAAAAAAACAAACTGGTATTTATTTACCCTAAGTCTGGTAATTGGAGGCTAAGTCATTAGCGTTGAGTGAATTGAAGCTGGAAATGGAATTCGATCTGAATTTCAGGAAAAATTCAATTTGCCCAGAATTTGAATTTCCTTGTACTTTATGGTAACAAATCAGATTTCTTCTAAAATAGCTGCTGCACATGTTAGAAAGTGAAAGTAAGAAGCCCGGGAATGCAAGATCACCCATAATGCTGTGCAGACAGCCAATAAGCAGATAGCCAGCCCCTGTGATGTCACAGCCCTATAAAATCCTTAACCCCGCCCAGTGTACGCCATTTCACAGTGAACTTAGTATAGGGACAGTTGTGCCAACTGCTAGGGACAGTGTTCAAGAAGCCTTTAATTGTGCAATTCTAGATAGGGAGAGTGCAGGGACAGTGTAGGGAGAGTTTATGGACACTTTAAGGAGACTGCAGGCACAGTACAGGAATAGTGCAGGTTAAAGGGATCCATAGGAGTGCAGTTTGCACCAATCCCCTGTTTAGGTTACAGAGCTAATGGTGTCCACCTTGTTTAACTGATAAACAAGTCTATTACGACACGTTGATTCTCAAATTGGGGTGAATAAGCTTTCTCATATAACTGTTATTGGGGTGTCCACCTTGTTTCATAGATAAGCAATTCCATTAGGCCTTGATTTTCATATTTGGGTAAATAACCTGTGTAATGTAACTGTTATTGGGATGCCCATCTTGATTCATAGATAAGCAATTTCATTAGGCCTTGATTCTCATAATGGGATGAATATCCTGTCTAATATAACTGTTAGTGGGGTGTCCACCTTGTTTCATAGATAATGAATTCTATTAGGGGCAAGTTAGGCTGGGGCATAGAAGGTATGTCCAGGGCCGCTGTGGTCCCTGAACTCAATTATATCTGCTTCCACTGGAAGTAGATCCAATTGAACCTGGGTCTGCATCGTGGAACAGCACCAACGCCAAGACAGATGAGTATAAACTGCCCTCCCCTATTCTATCTATATGCCCTAATACTGGCCCCAGGCCCCAACCCTAGTACTGACCCCTAATACTGGCCCCTGACCCCTAACCCTAGCACTGACCACCTAATACTGACCCCTAGCCCTAATACTGACCCCTAACCCTAATACTGGCCCCTGACTCCTAACACTAATACTGACCCCTAACCCTAATACTGGCCCTTGACCTCTAATACTGAACCCTTATCCTAACCCTAATACTGACCCCTGACCCGTAACCCTAATACTGGCCCCTGACTCCTAACCCTAATACTGACCCCTAAACCTAACACTGTCCCTAACCCTAATACTTACCACTAACCCTAATACTAACCCCTAACCCTAATATTGGCCCCTGACCCCTAATACTGATCCTAACTCTAATACTGCCCCCAATGCTAATACTACGCCATACTGACACCTAACCCTAAGGCTACATTCACACAACCGTATGTGTTTTGCAGTCTGCAAATTGCGGATCTGCAAAACACAGATACCGGTCATGTGCATTCCACATACTGTGGAACACACACAGCCAGCCATATGATAGAAATGCCTATTCTTCAGAGTTGAGCGAACACTTGGAAGTTTGGGTTTGCCAGGTTCGGCCGAACTTCGTAAAAAAGTCAATCGGAACCCGAACTTTGGGGCACTAAAATGGCTCTAAAAAAGTCCAGGAAAGGGCTAGAGGGCTGCAGAAGGCAGCGAAATGTGAGTAAGTGCTCTGCAAACAAATATGGATTGCGAAATTACAGATGTCGCATGGTTAGCACTCCTTTTTTCTGAGATTTCTGAGTTTGGTTATCTAATCTAAGCAAACACCTTCAATTGCTTTTCAGTGGCTTTTTTCTCAAGATAATGAGATGAGTTAAGAAACCCTGCTGCATCTGTACGTAAAATAAAATACTACTAAAATTATTAAATTAACTAAAATATTACTAATTTTAATCCTGAACTAAGAGCAGGAGGTCCATATGAACTAGAAAGTTGAGGAGGTGTTGAACGTGGCGTTGTAGGTGGACGTGGTGCTATAGGTGGATTTGGCGGTGTAGGTGGAAGAGGCGGTGGAGGCAGCTAACACTTTTTTTTCCATTTAATTTGGGTACAGCACGAAACATTGTGGAATATATAAATTAGATAGGCGGCTGCATTTGTCTGTGATAAACACACGTTCAGACAATACACTGGCTGCAGGGCAGGCCATCACCTCCAAGGCATAAAGGGCAAGCTCAGACCATGTGCCCAATTTGGAGACCCAGAAGTTGAATGGGGCAGACCCATCAGTCAGTACGTGTAGGCGTGTGCACACATACTGCTCCACCATGTTGCTGAAATGATGCCTCCTGCTAAGACGTTGCGTATCAGCTGGTGGTCCTAGTTGTTGTGGCGTGGTGACAAAGCTTTTCCACATTTCGGCCATGCTAACCCTGCCTTCTGAGGTGCTGGCGGTGCCCCGGCTGTGTTGGAGGCCTATTCCTCCTCCTCTGCCTTCGCCTTGTGCTTCCACTGAGCCCCGGGTGTCAGTTTGGAATGCCATCAGCAGTGCGTTTACCAGCGTGCGCTTGTACTCGCGCATCTTCCGATCACATTCCAGTGAGGGAATTAAGGACGGCACGTTGTCCTTGTAATAGGGGTGGCCACCCAGCAATCAGCACAAGTTAGAATGTGGGCAACTGGGCTGTCATTGCGCAGGCACTGCAGCATGTAGTCGCTCATGTGTGCCAGGCTGCCCAGAGGCAAGGACAAGCTGTCCTCTGTGGAAGGTGTATTGTCTGTGTCCTCTGTATCCCCCCAGCCACGCACAAGTGATGCCCTTGAGCTGCTTTGTATACCACCCTGCTGTGAACACGGTTCCTCCTCCTCCTCCTCTTCATCCTCCAGAACTATGCCCTGACTGGACAATTGTATATCTGGCCTATGTTGGTGCAGGAACCCACCCTCGGAGCCACCTGTGAATGACTGGCCTGATAACCGTTGAAATGACCCCTCTTCCTCCTCCTTCCTCCATCATCGCCCGTCGAGTTTTTTCAATGAGACATAGAAGTGGGATAGCAACGATAAGAACGGCGTCATCTGCACTGGCCATGTTGGTGGAGAAGTCGAAACAGAGCAACCAGGCTTACTGATCACGCATGGAGGCCTACTCAATGGCGGTGAAGTGTTGCTGTTCCGCAGAGTGACTGACCTATGCGTGCTGCAGCTGAAACGCCACTATCGCCTGCTGCTGCTCGCACAGTCTCTTGAGCATGTGCAAGGTAGAGTTCCACCTTGTGGGCACATCACATATGAGGCGGTGAGCGGGAAGGCCAAAGTTACGCTGCAGCGCAGACAGGCGAGCAGCAGCAGGGTGAGAACGCCGAAATTGCGCACAGACAGCCCGCACTTTCTGCAGCAGCTCTGAAATTCCAGGGTAGTTTTTCAGGAATTTCTGCACCACCAAATTCGGCACATGCACCAGGCGTCAAACCGGCTAGGCCCAGAGCTGCTACGAGATTTCGCCCATTATCGCACACCATTAGGCCGGGCTTGAGGCCCAGTGGCACCAACCACTCATCGGTCTGTTGTTCAAGGCCCGTCCAAAACTCCTGCGCGGTGTGGGGTTTGTCCCACAAACAGATGAGTTTAAAAACAGCCTGCTGTCGTTTCCCCCTGTCTGTGCTGAAGTTTGTGGTGAAGGTGTTATGCTGAGAGGATGAGGAGGTGTTGGAGGAGGAAGAGAAGTAGGAGGAGGAGGAGGAGGCAACAGGAGGCAAATAGAAATGCCCTGCAATCCTCGGGGGCCTCAGGCCCAGCCACCACTGCATTTAGGGAGATATAACGGCCCTGTTAAACCAACAATTTATTCCCAAAAGTATTGGACTCAATATCAGAACAACATATTGACCAATTTAATTGATACCAGAGTCAAAAATAAACTACAAAGTGATAGATAATTCATGCATTTTTATTAATCAATATAGAAAACATGATTGGTACAAAGATTAAAAACAAGTAAAAACAAACACACAAAGTGCGATACACCCCAAATAACCATCAAAGTAAGTACAACTGATGGAAACTGGTATGGGACATATATCACAAGGGTAACATCTATAAGTGAATGCCACAAAGTCAATGAACAGACTATGCATAAGGGTTAAGACCATTCATGTCATAGCCAGTTCATGCACATATATATAGGAGATGTAACTCCTAAGATAGAAAGGCGTGTCTGATCCTTGATAAAGATGTCATAAACAGACATAAAGGCATACACACTAAGTAAATAACATGATTGTAGTACCCACCAGAAATAAATAACAGCGGTGTCGCCAAAGAACGCGCCCCTACGCGTGTTTCGCCGTCAGCTTTCTCAAGGGGCGATATGAAAATGACCCAGCATCAGAGTTTAAATGAGGAAGAAATGTGATGTCACAAACCCCATGTGATCGTTATCACTCCAATAAGCAAATAAAAACCACCCACCAAGCTGATTGGCATAGATCATATCCAGCTGAGCGCCGGTTTCTATCCCGCTCTATATCTGGCGCGCGGATCACTGTCATGATCTCCGGCATCCGCATGCGCCACGGCCGTGGGAGAGGGCGGTCATGCTCAGACAGCATGAAACGCCCCGTCCCAGAGCCCAGGACGCAGCGGCATGCAGGAGCATGCGCAGAAGACCGCGCGCACCACGGGCGCCATATTATGGAAGGGCAACCTCCCGACCAAATTCATGGGTGGGTGTCATTATAAAGAGTGAATAACAGAAACAACTACAAGTTAAACCAAATATATCTAAACCAAGAGGAACCACATTACCACATTTAAACAGACATATGAGATGTTATGTAATAGCGGCATTCTTAAATTAATTAATAGTGTAATATTACTAATTAATAGTGTAATATCAATGTGACAAGGAAAAATGTATAGACAATAATTAGAACATCAATGTATAAAAACATATATAGTATTAGATTATAATACATAACTAAAATAAAATGAGATGTGAGTATATGAAAATATAATAGTGAATAAAAAATATATGTAAAAAACTGATAAATATATATAATATAACAGTGATAGTGTTACACGTGTTATAATTATAAACAAGAGAAATGCAAGTGTGCGAGGAAGTATAAATAAGTGAAAAAGTGAAAAAATTTGAAATAGTGAGGTGCCAACAAAATGTGAATATTGATATAGTGAAGAAAAAACGCATGATTAAGTGCAAATGACAAAAATATATATGTAAATATATATCTAAAATAGTGAGAACATATTTCATATTTCTATAAAAAAAAAAAAAATTAATTGTGCATATATATTCATAAACATACCGTATTTTTCGCCCTATAAGACGCACCGGCCTATAAGACGCACCTGGGTTTTTGAGGAGAAAAATAAGAAAAAAAATATTTTTAACCAAAAGGTGTGCTTTTGAAGTAATGGTGGTCTGTGCATGACAGTATTATGGGGGATCTGTGGATGGCACTGTTATGTGGGGAGATGTGGATGGCACTGTGATGGGGGATCTGTGGATAGCACTGTGATGGGGGATCTGTGGATAGCACTGTGATGGGGGATCTGTGGATAGCACTGTGATGGGGGATCTGTGGATAGCACTGTGATGGGGGCATTTATGAATGACACTGTAATGGATTGGATCTGTGGATGACACATATATAGCATCTTATGCTATATGTGTCATCCACAGATCACCCAATTACAGTGTCATCCACAGGTGCCCCCTTTTCTAAAACATCTGGCCCATGGCTGCTTAGGGCGGAGCCTGGCAGCACATGGCGGGCGGCCCGCCGCTAACAGCGTGACTGCTTGTATAACATTTAAAATCTTTAATTATGTCCCCTTATTTCCTAAAAGCCTAGGACAGTAGCGCTCTGCTAACCTGCTATAACGATCCTCTAGCAGGCAGAGCGGTGCGGCGGCAGGCTGGTGTGTAACGTCCTCACTGACGTCATCTGCCTGCTCCTTTCACTTTATGAATGAAGCAGGAGGAGCAGGCAGATGGCGTCAGTGAGGACGTTACACACCAGCCTGCCGCCGCACCGCTCTGCCTGCTAGAGGATCGTTATAGCAGGTTAGCAGAGCGCTACTGTCCTGGGCTTTTAGGAAATAAGGGGACATAATTAAAGATTTTAAATGTTATACAAGCAGTCACGCTGTGAGCGGCGGGCCGCCCGCCGCGTGTTGCCAGGCTCCGCCCCCTCCTCCTTCCATGCTGATACATCGCAGGCTGTGCGATGTATCGGCTTCAGCTATAGGAAAAATGGTAGTATTCGCCATATAAGACGCACTGCCATTTTCCCCCCACTTTTGGGGGAAAAAAAGTGCGTCTTATATGGCGAAAAATACGGTAGTCGCAACTGGTCACAACGATGGATGTCAATCAGTCATTCATATAGTACGAAGATATCAGGCAACATAAACTGTATGCTCTAAAAAAAGAAAAACAAAAGTTATTATACTGAAATTCACTCTAAAAACACAGGGCATGGAACACCCATCACCCTCAGGTTACATCATGATGCACAGAGTCATATTCAAACCATACAATTATTATACAGTCATAATCACATATAGTAATAAAAGATTACCAGAATTTTAAGGATGACGAACTAATTCATAAGAAATATGCAACAGGCACTTTATCATTTAAGCCATGTGGGGCCTGAGTCCTTAATTTTATAATCCATTTGCACTCCAGCTGTTCCAAATGTCGGAACAGATGGCCACCCCTGATCCCTAACAGGATTTTGTCAATACCGCGAAATTTAAGCTCTTGCCACGAATTATTGTGCATAGAACGAAAATGTCTGGCTATAGGTTTGAGTTTGATAAGTTTTTCTCTGTCATTGTCATCAATATGGGAGGCCGCACGGATATCTTTTTGATGCTCTTGTATCCGAACGCGTAACTCTCTAGTCGTCATGCCCACGTAAATTTGTCCACAAGGACATGTGGCATAACAGACGACCCCAGTGGTGCTACAGTTAATAAAATGTACAATGTTGTATTCTTTCTGACCAGATGAATCAGTAAAGGTACTAGTTTTGACCACAAATTTGCACGTGGAGCAATAACCACAGGGCACACAACCCCATGCTGGACCCTTGGACCCAAACAAAAATGTAGATTTGGGTGTAGTATAGTGACTGCGCACCAATATGTCGCCGAGGTTTTTGCTGCGTTTAGCAACAAAAAGGGGGTCCGATGTCAAAATCTTGTTTAGATCCCAATCAGATTGTAAAATAGGCCAATATTTATTAAAGATTTTTTTCATATTGTTCCACTGTGTATTGTAATTTGTGATCATTCGTACCTTATTCTGTCCCAAGGATTCTTCCTTGGTTTTGTTCTCCAACAACTTCTCTCTCGATGTATGCAAGGCTCGGACGTATCCACGTTGAATGTCACGGTGATGGTATCCTCTTTGTGTAAATCGCTCTTTCAATAGTGTTAAGCGCGAATATTCGAATTGCGAATTTTTATCGCGAATATCGCAACTTCGATAATTTCGAATATTTGTTTGTTTTTTCTGTTTTGTTTTTTTGTTGTTAATTCTTGCTGCTCTCTGGTTGTCTTCCCACTTCCTAAAATCTGTTCTTCTTACCTGTCCGGAGGATTCCTGGCTCCCTGCCCGCTTCAGTCAATGCCCGTTGCCGCTTCTGCCGACTTCCCGTGTGCATGGAGCGTCCCCATCCCTATGGGAACGCCTCCATGCTAAAATGTACTGTCGGATGTGAGAATCACGATCTCACAAATTTGACTAAGTTGTAATCACAATGCGATTAATATAACCTGAATTATTCGCATTGCGATATTCGTTATATTCTAGTAATACAACCATTAATACAACCATTAGCTCTAAGATCAATTCGCAATGCGAGTATATGTTCATGTCGCGAATGAAACTTAGAGCTGAGTTCCTAATGGTTGTATTGCTAGAATATAACGAAGATTGAGAATATCAAGAATTCACGAATATAGCACTATATTCTCAATCTTCGGTATATTCTAGCAATACAACCATTAGGAACTCAGCTCTAAGTTTCATTCGCGAGGCGAACATATACTCGAATTGCGAATTGATCTTAGAGCTAAGTTCCTAATGGTTGTATTACTAGAATATAACTAAGACTGAGAATATCTCGAATTCCCGAATTCAGCACTATATTCTCAATCTTTGTTATATTCTAGCAATTCAACCATTAGGAACTCAGCTCTAAGTTTCATTCGCAACGCGAATATAATTTCACGTAAAATTCGCAATATATAAAATAATGACGAATATATCGCGAAAATATCGAAATGACAAATATCGAAATATATCGAATATCGAAATATCGCGAAATCGAATATGGCACCTTCCGCTCATCACTATCATTCAAGACCTGAGATTCTCTATCAAAATCATGTTTGGATGTGCATATCCTTTTCGCTCTCAAAAATTGTCCAATGGGAATGGATCTTTTCTGATGTCCTGGGTGAAATGAAGACGCATGTAATAATGAATTCACAGCTGTTTCTTTGCGATATACTGATGTTTCAAGAGTGCCAACCTCAGTTACCCTGATGTTGATATCCAAAGAGCTAATCTTGGTCTGACACACTGTTTGTGTGAGGGTAATATTCCTATCATTGTTGTTAAAGGGAGTCTTTCACCCCAAAAACCCATTTTTCAACACTCACATCTTTCTCTGCAAAATTGCCCCCAGATTAAAAAGCTTCTTACCCTATTGCTGTACCTCCTACAGATCTTCAGAAAATCAGTTTAATTGCAGATGCCAATGACAGTTGAAGGTGCCCAGGGGCGGCATCATAACGGCCGGTGCCCAGGCCGCACGCTCATCTTCATAACTTCAACTGTCATTGACATCTGCAATTAAAGTGATTTTCTGAAGATCGGTAAGAGGTAGAGCAATAGGGTAAGAAGCTTTTTAATGTCGGGGCATTTTTGCAGAGAAAGATGTGAGTGTTGAAAAATGGGTTTTTGAGGTGAAAGGCTCCCTTTAAGTAGATCTAAAAATCGATCTAATGCCAATCGAGAGCCTTGCCACACAAACAGTATGTCATCGATATAACGCATCCAGGCTATCACCTCCCCCTCCAATTCCTCTACTAAGGGTTGAACTATTTCTCGTTCCCAGTGGCCCAAAAATAAATTTGCAAAAGAAGGCGCGCAGGTCGCGCCCATGGCCACTCCGCGTAACTGCAAGTAGAACCTGTTTTTAAAAACAAAATAGTTGTGGCGCAGAACAAACTGTAATAGCTGCAACAACAACTCAATCAAATCCACCGGTAAATCACGCATTTGTAAAAAGAAACGGGAGGAAGCCACACCCAAATCATGATCAATACATGTTGTGGGGAGTCGCTCTGGTAGACAGCGGTGCGGGTGCAGTTTAGAGGCAAAACAAGGAGTCCAGATTGTGCATCAAACAGTGTTTTATTCACACTTGCACACCAGAAATGAAAACAGTCTCTTGGTGACAGTTCACACACAACAGAAATCATGTGGCAAAACCAAAAACAGGCCAACACAGGGTCCAGTCACCTTGGGTGGTTTAAGTGCGGGTTCACACCTAGCAGTCGGTTCAGCCGCAGGCGATTCCTCCTTCAGGTTGCAGGGAAACACCACCTTGCTGAGCTCCGTCCTCCAGCACAGAGAACTCCTCAGCCCTGTTAGCAGGCTCCAGGATAACCACACCTCAGACACAGCTGATGGCTGTGTTTTATACCCAGCCCAAAACTCGGACTGGACCGTGGGGAGCAGCCACCCACCCTACTCTTTAGCTGCTCCCAGTAAGAGCCGGCCCGGATCGGCTTTGCAGCCATGCTATTTAAAAGAGTCAAACAGCACTAGCTGCTGCAGACAAAAACCCGGCTCTCACCTCACCGAGGCCAGCAACCTCGGTGACACGTACCTGCCATCGCATATGACACCTTGCACCTTACCACAATGTGTAGAGCGATTTAACAACGCAGGACACCAAAAACATGTCGTCTTCCATCCTTATATCTTCTAATCATCTCAACACATCTGTGGAGTCCCGTACATATGACGGTAAACACTCAACACAGGGTTTTAGATAGTAGTCTAAAAACCGACACACAGGTTCACATAGACCACCACAACCAGAAACAATAGGCCTACCCGGTGGCCTTTCTATGGACTTGTGAACCTTTGGTAGAAGATACAACGATGGTATAACTGGAAATTTCACAATCAGGCCTTCATATACCGATTTGGTGATAATCCCTCTACTCACTGCTTCTCCCAGGATTAGATCTAGTTGGCTCTTAAATTCATCCATGGGATTCCTGGACAGGCATCGATAACAATTGTGGTCTTTAAGTTGTCGGAAGGCCTCTGCCTCATACATCTCAACCGGCCATACAACCACTTTGCCACCCTTGTCCGCAGGTTTAAAAACGACTTCCCTCATACTCCTCAATTGTTTAAGGGCCACACGTTGATTTCCCGTCAGATTGTCAAAACGTCGCGATTCTGGAAGCTTGTAAAGCTCCTGGGTGACCAATCTGACAAAAGTTTCTATTGAGGAGTTGAGGGACAAGGGTGGAAATGTGGCTGATTTAGGCCTGGTGAATGGAGGAAATTTAGTAGTGCCTACCTCTTGCTCCTGAAGCAATGACTCTAATGTTCGTAATGCCTCCAGTTCCTCCGGTGCTGTAAAAACACCAGTAGAGCAATCTTTAGAAAAATGTTTTTTCAAAATCAATTTGCGTGCAAATAGAAAAGTGTCTCTAATGGCCACAAAATTATAATAGCCAGAGACCGGACTAAATGTAAGTCCAAATGATAAAACATTTTCTTGTGCCTCAGTGAGTACAATTTGGGATAAATTGATTACCTTTAGTTGTCCATTAGTCTTGTCCCCAGAGGTGTTGTTATTCACTCTTTATTATGACACCCACCCATGAATTTGGTCGGGAGGTTGCCCTTCCTTAATATGGCGCCCGTGGTTCTCGCGGTCTTCTGCGCATGCTCCTGCATGCCGCTGCGTCCTGGGCTCTGGGACGGGGCGTTTCATGCCGTCTGAGCGTGACTGCCCTCTCCCTCAGGCCGCGGCGCATGCGGATGCCGGAGATCATGACAGTGATCCGCGCGCCAGATATAGAGCGGGATAGAAACCGGCGTTCAGCTGGATATGATCTATGCCAATCAGCTTGGTGGGTGGTTTTTGTTTGCTTATTGAAGTGATAACGATCACATGGGGTTTGTGACATCACATTTCTTCTTCATTTAAACTCTGATGCTGGGTCATTTTCATATCGCCCCTTGAGAAAGCTGACGGCGAAACGCGCATCGGGGCGCGTTCTTTGGCGACACCGCTGTTATTTATTTCTGGTGGGTACTACAATCATGTTATTTACTTAGTGTGTATGCCTTTATGTCTGTTTATGACACCTTTATCTAGGATCAGACACGCCTTTCTATCTTAGGAGTTACATCTCCTATATATATGTGCATGAACTGGCTATGACATGAATGGTCTTAACCCTTATGCATAGTCTGTTCATTGACTTTGTGGCATTCACTTATAGATGTTACCCTTGTGATATATGTCCCATACCAGTTTCCATCAGTTGTACTTACTTTGATGGTTATTTGGGGTGTATCGCACTTTGTGTGTTTGTTTTTACTTGTTTTTAATCTTTGTACCAATCATGTTTTCTATATTGATTAATAAAAATGCATGAATTATCTATCACTTTGTAGTTTATTTTTGACTCTGGTATCAATTAAATTGGTCAAGATATAACGGCCCTGGCCATGCTTACTGGTCCACGTATTGGTAGTTATGTGGACCTTGCCAGATGGCGTTGCGAAGTGCACAACTTATTTTGTCCGTCACTTGCTTGTGCAGGTAAGGAATGGCTAGCCTGGAAAAGTGGTGGCGGCTTGGAACGACGTACTGTAGGATAGCCACCGCCATAAGGTTTTAAAAATGAAATTCTCCACCAGATGGAATGACAGCATTTCAAAAGCAAGCAATTTTAAAATGATGGCATTCAGAGCCAGGGATCACAGGAGGGTACTTCCTCTTTTGATCCAGTGTTTGGGAGATAGACAGCTGAATGCTTCCATGGGACACTGTGGTGGTGCCTATTGAAGGATGACACACGTGGTTGCCTTGGTGTCACATCCTCCGTTTGCAGGGTGGACGTTGCCACTGTCACTCCAGAGGTGGAGAAAGAGGCCGATATTGCAGCAGAAGAAGGAGCAGGAGGAGCGAGAGACTTTTCTTGGTTTTGGAGGTGTTTACTCCACTGCAGCTCGTGTCTTGCACTTAAATGCCTGGTCATGCAGGTTGTGCTCAGGTTTAGAATGTTTATGCCTCGCTTTAGGCTCTAATTAGACAGCGTGCAAACCACTTGTGTCTTGTCGTCTGCACATGTGTGAAGAACTGCCACGCCGGGGAACTCCTTGGAGCTGTCTTTGGTGTGCTTGGTTCCTGGGTGCGGCGGGCAGTAGCAGGCGTAGTGTCTAGGGGACGGGCGCTCTGCTTCTGCACCCTTCTCCCTCTTTTGTTGTACTGGTGTCTCTGTGCGACCACCGCCTCTTCCTCCGAACTGCACAGGTCACTAGCATGACCTTCATTCCATGTAGGGTCTAGGACCTCATCGTCCTCCACATCATCTTCCACCAAGGCTTCTGCACCCCTGCCCTCCGTGTCGGTTTGCACACTGCAGAAAGCCGCAGCAGTTGGCACCTGTGTTTCGTTATCATCAGAGACGTTCTGCGGTGGTCTTCCCATGTCCTCATCCTCAAACATAATTGGTTGGGCATTGGTGCACTCAATCTCTTCCACTTCTGGAGCAGGGCTAGGTGGATGGGCCGGGGAAACCCTGCCAGCAGACTCATCAAAAAGCATGAGAGTCTGCTGCATTACTTGGGGCTCAGACTGCTTGGCTGATTTGCAAGGGGGCAAGGTGCTAGATAGCTGCCTATGGCCTGCAGGTGCCAACTCTGAGCTTTCAGCAGTGGACCGGGTGGGAGACAATGTGAAGGTACTGGAGGCACTATCAGCCACCCAATCTACTAGCTTTCCGGTCTCATGCACTCTGTACGTGCTCCGGCCTCACCATTCGTAGATCGGCATTCGGGCCTACTAAATAACATGGAAGACCCTGTCGTCTACACAAACCTGAGGAAGGTGTTTGATTTGGGCGTGTAGCTGGCACAGATCCACCACGTCCTCCCCCTGCAACAGGAGCCCCACCAACACCAGCAGCTCCACGACCATGGCCACGTCCCTTATTTGACGCTCTGCTAATTTTTTTCGGTAACCCAAAGAAGTAGCAGACCGATTTAATAAAACTTGTTCCCTGTCAAGTATGCCGTGCCCGTGTCATAAGCAGAAAAGATTGGTTTTGGTCACACCTCTATGTGACAGATGAATTTATTACACTTTGTGCCCTGCTTAATATGCCCTGGCGTAAAGATAAAAGATATTTCTAGGTCACACTACAATATGAGAAACAAATTTATTACACTATGTGGCCTGCCCAATAGGCCCTGGCATTGTGTTAGATAAAGATAAAAGATTGGTTAAGGTCACAGGTTACTTTAAAGATATGAGGGGCACAGATCCCCCAACAATCGGTAATACTCCACCTAATTTACTTAATACATTTTGGCAAGTCTGGTATGCATTGCAGCAGGAACACCAATGCAGGCCGCAGGGGTATTTTATGGGCCAAAATTATGTTTTTTTTTCAACCACAATGTCCTAGTGGAATTTACTGATTTTATTTGATTTACAGTACAAGGCAATAAGGTGCTTTATAGGAAAAAAAAGAGGATTTTTTCAAGCCCAGTGAAACATGGATTTACTGATTATATTTCAGTATCAGATTGCCTGTGCAGGCAGAAGCTGGAATTTATTTTAACAAAATATATGATTTCTTCACCCTCCAATGAAACTGACAGATGCAAGTGAAATTCTTTCATTAAACTAGCAGTAGTACAGAGCAGCCAAAAATTTACTTTGTGGCAAAAATTACGTGTTTTTTCCACCCACAATGTCCCAGTGGAATTTACAGATTTTATTTGATTTGCAGTACAAGGCAAAAAGGTCCTTTATAGGAAAAAAAGAGTATTTGTCCTACACCAGTGAAACAGATGAATTAAAAGATTATTGTTCACTATCAGATTGCCTGTGTAGGCAGAGGATGGAATTTATTTCAACAAAATATATGATTTCTTCAACCCCAGTGAAAATGATGGATGCAAGTGAAATTCTTTCACTAGCAGTAGTACAGTAGGCATGGCTGTAATGGCTTCTAAGGGCAAAGTAGTTAGACGCTTGTTGATTGGCTGCCCAGCAGCTTTTCAACAAGCACCATAAAATCTGCAGAACACGAAAATGTTCGGGTTCGGGGCCAGGTGCCAAAAATCATAAAATTCGGTACAAACCCGAACTTTACAGTTCGGGTTCGCTCAACTCCACTATTCATGTCTGCGATTGCGGACAAGAATAGGACTTACTCTATATTTTTTTTTGCAGGGCCATGGAACAGAGCTGTGTGCTGTCCACATCCGTAGTTCCATTCCATGGCCCCTTCAAAAAATATAATATATAGCATGTCCTATTCTTGTCCGCAATCACAGACAAGAATAGGCATTTCTATATAGGGCTGGCAAAATGTGGAACACACACGGCCGGTATCCATGTTTTGCGGATCTGCATGTATTATACTATATGTATTATACTGTACTAGCAGAAGGACCTGGCTTCGCACGGGTATATTTCATCTATTTTATGTAATGTTTCTGTGTGTCGGTAAAAGAAATATACAGTATCCCCCATAACTGTGACCTCTACAGCACCCCGTTCCCTTAACAGTGAACTCAATTCCCCCTCACTCCTTAACATTGATCCCCCCGCATCCTTACAATGGGATGTCTACAGCAGCCCGTCCCCTTATCTTTGAGCTTCACAGCAGCCCACCCCTTTACCAGTGAGTTTCACAGCACCTCACCCCCTTGACATTGACCTTCTCAGGGGCAGGTCCCTTTAACAGAGACCTATACAGCACCCTGCGTCTTTAAGAGTGACCTCCACAGTTTCTGCCTCTTTAACAGTGAACTCCCCAGTGCTCGTCCCTTTAACAGTGACCTCCACATTGCCTGCCCCTTTAAGTGACCTCCACAGTGCCCGCCACTTTAGCAGTGACCTCCCCAGGGCCCTGCCCCTTTAGCAATGAACTCCACAGGGCCTTGCCCCTTTAAAGCTAGGGATACATGCCAACATGTGTCATGCAACATTTTGCGGCACCAATGTCACGCAACAAATTTTATATTGATAGGCTATTGTGTCGCACATTGCGACATTTTGCGACTGCGACACGACAGTCGAAAAAAAATCCATTCAAGATGGATGCGTAAGAAAAAAATCCAGCTCAGGTCAGGTGAAAAATATTTCTGACTTTATTCCAGCGGTTATAAAACTTCCATATGACAAGACGTGTGCAGTTGCGCATTTCAGACCTTTAGTACATGTGGGTCCTTCCTCATGACAAGCGCGATGCTGGATTTTTCTCTTTTGCGTTTGGACTATTTCCGCATCCAGGTGCGGCATCCGTGCCCAGAGGGTGTTTTCTACAGGTGAGAGCTGCCTTACTTTGCTATCAAGATGGATGCGTGTAGCAGTGCAGTTGTGCCCTATGTGTCGTGTGACTTGGGTTGGCTGGGTTGTTATGGAAACCTGGAGTAAAGCTGTGTATGTGGAGAGTAAGGGCATGCAAACTTCTATTGGCTGATAAGGGAAATGTGGACGTGTGTATGGCAGTTGGGATATGAAGAGAAAGACTTGCAGGCTTGTATTGGTTAATGCAGGTCATTTTTGGGGAAAATCTCAGGAACGGTACGTCCTAGAGAGCTGAGACCCCCACAAGATTTTTTTCCAGGTAGCATGGGATGTGTATACCAAGTTTCGTTGAAATCGATGGTAGCGTTTTTGAGTGATCGCGGAACATACACACATACAGAAATACGTCCTTTTTTATATAGAGAGATTATTATTATACTGTATGTATTATAAAAGTATAATAGATACAGTGTGTACATATAAGAGGCACTATACATGAAGGAGGCGCATATAAGTGGTGCTTTATATAGAAGGGACACATATACATGGCACTACACATGAAGGGGGCACATATAAGAGACACTATACATGAAGGGGGCACATATAGGAGGCATTATACATGAAGGGGGCACATATTAGAGGAACTATACATGAAACAGGCACATATAAAAGGCACTACACATAAAAGGGGGCACATATAAAATGTGCTACACATTATAGGGGCACATTTAAGAGGGCTATACATGGAAGGAGCACATATCAGAGGCAGTACACATGAAGGGGGCACGCATATACACGAGGCACTATACATAAAGGGGGCACATGTGTATAAGAGGCACAATACATAAATGAGCACATATAAGAGGCACAGTACACAAAGGGGGCACATAGAATAGGTTTTATACATAAAGGGGGCATGTAGAAGAGGCACTATACATAAAGCGGGCACATATAGTAGGTAGAAAGGAAGGAAATCCGGCACTCAAAATTGATGAAGTTGTAGGTTCCTTTATTTGGTCATGCGATATATCAGGTACAGAGGTACAGAATGAATCATAACTAGAGTTGAGCGAACACCTGGATGTTCGGGTTCGAGAAGTTCAGCCGAACTTTCCGAAAATGTTCGGGTTCGGGATCCGAACTCAGAACTTCACCCCGAACCCCATTGAAGTCAATCGGGACCCGAAGTTTTGGACACTAAAAAGGCTGTATTTCTTTTTTCTTTTGAGACGGACACTAGGGAAATTGTCCAGTCACAGCTGGAACACCAGATTCAGGGTATTGCTATTTTGGCAATTAAATTTCACCCCAGAAAAAAATTTCCCCTTTTACGGACAGATTTTTTATTTTTTTTTATAAAGAAAACAAAATTATCCAATCAACCCCAGCCCAACCCACAAAAACCCCCCCCCCCCCCCCCCCCCCCACCCTGCAGGGAGAAAAAAAAAAAAAAAAAGGCTACTTAACCATCCGATTCATTCCAGGTACTATCCCACTTTGCATAGGACCCTCTTCGGCTGTACAAGATCTTCTCATAACTTTTCACCTTCCTGACCAAACTTAACCAGTTCTTGCAATCTGGGGCAGAAGAGGAGCACCAATTTCTAGATACAAGAAGCCTTGCTAAGAACATCACTTTGGTCAAAAACCGGCGCTTTATAAGTTGACAATTAACCTCCGATAAATCCCCCAAGACCCAAACTTTGGGAGAATGAGGAATATCAATTTTAAGTCTCTGGGTCAAAATTGTTTGAACCATTCTCCAATAATTGCGCACCATCGGGCAATCCCAGAACAGATGTAAATGATCTGCCCTGTGGTCACCACAACGGGGGGCAATCAGAGGAGACTCTAAATCCTCTCCTATGGAGCCATAAAGGTGTCACATATATTTTATGTATAATATTAAACTGTACAACGGTGTGATTGAAATTGTGTGAAACTTGACTTAGATTATCCGTTACGTTCTCCCAATCCGGGGAGCCCACCTCTGACAGTGAAACAGACCAGGATCGCTGTCCTGGAGAAAGACATAAAAAAAAAAATATTTTCATCAAGTGTCTATAACAATGTGATAGTTTAACTTTCATACTACCTTTCTTAGAAATCAAATCGTGCAAAAATTCAGGGGTGTCTACATTAAGTGTGTGAATACTAGAAAGTGCCGACCTCAACTGAAAATACGCATACCAAGCCACCTCACCTACATTTTCCTTTTGTTTTAGCTCCATAAGAGACAGGATTTGTCCACCCTTAACCACTTGGTTCAAATATTGAATATTTCTCATCCTCCAATATTGCCGACAATTCAGATCATCTAAATTCAGAAGCTTTAAATTATGCCATAGTGGAGTGCAGATAAGTGGTGCCTCAACTTTAAACCAGCTTTTTATAACCAGCCAGGCTTTTGTAGCCATTCTGCAGAAAAATTTAAAGCCAGTCTTTATATTAAGTAAGTAATCAGACTCTAGTACTGTGAATAGATCCGAAAAACCTGAATCTTTCACCAGTTTTCTGCAGAGATGGCTATTTTCCCAGTCGTTAAAGAAGCAAAGCTGGGAGGCCATAAAATAACCCCTAAAATAGGGGAGATTAAGACCTCCCCTGTTATAGGGCATGGAAAAATAAAACGCCTTTAGGCCCCTTTCACACGGGCGAGTTTTCCGCGCGGGTGCAATGCGTGAGGAGGACGCATTGCACCCGCACTGAATCCTGACCCATTCAGTTCTATGGGGCTGTGCACATGAGCGGTGATTTTCACGCATCACTTTTGCGTTGCGTGAAAATCGCAGCATGTTCTATATTCTGCGATTTTCACGCAACGCAGGCCCCATAGAAGTGAATGGGGATGCGGGAAAATCGCAAGCATCCGCAATCATGTGCGGATGCGTTGCGATTTTCCCGCATGGTTGCTAGGATACAATCGGGATGGGGACTCGATCGTTATTATTTTCCTTTATAACATAGTTATAAGGAAAATAATCGCATTCTAATTACAGAATGCAATGTTCCCAGGCTTTAAAGGGTTAAAAATAATAGAGTTAACTACCTTCTCTCATTGTCGCGCAGAGCCTCAGAACGTCGCTCTCTTGATAGTTTGGCTGCTTGAGGACCTGTGGTGACGTCACAGGGTCACATGGTCCAATCATAGAAGCATTTGAGTGGACCATGTGACCCATGTGATCTCAGACATCACGGCAGGTCCTTCATCGAACAACAGATGTTCGATGAAGGACCTGCCGTGATGTCACAGGATCACATGGGTCACATGGTCCACTCAAATGCTTCTATGATTGGACCATGTGACCCTGTGACGTCACCACAGGTCCTCAAGCAGCCAAACTATCAAGAGAGACGACGTTCTGGGGCTCTGCGCGTACAATGGGAGAAGGTAAGTTAACTCTTTATTATTTTTAACCCTTTAAAGCCCGGGGAACATTGAATTCTGTAATTAGAATGCGATTATTTTCCCTTATAACTATGTTATAAAGGAAAATAATTACACATACAGAATACTCATCCCGAAACCAGACTTCAGTGATGAAGTCTGACTTCGGGTCTGGGTACCAAGCATGCGGATTTTTTCACGCGCGTGCTCAACGCACTACAAACGTTAGCACACGCGCGGAAAAATCGCGGCGATTCCCGCAACGCACCCGCATCTTATCTGGGCGTCAAACATGACGCCCGTGTGCAAGAGGCCTTAATCTCACACGTTTCCTCCCCCATAGCAAATAATCATCCGCTCTATTAATTTTAAGTACCTATCTTCAATCCATACAGGCGAGTTGCGAAGAACATAAAGAACCTGGGGCAGCACCACCATTTTAATTAAAGAAATTCTGTCTGCTCTTGCAGACAGAATTTTTTGCCATATCTTAATTTTCGATCTCAATTTTATCAGTAAAGGAATCAAGTTTAATTGTAAATAATCTTGAATTTTGGCGGAAACTATTATCCCCATGTACTTTATTGAATCGGAGATCAACAACCGATTAGGCAAGTTTTCCATAAATTCTCGCAGTTCATCTATAGGGAGGAGGGCAGTTTTCTCCCAGTTGACCTATCTATCTATGATTTGCTTTCTCAATTACATAATCCTTCAGAGAACAGCTAGCCCTGTGCATCTCTTCCTTATTATGTTCGGTAGGTTGATTCGTAAATTGCTCCGTTGTAGATGCCACAGTCTTAACTAATTCCTCCTCTTTTTTCCTAAATGTTCTCCTCACAGCGGTAATATCGCTTATAAGTACCCCCCTCAAATATGCTTTCAAAGTGTCCCAGACAACATTGATATTAGCAGAGGGGAGGTTCACCTCCCAAAAAGAGGATATGAGTAGTTTAGTGGACTGGTAATTATCCATAATGGTAAACCAGTATGGATTAAGCTTAAAACCAAGCCCTCCGTTATCTTTATTCTCCCCAATGCAAACCTCAATAGATACAGGGGAGTGGTCCGAAACTGTTCTTACTCCATATCGTATCCCTCTAATGTTGTTCAAATTGCTCTCATTAGTGAACGCCAGGTTAATCCTAGACATAGCTTTTCCACCCCTGCTAACACAAGAGTATACTCTCTTTCCTCCACCAAAATGGTCCCATATATCTACCAGTCCAACCTCCGAACAGAACTGAGGCAGTGGAGAATTACAAATATTCCTTCCATGATCTGCATCTAGAGTCAGCCTATCCTTTTTGGGGTCCATAACCGCGTTGAAGTCTCCTATCAAGACAAGCCGACTCTCTGGTCTCTTTTCTAAAAAAAGCAAAAGTTGATTAAGTGGGTACATCGAAAAAGGCGGAGGTATATAGAAAAAAGCAAGAATGTAACTACAGCCATAGAGCTTACCATGCAAAAAGATGAATCTGCCCTGATCGTCTATATAGGAATCTATTAAAATAAAATCTACAGAATTATGGATCAAGACCGAAACCCCCCTAGAGGCACTACTAAAAGTAGAATGGTAAGATTGAGAGTGCCATCCCGTCATCAAGCGGGACACAGTCTCTTTGGTAAGATGGGTTTCCACTATACAAATAATTGCTGGAAGCTGTCTCTTTATTGCATCCATAATTGCTTGCCTCTTAGTCCTTTCTCCAAGACCTCTAACATTCCAAGAGACAATTCTAATGGACCTCATTTAAGGCGTAATGAAACAAAAAAAAAAAAAAACCCTTCCCTGCAGGGTGGGTTCCCATCCCCCACTCCCCCCATTCCCCCCCCCTCTGCTGGTCCGCCCGATCTAGTCAGCAAACCTCTACCCTCCGGCCATTCTTCCCCCCACTGATCCCATCCCCCCTCCATCCCCTACATCACTTCATTACAAAATATTTTATATGCCCAGCATCCAGTCCAGCACATCTTGGGGGTTTTCAAAAAATTGGGAAATCCCATTATAGATTGCTCTTAGTTTCGCTGGGTACTATAACGAATATTTAATGTCCTTAGACAACTAAACATTTCTTTAACTCAATATAAAAATTTTCCTATTTCTTGCGTTCCATTTCAGTTCATTTCATTTCAAGAAGATATTTCATATGCCCAGTTGTTCCATCCAGTCCAGCACTTGTTGCTGTTTTTCGAAAAATTGGGTAGTCCCGTTATAAATCACTCTCAATTTCGCTGGATACTGTAGAGAATATTTAATATCCTTGGACGCCAAGCGTTTCTTTATCTCAGTGAAACTCCTTTTTTCTTGGGTCTGCCGAGCAAAATCAGGAAAAAATAGCAATTTTGTGCCCTGATAAACAATAGGTGAACATTCTCTGGCTCTTCTCAGTATCATGTCTCTATCCATCGATAATACCAGCTTTATTAAGATTGCTCGTGGGGGCCTCCCTGGGATGGGTTTCCCCCCTGGGATCCGATGGGCTCTTTCTAATTGAAACAGACGAAAAATGTTCACTGCCAAGGTTTTCCACAATCAGATCTTTAAGTTGCTCCAATAGCTGCCAACCTTCAACTCCTTCTGGAAATCCAATTATACGGATGTTGTGACGCCTTGATCTGTTTTCCAAATCCTCCAGCTTGTTTTGTAGAAGGAGATTTTCTGAAGCCAAGGACGCCATCTTAGATTTTATCATAACAGTATCTGTTTGCAGAGAGTCAACCATTTTTTCTGCGTTAAGAACTCGATCGCGTATTTTTGTCAGCTCGTCTCTTATCAGGGATATATCACTCTGCATAGACCCCAGCCGAGTGGACATCCCCTGCATTAGGATACCATTGTTTTTAACTGCGGATTTCCTTGTTTTCCTTTCCTCTTCTCCTTCTCCTCTGTTTTTCCTTAAAGCCCCTCTTATTTTTACTTCCCAGTTTTTATTTTTTTGTTTTTTTTAAGTTCCTTTGGGCTTACTCCTTTTTGTTTTTCTTTTTTTGTTTTTTTTTCCCTTTTTTTAGGGATTTTCCAAGGATTTTTCCCCTTGTCTTTCTCACCTTTGCTTTGCTGGTTAGGCTTTTTTATTATGCCCCCCCCCCTTTTTTTTTTTTTTCTCTTCCTTTTTTCCCCTTTTTTTTTTTCTTCTTTCTTTCCTCTCTTTTTTCCTTTTCTTTTCTCTCACTTTTTTTTTTTTTTGTGTCCTTGAACTTCTAGTGTCCAGGTAAATAAATCCTATAACACAGCACACAGGGCACAGGGCACAGGACACTGAAATTTGTGCAGCAAAGTCAAACACAGCGCACACAATCCTTCCCTTAGGGTTCTCACATGTCAGACGCCGAATCCAAAACGTCCTCACCCAGCGTACTCAGTCCTAGGTAGGAGCAGGCAGGAGAGGGCAGGAGCGGACAACATGGTCAGCAGCAACGGCTCGACAGCGGCAGGAGACAGGAGGCAGGGGAGAGCCGACACAGCACAGCTCCAGCAGAAGGGAACGGCACGTCCAGCAGAGCAACACAGAGAGGCAGGGAAGGCGAGGAGGGGACCAGGGGACAAGCCACGGCAAGAGGAGGGAGACGCCGGATCACACCAGGGGGAAAGGAGGAGTAACGGAGCAGACGGCAGCAAGCAGAAGATAGGGAACCATCCAGGGACACCGCCACCTCGAGGGAGACTTTGTCAACATACCTCGGCTGCTTCAGCTCAAACTTCGCGCCTCAGGAGCCGCAGGAGAGACATGGAGAGATCCTGACAAGTCCGAGGGAAGAATGGAGGAGAGAGCCCCACGATGTAAACGGCCGAGGAGCCGGAGGCGGTCCGAGGACACAGCACAGCAGGAGGCACAGAGGGCGCAGCAGAAGCAGCGATAAAGCGGCAGGCAGCGATGAAGCAGGGGTCAGCGTCCACGAGACACCGGCAGCGTCAGGGCAACATCAGAGCTTCGGCTGGAGAGCGAGGCGGGGGTGTGGAGGAGAGCAAGAGGAGGACAGCACAGCAGGAGGCACAGACGGCGCAGCAGAAGCAGCGATAAAGCGGCAGGCAGCGATGAAGCAGGGGTCAGCGTCCACGAGACACCGGCAGCGTCAGGGCAACATCAGAGCTTCGGCTGGAGAGCGAGGCGGGGGATGGGGGGGGCGGAGAGCAAGAGGAGGAGAGCGCAACGCGAGCTAATCACGTCATCACGCCGGCACTCCTTCTAGACTCATTTTACGGACAGATTTAAACTAGGCCTGCAACAGCTGGAACACCAGATTTACTGTATTTCTATTTTTGAAACTGAATTTCACCGCAGAAAATAGTATATCCTATGACGGACACTAGGGAAATTGTCCAGTCACAGCTGGAACACCATATTTACTGTATTTATATTTTGGCAACTGAATTTCACCCCAGAAAATAATAAATCCTTTGCCGGACACTAATAAATTTGTCCAGTCACAGCTGGAACACCAGATTTACGGTATTTCTATTTTTGCAACTGAATTTCACCGCAGAAAATAATATATCCTATGACGGACACTATGAAACTTGTCCAGTCACAGCTAGAACACCATATTTACGGTATTGCTATTTTGGCAATTGAATTTCACCCCAGAAAATTATCAAGTGGGAAGAAATCGCTGAACAATGAACCCAAACCCGAACTTTTTTGAAAATGTTCGTGTCCGGGTTCGTGTCACGAACACCCCAAAATTCGGTACGAACCCGAACTATCCAGTTCGGGTTCGCTCATCCCTAATCATAACCAGTGATGCCCTTGTCAGTCTACGCTTTTCAAACGACAACGTTCTTATTGATGACAGTCATGATTGAATAAGAATGTTATCGTTACTTCCTTTCAACCCATTACAACAAGGCATCATCCTTTACATCCGTGCACCTAGCAATAAAAGGCGGGTGAGCTGGAATCAAATTACCTAGGGACATATAGTAGGTACTATACCTAGATGGACACATACAAGAGGCACTATACATAAAGGGGGCACATACAAGGGGCACATTTAATAGGTACTATACATACAATGGGAACATATAAGAGGTGCTAAAGGGGCACATATAAGTGGCACTATTTATAAGGGGCAAGGCTCAGAGCATGTGGCACTAGCATTAGGGGCACTGTGTGTGGCACTATATACAGAGGGCACAGTGCATATGGCACTGTATAATGAGGCCACAGAGCATATGGCACTGTATAAAGAGGGCACAGAGCATGTGGCACTGTATAATGAGAGCACAGAGGGCAGAGAGCATGTGGCACTATATACAGGGGGCACAGAGCATGTGGCACTATATACAGAGGGCACAGAGCATGTGGCACTATATACAGAGGGCAAAGAGTATGTGACACTGTATACAGAGGGCACAGGGCATGTGGCACTATATACAGAGGGGACAGTGCATGTGACACTCTATACAGAGTGCACAGAGCATGTGGCACTATATTAAGAGGGCAGAGAGCATGTGGCACTATATACAGGGGGCACAGAGCATGTGGCACTATATACAGAGGGCACAGAGCATGTGGCACTATATACAGAGGGCAAAGAGTATGTGACACTGTATACAGAGGGCACAGGGCATGTGGCACTATATACAGAGGGGACAGTGCATGTGACACTCTATACAGAGTGCACAGAGCATGTGGCACTATATTAAGAGGGCAGAGAGCATGTGGCACTATATACGGAGGGCAAAGAGCATGTGGCACTATAACAGAGACAGAGGGCACAGAGAATGTGGCACTATATACACAGGGCACAGAGTATGTGGCACTATATACAGAGGACACTATATAGACATAGTAACATAGTTTATAAGGCCGAAAAAAGACATCTGTCCATCCAGTTCGGCCTGTTATCCTGCAAGTTGATCCAGAGGAAGGCAAAAAACAAACAAACTGTGAGGTAGAAGCCAATTTTCCCCACTTAAGGCCCCTTTCAGACGAGCGAGTTTCTTGTGCGGGTGCAATGCGTGATGCTGGCACAATGCATCGGCAGTGAATCCGGACCCATTCATTTGAATGGGCCTGTGTATATGAGTGATATTTTTGACGCATCACTTGTGCTTTGCAAAATCAAAATCACACCATGTTCTATATTCTGCGTTTTTCACGCAGCCCTGGCTCCATAGAAATAAATGTGGCTGCATTCCGTTTTTAATGCATGTTACTTAGCAACAGTTGGAAGGTAGTTTCCACAGGAAATTAGAATTTTCTGTGTCTGGCTGCTACTGCCTGTGCGGAGATGTATATTGGAGATCTTGCTGACCCTTGCTGAGCCCCAGACAAGATGCCAAGGCAACCCAGTAAGCCTATGGATGTCGAGAAGATGATTGTGATGGTCCAGGAGAGGCCCTGCCCTTGAGACACCAGGTCGGGAGACTATCATGATAGATATAAGAAGAATGCCGCCTGGGTGGAAGTCGAAGCGAAATCCCAGAAACAATAGCTTCTAGAGTGTATATTTATTTAATCAAAGATAGAATACAAGATTGCAGGACTCGTTTCGGCTCGTCCAGCCTTTCTCAACCACACAGTACGAAATGACCAATCACAATATATAGGTACCAGCTTAACACACCTGATAGTGACATCATCAATTAATCAAATGAACAAACAGGAAGTGACATCGCATAGGAAAAAAAGGTAATTCTACCATACCTAAGACGTTTTTATCCTGGATATTGGAGATCAATATGATATGGTAGTCTGTAAGGAAGAGAAAATATGAAAATTAAAAACACATAATTTCATAGTCTCGATTGAGACCTCTGGGTTGTAAGGTATCTAAAGTGTAGATCCAGAAGGCCTCCCTCCTTAGCAATGCCTTCTTGATGTCTCCACCCCTCCTTGGTTGGTGTACTCGCTCCCGAACCTGTTATTTCAACTGTGAGATGGAGTGATTGTGGAAATGGAATGGTATGGGTAATAAAAGATTCTTTTTACGTATTGTGGACTTGTGTTTGCTGATGCGATCTTTGACGGACTGTATGGTTTCTCCTTTATAAAGAAGGCCACAGGCGCCCAATTAAGTAGATCACATTTGAACTATCACAGGTATAGAAACCATTAACTATATAGGGTTTACCTGTATGTGGGTGATAGAAGAATTGTCCCTTAATAACATTGGAACACTGCATGCAGTGCAAGCATGGGTATGTTCCAGGTTTCTGCTGGGTAAGAGTTCTCTGTATGGATTGTTTCCTCATACTGCCAATATTGGCGTTTACCAGTCGATCTCTCAGACTGGGACTGCGTTTATTGCAAATCAATGGGGGGTTATTGAATTCTTCTACCGTGGGGTATGCCTTTTGCAGTATGTGCCAGTGTTTGCGTATGATGTTATCAAAGTGGTGGTTGTAGGGATGAAATTTGTGTACAAAAGCTAATAGATTTTTATTCTTGCTGCATTGTTTTTGTGTTGCAGCTACATCCTCTGATGGTTGTGAAATCTCTCTCCTGGCCACTGCTAATACCTCCTCAGGATAACCTCTCTCTATAAACCTGGATGTCATTTCTTCTATCCTGGTTTGTTGTGTGGAATCTGTGACTATTCTTTTAACCCGTAAGTACTGGGACTTGGGGATGGCTTTCTTCAACGAGGGGGGTGGGCACTCTGATAGTGTAGGATACTATTCTTGTCCGTCTCTTTTCTGTATAGGTCTGAATATAAGCGTCCATCTCTTTTAATTATCATAGTAAGTAAGATAATTAATGGACTTCTGATCATACACCATAGTGAACTGGAGCTCCTCCCAGATACTATTGAGGTGCTCACAGAACCCCAGAAGGGACTTGAGTGGCCCCGCCCACACGCAAAAAATGTCATCGATAAATCTTTTCCAAATACGTGCATACTTCTGAAAATCTTCATGTGTATACACAAATTTTGTTTCAAGTGATGACATATATGCATTTGCATAGGGTGGGGCCACATTCGAGCCCATCGCGGTCCGGCGGCACTGTAAATAGAACTAGTCCCCAAAGAGAAAATAATTTTCATGCAATACCAGATGTGACAAATCCATAAAAAAAGCCTGTTGTTCCTGGGAGTAATTACTAAATCGCATTAACTCCTTAGTGGCCTCTATACCCTTCCCATGTTCAATAGAGGTGTATGGTGGTCAGCCAGCAATCCTCCGGTACCTCCTGAAGTTCACGTATAATCTGTAAAAAATGTGGTGTCCAACAGATACAAGTCCGTCTGTCTGACCAGAGGTGTCAGGATTTTCTCCAAAACAATGGCCAATGGAGATAAGACCGAGTCCACTGAAGAGACAATTGGCCGGTTCGGGTGGTTCACTAGATTCTTATGTACTTTAGGCAGTACATACAGAACCGGTGTTATAAGGGAATGGTTAATGAGAAAATCATACAGTTTCTTGTCTGATCGGTTACCATGGCAGCCAGGACGCTACTGAAGTCCTAGCTGCCATGGTCAGTAAGTCACTCAGCAGCATTATTTCTCCGCCGTGCTCTCATTCTTTTGAAAACTCACAGGTCTATGCAGCGCATTGCTGAAGGCATATGCAATACATGCTACATACATAGTGCTGTATGTATGTATGCTACATACTGTGGCAATGTGAATAGTTTTGTGGGCATTGAAGTCCATAATAAGCATTTTGAAAAGCGGGTTTTGTCACCAAGGAACGTGTCACCAAAGTTGCCGGCCTTGGTGGAGTAAAGGCCCTAGTTTGGGTGTCCACTAAAGTAGCGGACACCATAACATAGCATAGCTGGTTCCAGCTAGTTCAGGGCGGGCTTTTACTGGTAACAGGCA
The DNA here is from genome assembly GCA_033119425.1 of Bufotes viridis. Classification (NCBI taxonomy): domain Eukaryota; kingdom Metazoa; phylum Chordata; class Amphibia; order Anura; family Bufonidae; genus Bufotes; species Bufotes viridis. The sequence continues at coordinate 438,036,719 of CM065591.1, read as the reverse complement.
ATTTGCTGGGTGGGTGCCTATTCCATATGTTCCAGTCCGGGACTTGCTCACTGCTAGCAATTTAATTTAGTCTGCTTGCTGGACTTGGGTGGTGCTCACTCTGGGGATAGAGTTTTTGGTGACACAGAGGCCTAGAGCAGAGGGTCTGTGTGAAGTGGTCTTAGTCAGGTGGACTGTGTGACCACAAAGCTATGCAAAGCCTGATCTGTCCGCGGTGTGGACTGTCGCTGCTAAGCGAAACCTGCTAAGGCTTGGAGCCTGGACACTGACCAGTACTAAGCCTTACTTAGTGGTTAGGTAGGGAACCGTAAATGTCTAGGCATAGCCCAGATGGGCAAGGTGTTTTTGTTTATGTTTATTTTATTATGCTGTGCCAAAATAAATCACACTGTTTGAACCGGAAATCAAGTGGTGATGAAGATTTCCGTTACAATACATACATAGTGCTGTGATGTCACAAGTTCACAACAATGCTTAGTGCACCAATCACTAATATGTAGTCAGACCTGTTAAAATGTGAAGTTGCATGTATTGCACAGAAATATTTGCATCATTAGTACCAATTTCGCAATGGCGAATATATCAGAGCACTCTATCTGCATTTAAAGCTATTGTAATGTTCTGCCGTGCCAACCATTTTCTCCAGTCTCAGGAAACTTCTAGCAGCTTATAGTACCCACACCTGTATTATGCGCTTATTACACGAATATTACATTGCTGATTTTTGCAATCAAGAAAATAATCTCAAATTTGCGAATATTTGACTAATATTCTACCAAATATTCGTGAAATATTGCAAATTCGAATATTGCCCCTGCCGCTCATCACTAGCAAAGTTTATCCGCTTAGAAAAAACACGACCCATTGGAATGATTCTACAAGCAAAATTCAATGAGCCTAAAAGATTGCAGTTCCCTCAAGGTGCACTTATCCTTGGTAATAACTTTACTAATATTGATCTAATTGAATTTAACTTAACCGTAGATAAACGAAACTCCATGTTAACACTATCAATAACAATACCTAAAAATTATAAACAAACGTAAGGATAAACTGTTTTTTTCTTCTGCAATAGGGATACCGAACTGCTTAGCCATACCAATAAAACATTGTAACAACTGAGAACCAGAAAAACCTACAAACAGGAAATCGTCTAAGTAATGTAACACACCACCTTCTGGAATACTAACCTGCACTACCCACTACGAAAATGTAGAAAATGACTAAAAATAGGAACAAGACATAGAAAATAAAATTTATCATCAAACCTAAAACCAAACTAATTAAAACCTTGTGGTCTAACCGGCAACAGCATAAATGCTGATTTAATGTTCGCCTTTGCGAGTAAAGCCCCTTGGCCAAAATAAATCCACTGCTTGATCAAATGACGCATAAGACACTGAAGCATCAGACTTAGCCACCTCATCATTAAGTGAGCAATCAAACGGAAAAGACAAGTGATGAATTAATATAAACTCCCCAGGTTCCTTCTTAGGAACTATGCCTAAAGGTGATAAGCGGAAATTCTCAAATGTGGATGATTAAAGGGGCCCGCAATCCTACCAACTTCTAATTCTGTCTTAATTTTAGTATGAACTACATCCGCATATCTCACTACAGATTTTAAATTATCCACCAATGAACAACCAATACCCTTAAATTCAAGAGCCAAAAAAACCTAGCGAAAAACCATCAATGATTAAATTAGCTTTCACTTGGTCTGGATATCGCTTTAGCCATGGCAACATTTCTGTTAATCTCACTGGAGACCAAGCTTTTTGCAATCTGCTCCTTAACTGACGGCTGCTAAAAAATTGCCTGACCGCTCCGCCTAAAACATCTTGAAAAAGGATGGGTGCACCCACAAAAGAAACAATAATGCTTATAGCGACAATTTGCTAATCACTTACAGGTATTCTCATTGAACGCAAAACAAACTCCCTTCCTTAAACCTTGAGGGGAAGGAGATTGTTTAAGGGGAACGTTTTTTTTGCGGTAACATCAAATTAATCCATCAACTGATATCCTTAACACCCAACTTCCAAGATGGATGAACTGCTAATTTCTGCCTAAATAAGTTACAGTAGGCCTTTAATATGATGTCCAAATGTTGGAATAAACGGCAACATTTTTCTGGAAATTTTTCCCCAAGTACCCCCGAATAAATGCAGAAAGCCTACAGCCAGTTATTAAAAGAACGTGGCTGACTACGCATTCTATCCTCATCCATCTTTTCATCCTTCTTGTCCGTGCAGACAATATGTTTCTTACTAGACGGTAATAATGACAAAATTTCAATAAATTCTAAACGCCAAATATTTTCTTTAATGCTTGGTGTTAAATGAAAGCCTAGAGGTGATAATTCACAAGACAACGCCTCTTTAACACAGGCTTCAGAAACACCAATACCCTTATCCAGTATAGGAATAGTTTGACTTTGAATTGCTGCCCTGGGCTGATTAAAGCCTCTTTCACAGTTGCGTTCTGAGGATCCAGCGGGCACTTCCGTCCCGCCGGATCCGTCAGAACGCAAGTCGCCTGAAAGCATTAGAAGACTGATTAGGATCCTGATCAGTCTTCAAAATGCTTTCAGGTTACTATGGCAGCCAGGACGCTATTAAAGTCCTGGTTGCCATAGTAGTAGTGGGGAGCGGGGGAGCGGTATACTTACCGTCCGTGCGGCTCCCGGGGTGCTCCTGAATGACGTCAGAGCGCCCCATGCCCATGGATCACGTGATCCATGCGTCTGGGGCGCCCTGACGTCACTCTGAGCGCCCGGAGCCGCACGGATGGCTAAGTATACTGCTTCCCGCTCCCCACTACATTTACCATGGCAACCAGGACTTTAGCATCCTGGCTGCCATGGTAACAATTGAGAAAAGCTAAGCGTCGCATCCGGCGATGCGCCAAACGACGTTTAGCTTAAGGCCGGATCCGGATTAATGCACTTCAATGGGCATTAATTCCGGATCCGGCGTTACGGCATGTCTTTCGGATTTTTGGACGGAGACAAATCCGCAGCATGCTGCGCTTTTGTCAACGTCCAAAAAACGTTCACATACTGAACGGAAGACATCCTGATGCATCCTGAACGGATTGCTCTCCATTCAGGATGCATTAGGATAATCCTGATCAGTATCTTTCTGTCCTAGAGCCCCGAGGACGGAACTCTAGGACGGAAAGCAAAAACGCTAGTGTGAAAGGGGCCTAAGCCAGACCTCAGAAGGCGATGCAATATTCCCTTTCTGAATAAAATCAGAAAAAAGGGAATATAAGCCAGAAACAAATTTTTGAATAGAAAGTAAATTATACATGGACTGAACATTGATTCTCTCACCACTAGATGGTGCCTTCTGACCAGGATCAGAGGAATGAAGGTTCTTTGCCTCCAGCTTCAGGGGATCTTCACCCTGGACTTCAGGCAAGATTGGTGGTGATAAAGGCAGGCTAACGGAACCCAGGCTGCTGCTTGGAACATTGTAGATCTACTGTGGCCCTCCTTGGATATAATCAGCACTGCTTGTTCCCGATGTAAAGCGCCGCTGCCCTGCATCAACAGCTTTAGAGACAAGATTCAGACCGCACGTTAGAATAGATGATCCCAAAGCAGTTTCCCTCTCCCTTCAGAATATACCGAGGTCTGCAGATATCCTATTGTCAGATATCCTGCAACTTATTAAAAGACAACCAATATTGAAATTCCGTAAGACTGTATCACCCTTTTTTACACAGATTATACTCACAGAAAACTAATTGATTGCAGGCGCATCAAACCGTCCTCCGCAACTCTGTAGTCTCCTGAAATAGAGGTTCTCACTACCGCACTGGCAGGAAGGGGTCAGCCACGGACTTAATAACACATCAACACCGAGGGGAGCTTCTTTTGCCTCAAAAACTTATCACTCAAAATTTTCTGTGCATAAGAACCGCTCCCACCATAGTGAAGTTCCGATAGCTTTATAAAAACTTTTTTTTTGTATGTATTCACAGACAGATTTTTTAAAATCACAATAAAAATCCCAGAGTCTCTCCTCTCGCTCGACCCGGGTTTCGCTCCCAGAGCTTCGTCAGGGGCACACGTCATCATCACCCTCCCCCTTCCTTTTTTAGCCGGATAACACTCATCACACACCTGTTGTATTCATTAATCACAATCTTTTCCTCTTTTCCATGAATTCTTACTAACAGAATAAACCAACCTTTAATTCATATCTGCTGCATCAGTAACAAAAACCGCAGGGCTGTAAGACCTCATTCACATGAAAATTCCCATACTCCCAACCAATAAAACTAGTTTAAAACTACTTGTAAATCAAAATCTACATTTAAACCCCATGGTTGCAACGTTTTGAGTTCATAAATCCACTTACTTTCTTTCTTATTTATTTTTTCCAAGAAATTTCCTCCTTCCCAATGGCCTTTTACTAATTCTACCCCCATACATTTTAATCCTTCCGGATTCTTTTGGTGGAATATTTTGTAGTGTGCAGAAACTCCATCACTCTCAAGCCCCTTCCTAATATTTCTTATATGTTCTTGTATTCGGCTTCTATACAAGCTGGATCACGTGTAGCACCGCCCATCAGCTCTGCGTAGTGCAGGGACAGAAAGCAGGCAACTGAAGCGAGGAAAAGTGTTAGGAATCTGGCTATTTGTTTTGTGGGTGACCTATAATGATTTTTTGTGGGTGCAATACATCAGCTTTGCACCCTTGACACAGAAATATAATAATAAAACTGGCTGTTAATTCTGTGGGTGATTTTTTTTTTTTGTGGGTGCAATTCACCATTTTTGTACCCCTCACACAAAAATATAATAGTTAATCCGTCTGTTAGTTCGATGTGTGACATACAGTTAGGTCCATGTATATTTGGACACTGACAAAAATTTTGTTTTTATTATCTGTTTACTAAAACATTCAGACTTTTAGCTTTCATTTGAGGGTATCCACATAAAAATTGGATGGGTTTAGGAGTTTCAGCTGGTTTAAATGTGGCACCCTGTTTTTAAAGGGACCAAAAGTAATCGGACAATTAACTCAAAGGCTGTTACATGGGCAGGTATGGGCAATTCCTTCATTATTTCTTTCTCAATTAAGCACATAAAAGGCCTGGAGTTCATATGAGGCGTGGTGCTTGCATTTTGAAGATTTTGCTGAGAATTAAACATGCAGTCAAAGGAGCTCTCCATGCAGGTGAAACATGTTATCCTTCATCTGCCAAAACAGAAAAAACCCATCCGAGAAATTGCTACACTATTAGGAGTGGCAAAATCTACAGTTTGGTACATCCTGAGAAAGAAAGAAAGCACTGGTGATCTCAACAATGCAAAAAGACCTGGATGCCCATGGAAGACAACAGTGGTGGATGATCACAGAATAATTACCATGGTGAAGAGAAACCCCTTCACAACAGCCAACCAAGTGAACAACACTCTCCAGGATATAGGCGTATCAATATCCAAATGTACCTCAAAGAGAAGACTGCATGAAAGTAAATACAGTTCACTGCACGGTGCAAGCCACTCATAAGCCTCAAGAATATGAAGGTTAGATTGGACTTTGCTAAAAACATCTTAAAAAAACAGCACACTTCTGGAAGAACAATCTTTGGACAGATGAAACCAAGATCAACCTCTACCAGAATCATGGAAAAAAAAAGTAGGGTGAAAGCATGGATCAGCTCATGATCCAAAGCATACCACATCATCTGTAAAACATGGCGGAGGCAGTGTGATGGCTTGGGCATGCATGGCTGCCAGTGGCACTGGGTCCCTAGTGTTTATTGATGATGTTACACAGGACAGAAGCAGCCGGATGATTTCTGGGGTTTTCAGAGACATACTGTGTGCTCAGATCCACCCAAATGCAGCCAAACTGATTGGTCGATGTTTCATAATACAGATGGACAATGACCCAAAACATAAAGCCAAAGCAACCCAGGAGTTTATTAAAGCAAAGAAGTGGAATATTCTTTTATGGCCAAGTCAGTCACCTGATCTAAACCCAATAGAGCATACATTTCACTTGTTAAAGACTAAACTTTAGACATAAAGGCCCCAAAGCAAACAACGACTGAAAACCGCTGCAGTAAAGGCCTGGCAGAGCATTAAAAAGGAGGAAACACCGCGTCTGGTCATGTCCATGAGTTCAAGAGACTTCAGGCAGTCATTACCAACAAAGGGTTTTGTGGCAGTGGAGCTGCCAGAAGGCCATAGGAAGGCCATTGAAGTGGCATATATCACCCAGAGCAAGCTGGGTGAGAACAAGAAAGGTTGGGAAAATTAGTTTTTTCCCACTGTCTGCAGCAGTCAGGCTGGTAATGGGGATAATTATCAGCCAGCTGAGGAGCTTGGATAAATCTGGGCTGAGCTCCTCAATCAGGGCTCCCAGTCTGGAAAAGGAGCAGGCTGTGTCAAGGCCTGTGGGAGCCGGGACCCTCTAACCCTGTGTGTAGGGTAAGCACTGCTGATGTGTCTTGGGGAGCTGGGTGGTAGACCCAGATCCTGATAGAGAGGGAAAGACTGTTTAGTCAGTGGCCAGACGGCCGAGGATTTATTTTTATGATTTTGTTGTACTGCTGTTGTGACAATAAAGCTGGTCGTGGCCAGTTTGCACCCGAATCTACAGTGGTGGAGTGGCTTCGTGATGTGTGCCAACCGTCTAAGGCGTTAAGACGGCGATCTGGAAGAGCTAAATGTCCCCGTGTTGTTACATATGGTGGAGGTATGCTATGGCATGAAAATGGCACACGAAGCTGGGTGCTGCAGAGCTAAAAGGGCAAGACAACAGGTTGCTAAGGGCACCAGGATGCGTTGTCTGTGCTGAATGCTGCGGGATTGCTGGACGTAAAGTGTCCGTGCTGAAAAGTAAAAAAACACTTGGTTGCTAGGGGCAACAACGAGACAGCAGGTGCTGCTGAAAGTTGTTTTTTACTGTGTGTGAAGTTAAAGGGCCGGAAGCTTTTTTGTCCAGTGGAGCAGGTGCTGCTCATAAGCGTGTGGACTATTTTGCTGTGGTGTGAGTAAAACTGCAGTGAATTAAAGGGCCAGTAGCCCAGCAAAGGGGACTGTTTGCTGACAACCCTGCTGCCATGGGTCTCATGGAGTCATGGAGGACTACGCCTGGCGCTTGTGGCGCATACAGCAGGGAGAAGAGATGGCCATAGCAATTGGCTATAGTAAAAATGAACTGGCAAAATTTGATGTAGAGCGAGAGGCTCTGGAGGTGCAGCTGCAGCTGGCCCTAAAAATGGGGTCCTCGGCACTGTATGGACCCTGCACAAAGTTCCCCGAGGATGGACGTGTGGCCGGAGTTCCCAAGGAGAAGCAAAGGTGTGCCGTTGCCATGGGCAACCGTCGGGAAGATAAAGAGAAGACGAACGGTGCAATTCTCAGGAGTTCCCATATCCCCTGCAACTGTGCACGGAGCCCAAAAAGGTGCGGATGGAGTGACCGTCTGGAAAAAGACAGGAGACAAGTCCAAGGCATCTCCCGTGGCAACTACTGCATTGAGGAGAAGGGAGGTGACCATGCTGGAGATATTCCTGGACTACCCTTATCTTCCGGGAGTGCTGAGTCAGTAAAGACAATCGGTAAGACTGTTCCTGTTGATAATTTTGTGGCAGTGAGCCGGCGGTAGTTGCTACCTGCCGGGCCAGTGAGTGATACAGTGCCAAGGTGAGGAACTGTCTCGGAAATATGTGACATTGGGAAAAACGCAGTGTCTGAACAGGCGGGTAAGCCTGTTGTGATTATTCCCCCGCAGGAATCTGGAGGGGAGAAGGTTTTTGTGTCACGTAAGCTGCCCATGATCAAAGCAAAAAAAATGGGTGGCGCTATGAAAAATAGCACTCCAGTCCAAACGTTGTTGGACGCAGGAAGCCAGGGGAGCCTGGTACATGCTAGCATGGTTGCTGGGGACTATGTGCTAGATAAGAAGGACTATCCGATGGTTTTCACTGAGCGTGAGGCTCTAGTGGGAACTGGGACTGATGAACTTGATATGGCAAATAAAATTATGCATGACATGATGTGGGGCAATAGGGACACTTCTGTAGAAAGTGGTGACGCTCCTGCAGAACCTGTACCTGTCCCTTTAAGTAAAGGTGTAAGGGAAAGGACCACTGAAAACAGTTGTGTAGTTGAAGATGAAAATGTGATGTCATGTGCAAGACTTGATGGTGATGATGATGACGACATGCCTTTTCTCTTGCAAAGCGATGGTACCATATTTGCCGAAAAGCATAATGTTATTGTGGATAATGTGAAGGTGCTGCACACAGAAAACAAGTTACTTGAAGTGCCTAACGATGTGTGTGACGATGATATACCTGCTCCTTTAAAGGGTATGATCAGGGAAGAAGCACTCCCTGTTGGTAAAAATGTGGATGGTATAAAAATGCTAATTGATATTGAGAGCTCACAACTGAGGGAAACCACTGTGAAAAATGTGCAAGTACATGGGGCAGTCCTAGAGGGTGTACCACACGTACTAGAAGTGGATATGCAGTCTCCACAGGTTTCTATGATTAATAAAATGTCACAGGTGGGGATTAGCTCATCGGTGCCCCTAGAGGACAGGATTGAGCATGACACGAGCGGTATATATAACGCATGTTCTGTGACCGATAGCAACTCGGAGAGAGAGGCTTCCATGTCGAGGTCTTGCCAAACTAAAGTGGTTTCTAGTAGCGACCAGATGACAGTTATATCTGACGAGATGAGAGTTCAGTCGGGTGACGTCAGCCTAGTGTCTGAAGCTTATATCCAGTCAGTCTTGGATGACCTGATTGGACAGTACAGCTGCAAACAGGAGGCTGATCTCACTCTCGCCACACGGTCCCTAGATATGATAGAGAAGGGACTAGCTGTCGTCACGGAGTCACTAAAGAAGGCTGCAGAAGGGTCAAAAGAGGAGACCCCGGAAAAGATGAGTGAACTGAAGGGTCTACGGCCTGGTGTCCGGGGGAAGGAAAAATACTCCAGAAAGACACAAAAGTCTATAGTAGACCTCAACAATGGGCTTGAAGAGCCCCTGGGTGGAAATCCCACAGAGTGTCTAAGGAAGAATGGTGGTACTCCTACAACTGCTGTTACACCAGAACAGAGTGAAGAGCAGCTGGAACAGAAGGCCCAAGAGTGGGGCGCTGCTAACAAGCTGCTGCGAAAAACTAAAAAGAAGACCAAGGCCCACTCCTTGGCTAGAGCCCTTGAAAAAGCGCTTGAGGAGCGTGATGCATTTGAGGGGCTGAACAGGCAACTCAGAGCAGAGATGGAGGATCTCATGAGCTCAAAGGAGGACGTTGAGAAGAACGTCTATGAGTTGGGGAAGTCTCAGTGTGCTCTTGTGCGGCAGGTGAAAGAAAAGGAGAAACCTGAAGAGGAGGATTCTCTGAAAGAGGCCAAGAAGGCATAGCCTGTTAAGAATGGGTCTGGAGATGGTGGCGCTGCAGTACCAACCGAGGCAGAGAAGATGGATGATCTTTCTGCTGAACCCATTGATGGGGCTGATGTGGATGCAGAAGCCAAGAGACTCGGGGCGGGGTGTAGCCAAGACTTGGTCATGCAAGACATTACTTCAGCCAGCGGTCTTCTGGGGAAGAAATATGAGGGGACTGACGCCCACCATAAAGATGTTGTCTACTGCTGTGAGGTGGCTATCATAGAGGCTGCACGAGAGGAGAACAGTTTCCGGAGTGAACCTCTGGAGGGATTGCCAGAAGATGACGAGTCCGGTGAAGACCCTGATGTCCCCAGTGCCTCCAACCTTGATGAGAAAGAGGAGGAGGAGGAGCTAAGAATGCAAGTATGTGATGCTGTGTCCAAGAAGGATGAAAAGGCTATCAAAGTGACTGAAGACTCCGAAAGAGACTCAAAGGCTGAAGAAGATGAGGCTGATGAGTTGGAGTGGTCGAAATCCTCGGATGTTCCCAAGACCAAAGATAAAGCTGAAGAAGAGTCTGCCGAAGCGGGGGAACAGTTCAGTCGGGAGTTGCAGCAGTCCAAGAAAGGACATGAGGAGCATGTGCTGATGCCAAATGTGGAGAGAAAAAGAAAAACGAAAAGAGAGAAGCCACGGGTGAGAAAGCGCATCATTCTCACTCGTGAAAGAGAGTACCAGGTCATGAGATGGGCAAGAAAATCCCGTAGGTCTTATCTGCCCCGTACTAAACTCATGCGGGTCACAAACCAGGCGCTATTGGCCTGGGTCTGGCAGAATAAGGGGAAGACTGTAGGCCAGGTCGATGCCCTCTCACGAGCATCTTGGTTGGATGCTAGTGTTAACCCCTACGGGATTGAACAAAGGGGGGGGATATGTGGCAGTGGAGCTGCCAGAAGGCAATAGGAAGGCCATTGAAGTGGCATATCTCACCCAGAGCAAGCTGGGTGAGAACAAGAAAGGTTGGGAAAATTTGTTTTTTCCCACTGTCTAAAGCTAAAAGTCTGAACTTCAACTGCATTTGAATTGTTTTGTTCAAAATCCATTGTGGTTATGTACAGAACAAAAATGAGAAAAATGTTGTCTCTGTCCAAATATATATGGACCTAACTGTATACCTATTTTTGGTGTGCACTTTATACGTGACAGGGAAATTAATATAGTTAATCTGACTTTTAGTTCGGCTGGTGACATATTCCCATTTTTGGTGTAAGATACATGTGCACTGCATATGTGACAGGGAAATTAATATAGTTAATACATCTGTTAGTTCGGTGGGTGACATATTCCCATTTTTGGTGTGAGGTACACCAGCACTGCAAACGTGACAGAAAAATTAATATAGTTAATCCGTCTGTTAGTTCGGTGGGTTGACATATTACCATTTTTGGTGTGAGGTACGCCTGAACTGCATACATGACAGGGAATTTAACATAGTTAATCTGTCTGTTAGTTCTGTGGGTGACCTCAAAGAATGAGGAGAGCATCAAATAAGGGACATGACACTGGTCGTGATGCTGCTGGTGCTGGTGGAGCTCCTGTTGCAGGGAGAGGACATGGTCAATCTCAGCCAGCTACACGCCCAAATGAAACACCTTCCTCAGGTGCATGTAGGCGACAGGACATTTAGCGTTATTTTGGAGGCCTGAATACCCATGTACGAATGGTGAGGCCAGAACAAGTAGAGGTGGTAATAGATTGGATGGCTGACAGTGTTTCCAGTTCATTCTCATAGTCTCCCACCCAGTCCCCTGCTGAAACCGCAGAGTTGGCACCTGCAGCCCATGGACATCTGTCTTTCACCTCACCCTCTTGCAAATCAGCCAAGCAGTCTGAGCCCCAAGTGTAGCTTCGGCTTTCCCGCCCACCGCCTCATATGCAACGTACCCACAAGGTGGAACTCCACATTACACATGCTAGAGAGACTGTGCAAGCACCAGCAGGCAATAGTGGAGTTTTAGCTGCAGCACACACGGGTGAGTCACCCTGCGGAACAGCACCACTTCACCACCAACAAGTGGGCCTCCATGCGGGACGTGTGTGCTGTGTTGCGCTGTTTCAAGTACTCCACCAACATGGCCAGTGCCGATGACGCAGTCCTCAGCGTTACTATATCACTTCTATGTCTCCTTGAAAAAACACTTTGGGCGATGATGGAAGAGGGTGTGGCACAGGAGGAAGAGGGATCATTTCCACGGTTATCAGGCCAGTCATTCACAAGTGACACGGAGGGTGGGTTACTGCACCAACAGAGGCCAGGTACACAATTGTCCAGCCAGGGCACAGTTCTGGAGGATGAGGAGGATGATGATGAGGAGGAACCGTGTTCACAGCAGAGTGGCACCCAAGGAAGCTTATGGGCATTAGTGATGATCGAGCACCAAAGTATTCGGGCGTTCGGGCCGAACACATAGCTATATTCGTGTGCTCGGCCGAGCACCCGAGTATAATGGAAGTTAATAGGAGATAACCAGGCATCCCCTGCTCTGAACAGGGAAGGGTGCCTGGTCCATTGTAAAAGGTCTGAAAGTGACAGAAACACCACCGAAAAGGATCGGGAACACCATGGGGACGATGTCTGGATACATCTTGGACTCCCAGGTCTCTGCTGGGACCCATGTTGTCTGAGTTGTACGCCAATTTTACAGACTGACAAAAATGCGCCCAAAACCCCCCCCTCCCCAAAAAAAAAAAAATAATAAATCAATTTTTCAGGAATTTTTTTTAGGAAATGTAATGCTTCAACAGGTTTGGACCCGCTGTGCCACTTACCGGTTTGATTTTGGGCCAAACTTGAAAGTGGAATCTAAGTGTCCCCCTGGTCTTCACCCTTTATCCCGCTCCTGGATGCTGAAGCTGCAGGGGAGACACCAGGTCGCCACCACAAGCGTGGTCCGGGTTAAGTGGCAGCTGGCGGGGAAACAGGCAGATGGAGCAAGCTGTCGCTGGACGAAGCAGAGCTGAGTAAGTGGTAAAGCAGAGCTAGAGCTGTTAGAACAGCAGAGCTGAGTTAGCCCAGGTGCAGCAGGTGTGACGATCTGCACAGCAGACAGAGGCGTGGTCGACAATCCGGGTCGTAAACTGGAGAGCAGCAAGGTACAGGAGGATCAGACAGAGATGAGGTCAGGATACAGGCCAAGGTCGGTAGCAGGATAACGATACGGAAACTAGCAGGAACCTTCGCTGTAGAAAACTACAATATTGCTAAGGCATTGCAGGAAGGGGGAAGCACTCTTATAAAGGTGGTGCCTTGCCGGGATTGGAGAGAGGGCAGAATCAGGTGCATGCACGAACCCTTAAAGAACCAGGACGCGTGCGGCTCCTACAAGGTGCAACAGAAGCTGTCGCCGCCTGCGACCGTGCAGGAAAGCGGGTCCGGAGCCTGCAGCGGAGAGGAGGAGCCTTGTGTGAAGTTCGACTGAGGTACATAGCAGGGTGCGCTGCACGCTGCCGGTTGACAACTGCCATTGTTACAGGAAACATCCTTTCCTGTATATTTAATTTTATATAAAGTGCAAGTGCTGCCAAAAATTACAAGCAATAGGCACTCCGAAACCGCCTATATATCACATAAAGGAGGGCCCCTTTCAAATTGTTGTACTCCTACACTCATAAAGCCTATGCACTAAGTGAAAGTGCTGCCAAAAATTACAAGGAACCAGCACTATTATATGCTTTATTAAACACAAAGGAGGGCATCATACACACCATTGAAAAATTATGATTGGTGGTCTGCTGGTGACCCTCAAAAACATTACGGGCAAGGGGCTGTTGGTGAGCTGACCCTCTATAACATTATGGTCGAAGCCTGCTAGTGAGCTGACCCTGTAAAACATTATGGTTGAGGGCCTGCTGGTGAGTTGACCCTGTAAAACATTATGGTTGAGGGCCTGCTGGTGAGTTGACCCTTTAAAACATTATGGTTTAGGGCCTGCTGGTGAGCTGACCCTCTAAAACATTATGGTTGAGGGCCTGCTGGTGAGCTTACCCTATAAAACATTATGGTTGAGGGCCTGCTGGTGAGCTTACCCTCTAAAACATTATGGTTGAGGGCCTGCTGGGGAGCTTACCCTCTAAAACATTATGGTTGAGGGCCTGCTGGTGAGCTGATCCTCTAAAACATTACAGTTGAGGGCCTGCTGGTGAGCTGACCCTTTAAAATATTATGGTTAAGGGCCTGCTGGTGAGCTGACCCTCTTTAAAAATTGTAGTGGAAATATATACAATCTGGATGAGGAGGAGGAGGAGGAGAAGAAGAAAACAAGATTCAACCATATGTACTTTTTTGTGGTGGGAAAATATGCATGGGAATACACTACAGTAGACTGAGTACATTATAAACAATACATTGAAATTGTCTTTATGTTCATTATAAGCTCAGCTCTCCTCTGGTGGATTTGAGAAGTCAGGGGCAATCCAGGCCTTGTTCATTTTTTATCTCAGTCAACTTGTCAGTAAACAAGCGAATACGCTTATCAGTTATAATGCCACCAGCAGCACTAAATACACGCTCATATAAAACGCTGGCAGCAGGGCAGGCCAGCACCTACAAGGCGTAGAGCGCAAGTTCGTGCCACTTGTCCAGCTTGGATACTCAGTAGTTGTAAGGCACTTAGGGATCATTTAGGACGCTGACACGGTCTGCGATGTATTCCTTCACCATCTTCCGAAACTTTCCCTCCTTGTGCCACTAGGCCACACTTCAGAGTGAGGTTGATAGCGGGGTGTCATGAAAGTGTCGGACGCTTTGGAGAGTGCTGCTGTGCCTTTATTGGAACTGCTGTGTGTTTCCCTTGTCTCCCTTCCTCGGTTGCCTAAGGAAGTACGGACTCTGCGGTCTCGTTGTCAGGTGAAAAATTTTGGAGCAATCTCTCAACAAGTATCTTCTGGTATAGCACCGTTTTACTCGTCCTCTCCACCACAGGAATGCGAGATGAGAAGTTCTTTTTGTAGCGGGGGTCAAGAAGGGTGAAAACCAACAGATTTTGGTCACTACACTTGGCCCAGATTAATGGAAGTTGTAATATAGACAGTGTTTTTAGATGCAGTTCAATATTGGATACAAACACCAACCGATTTTGGACACTACACTAGGCCCAGATGAATAAAAGTTGTAATATACACACTGTTTTCAGATGCAGTTCAGTATTGGGTAGAGAACACCACAGATTACGGACACAATACTAGGCCCAGATTAATGGGAGTTTTAATATAGACAGTGTTTTCAGATGCAGTTCAGTATTGGATTCAAAAACCAACTGATTTTGGACACTACACTAGGCTCAGATTAATAGAAGTTGTAATATACACACTGTTTTCAGATGCAGTTCTGTATTGGGTATAGAACACCACAGATTACGGACACTATATTAGGCCCAGATTAATGGAAGTTGTAATATAGACAGTGTTTTTAGATGCAGTTCAGTATTGGATACAAACACCAACAGATTTTGGACACTACACTAGGCCCAGATGAATGAAAGTTGTAATATACACACTGTTTTCAGATGCCGTTCAGTATTGGGTATAGAACACCACAGATTACGGACACAATACTAGGCCCAGATTAATGGGAGTTTTAATATAGACAGTGTTTTCAGATGCAGTTCAGTATTGGATACAAAAACCAACTGATTTTGGACACTACACTAGGCTCAGATTAATAGAAGTTGTAATATACACACTGTTTTCAGATGCAGTTCAGTATTGGGTATAGAACACCACAGATTACGGACACTATATTAGGCCCAAATTAATGGAAGTTGTAATATAGACAGTGTTTCTAGATGCAGTTCGGTATTGGGTATAGAACACCACAGATTATGGACGCTATATTAGGCCCAGATTAATGGAAGTTGTAATATACACACTGTTTTCAGATGCAGTTCAGTATTGGGTATAGAACCCTAGAGATTACAGACACTATATTAGGCCCAGATTAATGGAAGTTGTAATATAGACAGTGTTTTTAGATGCAGTTCAGTATTGGATACAAAAACCAACAGATTTTGGACACTACACTAGGCCCAGATTAATGGAAGTTGTAATATAGACAGTGTTTTAGATGCAGTTCAGTATTGGATACAAAAACCAACAGATTTTGGACACTACACTAGGCCGAGATTAATGGAAGTTGTAATATAGACTGTTTTCAGATGCAGTTCAGTATTGGGTAGAGAACACCACAGATTATGGACACAATACTAGGCCCAGATTATTGGAAGTTGTAATATAGACAATGTTTTTAGATGCAGTTCAGTATTGGATACAAAAACCAACAGATTTGGACACTACACTAGGCTCAGATTAATAGAAGTTGTAATATACACACTGTTTTCAGATGCAGTTCAGTATTGGGTATAGAACACCACAGATTACGGACACTATATTAGGCCCAGATTAATGGAAGTTGTAATATAGACAGTGTTTTTAGATGCAGTTCAGTATTGGATACAAAAACCAACAGATTTTGGACACTACACTAGGCCCAGATTATTGGAAGTTGTAATATAGACCGTTGTTTAGACGCAGTTCTGTATTGGGTAGAGAAAACCACAGATTACGGACACTATATTAGGCCCAAATTAATGGAAGTTGTAATATAGACAGTGTTTCTAGATGCAGTTCGGTATTGGGTATAGAACACGAATCACAAAAATAAACGTGGCCTAAATGGGTGGGACTGCTCCAGACCCCAAACACTGTGGCGTGTTTCTAACTGGGGGGGCAGTTCCTCCGCATGTGGTTCGCAGCGAACGGCTATCCCCAGCAAAAATTGCATACAATGGAGGATGCCGGCGCGAACCACAAGCACCACACAAACATCCTACACAAAATAAAACATGTGCGGATGAAAATATATAAACACATAACTCACAGAAAAAAGATGCACCACATGGATAAGCAACTGACAACACTGGCTAATCCCTCACTCTGGTGTTAAAAGCTGAGAGATTCGCCAATATTTCCAATCAGGAACATATCGGAGCCCCTTTAGGCACCACTACACGGTATCTCAGCATGACATGGGGTCCTACCACTAGACTACCTATGGTGTGTGAACAAGGTCTGAACAGGTATTAAGTAGCCTACAGCCCCATCCCACTCACCTGCACTGCAGGACCAACAATGCAATGGGGAACACATGAGGCCGCAAGCTACACCTACAACAGACCATGTGACACCGGCTTCCAGGTGCAACAGAATGTTTACAAGCCATATCCAATGGCACATTCAATACATATAAAACAAGAATCACAAAAATAAACGTGGCCTAAATGGGTGGGACTGCTCCAGACCCCAAACACTGTGGCGTGTTTCTAACTGGGGGCAGTTCCTCCAGATGTGGTTCGCAGCGAACGGCTATCCCCAGCAAAAATTGCATACAATGGAGGATGCCGCGCGAACCACAAGCACCACACAAACATCCTACACAAAATAAAACATGTGCGGATGAAAATATATAAACACATAACTCACAGAAAAAAGATGCACCACATGGATAAGCAACTGACAACACTGGCTAATCCCTCACTCTGGTGTTAAAAGCTGAGAGATTCGCCAATATTTCCAATCAGGAACATATCGGAGCCCCTTTAGGCACCACTACACGGTATCTCAGCATGACATGGGGTCCTACCACTAGACTACCTATGGTGTGTGAACAAGGTCTGAACAGGTATTAAGTAGCCTACAGCCCCATCCCACTCACCAGGGGCGTAGCTAGAAATGACTGGGCCCCACAGCAAATTTTGTTATGGGCCCCCCCCCCCCCTGGTGCCAGTAGCTAATGCACATTAAATCAAATTATTAATCGAATTTCCCCCCCTACCTACACCACCACCACCACCCCCGGTGCCAGTAGCTAATGCACATTCAATCAAATTATTAATCCAATTTCCCCCCCTACCTACACCATCACCACCCCCGGTGCCAGTAGCTAATGCACATTCAATCAAATTATTAATCCAATTTCCCCCTACCTACACCACCCCAACCCCGGTGCCAGTAGCTAATGCACATTCAATCAAATTATTAATCCAATTTCCCCCTACCTACACCACACCAACCCCGGTGCCAGTAGCTAATGCACATTCAATCAAATTGTTAATCCAATTTCCCCCTACCTACACCACCCCAACCCCCCGCTGGTGCCAGTAGCTAATGCACATTCAATCAAATTATTAATCCAATTTCCCCCACCTACACCAGCACCACCCCCGGCAGCCCAACCAAAAATTATGTGGTCACAGCTTCACAGACAAACACTCACTGTGACTGTGCAGCTCTTACACCCCACGGTCCACGTCCACCACGTCCGCTGTTCTGACGGCTTGTGCAGCTCAGCGGCGCGATGACGTCATCGCGCCGCCTGCGCAATGGCGTCATTGCGCCGCCAGCCTCTGCAGCAGGCCGTTCAACAGCACCGCCTCCTGTGACAGCCCGGGCCAAACTGTGAGAGGGGAGGGGAGGGGGAACTGTGAAAGGGGGGGGGCCCGGCCAAACTGTACTGAAAGGGGGGGGGGCGGGGGCGGGGGCGGGAGGCCCCTCTGGCACAGTGACGAGTCGGGACAGTCTAACGGAGCGCAGGCGCAGCGCACAGTCTCAGCGCCCAAACAGCTGATTACCGGGGGCAGGGAAGCAGAGGAGAGTGGACACGTGCTGCCGGGCGCCGGGCCCCTTGTCAGCCCGGGCCCCGAAGCAGCCGCTTCCCCTGCTTCCCCGGTAGTTACGCCCCTGCCACTCACCTGCACTGCAGGACCAACAATGCAATGGGGAACACATGAGGCCGCAAGCTACACCTACAACAGACCATGTGACACCGGCTTCCAGGTGCAACAGAATGTTTACAAGCCATATGCAATGGCACATTCAATACATATAAAACAAGAATCACAAAAATAAACGTGGCCTAAATGGGTGGGACTGCTCCAGACCCCAAACACTGTGGCGTGTTTCTAACTGGGGGGGCAGTTCCTCCGCATGTGGTTCGCAGCGAACGGCTATCCCCAGCAAAAATTGCATACAATGGAGGATGCCGGCGCGAACCACAAGCACCACACAAACATCCTACACAAAATAAAACATGTGCGGATGAAAATATATAAACACATAACTCACAGAAAAAAGATGCACCACATGGATAAGCAACTGACAACACTGGCTAATCCCTCACTCTGGTGTTAAAAGCTGAGAGATTCGCCAATATTTCCAATCAGGAACATATCGGAGCCCCTTTAGGCACCACTACACGGTATCTCAGCATGACATGGGGTCCTACCACTAGACTACCTATGGTGTGTGAACAAGGTCTGAACAGGTATTAAGTAGCCTACAGCCCCATCCCACTCACCTGCACTGCAGGACCAACAATGCAATGGGGAACACATGAGGCCGCAAGCTACACCTACAACAGACCATGTGACACCGGCTTCCAGGTGCAACAGAATGTTTACAAGCCATATGCAATGGCACATTCAATACATATAAAACAAGAATCACAAAAATAAACGTGGCCTAAATGGGTGGGACTGCTCCAGACCCCAAACACTGTGGCGTGTTTCTAACTGGGGGGGCAGTTCCTCCGCATGTGGTTCGCAGCGAACAGCTATCCCCAGCAAAAATTGCATACAATGGAGGATGCCGGCGCGGACCACAAGCACCACACAAACATCCTACACAAAATAAAACATGTGCGGATGAAAATATATAAACACATAACTCACAGAAAAAAGATGCACCACATGGATAAGCAACTGACAACACTGGCTAATCCCTCACTCTGGTGTTAAAAGCTGAGAGATTCGCCAATATTTCCAATCAGCAGTCCCACCCATTTAGGCCACGTTTATTTTTGTGATTCTTGTTTTATATGTATTGAATGTGCCATTGCATATGGCTTGTAAACATTCTGTTGCACCTGGAAGCCGGTGTCACATGGTCTGTTGTAGGTGTAGCTTGCGGCCTCATGTGTTCCCCATTGCATTGTTGGTCCTGCAGTGCAGGTGAGTGGGATGGGGCTGTAGGCTACTTAATACCTGTTCAGACCTTGTTCACACACCATAGGTAGTCTAGTGGTAGGACCCCATGTCATGCTGAGATACCGTGTAGTGGTGCCTAAAGGGGCTCCGATATGTTCCTGATTGGAAATATTGGCGAATCTCTCAGCTTTTAACACCAGAGTGAGGGATTAGCCAGTGTTGTCAGTTGCTTATCCATGTGGTGCATCTTTTTCTGTGAGTTATGTGTTTATATATTTTCATCCGCACATGTTTTATTTTGTGTAGGATGTTTGTGTGGTGCTTGTGGTTCGCTCCGGCATCCTCCATTGTATGCAATTTTTGCTGGGGATAGCCGTCGCTGCGAACCACATGCGGAGGAACTGCCCCCAGTTAGAAACACGCCACAGTGTTTGGGGTCTGGAGCAGTCCCACCCATTTAGGCCACGTTTATTTTTGTGATTCTTGTTTTATATGTATTGAATGTGCCATTGCATATGGCTTGTAAACATTCTGTTGCACCTGGAAGCCGGTGTCACATGGTCTGTTGTAGGTGTAGCTTGCGGCCTCATGTGTTCCCCATTGCATTGTTGGTCCTGCAGTGCAGGTGAGTGGGATGGGGCTGTAGGCTACTTAATACCTGTTCAGACCTTGTTCACACACCATAGGTAGTCTAGTGGTAGGACCCCATGTCATGCTGAGATACCGTGTAGAGGTGCCTAAAGGGGCTCCGATATGTTCCTGATTGGAAATATTGGCGAATCTCTCAGCTTTTAACACCAGAGTGAGGGATTTGCCAGTGTTGTCAGTTGCTTATCCATGTGGTGCATCTTTTTTCTGTGAGTTATTGGGTATAGAACACCACAGATTATGGACGCTATATTAGGCCCAGATTAATGGAAGTTGTAATATACACACTGTTTTCAGATGCAGTTCAGTATTGGGTATAGAACCCTAGAGATTACAGACACTATATTAGGCCCAGATTAATGGAAGTTGTAATATAGACAGTGTTTTTAGATGCAGTTCAGTATTGGATACAAAAACCAACAGATTTTGGACACTACACTAGGCCAAGATTAATGGAAGTTGTAATATAGACTGTTTTCAGATGCAGTTCAGTATTGGGTAGAGAACACCACAGATTATGGACACAATACTAGGCCCAGATTATTGGAAGTTGTAATATAGACAATGTTTTTAGATGCAGTTCAGTATTGGATACAAAAACCAACAGATTTGGACACTACACTAGGCTCAGATTAATAGAAGTTGTAATATACACACTGTTTTCAGATGCAGTTCAGTATTTGGTATAGAACACCACAGATTACGGACACTATATTAGGCCCAGATTAATGGAAGTTGTAATATAGACAGTGTTTTTAGATGCAGTTCAGTATTGGATACAAAAACCAACAGATTTTGGACACTACACTAGGCCCAGATTATTGGAAGTTGTAATATAGACCGTTGTTTAGACGCAGTTCTGTATTGGGTAGAGAAAACCACAGATTACGGACACTATATTAGGCCCAAATTAATGGAAGTTGTAATATAGACAGTGTTTCTAGATGCAGTTCGGTATTGGGTATAGAACACCACAGATTATGGACGCTATATTAGGCCCAGATTAATGGAAGTTGTAATATACACACTGTTTTCAGATGCAGTTCAGTATTGGGTATAGAACCCTAGAGATTATGGACACTATATTAGGCCCAGATTAATGGAAGTTGTAATATAGACAGTGTTTTTAGATGCAGTTCAGTATTGGGCATATAACACCACAGATTACGGACACTATATTAGGACCAGATTATTGGAATTTGTACTGACAGTGTTTTCTGAGGCAGGACCAATAAGGAATTCAGGAGGGGACTGGATGTATTTCTGGAGTGGAATAATATTACAGGTTATAGCTACTAGAGAGGGGTCATTGATCCAGGGAGTTATTCTGATTGCCTGATTGGATGATTGGAGTCAGAAAAGAATTTTTTCCCCTTAAGTGGCGAAAATTGGCTTCTGCCTCACAGTTTTATTTTGCCTTCCTCTGGATCAACTTGTAGGATACAGGCCGAACTGGATGGACAAATGTCTTTTTTCGGTCTTATATACTATGTTACTATGTTACTAGGACAGTATTGGTTATAGAACACCACAGATTACGTGTCCCTTACACTGCTGTTAAATATATTGTTGATCTAAAACACACACACATAGTAGCCCTTAAAAGGACTTTTGGATCTTTGAAAGGCTTTCTCTAACTAAAATCGTTGAAATTCGCTCCCTGCTCTGTCTTTCGCTTCCTACCCGATGCTCTCCCTGTCTACATCTGAGATGAACATGCGCCATCGGGTGCTATATATAACCCGATGATGCGTTCCGGCCAGCCAATCACATGGCTACTGGCATTACAGTGAGGGCAGTACTTGCCTGCACCTTGATTGGCTAATTAAAACCCGCAAAACGTGCAGGGAGGAGACTCGAGCATTGCGCTGGAGCACATGCGGTACTCGGTCGAGTACCGCCATGGGCCATGGCTGGGGGGATACAGAGGACACAGACGATACACCTCCCACAGAGGACCGCTTGTCGTTGCCTCTGGGCATCCTGGCACACATCCGCCGAGTTGCCCACAACGATCACCGAGTTACCCACATTCTAACCAGTGCTGATTACTGGGTGGCCACCCTGCTAGATCCCCGCTACAAGGACAACGTGCTGTACTTAATTCAGGCACTGGAGCATGATCGGAAGATGCTCGAGTACAAGTGCACACTGGTAAACATGCAGCTGATGGCATTCACACCTGACAGCGGGGGCTCAGTGAAAGCACAAGGCGAAAGGCAGACAAGAAGGTGGAAGAAGTCACCAACACAGCTGGGGCACCACCAGCACCTCAGAAGGGAGGGTAAGCATGGTTGAAATGTCTAAAAACTTTGTCAGCACGCCACAATAACTAGTACCACTAGCTAATATAGAATGTCTTAGCAGGAGGCAGCATTTCAACAACATGGTGGAACAATACATGTGCACATGCCTACACGTACTGACTGATGGGTCTGCCCCATTCAACTTCTGGGTCTCCAAATTGGGCACATTGCCTGAGCTCACCCTTTACGCCTGGAGGTGCTGGCCTGCCCTGCCCTGCACCAAGTGTATTGTCTGAACATGTGCTTAGCATGGCGGGAGGGGTGGTGGGGGGTTCGGGGTGTAATTGCAGACAAGCGCAGTTGCCTGTCCACAGCCAACGTAAACAAGCTCACGTTCATTAAAATGAACCAGGCATGGCTCCCACAGGACTTACCTACCTTGTGCTGAGTAGACAAGTATACCGTCCGCACCCAGCCATTGTTATACTCCAACACATTTTCTCTTTGCATTCTCTTTTTTATTTCCCAATGTTTGGGGTCTTCCCAAAATTATAAAAAATAAATAAACAAAGGAAAAAGCAAAACAAAAACAGTGTTGGCTATCTCCTCCTCCACCTCTGCTTTCACCTACCCCGCCATGTCCACTGCCTCCTCAACCTCCTACCCCACTTTGACCTCCGCCTCCAAGTTCAAGATTATTATTATTTTTTTTTTATATTATTTTAAGTCCTTTCCCTATCCACATTTGTTTGCAGCTGTCTAGCTCTTACCCTCATTGCGCTTCCTTTTGCAGCCCTCTAGCCCTTACTACCAAAGTTCAGGTCCCCGTTGACTTCAATAGGTTCGAGTTCGGGTCAAGTACGGGTCCAGAACCCGGCAAACCCGAACATCCACGGGTCCGCTCATTCCTATATATAAGTACATCCATTCCTCCTTTATTCTGGAGTGAAATTGTAGTCTGATACAACCAGTTTTGGGGTGTATTTAGTTGATATATAAATACATTCATTCCTCCTTGATTCTGTGATGAAATTGCAGTCTGATGCAGCCAGTGTTGTGGTGTATTTAGTTGATACTAGCAGAAGGACCCGGCTTCGCACGGGTATATTTCATCTATTTCGTTTCATGTTTCCGTGTGTCGTAAAAAGATATCAACAGTATCCCCCATAACAGTGACCTCTACAGAACCCTGCCCCACTGTCTGCTGAGCTGTGTATCTAATCCTGTCCTGTGTGATAACATCTGCTGAGCTGTGTATCTAATCCTATCCTGTGTGATACTATCTGCTGAGCTGTGTATCTAATCTTATGTTGTATGATACGGTCTGCTAAACTGTGTATCTAATCCTATCCTGTCTGCTGAGCTGTGTACCTAGTAGTTGATTTTCAACTTAATTTTTTAAATCCCTGTTGGCTTAGTGTGAGGGAGCGTGGCTAACAGGATTGGGCGTATCCTTTTGAACATCTCACTCTAAGGCCTCATGCACACGACTGTATGTGTTTCGCGGTGCGCAAATTGCGGATCCACAAAAAAAAGGATGACATTCCGAATGGCATCCGTTTTTTTTGAGGATCCGTTATTTTTGCTGATCCATTGTAATAATGCCTATTCTTGTCCGCAAAAACGGAAAACATAGGACATGCTCTATTTTTTTGTGGAACGGAAAAACGGACATATGGAAACGGAATGCACACGAAGAACCTTCCATTTTTTTTGCGGACCCATTGAAATGAATGGTTCCGCATATGGTCCACAAAAAAAAACGGAACGGACACGGAAAGAAAATACATTCGTGTGCATGAGGCCTAAGACAGCAGCACTGTTCTGTCTGAATGTGAGCTGCAGGGAGAAAATCACCGTTCCTCCCACCACAGGAGGGGAGGTGGCATGGCCTTACTGAATCAGAGGTGTGGCTTATCTGGACCTGGGGACGGGGTTTTAAGGGTGACTTGAAGGGCCACCCTACTTTTCCCTTGAACTGTGACCTCCATAGCACTCCGCTCTCTTAACAGTGTCATCCACAGCGCCCTGCCCCTTTAAAGAGGTCCTTTCATCAGGGTAAAAAATGTGTACTAAGTATGCTGACATGTAGAGTGACGCCCAGGGATCTCCCTGCACTTACTATTATCCCTGGGCGCCGCTCCGTTCACCCGGTATAGGCTCCGGTATCTTCTGGGACTTGGTTCTACTAGGAGGAGCCTAGTATCACTTGGTTATAGTAGGCGTATCCCAGGCTGTCGTGCTGGCCAATTGCAGCATACAGCTCATATCCTGGGAGGTTTTTTTTTCTCCCAGGCTGTGAGCTGAGCGATGCGATTGGCCTGCGCTACTGTCTGGGATACGCCTACTATAACCAAGTGATACTAGGCTCCTCCTAGTAGAACCAAGTCCCAGAAGATACCGGAGCCTATACCGGGCGAACGGAGCAGCGCACAGGGATAATAGTAAGTGCAGGGAGATCCCTGGGCGTCACTCTACTTGTCAGCATACTTAATACACATTTTTTACCCTGATGAAAGGTCCTCTTTAAAGCTGACCTGCAGAAGTGAAGCAAAATGGCCGAGTTGTTATGGAAACATCAGGAAATAAGGTACTAAGTGCTATTAGGCCATGGCTTTACTTTAATAGTGATTATCCTGGTGACAGATTTCCTTTAAACGTAATCTAGAGCAGTGAGGAAACATGGCTGGGTTGTTATGGTTACCTGGAGTAAAACTGTGTGTGTGGAGACTGGCAGGGAGCAGTAAATGACAGTTTGGATTTAAGTGAAAGGCTGGCTTGTATTGGCTATAATGCAGGACATTTTTTGGGAATATCTCAGGAACGATACATCCTAGAGAGCTGAGACCTGGCCTAAAACCTTCCCGGACACCTGATGTACCAGTGTGCCAAATTTGGTGAAGATTGGTCCAGTCGTTTGGTCGCTCATAAAGAACGTCTAGACAGACGTCTAAACGTCTGGACAGAAATTCATTTTTATATATATATGAGACTAGCAGAAGGACTCGGCTTTGCACGTATGTTGAACAGAAGGTGGGCCAGTCCTTGAGCCTGTCTGTGTCTGCTAAAGTTCACAGTAACACCGATATGTGGAGCTGTAACTACGATCAAGGACAATATATGTCCTTTACGGCCTACTGGGTAAATATGGTTCCTGCCCAGCCACACCAGCAACTTGACCAGGTGACAGCACTGCCACTTCCACGGTCTCAAGCTGTGGGTCCAGCGCCAATGTCCTCCGCTGTCTCCTCATCCTCCACCTTGTCCTCAGCCTCCACTGCAGGCACAATTCAGAGTGCTCTTTCAGCATACCACAAGTGCAGGGCACGGCGGTGTCACACTGTTCTGCACCTAGTTTGCCTGTCTGGCTGTCTCCTTGACAACTTAAGATCAGAACCATGGTCACCGACAACAGCAAGAACATTGTGTCAGTGCTGCGTCAAGTAGGGCTGAGCCATGCGCCCTGCATGGCACACATGGTTAATCTGGTTTTAAAGCCATTTCTGAAGTCATCCACCCATCTGCAAGACATCCTGAAAATGGCCTTGAAACTATGCATGCACTTCAGCCACTCTCACACTGCAAAGCACACCATTCTTGAGCTGCAAAGGCAGAATAGCTTTCCCCAACATCGCCTCATATGCAACGTTTCCACCTGTTGAAACTCCACCCTCCACATGTTGGACCGACTATATGAGCAGAGGAAGGCCATAAACGATTTCTTGATGACGCAGGTGGACAGAAGCACTCCCCTGTGCAACTTTGACGTTAGCTAGTGGCAGCTCATCCGTGATACCTGCCATTTTCTCAGGCCCTTTGAGGAGGCCATTTTATGTGCTAGTCGCCAGGACTACGGAATGAACAACATCATTCCACTGCTACATGTCCTCGAACAGATGCTGCTAAATCTGTCTGGCCAGGGGACCGGAAATGTAGCGCCTACATCTCACAGCCACCTGAGCCCTGTGTGGGCTGAACTGGAGGAGAAGTACATTCACACACAAGCAATGTATACAGAAATGGGTGGTTTTTCAGCACAAGTGACTGGAGAGGTTGAGCAGGATGAGGTAGCGGTCGATGAAGAAGACCAGGCAGATGATCCCGAGACACTGTGGCAGTATGCAGTGAAGATGGAGGTACGAAGTCCCTCCAACTCCCTTGCGCAAATGGCCCGATGCATTGGTTCCTTGCAGAATTGTCACAATTCGGCAGAGGGATGACCACTGGCTCTCCACCATGTTAGACCCTTGCTACCGGTCCAAAATGGGGGCCTTTTTTACACCTATTGAGAGGGAGGATAAACTGAACTACTATCGAGACATTATATGTACAGTATCCCACAAAAGTGAGTACACCCCTTACATTTTAGTAAATCTTTTCATGGGACAACACTGAAGATATGACACTTTGAAACAATGTAAAGTATTCAGTGTACAGCTTGTATAACAGTGTATATTTTGTGTGCCCTCAAAATAACACACAGCCATTAATGTTTAAACCGCTGGCAACAAAAGTGAGTACATCCCTAAGTGGCCAAACTGTCCCCAATTAGCCATTTTCCCTCCCCGGTGTAATGTGACTCGGTAGTGTTACAAGGTCTCAGATTTGAATGGGGAGCAGTTGTGTTAAATTTGGTGTTATCGCTCTCACACTCTCTCATACTAGTTACTGGAAGTTCAACATGGCATCTCTTGGTAAAGAACTTTCTGAGGATCTGAAAAAAAAAAAATTGTTGCTCTACATAAAGATGGCCTAGGCTATAAGAAGATTGTCATCACCCTGAAACTGAGCTGCAGCACGGTGACAAAGACTATACAGAGGTTTAACAAGACAGGTTCCACTCAGAACAGGCATCGCCATGGTCGACCAAAGAATGTGAGTGCATGCTCAGTCATGTCCAGAGGTTGTCTTTTCAAAATAGAAGTATTTGTGCTGACAGCATTACTGCAGAGGTTTAAGGGGTGGAGGGGTCAGCCTGTCAGTGCTCAGATCATACACCACACAGTGCATCAAATTGTTCTGCATGGCTGTCATCCCAAAAGGAAGCCTCTTCTAAAGATTGGGCACAAGAAAGCCTGCAAACAGTTTGATTACTGGAACCATGTCTTGTGGTCTTATTAGACCAAGATAAACTTATTTGGTTCAGATGGTGTCAAGCATGTGTGACGACAACCAGGTGAGCAGTACAAAGTGTGTCTTGCCTACAGTAAAGCATGGTGGTGGGAATGTCATGGTTTGGGGCTACATGAGTTCTGCCGGCTGTGGCGAGCTACAGTTCATTGAGGGAACCATGAATGCCACCATGTTCTGTGACATACTGAAGCAGAACATGATCCCCTCCCTTCGGAAACTGGGGCAGTATTCCACCATGATAACGACCCCAAACACACCTCCAAGATGATTACTGCCTCACTAAAGAAACGGAGGGTAAAGGTGCTGGACTGGCTAAGCATGTCTCCAGACCTAAACCCTATTGAGCATCTGTGGGGCATACTCAAACAGAGGTTGGAGGAGTGCAAGGTCTCTAACATCCACTAGCTCTGTGATGTTGTGATTGAGGAGTAGAACAGGATTCCAGTGGCAACCAGTGAATCCCTAGTTAACTCCATGCCCAAGATAGTTAAGGCAGTGCTGGAAAATAATGGTGGCCACACAAAATATTGACACTTTGCGCACAATTTGGCCATTTTCACTTAGGGGTGTTTTCACTTCTGTTGCCAGCGGTTTAGACATTAATGGCGGTGTGTTCAGGTATTTTGAGAGCGTACCAAATTTACATAGTTATACAAGCTGTACACTGACTACTTTACATTGTATCAGAGTGTCATCTCTTTAGTGTTGTACCATGAAAAGATATAATAAAATATTTATAAAAGTATAAGTGGTATACTCCCTTTTGTGAGATACTGTAGTCAGTTGGCTGCTGCCTATGTGCGCCATTGCCCATCCTTATGAAGGTCTGACCGGGGGGGGGGGGGGGGGCTCTGCTCTCACATTCCACTGCCATGGTTGCTGGAGCAGGGTGGGGGCAGAAGCAGTACCAGCTCCATCATCAGCAACTTAAGTTTTGAGTCTCTGATGAGTATTTTTCTTCACCCACCTAGTGAAGAAACCACCCACCAGTAGCAGCAAGACATCGAGCAGAACCTGAAACAGCAGGTTGTGGCATACTTGGACTGAACCCTGCCATCCCATATGGAAGATCCCCTGGACTACTGGGCAGTCAAACTTGATTTGATACTGCCGCCCACCATCTTGTTATGTTATTGCCATTGCTTTTGTCCCCTATCTCAACACTCAACACTGTTACTGGCCCACTGTGTTGAATCCTCATGCTGTTGCCACCCTCACCACTCTGTGGCTGGACCACTGTGTTGACTCATCATGCTGTTGCCACCTCACCACTCTGTCACTGGGCTGCTATTGTCCCTTTTTGGCATTGTTGACATCACCATTTATTTTACCCTTCTTCTGATCTGCCAGAAGGACGGAAAAATGAGAAACACAACGGATCCTGTCTTTGGAGCAGCCGTAATACCTGTATCACACAGTCTCTATTTTGCTATCAGGATTGGATCATGATTTGGAAGCCAAAAGCAGGAGTGGGTACAAAACACAGAAGACATGCACATATTTCATTCATGTGTCATCTATATTATACAATACTGATGGATTACTGATGCTGACCGTGTGAAGGGGGATGCTCAAAAGACAGGATCCATTTTTTAGGTTGTTCTTATGATGAATGAGAAGAAGGGCAAAATAAACAGTGAAGTCAACACAAACTTACTCCTGACACCCTCTCCACTCTCAAAAATAGAGAAATCCACAGCACTCTTCAGTTTTGGTGAAAAAAACGGTTACCTTATTAGTAACAGCAGCATACAGATAGCAATGTTTCAACCATCTCTGGTCTTTATCAAGCTATATATACCTTCTCCGCTCTGTCAGGGGGACACTACTTGTCTCAGTGTGTAACAGAACAGGTTCTGTAGAAATCTATGTGGAATCAGCTGAACATGGTGTAAAAGTAGTGCGCTCTTTCACTCTATAGTAGAATCTTGGGCCACTGCACGGTTATTTACAGTATTCCTGACGCTAACATTGACCTGTAAGGCTGAGTTCACACTTGAGTTGTTTGTACAGTTTTGAGCCCGTAAGTGACCAAATAATTGAAGTGTAAAGGGATTCTAAGAGGGATGCCTGTCATCTGCGTGTCATGCTGATTCACAGTACTGCTTCACTAGCACAGCAGAGTCCCTATGCATGTTTCTGCAATGCACAACGTTCTACACTACTATGTAGGCTCTCAGCAGCTGTTTTTTTAATGCAATTCATCACAAAAAAATTCGGATCAAATCAAGTCTTCTTGAGAAATTTGGCAAACCGTCCAAATGGAATTTCCATTACGCCCCATGACAGCACCTGTGAGAGATCCTCCCCGATCCGGACAGGAAACAGGAACTTCCCATATCTTTAAATTGGTCCACCTCCTTACACCACTCAGTTCTTTCCTGTTTCCTGTCCAGGGACAGGAGGAGTATCTTCTCAGGTCTATCCTTGGGGCTCCATGACCTCTAGGGTTATGGGGCGAAACCTATTGTAGGTACCCGTCGGCGTAAGTCTCCACTAGGAACCGCTGAAAAGCCCGGCAGTTCCCTTCTTCTGTGCCATGGAGGGATTCCTGTGGCTGCCTCATCATCCCTTACCAGGCCGGCGAAGTTCGGCGTGGGAGGGGAGGAGTTTTCTCTTCTCTCATCAGCAGCAGGCCGGGTTTGGGAGCACGCGTCGTGCCGGAAGTGACGCGTGCGTTGCACCGGCCGGAAGGGGCCTAAAACATGGCGGGCATTGCACGGCCCATTTGAAAAAGGGAACGCTGGCCAGCCAGAATGGAGGGAGCAGCGACCAGCCAGACTCTTGACCGGGATGGCCAGATTTTCCCTCCATTGCCCCCTTGAAGCACCACGATGCAGGAAGAAGGGGAGGTCCAACCGCACACTGACAGACAGGAGCTGCACTCTGAATTCAGCATGGTACTCCTGGAGGGTAAGAGGGGTTAACCCCCACCATCTCCCTTTGGGGAGTTATTATTGTGGTCAGATTTAGACTGATTGGGGCTATTTATTAAATGCAGGTAAAAGAAGCCCCAAAGAAAGCTACCCACAAAACAAGAGGATGTAGAATTTGCAAGCAGAAATTGAGCCCGTCCTAACCTTAGACATGTTGCCAACCTTGTCTGGATAAGTTAGTGGCAGAGGAATCGCCATCTTTATTGCAGAACATCCAGGAGTTAGTTAAAAATGAAGTGCGTTCTTCTGTGGAACACCTTAAAAGATCCCTGCCTAGCTCATCCAGACATAAGAAGGCTCAGGCGGTAGTGGAGAATGCTTCAGAATTTGAGTCTGAGGAAGAGGGTGTCATTGCAAGTTCAGATTCCTCTTCTGAAGATTTAACCGGGAAACCGTTATTCAAAGTTTAGGATACAGATCTACTACTGAAGGCGGTTAGGTCCACTATGGCGCTGGAGGAGGAAAAAGAATCCAGGTCTAGACAAGAGCTTATGTTTGAAAGCCTGAAGCTGAAAAAGTCTAGGGTGTTCCCCATTCAATTTTGTATTAAAGACCTGATCAAACGTGAATGGGAAAAGCCTGATAAAAAATTCTTTATCCCTAGAGCTGTAAAAAGAAAATACCCCTTTGATGATAAAGAAGTATCAGCTTGTAAGGAGATACCCAGGGTAGATGCCCCTGTAGCGAAAATAAATAAATAAAAGGTCTGCACTCCCATTTTAGGATTTAGGATCCCTTAAAGACCCTATGGACAAAAGGGCAGACTAGACACCTACTTACGGAAACATTGGGAGCCATCCACGTCAGCCTTCAAACCTAACATCGCAACTACCTCAGTGGCCAGGTCATTAAAAGTCTGGTTGGAGGAGCTAGGGTCTCATATTGAGAACGAGACCCCTAGAGAACAGCTTCTGGAAGCTATCCCAACCATGTCCAGGGCGGTAGATTTTATCTCTGATGCCTCCGCCGACGCATTGAGACTATCTGCTAGAGCGGCTGCTCTGTCTAATTCAGCCAGAAGGTCCCTATGGTTGAAGCGATGGAAGGGTGACGCGGCATCAAAATCTTAACTATGTGCTCTCCCTTGCCAAGGAAATTTTTTGTGTGGGTCAGCCTTGGATGACATTTTAGATAAGGCAGCAGATAGGAAAAAAGGATTTCCAACTCCGTCCTTTCCTAGACAAAGGAAGCCCTTTTGGAACAGCGAAAGAAAGAGGGGTTTTGGGGATCAAAGGAAAAGAAGAGAGTGGAGATCTGATAAATCAAAAAGCGTGCTGTTTAAATCCAGACCCCAGACTTCAGGTTCCTCTCAGCAATGACGCCAAGCTCCAGGTAGGCGGTCGTCTTTCTCTATTTTCTCCTGCCTGGCGAAATATTACCGCAAGCGCCTGGGTAAGGTTTATTATAGAGGAAGGTTACTGCCTAGACTTCAAAAAGTTACCACCAAGGACACTAAAAATCACATCCATAAACCAATGGTCTCCAAAACAAGTGGCTCTTATGGAAGAAATAAACAATCTTCTGGCCAAGACAGTCCTTGTACCAGTACCAGAAAACGAACAAAAATTCAACCCTATTTTTTGTTCCCAAACCCATTGGTACATGCCGATTGATAATAAACCTAAAAGACCTAAACCAATACCTGACGTATCAGAAATTCAGGATGGAGTCAATATCTTCCACAGTTCTCCATCTGTTCCCCAATTGTGTGATGGCCTCAATAGACATAAAAGATGCCTACTATTACGAACCCATTCAACCGTCATCTCAGAAATACCTCAGAGTGACAGTAAAGACGGAGGAGACGATTATCCATCTACAGTTCAAAGCACTTCCTTTCGGGATATCGCAGGCACCGAGGCTCTTCACAAAACTAATGGCAGAGGTAATGGCAGAAATAAGATCAGACATCATTATAATCCCATACCTGGACAACCTTCTCCTGGTAGGGCAGTCTCAGGAGGTGTTAGTGTCCCAAATACAGGAGGTACTGGGGACCCTAGCAAGCCTCGGGTGGTTGATAAATTGGGACAAGTCATCCCTCATTCCAGCTCGCACTTGTGTGTTTCTGGGCATCTTACTAGATTCCCGGACACAAAAATCCTTTCTGCCGGTAGAGAGAATGAGAGACATTCAACAGAAAATCAGGGCCTTCAGCAAAAACAAGGAAGTGTCAAAGAGCAGCAATGTCTATTTTGGGTCTGATGACGGCTTGCATTCCTGCTGTGAGGTGGGTCCAATTCAGATCCAGAATCCTGCAAATGCACATTATGTCCAGATCGGACGGGGGTCATTATCCCTGGATCGCAAGATGGTTATGCCGAAGTCAGTAACCCGGTCCCTAACCTGGTGGCTAAAAACATTGAATCTGAGTCAGGGGGTAGAATGGGTGAAGGAAGATCCCCTAATTATTACCACCGATGCAAGCCCCTGGGGGTGAGGGGCCCATACAGTTTTGGGGTTTTTCCAAGGTTCTTGGTCAAGAACCCAGAGTGCCCAATCCCAGATCGCCAGGGAATTGAGAGCAGTTCTGTGCGCATTAGAAGAAAGTCTCCCTTATATACCTCCAAAACATGTCAGGATCCTATCCGACAATGCCACAATAGTAGCATATGTCAACAGGCAAGGGGGGACAAGATCTGCTCAGCTAATGCAGCTAGCGTCCAAGATCTTTTTTCTGGTACAGGGGAAAGCTCTCTCTGAGCGGCCCATCTGAAAGGCTCAGAAAATCACTAGGCAGGCTTTCTCAGCAGACACAGATTCAGCCAGGCAAATTGGTGTCTGAACCAGGAAGTGTTTCACCAGATCGAGGCCCTACGGGGTTCTCCCACAATAGATCTTTTCACCTTACGGGAGAACAAAAAATGTAGAAGATTATTTTCCCTGAACAGGGAAGATCAGTCATTGGGCACAGATGTGTTCTCCCAACCATGGGGAGAGGACCTAGTCTATGCATTTCCTTCCATCAGCCTATTGCCAAGAGTAATTCAGAAGATCAGGAGGGTGACAGCTCTGCAGAAGTAAATACCCGTCACAGAAACAGTCCCCTTACTAAGCGACATATAGTTCGTATCTTGCAAAATATGTTGCACCAGCACTATCCATATGTACGATTGTTTAAGGCTGCCATCGAAAGAATTCCATCACCCGCATACAAATTGGCCATTCAAGCTGACAAAGCAGCGCAAGGCCAACATCCTGGAACATTCAATGCACTTACTATCAACGAAGTTGCCATAATCATGATTACAGACAATTCTGATAGGCGGGAAATTATCCTACACATGAGAGACAATGTGTTACAAAGGATAAATGAATCTCACAGGTCCTATGATGCCCTACAGTATCCATTTGGTTTTCTAGAATGGGCAGGATGGCTATCACTTTTACATTCCTGTAATAAACGGGTCACTATCACAGGATAAGACTGTATCGTACATTGAACTTGTATGCCTCCAGGATTATGATTCGCAGCACTGATCCTGGCATTACAAACTGGCTACTGGCCTTTGGTGAATTGACTCACCAACTGTTGGTCAACGTTTATGCCAAGGTTGAATCCGAAAGGCTAACTTATATTGCAACACATCAGGCACAACTGCATGCAACAGAATACATCAACCTCTTGCAATTCGTAATGACAGAAGACCTGACGTTGTTGGGTGTCAGGTCGCTCTGCCTTCTTGCTTTATTGGCAGCCCGAGGCACATGTATGACTATGCCCAAGATTGCATGACATATGTCTGCAAATATGGTCGGCCACACCTCTTCATTACTTTCACATGCAATTCAGATTGGCCAGAAATTTAGACCATGCAATTCCCTAGCCAGGCCAACATTGTGCGACATGACTTGGTTGCACAAGTCTTTCAACAAAAAGTGAACAAGCTAATGGATTTTCTCACCAAGGGTTGTATTTTTGGAGAACCCCAGTGTTGGTGTTACACAATAGAATGGCAAAAGTGAGGATTGCCACACTCTCACATTTTATTGTGGCTTAAGGAAACCATTCAGCCAAACCAGATTGATTCAATAATTAGTGCTGAAATACCTAACAAAGAAGTGGATTCTGCACTCTTCCAGACGATTACCAAGCACATGATTCATGGCCCCTGTGGAGAGGGTTACCCAAATCCAGGCTGTGTGGAGCAGTGTAAATTCAAAAAGAGATACCCAAGGCAGCTTTTATATTAAACGCAGACCGATAGTGATGGCTACCCATTGTATTGGCGTATAAAGACTGGCAAAGGTGGTTTCTCATTCATCAAAAGGGTCATAGTTGCTGACTATTGAAAATGGTCATTAGGTTATGCACCTGGCCAGTGTTGAAATTGACAACAGGTTCAATGTCCCATATTCACCACTTTTGTGCAAGGTATTTCATGTTCACATTAATGTGGAGTTCTGCAGTTCCGTCTCAGATATAAAGTATATTTACAAGGGTTCTGATTACAGTTGAGCAAACACCTGGAAGTTTGGGTTCGCCGGGTTCGGCCGAACTTCGCCACAAAGTTCGAGTTCGGGACCCAAACTTGCCCCCGAACCCGAAACCCATTGAAGTCAATGGGGACCCGAACTTTGGGGCAGTAAAATGTCTCTAAAACAGTCATGGAAAGGGCTAGAGGGCTGCAAAAGGCAGCAAAATGTGGGTAAGAGCATGAAAAGTGCCCTGCAAACAAATGTGGATAGGGAAATGACTTAAAATAAAATAAATAAAAATTAAAAATAATAATCTTGAACTAGGAGGAGGAGGTCCATATGAAGTAGGAGGTTGAGGAGGCGGTGGACGTGGGGGTGTAGGTGGACGTGGCGGAGTAGGTGGAAGCGTCAGTGGAGGAGGAGGAGGTTGCCAACATCTTTTTTTTTTTTTTATATTTTTATTTAATTTGGGTAGACCACAAAACATTGTGGAATATATAAAATAAAACAAAGAAAAAGTGCGCTGGAGTATAACAATTGCTGTGTGAGGCCAGTATACATGTCTGTTCTGCACAAGGTATAGACAAGTCCTGTGGGATCCATGCCTGTTTAATGAACGTGAGCTTGTCCACATTGGCTGTGGACAGGCGGCTGCGCATGTCTGTGATAACGCCCCCTGCCTTTCTAAATACACGTTCAGACAATACACTGGCTGCAGGGCAGGCCAGAACCTCCAAGGCGTAAAGGGCAAGCTCAGGCTATGTGCCCAATTTGGAGACCCAGAAGTTGAATGGGGCAGACCCATCAGTCAGTACGTGTAGGCGTGTGCACACATACTGCCTCACCATGTTTCTGAAATGCTGCCTCCTGCTGAGACGTTGCATATCACTCCACTATCACCTACTGCTGCTCGCACAGTCTCTCCAGCATGTGCAAGGTGGAGTTCCACCTTGTGGGCACTTCGCATATGTGGCGGTGAGCTGGAAGGACAAAGTTATGCTGCTGCGCAGACAGGCGAGCAGTAGCAGAGTGAGAATGCCGAAAGCGCGCACGGACGGCCCGCACTGCAGCAGCTCTGACATATCGGGGTAGTTATTCAGGAATTTCTGCACCACCAAATTCAGCACATGCGCCAGGCAAGGGATGTGCGTCAAACCGGCTAGGCCCAGAGCTGCTACGAGATTTCGCCCATTATCGCACACCACCAGGCCGGGCCTGAGGCACAGTGGCACCAACCACTCATCGGTCTGTTGTTTCATACCCGTCCACAGCTCCTGCGCTGTGTGGGGTTTGTCCCCCAAACAGATGAGTTTCAAAACTGCCTGCTGTTGTTTTCCCCTGGCTGTGCTGAAGGTGTGGTGAAGGTGTTATGCTGAGCAGATGAGGAGGTGTTAGAGGAGGAAGAGGAGTAAGAGGAGGAGGCAAAGAGAAATGCCCTGCAATCCTGGGGGGCGGAAGGATATGCGCCAAACAGCTATCTGCCTCAGGCAACATCATAAGGTTTTTAAAACTCTCCGTCTCCACCAGATGGAATGACAGCGTTTCAAAGGACAGCAATTTAGAAATGCTGGCATTCAGGGCCAGGGATCACGCGTGGGTAGAGGGGTACTTCCTCTTTCGCTCCATTGTTTGGAAGATGGAAAGCTGAACGCTGCCATGGGACATTGTGGTGCTGCTTGTTGAAGGTGACTGATGTGATGGCGTTGCTGACACATCCTCTGTTTGCGGAGTGGTCGATGCTGCTGTCACTCCAGAGGTGGAGAAAGAGGCTGAGACTGCAGCAGAAGAGGGAGAAGAAGGAGCCTGAGACCTTTCTTGGTTTTGGAGGTGTTTACTCCACTGCAGCTCGTGCTTTGCACTTAGATGTCTGGTCATGCAGGTTGTGCTCAGGTTCAGAACGTTTATGCCTCGCTTCAGGCTCTGATTGTACAGCGTGCAAGCCACTCGTGTCTTGTCGTCTGCACATTGTCTGAAGAACTCCCATGCCAGGGAACTTCTTGGAGCTGTCTTTGTTGTGCTTGGTCCCTGGGTGCGGTGGGCAGTAGCAGGCGAGCAGGCGTACTGTGCTCTGCCTTTGCACCCTGCACCCTCTTTTTCTGTGCTGGTGGCTCTGTGCGACCCCTGCCTCTCCCTCCGAACATAAGTGGTTGGGCATCGGTGCACTCAATCTCTTCCACTTCTGGGGCAGGGCTAGGTGGATGGCCCTGGGAAACTCTCCCAGCAAACTCATCAAAAAGCATAAGAGACTGCTGCATGACTTGGGGCTCAGACTGCTTGGCTGAGTTGCAAGGGGGTGAGGTGCTAGATAGATGCCCATGGCCTGTATGTGCCAACTCTGAGCTTTCAGCAGTGGACCGGATGGAAGACAATGGGAAGATACTGGAGGCACTGTCAGCCACCCAATCTACTAGTGACTGTTAGTGATGTCGCGAACATAAAATTTTCCGCTCGCGAACAGCGAACTTCCGCAAATGTTCGCGAATGGGCGAACCGGGCGAACCGCCATAGACTTCAATTGGCAGGCGAATTTTAAAACTCACAGGGACTCTTTCTGGCCACAATAGTGATGGGAAAGTTGTTTCAAGGGGTCTAACACCTGGACTGTGCCATGCCGGAGGGGGATCTATGGCAAAACTCCCATGGAAAATTACGTAGTGGACGCAGAGTCGGGTTTTAATCCATAAAGGGCATAAATCAACTAACATTCCTAAATTTTTGGAATAACATGCTTTAAAACATCCAGTGTGTGTATACGATCAGGTATGATGTTGTATCGATCAGGTAGTGTAAGGGTTACGCCCATTTTACAGACATTGACAGACCAAACTCCCCTTTTAATGCACCGCAAACAACCGCAAACAGTTTATTTGCACAACCGCAAACTCCCCATTTGCACAAGGTTGGATATCAAGCTAGCCACGTCCCGGTGATGTCATTGAAGGTTTCTTCCTCCACCCAGCCACGTACAACACCAAGGGTCCCCAAAAGGTGAATTGAATTGATTTTTCGAACGGGGAGATGGTAAAAAAAACTCTGGCTCCCTCCCCTTTGTTTTTATCCACGGTCACTGCGTCTGCGCCGTGCAATTTACTGTCACACCCGATATGAGTGGTATTTTCTGTAGTACTATTCTCATCAGTTTAATCCCTCTAAAGTCCCCAATCTGGGGGCCATTTATTGAATAGATTTTTCGAACGGGGAGATGGTTAAAAAAACGCTGGCTCCCTCCACTCTGTTTTAATCTACGGTGACTGTGTCTGAGCCGTGCAATTTACTGTCACACCCGATATGAGTGGTATTTTTTGTAGTACTATTCTCATCAGTTTAATCCCTCTAACGTCCCCAATCTGGGGGCCATTTATTGAATTGATTTTTCGAACGGGGAGATGGTTAAAAAAATGCTGGCTCCCTCCACTCTGTTTTAATCCACGGTGACTGTGTCTGAGCCGTGCAATTTACTGTCACACCCGATATGAGTGGTATTTTCTGTAGTACTATTCTCATCAGTTTAATCCCTCTAACATCCCCAATCTAGGGGCCATTTATTGAATAGATTTTTTGAACGGGGAGATGGTTAAAAAAACGCTGGCTCCCTCCACTCTGTTTTAATTCACGGTGACTGCCTCTGCGCCGTGCAATTTACTGTCACACCCGATATGAGTGGTATTTTCTGTAGTACTATTCTCATCAGTTTAATCCCTGTTACGTCCCATATCAGGGATTGCCTTTTGTGAAAAAAAATTTAGGCCGGGTACCTTCGACTGCCTTCACAGTGACAGACCAAACTCTCATACACCAAACTGAATTGATTTGAGGAACCGGGAGATGGAAAAAGCAGCTTGGTCGGTACTCTTACTCCCAAATTGGGGCACTGCGCGTGCACAGAGCAATGTGCTGTGACACCTTATATGAGTGGTGTCTTAACTAGTACTATTCCTATCAGTTTAATCCCTGTTACGTACCCTATCCGGTCGAATTGATTAACCATTGTCGAATTAGCGAACCATTACGACATCATGAAATAATTTAGTTTTGAGCTGTGTACTTGCTTTGTATTGGAATTGATGGGGATTTTTTTAATTGTCTGCATCATTTCGAATAAACTATTAAGAGACTTTATTATGATTTTTTATTTTATGTATTAAAAACCCATACAACATATATAAAAAAAAAAGGTAAATTAATGTATTTTCTATGAAATATTATCCAGCCGTCCGATCGCTTTTGGTCTGACCATAATGAAGCAACGGCCTTATCATCTGGGGTGTGGCAACATTGCCAACACACTCATAGAGGTGATGATTGCTTCATTGTGAATTTGTGATACGCAAGCCCCTTCACCACAACAAGGTAACCATCACGAAGGGGAATTGACACTTGTATGTGCCTTTTTTTTTTTGGTTTGTTTTTGCAGCCACAGTGCTGCACCATAGGACAGAAAAATTAGGCATGTACACATGCCTGAAAAATAATGGCATTGTCACAGCCGCTATTGTAGCAGCGGCCGGAAAAATTGATGTTTTCCAGGCAGAAAAGTGACTAAAACATTGCGGCTTGAACCCTAGTTGGTGCCGGTGGTGGAGAATTCACGAAAGTCATCCGGTATGCAGACATTAAATACAGCAGCGTGGGGACCATTTTGAGGCCAAGGCATGTAATCAGGCCTTTTGTTAGTCAAACGTATCCCCCACTGTCAGTCTCTTCGGGATCCATGCCTCATTCATCTTTATGAAGGTGAGGTAATCAACACTTTTTTGACCGAGGCGACTTCTCTTGTCAGTGACAATGCCTCCTGCTGCACTGAAGGTCCTTTCTGACAGGACACTTGAAGCAGGGCAGGCCAGAAGTTCTATCCCAAACTGGGATAGCTCAGGCCACAGGTCAAGCCTGCACACCCAGTAGTGAAGGGGTTCATTGCTCCTCAGAATGTCGATATCTGCTGTTAAGGCGAGGTAGTCTGCTACCTGTCGGTCGAGTCGTTCTCTAAGGCTGGATCCCGAAGGGCTGTGGCAATGAGTAGGACTGAAAAAGCTCCGCATGTCCTCCATCAACAACACATCTGTAAATCGTCCAGTCCTTGCCGCCGTGGTAGGAGGAGGATTACACTCACCTCTTCCCCTGTTAGATTCCCGTTGTGCTGTGACATCCCCCTTATAAGCTGTGTAAAGCATATTTTTTAGTTTGGTTTTGAACTGCTGCATCCTTTCCGACTTTCGGTAATTTGGTAACATTTCTGCCACTTTCTGCTTATACCGGGGGTCTAGTAGCGTGGCCACCCAGTACAGATCGTTCTCCTTCATCCTTTTTATACGTGGGTCCCCATTTTTATACATGAAAGACCCCATTTGAACAAGGTTGGATGCAGAGCTACTCATTTCTGCTGGCTCCCTCGTTCCTCGTCCTCACTGATGTTATTGACGGTCTGTTCTTCCCCCCAGCCACGTACAACACCATGGGTCCCAGATAGGTGACAACAACGAGCACCCTGGTGTGCCTGCTGTGGTTGGTCTTCCTCCTCCTCAAAGCCGCCACATTCCTCCTCTGACTCCTCTTCCTCATACTCCTCTTCCAGCGTTGCTGCAGGTCCGGCAAGCGATGATGACAAGGCTGTTTCTGGTGGTGATGGTGACCACAACTCTTCCTCTTCCTCTTCATGCTCATCTACAGCCTGATCCAGAACTCTTCGCAGGGCATGCTCCAGGAAGAAAACAAATGGGATGAGGTCGCTGATGGTGCCTTCGGTGCGACTGACTAGGTTTGCCACCTCCTCAAAAGTACCCATGAGCCTACAGGCATTGCGCATGAGTGTCCAGTAACGTGGCAAAAAGATTCCCAGCTCTGCAGAGGCTGTCCTAGCACCCCGGTCATACAAATACTCGTTGACGGCTTTTTCTTGTTGGAGCAGGCGGTCAAACATTAGGAGTGTTGAATTCCAACGTGTCGGGCTGTTGCATATCAAGCGCCTCACTGGCATGTTGTTTCGCCGCTGAATATTGGAAAAGTGCGCCATGGCCGTGTAGGAACGCCTGAAATGGCCACACACCTTCCTGGCCTGCTTGAGGACGTCCTGTAAGCCTGGGTACTTAGACACAAAACGTTGTACGATGAGATTCAACACATGTGCCATGCACGGCACATGTGACAACTTGCCCAAATTTAATGCCGCCAACAGATTGCTTCCATTGTCACACACCACTTTGCCGATCTCCAGTTGGTGCGGGGTCAGCCACTGATCCACCTGTGCGTTCAGGGCGGACAGGAGTGCTGGTCCTGTGTGGCTCTCTGCTTTCAGGCAAGTCAACCCCAAGACAGCGTGACACTGTCGTATCCGGGATGTGGAATAACCCCTGGGGAGCTGAGGGGATTCAGTTGATGTGCAGCCAGATGCCGCAGCAGAAGAGGACTCAGCCGAGGAGGATATCGAAGAGGATGGAGTAGGAGTAGAGGAGGTGGCAGTAGGTCTGCCTGCAAGTCGTGGTGGTGTCACCAACTCCGCTGCGGAGCCACGCATTCCATGCTTGTCAGCCGTCAGCAGGTTGACCCAATGCGCAGTATACGTGATATACCTGCCCTTACCGTGCTTTGCAGACCAGGTATCAGTGGTCAGATGGACCCTTGCCCCAACACTGTATGCCAGAGATAGAAACATAGAAACATAGAAACATAGAATGTGTCGGCAGATAAGAACCATTTGGCCCATCTAGTCTGCCCAATATGCTGAATACTATGAGTAGTCCCAGGCCCTATCTTATATGAAGGATGGCCTTATGCCTATCCCATGCATGCTTAAACTCCTTCACTGTATTTGCAGCTACCACTTCTGCAGGAAGGCTATTTCATGCGTCCACTACTCTCTCAGTAAAGTAATTCTTCCTGATGTTACTTTTAAACCTTTGCCCCTCTAATTTAAAACTATGTCCTCTTGTAGCAGTTTTTCTTCTTTTAAATATTCTCTCCTCTTTTACCGTGATGCTTCCCTTTATGTATTTAAAAGTTTCTATCATATCCCCTCTGTCTCTTCTTACTTCCAAGCTATACATGTTAAGGTCCTTTAACCTTTCCTGGTAAGTTTTGTCCTGCAATCCATGTACTTGTTTAGTAGCTCTTCTCTGAACTCTCTCCAAAGTTTCAATATCCTTCTGCAGATATGGTCTCCAGTACTGCACACAATACTCCAAATGAGGTCTCACTAGTGCACTGTAGAGCGGCATGAGCACCTCCAACTTTCTACTGTTAATGCCTCTCCCTATACACCCAAGCATTCTGCTGGCATTACCTGCTGCTCTATGACATTGTCTGCCCACCTTTAGGTCGTCTGATATAATGACCCCTAAATCCCTTTCCTCAGATTCTGAGTGGCTCGCCTGCTGCCAGTGTGTGTCAGGCCCATTTACACTGACTGTAGTGTGCCCACTGCCAGTGCCAACCACTGATACCGGGTGGCACAGTAGCTTGCCGATAAATAAGGCATTTAATTTTTAGACAGTAGTCTAAATTCAGTTGCTTGCCTGCTGCCAGTGTGTGTCAGGCCCTCTTCCACAGACTGTAGTGTGCCCACTGCCAGTGCCAACCAATGATACCGGGTGGCACAGTAGCTTGCCGATAAATAAGGCATTTAATTTTTAGACAGTAGTCTAAATTCAGTTGCTTGCCTGCTGCCAGTGTGTGTCAGGCCCACTTCCACAGACTGTAGTGTGCCCACTGCCAGTGCCAACCACTGATACCGGGTGGCACAGTAGCTTGCCGATAAATAAGGCATAGAATTTTTAGACAGTAGTCTAATTTCAGTTGCTTGCCTGCTGCCAGTGTGTGTCACGCCCACTTCCACAGACTGTAGTGTGGCCACTACCAGTGCCAACCACTGATACCGGGTGGCACAGTAGCTTGCCGATAAATAAGGCATTTAATTTTTACACAGTCTAAATTCAGTTGCTTGCCTGCTGCCAGTGTGTGTCAGGCCCACTTCCACTGACTGTAGTGTGCCCACCACTGATAACGGGTGGCACAGTACCTAGCACGCGTAGTACCACTTATCTAAAAAAAAATGACAGGCAGAGGCAGGCCACCCCGCAGGGGCCGTCGTCGTGCTGTGATTTCCACTGTCCCTGGAATAATGCCCAGTGTTCAGAGGCCACGTACCCTTAACCCGAAAAATTCTGAGGACATAGTTGACTGGCTTAGACAGGACACCCAATCTTCAACAGCTTCCGCTAAGAACCTTGACGCACCATCCTCCTCCAGCTCAGCTTCGGTCACCTGCTCTCAAGTTACCACGCTCCCGCCCGCCTCCACCACCACCACTACCACCACAACCACCACAGCCGCTTCACTTGATCCGTCAGAGGAGTTATTTACACATTAGTTGGATGCAATTAGTGATGCGCAACCATTATTGCCAGATGATGTAGATTACAGGGATATGTCTCAGTCAGGCAGGATTACACACATGGACGTACAGTGTGATGATGATGATGATGATGTTGTACCCGCTGCTGCTTCCTTTGCTGAGGTGTCAGATACAAGTGAAGCGGTTGATGATGACGATGTGTCCACGGATGCCACGTGGGTGCCTGCTCGAAGAGAAGAAGAGGGGGAAAGTTCAGAAGGGGAGACAGAGAGAATGAGGAGACGAGTTGGAAGCAGGGGGAGGTCGTCGCAAGGAGTTAGTGGCACAGTCAGACAGCATGTATCGGCACCCGGGATCAGCCAGACAGCACGCCAGTCAACGCATGCTGTTGCGACCACCAGAATGCCGTCATTGCAAAGCTCAGCAGTGTGGCATTTTTTTTGTGTGTCCGCCTCTGATAACAGCAATGCCATTTGCAACCTGTGCCAAAAGAAACTGAGTCGTCGGAAGTCCAACACCCACCTCGGTACAACTGCTTTGCAAAGGCACATGATCTCACATCACAAATGCCTATGGGATCAACACATGAGTACAAGCAGCACACAAACTCAAAGCCACCATGCTCCTCCTGGTCCAGCATCTTCAGCCACGTCAACCACTGCTGTCCTCCCTGCCCCCTCTCAACCAACCGCCACTCCGCCTCTCACCTTCAGCAGTTCCTGCTCATCTGCCCACAGTCAGGTGTCTGTCAAGGACATGTTTGAGCATAAGAAGCCAATGTCACAGAGTCACCCCCTTGCCCGGCGACTGACAGCTGGCTTGACGGAACTCTTAGCCTGTCAGCTTTTACCATACCAGCTAGTGGAGTCTGAGAGTCTGAGGCCTTAAAAAAATTTGTCGCTATTGGGACACCACAGTGGAAGGTACCCGGACAAATTTTTTTTAAAAAAAAGGCAATCCCAAACCTCTACAATATCATTGAAAAGGAAGTCATGGCATCTCT
The DNA here is from genome assembly GCA_033119425.1 of Bufotes viridis. Lineage (NCBI taxonomy): Eukaryota > Metazoa > Chordata > Amphibia > Anura > Bufonidae > Bufotes > Bufotes viridis. The sequence continues at coordinate 437,992,568 of CM065591.1, read as the reverse complement.
GGCATACAGTGTTGGGGCAAGGGTCCATCTGACCACTGATACCTGGTCTGCAAAGCACGGTCAGGGCAGGTATATCACGTACACTGCGCATTGGGTCAACCTGCTGATGGTTGACAAGCATGGAATGCGTGGCTCCGCAGCAGAGTTGGTGACACCGCCACGACTTGCAGGCAGACCTACTGCCACCTCCTCTACTCCTACTCCATCCTCTTCGATATCCTCCTCGTCTGAGTCCTCTTCTGCTGCGGCGTCTGGCTGCACATCAACTGAATCCCCTCAGCTCCCCAGGGGTTATTCCACATCCCGGATACGACAGTGTCACGCTGTCTTGGGGTTGACTTGCCTGAAAGCAGAGAGCCACACAGGACCAGCACTCCTGTCCGCCCTGAATGCACAGGTGGATCAGTGGCTGACCCCGCACCAACTGGAGATCGGCAAAGTGGTGTGTGACAATGGAACAAATTTGTTGTCGGCATTGAATTTGGGCAAGTTGTCACATGTGCCGTGAATCTCATCGTACAACGTTTTGTGTCTAAGTACACAGGCTTACAGGACGTCCTCAAGCAGGCCAGGAAGGTGTGTGGCCATTTCAGGAGTTCCTACACGGCCATGGCGCACTTTTCCGATATTCAGCGGCGAAACAACATGCCAGTGAGGCGCTTGATATGCGACAGCTCGACACGTTGGAATTCAACACTCCTAACATTCGACCACCTGCTCCAACAAGAAAAAGCCGTTAATGAGTATTTGTATGACTGGGGTGCTAGGACAGCCACTGCGGAGCTGGGAATTTTTTTGCCACGTTACTGGACACTCATGCGCAATGCCTGTAGGCTCATGCGTCCTTTTGAGGAGGTGACAAACCTAGTCAGTCGCACAGAAGGCACCATCAGCGCCCTCATCCCATTTGTTTTCTTCCTAGAGCGTGCCCTGCGAAGAATGCTGGATCAGTCTGTAGATGAGCGTCAAGAGGAAGAGTTGTGGTCACCATCACCACCAGAAACAGCCTTGTCATCATCGCTTGCTGGACCTGCGGCAACACTGTAAGAGGAGTATGAGGAAGAGGAGTCAGAGGAGGAATGTGGCGGCTTTCAGGAGGAGGAAGACCAACCACAGCAGGCACCCCAGGGTGCTCGTTGTTGTCACCTATCTGGGACCCATGGTGTTGTACGTGGCTGGGGGGATGAACAGACCGTCAATGTCATAAGTGAGGACGAGGAACGGGAAATGAGTAGCTCTGCATCCAACCTTGTTCAAATGGTGTCTTTCATGCTGTCATGTCTGTTAAGGGACCCACGTATAAAAATGATGAAGGAGAACGACCTGTACTGGGTGACCACGCTACTAGACCCCCGGTATAAGCAGAAAGTGGCAGAAATGTTACCAAATTACCGAAAGTCGGAAAGGATGCAGCAGTTCAAAACCAAACTAAAAAATATGCCTTACACAGCTTATAAGGGGGATGTCACAGCAAGGACTGGACGATTTACAGATGTGTTGTTGATGGAGGACATGCAGAGCTTTTTCAGTCCTACTCATCGCCACAGCCCTTCGGGATCCAGCCTTAGAGAACGACTCGACCGACAGGTAGCAGACTATCTCGCCTTAACAGAAGATATCAACACTCTGAGGAGCAATGAACCCCTTCACTACTGGGTGTGCAGGTTTTACCTGTGGTCTGAGCTATCCCAGTTTGCGATAGAACTTCTGGCCTGCCCTGCTTCAAGTGTCCTGTCAGAAAGGACCTTCAGTGCAGCAGGAGGCATTGTCACTGACAAGAGAAGTCGCCTCGGTCAAAAAAGTGTTAATTACCTCACCTTCATAAAGATGAATGAGGCATGGATTCCGAAGGGACTGACAGTGGGGGATACGTTTGACTAACAAAAGGCCTGATTACATGCCTTGGCCTCAAATTGGTCCCCACGCTGCTGTATATAATGTCTGCATACCGGATGACTTTCGTGAATTCTCCACCACCAACTAGGGTTCAAGCCGCAATGTTTTAGTCACTTTTCTGCCTGGAAAACATCAATTTTTCCGGCCGCTGCTACAATAGCGGCTGCAACAATGCAATTAATTTTCAGGCATGTGTACATGCCTAATTTTTCTGTCCTATGGTGCAGCACTGTGGCTGCAAAAACAAACCAGAAAAAAAGGCACATACAAGTGTCAATTCCCCTTCGTGATCGTTACCTTGTTGTGGTGAAGGGGCTTGCGTATCACAATGAAGCAATCATCACCTCTATGAGTGTGTTGGCAATGTTGCCACACCCCAGATGATATATGTTGTATGGGTTTTTAATACATAAAATAAAAAATCATAATAAAGTCTCTTAATAGTTTATTAGAAATAATGCAGACAATTAAAAAAATCCCCATCAATTCCAATACAAAGCAAGTACACAGCTCAGAACTAAATTATTTCATGATGTCGTAATGGTTCGCTAATTCGACAATGGTTAATCAATTCGACCGGATAGGGTACGTAACAGGGATTAAACTGATAGGAATAGTACTAGTTAAGACACCACTCATATAGGGTGTCACAGCACATTGCTCTGTGCACGCGCAGTACCCCAATTTGGGAGTATGAGGACCGACCAAGCTGCTTTTTCCATCTCCCGGTTCCTGAAATCAATTCAGTTTGGTGTATGACAGTTTGGTCTGTCACTGTGAAGGCAGTCGAAGGTACCCGGTGTGGGGAGTCGCTCTGGTAGACAGCGGTGCGGGTGCAGTACCGAGGCAAAACAAAGAGTCCAGGATGTGCAATAAACAGTGTTTTATTCACACTGACACAAAAATAAACAGCAAACAGTCTTTTGGTGGTAATTCACACATGTCAGAAACAAGGAGGCAAAACAAAAACAGGCCAACACAGGTTCAGTCACCTGGGAGGTGTAGGTGCAGGTTCGCACCAGGCTGTCGGCCCAGCCGCAGGAGAATCCACCTTCAGGTAGGCCAGGAACAAAAGCCACCTCCTTGCTGAGCTCTTTCCTCCAGGACAGAGAACTCCACAGCCCTGTTATCAGGCTCCCGGATAATCACCACACTCAGCTGCTAAGGAGGCTGCCTTTTAAAGGCCCGGATAAAGTCCGGCCTGGACCGTGGGGAGTAGGCACCCACCCAACTCTTTGCCTACTCCCAGTAAGAGCCGGCCCGGATTAGCTTTGCAGCCAAACTAAGTAACAGAGTCCAGCAGCACTAGCTGCTGCAGACCAAAAAAAAACCGGCTCTTACCTCACCGAGGCCAGCAACCTCGGTGACACGTACCTGCCATCGAATATGACACCTTGCACCCTCTTACACAGGCCTAAATATTTTTTTCACAAAAGGCAATCCCTGATATGGGATGTAACAGGGATTAAACTGATGAGAATAGTACTACAGAAAATACCACTCATATCAGGTGTGACAGTAAATTGCACGGCGCAGACGCAGTCACCGTGGATTAAAACAGAGTGTAGGGAGCCAGCGTTTTTTTAACCATCTCCCCTTTCGAAAAATCAATTCAATAAATGGCCCCCAGATTGGTGACGTTAGAGGGATTAAACTGATGAGAATAGTACTACAGAAAATACCACTCATATCGGGTGTGACAGTAAATTGCACGGCGCAGACACAGTCACCTTGGATTAAAACAGGGTGGAGGGAGCCAGCGTTTTTTTAACCATCTCCCTGTTCGAAAAATCAATTCAATAAATGGCCCCCAGATTGGGGACGTTAGAGGCATTAAACTGATGAGAATAGTACTACAGAAAATACCACTCATATCAGGTGTGACAGTAAATTGCACGGCGCAGACGCAGTCACCGTGGATTAAAACAGAGTGGAGGGAGCCTGCGTTTTTTTAACCATCTCCCCGTTCGAAAAATCAATTCAATAAATGGCCCCCAGATTGGGGACGTTAGAGGGATTAAACTGATGAGAATAACACTACTGAAAATACCACTCATATCGGGTGTGACAGTAAATTGCACGGCGCAGACACAGTGACCGTGGATAAAAACAAAAGAGAGGGAGCCAGCGTTTTTTTTAACCATATCCCCGTTCAAAAAATCAATTCAATTCACCTTTCGGGGGCCCTTGGTGTTGTACGTGGCTGGGTGGAGGAAGAAACCTTCAATGACATCACCGGGACGTGGCTAGCTTGGTATCCAACCTTGTGCAAATGGGGAGTTTGCGGTTGTGCAAATGAACTGTTTGCGGTGCATTAAAAGGGGAGTTTGGTCTGTCAATGTCTGTAAAGTGGGCGTAACCCTTACACTACCTGATCGATACAACATCATACCTGATCATATACACACACTGGACGTTTTAAAGCATGTTATTCCAAACAATTTAGGAATGTTTGTTGATTTATGCCCTTTATGGATTAAAACCCGACTCTGCGTCCACTACGTAATTTTCCATGGGAGTTTTGCCATAGATCCCCCTCCGGCATGCCACAGTCCAGGTGTTAGACCCCTTGAAACAACTTTTCCATCACTATTGTGGCCAGAAAGCGTCCCTGTGAGTTTTAAAATTCGCCTGCCAATTGAAGTCTATGGCGGTTCGCCCGGTTCGCCCGTTCGCGAACATTTGCGGAAGTTCGCGTTCGCTGTTCGCGAACGGAAAATTTTATGTTCGCGACATCACTAATCCCAGTAAGTGCTTCAGCTTCAATTAGATGTATTCTTTATTATATAAGTGCAAATATATGCTTAGGATGCGTTTCGGCCCTTCCAGCCTTCATTGCACTAATATACATTTAATAAAGAATACATCTAATTCAAGCTGATGCTGTTCCTTGGATTTCTTCTATTACTTTTTTTGATTTTGGGAAAGAAGGGTGATTCGAATTTATATATTTTTTTATAAAAACTAACTTTTTAAAGAACTTTTTTTTAGCCCCTCAAGGGCCAAAAACATGCAATTATCATTGTATCCCATTGATGAATAGAAAATGTAGTATATTCCAAAGCAGTGATGCCATATGCCAGTAATAGGTCTGTAAGCCTTATACAGGCTTAGGCCTATTACTACTAAGGAATAAAATTCTCTTTTTAAATTCTCAGATGCCATGGTCACATTTGACCTTGGCATCTGAGGTGTTAAATGTCTGCGAGATCGACGTTATCAGCAATTGCAGAATTAGCCCCAGGGGTTTCCTCTGTGAGCAGGCGCCATCTCTAAAGACCTGTGTACATGTATGGCGGATGTCGGGAAAGAGTTAATAAAGATGACTTGATTTTTAAAAAATGCATAGAATTTATCAAATGTCACATGTTTGTTAAATTTGGAACATCTTTAAACCTTGACTATAGAAACTAGTTTTTTATGTTAACAAAGTTGCAGTGATAAATCTGGAGTGATACCTACTTTTCAAATTTTTCGGTGTGTGCTGTTAAAATGCAAAAAGTCACAAAAATGTTGTGCAAGTGACCCAAAAAAAGTCAAAGCCTTATTTTGAGACTTTTTGAAGACAGAATTTGGGAGCGCAGCTGTGATAAATTCCCTATGCCTCTTTTTCTTAACAGATTGATGATCTGTTAAAAATAAGGAAACAGAAAAAAAGACATGAATGACATCCTCCTACCATGTATTGATCTATTGTTTCTCATCATAATTTCTAAACATATCCTCAAGGCACTTTCAATACATTTTGATAAAAATGCATAGGCCCACTCCTCACATCAAGGTGATTTCTGTTTAGTGGTTCCCTACTATAATTTGATACAGCACCAACTGCAGCATGCAATGCTACTGTGACACGGCACCTACAAGGTGCAAGTCCCAGCAAGCCAATGACACCCTTGCTGTTAGGCTAAGCCTCCTTGGACACTGGGCCCCAGCAAACCATATCTACAGCACCACAAGAAATACAGCCACCATGCAGCACTGCTCCTTGTGAACAGATCCCAAAAGCTCACATTACCATATGGTCTCAGAAACTAGACTGAAACCAAGTAGGTATTAGAGCAGGGATGATTAGCAAGAGACTGTATAAGGGTTAATACCTACTTGGTCTCAATCTGGTTTATGAGACTAAATGGAAAGGTGAGCTTTTGGGATCAGTTCACAAAGGGAAGTGCTGCATGATGGCTGTGGTACTGTGCTTGTGGGTTGGTTGGGCCCAGTGCCACCTGGACTTAGATTGACAACAGGAATGTTCTTGGTCTGCTGGGTCTCGTTGACACCTGCAGTTGGTGTGTTGTGGCAGTGGTTGTTGCCATGTAGTATTGCACTAAATTATAGTACAGCATACCTCCCAACCATCCAGATAGATTTCACTGTCTGTCCCACGGTCCTTGAATGCGGTCCACAGGACAGCAGCACAATGCGTGACAGCGTATCGTGCTGCTGCCGGGGAGGGCAAGGTGAGCTGTGATCATCGGAGGATCTAGATGAGTATTTTCCTGTGAAGGGGGCACCTATCTGGGCATAACTACTGTGAAGGGGACACATATATAGGCATATCTACTGTGAAGGGGTCACATTTCTGGGCATAACTACTATGAAAGGGGCAAATCTGGGCATAGCAACTATGAAAGGAACACATCTGGGCATAACTACTGTGAATAGGTATATCTGGGCATAATTTCTGTGATGGGAGACATATGGGCATAACTACTGTGAACGGGACACATCTGGGCATAGATACTGTGAAGGGGTACATATGGGCATATCTAATGTAAGGGACATAACTACTGTGAAGGGGGCAAATATAGGCTTAACTATAACTAGCATCAGGGGCATATCTGGACATAACTACTCTGAGGGGCATAACTACACTGAAGGATGCACATGTGGGCATTACTACTGTGAAGGCGGCACAGTGTGAGGGCATTAGGCGGATTAGGTGTGTATAGTTTTTGCAATTTTCTAAAGTTGGGAGGTGTTACAGTTACACTCTGGCTGATACTTTGTTGCAACAATGTATTTCGGTTATTTAAGACATGAAAGCAGGTTAATTTGTACTTGCCCGATTTGAACAGCGATACTCCAGATTGCTATGCCATGGAGCCCATTCGGATAATGAAAGACTATATGAAAGTAAAGACTTTGGCTCCATGGCGATTCTACTATATTCGTGTAGTCTGAGTGCCATTTACCTAATAATATGCACTCAGACCGGAACTATCTGCGGGTGTGTTACATCTCTGTGTTTACTGTAATGGTTGTCACATTGTATGTTTGAATGGTCATTTCTGTCCTATTGTCCCCACGTGTATAGTGGCGATCTCCCTTTGTCCTGAGAGATAATTGAATTACTCCTTGGTTGTCTCTGGGGCAGAGAGGAGGAAACCTTAGTGTTTAGAAATTATGCTGAGAAGCAACAGACTTCCCAATGTTTTGGACCGCCAAAGAGGGACACTTATGGTTCATCGTGTGAAAGTCCATTTTTCCTGTATATTTATACACTTTAACCGCTACAGGACCGCCTAACGCAGGGATGCGTCCTGCGGGCGGTCCTGTAGCTCTGAGACGACACATTGAGAGCCGAGACTTCCTGACGACCCGAGAGCCGAGACTTCCTGTGAAGCTCAGGAGTTCTGCTACAGCCTGCCAGCGATGATCCATCGCTGGCAGGCTGTAGATGCGAATTAAATCGCATCAAAGAGCTATATCAGACGCTGTTTTGTGAACAGCGTCTGATATAGCTGCTACCTGGTCCTCTGGTGGTCCCATTTGGTGGGATCGACCACCAGAGGACCAGGTAACCAGGTGCTTTCTTCATTTTGCAGATCCGCACATTGCCAGAACTATATAGAAAATGCTTTTTCTTGTCCAATTGCGGACAAGAATAGGACATGTTCTATATTTTTGCGGAACGGAAGTGCAGACCCGGAAGCGCGGATCCGTAATTCCGGATCCAAGCGGGCCAAAGTCTGTCCCCATAGAAATGAATGGGTCCACAATTCCGTTCCGCAAACAGAATTTCGGACGTGTGAATGGGGCATAAGGGTCCCTTATCACCGCCAGTTAGTTAGCTACTTGTTAGGTAGCTAGCGCCCAGCCCACCGCACCGCAGTCACTGATTTTGGCAGAGATTTTTTCATCCACATTGATGGATGCGAATGAAAAAATCTGTGCCGTTCAATTTTTTTTTTTTTTCAGCCCAGCGGCTGAACGGAAAAAAAAAATCTCATTACCCGTATGCTCAATATAAGGAGAATCGCAGATACTCCTAATGCTGGCCATACGTGTAATGATTGCGGAGACCTTCAAATGCCAGGGCAGTATAAATACCCCACATGTGACCCCATTTTAGAAAGAAGACACCCCAAGGTATTCCGTGAGGGGTATGGTGAGTTCATGTAAAATTTTATTTTTGTCACAAGTTAGTGGAATATGAGACTGTAAAAAAAAAAAAAAAAAAATCAATTTCCGCTAACTTGTGCCAAATTTTTTTTCTGTGAACTCGCCATGCCCCTCACGGAGTACCTTGGGGTGTCTTCTTTCCACAATGGGGTCACTTGTGGGTTTTATACTGTCCTGGCATTTAGAGGTCCTAAAGCGTGAGAATCCAAATGCGTAAAAATGGCCTGTGAAATCCTAAAGGTACTCATTGGTTTTAGGGCCCCTTTGCGCATCTTGGCTGCAAAAAGTGTCACACATGTGGTATCGCCGTACTCAGGAGAAGTAGGGCAATGAGTTTTGGGGTGTATTTTTATATATACCCATACTTTGTGTGAGATATCGCTGTAAACGACAACTTTTTAAATTTTTTTATTCAAAGTTGTCAATTTACAGAGATATTTCTCTCACCCAGCATGGGTATATGTAAAAATACACCCCAAACACATTGCCCTACTTCTCCTGAGTACATCGATACCACGAGTGACACTTTGCAGCCAAGATGCAAAGAGCCCAAGTCTAATGAGTACCTTTTAGGAGGGCATTTTACGCATTTTCTTCTCACGCTTTAGGGCCCTAAAATGCCAGGACAGTATAAATACCCTACATGTGACCCCATTTTGGAAAGAAGACACCCCAAGGTATTCCGCTGAGGGGCATAGTGAGTCCATGAAAAATTTAACTTTTGTCAAAAGTTAGTGGAAAGGAGACTTTGTGAAAAAAACTATAAAAAAATCAATTTCCACTAACTTGTGCCAAAATAATCTTCTATGAACTCGCCATGCCCCTCATGGAATACCTTGGGGTGTCTTCTTTCCACAATGGGGTCACATGTGGTATTTATACTGCCCTGGCATTTAGAGGCCCTAAAGCGTGAGAAGAAAATGCGTAAAATGGCCTGCATCCTAAAGGTACTCATTGGAATTTAGGGCCCTTTGCGCATCTTGGCTGCAAAAAGTGTCACACATGTGGTATCGCCGTACTCAGGAGAAGTAGGGCAATGTGTTTTGGGTGTATTTTTACATATACCCATGCTGTGATGAGAGAAATATCTCTGTAAATTGACAACTTTTAAATAAATATAGGTCAAAGTTGTCAATTTACAGCGATATTTCTCACACCAGCATGGGTATATGTTAAAATACACCCCAAACACATTGCCCTACTTCTCCTGAGTACATCGATACCACATGTGTGACACTTTGCAGCCAAGATGCAAAGGGCCAAATTCAATGAGTACCTTTTAGGAGGGCATTTTACGCATTTTTCTTCTCACGCTTTAGGCCCCTAAAATGCCATGGACAGTATAAATACCCCACATGTGACCCCATTTTGGAAAGAAGACACCCCAAGGTATTCCGTGAGGGGCATAGTGAGTCCATGAGAATTTTAATTTTTGGCACAAGTTAGCGGAAAGTGATGTACTTTGTGATAATTTATACTATTACAAAAGTCTCATATTCCACTAACTTGTGACAAAAAAAAATCTTCTATGAACTCACCATGCCCCTCATGAAATACCTTGGGGTGTCTTCTTTCAAAATGAGGTCACATGTGAGTATTATACTGTCCTGGCATTAGAGGCCCCTAAAGCGTGAGAAGAAGTCTGGAATCCAAATGCGTAAAATGCCCTGAATCCTAAAGGTACTCATTGGATTTAGGGCCCTTTACGCATCTTGGCTGCAAAAAGTGGCACACATGTGGTATCGCCGTACTCAGGAGAAGTAGGGCAATGTGTTTTGGGTGTATTTTTACATATACCCATGCTTGGATGAGAGAAATATCTCTGTAAATTGACAACTTTGAATAAAAAGGTATACAAAGTTGTCGATTTACAGCGATATTTCTCACACGCAACATGGGTATATGTTAAAATACACCTCAAACCATTGCCCTACTTCTCCTGAGTACGGTGATACCACATGTGTGACACTTTTGCAGCCAAGATGCAAAGGGCCCAAATTCAATGAGTACCTTTAGGAGGGCATTTTACGCATTTGTCTTCTCACGCTTTAGGCCCCTAAAATGCCATGGCAGTATAAATACCCCACATGTGACCCCATTTTGGAAAGAAGACACCCCAAGGTATTCCGTGAGGGCATGGCGAGTTCATCAGAATTTTTATTTTTGGCACAAGTTAGCGGAAATTGATATATTTTTTTAATTTTGTTTTTTTACAAAGTCTCATATTCCACTAACTTGTGACAAAAATATAATGATACATGAACTCACCATACCCCTCACGGAATACCTTGAGTGTCTTCTTCCAAAATGGGGTCACATGTGAGGTATTATACTGTCCTGGCATTTTAGGGCCCCTAAAGCGTGAGAAGAAGTCTGGAATCCAAATGCGTAAAAATGCCCTGTGAAATCCTAAAGGTAATCATTGGTTTTAGGGCCCCTTTGCGCACCCAGGCTGCAAAAAAGTGGCACACATGTGGTATCGCCGTACTCAGGAGAAGTAGGGCAATGTGTTTTGGGGTGTATTTTTATATATACCCATACTTTGTGTGAAAAATATCTCTGAAAACAACAACTTTTAAAAAATTTTATACAAAGTTGACAATTTACAGAGATATTTCTCTCACCCAACATGGGTATATGTAAAAATACACCTCAAAACTCATTGCCCTACTTCTCCTGAGTACGGCGATACCACATAAGTGACACTTTTTTGCAGCCTGGGTGCGCAAAGGGGCCCAAATTCCAACGAGTACCTTTAGGTTTTACATGGTTGCTCACAATTTAGCCCCGCCCAAAATGCCAGAACAGTAAACACACCCCACAAATGACCCCATTTCGGAAACTAGACACCCCAAGGTATTCACTGAGGGGCATAGTGAGTCCGTCTGAGATTTTTTTTTTTTTTTGCTAGAAGTTAGCAGAAATTTAAACTTTATTATTTTTATTTTTTTCCTCAGAAAGTGTCATTTTCCGCTAACTTGTGAAAAAAAATATAATGATACATGAACTCACCATGCCCCTCCGCGAATACTTTGGGGTGTCTTCTTTCTAAAATGGTGTCATTTGGGGGGTATTTATACTTTCCTTGCATTCTAGCACCTGAAGAAACATGACAGGTGCTCAGAAAGTCAGAGCTGCTTCAAAATGCCGAAATTCACTTTTTTGCACCATAGTTTGTAAACGCTATAACTTTTACCCAAACCAATAAATATACACTTATTGGACTTTTTTTTTTTTATCAAAGACATGTAGAACAATACATTTAGAGAAAAATGTATATAGAAATGTAGTTTTTTTTTAAAAATTTCATTTTTTTGCTAAAATGTCGTTAAATTTTTATTAATAGCAAAAAAAGTAAAAATGTCAGCAGCAATGAAATACCACCAAATGAAAGCTCTATTAGTGAGAAGAAAAGGAGGTAAAATTAATTTGGGTGGTAAGTTGTATGACGGAGCAATAAACGGTGAAAGTAGTGTAGTGCGGAATTGTAAAAAGTGGCCTGGTCATTAAGGGTGTTTAAGCTAGGGGGGTTGAAGCGGTTAATAGTTTTCGTAGTGCACAAAAACGCGAGGGACAAAGGGACTTCTGTCCAAAAAAATGAAACTTGGGAGGTCTGAAGCAATAGATCAGTGCATTTATATGTAAATGTGCGATCTTTCTTGACAGATTGCTATTGAAAAACACCTTGGTTGAATGGGAAAAAACAAAAGAATGAGGAAACAGATCTGCAACTATGCAAAAAATATATTTTAATATAAACAGTAAGTGCATACCCTCATGTCATGTATTGTTCTACTGCTATTCATCATAAGTGTTAAACATGTCCCCAAGGCACATTCTATACATTTTGGTAAAAAAATTCCCACTCAGCAGGGCCGTACACAGAAGTGACTGGGTCCCATAGCAAGAATCTAAATTTAAATAAAACAAGTTTACTGGCACTCTTACTTAAAAATGTTGTGAGTATACTGCAATGAAGGTCAGTGCTGCAATGACAATTTGAAGAAGTAAAAGAAGAATTCCTGCACTTACTCTCTGACTGCACCTAAGTACCAGTGACTAGAAGTGGGGTTTTATCATGTCTGCTGTCCTCTAAGTTGTAATAAGTAGAGTTGAGCGAACCCGAACTGTATAGTTCGGGTTCGTACTGAATTTTGGGGTGTTCGGGACCCGGATCCGGACCCGAACATTTTCAAAAAAGTTCGGGTCCGTTGTTCGGCGATTTCTTCACGCTTTCTAAAGGGCTGCACAGCAGCCAATCAGCTAGCGTTTTACTTCTTGCCCTAAGAAGCCATAACAGCCATGCCTACTAATGGCATGGCTGTGATTGGCCAAGTGCAGCATGTGACCCAGCCTCTATTTAACCACTTCAGCTCCCCTAGCTTAAACCCCCTTAATGACCAGACCACTTTTTACAATTCTGCAATACACTATTTTCACGGTTTATTGCTCGGTCATACAACATACCACCCAAATGAATTTGGTGGTTTTTTATTGCTGCTGAGATTTTTTGTTTTTCTGATATTAACCAAAAATACCGCTATTTTCTCAAAAAAAGTGTATTTTTAACTTTTTCCGGTAAAATTGTTCAAATATAATTGCATTTCTATACAGGTTTGTGTCAGAATTTATTGTGCTACATGTCTTTGATAAAAAAAAATCCAATAAGTGTATATTTATTGGTTTGCGCAAGAGTTATAGTGTTTACAAACTATGGTACAAAAAAGTGAATTTCCACATTGTGAAGCAGCTCTGACTTTCTGAGCACCTGTCATGTTTCTTGTGGTGCTAGAATGCCAGGATAGTATAAATACCCCCCAAATGACACCATTTTAGAAAGAAGACCCCCCAAAGTATTTGCGGAGGGGCATGGTGAGTTCATGTATGATTTAATTTTTTTTCACAAGTTAGCAGAAAGCGACACTTTCTGAGGAAAAATATTAATAATAATAAAGTTTCAATTTCTGCTAACTTCTGGCAAAAAAAAAAAAAAATCTCCCACGGACTCACTATGCCCCTCAGTGAATACCTTGGGGTGTCTACTTTCTGAAATGGGGTCATTTGTGGGGTGTGTTTACTGTTCTGGCATTTTGGGCAGGGGCTAAATTGTGAGCAACCTTGTAAAGCCTAAAGGTACTCACTGGACTTTCGGCCCCTTTACGCACCTAAGCTGCAAAAAAGTGTCACACATGTGGTACACACATGCTGGGTGTGAGAAATATCTCTGTAAATGACAACTTTTTAAAAAAATTTATACAGAGTTGTCAAATTAAAGAGATATTTCTCTCACCCAGCATGGGTATATGTAAAAATACACCCAAAAACACATCCTGAGTACGGCGATACCACATGAGTGACATTTTTTTGCAGCCAAGATGCGCAAAGGGGCCCAAATTCCAATGAGTACCTTTTCGATTTCACTGGGAATTTTTACGCATTTGGATTCCAAACTATTCTCACGCATAAGGGGCCCCTAAAATGCCAGGGCAGTATAAATACCCCACAAGTGACTCCATTTTAGAAAGAAGACACCCCAAGGTATTCCGTGAGGGGTACGGTGAGTTCATGTAAAATTTTATTTTTTGTCACAAGTTAGTGGAATATGAGACTTTGTAAGAAAAAAAAAAATCAATTTCCTCTAACTTGTAACTCACAGAAAAAAGATGCACCACATGGATAAGCGACTGACAACACTGGCTAATCCCTCACTCTGGTGTTAAAAGCTGAGAGATTCGCCAATATTTCCAATCAGGAACATATCGGAGCCCCTTTAGGCACCACTACACGGTATCTCAGCATGACATGGGGTCCTACCACTAGACTACCTATGGTGTGTGAACAAGGTCTGAACAGGTATTAAGCAGCCTACAGCCCCATCCCACTCACCTGCACTGCAGGACCAACAATGCAATGGGGAACAAATGAGGCCGCAAGCTACACCTACAACAGACCATGTGACACCGGCTTCCAGGTGCAACAGAATGTTTACAAGCCATATGCAATAGCACATTCAATACATATAAAACAAGAATCACAAAAATAAACGTGGCCTAAATGGGTGGGACTGCTCCAGACCCCAAACACTGTGGCGTGTTTCTAACTGGGGGGGCAGTTCCTCCGCATGTGGTTCGCAGCGAACGGCTATCCCCAGCAAAAATTGCATACAATGGAGGATGCTGGCGCGAACCACAAGCACCACACAAACATCCTACACAAAATAAAACATGTGCGGATGAAAATATATAAACACATAACTCACAGAAAAAAGATGCACCACATGGATAAGCAACTGACAACACTGGCTAATCCCTCACTCTGGCACATTCAATACATATAAAACAAGAATCACAAAAATAAACGTGGCCTAAATGGGTGGGACTGCTCCAGACCTCCAGACGCCACAGTGTTTGGGGTCTGGAGCAGTCCCACCCATTTAGGCCACGTTTATTTTTGTGATTCTTGTTTTATATGTATTGAATGTGCCATTGCATATGGCTTGTAAACATTCTGTTGCACCTGGAAGCCGGTGTCACATGGTCTGTTGTAGGTGTAGCTTGCGGCCTCATTTGTTCCCCATTGCATTGTTGGTCCTGCAGTGCAGGTGAGTGGGATGGGGCTGTAGGCTGCTTAATACCTGTTCAGACCTTGTTCACACACCATAGGTAGTCTAGTGGTAGGACCCCATGTCATGCTGAGATACCGTGTAGTGGTGCCTAAAGGGCTCCGATATGTTCCTGATTGGAAATATTGGCGAATCTCTCAGCTTTTAACACCAGAGTGAGGGATTAGCCAGTGTTGTCAGTTGCTTATCCATGTGGTGCATCTTTTTCTGTGAGTTATGTGTTTATATATTTTCATCCGCACATGTTTTATTTTGTGTAGGATGTTTGTGTGGTGCTTGTGGTTCGCGCCAGCATCCTCCATTGTATGCAATTTTTGCTGGGGATAGCCGTTCGCTGCGAACCACATGCGGAGGAACTGCCCCCAGTTAGAAACACGCCACAGTGTTTGGGGTCTGGAGCAGTCCCACCCATTTAGGCCACGTTTATTTTTGTGATTCTTGTTTTATATGTATTGAATGTGCCATTGCATATGGCTTGTAAACATTCTGTTGCACCTGGAAGCCGGTGTCACATGGTCTGTTATAGGTGTAGCTTGCGGCCTCATTTGTTCCCCATTGCATTGTTGGTCCTGCAGTGCAGGTGAGTGGGATGGGGCTGTAGGCTGCTTAATACCTGTTCAGACCTTGTTCACACACCATAGGTAGTCTAGTGGTAGGACCTCATGTCATGCTGAGATACCGTGTAGTGGTGCCTAAAGGGGCTCCGATATGTTCCTGATTGGAAATATTGGCGAATCTCTCAGCTTTTAACACCAGAGTGAGGGATTAGCCAGTGTTGTCAGTTGCTTATCCATGTGGTGCATCTTTTTTCTGTGAGTTATGTGTTTATATATTTTCATCCGCACATGTTTTATTTTGTGTAGGATGTTTGTGTGGTGCTTGTGGTTCGCCCCAGCATCCTCCATTGTATGCAATTTTTGCTGGGGATAGCCGTTCGCTGCGAACCACATGCGGAGGAACTGCCCCCCCAGTTAGAAACACGCCACAGTGTTTGGGGTCTGGAGCAGTCCCACCCATTTAGGCCACGTTTATTTTTGTGATTCTTGTTTTATATGTATTGAATGTGCCATTGCATATGGCTTGTAAACATTCTGTTGCACCAGGAAGCCGGTGTCACATGGTCTGTTGTAGGTGTAGCTTGCGGCCTCATTTGTTCCCCATTGCATTGTTGGTCCTGCAGTGCAGGTGAGTGGGATGGGGCTGTAGGCTGCTTAATACCTGTTCAGACCTTGTTCACACACCATAGGTAGTCTAGTGGTAGGACCCCATGTCATGCTGAGATACCGTGTAGTGGTGCCTAAAGGGGCTCCGATATGTTCCTGATTGGAAATATTGGCGAATCTCTCAGCTTTTAACACCAGAGTGAGGATTAGCCAGTGTTGTCAGTTGCTTATCCATGTGGTGCATCTTTTTTCTGTGAGTTATGTGTTTATATATTTTCATCCGCACATGTTTTATTTTGTGTAGGATGTTTGTGTGAGTGCTTGTGGTTCGCGCCAGCATCCTCCATTGTATGCAATTTTTGCTGGGGATAGCCGTTCGCTGCGAACCACATGCGGAGGAACTGCCCCCAGTTAGAAACACGCCACAGTGTTTGGGGTCTGGAGCAGTCCCACCCATTTAGGCCACGTTTATTTTTGTGATTCTTGTTTTATATGTATTGAATGTGCCATTGCATATGGCTTGTAAACATTCTGTTGCACCTGGAAGCCGGTGTCACATGGTCTGTTGTAGGTGTAGCTTGCGGCCTCATTTGTTCCCCATTGCATTGTTGGTCCTGCAGTGCAGGTGAGTGGGATGGGGCTGTAGGCTGCTTAATACCTGTTCAGACCTTGTTCACACACCATAGGTAGTCTAGTGGTAGGACCCCATGTCATGCTGAGATACCGTGTAGTGGTGCCTAAAGGGGCTCCGATATGTTCCTGATTGGAAATATTGGCGAATCTCTCAGCTTTTAACACCAGAGTGAGGGATTAGCCAGTGTTGTCAGTTGCTTATCCATGTGGTGCATCTTTTTTCTGTGAGTTATGTGTTTATATATTTTCATCCGCACATGTTTTATTTTGTGTAGGATGTTTGTGTGGTGCTTGTGGTTTGCGCCAGCATCCTCCATTGTATGCAATTTTTGCTGGGGATAGCCGTTCGCTGCGAACCACATGCGGAGGAACTGCCCCCCCAGTTAGAAACACGCCACAGTGTTTGGGGTCTGGAGCAGTCCCACCCATTTAGGCCACGTTTATTTTTGTGATTCTTGTCCTCTAACTTGTGCCAAGAAAAAAAATCTTCTATGAACTCGCCATGTCCCTCACGAAATACCTTGGGGTGTCTTCTTTCTAAAATGGGGTCACTTGTGGAGTATTTCTACTGCCCTGGCATTTTAGGGGCCCTAAAGCGTGAGAAGTAGTTTGGAATCAAAATGCGTAAAAATGCTCTTCTTCTCACACTTTAGGGCCCCTAAAATGCCAGGGCATACAATAATGATGCAGTAGTCATGGCAAGAATTATTCCCAATTTGGAACCTGAAAGAGAGATTAATAAATTGCAGATCGTTAATGTATCTAAATTAACTCTATGCCCAGAGCAAGAACAACTTCTTAAGAAAGGGCTATCGTTCGCACCTAAATTTGATTGTTTCTCCTGGGTTGAAAGATATTAATATATTTGCGAGGCGATTAGCCCTCCATAAAGAACATAGACAAAAAAGTAGTGATCCACAGACCCAAAGGAAAAAAGAACAAGAAGCGTTATGCATTCTTTTGGATCTAGCAGCAGAGGGAGAGGGACAACTAAATATCAGAGAAGCACCCTTCAGTAGTCTATCACCACAAACTACATATACCCCCTCTTTTGCAGATATGGCAATATTCAGACCTTTGTGGATCTTGTCACACAAGATCTCCAAAAGATTAAAAGTATGAGACAAGAACATGCGTCCAATTTAACATCAGAAGAGATAAGGGCTCTTGAAGAACTATCTGCTAACAATCAAATTGAAATTAAAACATCAGACAAAGGGGGCAATTTAGTAATAATGGAGAAATCTGACTATAATGAGATGACACTAAGGCCCCTTTCACACGGGCGAGTTTTCCGCGCGGGTGCAATGCGTGAGGAGGACGCATTGCACCCGCACTGAATCCGGACCCATTCATTTCTATGGGGCTGTGCACATGAGCGGTGATTTTCACGCATCACTTCTGCGTTGCGTGAAAATCGCAGCATGTTCTATATTCTGCGTTTTTCACGCAACGCAGGCCCCATAGAAGTGAATGGGGATGCGGGAAAATCGCAAGCATCCGCAACCAAGTGCGGATGCGTTGCGATTTTCCCGCATTGTTGCTTAGCAACGGGACCCAATCTCTATTATTTCCCTTATAACATGGTTATAAGGAAATAATAGCATTCTTAATAAAGAATGCTGTGTAAAATGAAGAGGAAGGGGTTAAAAATAATAAAAGTTAACTTACCTAGCCACTTGATCGCGTAGTCGCGATCTGTCCTCTCTTTCCCTGCAGCATCGATGATCTAAAGGACCTGTGATGACGTCACATCACATGGCCCAATCACCTGCTCCATCACTATGGTGATGGAGCATGTGATTGGTCCATGTGACCATGTGACATCATCCAAGGTCCTAATCACTATCCTCAGGCTGTGGCTAGTGCTTAGGACCTTGGATGATGTCACGTGGTCACATGGACCAATCACATGCTCCATCACCATAGTGATGGAGCAGGTGATTGAGCCATGTGATGCTGTGACATCATTACAGGTCCTTTTCATCTTTCAAGCTAACGGAGAGGAAGCCGGGCTTCGCGATCAAATGGAACAGGTAAGTTATGATTAGTTTATTATTTTTAACCCATTCTGCACCTGTTTAAACATTAGGGAGATGGCCAAGGGTATTATTTTACATTATAACTATGTTATAATGTGAAATAATACCAGCGGGACAATTTCTGACCCAAACATGCACTTCTGTGAAGAAGTGCAGGTTCGGGTCTGGGTACCAAAAGTGCCGATTTTTCTCCCGCGCGTGCAAAACGCATGACAGCGCTTTGCACTCGCAGGGAAAAATCGCGGCGATTCCCGCAACGCACCCGCACTGTTTGACGGAGTGCACCCGCAACGCCCGTCTGAAAGAGGCCTAACTCTTCTAAAAGATACAAGTACTTATAAAAAGTTACAAAATAATCCTACCAATATGTATGTAGCAGAGCTGAAGAGTCTCTTACAATCAGCAATATCTGATAAATGAATCACAAAAGACGAATTTAAAGTGATATTTAATCCCAAACCGACTGTGGCAACTTTTTACACAATTCCTAAGATCCATAAACAGCGTACCCCAATACCAGGACATCCGATTGTATCTGGAAATGATAGCTTATGTGAGGGCATAAGCAATTACATCAATACTATTATCTCACCATTTGTACCGGGTCTATCCTCATTTTTGAAGGACACCAAGGACGTCCTGATCAAACTACAAGACATTCAAATAAATGCCAACACTTTGGTCGCCAGTTTAGATGTAGAGGCGCTCTATACAAGTATCAATCACACACTAGGCCTGGAGGCCATTGAGTATTTCCTGAATACTAAGGGTATTCAGTATCACACACACAATAAGTTTGTTCTCACTTTACTACAATTTCTACTCACGCAAAATGATTTCATTTATGATGGAAATTATTATTTACAGACCACAGGTACGGAGATGGGGATGGTTTGTGCACCAAATTATGCAAATTTATTTTTAGGTTGGTGGGAGGAGCAAGTTGTTTTCACAGATTTTCATTTAAGGTACACTGAGCACGTTTTGATTTGGGCACGCTTTATAGACGATATTTAGATTTTATGGGACGGCACAAAAGAGGAATTTCTTGATTTTGTTTCAGTACTTAATCACAATACACTAGGTCTCAGATTTACATCTGAGATCAGTCACACAATATGATTAAACAACAAGATGGTCACATCCACACGCAGGTGCATCGCAAGGCGACGCCTACAAACAGCTTTCTATCCTGGCACCATCCTCCATCGTTACGTAAAGGAATACCAGTAGGACAATACATTAGAGCCAAAAGGAACTCATCATCTGAGAAGACTTTTGAATTAGAATGCAAGATCCTTTACAATAGATTTATTGAAAGGGGATACCCCAAAAAAACATTGCATAAAGCCTATAGGAGAGCAAAGGCTATGGATAGAATAGATTTATTGGCTAATAATAAAAATAGAGACCAGGAGACCATAATACGGTGTATTGGTACATATGATATTAAACATCAAAAAGTAAGACAAATATTGACACGTCATTGGCCTATTCTACTAGTTGATGAAGAACTAAGACAAGTGCTGCCACAGTATCCACAGATTACTTATAGACGTGGCCCAAATCTCAAACAACAACTAGTTCATAGTAATTTCCAGTGGACACATATAAAACCAATCCATCGGGAACTTACCTGGCTGTCTCTGCAGGGATCTCATCCCTGTGGAGACTGTGTTTTCTGTCGGTTCGTTGAAACGCGCAGTCAATTTACCAATCCTGTTGACCAAAAAGTGTACAAAATTAATGAATTTATAAATTGCAAGACGGTAGGAATAGTGTATGGGGCAAGATGTACCTGCCCCAAGATTTATGTAGGAAAAACCGTACAGGAATTCAGGAGAAGAATTTCCAAACACATAAGTGATATTAACAACCAAAAGGATGCTACGCTGCCAAGACATATTCTTAGCCATCATGATGGCAATGTCTCATCTTTGAAGTTCTGGGGCATTCAAAAACTGGCAATAGGTCCTAGAAGAGGCGATATGGACAGGAAATTACAGCAACAGGAGGCTAGATGGATTTATAAGTTGCAGAGCCTGGCCACCAAGGGGTTAAACGAAGGCTTTACTTATGTCTCATTCATTAAGAAGCATTACTAGTAATAGTTAATAGAAGGTTAAAATATATGTATCTATAATTTGGCAAGTATGGAATAGTCCTATTACAGTCATCTAATGACTGAGCACCTATAAATATGGTATACCAATTGGAGAATAGTCTTGTGACATGTACAGTCCAAGAATTATGGAAGGAAGTCTGGAGGTAATTGATAGGCGCAGGTATGCCTAACGATATAATGCGCACCAAGTCAGGAAATATGCGCATTATTCTTGACGGTTAAATGCACACTGGATTCCGGTCTAAGTGCAGTTATCCCTGGGGAATAAAATGAATAAAAAGAATCAAGTATAGTGCCATGCGCAGTAGATCCTTACCCAAGTACAGAACTTCTATGTCCGCTGACATGCGCATTTGATTTATTCTTAGTGATAATAACTGTCAAGCCATGTACAGAAAGCATATCGGTATGATCACACAACATTTTGTGCTACTATAAGTACATAGTACCGAGCTATACGCATTAAATCACCATGCAAGGCGTTGGCATTACGGGTGGGTAAAAAGAACTAAGTGGAGTTCTATGCGGACTAGATCATCACTTGACTGCACAATTTCTAAGTTTGTTGACATGCGCATATTTTTGACGGTTAAAAGCACTAAGCACTAAGTCATACGCACTAAGTACAATGGTATGATCGCGTAACACTCTGGGTAAAAAGAACAGAGTGCGCTTATGCACACTGGATTTCTTCCAAGCGCAGTTATCCCTGGGGAACTTCTAAGTCCGCTGACATGCGCATCAGACTTATTCTAAGTGATAAGAACTAAGTGCCAAACCATGCGCAGAAAGTACATTGATATGATCGCGCAGTTTTTTGTGCTAATATAAGTACTGAGTGTCAAGTCATGCGCATTTAATTACTTTGTCTAAGTCCGCTGAAATGCGCATCAGACTTATTCTAAGTGATAAGAACTAAGTGCCAAGCCATGCGCAGAAAAGTAAATTCATATGATCGCGCAGTATTCTGTGCTAACATAAGTACTGAGTGCCAAGTCATGCGCATTTAATTGCCTTGTGAGTGCAGCTATTACTGGTGGGCCAAAAGAACTAAGTGTAGTTCTATGCACATTATATCATCATTTGAGTGCACAATTTCTAAGTTCGCTGACATGCGCATTGGGCTTTTTTGAGAGGATATATTACTAAGTCCCATGTCATGCGCAGACAATTCTGACATCATCTACCACGGGGTACGTCAGTGGAACTGCCCTCCAATAATACTGTAGGAAACAAAAAGGTGTTTTATAACACATTGCGCTATTGGCCCACAATCTTGTGACATCAAGAGAGGGAGGGCATAGGAACTATGAAACAGGACTGATTCCACCAGCAGCACCAGACGCTACCCATTCCCCTGAAGTGGTTAGCCAGTGAAACATGACGGGGGGTAGTGCTGCGAGCTTTTAAACTGTTGGATTGCAATCATTATCCAAACTAATAAGTTAGAATCGTGGTGGTGATCATGAGATAGCGGGCGGCGCGCACTCTAGCATCTCCAAGCCCAGTTCAATTGTTGATGACATAACAGTGGAGTGGATTGCAGTCAACAATTTTAATTTTAGCCATAGATAATAACAATAGTGAAAAATTAAAAGTTAAGTTTTATGTGCAGAGTCAAACCGGATGGCAAGAGTAGGCTAAAGTCAAGTTGTAAATATAAAGTAATGAGCCTCTACATCTGGTGGGTCATTAAGATAATCATTTTGGAAAGAAGACACCCCAAGGTATTCCGTGAGGGGCATGGCGAGTTCATAGAAGATTTTTTTTTTTTTTGCACAAGTTAGCGGAAATTGACTTTTTTTTTTCTCTCACAAAGTCTACCTTTTCGCTAACTTGTGACAAAAAGTTCAATCTTTCATGGACTCAATATGCCCCTCAGAGAATACCTTGGGGTGTATTCTTTCCAAAATGGGGTCACATGTGAGGTGTTTGTACTGTCCTGGCATTTGAGGGTCTCCGCAATCATTACATGTATGGCCAGCATTAGGAGTTTCTGCTATTCTCCTTATATTGAACATACGGGTAATGAGATTTTTTTTTCTATTCAGCCTCTGGGCTGAAAAAAAAATGAACGGCACAGATTTCTTCATTTGCATAAATCAATGTGGATGAAAAAATCTCTGCCAAAAAATGTGCAAAAAAAAAAAAAAGAGGGGAAAGGACATAGGAGTGCTTGCGAAAGTAAAGCTGCGATCGCTGATAAAGATCGAAAAAGCTCAAAAGTGGGGCGGACTGAACGCAAGTGTGCGCACAAGATCAGGCCTGATCGGGCGAAGACTATGTTTTTTGTAGAGCCTAAGGTGACCGTAATGTACTGATATAGATCTGATTGCGATCAGTCTTGATCACTTACAAATACTATATAGTACTAGTGCTGATTAGCGACAGCGATGACGCTAATCAGCAACTAATCAGTGACTGCGGTGTGGTGGGCGCTAATTACCTAACAAGTAGTTAACTAACTGGCGGTGATAAGGGACCCTTAGGCCCTATTCACACGTCCGCAATTCTGTTCCGCATTTTGCGGAACGGAATTGCGGACCCATTCATTTCTATGGGGACAGACTTTGTCCCGCTGGGGTACGGAATTGCAGATCCGCACTTCCAGGTCCGCACTTCCATTCCGCAAAAATATAGAACATGTCCTATTCCCGACCGCCTAATGCATCCCTGCATTAGGCGGTCGGGAGGCGGTTAAGCTGGAGTCACGTAGCACCACCCGTCACTCTGCTCTGATTAGTGTAGATAGGATGCAGCTGCTGTGAGGGCGAGATTAGGTAGGGAAGACTCAATAAAGCCACTTAATGAAGTGATCGATCTACAGATGTGAAACATTCAACTTCTGTTTGTTCATTGCTCACTGGTTTTTAGGCTGCCCAGAGCGTTTTTCTGTCACTTTTTTCTGGGGTGATCGGTGGCCAATTTGTGATCTTTTGGTGCACCAGCACAAGTTTTGAGCTGCCACCAAGTTCAACATACATTTTTGGGTTCAATAGTAGGCTTTTTTTTGCAATATCCTACATCAGGGGTTGTGCTTATTGTCACACCTTGAAACACAGGATAGAAATTGCCATATTTTATTGAGGGGTGAAATTCAATAGCCAAAATACCAATCCCCTAAATCTGGTGTTCCAGGTGTGGCTGGCTAAGTGTAATTCTGTCCGTCAAAGGATAGATTTTTTTGTAGTGTGAAATTCAATTGCCAAAATACCAATTCCTTAAATCGGGGTTCCAGCTGTGGCTGTCCAAGTGTAATACTGTCCGTCAAAGGATAGATTTTTTTCTGTTGTTAAATACAATCCCTGAAATAGAAATCATAAACATCTGTGCATTCCTCTGTTCCTCTCCAAGTGTTATTCTGTCCGATATAGGGTATATTACATTCCGCGTGTCAGCGTCTAAATACAAGGCCTGAAAAATAAATCCTCTATATTTGCACACGCTACTGTGCATCTCCAAGTGTATTTCTGTCCGTAAAAGGGTATATTACACTCAAGGTTTAAATACAAGTGCTGAAAGTGTAATCCTCTATATTTGTACACGCTATTGTGCATCTCCAAGTGTATTTCTGTCCGTAAAAGGGTATATTACACTAAGTGTCAAAATACAAGAGCTGAAAGCGTAATCCTCTATATTTGCACACGCTATTGTGCATCTCCAAGTGTAATTCTGTCTGTAAAAGGATACCTTTTAGCCAGGGCCTAAATACTAGGCCTAACATTGATATTCTCCTAAATCTGTGGTTTCTGCTGTGCCTGTATTAGTGTAATACGCTACATAAATAGATAGCTAGATAGTGTTAGGTGCCTGTAAAAAAAAGGCCTTAATTTGAACTCTATACATTGGGCCAAATATGTTTTTCCTTATTGTGGTGAACGGTAACAATGAGGAAAACATCTAATAAGGGACGCGGACAAGGTCGTGGTGGTGTTAGTGGACCCTCTGGTGCTGGGAGAGGATGTGGCCGTTCTGCCACAGCTACACGTCCTAGTGAACCAACTACCTCAGGTCCCAGTAGCCGCCAGAATCTACAGCGATATTTGGTCGGGCCTAATGCCGTTCTAAGGATGGTAAGGCCTGAGCATGTACAGGCGCTAGTCGATTGGGTGGCCGACAGTGGATCCAGCAGGTTCACATTATCTCCCACCTAGTCTTCTGCAAAAAGCGCACAGGTGGCGCCTGAAAACCAAGCCCATCAGTCTGTCACATCACCCCCATGCATATCAGGGAAACTGTCTGAGCCTCAAGTTATGCAGCAGTCTCTTATGCTGTTTGAAGACTCTGCTGGCAGGGTTTCCCAAGGGAATCCACCTAGCCCTTCCCCAGTGGTGGAAGATATAGAATGCACTGATGCACAACCACTGATGTTTCCTGATGATGAGGACATGGGAATACCATCTCATCAAAGTCCGCACGTCTCTGATGATGACGAAACACAAGTGCCAACTGCTGCGTCTTTCTGGAGTGTGCAGACTGAACAGGAGGTCAGGGAAGAAGGCTGTGTGGAAGACGACGCAGGGGACGATGAGGTCCTAGACCCCACATGGAATGAAGGTCGTGCCACTGACTTCCAGAGTTCAGAGGAAGAGGCAGTGGTGAGACCGAGCCAACAGCGTAGCAAAAGAGGGAGAAGGGTGCAAAAGCAGAACAGCCGTCGCCAAGAGAGTTCGCCTGCTACTGGCCACCGCCACCAGGGACCGAGCACACCAAAGGCAGCTTCAAGGAGTTCCCTGGCATGACACTTCTTCACACAATGTGCTGACGACAAGACCCGAGTGGTTTGCATGCTGTGCCATCAGAGCCTGAAGCGAGGCATTAACGTTCTGAACCTTAGCACAACCTGCATGACCAGGCATCTACATGCGAGACACGGGCTGCAGTGGACTTCAAAACCAAGACTTCAAAACCAAGAAAGGGCTAAGGCCCCTCCTGCTCCCTCTTCTGCTGCTGCCTCAGCCTCTTCCTCCACCTCTGGAGAAACGTTGGCACCTGCCGCCCAGCAAACAGAGGATGTGCCACCAACACCACCACCTCCGTCACCAAGCATCTCCACCATGTCACACGGCAGAGTTCAGCTCTCCATCTCACAAACCTTGGAGAGAAAGCGTCAATTCTCACCTAGCCACCCTCGATCCCGGGCCCTGAATGCCAGCATTTCTAAACTACTGGCCTTTGAAATGCTGTCATTCAGGCTGGTGAACATGGACAGCTTCAAACAGCTGATGGCGGTGGCTGTCCCACAGTACGTTGTTCCCAGCCGCCACTACTTCTCAAAGAGAGCCGTGCCTTCCCTGAACAACCAAGTATCGGATAAAATCAAGTGTGCACTGTGCAAAGCCATCTGTGGCAAGGTCCACCTAACCACAGATACGTGGACCAGTAAGCACGGCCAGGGACGCTATATCTCCCTAACTGCACGCTGGGTAAATGTAGTGGCGGCTGGGCCCCAGGCGGAGAGCTGTTTGGTGCTAGTCCTTCCGCCGCCAAGGATCGCAGGGCATCATTCTTTGCCTCCTGTTGCTTCCTCCTCCTACTCGGCTTCCTCCTCCTCTTCTTCCAACTGCTCATCCGGTCAGCCACAGACCTTCACCACCAACTTTAGAACAGACCAGGGTAAGCGTCAGCAGGCCGTTCTGAAACTCATGTGTTTGGGGGACAGGCCCCACACTGCGCAGGAGTTGTGGCGGGGTATAGAACAACAGACCGATGAGTGGTTGCTGCCGGTGAGCCTCAAGCCCGGCCTGGTGGTGTGAGATAATGGGCGAAATCTCATTGCAGCTCTGGGACTAGCTGGTTTGACGCACATCCCTTGCCTGGCGCATGTGCTGAATTTGGTGGTGCAGAAATTCATTCACAACTACCCCGACATGTCAGAGCTGCTGCATAAAGTGCGGGCCGTCTGTGGGCGCTTCCGGCATTGTCATCCTGCCGCTGCTCGCCTGTCTGCGCTACAGCCTAACTTTGGCCTTCTCGCTCATAGCCTCATATGCGATGTGCCCACCAGGTGGAACTCCACCTTGCACATTCTGGAGAGACTGTGCGAGCAGCAGCAGGCCATAGTGGAGTTTCAGCTGCAGCACGCACGGGTGAGTTGCACTGCGGAATAGCACCACATTACCACCAATGACTTGGCCTCCATGTGAGACCTGTGTCCCCTGTTGCACTGTTTCGAGTACTCCACCAACATGGCCAGTGGCGATGACGCCGTTATCAGCGTTACAATACCACTTCTATGTCTCCTTGAGAAAACACTTAGGGCGATGATGGAAGAGGATGTGGCCCAGGAGGAGGAAGAAAAGGGGTCATTTCTAACACTTTCAGGCCAGTCACTTAGAAGTGGCTCAGAGGGAGTTTTTTTGCAACAGCAGAGGCCAGGTACAAATTTGGCCAGCCAGGGCCCACTACTAGAGGACGAGGATGAGGTGGAGGAGGATGAGGCTGAAGCATGTTTACAGCGGGGCACCCAACGCAGCTCAGGCCCATCACTGGTGCCTGGCTGGGGGGAAACGGAGGACGATGACAATACGCCTCCCACAGAGGACAGCTTGTCCTTACCTCTGGGCAGCCTGGCACACATGAGCAACTACATGCTGCAGTGCCTGCACAGCGATAGCAGAGTTGACCACATTTTAACGTGTGCTGACTACTGGGTGGCCACCCTGCTGGATCCCCGGTACAAAGACAACATGCGCACCTTAATTCCAGCACTACAATCGCACGCTGGGAGATGCGCTCCTGAGAGCTTTCCCAACTGACACGCGGGGACGAGTGGAAGCACAATGCGAAGGCAGAGGAGGAGCAAGCGATCGCCAACGCAGCTGTGACACGGCCAGCTCCTCTGAAGGCAGGGTTAGCATGGGCGAGATGTAGAAAAGTTTTGTCACCGCGCCACAGCTAACTGCACCACCAGCTAATACGGAACGTGTTAGCAGGAGGCAGCATTTCAACAACATGGTGGAACATTACATGTGCACCCGCCTCCATGTACTGACTGATGGTTTGGCCCCATTCAACTTCTGGGTCTCCAAATTGCCCACATGGCCAGAGCTGGCCTTTTATGCCTTGGAGGTGCTGGCCTGCCCTGCGGCCAGTGTATTGTCTGAACGTGTATTTGGCATGGCAGGGGGTGTCATTACAGACAAACGCAGCCGCCTGTCCACAGCCAACGTGGACAAGCTGACGTTCATAAAAATGAACCAGGCATGGATCCCACAGGACCTGTCGATCCCTTGTGCAGAATAGTCATTTATAACTGCCTCGCCCTCAACCATACATTCTTGTACTCCAGAGCACTTCTTTATTGAATCCTCTTTTTTTAATTGTACCATTATTTTGGGGGCAACACCAAGTTGAATGAACCTCTCCTCTGTCTGGGTGCCAGGGGCCTACATTTCAGCTAATCGCCTGCTGCTTTGGTGTGTGACATTAACCTCTTTTTGCTGTCAAATGACCTCTCCTCTATCTGGGTGTCAGGGGCCTAAAATTCTGTTAATCATCTGCTGCTTTGGCGGGTGACATGAAGCCTGATTTTCTGCTATGGGACCTCTCTCCTCGGTCTGGGTGCTGGGGCCTAAATAACCGAAAGTGGCCTGTTCCATTGGTGGGTAACATGATGCCTGTTTTGCTGCTATGGGAGTTCTCTCCTCTGTCAGGGTGCTGGGGCTTAAATTACTGAAAGTGGCCTGTTCCATTGGTGGGTAAAATGATGCCTGTTTTGCTGCTATGGGACCTCTCTCCTCTGTCTGGGTGCTGGGGCCTAAATAACTGAAAGTGGCCTGTTCCATTGGTGGGTAACATGATGCCAGTTTTACTGGTATGGAAGCTCTCTCCTCTGTCTGGTTGTCAGGTACATATATTTCGTTTAATCGCCTGCTGCATTGGTGGGAGATATTAAGCTCTTTATACTGTCAAATTACTTCTACATTGGCTGGTTTTCAGGTGCCTATATTTTGTTTCATCGCTTGCTGCATTGGTGGGAGATATTAAACTCTTTATACTGTCAAATGACCTCTACATTGTCTGGTTGTCAGGGGCCTATATTTCATTTTATCGCTTGCTGCATTGGTGGAAGACATTAAACTCTTTTTAATGTCAAATGACCGCCCCATTGTGTGGGTGTCAGGGCCCAATATTTTGTTTAATTGCTTGCTGTCTTGGTGGGAGATATTAAACTCTTTTTACTGTCAAATGACCTCTCCTCTGTCTGGGTGTCAGGGGCCTACATAAATGATAATGGCCTGTTCCATTGCAGGTTGACCTCAGGTCTGTGTTGCTGTTACGGGACCGCTCTCCTCTTTGCGGCTGCCATGGTCCTCTTGAATTAGTAAATGAGACCTATGGCACTGCTGGGTGAAATCAATACTGATTTTGCATGGTTTTAACTCTCCTCTTTGTGGGTCCCGTGGGCCTAAATGTTTGAATTAGGCCTATGGCCCTGCAGGCAGACATGATTCCTTCTTGGCTGTGATGTGAGCTTCAACTCCCATGTATCGTTGCCATGGCCCTGAGTCTGTGAATGAGGCCTGTGGCACTGCAGACAGACATTAATCCTTTTTGGCTGTGATGAGAACTTCAACTCCCATAGCATTCCCACCTGACGCCAACCCAACCTCCTATTCCACCTCCTCCTCCAAGTTGCCAATTGATATTGGTTAATTATAATTTATTTTATTTTAAGTCATTTCCCTATCCACATTTGTTTGCAGGGGATTTACCTACAATTTGATGCCTTTTGCAGCTCTCTAGCCCTTTCCAGGGCTATTTTACAGCATTTTTAGTGCCCAAAAGTTCGGATCCCCATTGACTTCAACAGGGTTTGGGTTCGGGGTAAAGTTCGGGTCGAGTTCGGATCCCGAACCCAAACATTTTCGTGAAGTTCAGCCAAACTTCTCAAACCATAACATCCAGATGTTCGCTCAACTCTAGTAATAAGTATCTATATGTGACACCGTCACGCCTACCTGAACTTGTAGAGGAGAGTTTGTGATGTTGATGTGTAGTGGTGAATATTTGATAGTTCTCCTGATCCTCCAGTCCGGTAGAAGCAGTCAGGTTGTGTAGTTGGAAAATGTGTCCCAGCCGGCAGCACGTTTCCTATTCAAAAAAGTTTGACCTCCTAATCAGAGCGCCGGTGACGTCACGCTATCTTACAGCTACAGGAGCTGTTGTGGACCAAAATTCTGATGCGTTACGAAAGGATGGCCTTTCTTCCTCAGCAGCCTTTCCTAAGGAGAAGCAAGAGGACTCTATCCCTGAGGAAAAAAGGAGGACTCCCCTGCATAACAGAAACGAGACGGATTCGTTATGCAGGCCATAGACTTCTATTATGATGGAATGAATAACGAAATGCCTCTAAAGGCATTGAATCTTCACAGTCTTTCTCTATTCTCAGACATACACTTACTTGTCTGTTCTGCTCCTCCATACACTTGCTTCCTTTCTCCTCTCTCCTACTCAGCTTACAACAACCACTTTTGTAGCACACCCCAAGCTATATATAAGTGATGCCAGCACCACCTAGGGGCAAATAGATGTAATGACACTGCCAGCCTGATATTAGGAATTACAATACATTTTAGAAATGCATTCAATAAGTAAGCAAATATATAAAGTGTAACACACATAAGTGGGTTTTTGCAAGTACCACCTTCTGTTTTCTATCACTGAGCCAATTACTTACCCACATCCACTTCATGGCATATGGACGAGTGATACATGGGGGAATTTATCATGAGGATAATATTTAAAGTTTTCCTTGAGTCTGTTTTGGTGTTATTTTATGTCAAATTTATCAAACGTCAAATGTTTGTTAAATATAAAGCATCTTTAGGGTCCATTCACACATCCTCACATGCCAGGCACTTTAATAGAAATGCCTTTTCTTGTCCGTGTCTGGGGACAAGAATAGGACATGTTCTTTTTCTTGCGAAACGGAAGTGCGGATGCGGACAGCACACTGTGCTATCCGCATCTTTCTGGCCAAATTGAAAATGAATAGGACCCATTCATGCGGACGTGTGAATGGACCCTAAAACCTAACACTTTTGTCTAGAAAGGCTACTCCAGGTTTTGCACCCCAGATAAATCTGATACACACGAGGAACACATGAGAAACCCGATAAAAAATGAAAACACACAAATAATTGTAATTTCTGCTCACCTCCTAAAAATTATCAAAAAAGGACTAGTACTCCAAGATGGTATAAAAAAATAAAAATAACTACAGCTTGTCCTGCAACAAACAAATCCTCACACAGTTCAATCAACAAAAAAATAAAGTTATGGCTCCTAAAAACAAATTTTGGCAACCACGTGCTGTGCTACGATTAGCTGAGTGGAGCTAGCTCCAACTTCTGCCTGCTTTGCTAAGCTAAAAGTCCTGCATGCCAGCTCTTCGCTTAGCGAAGCAGGAGCCTGCTCCACGCAGTTATTCCTGGCATAGCACATGGTTACGGCATTTAATAAACCTCTAGGGGGCACAGGCAGGAGCAGCAATAAGAGTTCCTGCCCGTACTCCCTGCATTGCGGCCCCATTGCTAAAAATGTCAACTCCATACACCGCTAGGAAGGTAGTAGAAGGGAAGTAGATTTTAAGCACATGGCAAAACGTGCACTTTAGGTAGTGAAAAAAGTGTAATAAAAATGCAAAATACATTAATAAACTGTATTGCATAAACTGTTATTGTAGCATTAGGGACAGGCTAAGAAAAATTTGTACAAAAGTTTAGTTACTCTTTAAGATCTAGAAACATGATATTAGTAGTGTGATAACAGTGGGTTAATCGCAAATTAAACAGATTGTTGTTTGAATATTCTACAAACACTGGTATAGCAGATACATCTCCCTGCCACACGAAGAGCAGGTCATCAATGTATCAGCCATACCAGTGTATACACTCTCCATATGGATTGTCACTGCTGTAAAGGAACAATTCCTCCCAATACGCCATAGAGAGGTTTACCAATGAGGGCAAATATTTCACTCCCATTGACCCTTCTGTTTTAAGTAAACTACCCCATCAAACTAAAAATTATTTATGCTCCATGAACAAAGAAGTCACCTTCAATTAAAAGTCACATAGATCTGGGGTATAAGAATAATTTAAGCAGGATTATAGCTCATGCATCACACCATTTTGTTTAGGCACATGACAGATCAACTAAGGCATTCAGAGTCTTGGGCATAGAGAGGGTCTTCAAACCCTTCGAAGTGGTGACAGACAGCAGTTGATGCATAAGGGTCAATTCAAAACGATCGCATTTCTCGGTCCACATCCGTTCCACAATTTTACAGAATGGGTACGGACTCATTCATTTCAATAGGGCCACAAAAGACCATGTGCTGTCTGCATCATAGTTCTGTTCCTTGGTCCTGCAAAAAAGAGAGCATGTCCTATTCTTGTCCGCTGACAAGAATAGGCATTTCTGTCATATGGCCGGCCATGTGCAGTCCGCAAAACGTGGAACGCACACGGCTGGTATCTGTATTTTGCAGATCCGCAACTTGCAGACCGCAAAACACTTACAGTCGCGTGAATGCACCCTAACCATGAGGCTTTCTGGATCTTCCACTGCCTCTCCCCCGTACTCCATGGTCTCAATTTACAATGAGAAATTATACTAAACTATTTGATTTTATCATTATTCCATCTGGGTTACAATACTATGTAGCAGTTGAAACATGTTGATGGATTATAGAAAAGCGGTATGCCTTGGAATGTTTTTAATATGTATCCTCAATAAAGCTGGAAATACCTTTTAACCCTTCAATGCTAGTTGAACTGTTTACTGGTTTAATGTTCATGACAGTTACATTCAATTATGATCACTCAAAAACATAACACTCCATCTATACAGGCTGATATAGAAGGGAAAACCTATGCTGAGCCCTAAAAAAATATACAAGACCCACATAGAAAAACAACAGAAGAAACCAAAAAGCTATATATGGGTCAAAAGGTATACAAAATGCATGTAACTGCTAAGTCACTAGATAAATACATGATTTTATTGAAGATTACACAGAACAATGATTATCAAAACACAAGACCATTAAAAACAATTAAAAAAACCAACAGGACTGATGGTGCGTGATCAGTATATTAAAGTGTAAGTGCATAAACAATGGTCAGCAAAAAAGATACTGGTACAAAGGTATTTAAGTATTAAAGTGTATATGACATAAACAGTTAAGCTGATGGTAAATAATGCCAAAGTTCATTTATATACACCAAATCTACTGTGCCCTAAACAATCAAAGGGTAGCAAGACCCCAGAGTACATAAATAAAGCCGGTACAAGATAGGAAAACACCGAAAAAATACAAATACTGACCACTGGCGGAAACACCTCACACAAACACCACCAGTCCACTCCCCAATGAGCGTTTCACGTGGATTGGTAGACAGTCCAAAGTGCAAATTAACTCACGCGAATATAATATCTAGGGTGATTGCACTACATGGCACCCGGCAGTCCACCATGAAGACCGCAGTTACGAGCGTGCCCCGTTGGTCCGGAAGAGGCGGGTCAAGCAGTGGTTGCGCGAATCGGATCATCCAGGAGCAATGGGGTAGAGCCAGAACCCGGCGCATGCATGCAGAGTCGGGCGCACCGCAACCTCCATAAAAGGTGAGGGCAGAACGGGCAAGACAGTCGTATATCACAAAGAACATAGGACAACATATTCTATAAGCCCCGGTAAAAAAGAAAGAAGAGTAATCCTATGATGTTGGGAACATTGGATGAAATAAATTAAAATAAAATAAAAAATGAATTAAAAGTACATGTGTTATACAGTGATGGCTGAAAATAGTTGGACCACAGGACAATATATGTTATAAGACAGAGTTCAGACTAAGCAAATATGTATCTACACTTACAAGTGCGTAGCCATAAGGCAAACAAGGTTGATTAACCACTTCAGCCCCACTAGCTTAAACACCCTTAATGACCAGGCCACTTTTTACAATTCTGCACTACACTACTTTCACTGTTTATTGCTCCGTCATACAACTTACCACCCAAATGAATTTTACCTCCTTTTCTTCTCACTAATAGAGCTTTCATTTGGTGGTATTTCATTGCTGCTGACATTTTTACTTTTTTTGCTATTAATCAAAAATGACCGAATTTTTTTTAAAAAAATGACTTTTCACTTTCTGTTGTAAATTTATTTAAAAAAAACTACATTTCTATATAAATTTTTCGCAAAATTTATTGTTCTACATGTCTTTGATAAAAAAAAATCCAATAAGTGTATATTTATTGGTTTGGGTAAAAGTTATAGCGTTTACAAACTATGGTACAAAAAAGTCGAATTTCCGCATTTTAAAGCAGCTCTGACTTTCTGAGCACCTGTCATGTTTCTTCAGGTGCTAGAATGCCAGGAAAGTATAAATACCCCCCAAATGACACCATTTTAGAAAGAAGACACCCCAAAGTATTCGTGGAGGGGCATGGTGAGTTCATGTATCATTTCATTTTTTTTCACAAGTTAGCGGAAAATGACACTTTCTGAGGAAAAAAAATAATAATAAAGTTTCCATTTCTGCTAACTTCTGGCAAAAAAAAAATAAAATCTCCCACAGACTCACTATGCCCCTCAGTGAATACCTTGGGGTGTCTACTTTCCGAAATGGGGTCATTTGTGGGGTGTGTTTACTGTTCTGGCATTTTGGGCAGGGCTAAATTGTGAGCAGCCATGTAAAACCTAATGGTACTCGTTGGAATTTGGGCCCCTTTGCGCACCCAGGCTGCAAAAAAGTGTCACTCATGTGGTATCGCCGTACTCAGGAGAAGTAGGGCAATGTGTTTTGGGGTGTATTTTTACATATACCCATACTTTGTGTGAGAAATATTTTTTTAAAAAGTTGTCGCTTACAGCGATATTTCTCACACAAAGTATGGGTATATATAAAAATACACCCCAAAACTCATTGCCCTACTTCTCTTGAGTATGGTGATACCACATGTGTGACACTTTTTTGCAGCTAAGATGCGCAAAGGGGCCCAAATTCCCATGAGTACCTTTAGGATTTCACAGGGCATTTTTACGCATTTAGATTCTCACGCTTTAGGACACCTAAAATGCCAGGGCAGTATAAATACCCCACATGTGACCCTATTTTGGAAAGAAGACACCCCAAGGTATTCCGTGAGGGGCATGGCGAATTCACAGAAAAAAAAATTCTTGGCACAAGTTAGTGGAAATTGATATTTTTTTTTTTTTTTTTTTTACATAGTCTCATATTCCACTAACTTGTGACAAAAAATAACATTTTACATGAACTCACCATTACCCCTCACGGAATACCTTGGGGTGTCTTCTTTCTAAAATGGGGTCACATGTAAGGTGTTTGTACTGCCCTGGCATTTGAGGGTCTCCGCAATCATTACACGTATGGCCAGCATTAGGAGTTTCTGCTATTCTCCTGATATTGAGCATACGGGTAATGAGATATTTTTTTTCTGTTCAGCCTCTGGGCTGAAAAAAGAAAAAAAATGAACTGCACAGATTTTTTCATTCGCATCGATCATCGTGGATGAAAAAATCTCTGCCAAAATCAGTGACTGCGGTGCGGTGTGCTGGGCGCTAACTACCTAACAAGTAGCTAACTAACTGGCGGTGATAAGGGACCCTTAGGCCCCATTCACAAGTCCGCAATTCTGTTTGCGGAACGGAATTGCGGACCCATTCATTTCTATGGGGACAGACTTTGTCCGGAATTGCGGATCCACACTTACGGGTCTGCACTTCCGTTCTGCAAAAATATAGAACATGTCCTATTCTTGTCCACAATTGCGGACAAGAAAAGGCATTTTCTATATAGTTCTGGCAATGTGCGGATCTGCAAAATGCGGAAACCACATTGCCGGTGTCCGTGTTTTGCGGATCTGCGGATCAGCAAAACACATATGGACATGTGAATGGAGCCTTAAAGGGGGGTGATCAGTGACAGGGGGGTGATTAGGGAGTCTATATGGGGTGATCAGGGGTTAACAAGGGGTTAATAAGTGAAAAGGGGGGGGGGGGTGTAGTGTGGTGCTTGGTGCTACTTTACAGAGCTACCTGGTCCTCTGGTGGTCGATCCCAGCAAATGGGACCACCAGAGGACCACCAGAGGACCTGGCAGGCTGTAGTATCACTGCCAAGCTGTGCACTGCTGTGAACGCGCGCGCACGTTCACAGCAAATATCGCCTCTCACGAGATGACGCACGGATGCGTCCAGGAGGAACAAACCCGCCGCCGCCTGGACGCATCCGTGCGTTCGGCGGTTAAAATATGGCTGCACAATACATCATAAACCGATAGCAAAAAATAGGAAAAGGGGCTTATTCCAAAAAAATGGAAAAAAGGAAGCTCTTAGCGCACATTTTTGATCAAAAGTATGTCGGGCCCAAGTACCACGTCATGGCGGCTTCTGCACAAGGGTCCCTAACATTACATATACTGCCTCTCATGGACTTACCAGTCTCCTTTCATTCAGGGCACTGCAGGAACCAGCTAAATTGCTTTTGTGCTGAGAAGTCCCAGGTACTTGGGCGTTGCTCAGTCCAAAAGAGCCGCCACCCTCAATATATACTATAAGACAGGACAATATATGTGTGATAAGAAGATAGAATGTTTGTAGTAGGGGAAGACTGGAAAATGTGAATGCGTTTTTAATGCAATAATGTGATGAACAAATATGTAAAATAAAAATGAAAAGTTATGAAAAAATAGGGTGAAAAAGAGTGAGCAATGTGAAAAAAGTGTAAAAGAGTATGAGCAATAAGTCACAGGAGTGATGGTGGCGAGTGAGTGTGAAAATGAGTGAACAGAGAAAGACAAAAGTGCAATCAAAAATGTGACAAAAAAAAAGAGAGAATCTAAAAAATACAGAAAGATTATTGAGATTTATGAGTGAAGAGTTAAACAATGTAAGAGTGAAAGAAAAGGGGAAAAGTGAATAGAAAATGAGTAAATCAGACAAAAGTAAAGTGAAAAATAATAAAATGC
Source organism: Bufotes viridis (assembly GCA_033119425.1). NCBI lineage: Eukaryota > Metazoa > Chordata > Amphibia > Anura > Bufonidae > Bufotes > Bufotes viridis. The sequence goes on along the minus strand of CM065591.1, from coordinate 437,955,678 downwards.
AGCAACAAAAATGAAAAAGGGAATGGTGACCTGTATTCATTCATGGAACCCCACTGTTCAGTCGCTGGCTGATAAAATGCAGTCTTATGATACGCAATTGCATGCCTTGCATCACTATCTAGATGATGTTGAGAACATAAGCCGTCACAATAATATAAGGATCCGGGGTCTTCCAGAGTCTATTTCTTCAGCTGTTCTACTGCCTACCCTGGTGAAGATCTTCAACGAAATTCTGGAGCGCCCGCCCGGCACCCCTATTGAGATTGATAGGGCCCACAGAGCTCTTCATCCTCCTAATCCGGACCCCTTGAAACCGAGGGACATCATCTGTAGGATTAATTTCTATGCCGTTAAGGAGCAGATCCTATTAAAGGCGCGGCGGTTGTCTTCTCTGTTCTATGAGGGCACGCCCTTCATTCTACTACAAGACCTCTCTCGCCACACTCTGGCGCAACGAGCTGCTCTGCGCTCACTTCTGACACTCCTCAAGGACCGTGGCATTCCCTATCGCTGGGGCTTCCCCTTTGTTCTCCTTGCGGGCTCCAAAGAACAACAGTTTGCTCTCCGTTGCCCCGTTGGACCTCCACCACATTCTTCAACAGCTGGACTTGCCTCCTGTGGACCTGGGTCCCTGGCCTTCCATCCTTTCCCACGTCCCGGGACCGCCGGGTGACCCTCATCTGCCATCATCTATGGACACGTCTGGAGCTGGCCCTCTGACTCAGCGAGGACGACGACGGCCACGACTGTATGGGCTGAGGAATAGCCCCCAGATTCTCCCTGATTGCCGCCTATATTATTATGCTACTGCGTACGCTTGGTTACTGGACATGATTCGTGGGGATACGTCCAAGGCCTGGGTTCACATATCTCGAGACATTGCTCCTTGTTCGCCAGCTATTCTCCCGTGGTTGACGGGCTTACCGAGCCCTCACCGCTCATGCCTTTCCTTCACAGCCCATTCTAATTCTTTCTTCTGCTAATCGCACAACGTCCCTGGTTGACCCTAAGGGCCCTCTACTGCCAATCACTGATCACCCTAATTTTCCACCAGCCAGGTCATCCGGATGTTTTCTCACGGGCACGCGGAGCCGCCCTCTCGGGTTCTGCAATGTCCTCTCGGGCACTACACTGATGCCTTTATCGCAAATTTTGAACACTCCAAACCCCTCAGCCCGGGATTCTTTTGAATATATGCAACTTCGACATTTCCACTCCTCGCTGGCCAAGACCCATAATCTCTCTCGTGAACTAACCGACTTTGAAAAAATGTGTATTTATCCTTCAGCAGTCCTACGTCCCATTTCCTCTCTTTATAAGTTGCTCTTGGGCCGTCGGTCATTGAGCCTTCCTCCGTATTGTCAGGCTTGGGAGCGTGAGTTGGGGAAGCAATTCACCCCTGCTCAATGAAATAGATGCTTCCTGTTATCTCACAAATCTACAATTTCTACTAAATCTCAGGAAACGAGTTATAAAATTGTCTCCAGGTGGTACAGGGTGCCGGTGCTACTTCATAGGTGGTTCCTGGCGGTCTCGGATCGTTGCTGGAGATCAGGTGGCAATATACTGTGTTGTGCCCTTTCTGGGATTTTGAGCATAAAACGGTCACTGAGGTTACTGGGGTCTAGTGTTGAGCGAACATTTCGAGCATAGGTCGGGTTCGTACCGAATTTTGGGGTGTCCGGGACACAGACCCGAACCCGGACATTTTCAAAAACTTCGGGTTCGTTGTTCGGCGATTACTTCCCGCTTTCAGCTAGCATTTTACTTATTGCCCTAAGAGCCCATCACAGCCATGCCTACTAATGGCATGGCTGTGATTGGCCAAGTGCAGCATGTGACCCAGCCTCTATTTAAGCTGGAGTCACGTAGCGCCGCACGTCACACTGCTCTGATTAGTGTAGGGAGAGGACGCAGCTTCTGTGAGGGCGAGATTAGGCAGGGAAAAGTCAGCAACAGCACCTAATGAATGGATCGATCTACAGCTGTGAATAAATTGAACTTCTGCTAGTTACTTGCTCACTGGTTTTTAGGCTGCACAGAGCGTTTTTCTGTCACTTATTTTCTGGGGTGATCGGCGGCCATTTTGTGACTTGTGGTGCACCAGAACAAGCTGCCAGCAAGTCCATCAATCCATCAATACTAGTTTTTTTTTTTTTGCTATATCCTACATCAGGGGCTTGGCTGTGCTAATTGTCACCCCTAGAAACTCAGGATAGCAATTTCTATATTTTATTAAGGGGTTAAATACAATTGCCCAAATACCAATCTCCTAAATCTGGTGTTCGAGCTTTGGCTAGCCAAGTATAATACTGTCTGCTGTCTGGCAAAGGATAGATTATTTTATGTGGTGAAATTCAATTGCCAAAATAGCAATACCATAAATCAGTGGTTTCAGCTGTGGCTTGCAAAGTATAATAGTGTCCGCCAAAACATATATTTTGTTCTGGGGTGAAATTCAATTGCGAAAATAGCAATACCCTGAATCTGTTGTCCCAGCTGTTGCAGGCCAAGATTTATAGTGTCCGCAAAAACATATATTTTGTTCTGGGGTGAAATTCTATTGCCAAAATAGCAATACCATAAATCAGTGGTTTCAGCTGTGGCTGGCAAAGTTTCAGAGTGTCCTGCAAATTATATATTTTGTTCTGGGGTGAAATTCAATTGCCAAAATAGCAATACCATAAATCAGTGGTTTCAGCTGTGGCTGGCAAAGTATAATAGTGTCCGCCAAAACATATATTTTGTTCTGGGGTGAAATTCAATTGCCAAAATAGCAATACCCTGAATCTGTTGTCCCAGCTGTTGCAGGCCAAGATTTATAGTGTCCGCAAAAACATATATTTTGTTCTGGGGTGAAATTCAATTGCCAAAATAGCAATACCATAAATCAGTGGATTCAGCTGTGGCTGGCAAAGTATAATTGTGTCCGCCAAAGCATATATTTTGTTCTGGGGTGAAATTCAATTGCCAAAATAGCAATACCCTGAATCTGGTGTCCTAGCTGTTGCAGGCCAAGATTAATAGTGTCCGCAAAAACATATATTTTGTTCTGGGGTGAAAATCAATTGCCAAAATAGCAATACGATAAATCAGTGGTTTCAGCTGTGGCTGGCAAAGTTTCATACTGTCCTGCAAATTATATATTTTGTTCTGGGGTGAAATTCAATTGCCAAAATAGCAATACCGTAAATCAGTGGTTTAAGCTGTGGCTGGCAAAGTATAATAGTGTCCGCCAAAACATATATTTTGTTCTGGGGTGAAATTCAATTGCCAAAATAGCAATACCCTGAATCTGGTGTCCCAGCTGTTGCAGGCCAAGATTCATAGTGTCCGCCAAAACATATATTTTGTTCTGGGGTGAAATTCAATTGCCAAAATAGCAATACCCTGAATCTGGTGTCCCAGCTGTTGCAAGCCAAGATTCACAGTGTCCGCAAAAACATATATTTTGTTCTGGGCTGAAATTCAATCGGAACAAACACAGAACCAGAGATACTGATGTTAAACCTTTTTTAACACCACATTTTTTGATGGTTTATATATATGTACGGAGGTGTATAAACTCCAATTTAAATGTGCCTGTTTTTCATTTGCAGGTCACATTTGGGTGCACCTGCTAGGCTCTGGGCTATATCAGTCAGTCTTGGGTGGGGCTCATAGACACCTCCCACCTCCCATTGCAAGCATGGCTACATGCTGAAGGTAACAGAAGAGATGTTTGTGAGTCATCCTAATGCTCCTGTAATTGCCCACTGGCACCTGATATCGCCCATATGGCGCAGGTAGGTGAGTGTTAGGGCCTCGGGCTACTTGAGAGACCTTGACGCTGGTGCCCGAGCTTAAGACATGTCCTCCTAGTAGGATATGTCAAACTAACCTCTCAATTTTAACATCAGTGTGAGGGTTTAGTGTGACGGCAGTGTGCACCTATCTCTGGTTCTGTGTTTGTTCTGAATACTTGCCACATCCACATAAATTTCATCTTATGTAGGATGTCCATTGTGGTACTTGTAGTCTGTTGCTGGCATCATCCATTGTATGCATTTTTTGCTGGTGATTGCCATTAGCAACGGACTACAAGTGCAGTATGTGCTCCCCTATATAAATGCACAACTGCATATGGGTATGAGCGCATCCTGCTTTTTTACCACCACATTTTTAGATGGCTGAAATTCAATTGCCAAAATAGCAATACCCTGAATCTGGTTTCCCAGCTGTTGCAGGCCAAGTTTCATAGTGTCCGTTAAAACATACATTTTGTTCTGAGGTGAAATTCAATTGCCAAAATAGCAATACCCTGAATCTGGTGTCCCAGCTGTTGCAGGCCAAGATTCATAGTGTCTGCCAAAACATATATTTTGTTCTGGGGTGAAATTCAATTGCCAAAATAGTAATACCATGAATCAGTGGTTTCAGCTGTGGCTGGCCTAGTTTCATAGTGTCCTGCAAATTATATATTTTGTCCTGGGGTTAAATTCAATTGCCAAAATAGTAATACCCTGAATCTGGTGTTCGAGCTGTTGCAGGCCAATTGTAAATCTGTCCATAAAAGGATACCTTTCATCCAGCGCCCTAAAAGAGATATTCCCCTAAATCAGTGGTTACTGCTGTGCCTGGATTAGTGTAATACGCTACATAAATAAATAGGCAGATAGTGTTAGGTGCCTGTAAAAAAAGGTGTGAATTTGAAATAAATACATTGGGCCAAATATTTTTTTTCTTATTGTGGTGCTTGGTGAACGGTAACAATGAGGAAAACATCTAGTAAGGGACGCGGACGCGGTCGTGGTTTTGTTAGTGTACCCTCTTGTGCTGGGAGAGGACGTGGCCATTCTGCCACAGCCACACGTCCTAGTGAACCAACTACCTCAGGTTCCAGTACCCGCCAGAATTTACAGCGATATTTGGTGGGGCCCAATGCCGTTCTAAGGATGGTAAGTCCTGGGGGGCTCAGACGGGGTGCGTGGCGGCATGACGTAAGACGCTGAGTGCCGCGGCTTCCTCCCCCTCCCGCCCTCGCTCTATGTTGGTCGGAGTATGCAGCCGCTCAAGATCCCATTAGGAAGGACGGTGCCCCGGCCCTAATATGTGAAGCCTGGATTGGCCTGCAGCCTGTAATCTTCGGTGTGATGAGCGTCAAAGAAAATTGGTGAGGGAAGTTGCACCATCAGCACGATTGGTCCGGGCAAGGACGGACGGTTACTCTCCCTGACTGCCGTAGGTGTGCGGGGCGAGGCGAGCTTGCTGCGGGTAACGGTCACTGGATTCATCTGGAGGCGCCGGGACTCGAGTTGGTGTGCCCCGGAGACAGCATACGCTAAAGCAGTGATCGGTGGAGACGTCTCAGCTTGGAACTAGACTCAACTGGGTGGTGAGATCCATGCTGTTTATTATATGAGTGCTCTGAGAAATCCCCTAGCCCTCTGAGAGAGCTGTGAATGGGCTGAAGCTACATATTATATATTTCAGTTGATGGGGGTTTGCTTGTTCCCCGTAAGTGCTTAAAGAAAGCGAGATACAAGACATAGCTCTTTCTGGAACTTTACTTAAGTGACCCCCGGATTATGACTGTAACTGGTCCACAAGTTAAAGTGGCTGTATAGACTGATTCGGATTAATAGAACTTTTACCTGTGGAAGGTTGAAGAAAGTTAAAAGTTTGCTTTCTAGGAGCTTTGGTTTCTGATGGTGTCTCAGGGGATATTGCTCCGCAAGACGCTTAGTCGGCACGGGTTCTGAGATAGGGCGTCTCTCTGTGCCTGAGGTTGCGATATAACAAGGCAAGGCCGCGCTAAAATTGTTGTTTAAGACACTGTGATATATTGAAGCTGTGATATAGCAAGGAAAGACTGCGTTAAAATTGCTGTAAGACACCGTGACATACTGTGGAAAGTTGACTTTGCTTCGGGGAAAATTGAAAGGCTCATTCGGATCGTTCCATCGGATCTAGAATCTGTGACTATGGACAGTGGGACACGATAGGTGTTTGGAGTTTCCTTTTTTTTTTTTTTCCTTTTGCAGCAACTGTCAATCAACTGTCAATCAAGTATTAGTAATTACTCACTGAGGATTATGATTATGTATTATTAATTATTAATTGTTAATTATTAATTATTTTCTAGAGGGAGATAACTTGATAAGCAATTAATTACGGATCATGATATCTGATAGGACCAACTATGAACTTTGACATGATTGTAAGGTATTGATGATCAGTGTTTAATAATTTTTTGTTTTGTTTTTGCAAGTAACCGTTAATCATGTACTAGCTACTATTCACTAAAGATTATGTATTAATTATTAATTATTTTTTATAAGGAAGCCAACTTTATTAGTATTTAACTATGGATTATGATATTTGATAGGACCAATTTTGGACTTTGACATGATTGCAATGTATTGTTGATCAGTGTTTAATAATTTGATAATTGAGGGGAGGGAATATATAAAGGGGCTAAACTGGTACATAATTTTGTGCTATTGCTGTACTGTGTAGACAATAAGGTAATGGTAATCACTGTTTAGCTATTTGAGTGACGGGTGCTGGAGAGGGGAAGTTGAGAGGTTTGGGGGTGGAGTATAAAGTAAGGTATGCCACCCAAAAACCAGCCACGTAAATCGACAGGCCCGACCTCACCGAAAGGGGGCGGGGCTGGAAGCCCAGTCACAAAAATGGACAGGGTCCTGAAATCACCGCAGGCAAAAACAAGATAGGGTGCGGACCCCAAGGGATTGGGAAAAGAAAAGGAGGTGGAAATACAGGGTCAATATGAAAGTTCAGTAGATCTAGGTGGTGGCAATAGGATGGAGGCAATTGATGTGAAACTTGCGGAGATTTTGGGTGCCATACAACAATCTAACAAAGTGATGGCAGATTTAGCTGGTAAGGTGTCGGCAGTACAAGTGGAGACAACACTGATCAGGCAGGACATCAACAATGTTAGTGAGAAGGTTAAAGAACTGCAGGAGTCAACAATAAGGTTAAATAAGGAAGTAGAGAGTGTGGTCAGTAAAATGCAAAAAGTCGAGTCGGAGGTAGTGCATTTAAAGGAAAAGGTGACAATACTTGAGGATAGGTCAAGGAGATCGAATTTGAGGTTTATTGGGTTTCCAGAGGGATCCGAGTCAGGCAATGCCACGAATTTTATTCGGGAATGGATTACATCGGTCACAGAGACAGGTGTTCTTTCAGAGATGTTTGATATAGAACGGGCGCATAGAATTCCGGGGGTAAGAGCATACCGGGTGCCACTCCGAGGGCAATCCTGGCGAAGTTTCTATCCCAGCGCGATAGAGATTCGCTCTTGCGCTGGAAGAGAACTGAGCAGGAACTAACATATAATGGTAACTCGATTCAGATTTACCCGGATTTCTCCAGAGATACACAAATGAAAAGGAGAGAGTATAGTGAAGTGAAAAAGAGGTTGATATCTGCAAATATAAAATACTCTATGATGTTCCCTTCTAAACTACGGGTTATCTTTGGAGGAAAGGTGCAATTTTTAATAATCCTAACGAAGTTCTGAATTGGTTGGAAAGAGAGGGCTTAGGATGATGCGGGAGCGGGGATAAGGGGGAGGAAGTAGCAATTAGGAAGAGGTACGCAAACACTTAGTGGTTCGTACCAAATGGGGGATGGGTGGATGAGGGTCTTGGGGAGGGGGTGGGGAGGACTGTGTGCCACGGTGACTAGATGGAGGAGGAAAGTTAAGCAGAAGGAGCTACTGTTTATAAGATGTCGCTAACATATCAGAGGATTTTCATGTGGAATGTAAGAGGATTGGGGGATCGAAAGAAAAGAGTTATCGTCAATGATATAGTTAATCGGCATTTACCAGCCATAATATGTTTAGTGGAAACACATTTTACGGAAGACTCAAGTATATGTTTTCTAAAAGCTGGATGAAGATAGAACTACACTCGTGTTTCTCAGCATATGCAAGGGGTGTTAGTGTGTTTGTACACAGAAATATGAATTTCACACTTATTGGAAGAAAGATAGATAAGGAGGGACGATATATCTTTATGCATGGAAGATTGGGCGATATGGTATGTATCCTGGCCTTCGTTTATATCCCCCATTCACTGTTAAGGTTTTTGCTGAGCTAATGGAATATATTAATAATAAGGATAACTGCCCAATACTCGTGATAGGTGACGTGAACGATGTGATGGATGTGATAAGAGATAGAAGCTCAGCTAATAGTATAGGTAGGCAGGAAACAAAGCAAGGAACTCTATTGAATAGGGTATGTAAAGAATTAGGATTATTGGATGCCTGGAGATATCTATACGGGGACAAAGTGGCCTTTTCTTGTTATTCGAGGTCATATGCCAGTAGATCCAGAATTGATTTGGTATTGATAAACGAGGAGATGCTGGATAAAGTTGTGGCCATGAAATATGAAACCGTCACCATATCAGATCATACCCGGTTCTGGTACACATACTGGGACAACCTGGGTGCAAGTGGGGGTAGAATGATAAGGATAAATGCACATTGGTTTAATGTAATTCAAGACATGCAGGAAATTGAGGCTGCTATAGTAGAGTTCTGGGAATTGAATATAGGTACGGCCCATTTGAATATGGTGTGGGACTCCCTTAAGGCGTTTATTCGGGCTTATTATTTAAGCATATAGCTGAGGCAAAGAAGGAGTTTGGGAGAAAGGAAAGGTTACTTGAGCAAGAGGTGAGAAGGTGGCAAAATTGTGAGAAGGAAATAGGAGATAGGAGGGAAAATTTATTAGAAAAAGCGGTAAATAGGTATAAGCTGTTCCTGCAGGAGAAAGCTCAACAAAAACTCTTTTTCCAAGGACAGAATAGGTTCTTGGAGGGAGGAAGGTCGGGGCGTTTCTTAGCCAAAATTGTCCAAAACCAGAAGGGATGTACAAGAATCTCCACTATAAGATCTTCAGGAGGGGTACTCCTATCAGATAAAAATGAGATAGCTCAAGAATTTGTCACTCATTATACACAGTTATATAGTTCCGAAGGAGAAGGAAAGGAGTCGGCTATTAATGCTTTTTTGGAGAAAATTGAAATCCCCATCCTTAATGAGGAAGATAGAGAGAAATTAAACCAACCGATATTGTTAGCGGAGCTGGAATTGGCCCTCAAATCAATACAGGGTAACACTGCAGCGGGTTCGGATGGATTGCCATTTGAACTTTATAGAAGGTTTGGTGGAACTTTGCTGCCACTATTGATGCAGGTTTTAAATTCAGCTTGGGGTGGAGGGGTTCTCCCCCTCAATGTCTGAAGCAATTATTACTCTAATTCTGAAAAAGATAAGGAAGAAACGGATATTCGGGCATACCGTCCAATATCTCTGCTAAATGCAGATTACAAAATATACGCTAAGGTATTGGCTAATCGGCTTAAACCTTTAATTAGCAAATTAATACATACAGATCAAACTGGTTTTATACCAGGGAGATCGTCTCAGATGAGCATTCGGAGAGCATTGGTGGGTGTGCAGGCGGGAGAGGGGACGACCGCTCCATTCTGTCATTGGACGCATCGCAAGCGTTTGACAGAGTGGAGCGGGAGTTTTTGTGGCAGACGATGCGTAAGATGAACCTGGGTGATAACTTTATTTGTTGGACGAGGTTATTATATGGCGCCCGACAGCCAGGATTTCCATTAACGGAAACAAAACTCAGCCAGTACCACTATTAAGGGGGACTAGGCAGGGATGCCCTCTCTCCCCTTGCTGTTCGCTATGTTCTTGGAGCCACTAGCCTGTATTATAAGGGAAGATGCAACTATAGCAGGTTTTGGACGGAGAGGGGTTTGCGATAAAATAAGTCTGTATGCAGACGACGTATTGCTGTTCTTGAGAGACGGATATAAGATCTTGCAGCATGTAATCACATCTATTAATGAATTTGGATATCACTCAGGATATAAAATAAATTGGGAGAAAACAGTTTTGCTTCCTCTCAGGAGACCCCTAAAAGTAATCCCACGCAAGTTAAAATATTGTCATGTACAGATAAAATAGACTATCTTGGTGTTAAGATTGGAGCAGCGGAAGGGGATTACATCGTACACAATGTTACCCCTTTACTTGAAACAGTGAAAAATAAGGTCCGGATATGGCAAAAATTACCAATTTCACGTGCAGATAGAGTGGCGTTGCTAAAGATGATAATACTTCCGCAAATTTTATATAAGATCACACCGTGTGTAAACTGGATAGGAGATATGTTTTTAAGAGATTAGAAAGTATTATTAATGATCTGATCTGGGGAAGGAAAAAGTCCGCCTAAAACAAAAATGGCTATGGTTTAGAATGGAGGAAGGTGGATTTTCACTGCCTTATGTTCAGGGGTATTTCTTGGCAGCACAGCTGGCTTGGTGGATGGGCATGGAGGAAGAGGAACTAGATTATCATTTAGGTTCAGTTAATAGGACCTACACAAAAATTTTCTCTAGACTCGAGATGGGTGATATAGGCAGAATTAGGGATAAAAATTCGATTGGCTATACTATGCTGAAGGGATGGGGTAAAATTAAAGAAATACTGGGGATCACATATATATTAAATTGCACACCACTATGGCACAATCCTAATTTAATGGAATTTGTTAAGATGGAGAATGTAGAATTTTGGATTAACCGAAATATATGTTGGGTTAGTCAAATAGTGCAGGGAGGTGAGATAAGAGGAATTGAATATATAATGGGATTAAATACGGGCTACTTAGAGAGTTTCAAATATGCACAACTAAGGCATGCTGTTAGTAAAATAAAGAGAGATCACTGTTTAGAGGTGAGACCACAAGAGTTTATAGAATATTGTATGCAAGTAAGCAAGAAAGCTATCAGGATGTCTTTGATATATCAAAGGTTAGTGAGCAATCTTGAACACAAGATGAAAACTATAAAGGTGCGGGAGTGGGAGCGAGATCTTGGTCTTAAGAGCGGATTTAATTGGTATGAAATTTTTAAGAACGTGAAAATGTCTACTCCGTCTAATAATTTCAGGATGATTCATATCTTTTGGATATACCGTTTGTATTATACACCTAAAGATTTGTCAAGATTTTATCGCAGGGATGATCTGGCTTGCAAAAGATGTGGGCAAAAGAAAGCACACTTCCTTCATGTAGTCTGGGAATGCTCAGCGGTGAGAAACTTTTGGTTGAAGGTAATAGATGAGTTGAACTGCAGAACCCGATACAGGTTAGAATGGGACCTGCCATTTATATTGTTAGAAGGTAAAATGTGAGCTGGTAAGGTTATGGTTGAAAGCTCTGGTAATAGCAAGAGTAATAATTGTTAGAAAATGGGGGTCACAGATTAGTCCTGAAATAAACGAATGGATAGCGCTAATGGATAAGGTGGCAATATATGAACAAAAAAGTGCACGGAGCGCCAAACAGCGTGGCACCGTAGCTAAAATCTGGGCCAGCTGGCACGGGGAAAAATAACTGCATAACAGATAGTTTGTGTTACCCCTGATGAGTTGGGGGGATCTAAGGTTCGCCGTGGCACACAGTCCTAAGGGGGTGGGGGGATAAGGGTTTGGGGGGGAGATTAGAAGGATTAATTGGTTTATAAATGATCAGTGGTTATAAAGGGGATATGTCATGTAAATGAATATTATGCTATTCTAATTCTGTATTCGTATTTAATAAGGACTGGAATTATGAACTGAATTGTGTATTTTTATAAGTATGGAAAAAATAAAGTATTTAAAAAAAAAAAAAAATAAAAAAAAAAAAGGATGGTAAGTCCTGAGCAGGTACAGGCGCTAGTCAATTGGGTGGCCGACAGTGGATCCAGCACGTTCACAACATTATCTCCCACCCAGTCTTCTGCAGAAAGCTCACAGGTGGCACCTGAAAACCAAGCCCATCAGTCTGTCACATCACCCGCATGCATATCAGGGAAACTGTCTGAGCCTTAAGTTATGCAGCAGTCTCTTATGCTGTTTGAAGACTCTGCTGGCAGGGTTTCCCAAGGGAATCCACCTAGCCCTTCCCCAGTGGTGGAAGACTTAGAATGCACTGATGCACAACCACTGATGTTTCCTGATGATGAGGACATGGGAATACCACCTCATCGGAGTCCGCAAGTCTCTGATGATGACGAAACACAGGTGCCAACTGCTGCGTCTTTCTGCAGTGTGCAGACCGAACAGGAGGTCAGGGAGGAAGACTGTGTGGAAGACGATGCAGGGGACGATGAGGTCCTACATGGAATGAAGGTCGTGCCACTGACTTTCATAGTTCAGAGGAAGAGGCAGTGGTGAGACCGAGCCAACAGCGTAGCAAAAGAGAGAGAAGGGGGCAAAAGCAGAACAGCCGCCTCCAAGAGAGTTCGCCTGCTACTGGCCTCCGCCACCAGGGACCTAGCACCCCAAAGGCAGCTTCAAGGAGTTCCCTGGCATGGCACTTCTTTAAACAATGTGCTGACGACAAGACCCGAGTGGTTAGCACGCTGTGCCATCAGAGCCTGAAGCGAGGCATTAACGTTCTGAACCTTAGCACAACCTGTATGACCAGGCATCTACATGCAAAGCATGAACTGCAGTGGAGTAAACACCTTAGAAGCAAGGAACTCACTCTGGCTCCCCCTGCTCCCTCTTCTGCTGCTGCCTCGGCCTCTTCCTCCGCCTCGGGAGGAATGTTGGCACCTGACGCCCACCAAACAGAGGATGTGCCGCCGACAACACCACCTGCGTCACCAAGCATCTCCACCATGTCACACGGCAGCGTTCAGCTCTCCATCTCACAAACCTTGGAGAGAAAGCGTAAATTCCCACCTAGCCACCCTCGAGCCCTGGGCCTGAATGCCAGCATTTCTAAACTACTGGCCTTTGAAATGCTGTCATTCAGGCTGGTGGACACAGATAGCTTCAAACAGCTGATGTCCATGGCTGTCCCACAGTATGTTGTTCCCAGCCGCCACTACTTCTCCAAGACAGCCGTGCCTTCCCTGCACAACCAAGTATCCGATAAAATCAAGTGTGCACTGCGCAACGCCATCTGTGGCAAGGTCCACCTAACCACAGATACGTGGACCAGTAAGCACGGCCAGGGACGCTATATCTCCCTAACTGCACACTGGGTAAATGTAGTGGCGGCTGGGCCCCAGGTGGAGAGTTCCTTGGCGCACGTCCTTCCGCTGCCAAGAATCGCAGGGCATCATTCTTTGCCTCCTGTAGCCTCCTCCTCCTACTCGGCTTCCTCCTCCTCTGCTTCCACCAGCTCATCCAGTCAGCCACACACCTTCACCACCAACTTCAGCACAGCCCGGGGTAAACGTCAGCAGGCCATTCTGAAACTCATATGTTTGGGGGACAGGCCCCACACCGCGCAGGAGTTGTGGCGGGGTATTGAACAACAGACCGACGAGTGGTTTCTGCCGATGGGCCTCAAGCCCGGCCTGGTGGTGTGCAAGATAATGGGCTAAATCTCGTCGCAGCTCTGGGTTAGAAATCCAACACCTATTAGTCTCCCGAAAGGTCTCTTTAAGAAAAGCCATGTCTGTGCTCGGTCAGATGACGGCTGCCATCCCAGGGGTGAGATGGGCTCAGTTCCACTCGAGACAATTGCAGCTCCAGATTCTGGAAGTTTGGGACAGATCCCCCTTCTCCTTGGATCTGGAGTTTCTGCTTTCCCCTCAAACCATTCACTCCCTTGCCTGGCACATGTGCTGAATTTGGTGGTGCAGAAGTTCATTCACAACTACCCCGACATGTCAGAGCTGCTGCATAAAGTGCGGGCTGTCTGTGCGCGCTTCCGGCGTTAACATCCTGCCGCTGCTCACCTGTCTGCGCTACAGCGGAACTTCGGCCTTCCCGCTCACCGCCTCATATGCGACGTGCCCACCAGGTGGAACTCCACCTTGCACATGCTGGAGCCATAGTGGAGTTTCAGCTGCAGCACGCACGTGTCAGTCGCACTGCGGAACAGCATCACTTCACCACCAATGATTGGGCCTCTATGTGAGACCTGTGTGCCCTGTTGCGAGTACTCCACCAACATGGCCAGTGGCGATGACACCGTTATCAGCGTTACAATACCACTTCTATGTCTCCTTGAGAAAACTCTTAGGGCGATGATGAAAGAGGAGGTGGCCCAGGAGGAGGAGGAGGATGAGGGGTCATTTTTAGCACTTTCAGGCCAGTCTGTTAGAAGTGGCTCAGAGGGAGGTTTTTTGCAACAGCAGAGGGCAGGTACAAATGTGGCCAGCCAGGGCCCACTACTGGAGGACGAGGAGGATGAGGAGGAGGTGGAGGAGGATGAGGATGAAGCAGGTTCACAGCGGGGTGGCACCCGACACAGCTCAGGCCCATCATTGGTGCGTGGCTGGGGGGATACGGAGGACAATGACGATACGCCTCCCACAGAACACAGCTTGTCCTTACCTCTGGGGAGCCTGGCACACATGAGCGACTACATGCTGCAGTGCCTGAGAAACGACAGCAGAGTTGCCCACATTTTAACGTGTGCGGACTACTGGGTTGCTACCCTTCTGGATCCCCAGTACAAAGACAATGTGCCCACCTTACTTCCTGCACTGGAGCGTGATAGGAAGATGCGCGAGTACAAGCGCACGCTGGTAGATGCGCTCCTGAGAGCATTCCCAAATGTCACAGGGAAACAGGTGGAAGCCCAATGCGAAGGCAGAGGAGGAGCATGGGGGTTGCCAACGCAGCTGTGTCACGGCCAGCTCCTCTGAGGGCAGGGTTAGCATGGCAGAAATGTGGAAAAGTTTTGTCTCCACGCCACAGCTAACTGCACCACCACCTGATACGGAACGTGTTAGCAGGAGGCAGCATTTCACTAACTTGGTTGAACAGTACGTCTGCACACCCCTCCACGTACTGACTGATGGTTCGGCCCCATTCAACTTCTGGGTCTCCAAATTGTCCACGTGGCCAGAGTTAGCATTTTATGCCTTGAAGGTGCTGGCCTGCCTGGCGGCCAGCGTTTTGTCTGAATGTGTATTCAGCACGGCAGGGGGCGTCATTACTGACAAACGCAGCCGCCTGTCCACAGCCAACGTGGACAAGCTGACGCTCATAAAAATGAACCAGGCCTGGATCTCACAGGACCTGTGCCTCCCTTGTGCAGAATAGACATTTATAACTGCCTCCCCCTCAACCATGTATTCTTGTACTCCGGGGCACTTCATTATTGAATCCTCATTTTTTTAACTTTACCATGATCTTGTGGTGCAACCCAAAATTGAATGAACCTCTCCTCTGTCTGTGGTGGGGCCGAAATAACTGAAAGTGGCCTTCTCCGGTGGTGGGTGATATGACGCATGATTCCTTGCTGTGGGACCTCTCTCCTCTGTCTGGCTGCCTGGCCTAAATAACTGAAAGTGGCCTTCTCCAGTGGTGGGTGATATGACGCATGATTCCTTGCTGTGGGACCTGTATCCTCGGTCTGGGTGCTGGGCCGAAATAACTGAAAGTGGCCTTCTCCAGTGGTGGGTGATATGACGCATGATTCCTTGCTGTGGGACCTCTCTCCTCTGTCTGGGTTCTGGGGCCAAAATAACTGAAAGTGGCCTTTTCCAGTGTTGGGTGATTATGACGCATGATTCCTTGCAGTGGGACCTTTCTTCAATTGATATTGGTTAAATTTTATTTATTTTATTTTAATTAATTTCCCTATCCACATTTGTTTGCAGGGGATTTACCTACATTTTGCTGCCTTTGGCAGCCCTCTAGCCCGTTCCTGGACTATTTTACAGCCTTTTTAGTGCCTAAAAGTTCGGGTCCCCATTGACTTCAATGGGGTTCGGGTTCGGGATAAAGTTCGGGTCGAGTTCGGATCCCGAACCCGAACATTTTCGGGAACTTCCTGAACCCGAACTTCCAGGTGTTCGCTCATCTCTACTGGGGTCCCCATACAGAACTCCCCGGAGTCTTTTCTGCTCTTTGATAGCATCTTAACTGTCCCAGTTTATAAGAGGTCTCTTGTGCAATATATGATACAGGCGGCTAAAGCGGTGATTCCCAGGCACTGGAAGTCCACCTCTCCCCCTTCTCCGGAGGAGTGGTTTGAAGAAATTGCCACCAGAGGTTAGAAGATCTTATCTGTGTGACACCCTCTGATATATCCTGGTTTGTGAAGACCTGGGGCCCCTGGGATGAATTCCATTCCACTTCCTCCTTTCGTGATGTCAGGGTTTAGAAATTGTTTTGCTTTGTTGTAGTTCCCCCCACCTCCCCTTCCTTTCCTTCCCCCCTCTTCCGTTGTCTTGTCTGTCTTCTGTGTCTGTTCGCTGGACTACTAGCGATTGCATGATCATATATTGTGCAATGTTGTTTGCTATGCCTTTTACATTTTCGAACTCTGTTTTTTGTACTGAATGCACTGCCGTGCCTTTTCTGTTACTCTTGTCATTGCCATTGGCTGGTACTGTTTTGCTTATATTGAAAATCTTTAATAAAACGTTGATTTGAAAAAAAAATAAATTGAGTTCCATGACCACCCAGAAGCGTTTTCTTTTTCTTTCTCTTTCTATACCTTTATTAAATAGTGTCATGGGACCGATCATAGAACACACTGGGAAACACCTATAAAAGCAGAAGTTAAATAGCAATAACAGTAAAATAGCACATGTGGACAGTGATATAGGAGGGACACATAAATGTCATAATATGGGTGTATATACAGGCAGGGCCGGTTGTAGACAATAAGTGGCCCTGGGCAAAATAAAAAGTGGGGCCCCAAATCTTGTAATATTGTACCAACAACACATTCACATTCCATCAATTGGGTAAATGAAAACAGGTATGTGAACATACGTGCAGGTATGGGATTCAGCCGATTCCCTCCTGTTCTCCAGATCCGGTTGTTAAAATTACAGTCGGATCGGAGAAGTGTGTGGCTAGCTGAATCACGATCCAGTGCTCTGGCAGCGGCAGTGGGAGATGAGCACTTGCATTGTGGAAGTGCTCATCTCCCTACATTCAGGACAGCGATACAGGTGAACGCTGCAGCACGGCAAGGGAGAGGTGTCTCTCCTCCCTGCTCCTGAGACAGGCTTTGTACTGCAAGTGACACAGACCGTAAGAGGCCTGTTCACTGCCAGCGTGGAGGTAAGTATAAGTTTTTTTCTTTTATGTGGTGCGTTATGGGGGCATTAACTGGGGGCATTACTGGAACATGATGGTGGACACTCTGGGGGCATTACTGGCACATAATGGGAGACACTATGGGGGCATCTACTGGTGATATAACTGACACATAATGGGGACATCTACTGGGGGCAATAATGGCACATCATGGGGGACACTATGGGGGCATCTACTGGCACATCATAAGGGACACTATTGGGGCATTACTGGCACATCATAGGGGACACTATGGGGGCATTACTGGCACATCATGGGAGACACTATGGGGGCATTACTGGCACATTATAGGGGACACTGCGGGGCCACAGAACGGGGCAACAAATGCAGGAAGCACATCTTTTGCAGCCCCATTGAAGTGAATGGGTCCGCATCTAAGCCGCAAAAAATGCAGCTTGGATGCAGACTCAAACAACGTTCATATGCATGAGGCCTAATAGTAGGAGCCCTCATCTGTATTCTCTAACTCGTATTATCCCCATGTTGCCCATTTTTTGAGGAGGTACTTGGGGGTCACTTACTATTAATGTGGGGTGTATGGGGTCCAAATTGAGAAAAGCATTTTCCCCACATTAAAAATAAGTGACCCCTATCATATTCATTTTATTTCAGACCATATGTGGAACCATTTATTTATTTCAGTGGGTCTGCAAAAAAAAAAAAAACTGAAGTAACTTTGTGTGCAATCCGTTTCCGTATGTCCGTTTCGTCAAAAAAAGAGAACATGTCCTATTATTGTCCGCATTATGGACAAGGATAGTACTGTTCTAGTAGGGGCCAGCTGTCCCGTTCCGCAAAATACGGAATGCACCCGGATGATTTCTGTGATTTTTGCGGACTGCAAAGTACATACCGTCGTGTGCATGAGCCCTAACCCTAATGTTGCTGGCCGACTTATGTTTTTGCCTGCATTTTTTTTTCAGGCCAGCTAAGCATTTGTGGACAGCCTCGGACATCTGATTATCACTGTGCTACACACTGTGGGGCCAGGGGCCTGGAATGCTTATGTTTGGCAATAGTGGTGATGCTGCTGCCTGCTGCTACCTTCACTGGGCACTCTTGCCTCACCTCAGCAACATAGGACCCTGTGAGTTTATATTCCATCCCTCCTCCTCCTTTAATTATTAGCAGTTTCATTGGTGATGCAGTGGCCGCCAGCTTCAGAGCCCCGTCCCCTTGTGATTTCATTGGTGGCAGTGATGCCACATCACAGTGGGGAGGGACGCTCTCCTTCCTTCTCCACCGTGTGGCCGATGAGTACGTCAAGGGCAACTGTGCAGTAGCTGGCCACAATGCTGCAGTTTAAAGTGCCGCTTCAGCAGACGTTCTGCTGAAGGGCCTCACTGAAGCAGCGGGCCCCTTACATGATGGGGGCCCTGGGCAATTCCCCAGTTTACCCCCCCCAATGTTGGCCCTGTATACAGGTCTAATAATGATATACAGTATAGGCTTAGAATATGCTATTAAATTAATCCTTAAGGAGTAAAAAAGTCATCCAGTGTCAGTATTTAAGAGTTGGAGTCTATAAGAAAAGCAATCTAATGATTGTTGTTCAAGTTCCTTAGGGGAACTTTTAAAAATTGTAAAAAAAAAAAAAGTTTAATATAAAAAAAAATTATATAAAAATTTAAATCATCCCCCTTTCCCCACAATAAAAAAAAAAGATACATGAACATAAGGTTCAATGGTTGAACTTTTAACAGATTATTTTTGTTTTTTAGTAAGATGATTAAAAGTTAAGCTTCAGTGGCATAGGCTTCTTGAATTACTCCTGAATTTGCTGGTGGGATTACCATAATCATTATTAATTGTGGTTTTGTTTTCAATTGCTAAAACAGCAAAAAGTCACAAACATTTTGCGCAAGTGTTCAAATAAGTTGCAAAGACCTATTTTTTAACAGAAGACAGAATTCTGGAGTGAAGGGAGTGATAAAGTCCCCCTATGTTTCCTTTTGTTAACAGATTGATAAATAAAAAAATCTGGGTTAAATGGGAGTGCTGATACCTTGGGGGGAAAAACTAAATAATGAGGAAACAAAAATGCAACTATGCAAATCTGTAGAAAAAAAGACAAAAATCGCACATCCTCATACCATGCTTTGACCTATTGCTTCACATCATCGTTTCTCACATGTCCTCAAGGCACTTTGCAAATATTTTAGTCAAAATGCATTAGCTCACTCAACACATAAAGTCTTTTGAGTGGACCCCTACTCTAATTTGACACAGCGCCACATGGCGAGCACCTCTGATGCTACATAGCAGCTGCAGGCGGTGAGACTAACTAGCTCAAGAACATCTTTGCTCCCTCTTGGGCTTGGGCCCCACCAACCTATAGGCACAGCGTCACAGAAATAACAGCCACCATGCAGCACTGCCTCTTGTGAGCAGATCCCAAAAGCTCACCATCTATGCTGTCTCCGAAACTTGACTGAGACCCAGTAGGTATTAGGGCTGTTCACACGAGCGCGTGCAGTCTGGAAATCACAAGTCCCAGAATGAAGAGAAAAACGGTCCAGCTTCACTGGAAAACTTGAGGCTTTATTGAATCCCGTGCAGATAAAAACCAACGTACAGCAATGCAAGAAATCTACCGGTTTGATCCGAAACCGGTCGATTTCTTGCATTGCTGTACGTTGGTTTTTATCTGCACGGGATTCAATAAAGCCTCAAGTTTTCCAGTGAAGCTGGACCGTTTTTCTCTTCATTCTGGGACTTGTTGTGCGCCAAGGTTCAGGGCGAGGTCCGGGCTCCTGGTTTCCTGTGGACGAGCGCGACATTCTCCAGTGTTGTTTCAAAGTTTGTCTGAACCAGGTCAGTGCTCCCAAGGAGACTTACAAGGCGAATATATCCTTTTATGTGCAGCAGGAATTTATAATACCAACCAAGCTAAAATGCAGCATTCTTCACTTAAAGCCATTGACGACTGCCAAGATAGACTGTTAAAAATGAATACTGTATTTGATGTGGATAATAAAGACACGCAGGATATTCTGAATTTGAAGATCCAAATGTTATCCTTAGAGAAATTGTTCACCAAGGAGATGAGAACCTGGTGGGATCTAACAACTTTGACAAAGTATCTGGATAAACACATGATACTGCGCGGCTTGCGCCTACGAAAAAAAAAACCACTATTGTCTACTCCGATGACTTCACTAGCAAGTGGCAATCAATTTTATCTAATTGTTCATTTAAACTTATGGAACTTATCATTTCCTATGAGGAACAATCATTATCCACCTTTCGTGAGGAAATCAAGGTTACACAGGAACTGATAACCCCTCTGGCTAATACTGAGACATTTATGGAACTGGATCAAAAACTCCAAAAGAGCCTAAAAACAATGGAGGACAGTTTGATTCATATCAAATATTATAATACAATCGTGATATGCAAGACTATACAGTTGTGTTCAAAATTATTCAACACCCACTGAAATTGAGTGTTTTGGCCAGTTTGACATTGATTTTGAACATTTCAGTCATCTTGTTTACAATTAAATCAAAGAGGCACTTGTAAGTCAGACAAATATAACATAACATTTATAATGAAATAACCACAAATGTCTTTTCTGTGCTCACATCATTATCAGTTTTATTCAACCCCCAAGTGACATTCAATCTTAGTACTTAGTACAACATCCTTTTCCAGTTATAACAGCTTTTAAACGTGAAGCATAGCTTGACACAAGTGTCTTGCAGCGATCTACGGGTATCTTCACCCATTCTTCATGGGCAAAAGCCTCCAGTTCAGTCACATTCTTAGGCTTGCACGCTGCAACTGCTTTCTTTAGGTCCCACCAGAGGTTCTCAATCGGATTTAAGTCTGGTGACTGTGATGACCACTTCAAAATGTTCCAGCCTTTAATCTGCAACCATGCTCTAGTGGACTTGGAGGTATGCTTGGGATCATTGTCCTGTTAAAAGTTCCAACGTCTCCCAAGCCTCAGGTTTGTGACGGACTGCATCACATTTTCATCCAATATCTCCTGGTACTGAAAAGAATTCATGGTACCTTGCACACGCTGAAGCTTCCCTGTACCTGTAGAAGCAAAACAGCCCCAAAGCATGATTGACCCCCCGCCATGCTTCACAGTAGGCAAGGTGTTCTTTTCTTCATAGGCCTTGTTCTTCCTCCTCCAAACATAGCGTTGATCCATGGGCCCAAACAGTTCTAATTTTGTTTCATCAGTCCACAGAACACTATCCCAAAACTTTTGTGGTTTGTCCACATAACTTTTGGCATACTGCAGTCGACTCTTCTTATTCTTTGGAGACAGCAAGGGGGTGCGCCTGGGAGTTCTGGCATGGAGGCCTTCATTACGCAGTGTGCGCCTTATTGTCTGAGCTGAAACTTCAGTACCCGCATCTGAAAAATCTTTTTTTAGTTCCTCAGCAGTCACACGGGGACTTTTCTCCACTTTGCGCTTCAGGTAGCGCACAGCAGTCGAAGTCAGCATCTTCTTTCTGCCACGACCAGGTAGTTTCAACAGTGCCCTTTGCCTTGAATTTGCGAATGATACTTCCTATGGTGTCTTTTGGTATGTTTAACATCTTTGCAATCTTCTTATAGCCATTGTCCTTCCTGTGAAGAGAAATCACCTCTTCTCTTGTCTTCCTGGACCATTCTCTTGACTTCACCATGTTTGTAAACACACCAGTAAATGTCTAGAAGGAGCTGAGTATCACAGTCATTTTACATCTGCCTAATTGGTGCTTATTATGCTTGATTGCTGCTCCTTGACATCCACAGGTGTTTTCAATACCTGATCGAAAACACTTGAATGAACCTCTGTTCTTAAGAGTGGTCGTCTTTAAGGGGTTGAATAATTGTGTCAATGAAGAAATCACAAAAAAAACATTTAATACTGCATTACAAAAACCATTGATGTCATTTTAGTTGCATTTGGTTCTTTAAAAAGTCCTTGTAAGATTTCATTCTGAACACAATTACAAATGTACACTAAATTCCCTAAAACCCTTTACAGCATTGGGGGTTGAATAATTTTGAACACAACTGTAGGTCTAATAATATGTATAACTGGACTGACATGCGCATCAATACACCTCGTTCTATTATGAAACAACGCCATCATTATAAAAAGAATAAAGGCAATAAAGTGGCTTTTAGTTCCACTGAAGCTGAATCCTCTGACTCCGCCCCAGAATCTTCTGTGTTATCTTTTGCTGATCATTCGGACATTGCACATGATACTAATCCGGATACAAATGCTGTTATGAGGCCGGCAAAAAACGGCGCACAGGGCGGAAGCATGCAAGGAGGAGGTCGCTATCTATCACGTCACAGAAAGACTTAGACAATATCCAAGTCATTAATTTATCAGCTAAGGTCTTCTCACAATTGCAAATCAACGTAGTTGCCAAAGGTTTATCCTTCTCTCCCACAGTGCATTTCAACGTATATCGCACTTTACTTGATGTCAACCGTTTTGCACGTAATCTCACTATTAAGAAACATTTTTCTGATATAGATAGTGTTGATACAGATTCTGTAGAGGTTGATATAACTCAGTCAAATTCTCCTGTTGCTCAGATTTCTTCTCTTTCCTTCCAGGAATTATCACATATTGTCTCTATGCAGATTATGCGTTTTTTCTCTGGGATTGATTCAGAGAGGCAGGTGCATAGTGACTTTGCGAATAATGTCCGCACTTACAACAGAGACTTTTATCCCATTCAGTCACGCACCCCCGCTCTCGATCAATTCTAGGACAATGTAGAACATGATCTCGTTGAATTAGATAGGGTGATTCAGAGCAGGGATGCGAATGATAGTAAGGATAACCTCACGGGCAGTGAACGCAGAGCGCTAAAAGAATTGACGAGGGTGTCTGATATAATTGTGAGAAAGGCTGATAAGGGGGTAGCGGTGGTCATCCTGGACAGACCTGTGTATGCTACACAAAATGAGCTTATGCTCTCTGATTCCGCTACTTATACCAGGTTGAAACAGGATCCCACCGCTCCTTTTCAAACCCTTTTGAGAAGTATCTTGGAGGAGGGACTGGACAGTGGATATTTGGACCAAAAACAATTTGATTATATTTTTGTTTCTCATCCAGTGGTCCCCATTTTCCATTCCCTCCCCAAGATACACAAAGAAGGATTCCCCCCTCCCATGCGCCCCATAGTTTTGGGTATCGGGTCATTCTCAGAGAACCTGTCATCTTGGGTGGACAGTATGCTGCAGCCACTGGTGCAGTGTATTCCTGGTTTTCTGAAGGACACTGCCTCAGTTTTACAGGCCTTTCATTCTTTTCAGTGGTCTCCTGATTTTTCTTGGATTTCAGCTGATGTTGCTTCTTTGTACACGGCCATCCCCCAGGATCTCGCCATCATCTCTTTGGGTTGGTTTTTGGGTCTTTATTCTAAATTTTTAATTACCCTTTAGAGACTTCCTCTGCAAAGTGGTATTATTTCTTATGCAGCACAATTATTTTATGTTTAATGGGAGGTTTTTCCTCCAATGCAGTGGAGTCTCTATGGGGGCTCGTTTCTCACCATCACTTGCAAACATTTACAAGGCATGGTGGGAACATAATTTTTTATTCTCTGATTCCAATCCATGGAGTGGATCCGTCCGGTGGTACGGTCGCTACATCGATGACCTGCTCTTTATTTGGTCGGGTGATGTGGCGGCCGTACCATCATTCGGATCTTTCCTCAACGCTAACAACTGTAATTTACGTTTTTCTCAAAATTTTCATAAGACCTCAATATCATTTTTGGATTTGTGTTTGGTGGGGGACGTGGGGGATGGCCGTGTGCAGAGTCGCACGTATAGAAAAGAAACCGCAGGAAATACCATCCTGCATGCGGGATCCTGTCATCCTGTACACACTGTCAATAACATCCCTAGGGGTGAATATATCCGTGCCCTGTGCAATTGTTCCTCCAGTAAAACTTGTATTGAAGAAATGAAGACTGTTACTACTCGTCTCCTGGCCAGGAATTATCCAAGTAGACTTTAAAATCGATCTGATCCGAAACCATCACTCTGATGTGATAATATATACAATACTATCTTTTTACATTGATATTTGTTTCCCATTTGCGCTGGCGAAGGATGAGCATGATTTATGAATTGGCGCATTACGTGCGCCAGGAGCAAAACCTACACCAATCCCTGAATAGAGTAGTTTTTTCCCTAACCTTTATGCCTGTTTCCAGGTGTAAGTGTTGGTAAATTTTTTAGTCCCCACCATGGCCCACCACTCTGACACTACAAAGATTGCCAAGCATCAAAATATTGTCATGCGACGTAAAAAGTCACAAAAAGGGTGTTTGCGCCATTTTGACACCAAAAACACACTTAGTCAGCTTTGCAAATGACCCCCTTTTAAAAAATTTTTGTTAGAATGCATGAGATCACTCACCACATCATGTTGGCCTCTTTTGAGTTCAGAGGGTCCTGATTCTAATTTGGCACACCACCACATGGTGACCAAAAATTTGATTCGGACAGTTAGCCGAATTTCCTAAAAAGATTTGATTCGATCTGAGTTTATCACGTTAAGAAAAACAGCTATTTCCTGGCTGCAGAGAGCCTTTATAGGGCTGTAGAACACTATGCATTGCAGAAACACGCATAGGGAGTCCGCTGTGCTAGTGGAACAGTACTGTGAGTCAGTATGACACACAGATGACAGGCGTCACTCCACACTTCAATTATTTGGTCAGTTATGGGACCAAAACTGACCAAACAACTCGTGTGAACTCAGCCTTACAGGTCAATGTTAGTGTCAGGTATAAAGAACCGTGCAGTGGCCCAAGATTCTACTGTTAATTGAAAGAGCGCATTCCTTTAACACCGTCGTCAGCTGATTTCTACAGAACCTGTTTTGTTACACGGCAAGACAAGTAGTGTCCCCCTGACAGAGAGGGTGTCAGCAGTAAGATGTCACTGTTTATTTTGCCCTTCTTCTCATCCTTCTTCTCTCTTCTTATTTTAAATTTATTTTAAAAAGAATACACCCCAAAACTGTTTGTGTCAGACTGCAAATTCACCCCAGAAGCAAGGGTGAATGGAAGTACTTTAATATATTTAAAATAACCACACCCCAAAACTGTTTGTATCAGGCCACAAATTCACCCCAAAAGCAAGGATGAATGGACACACTTTTATATATTTAAAATAAATACACCGCAAAACACAAAACTGGTTGTGCCAGACTGCAAATTCACCCCAGAAGCAATGGTGAACGGAACTACTTATATCTTATACGGTATATATAAAAATGAATTTATATCTGTCTGTTCTTTATGCACTGCCAAACGACTGGACCAATCTGCGACAAATATGGAACATAGGTACATCAGGTGAAGGTTTTAGACCGGGTTTAAGCTCTCTAGGACGTTCCGTTCCTGACATATTTCCAAAAAATGTATTAGCCAATAGGAGCTTGAAGCTTCACTCACATTCCAACTGCCATTCACACAGTCACATGACCCTTATTATCCAATAGAAACTCGCAGGTCATTCAGTCTTGACATACACACAGTTTTACACCAGGTTTCCATAAGAACTGTTTTTCTTCACTGTTAGAGGTCACCATTAGGGGGCAGGGTGCTGTGGAAGTCTTATATTAAGGAAACAGGGTGCTATGGAGGTCTTATATTAAGGGGACAGGGTACTATGGAAGTCTTATATTATAGGGTTGTGGCTCAGTAGGAGGACCTCTTAAAGGGGAGGGGCCGGCTGCTGTGCAGATAACTTTTACAGGGGTGGAATGCTGTGATGCAGTGGAGGTCACTGTTAAGGGGGTGGGCCGCTGTGGGGGAGTCACTTAAGGGGGAGGCTGCTGTGGAGGCCAATGTTAAGGGGGTGGAGCCTTGTGGAGGGTCACTGTTAAAGGGGTAGATGTGCTGTGGAGGGTCACTGTAAAGGGTGCGGGTCACTGTGGGGGTCAATTTTACGAGGGTGGGGTGCTGTAGAGGTCAGGCACTGAGTGTGAGTGTTGCTTGAAGAAAACCACTCCTCTTCCACACTAGGTAAGCCCAGTTTAGACAAAGGAGGAAAAATAAAATAAAAATAAATGAAAAGCTACTACACTAAGGAAGCAGCTACCATCTATCCTCTGTCAAAAACACACTGTGGTTAAGGAGGGTGCACTTCTTATAGACAGTTTAATTAATTAATTGCTTAATTACATAATTAAAAATTCCATTTGTCCTATCAGTTCACAGAGGCAGATATACCCCATTTGTGCTTCTGATTGTGGACGTAAGGGATATACTGGTCTATTGTGCCTATTAAATATTTTAGAAAGGGTACCATTTTAGGTATGGACTTTCTAATGTGATGGTAAGGCCATGTGCGAACAGGAAAAACTAAGAAATATTTAAAGGGGAAATACCAGACTTCGGGTAAATCCCATCATCTTCTCATCTCTTAATTGTTTCCAGCAAATTACTATATGTTTTTTGCCGTTGGGGGAACCAGTTTTACTCGCATTACCTGAAAATATTTTTTGTGTCAGTTAGCATGTCTAAAATGGTATATAAGGAAACACTGTCGATAGGTTAGCACAGAACATTTCTAAGAGAATCATCTCACAATGCTCAGGCTTCTCGTACTGGCTGCTCTTGCCATTTTGGGTAAGTTATCCCATATTTTACACTATGATATTTGTACTCCACAGAGATAATTTATAATGTAAACATTTCCTCATGTTCTGGGTATTTGATACACATCTGATTTTGTCTCACAATAAGAGTGGGTTCCCATATGCGTTCCCAATTCCGTTATAATGTTCCGTTATAACAGGGTTATAATGAAATATAACAGAATTTAAGGATGCAATCAGAAGAAAGAAAAATCCAGCTCAGCTCGGGTGACTCGTATTCATAGACTTTATTCCAGCGGTAAAAACTTCATAGAAAATGCGAAAAACTGTTACGCGTTTCAGACCTCCATAATATCTGGGTCCTTCTTCATGACAAACATGTGTTTGTCATGAAGAAGGACCCAGATATATGGAGGTCTGAAGCAGCGTAGCTATTTTCGCATTTTCTATGAAGTTTTACGCTGGAATAAAGTCTATTATCTGGTCACCAGCTGAGCTGATTTTCTTTCTTCTGATTGCATACTTCCGCATCCAGGTGCGGCATCCATGCACAGAGGGTGTTCTACAGCTGGTGAGAGCTGCCTTGCTTCTTTCTTATAGAATTTAAGGATGGAATGCAAAACGGAACCCTTTAGAGGCATTCAGTTTCGGTCCGTCCTAGTACATTTCAATGGGCACAAATAATGGATCCGTTTTGTTCCGTTATGTATGACAGAAAAAAAAGTCCTGTTGACAATTGGCTACATAATTTTAAGACAAAAGGTAATTATAGAGGGCAGCACAAATTGTTTTACAAGATGTCTTAACTAGGAGCACACAGAGGTACAAGATCCATGGGGCAGATTTTTCTTAAAGATATGCCACTTTTGTGGTCTAAAAAAGTCGCAAGTTTCAAGTTTGCAACTTTTTCAATGGTACTTGTGCAAAAAAAATTGTGCAAATGCTGTTTCATTGCAGGCCTTCGCACTTTTTTGCAAAGGGTATGTGGTGAGAGTGGTGGCCCCCAACAAATTTATCAATTTCTGTGCCTAGTTATTTTAGCCAGGGAAGGCAACTGAGTTATTATTAATCTACCCCCCATGTGTTCTTGTAATTGGTTCTACATTGGTAAGATTATCCATTCAATGCAAAAGCATTTTAACGAACATGTTCCCTAAAATTTGAAGTCCACTGCCTGTTGTCAGGAAAGATCCATCCCTGGTAACAGAGGCTCAAAAGAGGGTTCACTGGAAGTGGAGGCATGACAGACCTGGTTGTGCTCCTGACTGAGGTTGCCTATACACTATTTCTGAAGTGCGGAAAAGCTCCAGTGTGTCTTTAGGTCTGATCTCTCCATCCTTAGCAGCTTTCTGAGCTTCCTAAAAGAAAAAGTAAACATAGTAGGAAGTAATGTAAGTGAGCTCACTGCAAACAGTACTGGCAGATTCAACAGAAGGGAGGCACCCACTGCGTGAAATATATCTAGCTATGCAGCTGAAACATGGAATAATATGGCTAAAAGAGACTTTAGGGAAGCCCAAATAACACCAGTTATGATTGTACAAAGAAGCACAGCCATGATGCAAACCTTTTTTTTTTAACTCAGGTACAGTATGCTTTAAGAGTTACACAAAAACATTTATACATGGGATGATACAAGAGTTTTTGAGATTTTGTATTTCAGTAGGAAAAACTTCAGATTTACTGTTTATCTTAATGATGTCCAGTATCACCCCATGTAAACAGATATCTAAGGTTAGGTTCTTACATAGTAACATAGTAACATAGTATATAAGGCCGAAAAAAGACATTTGTCCATCCAGTTCGACCTGTTTCCTGCAAGTTGATCCAGAGGAAGGCAAAAAACCCCTGTGAGGTAGAGCCAATTTTCCCCACTTAAGGGGAAAAAATTCCTTCCCGACTCCAATCAGGCAGTCAGAATAACTCCCTGGATCAACGACCCATCTTTAGTAGTTATAGCCTGAAATATTATTACGCTCCAGAAATACATCCAGGCCCCTCTTGAATTCCTTTATTGTACTCACCATCACCACCTCCTCAGGCAGAGAGTTCCATAGTCTTACTGCTCTTACCGTGAAGAACCCTTTTCTATGTTTGTGTACGAACCTTCTTTCCTCCAGACGCAGAGGATGTCCCCTCGTCACAGTCACAGTCCTGGGGATAAATAGATGATGGGAGAGATCTTTGTACTGACCCCTGATATATTTATACATAGTTATTAGATCTCCCTCAGTCGTCTTTTTTCTAGAGTGAATAACCCTAATTTTGATACCCTTTCGGGGTACTGTAGTTGCCCCATTCCAGTTATTACTTTAGTTGCCCTCCTCTGAACCCTCTCTAGCTCTGCTATGTCTGCCTTGTTCACGGGAGCCCAGAACTGTACACAGTACTCCATGTGTGGTCTGACTAGTGATTTATAAAGTGGTAAGACTATATTTTCATCACGGGCATCTATGCCCCTTTGATGCAACCCATTATCTTATTGGCCTTAGCAGCAGCTGCCTGACACTGGTTTTTACAGCTTAGTTTGTTATTTATTAAAATTCCTAGATCCTTTTCAATGTCAGTGTTACTGAGTGTTTTACCATTTAGTATGTACGGGTGACTTGCATTATTCCTTCCCATGTGCATAACTTTACATTTGTCAGTGTTAAACCTCATCTGCCATTTCTCTGCCCAAGCCCCCAATCTATCCAGATCCCTCTGTAGCAGAAAACAGTCCTCTTTAGTGTTAATTACTTTACACAGTTTAGTGTCATCTGCAAAAATTGATATATTACTGTGCAAGCCTTCTACAAGATCATTAATAAATATATTGAAGAGAATAGGGCCCAAGTCTTATCCAAGTTGGAGGCTATGTTCCGGCATTTCACCAAAAATTCTGTTAAAAACACACGGACAAAATAGCCCATTCATCAAATAGTCCAGTTGTGTTAATGGCCACAGGTTCTTAGACTGGCCTTAATTTGGTGTACCATATTTGGTTAATTTCCTTAGAACAATCCCCTGTATGACATCTGTTTGTCATTAATCCCAAGAATAAGGTGCTCTAGATCCATACACTCGACTCCTTTGATTTGAAGTGAAGTTCCGCTGATGAACCGTAATATGAGAAGAGGAACCTAGTAATTTTGTTTTTAGGTTAACAATATAGCAAATACATTATACCAAATTACAGTAGTACTGCTCTATAACACGAAAGTGGAGTTGACCTTTGGTGACTGGGAATAACAATAACTTCACTGAAGGGGTTATCAAGAGTGAAAAATCCAGTTCATCATGTGATATCCCAAGTGATGGTTATTTATTGATGACCTGTCGATATTGGTAGAAGGATCCTGGTATGGTTGTTTGGATATATCTTGTTGATAACAAAGGGTGTTTGATTTTATAAGGGTCTATTTGGAGTATCTAAGCTAGTTTGTTTTATTCTCAAAATTGTATTGAAACTGATCAAAATATTTATAATCATAACTAATCTGAATTGAATGTCCATTGCAAATTAAGGAAAATCATAATCAATAATACGTGTACTTAGTTACATCATATTCTCTACAAATAAGTTAAAAAGACATGCAATTCATAGTTAATGACTAGGTAATTACTGCAAATAATTTTCCAATGTCTGCACTTTTTTAATTTCTGTATCATTCTGCCCATAGGACAATGTAATAATGAAGGCATCCGCTATTTTGAACAGATGCCAAGTGGGCGTGTGGTAGGAGGATCTAATGCAGCTAAGAATGCCTGGCCCTGGCAGGTCAGTATTCACATTGATATGTGCACATTTATGTCAGTTCCCTGATAATCTAATGGCAGTTTAGTTGCTTCTAATTTATTACCATTCTCATCTGTAGTAATGAATATCAGTTCTCACACTGACTTCCTGGTGAGCTTATGCATATACAGAGCAGAACGGAGCGGCGCACAGGGATAATAGTAAGTGCAGTGAGATCCCTGGGCGCCGCTTTACAAATCGTGATAGTTCAGAATTTTTTTCCAGATGAAAGGTTCCCTTAAGCTTTCTAGGAATTTTAACCTCTGAGTAAAGGAACCAAAACAAGATATGAATCATTGAGGGCTCAAACTCAACCTTCCTTCTCCCCTGTAATCAACTAATCAGCTTTTGCCAATATATTTTAATCAACTGGCAATTCCATAATAAATGGACAAACCCAGCCTCACTAGATTTATATTTATGACAGGAAGAATCAGAATCCTTATATATTTTAGACAAAAATAATGGAGTGTAGTAAAGTCTATGGACTATTTTGTATTGTATTAACCGGTGTCTTCTAGGGGGAAGCCTTTTTAATGTTACCATATATCTCGCGGCAAGGAAGACTAGTGTCAATACCTAATTCCCTTTCCCATTTTAAAGTACTTTTAAACTTATAAATCCTTTCAAGTGCAAGATGGTATTTCAAATATATTTGTGAAATTTTAGTCTTAGTGCCGAACAAAGAGAAACATGAGTCCAGAATAAAATCTTCTTGGACTTTAATCGTGGTTTATTAGTAGTGAAATCAAAAGCATGTTTAATTTGTCTAAACGTAAAAATATCCATAGCAGTGGGTTGAGTAATAAATAGACTATTCAGTGATTGCATACTATCTCCTAATTTAGCTAAGTCTGCAACCAATGAGATGCCTCTATATTTCCAATAGCTATTATCCACTAATAAATAAAATTCTTTTAAATTATAATTCTCCCATAAAGGTGTGAAATATAAAGCATGTGTAATCCCTAAAATAGTGTTTTGTTTATTCCAAACCTTATGTAGCATCAAACTAACAGGGCATTTTATGTCCCCGAGAACAAATATACCAGTCTCTATAGTAGAGAATATATTCATTATCGGGAACCTGTGTACCGTAGAGAGATATCGAATTAAATCGTTATTCTTACCATTCATCCACCACTGTAATTGTGCACATAAAAAATAGCCATGAAAACATGGCAGAGATAATTCACCGTCTAACTCTGATAACCATAGAAATTTTTGCTTAATACGCACCCGCTTGCGTCCCCAGATCAAGTCATTCACTAAGCGTTCCAACAAATAGAAAAAGGAATAATTTATCCAGAGCGGACTGGCTGTAATAACATATAGTATAGCTGGGAGTACTATCATTTTAATCAGGGCAATATTATCTGCTTGAGAAAGGGGTAATTTCTGCCAAGCCCTTATTTTCTCTAAAAAATATTGGATAGCTGGAAGAAATTTTAATTCAGTATAGGTATAAAATTTCTCGCCTATTTTAAGTCCCAAATAGTCTAAATGTCCCATGAGGAGGAGAGACCGTATTTTAAGGTCATTTGACACATTTGACACTTCACTTCGATTACAATGGAGGTATGTGATGACCTAGTGTATTTCCTTTAATAACATGTTATCCCAATTTAGGAGCAATTTAATAACCCGTAGATTAGACTTTAACAGTCATCACTTCCATCAAGTATTTCTTATTGTTGCAAATAGGATTTCCACCATGATAAAGTGAAATTTTGTACCATTTTTCCTGCAAATGTTTTTCAGTTCATCAATATTTCTAGAATGTCTTCTTCTGGGAAGCCCTCTTCAGATCATGTAACAACATTTTGATAGGGTTAAGGTCAGGGCTTCTTCTTTAATCGCTCTTTAGTTAATTTACTTGTGCTTTGAGTAATTCTTACATAGTTACAAGGCACAAACCACTCTAAACGGTGGAGACCAAATGTGCCACACAATGGAAGAAAATTCTTCTGTACCCCAGCTGGAAATCCAAGCGATCCACAGATTAACATTCTAGAAACTCTGCATATTGTGTTTCACAGAAAAGATACCTATGTAACCACTGATTTATGCATCAACTAATGTCTCTTCATCATCAGGTCATAGACTGATGCCCTTAAATTCTCCTTTTAAATATTTTGCTACAGTTCACAAATAATTGCTTCCTCAATGGCTGAAAATCCCAAACCATGATGCCATCTTCACCATGCTTCAGTTTTGGATGAGGTTTTGGTGTGCAATGTTCCTTTTCCTCCAAATATAGCACTGTGTTTTGTGCCAAAAAGTTTTACTTTTGTCTCAATTGTCCATAAAACATTTCTCAGAAGCATTGTGGACCATGCTGGTGGTCTTGAGTAAACTTTTTTTTTTGGCAGGTTCCTTTCTTTAGTTCTTCCATAAATAGCATTCTTGCTTAGTGTATCATGAACAGAAGACTTTGCAGATTGTAAAGTCTTCTGTAGACATTTTGCTCATAGGCTTAGGTTCTTCCTCACATCTTTTAGGATTGCCCACTGTGCTTTTGAAATGATCTTACAATGATATGCCCAATCTAGGGTGAGAAGCAACAATACTAAAATTTCTCCATCAGTAGATAATTATGAAATTATGAAAGTTTTCTGCATTGAAGCATAGTTCACACTAATCAATCTTTCTTCAGAAGAACAGATTTGTTATTAACCAGGCTTTGTGTGCCTTTGATTAATGAACAGATCACCTCTGAAACCCACACTTCCAAGCACATCTCTTTATATTATACTATTATACTATGTAATATATACTCTATATTACACTTTTTGGAGGCAAGGTAACAAAAAATAGCTGTTTTGGCACCATTTTAATTTTTTTACAATGTTCATTTGACAGGTTAGATCATGTACTATTTTTATAGAGAAGGTTGTTATGAATGCGAAAATACCAAATATGACTACTTCTTTTGGTTGTTTGTTTCAGTTTTACATAATAAAGCATTTTTGAGATAAAATACTTTTTTAGTGGGCGCTCCTGACATCTACGGGGTCCTCTTTAGCACTTATCGCTGTGTCCTGCATAGGGAACCATATCTGGCTTCGTATCAGTACCGGAGTGGAACACTTCTCATGTGGGAATGGATGGCCAGCTGAAGGCATCGCTCCCTAAGTATTATGTTTGATTCATTTTCATCTTTATCTTTCTAGTATTGATTGCTGATATCATTATGAGTATTGGCCCCCTGAGGAACCCATTTTAGGGGGAAACGCGTCGGGGCTATTTCCAGTGTGTCCAGCAACATTGCGGTATTTTGATTTGCGACAGGTTGGCCACATCCACATCCAGTCTTTACATCGAGATAGTATCTAGGGTGTAATAGGGTCAGCAGGTATAGGAACGGGGACGGAGTAATCCCACCTTTAGGGGTTATCTCCGGGCAGAGGACAGGTGAGGTTACCTGCAGGGTTTTCTTGAGGGTAAATTACATATTTAGGTTATTTAACCACTCCCTGCCACAATCTGCTCGTATGCATTATCCCGGTTCATTTTCTTGCACCACGCTCCATATACCTATAGATGTTGCACAATTAGACTACTTTATTTTTATTTTCTAAATCCTAACCATGTATCTTGTATTTCTTACAAATCGATTGTGTCATCTATATCTAGACTAGTAACATAATTTTGATTGCGTGTGATAGCGTTGACAGGAAGACTGGATTGTGTTGTCTTTCTGTTGTATTTATCGATTCCTGGGCTTCTGTTCCCAGTGTTTTAAATATTATAATAAACATTAGGTTTTAGGTGTCCTTTATTACACTGTTATTTGTAACTTTTTTAGTGTCTCCATATTCTGAAAGCCATAGTTTATAAATTTTTTATTTTTTTGGGTGAATTTCTTATGTAGGGGTTAATTTTTTTTCGGTAGGAGATACAGGTTTGATTGGTACTGTTTTAGGGTGCATATGACTTTTTGATCGCTTGGTATTACACTTTTTGCAATGTAAGGTCACAAAAAATGGTGCATCATTGTATTTTAGTTGGCTTTTTTTTTAATGGTGTTCACCTGAGGGGTTAGGTCATGTGATATTTTTATACAGCAGGTCGTTACAGATGTGGCAATACCTAATATGTATACTTTTTTAAATTTAAGTTTAACACAATAAAAACGTTTTTGAAGCAAAAAAATCATGCTTTAGTGTCTCCATATTCTGAAAGCCATAGTTTTTTTAATTTTTGGGCGATTGTCTTACGTAGGGTCTCATTTTTTGCGAGATGAAATGATGGTTTGATTGGTACTTTTTTGGGGTGCATATGATTCTTTGATTGCTTGGTATTACGCTTTTTTGTGATGTAACTTGACCAAAAATTGCCTTTTTTACACCGTTTTTATTTTTTATTTTTACGGTGTTCATCTGAGGGGTTAGGTCATGTTATATCTTTATACAGCAGGTTGTTACAGACGCGGCAATATATCATATGTATTTTTTTCACTTTTAACACAATAAAAGCATTTCTGAAACAAAAAAAAACATGTTTTAGTGTCTCCATAGTCTGAGAGCCATAGTTTTTTTTATTTTTTGCCTGATTGTTTTATGTAGGGGCTCATTTTTTGCGGGATGAGGTGACAGTTTGATTGGTACTATTTTGGAAGGCATACACCTTTTTGATCGCTTGGTGTTGCATTTTTTGTGATGTAAGGTGACAAAAATTGTTGTTTTAGCACAGTTTTTATTTTATTTTTTCTACGGCGTTCAGGTGAGGGGGTGGAACATGTGATATTTTTATAGCGCCAGTCGCTACAGACGCAGCAATACTCAATATGTCTGTTTTTCTATTTTTTTTTTTACAATTCTATGTATTTTATTTTGGGGAAGGGCTTTTTTTTTTTTACTTGAAAAGTTATTTTTATTTATTTATTATAAAAGCACTTTTTTAATTTTTATTTTTGTCCCTCTCTGGGACTTTAACTTCTGGGATCTGATCCCCTCTGCAATGCATTACAATACATCCTGTATTGTAATACACTGACTGTCAGCTTTTATGCTGACAGCCTGCCTGTAAGACCCAGCCTAAAGGGCTGGATTTTACAAGCTTCTGTAGAAGGCAAGCCCCGATGCCTATGAAAGACTCGGGCTGCTTTCTCTGCCATCGGGTCCCCGTCACTGCAGCGCAGGGACCTAATGGAGATGCGGAGGGCACCCGTACCCTCCACAAACCCTCTGCATGCTGCGGTCAGCTTTGACCGTGGCATACAAGGTGTTAATACGCCGGCATCTGTGCATTCACCGATGCCGGCATATGCAGCAGGTGCCCGGCTGTTAGTGATTGTCGCTACCGTGCACCTGCTTGATCAGCCCACCGTACCTGTACGGCGGAGGTCCTTTACGGGTTAAAGGGGTTGTCCTACAAAAAATATTCTAAAGTTTTTAAATCAGCACCTGGATCTGAATAATTTTATAATTACATGTAAATAAAAAAGTAGTATAGACACTAAGTTATTAAAAAAAAAGTGTCTGTGTAGCGCCACCTGCTGTTTTTTTTTCTTATTATTTCTTTGTCCTGCTCACTGAGTAGGCCGCTCATGCTCAGTTTCATGATTTTAACTACCTCCTAAGCTGTGATAGGAAAAGAACTGCAGCAGAAAAGACCCTCGTCTGAGCTGTCAGCTTGATATAAATCTAGCAGAGCAATGAATGAGGAGATCTCTGGATCCATGTGAGATACAGGGCGAGTTCTAGCTTTGTTAGGCTGGCTTCATACGTCCGTTTAACACGGACGTGAACTGTCCGTGGTAACCTGGGCTGCATTCCTGCTTAGAGCAGGAGCGCACAGCATCATTGGTCGCCATGACGCCGTGCGCTCCCTGCCGCAGCTGCAGGATAGTAATACACTGGTATAGATCATTCCAGTGTATTACTGTAGTGCAGCAGAAGAACAAATCCAGCCCGCATTACCACGGACTGCTCACGTTCGGGTTTAACGGACGTCTGCATCTAACCTTAGATAGAGATTGTCATGTGTTATATGATGTTTGATTTTCATTTTATACATTAGTCATGGGATAACCCCTTTAAGATAAGTAAAAGAGGATTGATTTACTCCTTTAAAGGGAACCTGTCATAATGAAAATGGGAAATAATCGGCAGGCAGCATGTTATAGAGCAGGAGGATTCGAACAGACATACTGTATACAGTTTTATGGGAAAAGATTTAAATAAGTTATATTTCATTCACTTAAAGTCTTGTTCATTCTGGGCTTTGAAATTAAGTAGGAAGTTCTACTATGACCGTGTATACAAAGATAGCTTTCAATCACTGATAGGACCGGCTCCCTGACTTCAAAACCTAGAATGAGAAGGACTTTAAAGGAATGAATACACAAGTTATACTGAATATTTTCCCATAAAACCACATATCAACCTACTCCGTTTCCTCTGCTCTATAACCTGCTGTCTTCAGCTCAGACAACATGACAGGTTCCCTTTAAGAACATACCATCTGTTCATTTAGGTGTCTAATAAAATGCATAAAACCTCTTCTGGTTAGGAAAGAGGTGCCACATTTGATTACAAAATAATGATCTTTCACACTGGATTTAAAGGTGTCCCATCAGGGACATTTCTATTATATTGATAGGATATGCTATACATGTCAGAGAGATGCAAGTCCCACCTCTGAGACCCGCTCCTATCTCAAGAACAGGGTCCTGAAGTGAACGGAGTGCACACTGCTCATGCATGGTGTCCTCTGCTATGGGTGTTCAAAAATAACCGAGTAAGAGTGGCTGTTTTTGGAAGCCCCATAGCATGTATTAAGGTTGGATGCACTTGCGCGGCTTGCTTTCCATTCAATTCAGGGACCCCATTGTGGAGATAGGAAATATCCCAGAGTAGAATACCTCTTTAAGAAAAGTGTCATTAACAATGATGTATTTTGTAATATATTTTATTATTGACTCCCTTCAGGTTTCTATTCAATATCTGTCTGGTGGCTACTGGTACCACATCTGTGGAGGCACCCTCATTCGCGCTAACCGTGTGCTGACTGCTGCTCATTGCATGGACACGTAATCATAACTTTTATATTCTTCTCCCATCATATTAATGTCGTGTACTGAAATAATTTTGGCAATCTCATGAAAGTTACTTAAAATAAATATGTAGATTACAGAGCATTATGGTGATCTGAAACTGGCCGTACATTTTAGATAAGGCTTTAGCCAAACCCATCAAACATACAGTATGCTGAATACAGAATAATGGCAGATCAGGAACAAATCTTTAAAACTGTTGTAAAGATAACAGAACGTACTTGTGCTAACTGAAAAATGATTGCTAATTTTATAGATGAATAGTTTCAGCCAACCAGTCACATTTGGCAGACAGCTGGTTATCTGCCATCACAAACTGCATGTATGAAACCAGGGTTTTTGGATGCTTACACACATGAATTTGTTTCCGGACTTTCTTTTACCCCTAAAATAATGCCAGAAAAAGGGCATGCGATTTTCTTGGCATCTGCAGTTTTTTCTGCGTTTTTGTGGTGTTCTTTTAGTGCCATTTTTTTTTCTAAATGGCTTTGTGAACAGTTTTTTTTTTCTCCTGTGGCTTTTACCCTATAGCGAAAAAGATCCAAAAGCCCGAGTGTCAAAAGACAAAATACCAACTAATTAACAAAAACTTCTAAAGCATAAAAAAAACACTCATCTTTGTTTCATATTTCCTGTAGACCTTCAGGCAATATTTGGAGGCAGTGTTTTTATTGCAGAAAAAAAGCACCAAAAAATGCAGGTGCAAAAAGTTTGTCAAAAATGCAAAAGCACAGAAAAATGCCAGCAAAAAACAAATGTGTGGCCCCAGCCTTTGGGCTCATGCACATGGCCGTTGCCCGGCCCGCCCGTATTGCGGCCCGCAAACAGCAGGTCCGCAATATGCGGGCACCGGCCGTGTGCACTCTGCATCACGGATGTGGACTCATTCAATTGACCCATTCCATGGCTCAGCATTGCAAAAATATATAACATGTTCTTTTTTTAGCGGTGCGGATTGATCATGGACCCATTCAAGTTGAATGGGTCTGGATCCGTCTGCGGAATCCACACGGGTGTTGCATTGGTTATCACAAATTGTGTGCATGAGCCTTTTAAGCATTTTTTTTATGACTTTATATTAAGATAATTTTAAATGGACTGATGATGTGGCAGATTTTAGGAAACAAAGCAGACTTTCCTGATAATTGCCTGATTTTCATTAGAGATGAGGGCCACATTTACATGCAGCAATCACCTCAGCTGCATGGGGACAAGAGACCAGGATAGTGATTGCCTGTCCCCATAGAAAATCATTGTTCCGGTGCAGCAGATCGTTGTTTAGACAGAACAATTTGTTCCGGCAAAAAAACACGATCACCCAGTGAACAAGCGGTTGGTTGTTCACCATGTAATTGCTGTCAACTTTTGCATGTTGCACATTATCAGGAACCTTTACTTTGAAAATGACTGAATATACACTCACAATTAGAGATGAGCGAATTTCATATTTTGAAATTTGTTCACGCTTCGTTTACTAGTAAAAGGTGAATTGCGTAATGGATTACATTATCACGGATGATAACGCAATTCTTTGAGGGAATGCGTAACGGAATGCCTTTAGAGGCTTTTCGTTATTCATTCTGTCATAATAGAAGTCTTTTTGCTTCATAATGGATCTGTCCTGTTTCCGTTATGCAGGGGAGTCCTCTCCTGCATAACAGAAACGGGATGGATCCGTTATGTAGCCCACAGACTTCTATTATCTATACCTCTAAAGGCATTCCGTTATACATTCCGTCATAGAATTGCGTTATCGTCCATGGTAACCAAATACATAACGCAATTCACTTTACCAGTAAACAAATCGCAAACGAATTTCATAAGCGGAAATTCGCTCATCTCTACCCACAATCTCTAACTTTACATCGTTTAATTCCTCACAGACCTGGTTCCTACCGAGTGGACCTTGGAGACTATAGTCTTACTACTTACGAAGGCACTGAACAGTTCATTGCCGTCCCATCCTACAGGAGACACTCTTTGTGGAACCCCAGCAATATTGCTAACGGGTAAGATATTCACTAACATGTAAAAAGATTTCATAAGCAAAGGAAAGTACATGCCAAAAAACATAACACATAGTTCACAAATTTTACTATATTACCTACAATCAAATCAAAGACACTGACTGCACATTTTATAAAGCTTTGTCAGCTATCTCATCACATGAGAAGCTATTTTACGTCTGGTACTGTAATACCATCAAGACTTTTTAATTATATTTGAATAATTAAAACTCTCCATGATGTCCATGAATACATTGCTTTCATCTTCCATACAGATATGATATTGCTGTCTTGTGGCTGGCCTCCAGTGCTACCCTGAACAGTGCTGTGAAATTGGCCGCTCTGCCAGCAAGTGGAGCTGCCCTGCCCAACAATTACAACTGTGTCGTTACGGGATGGGGGAGAGTCAGCAGTAAGTTTTTAATGTACTTTAAAATACAGTGAGGCAGATATATTAAAGGGGTTATCCCATGACTAATGAAAAATGAAAATCAGATCATATATACAGTAGATCATCATATAGTACATGACAATTTCTTTCTAACAAAGCTAGAACCAGCCCTGTACCTCACATGGATCCAGAGATCTCCCCATTCATTGCTCTGCTAGATTTATATTAAGCTGACAGCTCAAGGGGAGTGTCTTCTCTACTGCAGCTCAGGGGGCGTGCTTCAGCTTACACAGTTTACCTACAAAAAAATGTTAAAGTCACTGGATGATACATGGCTACATACATCAGCAATAACCCCACCCAGTGTACAAAGGCGTCTCTCTGTGCCCAGTGTTATACAGCACTAAAGAGTATTCCAACACAGCAACTGTAAAGTAAAAACGCTGTGCCATTGTGATATTGCCCCTAATGGTAATGACTTTATGTATGGATGCAAAGAATCCTATGATTCAATCATGTTATTCAGAAGCACAGCCTGTATCAACAGACAATCTGTGGTTAGTTCTTCAAGATGTTTAGA
The DNA here is from genome assembly GCA_033119425.1 of Bufotes viridis. NCBI lineage: Eukaryota > Metazoa > Chordata > Amphibia > Anura > Bufonidae > Bufotes > Bufotes viridis. The sequence goes on along the minus strand of CM065591.1, from coordinate 437,915,162 downwards.
ACAACCTTGGGATGCATTAAACGAGGCATGGACTCGCGGGACAGAGATGTTATATTACCACTTTACAAAGCTTTGGTGCGGCCACATCTGGAATATGCAGTTCAGTTCTGGGCACCAGTCTATAGAAAAGATGCCCTATAGCTGGAGTAAGTATAATGGAGAGCAAGTAAACTGATAAGGGGTATGGAGGGTCTTAGTTATGAAGAAAGATTAAAAGAATTACATTTATTTACTTTTGAGAAGAGAAGTCTAAGGGGGGCCAATTTATATATTTGTATTGGTTAAACCCCCCCCCCGGGGTGGCTGATTAACCAATACAAATATATAAATTGGCCATACAAGTAATATGCAAAAAAATTGTTCCATGTAAAATCTCCTGAAAAGACAAGGGGGCACTGCCTCTGACTGGAGAAGAAAAAGTTTCTTTCCTTTTAAGAACTGTGAATCTGTGGAATAGACAGGAACAATGGACAGTTTTAAAAAGGGTTTAGATTAATTCCTAAAAATAAATTACTGCTAAATTAATGCTTAAGAAATTGTGCAGAAATCCAAGTGTCACTTCCTTCTGGGATTCACATCCCCACATATCCCTTGGTTGAATTTGATGGACATATGTCTTTTTTTAACCGTATTAACTATGTAACCTCCCTGTCGACCTCCTTCAAAAACTGTGTGCAAGTCTACCTAGAAAAAAATAATGCTGTTTAGAAGGCAAAGGACGGTCACACCGCATATTGATGAGATTGATATTTCTCTTTTGTTCAGTCACTTTGTATTTTGTTAATTGATGGTTTCCTATATTGGTGACTAGGGATGAGCGAATTGACTTCGGATGAAACATTCGCATAAAACTTTGTTTCAAAACTGTACGGTCCGAGCGTTCCATACAGTATTAGAATGTATTGGCTCCGTTGAGCCGAAGTTATTACTATAACATAATAACTTCAGAAATAGATTTATACTGTAAAAAATCATTTCCCGAACTCGGAATTAATTTATACTGTAAAAAAAGATTTCCCGAATTTGGGTTCGGTTCCAAGGTTTTTTTTTACAGTATAAATCCCTTTCTGAAGTTATTATGTGAAGTCTCGCTAGACTTCGCAAAGTAATAACTTTGGCTCATCAGAGCCAATACATTATAATACTGTAGGGAGCGCTCACTCTGTACAGCATTGAAACTAAGTTTTATGCGAATCGACTTCGGATGTTTCATCCGAAGTTGACTTGCTCATCCCTATTGGTAACCTATTCTAAATGTGTATATATATATATATATATATATATATATATATATATTTATAGGAGACGGGAGTTGGAATATGTATGTACAGTACACAGTACAGTAGTATGTGTAGTATGCACCTAAATGTAACCTACCTACAAGAATTGCATTTAATTGCTATGATCTTAAGATACTATTGTTTCTGCACAGCCACTGGACCTTTTCCTGCTATTCTCCAGCAAGCCACTCTGCCTCTAGTTGCCTACCCAACTTGCTCTCTCAGCTCCTGGTGGGGTACTACTGTCAAGTCCAGCATGATCTGTGCTGGTGGAGATGGAGTCAAGTCTGTTTGCTTTGTAAGTCGCATCTTCTTACAATGCTCTCCTTGAACTGCATATAATAGTCATGGTTATTCAATGCAAGTGTTTCCAAGATTCATTAACATTCATTTTAAATCACTTGGATATTAAGTGGGCTTCATGATACTACAAAATATACTACAAAAATATACATACTATGTATATGCTGCACGCTAGAACGCAAGAGGAGGCGTTGCGTGTAGAGAATGGGAGTGGTGGCTCAGGCAATGAGAATGCTTTGGTGGCTAATCCCTGCTCCAGCAGTCTCCCGGGCCGTGCGTGCAATGAATATAGGGGCAAGAGCTGGACTTTTGGGGTCTCCTGCCTGGTGATGGCTGGGGTGCCCCCTTGATATTAAGAAATCAGCAGTAAGGTGGAGGGCAGGAAAACTCGAGGTTGATGATGATGATTGGTTATAGAAACCAATGACCGGGCTGGCTTTATTATAGCAAAATAAATTTACTGAATAGATTATAGGAGTTACAGTACAAATACATGCAGTAGGCACTGCCCTAAAATATTTCATCGAGTATGCTTTGCCCAAAATTGCAGTGTATAGGAGGTGGCTATGATGGTGGTCCTCCCTGAGTCTCTTTCTAAAGATACCAGCAATCTTCCCAAATGACCAAAGCCATGCAATTCCTCAATATTTCTCTGAAATGTCCAGCCACAGGTGGCAGTCTTAGATCTGATCGTCATTCTTTCTCAGTAATGTGGCGGGCACCAGAAGCAATAAACCCAGGCAAAGGCAGTAAAAAAGCCATATGCATGCATAACCTTTACTGACTCGGTCCAAGCACAGCCCACATGGTCCTAAACCATCTGCAATAATTCAATGCTCCTTTCTGTCAGAGGTAGTTCCCAGCAAAGATTTTTTTCTGGCAGCTTTCACTCACAGGAATGGTGTTTTCCTGAAGGAGGATCTGTCTTGGCCTACTTGGCAGCAACACACCAAAAATGTCCCCTCGCTAGCTTGCTTACTAGCAGAGACCACTAACCAGGATAAAATGGGACCAGGGCACTATCCAGTAACTGTGAGAACTGCCAGTTAACTATTTCCTTCCTATCCATAGCCTTTTTGGGTTACATAGTACATAGATCAGAGAATCAGTATCACAATAAAATCCTAAACTTCTAACAATAAACATAGTATTAACCCTTTATAAGTTAACCCTGTATTAACCTTTTAGCAGTGAACCAGCATATCACTGCATATATAGTGGCGTACCGTCAATAGAGGCAGACTACGCAAGTGCTATGGGACCCAGGGGGAGGGTGAAAGTGCTGCATTTTCATGCAGCTGACATTAGGGGGAGCTCAGTGCAAAGAGATACAGTAACTGTATATCTTCCTACCGTATGCTCCGATCTTCCCCTAGTGGTGAATACAAGCAGTCAGCTTTGTAATATATTATGCAAAGGGAAGCAGTGATTCACAGCTGTATAGTGGGGATTTATCGATACACATATTAATGACATTGAGAAATATATCAGAATGAGCGTCATGGTTTTGAAGCACCTGCTCCACTTTTTCTGACACAGAAGTCAGATAAAGTGAGTGAGGCCAAAGGCGACTTCTTTAATATTACAATTTTCTTATTAGAATTTCTTCTGCTCAATAAAAAAAATAAAATGTACATTTGTCAGGAATCTGGGGCACTGCTCTTTGTGTTTTGCAATGCCTGTGAGCGATGCTTGCATACTGGGAAATTAAGTAGGGGGGCATAATACATTTTGCTATGCGGTCCCATGAGATTTGTGTGCATCCCTGATACTATACATACAGAAACGTATTGCTATCTACTGAAATGTATGCTTCTTCATGACTGCACTTTAGGGTGATTCTGGTGGACCCCTCAGCTGCGTTGTCAATGGTGTGTATCAAGTCCATGGTATTGTCAGCTTTGTGTCTTCTCTGGGATGCAACTACTACCAGAAACCATCCGTGTTTACCAAAGTCTCCAATTACATCTCCTGGATCAACAGCGTAAGTAATGTATATGACTGTTTTAGATTATACCCCGAACTATATACTATCATGTCAATAGGACTTACACTGGATTGCTGTGCTGTACAGAAGCGGTACAGTAAAGCTAGGTGCAGTAAAAGTCTTTAATAATACATCCATTTAGGTAAGTACATTAAACCTTTCCAATTGTTCAGTTGGGCAGAAGTAATACTCCGTGGATGTGAAGCATAGTTGAACATCATTGAGACTTTTGTATGAACCTGTTTATTTAGTTGTGGTCACAACTTTAATTTTGCAAACTTATTTAGAAAAAAATTATCACTAACAATAAAACAGAAAATCTAGCGTCAAGCGCTACACCATCGTCTGGATACCATCTCAGAACCTTCTGGACGTAACAACAAGTCGATTATCAGCAATAGCTGAATGGCCTATTTGAAAAAGCCAAAAACAAGCGCCCACCAACTGGGATCTAAGAATTTATTTATTTCATTCCATACATCATATGCGTCAGGGTCCAGCCTCGACTTCAGCTGGATATAGACATAACATACATATGGACATAAAAAACAATATATTTTCTTTATGGGTGGAAACAAGGTACAATGTGGGAAAGAGGTCAGTCACAACAAAAGTGCAGATAAAAATCGCCCCCTAAAATGACAATTATCATATTTTTCCCCCTATAAGACCAAAGTGGTTCAAATACTAATGAGCACTTCCAAGAAGAAGAAGCTCATTAGTACAAGAAAACAGGGGAGGAGTGAACGCAGCGCTCCCTGTGCGGGCTCTGTACTCACGGGTTCCTGCTCTTCGTCAGTGGCACGCTGTGCTGTGAGGACACTGGCGCACTCTGTGACCTCATGTGCAAATTTAAGTCAAAACACAGCGCAACTCTAAGAGCAGGAGCTGGATCTCAGGAGTGCAGCAGCATCCACAACAGGAGAGGTAAGTTGATGTATTTTTCTTTTACTGATCTGAGGTCTGATTAACATAGGGGTCTTATTAACATAGTGGTAAGATCTAAGGTCTGATTGGGGGGTCTTATAAACATTGGAGGTCTGATCTGAAATTTGATTGGGATCAGAAACATTGGCGTTCTGATCTGAGGTCTGATTGGGGGTCTTAGAAACATTAAGGTCTGATCTGAGGTCTATTTGGGGGTGTTATAAACATTGGGGGTCTGATCTGAGATCTGATTGGGGGCCTTATTAACATTGAGGTCTGATCTGAGGTCTAAATGGCGGTGTTATAAACATTGGGGGTCTGATCTTCGATCTGATTGGGGGCCTTATCAACATTATGGTCTGATCTGAAGTCTAATTGGAGGTCCTATTAATGTTGGGGATTGGATTTGAGGTCTAATTAGAGGTCTTATTAACATTGGGGGTCTGATCTGATCTCTGATTGGGGGTCTTATTAACATTGGGGGTCTGTGCTGAGGTCTGATTAACATTGGGGGTCTGATTGTGGCTCTGAATGAACTATGATTAAAGTGTAACTGCTGTTTAAATCTTGTACATTCACTAACCTGCAATCCCTGCGGTAATTTCTCATGAAGCAGCCGCCGGAAGCAAACACTGTCTGCACACAGTGCTTCTACTTCCGGTGGCTGCGTTCATGAGTAATTGTTGCAGGGATCGCAGGTTAGTGAATGTACAAGAGGATTAGATTTCATAGAAAGGTGGAATATAGATCTAACTTTAACTCCTAAGACGCCTGTGGCCACTGGGGGAGCACGGGAGGCAGAAGCACAGCGACGGATGGCCCTTAGCATCGCTCATTTAATTTCAGAGAGTGCTGCTAAGGGCCATTTCAGACCCAGTTTTCTAATAAAAATAAATGTTTTGGATAAATAAAGTATATTAGAAAAATGTTACCTATCACTTGCCCCAACCATTAGCAAAAAAAAAAAAAAAATTATTTAAACACCAGTTACACTTTAACATTGGGGGTGTGAGCTGAGGTCTGATAAAAAAAAATATCTTATTTTTCTCCTCTAAAAGCTAGGTTTGTCTTATGGACAGGTGAGTCTTATAGTGTGAAAAATACGATATATACTCAAAATTGTGGTCATAATTAATAGTTAACTCTTTCAGCCCTGGGAGATTTTCCGTTTTTGTATTTCCATCTTTCACTTTTTGCCTTTCCAATGCCATAGCTTTTTTACTTTTCCATTCACATAGCCGCATGAGTGCTTGTTTATACGTTTTAACAGCACTGTTTACTATTGCATACAATGTAGTGGGAAGCTGGAAATACAAATGGGGTGGAATTGGAAAAAATGCTATTCAGTCATAGTTTTTTGAGTTAGTTTTTATGGTTTTCCTTATGCTGACCTGTTAACTTTATTGTCTGCCTCAGTACAATTACAGTAATACCACAGTATATAGTTTTTCTTGTGTTTAATACTGAAAAAAAATAAAAACTATGGAAATAATTTTTTCTTTGCATTGCCATTAGAGGTATGCAAAGTTCTGAAAATTTTGATTTGTCAGCTTAGCCGAATTTTGACAAGAAATTTAATAAATTATGAATTATTTAATTGTATGTAGCCAAACAGTGACCACGCCCCCCCCATTTAACCCCTCAGATGAAACGTTGAACGCTGATCGCGGCATCTGTGACTCACATTCAGCTGTTCAGGGGCTAATCAGGGGTTAAAAAAAATTATACTCACCTTATCCACTTGATCATGGAGAGGCCATCAGTTTCCATCTTGATTGAAGAAAACCTGCCAAAGGACCTGTGGTGAGAGTGATGACGTCACCACTTGATTACACTTGGAACGTGCGATGATGCACAGCATGATCACATGGTGATATCATCATGCTCGCCGCAGGTCCTTTGGCGGATTTTCTTCAATCAAGATGGGAGCAGACGCCTCTGCGAGATCAAGTGGGTGAGGCGAGTATAATTATTTTAATTTTCAGCCACTATTTTATGAAAAATTGATAAGTTACCATGAAGCGGGAGGGAATTTGACATCATGGCGAATCAGGTTTTTCCTGAAATTCGGATCGAAGTCCACTTCGGATACATTGATTCTCTCAACATTAATCGCCATATTCTAACACGATAACTACATTACACCTACGGAGCTGTGTAATGTCTAATGTTTTGCTTGCCAAATTTGTAGTTTTTATTGATACCGTTTTGGAGTGTGTTTGACCTTTTGATCACTTTTTATTCAATTTTTTGGGAGGTGAAGCGACAAAAAAACAGCAAATCGTCCATTTTGATTTTTTTTGTCCGTTACAGCATTCACTGTATAGGATAAATGCATTTACATTTTAATACCTCAGGCATTTTGGGACATGGGAATGCTAATACATTATTTTATTGTTTATTTATTTTAATTTTTTGCTTACTTATACTTATATTAAGTTCTTTAGAATATACATTTAATACAGTAGGATATGGCAAATTCAGGATATTCCTATGGAGCACTGCCACCTGCAGGGTTCTGTTAGCCAGACTATTAGAGAGAGCGAACAGCTTCCTCAGTCTCTGCGCAGTGAAACGGTTCGGGCCTCTGGAGCGCAGTGCTCCCGGGAGAATCTTCCTCAGATGTTATGTCACCATTGACCATGGCATCTGGGGGGTTAAATATCTGTGATCTAAATTGTTGCCAATTGTAGACATTATTCCCAGGTGACTGGTGTTTAAAGCAGCTGAAACCTGGCGGCTATGACATCCACTGCACTCATGAGCTGGTAACATGTTTAACCACTTCACACATTTGGACATAACTGTATGTTCAAATCGCATGTAACTTATCACATTTGGAGGTACAGTCACATCCAAACTACTCACCAGGGCTGTGAAACTATAAAGTGTTACAGCCCTGGAGTCTCCGCTAACCCTGAGAGCAGACACTGAGAAGCCAGCAAGGGACCAATGAGAGTGGTCCTTTGCTGGCAAGCGCTCCGATTGGTTAGTCTGTGCAGACTAACCAACCGGAGCACATCAGTGAGAAAATGCCGGTTTCAGACACTGATCTCCACTCTGGAGATTAGAGCCTGAAATCAGGCATGGCCCCTGTTGTGCCCCCAATGCCTCTTGTGCCCCCTGATCTCCCATGTTCACCGATCACCCCTGCAGCCCTGCTTATGGTGCCCCGTGCGGCTGTGATGGTGACACTTCAGTAAGGGAGCCACCACTATTAGCAGCAAGTGTCAGCTGTAACATACAGCTGACACTCTGTGGCAATGGCTGAGATCGATGCTGGCGCCAATCTTTGCCATTTAACCCCTTAGATGCATGGGGTTAATAGAGAGAGGGGACTTCTCTCTCCCACATCAGCCCACCGCACTCCAAGGGCAGCGGCCTGATGCTTACCATTGCAACTGGACACAGTGTTAGTGTAATACACTGTACAGCAATTAGGCCCACTCGATCTTGAAGATCCAAGTGGTACTCGATTAAAAAAAAGTGTGAAAAAATAACAAACTAAACAAATGTAAAGAAAACAAAAGAAATAAAAATTTAAATTGTCTTTCCCATATCTGCTTATTTATAATTGATTAATAAATGAAAAATAAAATTAAGTACACAAAATTGGTATCACCCCGCCCCTAAAGACCTGATCTATGAAAGTATCATGTCATCCCACACGGTGAACGCTGTAAAAATAAAAAATAAAAACAATGACGAAATTGCTATTTTTGTCACCTCACCTCCACCACAATTTCATAAAAAGTAATCAAAAACTCATATGTACCCCAAAATGATACAAATAAAAACCACAGCTGTTCTTGCAGCTGTTCTAGGTTTGTTTTGAACAACAAAAAAAGCCCTCACACAGCTGCATTGGTAAAAACTGTTATGAATGTTCATATATGGCAATCCAAAATATCATTTATTTTTACCACAAAAGTGATTTTATGCTGAAAAAGTAGTAAAAAAAACTACATAAATTTGGTATCACAAGAAATTTAAAAAATACGGATAGAATTGCAATTTTTCACCTCACCTCCCCAAAAAATGGTATAAAAAGTGATCAAAAAGACATATGTACCCTAAATGAGAACAACTTGCTAATAAAAACTTACCTTTACTAAATGTTTCAGTACTTTTTTCCATTGTGATACATGGGACTATACATTGGACATTGCAATTATCATTTAAAGCGTAACCATTATTTCAGAATTCATTAAATAAGAGATGAGTGAACCAGTTCGTAACAAACCGAATTCATTACGCACTTCCTAAAATGTTGTCTGGCAGACGAACCCAAAGCTTTCTAGGTTTGTTTTGAACAACAAAAAAAGCCCTCACACAGCTGCATTGGTAAAAACTGTTATGAATGTTCATATATGGCAATCCAAAATATCATTTATTTTTACCACAAAAGTGATTTTATGCTGAAAAAGTAGTAAAAAAAACTACATAAATTTGGTATCACAAGAAATTTAAAAAATACAGATAGAATTGCAATTTTTCACCTCACCTCCCCAAAAAATGGTATAAAAAGTGATCAAAAAGACATATGTACCCTAAAAGGATATTAATAAAATCTAGAGCCCATCCCGCAAAAAGCAAGCCCTCATGCAGCTACATTGCTGAAAAAAATAAAATGTTATGGATGTTAGTATGTGGCGATTCAAAAACATAAAAAAACTACATAAATTTGGTATTGCCATAACCATATCAACCCACAGAATAAAATTATTAGATCATATATACCGCAGGAGGAACCCCCTTAAAAATAAAAAGGGATCAAAAAGACATACTTTCCCCAAAATGATACCAATAAAAACTACAGCCCGTCTTGCAAAAAACAAGCACTAACAAAACTACATTAGTGGAAAAAAAAAATGTTATTGCCCCCTAAAAGCAATTTCAGCCAATTCCATGTTAGAAAATCCTGATGCTGCTCCTTCCCTCCTGAATGCTGCAGTTTCCCCAAACAGCAGTTTATGATCACATACTGTATGGGGTGTTGCTGTATTTAGGAATAAATGCAAAACAAATTATGGTGTACATTTGCTCCTGTTATGCCTTGTTAAAATGAAAAAATTGGGGCTAAAACAACATTTTCAGAGCCAAGTGTTTATAAATTGTAAATGCTTTAATTCCTGTATAAAATCAGTAGTCCCTAAAATGGTCTTTGGGTGGTTTCTATTATGCAAGTTCCTTAAAGTCACTTCAGAAATGAATTGGTCCTTAAAAACAAGGTTTGGAAAATTTTCTTGATAATTTCAAAAATTGCTTCCAAGCCTTCTAACATCCTAAAAAAATAAACTTAAATTTACAAAATGAGGCCAACATAAAGTAGACATATGGGGAATGTTCATTAATAACTGTTTTGTGAGTAAACACTATTTGTCTCAAAATCTGAGAAATTCAAATATAGAAAAATTGCTAATTTTTCCAAATCTTCTACAAATTTGGGATTTTTTTTATACATAAAAGTAAAACATATCAGCTAAAATTTACCACTAACATGAACTATAATGTGTCATGAGAAACCAATCTTGGAATCACTTGAGTCAGTGAAAGTGTTCCAGCGTTATTACCAGACAAATGAGGCTTTGGCATTTGGTCCAAACTGGCTGTTGCTTGAAGGGGTTAAAGACCCGACTTCCAGCTACTTGCACAGCGGCAGTCAGGAAGGAATTAATAAAATTTAGTTTTTTGTTTTTATTAAATATGAATATTTCTGGGCATATGAATATAATTTTGGGGGGTTATTTACAGCACAACTTAATTTGTTCCCACCCACGAAAGGTATTTATTGTTTTGTATGTCCACATGTATCTCATGTGCATATCTACTGTATCTGAAGAAGGACCTAGAGCCCGATACGTTTGAACAAAAAACATATTCTTAGAACTAGGGATGTCCCGATACCATTTTTTTAAGACTGAGTACGAGTACCGATACTTTTATTTAAGTATTCACTGATACCAATTACTGATACCAATTATAACAATGAAATAAATAACACATTTTTTTTTGTGACCACTGACCATCCGGGACATCCCTACTTAGAACCCAGTTGGTGAGCAATTGTGTTTGGCTTTTTCAAAGCCAAACAAAGCCAAATTTCTGATATTAGACTTACAAAAAATTATAACCATAACCAAGTGGATCCCATGTAAGCATACCACCATGTAAGCTAAATGCCCCGAAACATAATCATACCTTTCTTGTGAAAACCCAGTAATCCTGAGAAATGTTTCAGTGTACCTGGCTTCCCCTGCATCTTCGACACTGTACATCTCAGGGACACTCAATCAAAAGGAGAAGTCACTGGGCATGTTATTAGCGGAGTCATGGTACACCAGATCCCATGGCGCACTGAAAGCTGCATTTGCATAAAAATAAAATCAAGCATTTCTCAGGGTTAGAACAGTTTTTCACAATAAAGGTATGGTTATATTTCAGGGAACACACCCTACATAGTGGTTTGCTTAGCTAACCGTGAAACCCATTTTGGAGGTAACAACCTACCTTTGTAAATTGGCAACCAGAATTGGTCCTAATGACACCACTAATTTTAGACCTTAGGCTGTAGGTCTTTTCAGGCTAAAGAGTTAATTAGTTGATCTGTTTTTGCATTTGGAATGTCCAAGCCCTAACATAATACTTTTTTTTTTTTTTTGCAGAACGTCTAAATGGGATCTGTCCTGTATGAAGACTTACTGGTATGGAGACGAATTGGCATTGCTCTGTGGGAAACTAATATGCAAAGAGGTATCTCCCAAGAAAGAGAACCATCTCGCCAGTGCCACCTATTGGCAGGGGTTCCCTATAAGTCAAGATCCAACTTTCAAACAAGCCTTGGAATTTAACATTGGAATATAGTCAAGACAGATAACCAACTGTATACAGCTGTTTCGAGGAGCTTGCCCTTCATCAGTATGGAGTAGGATTCTGGCTGGTTAAGTGCAATGCCTTAAAAGCGGGAAGGGTGCTGAATCTCCTTGAAGAAACCAATCCTGTATGTCAGATCTTGACTCAGGGAGTCACTTCCAGTTGACGTTGGAAAGATGCTTCTCTTTTTGGGGGGATGACTCTTTGCCTAGAGCAAATAATAGCTACAACACACAACCTGTATAAATGAGAACAACTTGCTAATAAAAACTTACCTTTACTAAATGTTTCAGTACTTTTTTCCATTGTGATACATGGGACTATACATTGGACATTGCAATTATCATTTAAAGCGTAACCATTATTTCAGAATTCATTAAATAAGAGATGAGTGAACCAGTTCATAACAAACCGAATTCATTACGCACTTCCTAAAATGTTGTCTGGCAGACGAACCCAAAGCTTTCTAGGTTTGTTTTGAACGAATCCAGTAAAATTGAGCGCTGCGCCATTTTACTGTTCATGACAGCAGGAAATAGCACTATGGAGGAATAAGAAGGATGCTCACATGACCCTAAGAGGAAGTGGGGGGGGAGGCTTGCCCTGATTGGCTCACACGCTGACAGCCTAGATAAGCCAATCGGGTGCTGAAGCAAGCAGGCAAGGAGGTTCCTTTACAGAACTAACTGAACATCATTCTGTGTTGGACTGTGAATGAGAGTGGATGGGTCTATTGAGTGTACAATGTACAGTCACAATCAAGCTTCTATTCTAGTGTGAGGGACAGTGAAGGAAAAGGCTAGGTCTCTGTACAGCATTAAAACGAAGTTAGGGAATGAATCGACTTTGGATCTTGGATCCAAAGTGTGATTCGTTCACCCCTATCCACAGGACCATATAGCTGGAAATGCGTTCCACCATACGTTCCAGGGGACAGGAAATTGTGTATCCTGCCTTCCAATGTACACTCCATCAATAGGAAATAATGAATGTCTTCTGCTGTGTTATGTAGCTCCAATTAGACAGTACTGAATAGGTAAAAAGTGCAATAGTGCTTAAAAATAAATACATATGGGAGTCATTTACTATCCAGAAATATGCCTATATAAGGCGTATTTTTGGTGCAGAATGTGGCGTAAAGGTTATTTGCACCACAATCTGCGACTTTTCTCCTCTCATGTCAGGTCTAATAAAGTAGGGGTTGGGCTGTCAAGCCTGTTTCATTCATCATTTTCCACGCCTGTTTTAGGCATAGAAAATGGCTTACATTTAGATTTGCGCTAGATATGCCGGTCTTAATAAATGACCCCCATAATGTGCATATATACACTGCCTGTCCAAAAAAAGGTCGCCACCTGGATTTAACTAAGCAAATAGGTATCAGCCTCCTATTGGATAATAACTGCATGGGCGATTTTCTTTCAGCTGGCAACAAGTTATTTAACCCCAACTGGTGCAATGAGTTGCTTCTCATTTCTTAAACAACCATGTCGAAAGACACATCTCGTGGTCATGGAAAAGATGTTAGTCTGTTTGAGAAGGGTCAAATCATTGTCATGCATCAAGCAGAGAAAACATCTAAGGAGATTGCAGAAACTACTAAAATTGGGTTATAAACTGTCCAACACATTATTAAAAACTGGAAGGATAGTGGGGACCCATCGTATTCGAGGAATGATCGTGATTAGCGATCACTTAAACGTTTGGTAATATCAAATCGAAGAAAAACAACAGTAGAACTGAGGGCTATGTTTAATAGTGAAAGTAAGAGCATTTCCACATGCCCAATGCGAAGGGAACTCAAGGATTGGGACTGAACAGCTGTGTAGCCGTACAAAAAACACTAATCAGTGAGGCAAACCAGAAAAAAGGCTTTAATTTGCTAGGGAGCATAAAGATTGGACTCTGGAGCAATGGAAGAAAGTCATGTGGTATGATGAGTCCAGATATACCCTGTTCCAGAGTGATGGGTGCATCAGGGTAAGAAGAGAGGCAGATGAAGGGATGCACCCATCATGCCTAGTGCCTACTGTACAAGCCTGTGGGGGCAGTGCTATGATCTGGGGTTGCTGCAGTTGGTCAGGTCTAGGTTCAGCAAAAGTATGTGCTCCAAGAAAGAGATGAGCTGACTACCCGAACATACTGAATGGCCAGGTTATTCCATCAATGGATTTTTTTCTTCCCTAATGGCACGGTCATATTCCAAGATGATAATGCCAGGATTCATCGGGCTCAAATTGTGAAAGAGTGGTTCAGGGAGCATGAGACATCATTTTCACAAATGGATTGGCCACAACAGAGTCCTGACCTTAACCCCATTGAGAATCTTTGGGATGTGCTAGAGAAGTCTTTGTGCAGTGGTCAGACTCTACCATCATCAATGCAAGATCTTTCTTGGTGAAAAATTAATGCAACACTGGATGGAAATAAATCTTGTGACATTGCAGAAGCTTATGGAAACAATGCCAAAGTGAATGCGTGCCGTAATCAAAGCTACAGGCAGTCCAACAAAATATTAGAATGTGTGAAATTTTTTTTTTTTTGTGGTGACTTTTTTTTTTGGGACAGGCAGTGTATATAGTTAAGTGATGCAAATACAAGTGCATCACCACAATCAAATACAAATGAATTATTGCCAATGAGCCATTTTAAGCCAAAAATACAGTAAGTGGTCCTTTTGATTCCCCCAAGATTGTGTCGGCCTGGCTCCCACACCAGGCACTTATTCACTTCCATCTACACACTCCCATCCCCAACAGCAAAATGTGTCAAGTCAAGCATTGCCATGCCATGTTGGAGCTGATCAGCCTGGGCAAGAGTATCCACACCTGCAAGAAGTTGCTAAATTACATCAAGTAGCAAACATTCCATGGACTGTCAGCCTGCCGACTGTAACTGAGCAAAGTGGCCAGTGACAATGGCCGCAAAATCGTGGCCGCCCTGAACCGGGGGGAAATAACTGATGCTCCCTGCATGGTGTACATCGTTAACCATCGCGCAATGGTTTTTCAAAAAGTACACTGGCTTGTTTAAGCTGCTGGCAATGTCCAGGAGACTTTGCTTGCATTTCAGCGATTCTTATGTGGCAAGGAACGCTCTTCTGGACTTGCAGCTTCAGAACAGTCTGCCGCTACAGCGTTGAAAAATGAGTCCTAGGAGACTGTTATACAGTGTCTTGCAAAAGTATTCACCCCCTTGACTTTTTTCGTATTTTGGTGCCTCACAACCTGGAATTAACATGGATTGTTTAAGGATTTGCATAATTTAATTTACAGAACATGCCCACAACTTTGAAGATATTTGTTTTTTTTTATTGTGAAGCAAACAACAAATTGGACAGAATAACTGAAAAAGTCAATTTGCATAACTATTCATCTCCCTAAAGTCAATACTTTGTAGAGCCAACTTTTGCAGCAATCACAGCTCCAAGTCGCTTTGGATAAGTCTCTATGAGCTTGCCACTTCTTACCACTGGGATCTTTGCCCATTCCTCCTTGCAAAACTGCTCCAGCTCCTTCACGTTGGATGGTTTGCGCTTGTGAACAGCAATCTTTAACTCGGACCATGGATTTTCTATTGGATTGAGATCTGGGCTTTGACTAGGCCATTCCAACACATTTGCATGTTTCCCCTTAAACCACTCAAGTGTTGCTTTAGCAGTATGTTTGGGGTCATTGTCCTGCTGGAAGGTGAACCTCCGTTCTAGCCTCAAGTCACGCACAGAGTGGTACAGGTTTTGCTCAAGAATATCCCTGTATTTAGCACCATCCATCTTTCCCTCAACTCTGACCAGTTTCCCAGTCCCGGCTGCTGAAAAATATCCCCACAACATGATGCTGCCACCACCATGTTTCATTGTGGGGATGGTGTTCTTTGGGTGATGTGATGTATTGGGTTTACGCCAGACATAGCGTTTTCTTTGATAGCCGAAAAGTTCAATTTTAGTCTCATCAGACCAGAGCACCTTCCTCCATACATTTTGGGAGTCTCCCACATGCCTTTTTGCAAACTCACAACGTGCCTTTTTGTTTTTTTGCTGAAAGTAACAGCTTTCTTCTGGCCACTCTGCCATAAAACCCAACTCTATGGAGCGTACGCTTATTGTCATCCTATGTACAGATATTACAGTCTCTACTGTGAAACTCTGCAGCTCCTCCAGGGTTACCTTAGGTCTCTGTGCTGCCTCTCGGATTATTGCCCTCCTTGCCCGGTCCATGAGTTTTGGTGGGCGGCCGTCTCTTGGCAGGTTTGCTGTTGTGCCATGTTCTTTCCATTTGGTTATGATAGATTTAATGGTGCTCCTGGGGATCATCAAAGATTTGGATATTGTTTTTATAACTTAACCCTGACTTTTAGTTCCCAACAACATTGTCCCTTACTTGTTTGGAGAGTTCCTTGGTCTTCATGGCAGTGTTTGTTTGGTTAGTGATGCCTCTTGCTTAGGTGTGTATATGTAATGACAGATCATGTGACAGATTGCACACAGCTGGACATCATTTTACTACTTATGTGACCTCTAAAGGTAATTGTTTGCACCAGAGCTTTTTATGGGCTTCCTAACAAAGGGGGTAAATACATAAGCACATGACAATTTTCTGTTTTCTATTTCTAAACAATAGTTTTATTTATAGATTTTTCTCATTTCACTTCACCTACTTAGATTATTGTGTTCTGATCCATCACATAAAATTCAGATTAACAAAACATTGAACTTAAGGCTGTAATGTAACAAAATATGAAAAAAGTCAAGGGAGGTGAATACTTTTGCAAGGCACTGTATATCAATTTCCAGAGCAACTGGAGCTAATCTGGTTTAACCAATTTAGATCTGAACTGAACTTTTAGACAAATTTGGCGAACTTGAACAGAACCTCAACAGTAGTTCCCTTGCAATCCCTAGATGTAAAAGACAATAAATGAACTCTTTCCAACTCAGTATAAGATATATGTAAATCTCGTTCCTATTGAGCCAGGAATGAAGATATGGGCAACTGACCAGATCTGACTAGTAATTGATATAAGGTGGATATTTTGTTCAGGGCCAACTTTTTAAATCCGGAAGTAGTAGCAGGTTGAGATATATGAGCTCTCTTAATAAAGGAAAAAGGTGTTGTAATTGTAATAATGATAGCAAATTCAATTGAGGGGAATTCCGTAGGTCTAATATTGAACACAATCCCTGAGTGTTAATAAGATTCACAATCGGAACTGTGATATGTCGTGGAGGGTACTATCAGGGAGGGTAGACCTAAAAAAAGGAAAAGGATCCCATAAGATGTCCTAGACTTGCTTCAAATGAGAGAGATGAGGTGACAATAAAGCCCCTGCCAACTCCCTTTGTTAGTCTTATGCCATAGGTAAGTAGATTGAGGAACTAATCGAAAAACAATAATGGAAAGTGTATTGTGAGAGTTTTCAGAGGGTACAAAACCTTGGGGAGAATAACAGCTTTCAGTAGTGCCCTTCAGCCAAACCAAGACCGTAATAGAACATCCCAGAATTCAATGAGGCCCCATTCACACGAGTGAGTATTCCGCGCGGGTGCAATGCGTGATGTGAACCCATTACGCCCGCACGGAATCTGGACCCATTCATTTCATTGGGTCTGTGTACATGAGCGTTGGTTTTCACGCATCACTTGTGCGTTGCATGAAAATCACAGCATGTTCTATATTTTCTAGATTTTCACGCAATGCTGGCTCCATAGAAGTGGATAGGGCTGTGTGAAAATCGCATCCGCAAGCAAGTGCTTATGCGATGCGTTTTTCACGGATGGTTGCTAAGAGATGTTTTTAAACATACAGTTTTTTCTAACGCGCGTGCAAAACGCATTAAATCGCATTGCACCCACATGATAAAAACTGAACAACTGAACACAATCGCAAACCAAAACTGAATGTACTTGCTTGCGAAATTGTGCAGTTTTCACTGAACGCATCCAGACCTAATCCGCTCATGCTCATCTGCAAGGGGCCTGAGGGTTTGGATAGTTTTGCTGAGTATAATAATGCCGGATTGGCTGTCATATGTACTCCCAAGAATTAAATGGTCCCTTGTGAAAGAGTGTAATTAACGCTAACATCTTTTGAGAAGAGGGATCTATGGTGACATTTAGCACCTGGGACTTGGAAAGGTTTTTTTTTATTTTTTATTGGAGAGTTGGTGAAAATGCTCTGCTAATGTACTAATAGATGGGAAGGCGTCATGAGGATTGGTGATTATCAATAGATCATCCGCAAAAGTGGCTATTTTATGATGAGAGAAGGCAAGTAAAGAGTTTGCAACCAACTATCTACAGTTGTAGTTTTATGATCTTGTTGTTTTGAAGACATTGAATTCACCAAAACGAGACGCTATCTGTTTGGTCTGATAGAGGGTGTGAGCAGATTCTGATTTAATATGGATAATATAAGATATAGCTTTTTGTTTCTATAGTTGGGAAAACATAAAAGCGAAGCCTTGTCACCATGTGCATAATAGCGGAACCAAGTAGATAATTATAATTTGGCCGTGCGAGTATTTAAGGCGTTTTTCAATTCTGATCTACGATAATTTAAGCAGAGTAAAACATCTGGAGTTGTTCTAATCTTCAGATTTGAGACTGCAAATCAACTATAAGGGCTTTTCTCTTTTTTTTTTTTTTCTTTAAAGGTTCCTAATGGGATAATGAGACCCCTAACATAAGCTTTATGAGTTACTGCAGAGGTGGTGTTTAGGAGAAATATTCCTCTAATCTCTACGTAATATACATTCTGTGATCAGGGTGACTCGACGGGTCATTTCTGTCTTGGGAAGACCCAAGATAAATGCCAAGAATACAGGGGCATGGCCCAATAAAAGTATACTACCATAGGCGTGGCTGCAGGGGGCCAAAGGGGGTTATTCCTTGTAACAAACCCCCCGCCCCCCCCCCCCACCGCGCATGCCGCCCCCCGCTGATTCCCCTTTAAAATTAACGCTGGCCGCCCAGAGTCCACAAACAACGGCGGGGCACGGGAGCGTAGAGTTCCCTGCCCCACAGCCGGGCTGCCGATCACTGCTATGGGCTTCAGGCCTGCGGTAAAATCCCAGCGCAGGCGGATGTGATAACATCATCACGCGCCTGTGCCAGGACGGGAGGCAGCGCACAGTGACGTGCGTACCTGCCTAGTGCCTACCAAGACTACGAGTGAGCCGCGCCAGGAGTCTAGTTAGCTTTTTTTTGTGTGTGTCTGTGTCACTGCCAACTTTGGGGGACATTACTGGGGGACACAGGAGGATATCATATTACTGAAGGGACAGTGGGGGCACTGGGGTGAAAATTACTACAAGGGGAACTATTTTGAAACTACTACATGTGGGGGCACAGGAGGATATTACTGAAGGGACAGTGGGGGGCAAATTACTACATTGGGAGCAAACTAGTTTGAAACTACTACATGGAGGCAGTGTGGGGGATAATTAATACTGTGGGGCAGTGTGAGGGAAAATTACTACTGTGGGGGCAGTGTGAGGGACAAATACTACTGTGGGGGCAGTGTGGGGAACAATTACTACTGTGGGGGCAGTGTGGGGGAAAATTGCTACAGTGTCATCCACAGATCCCCCATAACAGTGTGTCATCCACAGATCCCCCATAACAGTATGTTATCCACAGATCCCCCATAACAGTGTGTCATCCACAGCTCCCCCATAACAGGGTGTCATCCATAGATACTTCATAACAGTGTGTCATTCACAGATCCCCCATAACAGTGCCTCCACAGATGCCCATAACAGTGTCATCCACAGATGCCCCCATAACAGTGTGTCATCCACAGATCCTCCATAACAGTGTGTCATCCACAGATCCTCCATAACAGTGTGTCATCCACAGATCCTCCATAACAGTGTGTCATCCACAGGTCCTCTATAACCGTGTCATCCACAGGTCTCCCATAACAGTGTGTCATCCACAGATGCCCCCATAACAGTGCGTCATCCACAGATCTCCCATAACAGTGTGTCATCCAAAGATCTTTTATAACAGTGTATCATCCACAGATCCCCCATAACAGTGTGTCATCCACAGATGCCCATAACAGTGTCATCCACAGATGCCCCCATAACAGTGTGTCATCCACAGATCTCCCATAACAGTGTGTCATCCACAGATCCCCAATAACAGTGTGTCATCCACAGATCTCCCCTAACAGTGTGCCATCCACAGATCTCCCTTAACAGTGCGCCTGCACACTGAGGGGAGACGGAAAGGAGGGAAAAGAATCCGCGTAAGCAAGCAGAGGACAGAACAGCAGATGACTGAATAGCTTCTTTTGTAAGTAAATAGTTTTATTATAGTGCTGAAACAGCTTTAAACTATAAAGAAAAGTTTTCGCGAGGGTTTCTTTCTTTCCCAGGCCTGAAGGAATACCGAAGAAGAAAGGAAAACTCTTGAAAGCTTTTCTTTTAAGTATTAGGTTAGTACAATAAAAAGGTGTCCCTGCATACCACAATACTCGTATTTTGTAATCCTATTTATATATACTTTTTTTTTTTTTTTTTTCAGTAGTATGATTAAGTGGTGAAAATCATTAGTGCCCCCCCATTTTTTACTGTGGTATCTTATGTGCCCCTCTATATATTGTTCCTAGAGTCGAGACTGTCTACTACTAATATTAGCATTTACACAGTAAGAAAGAAAATCCAACCTTTGATAAGAACAACCGTGGCTAAGAGTCATGGGCTACAGAGTAATGGCTAAAGTCTTTGCTCACAGGATACATACTGTAGCACGACAGATGTCTATAACTCCTGTATGTGCTGGCAGTGTTTTAATACAATGGAGTTTCCCATAGGTCATAAAGGAAGAACATGTTGATGTATCCAGCTTGGGGTCCAAAGAAACATTTAGGTTTCCCATTCTGCTTTAAGCTAAGTGCATTTTGTTTTGCATTTTGTTGTTCACTTGTGTTAGTTGCTTTCTAGGCCTCAGGGAAATGCTGGTTCCTTCATCTTGGAAGGAACCAGTATTCTCATTCTCTGCCACCACTTCTAGGGCTTTCCAGGGTCTCCAGGGCTTAGGTTCCGGTGTATGAGTATTCCCACCTTCAGAGCCGACTCATATTGGCAGGAGTTAGGGAGGGGTCTAGGGATTCCTAGGAGGTCACCATCCCTCTCCCTTAGCTTTGAGGCCTAGACTCCTGTCTATTTCCTTCTGTGTGTGTTCTGGTGTTTTCCCCTCCCCTATACTTGTGACATTTTCAACCGCCTTAAACCTTCATTTTGTTTGTGTCAGTGCAGCGATGGATACTGTTTCTGCACTGGTCAATCATTTACAGGGACTGTCTTTGGAGGTGGATGACTTCCTCACGGCCATCTCGCAGTTTCAGAGACCACAGGTGGCGGCTTCCAGCAGTGGGAACAAGGCCTGCCCGGAACCTAAGGTCGCTCTCCCGGATAGGTTTTCCGGGGGAAGTGACAACTTTGTTTAGTTCAGGGAGTCGTGCAAACTATATTTTAGACTACGTCCTAACTCTTCTGGGGACGAGAGTTTAAAGAGTGAGGATTATTATTTTGTTACTGTAAGGTGACGCTCAGTCTTGGGCTTTTTCTTTTACCGACCGAATCACAATCCCTCAGGTTGGTAGATGAATTTTTCAGAGCTCTGGGACATATCTATGATTACCTAGATCGGGTCTTCCTAGCCGAGACTAATTTTTATGGTTTACGGCAGGTAGAACATTCTACTGAGTCCTATTGCTCTAAATTTAGGTGATGGGCAACTGATACTGAGTGGAATGACCCAGCCCTCCGTAGTCAATTCTGTCAAGGGTTACCTGAGAACCTGAAGGATGCCTTGGCATTTCACAAATATCCAGAGTCATTGGAGGCAGCCATGTCTCTGGCTGTAAGTATTGATAGACGCCTGAGGGAGAGGTCTAAGGTTTCTCTCGCTTGGGACGTACTATCATATGGGGAGGCGACCTCTTCTGACATTTTGGGTAGGGACGCACTTGAGCTCATGTCTGATGTGAGCCAATGAAGTTGGGGGAAGTCATTCCTGGACCTGGTAATAAAAACGTTAGGGTTAAGAAAAGGCTTTTTCTTTGGTAAAAGGGGACATTTTGTTAACGTATGTCCTTATGTTAAAAGTCAAGGTGAAAAGGGGGGAAAATTTTTTTTTTAATCCTCTTCTCTTGGTGCTGTGGGTGGGGAATCTGAGAATGTACTTTTGTCATTTACCGGTAGTACCCGATTTCTCCTGCTTGTCACCAATCGCCCTGAGGTTATGAACGTCAAAGGAGATGCTTTGTTGCATAGCTTTCCCGGGGGGGGGGGGTGATTCGGAGGATCCTGGCCTGATATTAGCTGATGGGGTGGTTGTATCAGCCCTTTATCCTTTTATCCTGAACTTTAGGCAGATGTGTTGGAGGCCCATGGAGATGCACCTGACTCTTGTCCTCCAGGGTATGGCACAACTTGATGAGCGGCAGGGGCAATATTCGAATTTGCGATATTTCGCGAATATTCGTTAAAATATTCGCAAATATTCGTATATGAGATTATTCTATTGATTACGAAAATCGGCAATGTAATATTCGCGTAATGCAAATATTGTGAAACGCGAATATATAGCACTATAGAGTGCTATATATTTTTTTTTTGAATATTTGTCTTTTTTTCTAATTTAATGTGAACAGTCATTGACCCAAAAGCAACTTAAGCAGGAAGGAATGATGACTTCAGATGGAAAAAAGTAATGAATATTCAAAAAAAACAATATATAGCACTATATTTTATAGTGCTATATACTCGGGTGTTACAATATTCGCATTATGCGAATATTACATTGCCGATTTTTCGCATAAGAGAAAAAAAAAATTGAATAATGAAGAATATTCTAATTCACTACAGACTACAATATTGCAGCCTTCTCACATTGGCCCACAAGCAAGAAGCAGGTAGGTATACTAGGTTATGGGTTCAGATTAAAAAAAATAGAAAAAAAAAAAAGAATATTCGTTTTTACGAATATATATCACTATATTCGAAATATTCGCGAATTTTCGAAGTGCCAATATTCATGATAAAAATTTGAAATTCGAATATTCGCGCTCAACACTGGGCACAAGGTGTTCCAGGAACATCATAGTACTGTTCTTACGGGACACCCTGGGAGAAGATTTACGGTTGATCTCATTTCCTGGAGATTCTGGTGGTTGTTGATCGCTTCAGCAAGATGTCACATTTTATAGCATTATCAGGTCTTCCTAATGCTAAAAATTCTTGCGCAAGTCGATAACATCGTGATGTGGTTCCCTCTGATGTGGTGTCTGATAGGGGGACTCAGTTTGTTTCCAGATTCTGGAAGGCGTTCTGTACTCGTCTGCGGGTCCAATTGTCCTTCTCTTAGGCTTTTCATCCTCAGTTGAATGGACAGACTGAAAGCACTAACCAGAATCTGAAGACTTATTTGAGATGTTTTGCCTCGGAGAATTAGGAGAAGTGGTCTTCATTTTTGCCCTTGGCTGAGTTTGCCATAAATAACCGTAGGCAGCAGTCCACTGATAAGTCGCCTTTTTTCGGAGCATATGGGTTCCATCCCATTGGCACATTTTCTGGTACTGAGACCTCTGGTATATCGGAAGAAGAAAGATTTTCCTCTTCGTTGTCATCTTGGCGGAAAATTCAAAACAATTTGAAAAAAATGGGCAAAAAGTATAAACGTATGGCTGACAAGAGACATATGAGTGGTCCGGACCTGAGAGTGGGTGATTCTGTGTGGCTGTCCACAAGAAACATTAAGTTGAAGGTACCTTTTTGGAAGTTGGGGCCAAGGTTTATTGGGCCATATAAGATCTCTGCCATTAATAATCCGGTTGCTTTTCGTCTTGAACTCCCACAGGCTTTAAAAATTCATAATGTTTTTCACAAATCACTACTGAAAAGTTATGTCGAACCGTCCTCCTTACCTCCTGCTCCTATCTTGGTGGACAGTAATCCGATCATTTTCCTATTTCATGACGTAAAGTCATGATTTTATTAAAGACACGGAGGCGAGTATTGCTATTCTCCTTCTTTACTCTGAC
Organism: Bufotes viridis; assembly: GCA_033119425.1. Taxonomy (NCBI): domain Eukaryota; kingdom Metazoa; phylum Chordata; class Amphibia; order Anura; family Bufonidae; genus Bufotes; species Bufotes viridis. The sequence continues at coordinate 437,891,742 of CM065591.1, read as the reverse complement.
CAATAGCAGCAAAGAAAAATAGAAAAAACTGAACATGTGATCAAACCCTTCCCATAGTCATAGTATAACAGGTAGCTCCTCCTGCATCTCTTCCTCTTTCTTTGCAACGAAGTCCAATACTCCAACTGAACCGGAAAACCAACAGTCCCAGAACATCAAGGGGAAAAACACGCCGCCCGTCCGAAAGCGAAGCGACAACCATCATGGAGGTAAACTGTCGACAAACATCGAAAGGATCGGCTGGAGAACGAACTGCCGACCTTCAGGACCATCACATCGGCCAACGACAACTGTACCAAAGTCTGATCTCAACCTGAAAATTGAAAAAAGAGATAATGACAGAAAACGGTTGTGAACAGTATTCAAACTTAACGGCTACTAACAACCTGCTCAGGAAAAAACTCACAGAGTTAAAACATAATGCATCTTCGTAAAGACAATACCATGTAACAGACCAAATATAACAGGGAGGGTAGAAAAAATGGGAGGGCAATACTCGCCTCCGTGTCTTTAATAAAATCATGACTTTACGTCATGAAATAGGCAAATCATTGGATTTTATTACAAGACCCGGAGGCTCCTATTGCGAGTTCAAAGCTCAAGAAATGTTACTCACAATTGAGGAAAAAACATGAGGAACTGGTCTAAAATAAAATTCTCTGAACGTAGAAACTCTAGACCAATCAGCCATCTTTAGAATGTCTTCCAGTCTAGCACCCGAAACTGCCAAAGAAGTAGCAGAAGCCCCCCTGGCGGAATGAGCAGTGAAGATCGAAGTGTCTACACCCGCCAATTCGATGACCCACTTCATCCATCTCGCCAGAGTGGGGGTCGTCACCGGAGCAAAAGGTCTGACAGTAGACAGAAAAACTTGAGGAGACTCACGAGACCTATGAGGAGAAGTGCGAGCTTCATATTCCTTGAGACACTCCACAGGACAAAGTGAAGGTGAGGCCGGGAACGCAGGGTACGAGACCGAGCGTATGTGGGTCTTAGTCCTCCTAGAAATGTCAAAAGTGACCCCCTCAGGAGTGTACGAGCGGGCATCATGATCTAAAGCCCTGACATCCGACACTCGCTTGCAAAAAATCAAACAGAAAAGGGTGAGCAGAACGCAGTGAGCGAGAAAAAATGGCGCCCGTAATCTCGCGAGATCACGGGCGCAATAAGGAAGAAGAAGATAAAATGGCGTCCGAGATCTCGCGAGATCTCGGACACAAGCAGCGGCAGCCCGAGGACCAAAAACCGGAGGACAGGTGGGTGATAGAGAGAAGCGGCAATCACCGGAACACAGGGGGAAGTGGAAAAAGAAGCCGGAGAGCCCACAGGGGAAATTAAGAGTGCCTAAAGCCTAGCAAAGGAAAAAAACGCAACGGGAAATATATATATATATATACTGCAAACACATCTAAATATATATAAATACGACAGTAAACTAAGGCTATATACCATGGGATGAAAAAAAGGAACATAAATTAATAAGCGGTGCAAGAGAAACACAATGAGGTCAAATGAATGTACTTATCTCTGCGGTCAGCAGCAAAGAAAGAGGAAGAGATGCAGGAGGAGCTACCTGTTATACTGGGACTATGTGAGGGGTTTGATCACATGTTCAGTTTTTTCTATTTTTCTTTGCTGCTATTGGTCAGAGTAAAGAAGGAGAATAGCAATAGGAGCCTCCGGGTCTTGTAATAAAATCTTGAATTTCAGATTACCAGGATACTGAACTCACAAATTCTCAGTCGATCTCTTCAGTATCTCTTGGAAAGGTTATGGGCATTGGTCCAGAGGAAAGAATGTGGGTTTCTGCGACCGACGTTAATGCCAGTCGCCTTGTGAAGGCCTTTCACAGGGCACATCCTGATAAAGTCGGCCCTGGGTGTCCGGAGGTCACCCGTAGGGGGGGTGTACTATCACGGTCCCTCCCATGACAGAGGTGAGAAGATAGGAGAGACTGGCGGCACGTGAGGGTGTCTCACAGTTTCTTTGTTTTCCCCTTGCAGTGTTGTTGTTTGGTAATGACCACACCTTTTGCCAGGTGCAGCTTGAAGTCATTACTGAGGCCCTATTTAGTTCTGACTCACACTGCTTACCATGCGGTTGATATTTCTTGCTGGAGTTGGTTGAGCTGGTGTGTTGTTCCTTTGGATCTCCTGCTCCTCCATTCTGCTTTAAGCAAAGTGTATATTGTTTTGCACTTTGTTGTTCACTTGTGTTAGTTGCTTTTTAGGTCTCAGGGAGACGCTGATTTCTTCATCTTAGAAGGAACCAGTAGTCTCATTTCCTGCCACAGCTCCTAGGGCTTTTTCAGGATCTCCAGGGCTTAGGTTCCGGTGTAGGAGTATTCCCACCTTCAGGGTCTACTCATATTGGCAGGAGTCAGTGAGAGGACTAGGGATTCCTAGGAGGCCACCATTCCTCTCCCTTAGCTTTAAGGCCTAGACTCCTGTCTATTTCCTTCTGTGTGTCTTATGGTGTTTTACCCTCCCCTATACTTGTGACAACATATTATGGTTATTGGTTACACATAGTGTTAAGTGAGCATGTTCGGCCGAACATCAGTTCAGCTCGAGCATCACTATGCTTGGCACATGGCGGTATTTGGCTGAATACGGCATGTGCTCAAGTGCAATGCTCAAGTCTCCTCTCCACACATTTCAGGTAAGTACTGCCCTTACTGTAATGCCATAGCCATGTTGGTTACTACAGGATAGATGAGACAGTACTCTAAACTTCTTGTATGCTGATAGAATTTATTTTGCCGGACATGGTGGTGCAGTTCAATAATACAACGTTTCGGGCAATATGGGTGCCCTTCATTAGGTGTGCATACACATGTACAGGTCGGCATAACAATAATTGACTGTCCGGAACATGTCATCGGGTGCTATATAGCCCCCGATGGCGCATGTTCGGCTCAGTCTTAGTCAAGGAGAGCATAGGAAGGGACAGAGAGTGTAGGGAGTGATATTGGACTATATAAAAAAAAAATTCTGACGCTCAAAAGTCCTTTTAAGGACTATTGTGTGTGACGGCAGCAATATATACAGTATTTGTAGCGCAACCTACGGTTAATTGCTAAAACTTTACAGACCCAAAAGTCCTTTTAATGACTATTGTGTATGGCAGCAATAATATTTTTTTTTTTGCGCAACCTGCACTAAATTGCTAAAACTTTACATACCCAAAAGTCCTTTTAAGGACTATTGTGTGTTGCAGCAGCAATATATGTTTTAGCGCATTATCTGCGCGACATCTCCTGTGTAAAGTGTGCGCATCCCAAAAATATCTGTGACATCCAGTGAACTTTTTCCGTAGATGGTGTCCGCTGTGGACAGTGACATAAGGTGTGCCAAATCTGTAGTCAAGGTGTGCGCTGAAAAAATTTATCAGTGACATACAGTGTACTTTTTCAATAGCTGGTGTCCACTTCTGACAGTGACATTACCAGTGCAACATCTCCTGTGTAAAGTGTGCGTATCCCAAAACATCTGTGACTTCCAGTGAACTTTTTCCGTAGACAGTGTGCGCTGCGGACAGTGACATTAGGTGCACGACATCTGCAGTCAAGGTGCGCACTGAAAAAATTAATCAGTGACATACAGTGTACTTTTTCAATAGACGGTGTCCGCTTCTGACAGAGACATTACCAGTGCCACATCTCCAGTGTACCATGTGTGCTGAAAAAATGTATCTGTCACACACAGTGTACTTTTTCAATACACGGTGTCATCAGCTTCTGACAGTGACATTACCAGTGCCACATCTCCAGTGTACCGTGTGCACATAAAATTTTTATCTGTGACATACAGTGTACTTTTTCCGTAGACGCTGCGGACGTTGACATTACAGGTGGTACCTCTCCTTTATAATGTTTCCTCATCCCAAATACCTGTGACACTCCCTGTAATTTTTTATTAGCCGCTTGTGATAGCATTGACATTATCTGCGGGATATCTCCTGTGTGACGTTTCCACATCCCAAATCCTTTTTTAAAATTTTTTGCGCATACACTTCCAAATCCTACGCTACTATATGTGTGGCATATTTACATGCATATATAACATTTAATATGAAGAAGAAAAACTGCTACAAGAGGACATAGTTTTAAATTAGAGGGGCAAAGGTTTAAAAGTAATATCAGGAAGTATTACTTTACTGAGAGAGTAGTGGACACATGGAATAGCCTTCCTGCAGAAGTGGTAGCTGCAAATACAGTGAAGGAGTTTAAGCATGCATGGGAGAGGCATAAGGCCATCCTTCATATAAGATAGGGCCAGGGGCTATTCATAGTATTCAGTATATTGGGCAGACTAGATAGGCCAAATGGTTCTTATCTGCCGACACATTCTATGTTTCTTTGTTTCTATGTTTCTAAGAAGGCGAGCAGTAAGGGACAGAGAAGTGGCCATGATGCTGATGCCATGGGCCTGGGCGCGTTGAAACTGTGCCTGCTGCCAGAACACAAGCAAAACAATCATCCACGATACCTAGCTACATGTCCCAGTTTGCAGGGCGGTGCAGAACACCACTCTAGTCTTGAAGTCAGACCAGTGTGACCCGGTGGTCGGTTGGATTGCAGCAGATAATGCTTCCAGTCAGTTAAGCACCACCCAGTCTTCCACCAAGTCCAGTCTCAGTAGCCAAGGCCCTCACATATGTTTTACAGGATCAGCTCACCTGCAGGCCCTCGCATATAATGTTTTACAGGGTCAGCTCACCTGCAGGCCCTCACCTAAAATCTTTTACAGGGTCAGCTCACCTGCAGGCCCTCGCATATAATGTTTTACAGGGTCAGCTCACCTGCAGTCCCTCGCATATAATTTTTTACAGGGTCAGCTCACCTTCAGACCCTCGCATATAATGTTTTACAGGGTCAGCTCACCTTCAGACCATCGCATATAATGTTTTACAGGGTCAGCTCATCTGCACGCCCTCACCTACAACCTTTTAGAGGGTTAGCTCACCAGCAGGGCCTCACCGACAATCTTTTACAGGGTCAGCTCACCTGCAGGCCCTCGCATATAATGTTTTACAAGGTCAGCTCACCTGCAGGCCCTTGCATATAATGTTTTACAGGGTCAGCTCACCTGCAGGCCCTCGCATATAATGTTTTACAGGGTCAGCTCACCTGCAGGCCCTCGCATATAATGTTTTACAGGGCCAGCTCACTTACAGGCCCTCACCTACAACCTTTTAGAGGGTCAGCTCACCAGCAGGCCCTCACCTACAATCTTTTACAGGGTCAGCTCACTTGCAGGCTCTTGCATATAATGTTTTACAGGGTCAACTCACCTGCAAGCCCCTGGCATATAATGTTTTACAGGGTAAGCTCATCTGCAGGCCCTCACCTACAATCTTTTAGAAGGTTAGATCACCATCAGACCCTCATCTACAATCTTTTACAGGGTCAGCTCACCTACAGGCCCTCTCATATAATGTTTTACAGGGTCAGCTCACCTGCAGGCCTTTTCATCTAATGTTTTACAGGGTCAGCTCACCTGCAGGCCCTCACCTACAACCTTTTAGAGGGTCAGCTCACCTGCAGGCCCTCACCTACAACCTTTTAGAGGGTCAGCTCACCTGCAGGCCCTCACCTACAACCTTTTAGAGGGTTAGCTCACCAGCAAGCCCTCTCATATAATGTTTTACAGGGTCAGCTCACCTGCAGGCCCTCGCATATAATGTTTTACAGGGTCAGCTCACCTGCATGCCCTCGCATCTAATGTTTTACAGGGTTAGCTCACCTGCAGGCCTTTGCATATAATGTTTTACAGGGTGAGCTCACCTGCAGGCCCTCACCTACAACCTTTTAGAAGGTCAGCTCAGCAGCAGGCCCTCACCTACAATCTTTTACAGGGTCAGCTCAGCAGCAGGCCCTTGCCCCTAATGTTTTAGATGGTCAGATCAGCAGGCCCTTGCTCCAAATGTTTTTGAGAGTCACCAGCAGGCCATCAATCATAATTTTTCTAGGGTATGTATGATGCCCTCCTTTATGTGTAACAAAGGGTGTATTGGAGTGTAGGTTACTTGTAATTTTTGGCAGCCCTTTCACTTAGTGTATAGGCTTTATAAGTGTAGTAGTCCCACTACATGAACAATTGTACCACGATATGAATGAGGCCCTCCTTTATGTGATATACAGGCTGTTTTGGAGTGCATCTTGCTTGTCATTTTTGGGAGCACTTGCACTTTATATACAGTAAATATACAGGAAAGAATGTTTCCCTGAATGTTTTTCTCTAAAATCGATTTTATCTTTGGTTTTGTGCGTATTATTGTCAGTCTGTAAGGCTCCATTCACACGTCCGCAATGTCGTCCGCATGTATTCCACAATTCTGCGGAATACATGCGGACCCATTGACTGTGAATGGGGCACGGAACGATGCGGAGAGCACACACTGTGCTCTCCGCATCAGTTTTGCTTAGCGCGCCGCAGATCTTACGGCCACAGCTCCGCAAAAAAGTAGAGCATGTCCTATTCTTGCCCGCAATTGCGGACAAGAATAGACATTTCTATGGGGCTGCCAGCCAGGTGTGTTTATGGATCCGCAATTTGCGGATTCATAAACACTACGGACGTGTGAATAGGGCCTTAGGGACGTGTGAACAGTAGCTTACTAGTCGGACAACAACGTTCCCAGCAGCAACCTGGGAGTCCAAGTTGCATCCAGACATCCTCCCCATGCTGTTCTCAAACCATTTTGGTGGTGGTTCCATCTATTTCTGACCTTTTTCTGAGAACCAGACAAATTCAGAGCAGCGGGTGCCTGGTTTAATGCTCAGGTTCTCCCATTGACTTTCATTATACTCGGGTGCTTTATAGAGCACTCGAGCATCCCACAGTGTGGGAGTCACAGCCGAGCTATTCTTCCCCTTCTCCTGGCATCAGGAAGTTCTTATTACTGTATTTTCTCCCATTTATTTTACTCTTACTGTTTGTGTATGTTATTGTTACTTTGTCTCATTTTAAATCTGTTTTTTGTAAGTACTGCACTATATTTTTGTGTATAAAGTATTCACTTTATAAGTCCACCTTGTTGCTCTAAATGAATCCACAGCCTGAACGTGTGATCGCTTGTGAGCAGAAAGTTTATACATGGCTTTTGCAGCATTTCTGACTTACGGCATGTTTGGGGGGTGATCTATGCTCACTTTGCAGCCTGAGCGTGTGAGTGACAGTTTGGAGGTAGTATGGCCCCTGGCAGACCCATTCGTGGTCGCAAGACGCGGTGGTGTGTATGTTACACATATGATATCCTCGAGTGCCACGTTCGGGATGGGTTCTCCTTCTGTACCCTAGTAGCCTTTTATATAATGAATTCTTTTTTTGTTGCCGCGATGTCTAAGGGTTTCCCTCTATTAAACTCACCGTTTTTTGTTTAACTGGCGCTATGGCAACTACGACCCTGCTGAGCTCATTGGTGGATCGTTTGCCGACATGCGCAGATGTTTATCCCATAATACTTCCGCCCTTACCAGGTGTCTGGCAGGTGAGCCACGTCATTACTGACGCGGCCCGCTCTAGATCATGTGATGTAGTGAGAAGCATTATGGTATTGGCGCATGCGCCAAACATAGGTTCCGGACGCCGTAGCGATATCTATGTGGTGAGTGTTGTGATATCCAATGTTGACAGCCAACTATTATCATTCACAGCTGGGTGAGAGTGACGTCACATTAATTTATACTACACTAAGTACACTGTGAATCATAGGAAGGGTTGTTGATTCTTCAATATATACATTTATTATCACTTGATTATCACATGATTATGGACATACAGTGTGTACACATGTTTTTTGATGAAATGATCACTGTTTTATTGCGACTTTGGATTGATTGCACTATTAATTAATGTATGAATTACACTTGTGTATTTGCTATTTAAACTTCCTGTGCACTTGTAATCACTGCTTGAGAAAGATCGCAATGAGCGATTGAAACGTTGCAAGAAGGTGAATAAAGGGATCCATTTTTTTATCATCTGGAGTGCTGCCTGGATTACTATTTTCTATATTTGGACCTATATCCAAGGGTAACGGGAATTGCACCCACCATTACTTTTTTTTGGAGTGCTGCTACCACTTTATTTCTTCATATATATATATATATATATATATATATATATTTCCCCTTTGCTTAGTTCTCCTAGGGTTGTCTTACTTGAAGTTATCTATCTGTACACGCAGGCGCGTACATACAGGGGTCGCAGGGGTCGCAGTTGCGACCGGGCCCGGCACTCCAGGGGGCCCGGCCGCCTGTGAACCCCTGGCCCCTGCAGTAGTGCCCGCAGCCCCACCGCAAATTATTTTAAAATTTTTAAAAGTATATGGCCGGTCCGGCCCCGGCCTCTGTGCCTGGCCGGCGGTGCAACACTGCGCACTCGCAGTTATTTACGCGGTGGCCCCTCCTCCACCCATCCAGTGCCTTGCTCCAGACCAGTGACCTCGCGCCAGGTCTCGCGGGATTGACGGGATGACGCGGGCCCGCGACGCTGCCGACGCACGCCAGAAGACGGGATTATGAACAAGTCGGCGGGAGCAGAGCAGGTTCGGAGTAGGTAAGTTTTTTTTATTTTTTTTTGTATGTGCCGGCTAACACAGGGAGCATCTGGCAGTGCAGCAGAGTGGGGGGCCGACCCCCAATAACAAAAATTAAATATATACAGAGGGGGTAAAAAATGGAATACAGACACAGGGGACAAATGGAATATATACAGAGGGGGCAAAATGGATAAATATATATACATACAGGCCCCCTTTATATATATTCATTTTGCCCCCTCTGTATATATTCCATTTGTCCCCTGTAACTGTGAGGGGACACATATCTGGACATAACTACTGTAAGGGGGACACATATTTGCCCATAACTACTGTAAGGGGGACATAACTACTACTGTGAGAGGGACACAAATCTGGGCATAACTACTGTGAGGGGCACATATCTGGGCATAACTACTGTGAGGGGGCACATATCTGGGCATAACTACTGTAAGGGGGACATATCTGCCCATAACTACTGTAAGGGGGACATAACTACTACTGTGAGGGGACACAAATCTGGGCATAACTACTGTGAGGGGGCACATATCTGGGCATAACTACTGTGAGGGGGCACATATCTGGGCATAACTACTGTGAGGGGCACATATCTGGGCATAACTACTGTGAGGGGACACATATCTGGCCATAACTACTGTAAGGGGGCATATATCTGGCCATAACTACTGTGAGGGGCCACAAGGTGGGCATTAGTACTGTGTGGTAGCACTAGATTACCCCGCTATACATTGGCATGGCTCAGTCTTCCAGGCCAGCACAGCGCCCCTGCTGGTGATTTCACAGGGACAGTCACCATCCCTTCCTTATGTGATTATTCTTTTTTTCTCACCACAGGGACCTTGTTCTGGATCCAGCGGACATCACGCCGAGGCCAGCCACACCCTGCATGAGGTAGGACCAGATTTTATTAGTTAGGACTGGGTGAGTGTAGCCATGCATTGGGCTTAGGGCTCTTTCACACGAGCGGATGGAGTGCATGGAATCCGCTGTGTGAAAGAGTGCCAAGCGCGTACTGGACAGCAGAGACACGGAGCAGTGACATGATTGATAATGCTCTGTGCCTCTCTGTGATCTATTTACTACAAAATTACAGTGACAACTTTATCTCACTGTGATTTTGTAGTAAAAAGAGCATTATTAATCACAATCCAGGGGGCCCGAGTAAATTCTTGCGGCGGGTTGGGGGCGGGCCACAGGGAGGGGGCCCCATGAATCAGTTTTGCACCGGGGCCCCATGGATTTTGTGTACGCCACTGTGTACACGGTTGTTATAGTGTCCCATTTTGCTTTTAAGTAAACAATCAGTTAACTGTACAGTTTGTTACCTACCCATCTTCATCTTATACTTCCCAATTATTATTCCTGCTGCTGTATTTACCACTGAGTATATGATGATATGATTATATTCTGATGGAAGACTGGGTTTGTTCCACATCTTGTCTCAGCTAACTTTTTATATTCTACTTCAAATAGTTATTCTATCTCTTTTTATAACTTTGCAACAACTTAAAGGGGTTGGCCACCCTAAGTATCAAAAATCCAAAGTGCCCTAGACAATAGCCAAAACCATGAAGTATTTATATCATGTGACATGTACTGGCTATAGATCATTTTTCTAACCTGTTCAACATGACATGCCTCCCTGGAGGAACTCCTCAGACTAGCTGTGTGGAAGAAGCAGTGGCAAAGTGAAAGTAAACATCCCCGCATGCATTTCGTTCAGAGGAGCAGTCACATGACATCCCCAACCACCAGTGTTTCCATAGAGACAAGAGCACCTTAATATCAATAACTCAAGTCATCAGTGAATAACTGCTGTACAGACATAGCAATAGGAAGTAGGTCCCAGCCACAGCAGCACACAGGAATATGATGCTAATGTGTCATACATATGTTACTGGAGGGGAGGGAGGGTTCCCTGTTCATAAACTTGCTGTAGGGCCTAGTCATTTCTAGTTGCACCATTGGATTTAAACCATGAACAGAATGAATAGAGGTCAAGATTTATCATTTCCCTTGTTTCTGAAAAGTGGCGTTAAAAAGTTGCAAACTATGTGCCCCTAAAAATAAAAAGGGGGCGAGACAATGGCATGGAGGGTGTGTGACCAGTTGCCCCAACAAATTTATGTTAATTTTCGCCAGTTTTCTGACTTAAATGAAGCCAGAAATCCACGGCAGCTTTAAACTGGCATAGATTTCTGTTTAGGTGCATGAACTGCCATAGGAGGGGGGCTGTTGAGCGGGGGGACAGACCTTTGTTGCACAAGAGCTCTGATGAATACATTTGTACAAATTAATCTTCTCACATAGAGAGGAACATCCTGTCTATCATCACACGACTAAGCGTCCATTCACACGTCCGCAAAATGGGTCCACATCCATTCCGCAATTTTGCAGTAGCCTAAGGCTACTTTCACACTAGCGTTAGCAGGGTCTGACAGATTGTTTCCCTGACGGATCCGTGCTAACGCTAGCCCACAAGTGCCGTCGGAAGTCTGCTCCGGCCACATTTACTGATTCCCAACACTCTGCGTTTTTTTTCCGGCCACCTCTCGGTATGTTTGCCGTGCTGCGACCGCATCTCCGACCTGTCCCCATTAAAGTAAATGGGCCGGAGCGGACTTCCGGAGGCACTCATGGGCTACTGTTAGCACGGATCATTGTATACAGTGTACAGCGGGTCACGGATCTCTATATGCAATGGTGGGGGTCACATATCACCGTATACAGAGTGCAGGAAGGAGAGGGTACACAATTATACTGTAGATGGTGACGGTGAGACCAGTGACTGCTGCTGATATCACTGACCTCAACCATACTGGCAGCTGACAAGGGGTTAAAGCTCCTGAACTGTTGGTCTGGCTGTAATATCATGTCTGTGATAAGAACACAATGCAGAGGGGCCATAAACAGGACATAAACTGGGATTGTTCACAGTTTGTGGTCCACAGTGCTGCCCTGGCACTGCTACAACCTCACATTTTGGCAGGATCCTCTCAGTACAGGGGAAGCATCGGGGCAGAGCCTGCAGTCAGATCAGCCCTCACAGCTTCCCCTCAGTCTCCCTTCCTCCAGTAAAAGTTTCTTTATTTTAGCTTTTAACAAGTGTCCCTGCTAAGCCCCTGCCAGCCATGCACAGTAAGGAGTGCCAGTCACAGAAGGAAAGCACCTCTGATACAAGCAGGGTGCTTTAGGACCCAGACAGCAGCACTCTCCTTCAGGCATGGACGAGGTAGCCCCTCCATGGCACCTGCAAGGATGGACAAGACAAGCAGTTGTGAGAGCAGGACAGGAGGGGGCGTGGCTGCCAATACAAAGGTACCCAGGCAGACCTGCTTAAGAAAATATATCAGTAAGTGTAATATCTCCCTACTTTCTTTATAATTTAAATAAGTGCTAACAGAGTGGCCAACCCCTTTAAGTAATACATTTTAGGGAAAAGAGGATTTGTATTAAACACGTGCATTACATTTTCATATTGTCTGCATTGAACACTTTAAGAAAACCTATAATAATTTCATACGCCCTAAGTAATGTAGTTTGATGGAAAAAAAATACAAAGTTGTTGAATGGGTCCTGCAGTTTCCAAGAGAGAGAACACAGCTCCCATCAAACTCATTAATAAATATATGTGTAATACCCCAGAGTGGTATTACCATTTCTTCACTCTGCTACTGTCTCTAATGTCTAACATTAATGCCATCTGTGTATTTATTTCCAAGTCCTTTGTCACTGTGGATTCATAATCTTGTTATGAAACCGTTACGTTCATTCCATTATCACCCCCTTTGGGCAGAAGTGGGCCAGTCTTGTTTCCTACCAAAGCAGGGCCGGCGCGTCCTATACGCGGAATAGGCCGCCGCGTAGAGCGCCCCTTGGGAAGGGGCGCTGCTAGGAGCGCCGGCCCTGCCTCATGCTGCAGCCCCCGAGCGCTCTGAATTGAGCTTCTGGCAGCTGCAGCACTGCCCGGGCTGGCACGTCCATGAGGGCGCACCGCCCGGGCACACCAAGAGGAGAGGAGCTGACAGGAGGGAAGCGCTCAGCGCTCCCTCCTGTCACTCCATTGTAGCGTGGCCGAGCTCTATATGGTCCGCGGGTACAGGAGCATCTGTCTCCTCTACCTGGCCGGACTGACATGAAGTGCGCACACAGTGTGCACTTCCTGTCAGTCCCCTCAGGTACAGGGAAAAAAAGCTCCTGTACCCGTGGACCATAAAGAGCTCGGCCGCGCTACAATAGAGGTAGGGGGTAGAAAGAGAATGACAAGGGGGGTGAAGACTGACAAAATGACAAGGGGGAGAGAATGACAAGGGGGAGTGTGAAGAATGATGAGGGGGAGAGAATGACAAGAGGGGGAAGAGAATGACAAGGGTGGGAGGAAAAATGACAAGGGTGGGGGAGTGAAGAATGACAAGGGGGGAAGGAAGAATGACAATGGGGGGGGTGAAGGGAGGTGAAGAATGACAAAATGACAAGGGGGAGAGAATGACAAGGGGGGTAGTGTGAAGAATGAAGAGGGGGAGTATGACAAGAGGGGAAGAGAATGACAAGGGTGGGGGAGTGAAGAATGACAAGGGGGAAGGAAGAATGACAAGGGGGAGTGAAGGGGGGTGAAGAATGACAAAATGACAAGGGGGGAGAGAATGACAAGGGGGGGGAGTGTGAAGAATGACGTGGGGGGAGAGAATGACAAGAGGGGGAAGAGAATGACAAAGGGGGGGGAAGAATGACAAGGGTGGGGGGGAGTGAAGAATGACAAGGGGGGGGGAGAGAGAGAACTGGCGTTAGTTAAAGGGGTTCTGCAGTTTATTTAAACTGATGATCTATCCTCTGGATAGATCATCAGCATCTGATTGGCAGGGGTCCAACACCCGGGACCCCCGCCGATCAGCTGTTTGAGAAGGCAGCCGCACTGGCAGTAGCGCCTCGGCCTTCTTGCTGTTTACCGCCGGCGCAGTGACGTCACGACTAGTATCACTGGCCTTGGCGGGGTTAAGCTCTGTTCACTTGAATGAAGCTTAGTCCCACCCAGGCTCCTACTGCCAGCGCCGCTGCCTTCTCAAACAGCTGATTGGCGGAGGTCCCGGGTGTCGGACCCCTGCCGATCAGTTTAAATAAACTGCAGAACCCCTTTAATATGGCAGATTATATGGGTGGGGCATTGTGATGTCACATGGGGGGGGGGGCGGCAAACTTTTCTTTTGCCTAGGGCAGCAAAAATCCTTGCACCGGCCCTGTACCAAAGGGAGGGGTTGAAGTTCTAGTTTATTCCAGTTTAGAATCGATAGTGGAGCTAAGAAGACATGAAAGATGTAGCAGCGATGGGAAAGTTCCACCTCCTGTAGCAGAAGTCTCAAAAGGGAAGTAGCTCATAGAGCACCCTGACTCCTTACATATTTACAGACAGAGCATTACAAAAGGGTCAGCAGTCAAAAGCACCTCACTCCAGAAATAGCAGAACAGCCCTAAAGTCCAGCTATCAGACTAAATGCTCATGCACACAACCGTATTTTCTTTCCGCTTCCGTTCCGTTTTTTGTGCGGCCCGTATGCGGAACCATTAACTTCAATGGGGCTGTAGAAAATACGGAAGTTACTCTGTGTGCATTCCATTGCCGTTTGTCCGCATGGCCGTTCCGCAAAAAAGTAGTGCATGTTATTGTCCGCAAATCTTGGTCCAAGGCCCCATTCAAGTCAATTGGTCCGCAAAAAATACGGAATGCACATGGAACACATCCGTATGTCATCGATATTTCATCCGTATTTTGTGAATCCATACTGTAGAAATGCTATGCCCAGCCCATATTGCTTATGTGTTTGATGATTAATAAGTTACTGTTTCCGTTTCTGATCCGCAAAAAACGGATCACATACGGAAACCATACGGATATGTTTTGTGGAATAACGGAACGAAAGAGGACTAAAATCAGATTAAAAAAAACTCAGATACGGAACAACGGATACATGAAAAACGGACCACAAAACAACAACAGTCTTGTGCATGAGCCCTAAAGCCAAGGTTAGCACAGCAGAGAGAGAAAAAGCAGTGTTATCAAATTTGCCTGCCAGTTTATGCCAAAGCCTGCTCGAAACAAGAGAAAGCCTGAATATTGTCTGGAGGCAAGTTGGTGCAAGTAAAGCTGTTGAACTTTATAAAGGCCTGGACTCGATTTATTCTCCATCTCCACCATTACTCATCCCCTTTATTACTTCAAAGCCTAACTTTGGGCAGCGACAGTATCCAGGTAGGAGCACTGTGACAAACACAGAGACTATTAAGGCTGCACTACACACTTGGCATTCCTAAAAACCTAGGACATGGTCGGTCCTGGGGGGGCGGCACGTTGCACATGTCTTGAGCGCCCCGAGTGGTGGTTTAAAGATAAAGGATTTTAGAATTTAGGGACTAGGCTGAAAGTCTGTGAATAATAGGATTTTTAATTTAAATAAATTTTAAATGTTTGTAAGTATAATAAATCCTTGGCTTTTTAATCCCAGATGGCAGTACTTCACTATTAGATTAGTTTACCGTATTTCTGAGACTAATCTAGTTTAGGATCTTTATGTTTCTGACTGGGTAGTTGTGCTTATGTTTTGCATAATCTGAAGACCTGAAGCAAGATCTACAGCAGTGGTGTACCTCCAATGGGGGTACACCATGCAACTTCTATGGGGCCCCGGGGCAGAGGGGGGCCTGCTCTGATCTCCTACTTTCTCTTCCGGATGTAAAAACACTGCATTTTTATGCAGCTGCCACTAGGGAGAGCTCAGTTCACAGAAATGTTCCCTCTAGTGGTGGCTGCAAGCAGACAGCTGTATAATAGAAGGGTAGCAGAAAATGTATCAATGTATTGATCAATTGTATTGTAGGTGTCTGGTCTGAATCCATTCTGAGTAATGTTTGGGGGGGCAAACACAATAAGAAATGGACTGCGCTGGCAGTTCAACAAATACAAATGCAAAAAAAGGGCCACATGGCCCAAGAAAACTCCAAAGAGGCGTTACTACATCAGAAAGAGAAACTACTATGAGGTTTTTCTGACACAAACTTTTCAGAAATAGAGGCTAAATTAGATTTAACTCCTTAAGGACACATGACGTATGGGTACGTCATGTGTCCAGTCCCTGAAGATGGCGCCCGCTCCTGGCCGCTGCGGGCACCATCGCTGCGGGGGTCCGGCTGATTCCTGTAGCTGACCCACGCAGCTGATGATCGCGGTCGGCAGCGCTGCCGACCGCGATCATTTAACCCCGCAGATGCCATGATCAATCCTGATCACGGCATCTGCACGCGCTAAAACCGAAAGTAAAACTTTCGGCAGCGCTCCGGCTCCCCCTAGTGGTGATCAGGAGAATCGGAGCGCTGTAAGGGATAGCCTTAAGCCTTTCATTCAGCTTAAGGCTATCACTTACTATTTTCTATGGAGCCCTTGTTAGCAATAGGGCTTCATAGGAAAGTAGTAACATGCTCATAAACTCCAATACAAGTGTATTGGAGTTTATGATAGAAGCAATCAGGTAACTGATTTATATAGGTCCCTATGGAATCTATATAAAAGTGTAAAAAAAATAAAAAAAAATTAAAAAAATTAAAAAATAAATAAAAAAAAACTAAAAATTTAAATCACCCCCCTTTCCCCAAAATTAAAATAAAATAATAAAAAAAATAAAAAAAATACACATCATGGGTGTTGCAATGTGTGAAAACGCCCATAGTATAAAAATATAAAAATATATTTCCCATACGGTAAACAGAAAAACGGAAAAAAGCGCCCAAATGGCCGATTTGCCGTTTTTGGATGCTTCATTTCCTCAAAAAAAAATTAATAAAAAGCGATCAAAAAGTCCTACACACCCCATAATGGTATCAACTAAAAGTTAAGATCGCCCTGCAAAAAATAAGCCCCCATACAACGCCATACACTTATTTACAAATACGTTATAGCGGTCAAAACATGGCGACAAAAAAAAAAAAAAAAAATTTCCCACTTTTTAATTTTTTTTCACTATCAAAACGCAAGAAAAGCTATACATATTGGGTATCGCCGGATTCGTACTGACCTGTAGAATAAAACTAAATGGTCAGTTTTATCGCAAATCAAACGTCGTAATTTAGAAACCCGTAAAACTGTGGTGAAATTGCTTTTTTTTTGCAATTTCACCCCATTTGGAATTTTTTTCCCGCTTCCCACTACACCGTATGCATTATTAAATGATGGCGTTGGAAAATACAACTTGTCCTGCAAAAAATAAGCCCTCATATGGCCATGTGAACGGAAAAATAAAAAAGTTATGGCTCTTGGAAGGCATAGAGCGCAAAACGAAAACGCAAAAATAAAAAAACCCTGTGTCCTTAAGCGGTTAAATACACTGACTCGAGCACACAAGGTGGCCAAACTCCGCGATGTTCGAGCCGAGGTGTTCAGCCAAGCATGCTCACTCAACACTACTGCTTGGAACACACACATTAAATCAGTTTTTTAATGACGCAGATGTGGATATGGTTGGTAGTGACTTTAAACAGTTGACCTCTGATTTGATTGAAGTACATAGTTTTTTTTACTAGAGTTTGGTGGAATATTAAGAGTCTGGAAGAGTATCTAAAGTGCTCTATTGCACCTCGTAGTTTGAGAGTACAAAAATTCCCAGCATGGAAAGTTAATCCTAAATTTAAACAGAACTGGGAGTAAGTTTGCTGCAATGTTCCAAGATTCCAGGCATGCTTATTGATCATGATAAAACCTTACTTGTGGTCGGATCGGCTACCAGAAAGGTGTACCTAACCTATCTAACCCTATCTACAACAAGCAGTAGAATTGTGCCATAACTGCTGCGGTAGGGCAGCCTAAAGGGGGCCACCCTAATATGAAATGACTGTACGATGGTATGGGTGGGTGGATGAAATCAGCTAAATCGGCGTCAGCCTGGGCCCACAGGTGCCTATAAATAGCCTAGCAATCAGCCAGCCTAGGCCCACAGGTGCATATAAATAGCCTTGTAGTCCGCCTCCCCTCCCACAAACACAGCAATACTTGCTTAATACTTGTGGTCGGATTGGCTACCAAAAAAGGTGTACCTAACCTATCTAACCCTATCTACAACAAGCAGTAGAATTGTGCCATAACTGCTGCGGTAGGGCAGCCTAAAGGGGCCAAAAAGAGCAGACCTTAGGTTAGAGCAAAACATATACATACCATTACTACACCCACTTTGAACGTAAAAGACATTTCCCGATGAAGGTGCGAAATATATCGTACATACCACAGTGACTACCATCTACCTTACCTCTTTGTCATGTGAACCGGCACATCGTTCCTGGAGGTGGCTGATGCGATTGAAGGAGTGGCCGGTAATCAGAAACGATTTACACCTATGTATACTAACAACATGTGAACATATTACGAGAAGGTCTGAATCCTGAGAGCTGCAGACTGAAACAAACAATGGTGAATCTGTTGGAAGGCTTAAATGGATTCCAAGCATTCGCCGAGGACCCTGATCGGGCACCAACTGTTCCTGGTTGCTAACTACTACCCTCTACTTATTCCCCAGGCCACACCTTTTATATATAAGGGGCCAAAAAGTTAGAGCATGGCGTATGCCGTCTTTCTCTATTAGTAGATTAAGTGGAATGTATAAACTCACCAGGCCTGGGGAACCATCAACACGAATACATGGCTATTTCAATTAACAAGCTAATGTTGCCTGTAATAAGGACAGAGAACGTACACACCATACCTGCAGTTGTGACAGGAAATAAGCTTAAGGTCGTAATAACTATGTATGCTGCGCCTGTAGTCTTGATTTGGCTTGTCGTGTCTGTAGACATGAGACATTGTGAATTGCGCCTATTACTGTACTTTCTACTGGAAGACGGACTTATACCCAGGACTTAGGCCCGACACCAACACCCTCAGCCCGAGTGGCGGAAAAAGACATGAAACCTACAGTCATGTGAAAAAATTAGGACACCCTTTGAAAGCATGTGGTTTTTTGTAACATTTTTAATAAATGGTTATTTCATCTCCGTTTCAACAATACAGAGAGATTAAAGTAATCCAACTAAACAAAGAAAACTGAAGAAAAGTCTTTTCAAGATCTTCTGTAAATGTCATTCTACAAAAATGCCTATTCTAACTGAGGAAAAAGATAGGACACCCTCACATGTATTCCCTCTTAAATTGGCTCAGATCTCACACAGGTATATCACACCAGGTGCACATAATTAGTAGATCGTTACTCTGCATGTTGAATGAGGCTTGCCCTATTTAAACCTCAGACATTTAGTTTGGTGTGCTCCTGACTGTTGAAGTGAGAGTGAGCACCATGGTGAGAGCAAAAGAGCTGTCAGAGGACTTCAGAAAAAGATTGTAGCAGCCTATGAGTCTGGGAAGGGATTTAAAAAGATCTCCAAAGATTTTGAAATCAGCCATTCCACTGTCCGGAAGATAGTCTACAAGTGGAGGGCTTTCAAAACAACTGCCAACATGCCCAGGACTGGTCGCCCCAGCAAGTTCACCCCAAGAGCAGACCGCAAGATGCTAAAAGAGGTCTCCAAAAACCCTAAAGTGTCATCTCGAGAACTACAGCAGGCTCTGGCTACTGTTGATGTAGAAGTACATGCCTCTACAATCAGAAAGAGACTGTACAAGTTTAACTTGCATGGGAGGTGTGCAAGGAGGAAACCTTTGCTTTCCAAGAGAAACATCGAGGCCAGACTGACATTTGCCAGAGATAAAGTTGACAAAGACCAGGACTTCTGGAATAATGTTCTTTGGACAGATGAGTCCAAAGTTGAATTATTTGGACACAACAGCAGAGGACATGTTTGGCGTAAACCAAACACAGCATTCCAAGAAAAGAACCTCATACCAACTGTGAAGCATGGAGGTGGAAGTGTCATGGTTTGGGGCTGCTTTGCTGCAGCAGGACCTGGTCAGCTCACCATCATAGAATCCACGATGAATTCTACTGTGTATCAGAAGGTGCTTGAAGAACATGTGAGACCATCAGTTAGAAAATTAAAGCTGAAGCGGAACTGGACCATGCAACATGACAATGACCCAAAACATACTAGTAAATCAACCAAAGATTGGCTGAAAAAGAAGAAATGGAGAGTCCTGGAATGGCCAAGTCAAAGTCCAGGTTTGAATCCCATTGAGATGCTGTGGGGTGACTTGAAAGGGCTGTACGTGCAAGAAACCCCTCAAACATCTCACAGCTGAAAAAGTTCTGCATTGAGGAGTGGGGTAAAATTTCCTCAGACCGATGTCGAAGACTGGTAGATGGCTACAAGAACCGTCTCACTGCAGTTATTTCAGCCAAAGGAGGTAACACTCGCTATTAGGGGCAAGGGTGTCCTATCTTTTTCCTCAGTTAGAATAGGCATTTTTGTAGAATGACATTTACAGAAGATCTTGAAAAGACTTTTCTTCAGTTTTCTTTGTTTAGTCGGATTACTTTAATCTCTCTGTATTGTTGAAACGGAGATGAAATAACCATTTATTAAAAATGTTACAAAAAACCACATGCTTTCAAAGGGTGTCCTAATTTTTTCACATGACTGTACTTGTGGTGGGCCACGTGGCCGACCTCAAATGGTGAAGTCATATATGAACCACTTAACCGGAGAAGCCATGCGTGAGAGACACTAATGGTGGTGCCATGCGTGAGGGACACTAATGGTGGTGCCATGCGTGAGAGACTCTAATGGCGGAGTCATATGTGTAACACCTAATTGGAGAAGCCAATGCGTGAGAGACTCTAATGGCAGAGTCATGTGTGTAAACATAAACAGAGAAGCCATGCGTGGGAGACTCTAATGGCAGTGCCATGCGTGAGAGACACTAATGGCGGAGTCATATGTGTAACATTAAATCGGAGAAGCCATGCGTGGGAGACTAATGGCAGAGTCATATGTGCAACACCTAATCGGAGAAGCCATGCGTGAGAGACTCTAATGGCAGTGCCATGCGTGAGAGACTCTAATGGCAGACACTTAATTGGAGAAGCCATACGTGAGAGACTTTAATGGCAGTGCCATGCGTGAGAGACTCTAATGGCGGAGTCATGTGTGTAAACATAAACAGAGAAGCCATGCGTGGGAGACTCTAATGGCAGTGCCATGCGTGAGAGACACTAATGGCGGAGTCATATGTGTAACATTAAATCGGAGAAGCCATGCGTGGGAGACTCTAATGGCAGAGTCATATGTGCAACACCTAATCGGAGAAGCCATACGTGAGAGACTCTAATGGCAGTGCCACGCGTGAGAGACTCTAATGGCGGACACTTAATTGGAGAAGCCATACGTGAGAGACTCTAATGGCAGTGCAATGCGTGAGAGACTCTAATGGCAGTGCCACGCGTGAGAGACTCTAATGCCGGACACTTAATTGGAGAAGTCATATGTTAGAGACTCTAATGGCAGTGCCACGCGTGAGAGACTCTAATGGCGGACACTAAATTGGAGAAGCCATACGTGAGAGACTCTAATGGCAGTGCCATGCGTGAGAGACTCTAATGGCGGACACTAAATTGGAGAAGCCATACGTGAGAGACTCTAATGGCAGTGCCTTGCGTGAGAGACTCTAATGGCGGAGTCATGTGTGTAAACATAAACAGAGAAGCTATGCGTGAGAGACTCTAATGGCAGAGTCATATGTGCAACACCTAATTGGAGAAGCCATACGTGAGAGACTCTAATGGCAGTGCCATGCGTGAGAGACTCTAATGGCGGACACTTAATTAGAGAAGCCATACGTGAGAGACTCTAATGGCAGTGCCACGCGTGAGAGACTCTAATGGCGGACACTTAATTGGAGAAGCCATACGTGAGAGACTCTAATGGCAGTGCCACGCGTGAGAGACTCTAATGGCGGACACTTAATTAGAGAAGCCATACGTGAGAGACTCTAATGGCAGTGCCACACGTGAGAGACTCTAATGGCGGACACTTAATTGGAGAAGCCATACGTGAGAGACTCTAATGGCAGTGCCACACGTGAGAGACTCTAATGGCGGACACTTATTTGGAGAAGCATCGCGCGAGAGACTTAAATGGCGGAGTCATATGTGTAACTCTAAACCTGAGAAGTCATGCGTGAGACTCTAATGGCGGAGTCATGTGAGTAAAACATAAACGGAGAAGTCATGCGTGGGAGACTAATGGCGGAGCCATACATGCGAGACTATGGCAGATTATTATTATTTTTTTTCCTATTTTTTAATAAAGCACTTATGCAGCACCAGTGTGACTTGGGAACTCGCGTAACCATGAACCCCTCTGACAGGGAACCTAAGACACTAAACAGCCTACAACCATATGGTACCTCTAACGAACAACATGAAGGACGATCAAAGGGCCACCCGGAGCCATGAGGCCGAAGTGATCATCGGGCCCCCCGAAGCCATGAGACCCCTCGAAGCCATGAGACTGAACTGAATGACTTTACAGTGACTAAGTAATTAAATGTGAGCCAGACCCGATGGGATATGCATAGACGTTAGTGAAGTGAACCACGTGCATAAATAAACATTAACCATCCGTGAATTTGAACAGATGGGAGACAACGAAGAGCCAGAGGCCTTGCAGTTCGCTAAGTGAAGACCCTTATCTTGACAAATGAAGGGTTTGAAAAAATATAGTAGGAAACGTACTCCTATTGGGCCACTGAAAAGCTATTTGGTTAACTGGGGCAAGGGACCAATCTGAGTGAATATAAACCAGAAGTAAAGCGGACCGGTCTAAGTAACTGCAAACCAGGACTGAAACACAAAAAAAAAAAATTTTTTTTTTTTACTGAAATGAAACGAAAAAGTAGAAGTAGGCCTTCGGATTGTAACAAACCAACGAGGAAATAAGCAAGCCTGAAAAGAACGCAGCTATTATGTTTATCGGGAGAGCAGTGTCAGAGAGGTGTGCTGACTGCCCTAGTGAAAAACTGGATAACCATGATGTCAAATTAAAAAGGAAAATGTAGCTATAAGTGGAAGCAGTGTATAAACACATGGTGTAAGAACAGGTGGGTGACTGCAGCTCTGGATGTGAGTAGTGCCCAACACATAGTATGGGCGCAGCTCTGAGTGTGAGCATGAAGAGCATGATATAAGCAGCCGTATGAATGCAATCTAAAGTGAGCAGAGTATTAACGTGATACAACAGATGCATGAACGCAGCTCTGGTAGTGAATGGAGTATAGGACAAAATGTAAATGCAGACACACAGACGTAGCTTTTGCAGGCAACGAACCTAGCCATGAACATTCTACCATTAGTGCCCAACCTCCTTCGCCCCAGAGCGCTACAAGTCACAGACCGTGTAACCAAGTCCGATCCCACGATGAATGCCAGTACTCGCCTTGCACCTTCTGCCATTGCCCAGGTGCGAATGAACCTCCACATAATGCTGCAGGAATTTTTTTTTTGCTTTTAAATAATGGTCACCACAACACCACCTCGTGTTCCTGTAAGAAAACAAACGTGGTTGAACATAAACCCTGATGCAACGCCAATTAAACACCACAATAGCACAGAACCGCTGACACATGCGGGCCCAAAACATACAATTTATAGATTAAACACACTTACCTGAGCATCAGTACTCAAATACAGGCGCCTTTATCAACCTGCTAGTGCCCCCATATATGGGCCACTGATACACATTCACCAACACCTTGCATGTCTGGCGCTAACTGCAGACGTGCGCCCCACATGTACAACAGGTGACAGAAAACATGCATTTTTTTTTTAATGACCCTTGATACATGACCCTTCCAGAGAGATAACTACATAATACCATCACTTAAACACAGCGTGCGTAGCTTGGAGACGCGTCCTGTATGATACAGATATCAGAAAACATGCAACCATACCTACTCTAGGCGCATGCAACACCAATAACTATATGCAATAGCCCCCAACAATCCCCTAAACAGCCGGACAAAATACTAACAACAGTCACTTTACCATTAGTGCCCAACTTAGCTTCGTCCCAGAGTATTACAAATCACATACCGCAGTGTGGGTCTCGTGCCAACAAGTGTGATTCTACAGTGAATGCCAGCACTCGCCTGGCGCTTTGTCGCTGCCCAGGCGTGAATGAGCCTGCACACGATGCAGCTGCGCTACATGTCGCGGACCATAGCGTGGGTCCCGTGCAAACCACTCCGATCCTACCATGAATACCAGCGCCCTCCTGAGAGATTCTGCCGTCGCCCAGCCGTAAGGAGCCTTTACACCATGCTGCTGTATCCTAGAGCTGACCCAGAGGAAGTAAAATCAGCTGAATCGGCGTCAGCCTGGGCCCACAGGTGCCTATAAATAGCCTAGCAATCAGCCAGCCTAGGCCCACAGGTGCATATAAATAGCCTTGTAGTCCGCCTCCCCTCCCACAAACACAGCAATACTTGCTTAATACTTGTGGACATTAGGACAAAAATTGAAACATCGGAAGATAAATTAAATAAATTTGACACAGAGAAGGTGATGGCTTTCAACATCAGATTACAGAGCATATTAGAGACTTATGATAGACTTTGAACGTAAACAGGCATTCAAATGGACACTGGCAATATACGGAATATGGGGCAGGGAGGTCCTAACCATGGTAATGTTAATGTGGCGATAAGTAATACCAGTGATGATTTTTTATCCAGAACCAGCGAAGACGGCAGGTCAGGCGAGGATTACGCAAACCCCAAGAAAAGAGCATGAGTTATTGGAGAGGGAACAACAAGAGACGATTCCAACGACATTAGAAGAACAAAATGGGAATAACGTTTCTAATGTTGATTCTTTGAAAATTACTAACCTGTACTCATATTCCCTCTCTGAGATTGAAAAATTGGTGTTAGAAAGGCGTCATTCTGGATAAATTTGAATTCATTAACATCGGTATTTCAGCCCAAGCTGAATAGGCTTTAAATGTGCACTACAAATGAACATCATCACTAAAAGAAAATTATCATTTTTGTAAGTAAAAATCAGGTGGTACCGACCTTTTTCATGCTTCCTAAGGTACATAAGAATCTGAGTAACCCACCTGGCTGTCCAATAATTGCTGGCATTGGTGGCTTATGTGAACAGGAATGCATTTACTTGGATTTTTTCTTACAGCCTCTTGTTTTAGGCCTTGACTCCCATCTGAGAGATTCTATGCAATTAATGTAAAACCTTTAAGATATTCAGCTCCCTCCTAACACGCTACTTCTTACGTGTGTGTGTACGCAGTTCAATATTTTTTATCGAAATCCACTTATGGAGATCCTGCACACCATACCTTTCTTATGAGTCTTTTGCAATTTGCTCTTCATCATAATTATTTTCTTTTTGATCTGACTTTTTACAAGCAGGTCTCTGGGACCGCGATGGGTGCGTGATGTGCGCCCTCTTATACAAACTTATTTCTAGGGCGGTGGGAGGAAGAATGCGTGTACCCATCATCTTTCTTCAAAGAACATGTTGTGAGATGGTTTCATTATATTGATGATATTTAGATTTTTTGGCAGGGTACACATCAGGATTGTTTTTATTTTCGTGACAACTCTCAACAATAACCTTTTTAACATCACACTGACTCACAGGATCTCGGAAACATCAATAGATTTTTTGGATTTACAAATTCAGTTGGATTGAACGGGGGTTCAGACCTCCTTATACCGTAAAGAAACAGCCACAAACAGCTTACTACATTTTAATAGTTTTCATCCTCACCATCTACGGAAAGGAATACCAAAGGGACAATTCCTTAGACTCCATCGAAACTGTACTACTGTACAAGACTATCAAGAAGTGGCAGGAGATCTGTCCACACAATTTCGGTCGAGGGGATTCCCCAAGAAAGTGGTATCTCAAGCCTATGAAATTGTCTGCAAAGCCAATCATTTGGAACTGTTCAAACCCCGACACCTTTTGACAAATAACAAGGTACAACTTATAACTTGATTCAACAACTAGTGGAATGATTTTACAAAGTGCTAAATACACACTGGTATCTGCTTCTTTCTGATGCCAAACTTCGACAACATGTTAATGCACAACCGAAGATCATTGCAGGCATAGCTCCTAATTTACGTGACAAATTGTTACGTAGTCACTTCCAAAGACCCACCCAGGCATTAATGCTCTCATTTGCAAGTGTGGTAAAATATATGTGGAACAAACTGGTCAAGAACTATGCAAACGTATCCAGCAACATCTGTCTAATATAGCTGTGGCACGTCGTGATAGGACGAAAGGAGAGAAAATACTGACTTCCGTAGCCACGGATTTTTTAGATGTCCATTAAAGCAGTACTTTGGGTCTACGAATTGTTGGATTGGGCCTTGTACGCAATAATCTTAAGGGAGATCCTATTACTCCAAAGCTTCTCCATTTAGAATCCAAATGGATCTGTGAACTGGAATCTTTGACACCTAATAGAATGAATTAAGAACTCACATTCACAGGTTTTTATGACTCATACAGTAGTTGCACATCTCACTTACACATAGTCACTTGTTTAGTTTGTGACTTTTTTATTTTTCTTATTCCCCATTTCCTTCTATTTTCTCTTTCACTTTTCTTCACTTTTCACTTTCTCACAACACACTTTTTCTTTCTCTTCTCATTCTCTTTATAACTTTTTATAATTTTTTTAATTCTTTTATATAGTTTTGTTATTTATTGTTCTTTGTGATTTTTTTTTTTGCAGATACCACTTCATGTTTTCTTTCACATATACACTGACAGACGAAGTCCAACTCGCCATGTTATATGCGTTCATTTATTGTTCAGTTTCTATAGGTCAATTTCTATCATTTGCTATTACCATTGGCATTTCACTATTATATTTGTATAATTTAATACCATCTTTGTTTATGGGATAGAGGCTCAGGTACATTCAGAATGACAAAACATGGGACAGGACATGGGAGGGATAGAGAGAAAGGATAAAGTGTTGTTGTTTTTTTTTTTTTGTGTTATCCTGCTGTGCCTTTGGCATCAAAGTGTATATGCGCAATACACACTTTTAAATTATTATAATTTTGTTGAGATGCATGTTACATAGGGAAACATTAAGTCTTTGTTTTATATATAATATCAGTGGACAACAAAAGTAATTAATATTGTGGTTATTTATTGATTATTTATATATAGAAATGTATTTTTTTATTTATTTTTTTTATTTTATTTTTTCATGTGCAATGCTTATCGTGTTTATTATTCTTATATGTATATTTATTATTATTATTTTTATTAGCTATTTTTTTCATTATTGTGATATTGCTAGGATACAATGCGATAAATCATTTTTTATTATGTTTGTTAGATAGTTATCAGTGGGCAATGAATTTATATTGTGTATATTTCTGATTTCTTAATACATATGAATTTATAGTATTATTATTATTTTGATGTACGCTCTCTTCTTTATGATTTTATTGGCCAATAAATCAAGTCTAGGGCTCTACTTAATCATGTGGTAAATACATAAATTTTGAGAGTCTAATTCATGTTTGAATTTACATTATGACTATCATGTTTTCCAATCACTGTTTTATTGTAGTTTCTTGTGTATAATTATGTATATGCATTTATACATACTTATTCATTATTATATTATAGGCATTGTGCTATGTATTTAATCTATACATATGTTAGGGCAAAAACCCAAATGCCAGATGAGCGGTGGGCTCCAAATTAGCAGATGTCTAAGTACTCAGGAAAAAAATACTAAAGACCACAGACTACTTGCTGTGAGCCAAGTTCTTCTGGTTTATTTTTTTTCACACACGTATACATATAACATATTGTTCATAAAAAAAACTGGCACACCACCAAGAGGGTGGCAATCGAAACTAATGATTTGATTGGCTATTCATAAAAGGTAATACTTTCACATCATACTGAAAGAATTCTCATAATTAAGAATTTTCTACTGGAATTCTTATCTGAAAGCTATTTGCATGTTAACAGCACACCCCTAAGAGGAAAAGAAACATAACTCTCTCTCTTGTCCAACAGTACATTCTGAAACTAAGATAAAAATTAATAAGCTGCTACCTTCAGCCTTGTAACTATCTATACACAGAAACTGCCATGTTTTCATAGGTGTTCATTCATTTTTTTTAAAACATAATATAAGATGAAGGACATATTCATACAAGGTATATTCACTCTCTGCAGGTGCCAGATACACATACTTCAGCCACACATTTGCTGCTGGTTTCCCAGATTCTGCATTTCTGCACTAGAGATGGCCCGAACTATTCGCCGGCGAACAGATCCCGGCGAACATAGCTTGTTCGCGTCCGCCGCGGCGGGCGAACATATTCGATGTTCGCATTCGCCCCTATACTTTATTATTGAGCAAACTTTGACCCTGTACCTCACAGTCAGCAGACACATTCCAGCCAATCAGCATACCCTCCCTCCCAGACCCTCCCACCTCCTATCTAAACGCAAGGACAGCATCCATCTTAGATTCATTCTGAAGCTGCAGTATTAGTAATTGTAAATCGCAATGCGATTAATATAACCTGTATTATTTGCATTGCGATTACAACTTAGAGCTAAGTTCCTAATGGTTGTATTGCTAGAATATAACGTATATATTCTAGCAATACAACAACCATTAGAACTCAGCTCTAAGTTGTAATTGCAATGCAAATAATACTTACAATTATTAATCGCTTTGCGAATCCATTTGATGCCTCTATTTGATTGTATATGACGGTTGACTATGACTACCACCAACGTTCTGCTGCCTCCAAAGCAAGATATCTGAACCCCCTAGGGGCCATTTTGGCGTTTTTGATAGAAAACGCATCAAAAACGCATGTGCGTTTTATAATTTTTCATTTTTTAGTTTATTTTTTTGTGTATTTTGCCACATTTGGTTGCATATTTACATTTGGTATAGGCAAATATGGTAGTCTAGATCATTACTCTGCCCAAATCTATATTCAGCTACATGGCTTAGAAAATATGCTGTCAATTAT
Organism: Bufotes viridis; assembly: GCA_033119425.1. Taxonomy (NCBI): domain Eukaryota; kingdom Metazoa; phylum Chordata; class Amphibia; order Anura; family Bufonidae; genus Bufotes; species Bufotes viridis. The sequence continues at coordinate 437,863,193 of CM065591.1, read as the reverse complement.
TGATCCTAGGTTTTGGTATAGACACATGATCTAGACTACCATATTTGCCTATACCAAATGTAAATATGCAACCAAATGTGGCAAAATACACAAAAAAATAAACTAAAAAATGAAAAAATTATAAAAATGCAGATGCGTTTTTGATGCGTTTTTTTTTATCAAAAACGCCCAAATGGCTCCTGGGGGGTTCAGATATCTTGCTTTGGAGGCAGCAGAACGTTGGTGGTAGTCATAGTCAACCGTCATATACAATCAAATAGAGGCATCAAATGGATTCGGAAAGCGATTATAGTATTATTTGCATTGCGATTACAACTTAGAGCTGAGTTCCTAATGGTTGTATTGCTAGAATATAACGTATATTCTAGCAATACAACAACCATTAGAACTCAGCTCTAAGTTGTAATTGCAATGCAAATAATACTTACAATTATTAATCGCTTTGCGAATCCATTTGATGCCTCTATTTGATTGTATATGACGGTTGACTATGACTACCACCAACGTTCTGCTGCCTCCAAAGCAAGATATCTGAACCCCCTAGGGGCCATTTTGGCGTTTTTGATAGAAAACGCATCAAAAACGCATGTGCGTTTTTATAATTTTTTCATTTTTTTAGTTTATTTTTTTGTGTATTTTGCCACATTTGGTTGCATATTTACATTTGGTATAGGCAAATATGGTAGTCTAGATCATTACTCTGCCCAAATCTATATTCAGCTACATGGCTTAGAAAATATGCTGTCAATTATTGATCCTAGGTTTTGGTATAGACACATGATCTAGACTACCATATTTGCCTATACCAAATGTAAATATGCAACCAAATGTGGCAAAATACACAAAAAATAAACTAAAAATGAAAAAATTATAAAAATGCAGATGCGTTTTGATGCGTTTTTATCAAAAACGCCCAAATGGCTCCTGGGGGGTTCAGATATCTTGCTTTGGAGGCAGCAGAACGTTGGTGGTAGTCATAGTCAACCGTCATATACAATCAAATAGAGGCATCAAATGGATTCGGAAAGCGATTATAGTATTATTTGCATTGCGATTACAACTTAGAGCTGAGTTCCTAATGGTTGTATTGCTAGAATATAACGTATATTCTAGCAATACAACAACCATTAGAACTCAGCTCTAAGTTGAATTTGCAATGCGATTAATGCAGGTTATATTAATCGCATTGAGAATTCAACTTAGATCTGAGTTCCTAATGGTTGTTGTATTGCTAGAATATAACAAAGATTGAGAATATAGCGCTAAATTCTCAATCTTCGTTATATTCTAGCAATACAACCATTAGGAACCCATCTCTAAGTTGAATTTGCAAATAAGATGTCCCAAACTATTCACTGGCGAATAGTTCCCGAAGAACATAGCTTGTGCGCGTTCGTTGCGGCGGGCGAACATATGCGATGTTAGGTCCACCCCCTATCATTGAGTAAACTTTGACCCTGTACCTCATAGTAAGCAGCCACATTCCAGCCAATCAGCAGCATACCCTCCCTCCCAGACCCTCCCATCTCCTGAACAGCCTCCATTTTAGATTAATTCAGCAGCTGCAGTCTTAGTGAGAGGGGGGAGAGTGTAGTTGCTGCTGACTTAATAGGGAAATCGATAGCTAGGCTAATGTATTCAGTGTCCACTCCAGTCCTGAAAGACTCATCAGATCTCTGCTGTAAGGACAGTGTTCCGACAGCACCCCAAAAAGCCTTTTTTAGGGCTAGTACATCAGTCTCCCTCCCCGACCCCCCCCACCTCCTATCAAAAAGCAAGGACGGCATCCATCTTAGATTCATTCTGAAGCTGCAGTGTTAGTAATTGTAATCGCAATGCGATTACTATAACCTGTATTAATCGCATTGGGATTACAACTTAGATCTGTTCCTAATGGTTGTATTGCTAGAATATAATGAAGATTAAGAAATACAACAATTAGGAACAGATCTAAGTTGTAATCCCAATGCGATAATACAGGTTATATTAATCGCATTGCGAATTCAACTTAGAGCTGGGTTCCTAATGGTTGTATTGCTAGAATTTCTAGCAATACAACCATTAGGAACCCAGCTCTAAGTTGAATTCGCAATGCGATTAATATAACCTGTATTAATCGCATTGCGATTACAACTACCACACTCTGCGTCAACTAGGTATTTTTCCATGGGAGTACTGCCATGGATCCCCCTCCGGCATGCCACAGTCCAGGTGTTAGTCCCCTTGAAACAACTTTTCCATCACTATTGTGGCCAGAAGGAGTCCCTTTGGTTTTTAAAATTCGCCTGTCTATTGAAGTCTATGGCGGTTCGCAATGTTCGCACATTCGCGAACATTTGCGGAAGTTCGCGTTCGCTGTTCGCGAACGGAAAATTTTATGTTCGCGACATCACTATTCTGCACCTGTGTGAGGGATCATCTCAATATGGCTCATAGTCTTTTCTACCTTTGGTCTTGTTACACTCTCTGCTCAAGCACATCAATGTGAGCTTAATTACAATGTAAATAAGTGGAACAATCAACAAAATCTGTATTATTCCATGTACTATACCCATAAGCCACCCACCAACATTTTTAAACTAGTTTGCTGGATTCAAGAAAGAGAAGGTATCTGACCACCAAGAGATACGGGATAAGCTTCCGGCCACACTGAAAAGAGATCAACACTGGAGATGAGCGAACACCTGGAAGTTCGGGTTCGGGAAGTTCGGCCGAACTTCCAGAAAATGTTCGGGTTCGGGATCCGAACTCGACCCGAACTTTATCCCGAACCCGAACCCCATTGAAGTCAATTGGGACCCGAACTTTTAGGCACTAAAAAGGCTGTAAAATAGTCCAGGAACGGGCTAGAGGGCTGTAGGTAAATCCCCTGCAAACAAATGTGGATAGGGAAATGAATTAAAATAAAATAAAATAAATAAAATTTAACCAATATCAATTGGAGAGAGGTCCCACTGCAAGGAATCATGCATCATATCACCCAACACTGGAGAAGGCCACTTTCAGTTATTTTGGCCCCAGCACCCAGACAGAGGAGAGAGGTCCCACAGCAAGGAATCATGCGTCATATCAGCCACCACTGGAGAAGGCCACTTTCAGTTATTTCAGCCCAGCACCCAGACACAGGATACAAGTCCCACATCAAGGAATCATGCGTCATATCACACACTAATGGAGAAGGCCACTCAGTTATTTCGGCCCCAGCACCCAGACAGAGGAGAGAGGTCCCACATCAAGGAATCATGCGTCATATCACCCACGACTGGAGAAGGCCACTTTCAGTTATTTCAGCCCAGCACCCAGACCGAGGATACAGGTCCCACATCAAGGAATCATGCGTCATATCAACCACCACCGGAGAAGGCCACTCTCAGTTATTTCGGCCCAGCACCCAGACAGAGGAGAGAGGTCCCACAGCAAGGAATCATGCGTCATATCACCCACCACCGGAGAAGGCCACTTTCAGTTATTTCGGCCCCAGCATACAGACAGAGGAGAGAGGTCCCACAGCAAGGAATCATGCTTCATATCAATCACCACCGGAGAAGGCCACTCTCAGTTATATCGGCCCAGCACCGAGACAGAGGAGAGAGGTCCCACAGCAAGGAATCATGCGTCATATCAACCACCACCGGAGAAGGCCACTCTCAGTTATTTCGGCCCAGCACCCAGACAGAGGAGAGAGGTCCCACAGCAAGGAATCATGCGTCATATCACCCACCACCGGAGAAGGCCACTCTCAATTATTTCGGCCCCACCACCCAGACAGAGGAGAGAGGTCCCACAGCAAGGAATCATGCGTCATATCAACCACCACCGGAGAAGGCCACTCTCAGTTATTTCGGCCCAGCACCCAGACAGAGGAGAGAGGTCCTACAGCAAGGAATCATGCGTCATATCAACCACCACTGGAGAAGGCCACTCTCATTTATTTCGGCCCAGCACCCAGACACAGGAGAGAGGTCCCACAGCAAGGAATCATGCGTCATATCTCCCACCACCGGAGAAGGCCACTCTCAGTTATTTCGGCCCCACCACCCAGACAGAGGAGAGAGGTCCCACAGCAAGAAATCATGCGTCATATCAACCACCACTGGAGAAGGCCACTCTCAGTTATTTCGACCCAGCAATCAGACAGAGGAGAGAGGTCCCACAGCAAGGAATCATGCGTCATATCAACCACCACCGGAGAAGGCCACTCTCAGTTATTTAAGCCCAGCACCCAGACAGAGGAGAAAGGTCCCACAGCAAGGAATCATGCGTCATATCAACCACCACCGGAGAAGCCCACTTTCAGTTATTTCGGCCCCACCACCCAGACAGAGGAGAGGTTCATTCAACTTTGGGTGGCACCGCAAGATCATGGTAAAGTTAAAAAAATGAGGATTCAATAAAGAAGTGCCCCGGAGTACAAGAATACATGGTTGAGGGGGAGGCAGTTATAAATGTGAACATGCTGGATCCACTGTCGGCCACCCAATTGACTAGCGCCTGTACCTGCTCAGGCCTTACCATCCTTAGAACGGCATTGGGCCCCACCAAATATCGATGTAAATTCTGGCGGGTACTGGAACCTGAGGTAGTTGGTTCACTAGGACGTGTGGCTGTGGCAGAATGGCCACGTCCTCTCCCAGCACCAGAGGGTACACTAACACCACCACGACCGCGTCCGTGTCCCTTACTAGATATTTTCCTCATTGTTACCGTTCACCAAGCACCACAATAAGGAAAAAAATATTTTGCCCAATGTATTGATTTCAAATTCAGGCCTTTTTTTACAGGCACCTAACACTATCTGCCTATTTGTTTATGTAGCGTATTACACTAATCCAGGCACAGCAGTAACCACTGATTTAGGGGAGTATCTCTTTTATGGCTAGTATATAGGCCCTGGATGAAAGGTATCCTTTTATGGACAGATTTACACTTGGCCTGCAACAGCTGGGACAACAGATTCAGGGTATTGCTATTTTGGCAATTGAATGTCACCCCAGAACAAAATATATGTTTTGACGGACACTATGAAACGTGGCCTGCAACAGCTGGGACACCAGATTCAGGGTATTGCTATTTTGGCAATTGAATGTCACCCCAGAAAAAAATATATGTTTTTGCGGACACTATGAATCCTGGCCTGCAACAGCTGGGACACCAGATTCAGGGTATTGCTATTTTGGCAGATTAATTTCACCCCAGAACAAAATATATGTTTTGGTGGACACTATTCTATTTTGCCAGCCACAGCTGAAACCACTGATTTATGGTATTGCTATTTTAGGAATTGAATTTCACCCCAGAACAAAATATATGTTTTGACGGACACTATGAAACGTGACCTGCAACAGCTGGGACACCAGATTCAGGGTATTGCTATTTTGCTAAATTAATTTCACCCCAGAACAAAATATGTGTTTTGGCAGACACTATGAAATCTGGCCTGCAACTGCTGGGACACCAGAATCAGGGTATTGCTATTTTGCAAGATTAATTTCACCCCAGAACAAAATATATGTTTTAGCGGACACTATGAAATCTGGCCTGCAACTGCTGGGACACCAGAATCAGGGTATTGCTATTTTGCCAGATTAATTTCACCCCAGAACAAAATATATGTTTTGAGAAACACTATTCTATTTTGCCAGCCACAGCTGAAACCATTGATTTATGGTATTGCTATTTTAGGAATTGAATTTCACCCCAGAACAAAATATATGTTTTAGCGGACACTATGAAATCTGGCCTGCAACTGCTGGGACACCAGATTCAGGGTATTGCTATTTGGCAGATTAATTTCACCCCAGAACAAAATATATGTTTTAGCAGACACTATGAAATCTGGCCTGCAACTGCTGGGACACCAGATTCAGGGTATAGCTATTTTGCCAGATTAATTTCACCCCAGAACAAAATATATGTTTTAGCAGACACTATTAAATCTGGCCTGCAACTGCTGGGACACCAGAATCAGGGTATTGCTATTTTGCCAGATTAATTTCACCCCAGAACAAAATATATGTTTTTGCGGACACTATTCTATTTTGCCAGCCACAGCTGAAAACACTGATTTATGGTATTGCTATTTTAGGAATTGAATTTCACCCCAGAACAAAATATATGTTTTAGCGGACACTATGAAATCTGGCCTACAACTGCTGGGACACCAGATTCAGGGTATTGCTATTTTGCTAAATGAATTTCACCCCAGAACAAAATATGTGTTTTGGCAGACACTATGAAATCTGGCCTGCAACTGCTGGGACACCAGAATCAGGGTATTGCTATATTGCCAGATTAATTTCACCCCAGAACAAAATATATGTTTTAGCAGACACTATGAAATCTGGCCTGCAACTGCTGGGACACCAGAATCAGGGTATTGCTATTTTGCCAGATTAATTTCACCCCAGAACAAAATATATGTTTTGGCGGACACTATTCTATTTTGCCAGCCACAGCTGAAACCACTGATTTATGGAATTGCTATTTTAGGAATTGAATTTCACCCCAGAACAAAATATATGTTTTAGCGGACACTATGAAATCTGGCCTGCAACTGCTGGGACACCAGAATCAGGGTATTGCTATTTTGCTAAATTAATTTCACCCCAGAACAAAATATGTGTTTTGGCAGACACTATGAAATCTGGCCTGCAACTGCTGGGTCACCAGAATCAGGGTATTGCTATTTTGCAAGATTAATTTCACCCCAGAAACAAAGATATGTTTTAGCGGACACTATGAAATCTGGCCTGCAACTGCTGGGACACCAGAATCAGGGTATTGCTGTTTTGCCAGATTAATTTCACCCCAGAACAAAATATATGTTTTAGCAGACACTATGAAATCTGGCCTGCAACTGCTGGGGCACCAGATTCAGGGTATTGCTATTTTGCCAGATTAATTTCACCCCAGAACAAAATATATGTTTTAGCAGACACTATGAAATCTGGCCTGCAACTGCTGGGACACCAGATTCAGGGTATTGCTATTTTGCCAGATTAATTTCACCCCAGAACAAAATATATGTTTTAGCGGACACTATGAAATCTGGCCTGCAACTGCTGGGACACCAGGTTCAGGGTATTGCTATTTTGCCAGATTAATTTCACCCCAGAACAAAATATATGTTTTTGCGGACACTATTCTATTTTGCCAGCCACAGCTCAAAACACTGATTTATGGTATTGCTATTTTAGGAATTGAATTTCACCCCAGAACAAAATATATGTTTTAGCGGACACTATGAAATCTGGCCTGCAACTGCTGGGACACCAGATTCAGGGTATTGCTATTTTGATAAATTAATTTCACCCCAGAACAAAATATGTGTTTTGGCAGACACTATGAAATCTGGCCTGCAACTGCTGGGACATCAGAATCAGGGTATTGCTACTTTGCCAGATTAATTTCACCCCAGAACAAAATATATGTTTTAGCGGACACTATGAAATCTGGCCTGCAACTGCTGGGACACCAGAATCAGGGTATTGCTATTTTGCCAGATTAATTTCACCTCAGAACAAAATATATGTTTTGGCGGACACTATTCTATTTTGCCAGCCACAGCTGAAACCACTGATTTATGGTATTGCTATTTTAGGAATTGAATTTCACCCCAGAACAAAATATATGTTTTAGCGGACACTATGAAATCTGGCCTGCAACTGCTGGGACACCAGATTCAGGGTATTGCTATTTTGCTAATTTAATTTCACCCCAGAACAAAATATGTGTTTTGGCAGACACTATGAAATCTGGCCTGTAACTGCTGGGACACCAGAATCAGGGTATTGCTATTTTGCAAGATTAATTTCACCCCAGAACAAAATATATGTTTTAGCGGACACTATGAAATCTGGCCTGCAACTGCTGGGACACCAGAATCAGAGTATTGCTATTTTGCAAGATTAATTTCACCCCAGAACAAAATATATGTTTTAGCAGACACTATGAAATCTGGCCTGCAACTGCTGGGGCACCAGATTTAGGGTATTGCTATTTTGCCAGATTAATTTCACCCCAGAACAAAATATATGTTTTAGCAGACACTATGAAATCTGGCCTGCAACTGCTGGGACACCAGATTCAGGGTATTGCTATTTTGCAAAATTATATTGACCCCAAAACAAAATATGTGTGTTGGCAGACACAATGAAATCTGGCCTGCAACTGCTGGGACACCAGAATCAGGGTATTGCTATTTTGCAAGATTAATTTCACCCCAGAACAAAATATATGTTTTGGCGGACACTATTATATTTTGCAAGCCACAGCTGAAACCACTGATTTATGGTATTGCTATTTTGGCAATTGAATTTCACCCCAGAAAATAATCTATCCTTTGCCAGACAGCAGACAGTATTATACTTGTCTAGCCAATGCTGGAACACCAGATTTAGGGGATTGGTATTTGGGCAATTGTATTTTACCCCTTAATAAAATATAGAAATTGCTATCATGAGTTTCTAGGGGTGACATTTAGCACAGCCAAGCCCCTGATGTAGGATATAGCAAAAGAAAACTAGTATTGATGGATTGATGGACTTGGTGGCAGCTTCTTCTGGTGCACCACAAGTCACAAAATGGCCGCCGATCAACCCAGAAAATAAGTGACAGAAAAACGCTCTGTGCAGCCTAAAAACCAGCGAGCAAGTAACTAGCAGAAGTTCAATGATTCTCAGCTGTAGATCGATCCGTTCATTAGGTGCTGTTGCTGACTTTAACCTGCCTAATCTCGCCCTGACAGAAGCTGCGTCCTCTCCCTACACTAATCAGAGCAGTGTGACGTGCGGCGCTACGTGACTCCAGCTTAAATAGAGGCTGGGTCACATGCTGCACTTGGCCAATCACAGCCATGCCATTAGTAGGAGAAGAAATTAAAGACCACAGACTACTTGCTGTGAGCCAAGTTCTTCTGGTTTATTTTTTTTCACACACATATACATATAACAGATTGTTCATAGATAAATCTGGCACACCACCAAGAGGGTGGCAATTGAAACTAATGATTTGATTGGCTATTCATAAAAGGTAATACTTTCACATCATACTGAAAGATTTCTCATAATTAAAAAGTTTCTACTGGCATTCTTTTCTCAAAGCTAGTTGCACGTTAACAGCGCTTCCTTAAAAGGAAAAGAAACATAACTCTCTCTCTTGTCCAACAGTACATTCTGAAACTAAGATAAAAATTAATAAGCTGCTACCTTCGGCCATGTAACTATCTATACACAAAAACTGCCATGTTTTCACAGGTGCTCATTAATTTTACCACACATAATATAAGATGAAATACATATTCCTACAAGGTATATTCTCATCCCTCGCACATATCCGCATTTTCTCCTTTTTAATTGTGGGCATAAATTTGTCTTATACAGTATATGCACAAACACGCATCCTTCTCAGGTTGGAACCCATTAGAGTTCCACTTGAACATCACATGATTCACTTCACACATCACAGACTTGTGACTTTGAGCGCTCAATATTTACTTTCTGCTTGTGGAGCGCATTTGTTCTCCATGGTCAGGATGTTTCGTGATCGTGTGACTTTTAATCACATGATCCCACACTTCCAATTTTTTAACACATGCGCACGTGCTTTACACACTCAGGGATGCAAGTGGCACAGCAGGTGATTTATGTATATAGCAGGTGACTCCTATTATGATGTATTATTCTTGATTACCAATATATATATAGGGCTAAGAGACATACAGACTTTCACCCTTGAGGAAGCCGGTTTTCACCAGCGATACGCATGGGGCGACACTTCTCTATTCAGACCCACCTGAATAATTCCATACTCTTCCATTCCACTCAGGTATTAGGTGCTTTAATGCCACATTACTGTTGATCATTTATTATACATCCTGGGTTGTTTTTTATGCTTTATTTTGTTGGGTATTGTCCATTTTTGGCTATGCATATTTTGTTTACATTTGTGACAATCGGTGGGGACTGTATATGTGTCTGATTTTATTGGATATCAGCACATAGTTTATTGCATACAATTTTTAACTGTTTCTATGTCTTTGTAGCTTAATAAAATTTTAGTATTGATTTAATTATTGGTGGATGTGCGCCTCATTGGAGTTTTCTTGGGCTCTTTTTTGCATTGGTCTGAATCCATTGAGAAATATGGTGGTCAAAATGAGCGCTTATGAACAACCTGTTCCACTTTTTCCTAAATATAAGTCAGATAAGGTTTTTGAGGTGGAAAAAGACAGTTTAATTACAATTAAAATGTATTCCATGGAATAAAATTTAATTTGTCAGAAATCAGGGGCATTGCACTGAGTTGCCTGAGAGTGATTGGTGTATGCATATAGAAAACTGATTAAAGGGGTATTCCCATCTTGCTAGTTCGTCCTTGCTCTGCTGTTCACTTCCTGGATTCCTGCTGGTAAGGCTGGGCGGGCTTAGGCAGTTTGAGTGAAGGCTGGCCCCGCCCCCTTATGACATCACACTCCTTGTAAAGGCCTCTCATTGTAAATGTGAGCGCGCACGCCGCCGGGCGGCCGCGCATGCGCAGATCAGTATTCGTTAGATTCACGTCTCAAATAGATGCTGCACAAAAGAATATAGATCTGCGCATGTGCCGTCGCGGCAGCGCATGCGCAGATCTATATTCTTTTGTGCAGCAACTATTTGAGACGCGAATCTAACGAATTCTGATCTGCGCATGTGCGGCCACCCGGCGACGTGCGCACTCACATTTACAAGTAAAAGGCTGGACACTGCATGCACAAGTTATTGTGCGCAAGCGCGGCCCATGGATGCGGCAGGTGATAGGTGGCCGTATCCATGGGCTACCTTACCAAACAAATCTGCCGGAAAAATTGAATTTGGGGGAAAATAGTAAGTTTTTTTTAATCATTTATATTTGGAGAAATTATTAATGGTATATGTATATTTGAATGAAATATGATCATTGAAATGGTACAACCCCTTTAAGACAGGGGACCATACTAAGTTTTGGTATGGGGCCCTATAAGATCTGTCTACCCTACTGATCTACCGTATAACCTTTCCAGGGTGTAGTTCTTCAGGATAGAGTGAGCAGCTTGGTTCAGAACTGGTGGGAGTTACAGATAAGTAAATTAGTAAAAATTCAGTTCAGATTTGACTTGGTGAGATCAGTTGACTAATTCAGTTTGGGTTCAAATCAATTCTGCCTGAAACAAACATTTTTTCTCTCTAGTCTCCAAAATTCACCCAAATCGAATCACCAAGAAATTTCAATTCGGATGCAACTCAAACTATTAAAAAATTTGGGTACGTATCAGATTCATTTAGAATCGGCTCCCTCATCTATATTGATTTTCCAGACCGCGAGCTTCCCTCCAATCGGCAAGTGATGGCAAATATTAGCAGTATTCTATCGCTTTTTGAGATTGAAAAATCCCTTTATGTTTCAGAAGAATCACCTGTAGAAAACTATGTGTAACGTCTTCTTATATTTACCACTAAGGCTACATGCACACGACCGTTGGTGTTTTGCGGTCCGCAAATCGCGGATCCGCAAAACACGGAAGCTGTTCCGCGTTTGCGGAACGGAACGCGGCCCATTATAGAAATGCCTATTCTTGTCCGCAAAACGGACAAGAATAGGACATGCTATATTTTTTTTGCGGGGGCACGGAACGGAGCAACGGATGCGGACAGCACACGGAGTGCTGTCCGCATCTTTTGCGGCCCCATTGAAATGAATGGGTCCGCGGCCGAGCCGCGAAATATGCGGCTCGGACGCGGACCCGAACAACGGCCGTGTGCATGAGGCCTAACAGTGAGAATTTCTCCAGGTGTTGCAGATAAAACTGAGGACATAAATGTTGTCAGTTTTTCTCAAGGGCAAATAAATAATTATGTTCCTTCAAAAACAGCATCACATTTGGAACAATAATAAAACAAAGTTTGGCAAAAATAAATATATACAGCGTCTGATATGTGTTATTTTTCCATTGACTCTATTGAAAGAAAATTTCAGTAAACAGCCTTCAAAGGGATTCTGTCAGCCCAATTTTGGTATCATCATCATCAGAGATTTTGGTATCATCATCATATCAGTCTCCATTATGTCATTAAAAATATACTATTTTTATCCCCACCTGTAGTTTTATTTGTGATAAAAATAGGAAGGTAATTACCATATGCATAAAACCTAACGTGCCCAAGGGGCTGTCCCTCTGACCGTTTGTGCCCAGCGCCACCCCACTGTTAATTTATTTACTCCTCTCCGGCCTTTTTTTTTTCTCAGTGCGCCGTAATCCCACGCATGTGCCTGCGCGGTGTCCTGGCAGCAGCCTCAGCGCCTGTGATCTTGCATGCGCCAGCACGGGATTAAGGCGTACTGAGAAGAAAAAAAAGGTCGGAGAGGAGTAAATAATTCGGGCTGACAAAATCCCTTTAAAAATGTTTTCCCACCTCAGACATTGGTGGCATATCGCTAGGATATGCCATTCCTGTCAGATACTGTAGCTGTGGGTCCCATTTGTTATCTCCAGAACGGGCTCCTTGAAGTGAGGGAGAGGACACCACGCAAGTGCGTGTAAAAGGTTTATCTATCAAAAGAACACTCTGCAGTTATTGTAGTTAATGAACATTGATGTATTTGTTGATTTATGCAGAATACTGCTGAACATTATGGTTCTTTAGTTGGAGGTAAGGTGGAATGTTATGTAGTGGTAGACTATTGTGCTCCCTTCATTGTAATAATGCCCATTGTGCCCCTGCCACAGTAGCAATGCTAATTGTGCCCCTTTCATAGTAGTAATGCCCATTGTGCACTCTTAATAGTAGTAATGCCCACTGTAACCTTTGTAGTAGTATTGCCCTCTGTGCCCCCTTTGTAGTAGTAATGCCCATTGTGCCCCCTTTATAGTAGTAATGCCCTCTGTACCCATTCGTAGTAGTACTGCCCTCTATTCCCCCTTTGTAGTAGTAATGCACTCTGTGCCCCCTCTGTAGTAGAAATGCCTATTGTGACCCCTGCACAGTAGTAAAGCCGCCCTCTATGCCCCCTCTGTGTAAAAAAAAAAAAAAAACTACTCGCCTTGTCTCATTCCTGAAGCTCAGATCCAGCTGTCCCCTGCAGAGACATTGCTCTGCAGCACTGTGTGGGAGAAGCTTAGGAAGATTACCAAGCTTCAGGCTCCTCCCTTCAGGATGTCTTATAGATGAAGAAGGAGGAGCTTTCTCTGAGAGCAGTCCATTCTTGAGAGTCCTTATATCTGGCTGTGGCACTGTACAGAAGCCAGCAGAGGAGACAAGAAGACATAGTTGCTGAGTCTAACACTAGTGATGAGAGGCATAGGCAATATTCGAATTTGCGATATTTCGCAAACTTTTTGGCTGAATATTTGCCATAAATTCGCAAATTCGAGAATTCGTGATCTCCAATCATTATTTACTTGATTAGAAAATCGGCAATGTAATATATTCATGATAAAAATTTGCGATTAGAATATTCGCGATCAACACTGAGGGGTAGGCAACTTACCTATTGGTTGCTAGGGATGTTGCCAAGTGCCGATATTCGCAATAATTCCGCGATTAGAATATTCACGATCAACACTATTTGCGAATACGAATATATAGCACCATATTCTAAATATTCACAAATTCTCGACGTGGCGATATTCGCGATTCGAATATTCACTCTCAACACTATCTAAGACCAGATTGAGAGACTAAGGCCCCTTTAACATGGGCGTGATTTCCGCGCGGGTGCAATACGTGAGGTGAACCCATTCATTTCTATGGGGCTATGCACATGAGCGGTGATTTTCACGCATCACTTCTGCGTTGCGTGAAAATCGCAGCATGCTCTATATTGTACGTTTTTCACGCAACGCAGGCCCCATAGCTGTGAACTGGGCTGCGGGAAAATCACAAGCATCAGCAAGCAAGTGCGGATGCAGTGCGATTTTACCACATGGTTGCTAAGAGATGGGGCCCAATCTTCTTAATATCCCGATCTTCCCAATTCTGCGGAATAGATACGGACCCATTCATTGTGAATGGGACCGAACGTGATGCGGAGAGCACACTATGTGCTCCCTGCATCAGCATTCCCAGGGCCGCGGCCCCGAACTTTCGGGTTTCGGCCCTGAAACATCCGGCCGCGGCTCTGCAAAAGATAGAGCATGTCCTATTCTTGTCCGCAGCTATAGGCTATCCATGCTGGGAGTTGTAGTTTTGCAAAAGCTGGAGGGCCGCAGGTTGGGCATGCATGCCTTAGAGTAAATATCTATATGTTTTACATGTGTTTTTTCTTGCCGATTTCTTTCACCCTACCTGCAAAAAGAATTGCAATTATTTGGAATTATAATCCATAACATGTCATTTTTTTGCACAGATATTTTCTGCAGTGTGTGGAGGAAATTTATTCCTCTTTGCTGCTAGTGTGAATTCAGACAGCATTTCTACTATGCGAGGCTACATACACACAACAGTAACAAAAGGTCATTAACCCTTTACAACAGTAAAAAAAGGTCATTAACACTTTCGTTTCCAGCGCCGTACATGTAATTACCGGTCGCAGTAATTAAAGCCTTTAGATACCGTTATCAAGTGAGATCACAGCATCTAAAGGGTGGAAAAACCGGCATCCTCTATGACCAGTGATTTTAATACACTCAGCCTCGCTGAGGAGGGTCAGGGGCGTACATAGAAAGCCCTGGGCCCCATGGCAAGAATCTGAATTGGGCCCCCTTGTGAGTGACCCATCGCACCCCTTAGGCCTCTTTCGCACCAGTGACGAATTAGGTCCGGATACGTTGAAGATGCGTTCAGTGAAAAGTGCGCGATTTTGCAAGCAATGTTGTTTGCGATCGTGTTCACTTGTTCAGTTTTTTCCGCGCGTGTGCAATGCGATTTATTGCGTTTTGCATGCGCATGATAAAAAACGGAATGTTTACAAACAACATCTCTTAGCAACCATCTGTGAAAAACGCATCGCATCCGCACTTGCTTGCGGATGCAATGCGTTTTTCACGCAGCCCCTTTCACTTCTATGGTGCCTGCGTTGTGTGAAAATTGCTGAACTGATGCGTGAAAAACATTTCTCATGTACACAGACCCATTGAAGTATATGGGTCAGGATTCAGTGCGGGTGCTATGCGTTCACTTCACGCATTGCACCCACACGGGTGTTAAAGGGGCCTTAGGGTAAGTGCACTTCTGCTGCAGAGGTTCCAGCAAAAGCCTCTGTTGCAGATTCTAGCAAAAACAAAGGGCAAAACATTGATCGCATTATTGTGAATGGGATCCGGCAGATGCCAGCAGTGTGTAGAATACAGTATGCTGGATCTGGCGATTCTGCTATTCTGCTGGTATGCTGGAACAGAATACCAAAATCTGACGGCAAGTGATTACCTAGCCTTACCCGATGAACTGTGCCCGCTACTACTTTTTATATAGTGTGCCATCCTTCCCCCATGGACTGTGCCTTCTCCTGCTTCACCTCCTCCCCAATGCTGAGCACAGTCAGGGACAGGGGCAGCTCTTCACAGCACTAGTCTGGAGTCTGGACTGGTGACGGTGCGGGATCAGGTCAGGTCCGGACTGGTCAGTCAGGTCACAGTGCAACACGCGCTGGCAGCAGGCTGGCCCACCGGGATGCCGGGGAAATCCTCGGTGGGCCCCCAAACCAGCAAGTGAGCTTCCTTGCTTAGAAGCTGTCTGCGATAAGCTCTGCCCCCTGTATACAGTCGGACGCATGTGATTCAATCTAAATGAGGAGGGCTCCACACCAGCGCTGATTCATAGCAACAGACGTTTTGTGTAATCAGCACTCCTGGTCAGTAAGGCTGTTTCCACATGATCTGATTTTCATAAAATAGCGGCAAAAAAACACGGCATTTTGCCGCGATTTTATGTAAATGAGATCATGTGGAAATAGCCTTACTGTGACCAGGAGTGCTGATTGGTCTAAAACCTGTCAGTTAATAGCACTGACAGGATCTCCTCCAATGAGGCAGCTAGAAGGACTGCTGCCTGTGTGATCAGTCTGGAGCCCAGCCCTGGGGGAGAAGTCTGGATCAGGACCTGGGGACACAACTAGCAACATAGAGGACCATGAGGTTAGGAGGGAATCTACAAGTATTGTAAATGGTTTAAAAGAGTTCCTGCATTTATGACAGTGTATGTAAGAGTGCATGTATGACAGTGTGTGTAAGAGTGCCTGCATGTATGACAGTGTGTGTATGATAGAGTGCATGCAAGTATTACAGTGTGTGTATGTAAGAGTGCATGTATGACAGTGTGTATGTAAGAGTACATGTATGTATGACTGTGTGTATGTAAGAGTACATGTATGTATGACAGTGTGTGTAAGAGAGTGCATGCAAGTATTACAGTGCTGGCATGTGTAGAAGTGTGCGTGTAGAAGTATGCGTGTAAAACAGTGCTGGCATGTGTAGAAGTGTGCATGTAAAAGAGTGCTGGCATGTGTAGAAGTATGCATGTAAAAGAGTGCTGGCATGTGTAGAAGTATGCATGTAAAAAAGTGCTGGCATGTGTAGAAGTATGCATGTAAAAGAGTGCTGGCATGTGTAGAAGTATGCATGTAAAAGAGTGTTGGCATGTGTAGAAGTATGCATGTAAAAGAGTGCTGGCAGTTGTAGAAGTATGCATGTGAAACAGTGCTGGCATGTGTAGAAGTATGCGTGTAAAACAGTGCTGGCATGTGTAGAAGTATGCGTGTAAAACAGTGCTGGCATGTGTAGAAATGTACGTGTAAAAGAGTGCTAGCATGTGTAGAAGTATGCATGTAAAAGAGTGCTGGCATGTGTAGAAGTATGTGTGTACAGAGTGCTAGCATGTGTAGAAGTGTGCATGTAAAAGAGTGCTAGCATGTGTAGAAGTATTTGTGTAAAGAGTGCTGGCATGTGTAGAAGTGTACGTGTAAAAGAGTGCTAGCATGTGTAGAAGTATTTGTGTAAAGAGTGCTGGCATGTGTAGAAGTGTATGTGTAAAAGAGTGCTAGCATGTGTAGAAGTATGCATGTAAAAGAATGCTGGCATGTGTAGAAGTGTGCGTGTATAAGAGTGCTGGCATGTGTAGAAGTGTACGTGTACAAGAGTGCTAGCATGTGTAGAAGTATGCATGTAAAAGAGTGCTAGCATCTGTAGAAGTATGCATGTAAAAGAGTGCTGGCATGTGTAGAAGTAGGCGTGTAAAGAGTGCTGGCATGTGCAGAAGTATGTGTGTAAAGAGTGCTAGCATGTGTAGAAGTGTGCGTGTAGAAGAGTTGTAGCATGTGTAGAAGTATGTGTGTAAAGAGTGCTGGCATGTGTAGAAGTGTGCGTGAAAAAGAGTGCTAGCATGTGTAGAAGTATGTGTGTAAAGAGTGCTGGCATGTGTAGAAGTGTGCGTGTAACAGTTCTGTTGCTGTATCTATGCACAGAGCTTGGTTCTGTTATGGTATCTAAGTACTAAGCTTGAAGGGGGTGCCTAAGTTAAAATTTTTGAGGCCAAACTACAGGGATGCTGTTAAAATAAAAATGACAAAAGAAAAAAAAACACTTAGGCCTCTTGGACACGGGCATAATGTTTGACGCCCGGATAAGAGGCGGGTGCGTTGCGGGAATATGTGCGTTTTTCCCGCGCGGGTGCAAACGTTTGCAACACGTTTTGCACGCGCGTAAGAAAAAACGCCATGTTTGGTACCCAACCCGAAGCCAGACTTCATCACTGAAGTCCGGTTTCGGGTCTACTGGAGAATTGATTATTTCCCCTTATAACATGGTTATAAGGGGAAATAATAGCATTCTTAATAAAGAATGCATTGTTAAATGAAGAGGAAGGGGTTAAAATAATAAAGTTAACTTACCTTAGTCACTTGATCGCTGCAGTCGCGATCTGTCCTCTCTTTCCCTGCAGTCAGCTACGATCTAAAGGACCTGTGATGACGTCACATCACATGGTCCAATAACATGGTCCATCACCATGGTAAGATGGACCATGTGATTGACCATGTGATGTGACGTCATCACAGGTCCTTTAGATCATAGAAGCTGCATGGAAAGAGAGGACAGATCACGACTACGCGATCAAGTGGCTAAGGTAAGTTAACTTTATTATTTTTAACCCTTCCTCTTCATTTAACAATGCATTCTTTATTAAGAATGCTATTATTTCCCCTTATAACCATGTTATAAGGGGAAATAATAGAGATTGGGTCCTGTTGCTAAGCAACAATGCGGGAAAATCGCAACGCATCCGCACTTGGTTGCGGATGCTTGCGATTTTCCCGCAGCCCCATTCACTTCTATGGGGCCTGCGTTGCGTGAAAAACGCAGAATATAGAACATGCTGCGATTTTCACGCAACGCAGAAGTGATGCGTGAAAATCACAGCTCATGTGCACAGCCCCATAGAAATGAATGGGTCCGGATTCAGTGCGGGTGCAATGCGTCCTCCTCACGCATTGCACCTGCGCGGAAAACTCGCCCGTGTGAAAGGGGCCTTAAAGGGGTTCTGCACTTTGTTTAAACTGATGATCTATCCTCTGAATAGATCATCAGCATCTGATCGGCAGGGGTCCGACACCCAGGACCCCCGCCGATCAGCTGTTTAAGAAGGCAGCGGCGCTCCAGGAGCGCCGCAGCCTTCTCACTGTTTACCGCAGGCCCAGTGACCTCACGACTAGTATCACTGGCCTGGGTGGGGCTAAGCTCCATTGAAGTGAACAGCGCTTAGCCGCGCCCAGGCCAGTTGATACTAGTCGTGACGTCAGTGGGCCGGCGATAAACAGTGAGATGGCCGCGGTGCTCCTGGAGCGCCGCTACCTTCTCAAACAGCTGATCGGCGGGGGTCCCGGGTGTCGGACCCCTGCCGATCAGATGCTGATGATCTATTCAGAGGATAGATCATCAGTTTAAACAAAGTGCGGAACCCCTTTAAACTCACCATCCTGATCAATATTTGATCCAGCACCAATACTCTGCTCTCTCTGCCAGGCTGCAGGTGGGACATTATGTTTTGGCGTACCTCACCTGACTGCTGTAACTAATTAGTGATCTCAGTGGTATACAGCACCAAGGCCCTTGATCAGCTGCAGAGGTCATGTGCGCGATTACACTACAGCTTCCTATATAAAGGATTATTTGAAAGGATGTTGATGCAAATCGGAAAACCCCCTTAAGTGTCAATATTTGCATGAAACTATAGCGTGGGCCCCTAGAGTCACTTCTACTGGTGGGCCCTTGGCACCCCAGTCCGACACTGGCTGGCAGAGTCACAGGACAGGGACATTTTACTGTGCAGACACAGAAATCTAAAGGATTTTATCCAGTCACAACTGATGTTTTTCTGACTGCTGAAGGACCTCAGCTGCTGCAGCACCTCCTAATACACACCTCAGCCACTACAGAACATCATAGTGCACACCTCAGCTGCTGCAGAATCTCCTAATACACACCTCAGCTGCTGCAGAACCTCTTAATACACACCTCAGCTGCTGTAGAACCTCATAATACACACCTCAGCTGCTTTAGAACCTCATAATACACACCTCAGCTGCTGCAGAACCTTCTAATACACACCTCAGCTGCTGCAGAACCTCTTAATATACACCTCAGCTGCTGTAGAACCTCATAATACACACCTCAGCTGCTGCAGAACCTCGTAATACAAGTCGCAGCTGCTGCAGAACCTCTTAG
The DNA here is from genome assembly GCA_033119425.1 of Bufotes viridis. Classification (NCBI taxonomy): domain Eukaryota; kingdom Metazoa; phylum Chordata; class Amphibia; order Anura; family Bufonidae; genus Bufotes; species Bufotes viridis. Next base: position 437,843,524 of record CM065591.1, on the reverse strand, counting down.
TACACACCTCAGCTGCTGCAGAACCTCACAATACATACCTCAACTTCTGCAGAACCTCATAACACACACCCCAGCTGCTTCAGAGCCTCATTATACACACCTCAGCTGCTGCAGTACATCATAATGATGCTAGAAAACATATAAGGCTTTAATCACATCTGTGTTGCTGCCTCATTCGCAGATCAGGTCATAAATGCTGGACTCAATTTTAAAGCCTGGCAGATGGAAACCCGTCAGATCTCATCATGGTCAGCGGGATCCGTCAGGTGTTGTCATCCATGAAGTGCCAGATCCGGAACTACGGTGATTTTCGTTGATCTTCTCCTATTATGGCAGAACAGCGAACGTCACCAGCACAGATGAGAACAGATAAGCCTAATACACACCTCAGCGGCTACAGAACATTATAATACAAGATTGTTATTATTGGAAATTAGGGGGCAACAAAGGGAGAGGTAAAATGGAGAGAACTACAACTCCCAGCATGACCAGGCTGTTATTATGGGATACAAGTGGATATTACACAGGGAGAGTATACGGCCGGGTTCACATCACCGTTTAGTTTTCCGTACATCTGATCCGTAAGATAAACAGAAAAATAAAGAAAAAACGGATCCTGTATTTCAAGCATCAGTTCTGCATATTTGGCATCCGTTTATGCCATTTCTGTGTGAGATCCGTTATTTTAGAGAGCAAAAAATCCTGTATGCAAAACGGAAAAGTAAATGGTGATGTGAAGCCAGCCTAAGAGAGAACTACAACTCCCAGCATGTCCAGATTATTATAGGACATTCAAACGCACAAATGGGCGGCACTATATTGCAATCACAGGTGCACGGTCCGTGGGTTGGAATCCCAGGTAATCAATAGAAATGAAAGAGACCGGCACTCCGTATTCGAATCCAAATGAAATAGTATTTATTCGTCACCCATGGATATAGTGTGACGCGCGTTTCGGCGCAATGATGCGCCTTTGTCAAACACAAGGTGAGGAGTAGTATACATTGAAGGAAAAGTGAGGTTTAAATAGCCTGCTCCCGACGTCACATGTTCGTGGCGTCACGTGATCAAGTCAACATATCAACAAATGTATTCACAATACAATCATTAACAAGCATAGTACTTGTAATAGAACTTAAGTGCAACAATCAGGGTAGGATCGCAAAAAGATCAGATATGATCATCTAACATAATATAATTGAACAACCTAGAGAACGGGACAATATCAGCAAGGCACAGAGAATTCCTTTAATAGTAAAATACCATCCTTGGATGGATCGGGTGAGATCCATTATCAACAAACATTGGAATGTTCTACAACGAGCCTACCCCTCCATCCAAGAATTTGAACACCCCCCCATGATCTGTTATAAACGTAATAAGAATATCAGAGACAAAATAATTAGGGCTGATATAGGTAGCAGTAGGACAGGATTACGCCAATTAACATTGACCACAATAAGGAATGGTACTTTTCCCTGTCTGAATTGTGTCCACTGCTCGAGCATAATCAGGGGCCCCCACATCTCACATCCACAAACGAGCGAACAAATCCCTGTACGTGGATATTATACATGTAATAGTAATTTTGTGATTTACTTACTGAAATGCCCTTGTGGATTGTGCTATGTGGGGGAAACCACAATGCGTATTAAGGATTGTGTGGGGAAACACAAATCTACTATTAAGAAAACAAATACTTTGTTACATATTCCCCAACATTTTATTGAAAACAATCATCATATCTCGCAATTACGCTTTCAAATTATAGAGGAAGTGACCATGCCTTGTCGCGGAGGAGATAGAGTCCGTACGCTACATCAGCGGTAAGCATATTGGATACACCGGCTGCAGACACAGGCCCCCATGGGATTTATAGTGTCTGCCAAAACACATATTTTGTTCTGGGGTGAAATTAATCTGGCAAAATAGCAATACCCTGATTCTGGTGTCTCAGCAGTTGCAGGCCAGATTTCATAGTGTCTGCCAAAACACATATTTTGTTCTGGGGTGAAATTAATCTGGCAAAATAGCAATACCCTGATTCTGGTGTCTCAGCAGTTGCCGGCCAGATGTCATAGTGTCCGCCAAAACACATATTTTGTTCTGGGGTGACATTCAATTGCCAAAATAGCAATACCCTGATTCTGGTGTCCCAGCAGTTGCAGGCCAGATTTCATAGTGTCCGTCAAAACATATATTTTGTTCTGGGGTGACATTCAATTGCCAAAATAGCAATACCCTGATTCTGGTGTCCCAGCAGTTGCAGGCCAAATTTCATAGTGTCCGTCAAAACATATATTTTGTTCTGGGGTGACATTCAATTGCCAAAATAGCAATACCCTGATTCTGGTGTCCCAGCAGTTGCAGGCCAGATTTCATAGTGTCTGTCAAAACATATATTTTGTTCTGGGGTTAAATTAATCTCGCAAAATAGCAATACCCTGATTCTGGTTCCCAGCAGTTGCAGGCCAGATTTCATAGTGTCCGTCAAAACATATATTTTGTTCTGGGGTGACATTCAATTGCCAAAATAGCAATACCCTGATTCTGGTGTCCCAGCAGTTGCAGGCCAGATGTCATAGTGTCTGCCAAAACATATATTTTGTTCTGGGGTGAAATTAATCTGGCAAAATAGCAATACCCTGATTCTGGTGTCCCAGCAGTTGCAGGCCAGATTTCATAGTGTCTGCCAAAACACATATTTTGTTCAGGGCTGACATTCCATTGCCAAAATAGCAATACCCTGATTCTGGTGTCCCAGCAGTTGCAGGCCAGATTTCATAGTGTCTGCCAAAACACATATTTTGTTCTGGGGTGAAATTAATCTGGCAAAATAGCAATACCCTGATTCTGGTGTCCCAGCAGTTGCAGGCCAGATGTCATAGTGTCTGCCAAAACATATATTTTGTTCTGGGGTGAAATTAATCTGGCAAAATAGCAATACCCTGATTCTGGTGTCCCAGCAGTTGCAGGCCAGATTTCATAGTGTCTGCCAAAACACATATTTTGTTCTGGGCTGACATTCAATTGCCAAAATAGCAATACCCTGATTCTGGTGTCCCAGCAGTTGCAGGCCAGATTTCATAGTGTCTGCCAAAACACATATTTTGTTCTGGGGTGAAATTAATCTGGCAAAATAGCAATACCCTGATTCTGGTGTCTCAGCAGTTGCAGACCAGATTTCATAGTGTCTGCCAAAACACATATTTTGTTCTGGGGTGAAATTAATCTGGCAAAATAGAAATGCCCTGATTCTGGTGTCCCAGCAGTTGCAGGCCAGATTTCATAGTGTCCGTAAAAACATATATTTTGTTCTGGGGTGACATTCAATTGCCAAAATAGCAATACCCTGATTCTGGTGTCCCAGCAGTTGCAGGCCAGATTTCATAGTGTCTGTCAAAACATATATTTTGTTCTGGGGTGAAATTAATCTGGCAAAATAGCAATACCCTGATTCTGGTGTCCCAGCAGTTGCAGGCCAGATTTCATAGTGTCTGCCAAAACACATATTTTGTTCTGGGGTGACATTCAATTGCCAAAATAGCAATACCCTGATTCTGGTGTCCCAGCAGTTGCAGGCCAGATTTCATAGTGTCTGTCAAAACATATATTTTGTTCTGGGGTGAAATTAATCTCGCAAAATAGCAATACCCTGATTCTGGTGTCCCAGCAGTTGCAGGCCAGATTTCATAGTGTCCGTCAAAACATATATTTTGTTCTGGGGTGACATTCAATTGCCAAAATAGCAATACCCTGATTCTGGTGTCCCAGCAGTTGCAGGCCAGATGTCATAGTGTCTGCCAAAACATATATTTTGTTCTGGGGTGAAATTAATCTGGCAAAATAGCAATACCCTGATTCTGGTGTCCCAGCAGTTGCAGGCCAGATTTCATAGTGTCTGCCAAAACACATATTTTGTTCTGGGGTGAAATTAATCTGGCAAAATAGCAATACCCTGATTCTGGTGTCCCAGCAGTTGCAGGCCAGATTTCATAGTGTCTGCCAAAACACATATTTTGTTCTGGGGTGAAATTAATCTGGCAAAATAGCAATACCCTGATTCTGGTGTCCCAGCAGTTGCAGGCCAGATTTCATAGTGTCCGTCAAAACATATATTTTGTTCTGGGGTGACATTCAATTGCCAAAATAGCAATACCCTGATTCTGGTGTCCCAGCAGTTGCAGGCCAGATTTCATAGTGTCTGCCAAAACACATATTTTGTTCTGGGGTGACATTCCAAATTTTTTTCTGTTTAACGGCCGCCTATACCACCAGCTCAGGGGCACAGCCATGGGCTGTTCTTGTGCACCATCCTATGCAAATTTGCTCCTGGGCTGGTGGGAGGCAACGGTCGTCTTTGGGGAGAGTGAGTCGATGACCTGGCCCATCTCCTTATGGGCCAGGTACATCGATGATATTTTCATTATTTGGAATGCATATGTAGCCTCTTTTAAAAGTTTTGTTGAACATCTTAATGTTAATAACGTGGGCCTTCGTTTCACGTATGAAATCAACAAAAATTCCCTTGCCTTTCTTGATGTACAAATCTCTAGGGGTTTAGGGGGGAACTACATACAAAAATATACCGCAAGCCTACAGCGACAAACTCTATCCTCCATTGGCAGAGCAGTCATCCTATGCCATTAAAGCGCGGTATTCCCTGCGGTCAATATCTACGCACACGACGCAACTGCTCGGAGGATGGAGAATTCAAACAACAGGCTGCTGATTTGCGGCAAAGATTCCAGGCTAGAGGCTACCCTGACTCTGTCTTGAAGAAGGCATATTACAGGGCAGCTACTACCCCTAGAAATACATTGCTTACCCCTAGGGAACGAGAAATGGGTGATAAGAAAATTAGATTTGTTACTACATATGATGGCTGTGCTAATGAAGCAAGAAAGATCCTCGGACGTCACTGGCAAATCCTTCTGATGGATCCAGACATATGCGATGTGTTGCATCAATATCCACAAGTTACTTTTAGACGGGGCCAGAGTCTGAGAGATCTCCTCGTACACAGCCACTATACTCCCCCAACACGAGCAGATACATGGCTGACACGCAAGCCCAAAGGCTGTTTCAAATGCAGCGGATGTGTGGCCTGCCGTAATATATCACAACAGGCAAAACTTCTTTCAGTCATAATCTTAAGCGGACGTTTGAGATTAGGGACTTCATTTCATGCAGGTCATCTGGTGTGATTTACAAAATGACCTGTATTTGCCATAAAGAATATATCGGAAAAACCAAACGTGAATTCCGCAGACGCGTAGGTGAACACCTCCTCGACATTGAAAATCGCCGGGACACGGCGGTTGCCCGCCACGTTTGTGCACACCATCAAGGGGACCCCAGAGTGGTGGGTTTTATGGGGATCGAACTGGTCAACCCCCCAAAAAGGGGAGGTGACTGGGATAAACTGTTACTGCAGCGTGAATCACGCTGGATATTCACACTTAAGACGGTCGCACCAAACGGTTTGAATGAACAACTCACCTACGGGTGCTTTCTATAATAAGGCTTTATTATGTTCCGCCTTCTATTTCTCTGATTTACGATAGTCCTATATTTTGATTTATGAGTGTTTTATACCTTCATTCCAACCCTCAAAAGTATCAGTATATGTGTTTTGTATAAGTATTGCCACTGTACCGATATCCCTATGTGAGTATCCCACATTTTGCCAAAATACTTTAATTGTTGCTTAATGTATCTCTCTTGCGGCAATTGGTCCAGTCGCTTAGCAACTGAGATACACATTTAGGATGGCCACATATCTGTGTCCATCCTAGCGGTAGTTTGTCTCTCAGCATACCCGCGATGCGCACTAGAATCGTTACTGCGCATGCGCGGGGCACACTCTCGCGATGCCCTGCGCTCCAAGCCTCGGTGTGAGGCGGCAATGTGGAACGCACACGCTGTAGTGTGATCGCGTCGGCGTTCCCACATCACAGCCGTCACATGGCTTTCTAATAGCCATTCAACACTAGGTAAGTTTTAAATGAAAGGCGGCCATACCTGCGCCCTCAGCGTCCTGCACAGAGTGTCTATCATCATAGCTCTGTGCTCTACCATATCGCTGAGGACGTCAGGGTATCTAGCGGGGCTGTACCATCTTAACAGCCCGTCCTCTGGACTCACGACACTGCCCGGCAGGTTATCGTTCTGGGGCAGAACTTTGATTTAACCCCCTGTTTTCTTTTCTATATTGGTCACCTTTATCTTGGTGCAGTGATTACTGTTTACTCCATTTCTCCCCTGATGAGCCGTGTTTGCTACAATATACGGTGAAACATGCGTGTAGGGAGTTATTTTTTGTAATCCTAGGGGAATTCAGCTATACACATTATAGGGACAGGTTCCTGACGGGGTCGCCCTTGTTAGGACGAGTGGCCTGTGGTGAGGCTGCTATTGTTATCTTAGTGGCAGGGCACAGATAACCACCTTATATAGGGTTATAATAGGGACCCTACACGTATGGTTCATACCTTTTGTGTTTAACCCATTTTTTCCTTCATCTTATGACATCAAGTCAGGAATAAATGGCAAGCGGTGACAACATATGTGTCTTGAACCTTCCCTTGTGAACAACTATCTGGAACCGGTAGGACAAAATTGTTTTATTTTAGTGCCGCCGTGCACCTTTGGTGGTTTGTACTGGGACGTGTGCCACCAGGCCCCGTTGCTACGGGACACGACCTCCCAGTGGTATTTTCCATTTGTCTTTTTCACATTTTGCTTCATTTATGGACATATAGTCCCTTTTTAACATAATTATTAAAAGTTATATTTTAGGGTTATTTTTGGATTCTGAATTTGATTAAGCTGTAACCCATTTTTCAGGTCATTATTGATTCTGAACCTCGATTGATTTACAGTGAAATTAATCTCGCAAAATAGCAATACCCTGATTCTGGTGTCCCAGCAGTTGCAGGCCAGATTTCATAGTGTCCGTCAAAACATATATTTTGTTCTGGGGTGACATTCAATTGCCAAAATAGCAATACCCTGATTCTGGTGCCCCAGCAGTTGCAGGCCAGATGTCATAGTGTCTGCCAAAACATATATTTTGTTCTGGGGTGAAATTAATCTGGCAAAATAGCAATACCCTGATTCTGGTGTCCCAGCAGTTGCAGGCCAGATTTCATAGTGTCTGCCAAAACACATATTTTGTTCTGGGGTGAAATTAATCTGGCAAAATAGCAATACCCTGATTCTGGTGTCCCAGCAGTTGCAGGCCAGATTTCATAGTGTCCGTCAAAACATATATTTTGTTCTGGGGTGACATTCAATTGCCAAAATAGCAATACCCTGATTCTGGTGTCCCAGCAGTTGCAGGCCAGATGTCATAGTGTCTGCCAAAACATATATTTTGTTCTGGGGTGAAATTAATCTGGCAAAATAGCAATACCCTGATTCTGGTGTCCCAGCAGTTGCAGGCCAGATTTCATAGTGTCTGCCAAAACACATATTTTGTTCTGGGGTGACATTCCATTGCCAAAATAGCAATACCCTGATTCTGGTGTCCCAGCAGTTGCAGGCCAGATTTCATAGTGTTGTGGAAATTATTATGATGTGTTTTCTAATATTGTCATCGTGTCTCTCAGTGTGTAAACCACTGGAAGTGGATATCTTGCTGCGGATATAGAGACGCAGCAAGCAGTGTTTTCTTGGCGAATGGATAGATGCCGGCTGGGGCCCCCGCCCAAAGGGCGGATTTATTGGCTTGGCGTGTATGCATTTATTAAGAGAACAATATACGGAAAGGAACGTGCATTCGTTATTTCCAGTGTGCCCGATCAACCGCTGGAGATGGTGACGCTGTTCCTATAAGTAGGCCCACATGAGAATCCTGGTGAGCCTTGTTGAGCATTGATCACTGATCGTTGCTGAACAAGACTCCCCCTAGTGGTGACTGAGAGACATGTTGTGGTATTCTTTCTGTGGGGGTGTGTGTCATCACTTCCTGTATGTCTGTACTGTACCTGAAGGGAGTGGTCAGGTGTTGGGCCCGCCCACTTCCTATTTGTTATCCCTTGGTCTATGTAAATAAAGAAAGGTTCTGAGAGGGCAGTCTCTCAACAGATCTCCACCATGAAACATCTTAACTCATTACTGGAATAGTGCGGCCTTTCCTTACACAAAGGAGCTGATACACGTGCTTGGGAGCGCGGGGTAAGGGAAATTACTATAACAGATGGCGAGCTAGGTACCAACCAACTGATTTTTCTACTCTGCACAGCAGATAAAAGGAGAGAGTAAGGTGTAAGTTTGTCTGCTGCGTCAGAGGAAATCTCTGCTTGGTAAAAGAACATTTTCGCTCTTTGTGTAAGGACAAGGTAAGTGCTTTTTCTTTCTGTAGTTTTTGGTGGATCTGAGTTGATTGTAAAGAGATTGTATAGTCAGATTGTGATGTGTGTGCTGACCAATTGTTTTGTTCTCTGTTTTTGTGTAACTTTTATGTTTAGTGTGATTTTGTAAGAGGTGATTCTGGTTTGTAGAGGAAATATTCTGTTTTAGTGTTTGTACAGGAGAGACAGCATTTAGAGATTGCTAGATTTTGGAGACACCATCTTATCTTTCATTGTGTGTCCACGCATGTGGTTTGTCGGCCATCTTTGATTTCCCTTGTGTAAGACCATGCCATGCGGTTTGTCGGCCATCTTTGATTTGCTTTGTGGGAAAAGTATGTGCGTTTGGCAGACATCTTGGTTAGGTTAGTGTTGCAGGTTTTACCAAGGAATTCATTTTAGTTTGAGCTGGTTCACATTTTAGTTTTGGTGTCTATGGAAAGCGATTTGTTTGTTTTTGCCTCAAATGTTAGTTTTGTGCAGAATAGTTATTTTCTCTGTCTGTAACCTTTCTATGTACAGTTTGACTTTGCTCTGTAGTTCTGTGCTGGAAGTATTGGGACAAGTCAGAGATCGGTAGCAGTATATTATTGCAGTATATTATTGTAGTATATTATTGCAGCATATTTTTGTAGTAACATTTGTGGTGTTTTGTACGTATCTCATGGAAGGAATTTTTAAAGAATTAACAAAAGTGAAAAACACGGAGGCCATTGTTCAAGCTATGCAGGTATCTACTGATCCATGGCTGCAGGCTCAGAATTGTGTAGCAAACCTGATCGGTACCAGAAAATGGCGCAAACGTGAAGGCAAGTATGCTCTGATATTTGCTGCTGGGTGGATAGCGGATAAATATCAGGAGTCTTGTCGGCTGAAGTTGAGCTTGGAAGGAGAAGTGGAAAATTTAAAAGTGGAAATTGTTAAATTGAAAACTCTTGTCCAGAAGGCAGCTGAAGCTAGCGCTAATTATGAATGTACTGTGAGGTGTCATACTGAGCTACGTAGGGAGAATGAACAGTTGTCTGAGAGCCTGGCGCATGCGCAGTGTGCTGTGAGGGAATTGTCTGCCCTCTGCAGGAGGACAGAAGCTGAGCGGTCTCAGTGCTTAGTGCAGCCAGAGGCATTGAAGGAACCGTTAGAGAGCAATGGTTCTGGGGTTACAGAGAAAATATTGGCGGTAAGTATGGAGAAGTCTGAGGAAGTTCAATCAGATTCTGAAGCCGACTCAGGGATGGACACTTTATCTGACCCTGGAGTTGGAAGTATTGATCCGGAGACAGACGATTCCTCAGGTAAATCTGTGGTAAGTGGACTTAAGTCAGATAGTATTGTGGGATCTAGTCATGCTAGGATGATTAATGTTGTTCAGCAAGGCCGGTCACCATGTGCCCAGAGAAGGTTTTGTGCAGGGAGACAGGATATTCGTTGTTTTGCATGCAAGGGATTTGGGCACATTGCAAGGTACTGTGCGGTAACTAATGGCAACAGACAGAGGTATGTTAAGTACCCCAGAACCACTCCCCGAAGTAAGGTGGTTTATTCAGCAAGGTGGGGGGATGGTCCCAGACATGGTTCTTTGCAAAGGCACAGAAGCTATGGACAGCCAAGGTCATGGATCCAGGAAGCAGATTGTAAATCCCAGTATGAACGGTTAAAATGTGAAAATGTGAAACTTAGAGAGGAAAGAGATCGCTTATTGGAATTCAGCAGAGTTTCTAATTTTGTGTGAGACCTGAATTTACTTTTTCTTTTCAATTGAAACCGGTTTTGTGGGACCTTGTGATGTTAAATCCTGCTTCTTTGGTAAAATGAATCTGAAGTTGGTTTGGGGCTGGGCGAATTAGCATTTCAATGACCAAGTGAGAAGAAGTTCTCCTGCAAGTGTTATGGTTTCAGGTGAACCCTCCAGGGCATTGATGTGGTAATTCAGTCCTATACAAGATATCCACTCCAATGTATCTGCTCCAAAGGTTCTGTTCCAATGTGACGTCTCTTGATAAGATTTTGTCTGTGTTATTAATGTTTTACTAGTTTTGTCTTTCAGGGAAACTTAGAGATTTACAGAAGAACCTGGAGATGTGCGGTTTTAACTTTATTTTTCCCATGCAGGCAATAACCAGATATTAGAGGACCTTTCTATATTGTTTTTGTTTTTCAATTTTTAAGGGAAAAGCCTCTAAATTTAATTATGTAATGTGCAGTCAGGTATGCTAAATTCTAAATTTAATTTTTGCTGTTTTGTTTTTTCCCCTCAGAGGCCTGCACTGTAGTTTAAGAAAGGAGCTGCTATTGTGAGACAAATGTGATGGTGAGGATTGGATATGGGGACAATCACACCCTCCCGGAATGTGGCTGGTTGTAATCAGGGCGTATTCTCTTTTACACATTCTGATTGTGCACCAGTTTGCATATTTTTAACGTTTGGTACATTATTCTCCTTAGCAGCAAGCTTAATGATTTTTATATATATATATTTTTTAACAGATTGCATGTTCCTTTAATAGGAAGCAGCATTCAATCTGGGATTTTCGTTAGTTACTGGGGGTCTCGTGATATTGTGTGGGAACTACTGTCTGAATTCAAGGGTTGCTGCTGAGCGAGAGGTTTTTGATCAGTCACTGCGAAAAAAGGGCTTCGTGTGGTGTAAAGCTTGACTATATAGGATCATATAGGCAAAGGAAAGTGAGTTGATGAGCTTTTTTAAGGAGACAAGGTGGTATATATCACCCGGGCATACCAATAGCTGTGTGCAATTGGAAGCCCTATCCTGTGGTCAGGTCACTATTCAGAGCCAAAACCGAGGCTGGTATATCTCATTAGGAGACTCAGAGGGCCACCGTGTGTCGGTGCGAGCCCGGGCTGCCGTGTGTCGGCAAGAGCCCCATTCCTCACGCTGCTAGTTCTTTTCCTGAGGTCTAACTAGGGTGAACGGAGTCCGTGTGTCGGTGCCAGAAATCCTAGGGCAACTCAGAGGCGAACGAAGGGGGTAGCAGCCGTCCAGGCGTGTGTCGCGGGACACTGTAGGTGGGCGCACCTACTTTTAGAAGGCTCGAGCATTGGGTATAGGAAAATTAGGGACCAGAAGGGTACCACTTCTGAGTATAGAACAGCCAAGCAGCACATGAAATCCATCTATGGAGGAGGAGTTGTTAAGCCCCTCAAAGATTGGCACCAATGGACTGTAGGTTCAGAGTGAACCATCCCCAAAGATGGGGACTTTTTGAGGTCTGGATTTGGGGAAAAGTTCGTCCGAGAATTCTCCACTAGACTCCAAAGCCATGGTTCCCTCCAGAAGGCAGAACTGTGGCTGCACAAATTCATCGAGCTCCAGCAACAGGGCATTCAAAAGTCCCAGACAGTGTGAACTATCACTATCATGTACTCTCGTCCAACTAACACTACGGACTCCAATACTCTCTCTCATCTCTCTCTCTCTCTCATCCCTCCCTCATCTCTCCATCTAACCTTGAGATGATGCACCATGTTGAACCCAGCTTCTCTTCGTCCTGGTTTTAAGGACGATGAGAAGAGGGGAAAGTGGTGTAGAAAACACCCATTTTCAAACTTTTACTAACCATTCTAACCTATTAACTGTCAATTTTCTCAAGAACCATCACGACTGCCTTTTCTTTGACAGTAGTTGGGTCAGATTTTTGCAAGGAGAAATCACAGCTGACCCATGGCCTGAATGTTCTGCTGTAGCCCTTTCAATGTCCACCACTGGGTTCGGAGTCTCTCCCAGACCCAGACTCAATAACCAGTGTTCTTTAACCAGGTGATTGGGTCGTGCTAAAGAAACATCCAAAGACAGGACTAGAGCCGGGATATCTTGGGCCATTCCAGGTGCTGCTGAGGACGCCAACCTCTCTAAAGTTCGAGGGACGAGACAACTGGATCCACACCAGTCACTGCAAGAAGCTGTTCAACTACGTCAAAGGATGAGGAGTATCACTTTTGTTTACTTTCATTCTTAGGAAGGAAGGCACCTCAAATTGGCAAGGGCCACAAGAAGACATTTGTTAGTAGCACATCCTAGAGGGTAATATCAGATATAGGTTTAATAGTAGCTCCGGCTCCTTGTTTGTTAATCCTGTATGGGTGTCCGGCAGCTAGGCGGCCCGCAGATGAGGTAAAGGAGATAGGTTGGTGGGGTCCTCCAGTTGTGCAGTTATTACTGGAGGCCTGTGACTGTCAGAAGTTCTTGTTTGGAGTTGACAGGTCTGTACTATTTCCTATGCGGGTTAGCCATTTATAAGGTAATTTCCCTAATGTCAGAGGGTCATGTGTCCTGGTAAAGCTTGTCTCGTAATCTTACGTTGCAGCTGATTGGGAGGTTTTAGGGCTCCTTGGTTTTCCATTGGATCCGGGCATGTACTTATGTTTTTTGTTTCCATTAATTCTATATGCCTGATGTATAACCAACCGAGTACGAGATGCCCTGAAGACCAAACCATCGACCAGATGCTGAGGAATAATCATCGAGGGACACTGAGCAGCATATGACAAAGAGGAGGGACTGTTGTGGAAATTATTATGATGTGTTTTCTAATATTGTCATCGTGTCTCTCAGTGTGTAAACCACTGGAAGTGGATATCTTGCTGCGGATATAGAGACGCAGCAAGCAGTGTTTTCTTGGCGAATGGATAGATGCCGGCTGGGGCCTCCGCCCAAAGGGCGGATTTATTGGCTTGGCGTGTATGCATTTATTAAGAGAACAATATACGGAAAGGAACGTGCATTCGTTATTTCCAGTGTGCCTGATCAACCGCTGGAGATGGTGACGCTGTTCCTATAAGTAGGCCCACATGAGAATCCTGGTGAGCCTTGTTGAGCATTGATCACTGATCGTTGCTGAACAAGACTCCCCCTAGTGGTGACTGAGAGACATGTTGTGGTATTCTTTCTGTGGGGGTGTGTGTCATCACTTCCTGTATGTCTGTACTGTACCTGAAGGGAGTGGTCAGGTGTTGGGCCCGCCCACTTCCTATTTGTTATCCCTTGGTCTATGTAAATAAAGAAAGGTTCTGAGAGGGCAGTCTCTCAACAGATCTCCACCATGAAACATCTTAACTCATTACTGGAATAGTGCGGCCTTTCCTTACACAAAGGAGCTGATACACGTGCTTGGGAGCGCGGGGTAAGGGAAATTACTATAACAATAGTGTCTGCCAAAACACATATTTTGTTCTGGGGTGAAATTAATCTGGCAAAATAGCAATACCCTGATTCTGGTGTCCCAGCAGTTGCAGACCAGATTTCATAGTGTTCGTCAAAACATATATTTTGTTCTGGGGTGACATTTAATTGCCAAAATAGCAATACCCTGATTCTGGTGTCCCAGCAGTTGCAGGCCAGATTTCATAGTGTCCGTCAAAACATATATTTTGTTCTGGGGTGAAATTAATCTGGCAAAATAGCAATACCCTGATTCTGGTGTCCCAGCATTTGCAGACCAGATTTCATAGTGTTCGTCAAAACATATATTTTGTTCTGGGGTGATATTCAATTGCCAAAATAGCAATAACCTGATTCTGGTGTCCCAGCAGTTGCAGGCCAGATTTCATAGTGTCTGCCAAAACATATATTTTGTTCTGGGGTGAAATGAATCTGGCAAAATAGCAATACCCTGATTCTGGTGTCCCAGCAGTTGCAGGCCAAGTGTAAATCTGTCCATAAAAGGATACCTTTCATCCAGGGCCTAAATACTAGACCTAAAAGAGATATTCCCCTAAATCAGTGGTTACTGCTGTGCCTGGATTAGTGTAATACGATACATAAACAAATAGTCAGATAGTGTTAGGTGCCTGTAAAAAAAGGCCTGAATTTGAAATCAATACATTGGGCCAAATATTTTTTTCCTTATTGTGGTGCTTGGTGAACGTTAACAATAAGGAAAACATCTAGTAAGGGACGCGGACGCGGTCGTGGTGGTGTTAGTGTACCCTCTGGTGCTGGGAGAGGATGTGGCCATTCTGCCACAGCCACACATCCTAGTGAACCAACTACCTCAGGTTCCAGTACCCGCCAGAATTTACAGCGATATTTGGTGGGGCCCAATGCCGTTCTAAGGATGGTAAGGCCTGAGCAGGTACACCCGCTAGTCAATTGGGTGGTCGACAATGGATCCAGCATGTTCACAACATTATCTCCCACCCAGTCTTCTGCAGAAAGCGCACAGGTGGCACCTGAAAACCAAGCCCATCAGTCTGTCACATCACCCCCATGCATATCAGGGAAACTGTCTGAGCCTCAAGTTATGCAGCAGTCTCTTATGCTGTTTGAAGACTCTGCTGGCAGGGTTTCCCAAGGAAATCCACCTAGCCCTTCCCCAGTGGTGGAAGACATAGAATGCACTGATGCCACAACCACTGATGTTTCTTGATGATGAGGACATGGGAATACCACCTCATCGGAGTCCGCACGTCTCTGATGATGACGAAACACAGGTGCCAACTGTTGCATCTTTCTGCAGTGTGCAGACCGAACAGGAGGTCAGTGAGGAAGACTGTGTGGAAGACGATGCAGGGGACGATGAGCTCCTAGACCCCATATGGAATGAAGGTCGTGCCACTGACTTTCATAGTTCAGAGGAAGAGGCAGTGGTGAGACCAAGCCAACAGCGTAGCAAAAGAGGGAGCAGGGGGCAAAAGCAGACCAGCCACCGCCAAGAGAGTTCGCCTGCAACTGGCCACCGCCACCAGGGACCGAGCACACCAAAGGCAGCTTCAAGGAGTTCCCTGGCATGGCACTTCTTTAAACAATGTGCTGACGACAAGACCTGAGTGGTTTGCACGCTGTGCCATCAGATCCTGAAGCGAGGCATTAACGTTCTGAACCTTAGCACAACCTGCATGACCAGGCATCTACATGCAAAGCATGAACTGCAGTGGAGTAAACACCTTAAAAGCAAGGAACTCACTCTGGCTCCCCCTGCTCCCTCTTTGGGAGAGAAAGCGTAAATTTCCACCCAGCCACCTTCGAGCCCTGGGCCTGAATGCCAGCATTTCTAAACTACTGGCCTTTGAAATGCTGTCATTCAGGCTGGTGGACACAGACAGCTTCAAACAGCTGATGTCCATGGCTGTCCCACAGTATGTTGTTCCCAGCCGCTACTACTTCTCCAAGACAGCCGTGCCTTCCCTGCACAACCAAGTATCCGATAAAATCAAGTGTGCACTGCGCAACGCCATCTGTGGCAAGGTCCAACTAACCACAGATACGTGGACCAGTAAGCACGACCAGGGACGCTATATCTCCCTAACTGCACACTGGGAAAATGTAGTGGCGGCTGGGCCGCAGGTGGAGAATTCCTTGGCGCACGTCCTTCCGCCGCCAAGGATCGCAGGGCATCATTCTTTGCCTCCTGTAGCCTCCTCCTCCTACTCGGCTTCCTCCTCCTCCTCTGCTTCCACCAGCTCATCCAGTCAGCCACACACCTTCACCACCAACTTCAGCACAGCCCGGGGTAAACGTCAGCAGGCCATTCTGAAACTCATATGTTTGGGGGACAGGCCCCACACCACGCAGGAGTTGTGGCGGGGTATTGAACAACAGACCGACGAGTGGTTTCTGCCGGTGGGCCTCAATCCCGGCCTGGTGGTGTGCGATAATGGGCGAAATCTCGTCGCAGCTCTGGGACTAGCCAGTTTGACGCACATCCCTTGCATGGCGCATGTGCTGAATTTGGTGGTGCAGAAGTTCATTCACAACTACCCCAACATGTCAGAGCTGCTGCATAAAGTGAGGGCCGTCTGTGCGCGCTTCCGGCATTCACATCCTGCCGCTGCTTGCCTGTCTGCGCTACAGCGTAACTTCGGCCTTCCCGCTCACCGCCTCATATGCGACGTGCCCACCAGGTGGAACTCCACCTTGCACATGCTGGAGAGACTGTGCGAGCAGCAGCAGGCCAAAGTGGAGTTTCAGCTGCAGCACGCACGCGTCAGTCGCACTGCGGAACAGCACCACTTCACCACCAATGATTGGGCCTCCATGCGAGACCTGTGTGCCCTGTTGCGCTGTTTTGAGTACTCCACCAACATGGCCAGTGGCGATGACACCGTTATCAGCGTTACAATACCACTTCTATGTCTCCTTGAGAAAACGCTTAGGGCGATGATGGAAGAGGAGGTGGCCCAGGAGGAGGAGGAGGAGGATGAGGGTCATTTTTAGCACTTTCAGGCCAGTCTGTTAGAAGTGGCTCAGAGGGAGGTTTTTTGCAACAGCAGAGGCCAGGTACAAATGTGGCCAGCCAGGGCCCACTACTGGAGGACGAGGAGGATGAGGTGGAGGAGGATGAGGATGAAGCAGGTTCACAGCGGGGTGGCACCCGACACAGCTCAGGCCCATAACTGGTGCGTGGCTGGGGGGATACGGAGGACGATGACGATACGCCTCTCACAGAGGACAGCTTGTCCTTACCTCTGGGGAGCCTGGCACACATGAGCGACTACATGCTGCAGTGCCTGCGCAACGACAGCAGAGTTGCCCACATTTTAACGTGTGCGGACTACTGGGTTGCCACCCTGCTGGATCCCCGGTACAAAGACAATGTGCCCACCTTACTTCCTGCACTAGAGCGTGATAGGAAGATGCGCGAGTACAAGCGCACGCTGGTAGACGCGCTCCTGGGAGCATTCCCAAATGTCACAGGGGAACAGGTGGAAGCCCAAGGCGAAGGCAGAGGAGGAGCAATAGGTCTCCAACGCAGCTGTGTCACGGCCAGCTCCTCTGAGGGCAGGGTTAGCATGGCAGAAATGTGGAAAAGTTTTGTCTCTTCGCCACAGCTAACTGCACCACCACCTGATACGGAACGTGTTAGCAGGAGGCAGCATTTCACTAACATGGTTGAACAGTACGTCTGCACACCCCTCCACGTACTGACTGATGGTTCGGCCCCATTCAACTTCTGGGTCTCAAATTGTCCACGTGGCCAGAGTTAGCATTTTATGCCTTGGAGGTGCTGGCCTGCCCGGCGGCCAGCGTTTTGTCTGAACGTGTATTCAGCACGGCCTTCTCCAGTGGTGGTTGATATGACGCATGATACCTTGCTGTGGGACCTGTATCCTCTGTCTGGGTGCTGGGCTGAAATAACTGAGAGTGGCCTCCTCCGGTGGTGGTTGATATGACGCATGATTCCTTGCTGTGGGACCTCTCTTCTCTGTCTGGGTGCTGGGCTGAAATAACTGAGAGTGGCCTTCTCCGGTGGTGGTTGATATGACGCATGATTCCTTGCTGTGGGACCTCTCTCCTCTGACTGGGTGCTGTGGCCTAAATAACTGAAAATGGCCTTCTCCAGTGGTGGTTGATATGACGCATGATTCCTTGCTGTGGGACCTCTCTCCTCTGTCTGGGTGCTGGGCTGAAATAATTGAGAGTGGCCTTCTCCGGTGGTGGTTGATATGACGCATGATTCCTTGCTGTGGGACCTCTCTCCTCTGACTGGGTTCTGGGGCCTAAATAACTGAAAATGGCCTTCTCCAGTGGTGGTTGATATGACGCATGATTCCTTGCTGTGGGACCTCTCTCCTCTGTCTGGGTGCTGGGCTGAAATAACTGAGAGTGGCCTTCTCTAGTGGTGGGTGATATGACGCATGATTCCTTGCTGTGGGACCTCTCTCCTCTGTCTGGGTGCTGGGCCGAAATAACTGAAAATGGCCTTCTCCAGTGGTGGTTGATATGACGCATGATTCCTTGCTGTGGGACCTGTATCCTTTGTCTGGGTGCTGGGCTGAAATAACTGAGAGTGGCCTTCTCCGGTGGTGGTTGATATGACGCATGATTCCTTGCTGTGGGACCTCTCTCCTCTGTCTGGGTGCTGGGCTGAAATAACTGAGAGTGGCCTTCTCCGGTGGTGGTTGATATGACGCATGATTCCTTGCTGGGGGACCTCTCTCCTCTGACTGGGTGCTGGGGCCTAAATAACTGAAAATGGCCTTCTCCAGTTGTGGTTGATATGACGCATGATTCCTTGCTGTGGGACCTCTCTCCTCTGTCTGGGTGCTGGGCTGAAATAACTGAGAGTGGCCTTCTCCAGTGGTGGGTGATATGACGCATGATTCCTTGCTGTGGGACCTCTCTCCTCTGACTGGGTGCTGGGGCCTAAATAACTGAAAATGGCCTTCTCCAGTGGTGGTTGATATGACGCATGATTCCTTGCTGTGGGACCTGTATCCTCTGTCTGGGTGCTGGGCTGAAATAACTGAGAGTGGCTTTCTCCAGTGGTTGTTGATATGACGCATGATTCCTTGCTGTGGGACCTCTTTCCTCGGTCTGGGTGCTGGCCGAAATAACTGAGAGTGGCCTTCTCCGGTGGTGGTTGATATGACGCATGATTCCTTGCTGTGGGACCTGTATCCTCTGTCTGGGTGCTGGGCCGAAATAACTGAGAGTGGCCTTCTCCAGTGGTGGTTGATATGACGCATGATTCCTTGCTGTGGGACCTCTTTCCTCTGTCTTGGTGCTGGGGCCGAAATAACTGAAAGTGGCCTTCTCCAGTGTTGAGTGATATGACGCATGATTCCTTGCAGTGGGACCTGTCTCCAATTGATACTGGTTACATTTTATTTATTTTATTTTATTTTAATTAATTTCCCTATCCACATTTGTTTGCAGGGGATTTACCTACATTTTGCTGCCTTTGGCAGCCCTCTAGCCCGTTCCTGGACTATTTTACAGCCTTTTTAGTGCCTAAAAGTTCGGGTCCCCATTGACTTCAATGGCGTTCGGTTTCGGGATAAAGTTCGGGTCGAGTTCGGATCCCGATCCCGAACATTTTCGGGAAGTTCGGCCGAACTTCTCGAACCCGAACATCCAGGTGTTCGCTCATCTCTAGTTGTAATCATACTGACCCAGAGAATGAAGGGCATGGGTCATTTTTGCAGCAAACGGAACACCGTGGCAACAACACCTGTAAATTGGTGGAGGAATTGCATTTTATTTTCAATTCCATTTGGAATGTTTTTACTACTTCCCACTATATTGTATGCCATAATAAATGGTGGCATTATAAAGTACAACTTGTCTTCAAAAAATAAGCCCTCATACAGCTATGGGAACAGAAATATAAAAAAGTTGTCGCTCATGCAAGATAGGGAAGAGAAATGTAAACGCAAAAATGGAAAAACCTCTGGCATCCTAAGGGTTAAAAACAGACACACTGTCAGTTATTCATGGCCATTTTTCAACCGTTTTTGCATCCATTTTGTGGCTGTCTATCCATTTTTAATGTCCGTTTCGGATTAATTTCATTGGCTTGTTTTTAAATAAAAATCCCTGCAGTACCCCCAGTATACGTAATGTCCCACATGTTGGCCCCCAGCAGTAACAGTGTCCCCCATGGTGGCCCATAATGTACGCCATAGTGGCCGACAGCAGTAATAATGTCCACCATAGTGGCCCACAGCAGTAATAATGTCCTTCATAGTGGCCGACAGCAGTAATAATGTCCCCCATAGTGGCACCCAGCAGTAATAATTGTCCCCCATAATGGCCCACAGCAGTAATAATGTCCCCCATAGTGGCCCACAGCAGTAATAATGTCCCCCACAGTGGCCCACAGCAGTAATAATGTCCCCCATAGTGGCCCACAGCAGTAATAATGTCCCCCATAATGGCCCCCAGCAGTAATAACGTCCCCCATAGTGGCCCATAATGTCCTTCATAGTTAGCAGGAAAAAATAAATAAATCACTCACCTTGTGCACACAGTGGCAGTCGCTCCTCTCTTGATTGTAAAGGGCCTGCTCTAAGAGTGCTACCAGGATGATCGCTTGGTGCTGTCATCAAGCTGAACACAGGTAGGTCGTTTTCAATCAAGGAAGCTCGTACAAGTGGATGAGGTGAGTAATTTTTTTAACCCCTAAAAAGCCATATTGCACTAGTGTACTCACATTGTTCTGCCACCCTCACATGTTGACAGGAGAATGAGTTGACTGGCAGAGGTAGACGCTGGCGGTCCTTTACAGCTTTTATTGAAAGGATCAGTGTAAAACTACACTAAGAGAATAACAGTGCTTACTATGAGGCAAATATACATATATCTCAGTATACATGACAAAGCATAGAAAAGAGCATATGTAATGTACAAACATATTGAGATACTTATAGGATGAATAACATATAGGCCACGTGTGGCAGATGAGGGCAAGATGGCTCATTTTAATGAACGTGAGCTTAGAAACATAGAAACATAGAATGTGTCGGCAGATAAGAACCATTTGGCCCATCTAGTCTGCCCAATATGCTGAATACTATGAATAGCCCCAGGCCCTATCTTATATGAAGGATGGCCTTATGCCTATCCCTTGCATGCTTAAACTCCTTCACTGTATTTGCAGCTACCACTTCTGCAGGAAGGCTATTCCATGTGTCCACTACTCTCTCAGTAAAGTAATTCTTCCTGATATTACTTTTAAACCTTTGCCCCTCTAATTTAAAACTATGTCCTCTTGTAGCAGTTTTTCTTCTTTTACCGTGATGATTCCCTTTATGTATTTAAAAGTTTCTATCATATCCCCTCTGTCTCTTCTTGCTTCCAAGCTATACATGTTAAGGTCCTTTAACCTTTCCTGGTAAGTTTTGTCCTGCAATCCAAGTACTAGTTTAGTAGCTCTTCTCTGAACTCTCTCCAAAGTTTCAATATCCTTCTGCAGATATGGTCTCCAGTACTGCACACAATACTCCAGATGAGGTCTCCCTAGTGCTCTGTAGAGCGGCACGAGCACCTCCCTCTTTCTACTGTTAATGCCTCTCCCTATACACCCAAGCATTCTGCTGGCATTACCTGCTGCTCTATGACATTGTCTGCCCACCTTTAGGTCGTCTGATATAATGACCCCTAAATCCCTTTCCTCAGATACTGAGGTTAGCACTGTATCACTGATTTTATATTCTGCTCTTGGGTTTTTACGCCCCAGGTGCATTATCTTGCACTTATCGACATTAAATTTTAGTTGCCAGATTTTTGACCAGTCCTCTAGTTTTCCTAAATCCTTTTCCATTTGGTGTATCCCTCCAGGAACATCAACCCTGTTACAAATCTTGTCCACATTGGCTGTGGACAGGCGGCTGCGTCAGTCTGTAATGATGCCTCCTGCCGTGCTAAATACACGTTTAGAGAGTACACTGGCTGCAGGGCAGGCCAGCACCTCCAAGGCATACAGGGCAAGCTCTAGCCATGTGGATAATTTGGAGACCCAGAAGTTGAATGGGGCAGAACCATCAGTCAGTACGTGTAGGCGTGTGCACAGGTACTGTTCCACCATGTTGTTCAAATGCTGCCTCCTGCTAATACGCTTCATATCAGCAGTTTGGACCGGTTGTTGCAGCGAGGTGACAAAGCTTTTCCACATGTCGGCCATGCTAACCCTGCCTTGTGAGGTGCTGGCGCTGACACAGCTGCGTTGGCGACCTCTTCCTCCTCTCCTGCCTTCGCCTTGTGCTTCCACTTGTCCCCCAGCGTCAGTCGGGAATGCTCTCAGGAGCGCGTCTAGCAGCGTGCGCCTGTAGTCGCGAATCTTCGGATCACGCTCCAGTGATGGAATTAAGGACGGCACATTGTCTTTGTAACGGGGATCCAGCAGGGTGGCCACCCAGTAGTCAGCACACGTTAAAATGTGGGCAACTCTACTGTCATTGCGCAGGCACTGCAGCATGTAGTCGCTCATGTGTGCCAGGCTGCCCAGAGGTAAGGACAAGCTGTCCTCTGTGGGAGGCGTATCGTCTACGTCCTCCGCATCCCCCCAGCCACGCACGAGTGATGGGCGGCTGGGAACAACGTACTGTGGGACAGCCACTGCCATCAGCTGTTTGAAGCTGTCCGTGTCCACCAGCCTGAATGACAGCATTTCAAAGGCCAGTAGTTTAGAAATGCTGGCATTCAGGGCCAGGGATTGAGGGTGGCTAGGTGGGAATTTACGCTTTCTCTCCAAGGTTTGTGAGATGGATAGCTGAACGCTTCCGTGTGACATGGTGGAGATGCTTGGTGACGGAGGTGGGGGTGTTGGTGGCACAGCTTCTGTTTGGTGGGCGGCAGGTGCCAACATTCCTCCAGAGGTGGAGGAAGAGGCCGAGAGAGCAGCAGAAGAGGGAGCAGGAGGGGCCTGAGCCCTTTCTTGGTTTTGAAGGTGCTTACTCCACTGCAGCCCATGTCTCGCATGTAGATGCCTGGTTATGCAGGTTGTGCTAAGGTTCAGAACGTTAATGCCTCGCTTCAGGCTCTGATGGCACAGCGTGCAAACCACTTGGGTCTTGTCGTCAGCACATTGTGTGAAGAAGTGCCATGCCAGGGAACTCCTTGAAGCTGCCTTTGGTGTGCTCGGTCCCTGGTGGCGGTGGCCAGTAGCATGCGAACTGTTTTGGCGATGACTGCTCTGCTTTTGCCCCCTGCTCCCTCTTTTGCTACGCTGTTGGCCCAGTCTCACCACTGCCTCTTCCTCCGAACTCTGAAAGTCAGTGGCACGACCTTCATTCCATGTGGGGTCTAGGACCTCATCGTCCCCTGCATCGTCTTCCACCCAGTCTTCTTACCTGACCTCCTTTTCGGTCTGCACACTGCAGAAAGACGCAGCAGTTGGCACCTGTGTTTCGTCATCATCAGAGACGTGCTGAGGTGGTAATACCATGTCCTTATCAGGAAACATAAGTGGTTGTGCGTCAGTGCATTCTATGTCTTCCACCCCTGGAGAAGGGCTAGGTGGAAGCCCTTGGGAAACCCTGCCAGTAGAGTCTTCAAACAGCATAAGAGACTGCTGTATGACTTGAGGCTCAGACAGGTTCCCTGATATGCACGGGGGTGATGTGACAGACTGATGGGCATGGGTTTTTGGCGCCACCTGTGTGCTTTCTGCAGAAGACTGGGTGGGAGATAATGTGAACCTGCTGGATCCACTGTCGGCCACCCAATCGACTAGCACCTGTACTTGCTCAGGCCTTACCATCCTAAGAATGGCATTAGGCCCAACCAAATATCGATGTAGATTCTGACGGCGACTGAGACCTGAGGTAGTAGGTTCACTAGGATGTGTAGCTGTGGCAGAACGACCACGTCCTCTCCCTGCACCAGAGGCTCCACCAACACCACCACCACAACCATGACTGCGTCCCTTATTAGATGTTTGCCTCATAGTTAGCGTTCACCAAGCAAACAAAAAATTGGTTGAGTCTGTTAAAAGTAATTATCCGCCAATAAAAACCCTGATGTAGGGTATTGCACTCAATTGTATGCGCCTATAAATCCCAGATGTGCAGTATATCAGAGTTTTTTTTTAACCCCAGTAAACAAAAGCCGTATTTCTGGCCTAAACTTCACAATAATTTATGCACCTATAATCCCAGATGTGCAGTATATCAGAGTTTTTTTTTAACCCCAGTAAACAAAAGCCGTATTTTTGGCCTGAATGTAACACTCAATTATGCACCTATAATCCCAGATGTGCAGTATATCAGAGTTTTTTTTTAACCCCAATAAGCAAAAGCCGTATTTGTGGTCTATATTTCACAGTAAGTTATGCATCTATAATCCCAGATGTACAGTATATCAGAGGTTTTTTTTAACCCCGGTAAACAAAAGCCATATTTGTGGCCTAAACTTCACAATAATTTATGCACCTATAATGCCAAATGTGCAGTATATCAGAGTTTTTTTTTAATCCCCGTAAACAAAATCCGTATTTTTGGCCTGAATGTAACACTCAATTATGCACCTATAATCCCAGATGTGCAGTATATCAGAGTTTTTTCACCCAAGTATGCCCCAGTATGAGAAAGCCGTATTTCTGGCCTGAATGTAACACTCACTTATGCACCTATAATCACAGATGTGCAGTATATCAGAGTTTTTTTTTAACCCCAGTAAGCCAAAGGCATATTTGTGGCCTAAAATGAACAGTCTCTTATGCACCTATAATCCTAGATGTGCACTATATGAAACAGAGGGTTTTTTAAACCACAGTGTCTCAAAGCAGTATTTCTGGACTTGCAGACATGCAGATATCCTGTGCTGGTGCACTATCGTTGCATAAAACGGCTGCCTATTATGTATTGACTAACTGTAGGAAAAATAGTTCATTTTCAGTAGTAGTTGGCTTAGGGCAGGTTTAGAACAATTGTGCACCGCACCCACAAAACACATTTGCTATAGATCGCTTAGAAAAGAAGCAGTGCTTCATAAGATTCCTCCCTGATCTCTCCCTCACAGCAGCTGCATTCTATCCCTACACTTATCCGAGCAGAGTAATGGGCGGCGCTACATGACTCCAGCTTAAATAGAGGCTGGGTCACATGCTGCACTCAGCCAATCAGAGCCATGCCATTAGTAGGCATGGCTGTGATGGCTTCTTAGGGCAAGAAGTAAAACACTTGCTGATTGGCTGCTGTGCAGCCCTTCAGAAAGCGGCAAGAAATCTACGGACAACGGACCCGAACCCAAACTTTTTTGAAAATGTCCGTGTCCTGAACACCCCAAAATTCGGTACGAACCTGAACTATACAGTTTGAGTTCACTCAACTCTAGTAAGGGCTTACTCATAATACTGCTGGATGTGGAAGATAGAGGAAAATGTTGCTGATGTGCTGGTAGAGGGTAATTAGGGGACTAAGAACAAGAGGAAGCAGCCTGTGTGAGAGAGGGAAATGTATGCGAAAGGGTGGAGCAGTCTGTGTGTAAGAGAGTGGGAATGATGTGCAGTCTGCTTGACAGAGTGGTCATGGGTAACAATCTGTGGGAGAGAAGAGAGGGCATCGGGAGGTGTCTATGAGAGTGTATAACGAGGAGCAGTTTTGCGAGGAGGATGCACTCAGAGAAACTTTGTGAAGAAAGGGCATTGGGAGCAGTCAGTGAGAGCGCATGAAGAGTAGTGTTGTTCGCGAATATTCTAATCGAAAATATTTATCGCGAATATCGGCACTTCCAGAATTTGCGAAGATCTAGAATATAGTGCTATATCTTCGTAATCGCGAATATTCTAGATTTTTTTTCCATCAGTAACCTCCCTTCTTACTTGTGGGCCAATGAGAAGGCTGCAATATCTTTGCCTGAGCTTAGCAACATTCCTAGCAACCAATAGGAAAGTTGACTACCTCTTACTATATAGGAAACTCCACAGCAGCCATTCTCTGGTGTTTTTTGGAGTTCTGAGTGAGTGAAAGTGAGAGAGCAGTTCATTGCTGTGCTCTGTGCTTTGCTGAGTCATCTAGATCCTTATTCAATTATATTAGTTAGTTAGTTTGCTTATATATATAATACAGATAGTTAGTGGGAGATAGTCAGTGTAGGTTATATAGTGATATGGTGTAGCTGAGAAGCTCATAAGAAGCAGTCTGTGTGAGAAGTGGCATTGGGAGCAGTTTGCGTGAGAAGGGGACATGTCTGTGTGAAAGAGGGGGGCATGGGGAGCAGTCTGTGTGAGAAAAGAGGGAACAATGAAACACAGTCTGTATGGAGAGAGAGCATTGGAAGCGGTCTGGGTAATGGAAGGGGTATGGGTAGAAACTAACCCTTGGATGTTTTCACAGATCCTAGGATTTTCAAAGAACACTAAAGATGACTGTACTGTATATGGTTTATGTATTGTATATGGTCTGTATATAGTCTATGTACTGTAAAGATTTATATATTGTCTCCAGAAGGCTCCAGAAACAAGAGGCCAAAGATGTCTCAGGGCTAAAATGTCACCTGTCAGTCACTGGATTTAACTGCATTGTAATCCCTTATATGATCTGCAGAACACCTGTGTAGAACTGGTACCTTACTGGTATATAGTTGCTGTGGTATAGTATCATTCAATGTGATGCTAACCTTATAGCTCTGCCCATGCTGCTATCTCTACTTCCTACATTGCTAGATCCAACGAATCTGCTACCTCTGCATATGCTTCCTCTGATCCTATACCCCTGGCATTTTTTTGGGACTACATCCTTGTCTGTGGCATGTTGGAATTATGCATATGGAAGTTGAATAATATATACCCCCAAAGTGTACAAGAAACAGCAAGACTATTGTTCGCTGTCTTTTTGAGGCAACTACACCATCAATAAGCAGCATCAATAACCAGCATACATTTCTGAACACCAGAGGCTGGAGGCAACAAACCAACGGACGAATGGGACTGGAGCAACATGCCACATGTAAGTTGGTCTGAGGGCTAAAAATCATTGGATACCAGGTACTAAGGTTAGTTATTAGTGAACAGTAGATATTGTTCTTCATTTTTAAATGTTGTGTGTGATGTCAAAATGTGTTACCACATGTGTCACATATGGAAAAAAAGAATAAAACATTCACTTGAGGATATGTTCTTTATTAGCAAGTTGTGATTTAAAACAACACAGGTAGGTTGTGCTTTAGCTGCTATCAGGTTTCTCTCAAGGGAGAAAGGAGGGATCCATTTAGATGTTCTGCAAAATAAAAAGCATGCAAATGTAAGTTTTTCATTTAGATCTACTAGATACTAGGGATGGGGTACTTTTACAGTTTTGATAGTCTAAATGCAAGACCCTATGAGTCTCTATATCCTTTAGCCTAAATCTAACAAAAAAACTAAAATCATCCTAGCTCAGAAATATTCTCATGATGCCAGTTGCTCATTATTAACTAGTTGATGATTTGGTCATTTACCCCATTCATGACCAGAGTCCATTTTTGTTTTTCTTAGTACATGCAGCTTTGAAAGCCATATTTTTCATTATTTAAATAATTTTGTGTCTTCGATTATACATGAGATTTGTTTTCATGCCATTTTTAATTTAGAATTTAATTTTTTTCATACCCAGAAAAAAAGGGTAAACAGCAGTGCTTTACAAATTATCTAGTTTTTTAAACAATTAAATAGTGTACCTTTTTCTGTCATTTTGATACAGAGGCTATGATGTGGGCTAGTTTTATTTAAAAAAAAATATTTTCTCTTTATTTATTTTACATGTTGTACACCCCACAAGTTCACTCAAGACCTTGGGGGGCATTTTGAGTGTACATAGCTAAGCTCCTACAGTTACCCAGGACCCAGTGATCACATGACCACCGCAATAAGCATTGTTTCAGCTTCCTGATCTGTATACAAAGTGCTGTGTATACAGCAAAGGGGAAGGCAGGGTGATACAAGTTTTTTCCTATGACGTTCATATATGTCACTTACGCTGTTGATCCAGGAGATGTAAGAGGAGACTTTGGTAAACACGGATGGTTTCTGGTAATAGTTGCATCCAAGAGAAGATCCAAAACTGACAATACCATGGACTTGGTACACACCACTGACAGCGCAGTTAAGGGGTCCACCGGAATCACCCTAATACGAAGTGATGAAGAAGAAGCTCAGTACACTTTAAATACAGCCTGTTTTGGGTGGTGGAACCATTCCTGTAATTCTGTGTTAAGAAAACATTGTAGGACGATAGAACTTACATTGCAGGAAGACCTGACTCCATCTCCACCAGCGCAGATCATGGTGGTCTTGACAGTAGTACCCCACCAAGAGCTGAGAGAGCAGGTTGCGTGGGCAACGACGGGCAGAGGGGCTTGTTGGAGAATAGTAGCAAGAGATCCACCAGCTGTAAAGAAATGATAGTTATTTAGATCACATACATTTAGCTTGTACACTACTGTACCTTGCAGCAATTATCATACTAAGATTAGACTAATTAGACTAATTTTGAAAGTTCTGTATAAATGTTCGTGTATCTTGGGGATGTTTCATCACTTGTCATGCAGGATGTGAAGGGGTTAGCTCTACCCCTTGATATGGTGACCACCTCCATTTTCTTCTTAATTAAAAGATTTCTGGATATTCGGTACCAAGCGACATAGGGAACTAGGTTTCTGTGGCCAGTCCCACCCTCGCTTCTCTGCCATTGTCTGGCCCTGTCAATCAAAGCAGCCAGGGCGGGGCTGGCCACAGAAAGGAGTGGAGCTTGGGTGCAACGAGAGCAATGCTTCATTGCACCAAAGGCCTAATTAAGAAAAAGTATCATAACTCAGGAACAGGACCTCAGATCAACAAAAGAAAAATCGGCATGTGTCCATGCAAATAGTTGGATAGGGAGGTCATTGGTGACAGATTCCCTTTAAGGTACGATATAGATGGCATCCACAATTGTTAAAGGATGTCTCATTATATATTCAGTACATTTTTAAAATTCATTTCTTAATAACCAGTTGAGCTCCTTGTATGGAAATATTGTATACAAAGCACTTACTGCTGACTCTCCCCCATCCTGTAACGACACAGTTGTAGTTGTTGGCCAGGGTAGCTCCACTTGCTGGCAGAGTGGCCACTTTAACGGCACTGTTCAGGGTAGCACTGGAGGCCAGCCATAAGATAGCAATATCGTATCTGTATGGAAGATGATACAAATGTATTCTTGGACAATATACTGTAGACTGAATCATAGCAATATATTCAAGACGTTCTGACCATAGGTATAATAGAGGTAAAATAGCTTCTTGAGTGCAGATACTGATTTGACTTAACAGATTATTGGTAGATATGGCATAGGACTGCTATGGTGCTTGGGAGGAGGGGGGACCCAGGAATCCAACACATTTCCCTTCAGCTGCCACTAGAGGTAGCTCAATCTAGAGATTTTTACTGCTGATTCTGCATTCAGTGGTAATTGTATGACTTCCCATGCACTGAGCTCCTCCTAGTGGTGGCTGCAGGCAGCCAATTAAATCAAGTAGGTGAAGAAGAGCATGTCTTTTTTTGTATACCCCTGGGCTGGTGATGACTACTATATAAATAATAAAAAAGAATGAAAATGATGGTAACTATATTACTTTCATAGAAGTATTAGTTATAATAGCAATAATATTATTTTTATGTTTTATAACAAGTGCAATCCGTGAATGTAATTTTATTTTAGATATTATGTAATTGTGAAATATGTGTTATAGATTTATGTAAGTGCATTAATTTGCCTATGAAATGAAATTGCATGTCAGTCACTTTCTTACCCAGCAGCAACATTGTTGGTGTTCCAGCTAGCGTGTTTCCTGATGGAAGAGACTGAAATGTACTGTTCAGTGCCATCGTTAGCACTAAGGCTGTGATCTCCAAGGGCCACACGGAAGGAAACAGTTCTGTAAAAGAAGACAAGACGGAAAAATATATTTAGAGTGTGTACATTTACATACATAATATTTTTCCTCTAGCAGGGGGTGCTGCATAGAGCTATTGAACATCACACTTTTTCTTGTTTTTAACAAAATATTTTCCAGACATAATGCAAAGGGCAGTTGTGTGTTGGCAGCACATACATGCCGACTAATCTGGCACAAATAAAGTCTGCCAGTATTAGAACCTGCTATTACCTGCTAACACCTAACTAAGCCGTGCCCAATTGTATTAATCATATACATGTACGTCTCTGCATGGTTGCATCCAATTGTATTTGTTAATGGGTGGTTAAAGGGCCCTTGACTTTATAATGACTAGGCTGTGGTTTTCCTGCAATGTTGTGAATAGTGGAGCAAAATGTTGCCGCAAAACCACATCCTGTGGCTGCACCCTACTGGCTTACACTTAAAGGGGTTGCACCATGATTAATGTAAAAATGAAAATTCAATATCATACAGTATAGTATGGTCTCATTCTAACAAACTTTCCATCCTGTACCTCACATGGATCTACAGATCTCCCTGTTCATTCTTCATTGCTTCAATTGCTCTGCTAGATTTATATCAAGTTGGCAGCTTAGAGGCGTGCACTTTCTTAGGGGGAGGAAGTTGAAGAATGGAACTGAGCATGTGCTTCCATCTCAGTGAGCAGGACAAAGTAATTAGAAAAAGCAAACAGCAGGTGGTGCTATACAGACAGATTTAAGTGAATTACTGAGTGGCTATATAAAGGTATTCAGATCCAGGTGCTGGTTTGAAAAATGTAGAATATTAGAATGATTACCTGTCCACACAATGAGCAGCGGTCAGCACACGGTTAGCACGAATGAGGGAGGCTCCGCAAGTGTGGTACCAGCTGCTGCCAGACAGATACTGAAGAGAAACCTGGAGAAACCCAATAATAAAATATATTATAAATTACACCTAACTGGCTGCAGCAGGAGACTCGCCCTCTGCTCTGTCTGCTGTAGGTCAATAAACCCATCCCCTTTGCCAAGCCCCACTCTCTCTGCAGTTCCCTAATTTGATGTAATAGATCAGTAGAAGTGTGACCCCTGTCTTCTTCGAGACTGTTTCATAGACTTGCAAAAAATCCTACAGACTGAAAAACAGTGGGGGTGAGATTACCTCACGTACAGTGGTCCCTCGAGTTACAATATTAATTTGTTCCAGGACGACCATGGGGTGGTGTACTCTGGTCTGCATACGTTATGATGTAATCTGGAGGGAATGCACTTTGCTGCCTGGGATTCTGCTTTGGCACTTTTTGCACTTTATTCATTATTGATATTACTTCATGCATTTGCTCATAGTACATGGCAGCACAGTGTTTATTTAGATCTCCTGTATAGAGATGAGCGAACTTCTATTTTTAGTTCGGCGTCCAAAGTTCGGGATCGGGTTATCGTAGCATCCCGTTATGGATTCCGCTACCGCGGACCATAACGGCGTTTGGAATCCATAAGGGGCTGCTTCATTGAACCCGAACCGTGGACAACCCTAAGGACCTGGGGTGACGTCACCGTCATGTGGATTAGTGCAGGGGGCGTGGCTCAGCAATGGATCACCTCTTATCCTATCCAGTGCTGAGCCACACCCCCTGCACTGATCACATGATGGTGACGTCACCCCAGGTCCATAGGGTTGTCCACGGTTCGGGTTCAATGAAGCATCCCCTTATGGATTCCAAATGCCGTTATGGTCCGCGGTAGCGGAATCTATAACGGGATGCTACGATAACCTGAACCCGAACTTTGGACGCCGAACTAAAAATAGAAGTTCGCTCATCTCTACTCCTGTATTTATTGTATTCAAACTGACCATTGTATATTTTTAGGGAGGTTTTTCTCCAGTCTCTGATGCACACTTATGTATTGTTATTGTCCTTTTTTGTTAATTGTGTATTGATTTTAACATGAATTTAATAAAATTATAATTGATTATAATTACGAAATGGTCTGGATAATCAGTGTATTATCCAGGACGACCATTGCCTATTGAAACCATTGTAACTTGAGTAATCAGTTCCAAAGCCCCAAAATGTCATCCAAGATAGCAGAAAATGAAGATTTAAGAAAAATAAGCAGATAACTAAGACTGATAAAACAAGTCCTTACATATAATATTCAGAAATAGCTGCTAACTAACAACTCATACTGCTATTTTGTCGGAGAAGTGGCCAAGACTGGTTTGATCTGAGTCTGAGGCTTCGTATGTTGAGTCTAGTTTCAACTTCCGATGGGTCAGAAAAGACCACTCTGTTGAAAATATTGTTTCTTGAGGCAATTGTATATTGAGAGATCACTGTATACTTTTATCATTTGTTTTTCAAAGCTGGCCATATATTTTAGATAACTGTTGGAGTCTATTTCAATAATGGCCCAGGAAAGACCATTGTATGAGGAAAATTTCGGGGCACATTTACTAAGGCTGGCATTTTATGCCGGTCTTAGTCTCCCTTTGCATTGCACTTAGATTTGTCTAATTGATACGAGGCATACGTCTAACCATAATTTAGCCACATTTATGGCAGGCAGTTCTTGCGTCTGGCAGAAGGGCCCGGACTGGCTGACTGCCAAGGCATAGCATAGTTTTTTGCCAACATTTATGCCTGTTTCCAGATGTAAATGTCAGTAAATTGACAGACATGCCCTGGCTCTACCAGTCCAACTTATGAACACGGCGTAAAACCGGCTGTGTAACCAAATATTTAGCAGTCAGTTAAAAAGGCGACTATTTTTCAACTAAAAATCTCTTAATAAATGTTCCCCTGTATCTTAAAGCCACTTTAGGGGTCAGTTCATTTAGTAGTTAATAAAGGTGAGTTTAAATTGCCCATTTGTAGGGCGGATTATCTGGGACGAACATTCATATGAATGCTCGTTCCTGAAAATTTGCCTGTGTAAGGCCTCATGCACACGACCGTTTTATGCTGTCCGCAAAATGGGGTTCCGTTGTTCAGTGATCCGTGTCTGTTTTTTCCTTCTGTTGTGTTTCCGTGTGTCTTTGTTTTTTTTTAGCGGACATGACCCAAAAGATTTTACCAAAAGACAGGCTGACAATTTTTGCCAAGTGCCTGCCAAGGGATCCGCAAAAAAAACAGACGCGGAATGTGGATGACACACGGATGGCCATCCGCATTTTTTCACGGTCCCATTGACTTGAATGGGTCCGTGAACCGTTTTTCACGGAGAAGAATAGGACAGGTTATATTTTTTTGACAGACTGGAATCACGGACCACGGACGCGGAGAACAAACGGTGCATTTGCCGAGTTTTTCACGGACCCATTGAAAACAAATGGGTCCGCAGAAAATCACGAAAAAAGGAGCAACGTACACGGAATCAAACAACGGTCGTGTGCATGAGGCCTAAAGGTGCCGCTGATTACCTGATGAATGACAAAACACTCATTTATTGGGTGAAACAATCGTGATTGTGAATGCAGACATCTAAATTATTATTTCTTGGCAGCAGATTGCTGACCAGAAATAATGAATCTTTATGAAGATGAGTGTGTGTCAGCTGTATCATACAGCAGCACCCAGCCGCAATGGCAGGAACGGTGATCTCGCCGAACCCCATCATTTAACCTTTCAGATGCTGTGATCAACATTGATTGTGGCATCTGTGGAGTTAGGCAGAGGCATGCAGCTCCCTCTGCTTTCCGATCGGAGCCCCCACTGTGAAATTGCAGGGCTCTGATCGGTTTCCTGGTTGCTGCTGAAGCCTTCCAGGCATGCCATGGTAATCTGCCTTCTGAACTATGCACGAGGCACAGCTCAGCAGGGACAATGTAAAAATCCTATTCACCCTAATAGATCTTTTTACTTTCTTGACCGTTTATCTACATTTTATTTTTTCTTCGTTAGAACACAATTTTCATTTGTTTTTCTTTTAGAAAGGAAACTACAGCTACTGTTAATTCTTTGCCTCTGCTCTACCTATATTTTAACCCCTTAGTGACCAAGCCTGTTTGGGCCTTTATGACCAAGCGTTTTACTTACTTTTTTCATGGTCTCGTTCCAAGAGCTATAATTTTTTACTTTTTCGTCTTTATAGCTTTATGAGGGCTTGTTTTTTATGGGACAAGATGTAGTTTTTAATGGCACCATTTTGGGGTACATGTAACTTTCTGATTAACTTTTATTAACTCTTTCTGGGAGGGAGATGGGGAAAAATAGCAATACTGCCACTGCGTTTTTACATTATAAATTTTACGGCGTTCATTTTTCGGTACAACTAACATAATATCTTTATTCTCTCGGTTAGTACGATTACAGTGATACTAAATACTTATAATTTTTTTTACGTTTTACAACTTTTTTTTGCAATAAAACTCCTTTTATTAACCCAAAAAATAATTTTGCATTGCCACATCCCAAGACCCATAACTTTTTTATTTTTTATTCTATGGAGTTGATTGAGGGCTTTATTTTTGAGGGAAGACTTGTATTTTTCATTGGTATCAATTTGGAGTAAATGCAGCTTTTTGATCGCTTGTTATTACGTTTTTTTCGGTGGAAACCTTTTTCTATTTTTTTTACTTCTTAATAGTCCCACATGGGGACTATAACATACAGTATTTTGATTGCTTTTAAAATATAATGCATTATGTCTATAATGCATTACATTTTAATAGCAATGCTATTCCAACTTTGACCAGCAGGCTGCGCCAGAGAGGCACAGTCTGCTGGAGATGCCAGAAGACAGGCTCGGGGCCCTGATCGGAAGCCAGGTAAGCTTCCCAGCACATCAGCACCCTGCAATCGCATTTGCGGGGTACTGATGGGAGACAGAGAGAGTCCGCTCCCTCTGTTACCACTTTACATGCAGCGGGCGCCATTGCGCCTGGCATGTAAAGTGTTAAACAGCCCGGATCGGCACTCCTGCCGGTTCGGGCTGTTAGAGCAGGGCCCCGGCTCTCATGTGAGAGCCGGGTCCGTGCTCCCCGCTGCACGGAGGAGCCGTGCAGCGCTTAGACTGGGCCGCATTAAAAACGCGGTGGCCCAGTCTAAGGCCCCTTAGTGACCGCCGTAAAAACACGTATGGTTGGTCACTAAGGGGTTAAGGTGGGTTTGCATTGCCCGATTATAAGGTAGATTATCGGGGACAAAGGTTTGTATGAATGCTCGTTCCCAATAATCTGCCAGTTTAAAGGTACCGCCGATCACCCAATGAACAAGTAAAACACGTTATTATCAGGTGAAACAATCGTTCATATGGACACCTCAATCATTGATTCTGAGTAGCAGATCGTGCGGTGTAAACAAATGAACTTGTAGCAGTAGCCATTGCTCATCCCCATACAGTGGAGGGGATTGTTGCTTGTAAATGGAGCTCGTCACCTCCACTGACGAGCAGGTGATTGTCAGGAAGGAACAGTTGTCTGCTGCAATGGGCCATGTAAACAGGCCTTTAAGCCTCAATAAGGAAACATGTTGGTATTCAAAACACTGATTCTTTTATCCTTATACATTGTAATTTCATATACAGATTGTCACATCTTTTTTACATAAATGTGAACACTGACCTGCCAGGGCCAGGCGTTCTTTGCTGCATTAGTTCCTCCTACCACACGTCCATTGTCATTGTCAATGTCTTCAAAATAGCGGATGTCATCATCATGACATTGTCCTACAGTCAGAATAATTCAGATATTAAACTATGCAAAGGCTATTATGCAGAGAAAATAGTTTGAAGATTTTCTTATGTTTCTTAAAACAAGGATGAGTTTTAATGTGGTAAAGATGTTAAATTATATGTGTATGGAATGTATTTCCAAAGAAATGTAATGTAATTAGTACACTCAGGTAGACATATTATTAATAGTGTGACCTATACTGTAGTATAGTAATAATGAGGTAGATTTACAACATTAGTTTGAATCAGTTAAGATTTCAGTGTCGAATACTTTCAATACTATATGGAACCTGGATCACTTAAAGGGTTATTCCCATTTTAGAGTCTCATAGCTGAGATCAGAATAATCCTCTCCAGCCGGGGGTTGTCGAAGTTACAGAAACATCTCAATGGGCTGTGCTACTGTTTCTGTCACTCTAACACTAGTGACTGGGAGCTATGAAAACAACATAGTACAGCGAGCCGCACTGTGTCTGTTATTTGGAAAGCATCAAATTATGGCATGTACATGTCTTTTCAGAAAATGACTCACTAGAACAACTTGGCTGAATACTATTTCAGCAGACAGATATAATCAAAAAGAGGCAAAATTTCTATACATTTCTGTTAGAAAGGAGTGAATCGATACTACCAATTCGGAATTCGTTCTAAATTTCCCAAAAGATTCAGACTTTAGGACCCAGAGTTTTCAGAGACTAAACAGTATTTCAAGAAATTTGCTCTTCTACTATCATTACTAGTTGGTAATAAAGTACAGTAATCACACTGTAAAATACAGGAGAACTTACCGCAAATGACAAGAGCAGCTAGTACGAGAAACCTGAGCATTGTGAGATGATTCCTGAAAAATCTCCTGTACAAACCCATCGGTGGCGTCTCCTTATATACCATTGAAGCAGTGCTAGCTGACAGTGGGAATATTTCCAGGTGTTGTAGGTATAACCAGTGGTAAATATAGGCCCAGTTTTCCTCAAGGACAAGCAGCTTATATTACTATAAGTTTAGTACCAGAAATAGTAATTGCAAAACGGAAGGAAGATTACGGGCCTTTGCCCTAAGTCTGATCTACCATTTGCTAAGCCATTATATTTCCCATTTAATTAATACATCTAGTCAGTCAATATCTTCTCTTTTTTTTTGCAATATGCGGCATTTTATTAATAGATCAGTCACTCCATGTTATTTGAGGCCCCCATTGAAAGCATTAAGAAGAAATGCAAGATGGCTGAACATAGCGAATGTAGCTGAAAATGTAAAATGTTTCAACCACTACTCGCTGTCTTATGCCTCATTCACACAGTCAGTGTTTGGTCAGTGCTTTTCATCAGTGATTTTGAGACAAAACCAGGTGTGGCTCTAACCAGAGAACAGGTGCAGATCTTTCCCGTATAACCTTATCTCGGTGGACGCTCCAATCCTGGTTTTGGCTCACAATCACTGATGGAAATCACTGACCAAAACACTGACGTGTGAATGAGGCTTTAGGCCTCATGCACACGACAGTATTTTTTTGCGGTCCGCAAAACGGGGTTCCGTTGTTCTGTGATCCGTGTCAGTTTTTGCTTACGTTGTGTTTCCGTGTGTCTTCCGTTTTTTTGAGCGGACATAACCCAAAAGATTTTACCAAAAGACAGGCTGACAATTTTTGCCAAGTGCCTGCCAAAGGATCCGCAAAAAAAACGGACGCGGAATGCAGATGACACACAGATGGCCATCCGCATTTTTTCACGGTCCCATTGACTTGAATGGGTCCGTGACCCGTTTTTCACGGACAAGAATAGAACAGGTTATATTTTTTTGACGGACTGGAATCACGGACGACGGACGCGGTGGACAAACGGTGCATTTGCCGAGTTTTCCACGGACCCATTTAAAACCAATGGGTCTGCAGAAAGTCCCGAAAAATGGCACAACGGACACGGAATCAAACAACGGTCGTGTGCATGAAGTCAGGGCCGGCGCGTCCTTTACGCGGAATAGGCAGCCTCGCAGAGCGCCCCTTGGGAAGGGGCGCTGCTAGGAGCGCCGGCCCCGCCTCATGCTCTCTGAATTGAGCCTCAGGCGGCTGCAGCACTGCCCGGGCTGGTGCGTCCATGAGGGCGCACTGCCCGGGCGCAGCATGAAGAGAGGAGCTGACAGGAGGGAAGCGCTCAGCGCTCCCTCCTGTCACTCCATTGTAGCGTGGCCAAGCTCTTTAAGGTCCGCGGGTACAGGAGCATCTGTCTCCTGTAACCGGCCGGACTGACATGAAGTGCGCACACAGTGTGCACTTCATGTCAGTCCCCTCGGGTACAGGAAACGAAAGCTCCTGTACCAGTGGAGCATAAAGAGCTCGGTCACGCTACACCAGAGGTGAGGGGGAGAAAGAGAATGACAAGAGGAGGGGGGAATGACAAGGAGAGGGGGAAAATAAAAGAGGGGAAAGAGAATGACAAGGGAGGGGGGAGAATGACAAGGAGATGGGGGAGAATAAAAGAGGGGAAAGAGAATGACAAAGGAGAGGGGGGAGAGAGAATGACAAGGGGAGAAAGAGAATGACAAGAGGGAGAAAGGGAATGACAAGGGGGGGGTGTGAAGAATGACAAGGGGGGGATGAAGAATGACAAGGGGGGGGGGGTGTGAAGAATGACAAGAGGGGGGGTGAAGAATTACAAGAGGGGGGAGAGAATGACAAGAGGGGGAGAGAATGATAAGTGGGGGGGGGGAGGAAGAATGACAAGGGGGGGGAGGAAGAATGACAAGTGGGGGGAGTGTCAAGAATGACAAGAGGGGGGAGAGAATGACAAAGGATAGATCATCAGCATCTGATATCCTCTGGATAGATCATCAGCATCTGATCGGCCGGGGTCTGACACCCGGGACCCCCGCCGATCAGCTGTTTGAGAAGGCAGCGGCGCGGCAGGAGCGGCCTTCTCTCTGTTTACCGCAGGCGCAGTGACGTCACGACTAGTATCACTGGTCTTGGCGGGGTTAAGCTCTGTTCACTTGAATGAAGCTTAGCCCCACCCAGGCCAGTGATACTAATCGTGACGTCACTGCGAGAAGGCTGAGGCGCTACTGCCAGCGCCGCTGCCTTCTCAAACAGCTGATTGGCGGGGGTCCCGGGTGTCGGACCCCTGCGATCAGTTTAAATAAACTGCAGAACCCCTGTAATATGGCAGATCATATGGGTGGGGCATTGTGATGTCACATGGGGGGGGGGGGGCGGCAAACTTTTCTTTTGCCTAGGGCGGCAAAAATCCTTGCACCTGCCCTGCATGAAACCTTAGTCATAGTCTATGCTATAACAAAGACTGCATGTTGCGGTTGCAATATGTAAGCGATGGAGTCTGCCTCTACCAGGAGGAATTGTTTAACCCCTTAAGGACGCATGACGTACCTGTACGTCATGGTTTCCGAGTCCTTAAGGACCCATGACGTACAGGTACGTCATGAGTAGTTCCGATCACTGCTGCTCAGCCGGAAGTGATCGGAACAAGGTACCTGCTGAAATCATTCAGCGTGTACCTTGTTACAACCTGTGACCCCCCCATATCGGCGATCGCTGCAAACCGCAGGTCAATTCAGACCTGCAGTTTGCAGCGCTTTGTGCGATCTCTGATCCCCGTGGTCTGTGACCGCGGGGATCAGAGAGTTAATGCCCCCAAAGTGTTCATTTTTAACCCC
This sequence comes from Bufotes viridis, assembly GCA_033119425.1. Taxonomy (NCBI): domain Eukaryota; kingdom Metazoa; phylum Chordata; class Amphibia; order Anura; family Bufonidae; genus Bufotes; species Bufotes viridis. Next base: position 437,804,753 of record CM065591.1, on the reverse strand, counting down.
CCCTGCAGCCCCCAATCATATTATGGCATGGGGGGGTGGTTGCGGGAGGCGGTGCGGCGGGTGGGATCTTGATTGCGATCCCCCGCCCGTCTCCTCTGTTTCCTGGTGTCTAGTGGACCTAACAGAGTGTCAGCGCATTGCTGACACTCTGATAGAAACGGCTGGCATCTGTGCGGACCGCGGTATGGAAGGGTTAACAGAGAGGGAGCTCCCTCCCACTCCCATCGGGGGGCTGCTGTGCCTTTGCAACCCCCAACAGGATGGGATCGCAGAGGGAGGGGGCTCCACTCCCTCCCCATCCATCACCCGCTGCTCTCTTATGGCAGTGGGTGATGGTTGCCATGGGAGCAGGATGCTTTCATGAAGTAGACATATGGGGAATGTAAAGCAATAACTTTTTTTGGCGGTATAACTATGTATTATAGAAGTAGAGAAATTGAATCTTGGAAAATTGCTAATTTTTCAAAATTTTTGGTAAATTTTGTATTTTTTATAATTTTACCACTGTCATGAAGTACAATATGTGACGAAAAAACAATCTCAGAATGGCCTGGATAAAAGCGTTTTAAAGTTATCCCCACATAAAGTGACACTTGTCAGATTTGCAAAAAATGGCCTAGTCCTTAGGGTGAAATAGGGCTGAGTCCTTAAGGGGTTAATGTTTATTTTAATAAAGTTTACTATTTTTACTACACATTGAATCTAATTGGTTACAGTTTTGAGCATGTTATAGAGCAGGAGGAGCTGAGCAGATTTGTATATAGTTTTATGGAAACAAATTCAGTAACACTTTTAATTTAGTTGTCTAAACCTCTTTTTATACTTAGGAGTCATGTGGGCAGTTCTACTACAGCTGAATGAGCTCCCTTTTGACACATAGTGACACAAGACCTGATTCAGACAAGTTGATTTGCGATCTGTGTACAAGTCAATAGTACAATTCACACTTCTTTTTTTCCACATGGACCAAGGGCCTGTGCAGAGAAACTCAGGGCATGCAATATTCTGGTCTTAAGGAACATATTTTTGGAGACCATTGGAGACAGTTGTCTCTAACAGTTACCAGCTCTGTGTCCTATAAATCTGGCCTAAAGGAAAACAAGAGCAGTTGTTGAAGAGTTAAAGGAATTCTCCAGGAATTAAGAAAATGAAAATACTTAAATATTACTTTGTTACCTTTCATGAGTTATAATGGCTTGTTTTTTCTGGGGAGCAATCGTTAGGAGAAATAAAATGGCCGCTGTCCTATTAGTACAGACAAAACCTGTCCTAATCACACAGGAGGACAAGTTACTTCACAGCACTGAGGTAAAGATCTGCCAAAGGCTCCTTTCCTACTTGTTAGTAATTATCCTGAACACAGATGATAAGATCTTCATCTGAATCTCTGTAAGTATGGAGTCCATGAGGTGACATGAAGTACAGAGAGGAGGCGGGGATGTGGCTTATGAGCAGCAGCAGTTGTATGCTGTCACCATTTTCCCCAGTCTGTCCTATCCATCCTCTTTGTACTTCATGTCTTCTCATAAACTCCATTCCTACAGAGATTCAGCTGAAGATCTTATCTATATTCAGGATGGTAATTCCTGACAAGCTGAGCAGAGAGAAGGACGAGGCAGCTCTCTGTCTTCTGAAGTAACTTTTCCTCCTGTGTGATTTTCCTTCTGTGTACTAATAGGACGACGGCCACTGTATTTTCCCTCCAAAGATAATAGGTTGACTTGGGTTTGTTTAGGAGACGCGCTGCAGGTTCTTCCGTGAAGTGAGTCAATTTACACTAGTCCAATCTTTATATAATCAAGAACCGCGCTGCTTTCAGGGCAAACTCCGGATACTAGATTTACAATCGGCTTCTTCTGTTCAGGATAATAACAAACGCCACACCGATGCCCTCTGTTTGATGCAAAATTCACACCATAGTGAAGCACCGCAATCAGGGTTAAACAGCTGCAGACGATAAAATACTCACAAAAGCAAGTATATTTAAGTCGTCAGTAGTTGGACAAACACTAATCCGGCTTCTCGGCTGTTTTCAAAGAGTATCCTGTGTAGCACTTCCCCCTGCTGTTTGTATCAGAAATCACTGAACATAGTGAAGCACAGCCTCAGATATCCACATAAAAATATTTTATTGCACTTACTAGATTCAGAACATATAATGGCGATACAAGATCTCTCCTCACAGCCCGACCCGGGTTTCGCTTTCGCCCCTGATGAAACGTATACAGGACATAAAAGGCTTTAGAACATTTAACTGCACCGTTGAGCGGCAAATATATCTTTCTCTTTTCTACTTATACACTCCACAAAAGGCTTTAGAACATATAATTGCACCGCTGAATGACAAATATATTTTTCTTTTTTCCACTTACACATTCCACAAGAGGCCTTAGAACATATAACTGCAGCTCTGAAAGGCAAATATATTTTTCTTTTTTCCACTTAACACTCCACAAAAGGCTTTAGAAGATATAACTGCACCACTAAACAGCAAATATATTTTTCTTTTTTCCACTTATACACTCCACAAAAGGGCTTTAGAAAATATAACTGCACCGCTGAATGGCAAAAAGGCCCTTATGATTTTCAACTTATACACAACACAAAAGGCTTTAGAACATATAACTGCACCGCTGAACGCGAAATATATTTTTCATTTTTCAACTTACACACTCCACAAAAAAGCTTTAGAACATATAACTGCACCGCTGAATGGCAAATATATTTTTCTTTTGCCACTAATACATGACAAAAAGGGCTTTAGAACTTTTAACTGCACCGCTGAACGGCCACTTATCCACGCCACAAAATACTTTAGTTGTTGTAGGGGTTGGATAACACTCCACTTTGTTGTGTGGATCACAGGAAATGGCTCCCAAACCAAGTTTAGCATAGAAGGAATAAGGTTCCTGGACAACACTTGATGCTTCGTTATTTATTAAAGCTTGATAAGTAATTTGCGATTTGCCAGTTTCTAAACATATAGTGACGTTTCGGCCAAAGCCTTCATCAGGAAACTGAATGAGCCGCACTGCATCTACTGAAAAGGCCAATCTGGCGTGTGAGGGTGCTCTATGGCCCTTTGGGCGGTGGTACGTATTCGTACGTACGTATTCAAACAGGCACATTGCCACTGACGAATACGTACCACCGCCCGAAGGGCCATAGAGCCCCTCACACGCCAACTTTTGGGCACTAAAAAGGCTGTAAAATAGTCCAGGAAAGGGCTAGAGGGCTTCAAAAGGCAGCAAAATGAAGGTAAATGCCCTGCAAACAAATGTGGATAGGGAAATGAAATAAAATAAAATAAATAAAAATTAACCAATATCAATTGGAGAGAGGTCCCATAGCAGAGAATCATGCGTCATATCACCCACCACTGGAGAAGGCCACTTTCAGGTATTTAGGACCCAGCACCCAGAGAGAGGAGAGAGGTCCCACATCGAGAAATAAGGCGTCATATCACCCACCACTGGAGAAGGCCACTTTCAGTTATTTAGGCCCCAGCACCCAGACAGAGGAGAGAGGTCCCACAGCAGAGAATCATGCGTCATATCACCCACCACTGGAGAAGGCCACTTTCAGTTATTTAGGCCCCAGCACCCAGACAGAGGAGAGAGGTCCCACAGCAAGGAATCATGCGTCATATCACCCACCACTGGAGAAGGCCACTTTCAGTTATTTAGGCCCCAGCACCCAGACAGAGGAGAGAGGTCCCACAGCAAGGAATAAGGCGTCATATCACCCACCACTAGAGAAGGCCACTTTCAGTTATTTAGGCCCCAGCACCCAGACAGAGGAGAGAGGTCCCACAGCAGAGAATCATGCGTCATATCACCCACCACTGGAGAAGGCCACTTTCAGTTATTTAGGCCCCAGCACCCAGACAGAGGAGAGAGGTCCCACAGCAAGGAATCATGCGTCATATCACCCACCACTGGAGAAGGCCACGTTCAGTTATTTAGGCCCCAGCACCCAGACAGAGGAGAGAGGTCCCACAGCAAGGAATCATGTGTCGTATCACCCACCACTGGAGAGGGCCACTTTCAGTTATTTAGGCCCCAGCACCCAGACAGAGGAGAGAGGCCCCACAGCAAGGAATCATGCGTCATATCACCCACCATTGGAGAAGGCCACTTTCAGTTATTTAGGCCACAGCACCCTCATATTGCCCAATATGAGAAAGCCGTTTTTCTGGCCTGAATATAACACTCATTTATGCACCTATAATCACAGATGTGCAGTATATCAGAGTTTTTTTTTAACCCCAGTAAGCCAAAGCCGTATTTGTGGCCTAAAATGAACAGTCCCTTATGCACCTATAATCCTAGATGTGCACTATTTGAAACAGAGGGTTTTTTAAACCTGTGGTAAGGTGCAGGGTGCCGTCCTAGATGGCAGGTACGTGTCACCGAGGTTCATAGCCTCGGTGAGGTAAAAGCCGTTTGTTGGTGTCAGTAGCAGGTAGTGCTACTGACACATTTGCTAGATAGCATGGCTGCAAAGCCGATCCGGGCCGGCTCTTACCGGGAGCAGCTAAAGTGTAGGGTGGGTGGCTGCTCCCCACGACCCAGTCCTGGTTTTGGGCTGGGTTTAAAAACTCAGCCAGCACTAGCAGCTGGGAGAGTGATTGTCTTGGAAGCTGCTGCTAGTGTTGTGGAGCTTTCTGGGCTGGAATGACGTGCCCAGCAAGGAGGCGTGCAGCCGTCCTGGAACCCTGAAGGAGGATTGTCCTGCGGCTGGGCTGAGAGTCAGGTGCGAACCCGCACATCAAACCTGCCAGGTGAATGGAACCTGTGTTTGGACTTTTTGTTTTCCCCTTCATTTGCTGATGGGTGTGACTTAACACCAATTGACTTTCTGCTGTTATTTTGATGCAAGTGTGAATTAAACACTGTTTGCTGCACCTTCTGGACTCCTTGTTTTGCCTCAGTACTGCACCCGCACCGCTGTCTACCAGAGCGACTCCCACATTTGGTGTCGGATGCGGGCATGCGCAGTGAGGCTGGCGTGAACGCCGAAGTTTTTTTGCTAAGCACGAGTGCATGGAATATATTAAGCCAGCAAAGTTGCAAGCAGGAATTTCTGGCAACATGGAGGCTGCTGTGAAGGCTCTCATAGAGGCTAACGTGCAGCAGCGGGAGACCAACCAGCTACTGCTACAACATGTGATGGCGTTACAGGCGGCAGGAGCGTCCCACCACGTCCATGATGCCCGAAAGCGGTCCGTGCGGCGATCCCAAAATGACCCCCGCAGACGACGTTGAGACATACCTGGCGGTCTTTGAGAAGGTCGCCGTGAGGGAAAAGTTACCCCGTGACCAGTGGGCCGAGGTGGTTGCTCTGCTCCTGGCATCCGGACCCCAGCAAGTTTTTTTTGATTTAGCAGATGACCAGGCTGCTGACTATCCCACGGTGAAGGGGGAGATCCTGGCCAGACTGGGGGTAAACGTGTTGGTCCGGGCTCAGCGGGTCCACCAGTGGGACTTTAAAGCGGCTGAACCCGCCAGGCCGCAGTACTATGAGTTGCTGCACAGGTTGCAAAATGGCTGCAGCAGCCTGACATTCTAAGTCCGACTGCTATGCTGGACCGTCTGCTGGCTGACATGTTCTGGAGGGCCTTGCCTTACCCCCTTCAGCACTGGATCGGCCAGGTATCACCCACCAATGCTCTAGAAATGGTCGACCTGGTGGAGCGCTATGAGGCCACCCAAAACTTGAAGGGGGTGTTGTTGGGAGGAGGCCGGTCAAACCCCGGAGGACTCCCATCCAGTCCCGACGACTGGTACCCGAGAAACCTGCTCGGGTGTACCCCTGTAGACCCGGCCCCGATAGTCTGCTGGCGGTGTCACGAGCCTGGCCACGTAAGGGCCGACTGTCCACACTGGGGAGAACCCATGGAGGTTAATTATGGGTACCGGGCTTCCATGTATGCCCGGAGACTGTGTGCGACCGGCACCCCGAGACGATAGACAATCATCATCTGTGCCAGGTGCAAGTCGGGGATAACCTGGCCGTGGCGCTGTTGGACTCAGGGAGCCTAGTAACCCTGGTAAGTGCTGCCCTGGTACAGCCCACCCAGTATACGGGCCGGAAAGTTGGTGTGGTCTGCATACACGGAGACTTAAAGGACTATCCCACTGCAGTAATGTCTCTGTCCACGGCGGCCGGCACCTGGACTTGTGAAGTGGCGATCTCCTCAACGCTACCCTATGAACTAATAATTGGGAGAGACTTCCTGGTTTTCCGTCACTATGGCCTGAGGTGAAAGTGGCTAATAGCCCTGAGACAGGGGTAACCCTAGCAGAGTGGCCTGATACCACTGGAAGGCCAGAGCCCTGGGAGCCCGAGTCTGAAGGGCCGGGCGGTAGGGGTGACCACTGCTCCAGCGGTAGAGGGGGAGACAACCCCACTGAGTGTAATGGTGGGAGACACGGAGGACTTGCCACCGGGACCTGAGTTGGCAGACCTCAATGTCTCCGGGGAAAATTTTGGGACCGCACAACACCGGGACCAAACCCTAACCAGAGCCTGGGAAAGTGTCATAATAATTGATGGTAAACCCCAGAAACCTGGGGCTGAATTAATGTTTCCGCGATTCATTGTCCTTCAGGATATGTTGTATCGGGTGAACCAAATCCGGGTGAACCTGTTGAACAGTTGGTGGTGCCCACAGCGTATCGCAGGCTTGTCATGGAGCTTGCCCACCAACATGTTCTTGGGGACACCTGGGGTGGCAGAAAACCCAGGACCGCATACTGCAGCGGTTTTATTGGCCCAGTGTGTTCAAGGAGGTAGAGAATTATTGTAAGTCCTGTCCCACCTGTCAGATAAATAGCCCCCAGCCACATTTCCGTAGTCCTCTGGTACCGCTTCCAATTATTGAGGTCCCGCTTGAGCGAATCGCTATGGATCTAATTGGGCCTGTACCAAAGTTCTGCCAGGGGCCACCAACACATTCTGGTAGTTCTCGACTATGCCACTGGTATCCGGAGGCGGTGCCTCTGCGACATACCTCAGCTAAACTCATTGCCAAAGAGTTAATGGAAATGTTTTCCCGTGTGGGCCTGCCAAAAGAGGTTCTGACAGACCAAGGGACCCCTTTATGTCCAAAGTTATGAGGGAACTGTGTAAATTATTGCGTATAAAGCAATTATGGACGTCCGTTTACCATCCACAAACGGACGGTCTTGTCGAGAGGTTTAACCAAACTTTAAAAAATATGTTAAAAAGGGTGGTGTCTAGAGATGGGAAGGACTGGGACCTGCTTCTTCCCTATCTCATGTTCGCAGTGCGAGAGGTACCCCAGGCCTCTACTGGGTTCTCGCCCTTCGAACTGCTTTATGGCAGACACCCTCGGGGCCTGTTGGATATCGCCAAGGAAGCGTGGGAACAACAGCCTGTCCCCCACAAAAGTGTCATTGAGTATGTCACCCAGATGCAGGAACGGATGGAAAAGGTGTTGCCGCTGGTCCGGGAGCATATGGAGGCAGCGCAACAAGCCCAGAGTAGGGTGTACAATCGTCAGGCTCGGGTACGGGGCTTCAAGCCGGGAGATCGGGTGTTGGTTCTGGTACCCACCCTGACAGCAAGTTCCTAGCTAGGTGGCAGGGCCCCTATGAGGTGATCGAGAAAGTAGGGAAGTAAATTACAAAGTACACCAGCCAGGCGGCGCAAGCCGGAGCAGGTGTACCACGTGAATTTACTAAAGCCGTGGAAAGATAGGGACACGGCCGACGACCACAGCCCCCGGCCAGGGCTTCTAGGTGAACAGGGTCCAGCCCCACCGTTCGAGGCCTGTGAAGCCGTAACCACGGTAAGAATTGCAGACAGCCTGTCTTCCAAACAAGTTCAGGAAGTCAGGAGTTCCTCAGTCGGAACACGGATGTGTTCTCGGACCTCCCTGGCCGCACGCCTCTCATCCGACATGACATCGCCACTGAGCCTCAGGCCAAGATCCGGTTAAAACCATACCGGGTACCCGAGGCTCGGCGACGAGCCATCGCGGAGGAAGTGAAATTAATGTTGAAGCTCGATGTCATTGAGGAGTCGAAAAGTGAGTGGGCCAGTCCCATAGTCCTAATACCTAAGCCGGATGGGACGCTATGGTTCTGCAACGACTTTCGCAAGTTAAATGAAGTGTCCAAGTTTGACGCGTATCCCATGCCCCGGGTAGACGAGCTTGTGGAGAATTTAGGACAAGCCCGTTATTTTTCTGTGCTGGACCTCACTAAAGGGTACTGGCAGGTACCCTTAACGGAGTCGGCTAAGGAAAAACCGCTTTGTTACCTCGCAGGGCCTGTATCACTACAAGGTGTTACCCTTTGGCTTGCATGGCGCTCCCGCCACCTTCCAAAGGTTAATGGACATAGTGCTGCGACCACATCGTCGGTACGCCTCGGCCTACTTAGATGATGTGATCGTCCACAGCACCGACTGGGAAAGCCATTTACCCAAAGTGCAGGCGGTAGTGGATGCCCTGAGGAAAGCCGGTCTAACCGCCAATCCAAAGAAGTGTGCGATTGGGTTGGAAGAGACCAAATACCTGGGATATGTCATTGGGCGTGGGAGTCATCAAACCTCAGGTAAATAAGGTAGAGGCACACGGAATTGGCCCCGACCGGTCACCACCAGGCAGGTAAAGTCGTTCCTGGGGATTGTGGGGTATTACATGAGGTTTGTGCCCCACTTTGCTACTATCGCTTCGCCATTGACAGAGTTGTTAAAGGGGCGTAAGACAGGGATGGTCCGCTGGAATGAGCAGGCGGAAAAGGCTTTCTCCGCCTTGAAATCGGCCCTGTGTGGGTCCCCGGTTTTGGTGACACCCGATTTCAGGAAAGAATTCATAGTCCAGACCGACGCTCTGAGGTTGGCCTTGGTGCGGTACTATCGCAGGAAGTCAACGGGGAGGAGCATCCCGTTGTCTTCCTCAGCCGCAAGCTCACCCCAGCCGAGACTAGGTACAGCATAGTCGAGAGAGAGTGCCTGGCCATCAAGTGGGCACTCGAGGCCCTCCGTTATTACCTGTTGGGCAGAAGCTTCGCCTGGTGACCGACCACTCCCCACTCAAGTGGATGTCCCAAGCCAAAGAGAGGAATGCCCGGGTCACCAGGTGGTTTCTGTCCCTACAGAATTTTAAATTCACGGTGGAACACAGAGCGGGCCGGTTGTTAAAAACGCAGACGCGCTCTCCCGGGTACACTGTTTGTCGTGTGTCCACCCTCAGGGTTGAACAAAGGGGGGTATGTGGTAAGGTGCAGGGTGCCGTCCTAGATGGCAGGTACGTGTCACCGAGGTTCATAGCCTCGGTGAGGTAAAAGCCGTTTGTTGGTGTCAGTAGCAGGTAGTGCTACTGACACATTTGCTAGATAGCATGGCTGCAAAGCCGATCCGGGCCGGCTCTACCGGGAGCAGCTAAAGTGTAGGGTGGGTGGCTGCTCCCACGACCCAGTCCTGGTTTTGGGCTGGGTTTAAAAACTCAGCCAGCACTAGCAGCTGGGAGAGTGATTGTCTTGGAAGCTGCTGCTAGTGTTGTGGAGCTTTCTGGGCTGGAATGACGTGCCCAGCAAGGAGGCGTGCAGCCGTCCTGGAACCCTGAAGGAGGATTGTCCTGCGGCTGGGCTGAGAGTCAGGTGCGAACCCGCACATCAAACCTGCCAGGTGAATGGAACCTGTGTTTGGACTTTTTGTTTTCCCCTTCATTTGCTGATGGGTGTGACTTAACACCAATTGACTTTCTGCTGTTATTTTGATGCAAGTGTGAATTAAACACTGTTTGCTGCACCTTCTGGACTCCTTGTTTTGCCTCAGTACTGCACCCGCACCGCTGTCTACCAGAGCGACTCCCCACAAACCCCAGTGTCTCAAAGCAGTATTTCTGGACTTGCAGACATGCAGATATCCTGTGCTGGTGCACTATCGTTGAAAACGGCTGCCGATTATGTATTGATTAACTGTAGGAGAAATAGTTCATTTTCAGTAGTAGTTGGCTTAGGGCAGGTTTAAAACAATGGTGCACCGCACCCACAAAACACATTTGCTATAGATCGCTTAGAAAAGATGCAGTGCTTCATAAGATTCCTCCCTGATCTCTCCCTCACAGCAGCTGCATTCTATCCCTACACTTATCCGAGCAGAGTAATGGGCGGCGCTACATGACTCCAGCTTAAATAGAGGCTGGGTCACATGCTGCACTCAGCCAATCAGAGCCATGCCATTAGTAGGCATGGCTGTGATGGCTTCTTAGGGCAAGAAGTAAAACACTTGCTGATTGGCTGCTGTGCAGCCCTTCAGAAAGCGGCAAGAAATCTGACGGACAATGGACCCGAACCCAAACTTTTTTGAAAATGTTCGGGTTCGGGTCGGTGTCCCGAACACCCCAAAATTCGGTATGAACCTGAACTATACAGTTTGGGTTCACTCAACTCTAGTAAGGGCTTACTCATAATACTGCTGGATGTGGAAGATAGAGGAAAATGTTGCTGATGTGCTGGTAAAGGGTAATTAGGGGACTAAGAACAAGAGGAAGCAGCCTGTGTGAGAGAGGGGAAATGTATACGAAAGGGTGGAGCAGTCTGTGTGTAAGAGAGTGGGACTGATGTGCAGTCTGCTTGATAGAGTGGTCATGGGTAACAATTAGTGTTGAGAGCGAATATTCGAATTGCAAATTTTTATCGCGAATATCGCAACTTCGATAATTCGCAAATATTTAGAATATGATGATATATATTCGCTAATTCGAATATTCGCCATTTTTCCAATATCTGAAAGGCGAAAACATGACTTGTCCCTGCTTCCTTCTTGTGGGCCAATGAGTCATTGGGCCACAAGCAACTTAAGCAGGAAGGAATCATGTTTTCATTTTCAATGGGAATCCATCAACCCAACTCTGACGTTAATTCTCAATGCGAGTATATGTTCGCATCGCGAATTAAACTTAGATCTGGGTTCCTAATGGTTGTTGCTAGAAGATGATTGAAAATATAGCGCTATATCCTCAATCTTCATCAATTATAGCAATGCAACCGTTAGGAGCTCAGCTCAAAGTTTAATTCGCGATGCGAGTATATGTTCGCATCGCAAATTAAACTTTGAGCTGAGCTCCTAATGGTTGGTTGAACTTGCTACTTGCTGGAATATAACACAGATTGTGAATATAGTGCTATATTCGTGAATTCGTTATAATCGTAATATTCTAGTAAGCCATTGCCAACCTTTAGGAACCCAGCTCTAAGTTGAATTCGCTATGCGAGTATTACAGGTTATATTAATCTCAATGCGAATTCAACTTAGAGGTGAGTTCCTAATGGGCTTGATTCTTATCTATCTTATGACCGAGTCGACCAAGACAACCCATTAAATGAACCTAATAGTATACTGCCCTTATGCGGTGCAATTCACGCGCATATCTAATTGCCAATTTTTCGCATGACATAAACTATCTTACATACAGAGAATTATAAATCAGTAATGGGAATTGTTACTGTGATGTATAATCTGCCTCTTACTGTATTTTACATCATGCGAAAAATAGGCAATTACATATGCGCGTGAATTGCACCGCACAAGGGCAGTATGATATTGGGTTCATTCAATGGGTTGTCTTGGTTGGTTATGGTTGGTCTACTCGAATAGACGAATATTGCGAATATAGCACTATATTCGCTATTTTCTTTATCTTCGTCTATTCGACCCAGAAAGCCAACCTAATAGTATACTGGCATTATGCGATCCGATTCACGCGCATATGCAATTGCCGATTTTTCGCATGACGTAAAATACAGTTTCCTACATAAAGAGGCAAATTATACATCACAGTAACAATTCTCATTACTGATTTATAATTGTCCTTTGTATGTAAGATAGTTTGTGTCATGCGAAAAATCTGCAATTACATATGCGCGTGAATCGCACAGCATTAGAAAGTATGATATTGTGTTCATTCAATGGGTTATCTTGGTCTACTCGAATAGACGAATATTGCGAATATAGCAGTATATTCGCTATCTTCTCTATATTCGACCCAGCAAGCCAACCTGATAGTATACTGCCCTTATGCAGTGCGATTCACGCGCATATGTAATTGCCGATTTTTCGCACGACACAAACTATCTTACATACAAAGGACAATTATAAATCAGTAATGAGAATTGTTACTGATGTATAATTTTGCCTCTTTTTGTAGTAAACTGTATTTTACGTCATGCGAAAAATCGGCAATTACATATGCGCATGAATCGCACCGCATAAGGGCAGTATGATATTGTGTTCATTCAATGGGTTATCTTGGTCTATTCGAATAGACGACTATTGCGAATATAGCAGTATATTCGCTATCTTCTCCATATTCGACCCAGCAAGCCAACCTAATAGTATACTGGCATTATGTGATTCGATTCACGCGCATATGTAATTGCCGATTTTTTTCGCATGACACAAACTATCTTACATACAGAGGACAATTAAAAATCAGTAATGAGAATTGTTACTGTGATGTATAATTTGCCTCTTTATGTAGGAAACTGTATTTTACGTCATGCGAAAAATCGGCAATTACATATGCGCGTGAATCGCACCGCATAAGGGCAGTATGATATTAGGTTCATTCAATGGGTTGTCTTGGCTGATTTACACGAATAGACGAATATTGCAAATATAGCACTATATTCGCTATTTTCTTTATCTTCATTTATTCGACCTAATAGTATACTGGCATTGTGCGATCCGATTCACGCGCATATGTAATTGCCGATTTTTCGCATGACATAAAATACAGTAAAGAGGAAAATTATACATCAGTATTCAGTAATTAGAATCATTTAGAATGCAATATTTGCATTTTTGTAATCGCGTAGGGGCATCAAGCTATTTTCATACAGGTTTTGTTTGTTAGAATTTTCGAATATGTAGAATATAGTGATATATTCTCCATGCAAATTTTTTATTTTTTTTTCTATAATGTATGAGGTGACTCATCATTATCATTTTCCCTCCCTTCTCCTAGCTTGAATAGCCAATGAGAAGGCTTAGTCACAACTTAGCAACATCCCTAGCAACCAATAGGAAACTAGATTACCCCTTCACTATATAAGTGACGACATCACCCAGCAGCCATTTTGTGGTGTTGGATTTGTTGGAGCTTGGAGCTGTGTTATTTTGTCTGCTGTGCGTTTTATATCATCTGGATTTAATTTATAATATTCTAGTTAGTTAGTTTCAGGTAGTGATTAGGGAATAGTGTAGTTTAGTTTTATAGCTGATAGGGTCGAAATAATTTGAGATAGTTTAGTAGTTTAGTAGAGTTAGGAGAAAAACATAGTTAGTGTTAGGGCCTAGTGTAGCAGATAGGGTTCAGTGCAGGGTTAAGTGTAGGGCATCGAGTTAGGTAGGTAGCTGTAATATATAATATAGATAGATAGATAGATAGATAGATAGTGCTTGATAGTTTAGGTTAGGTATTAGGGCTACAGTTAGGGAATAGTAAAGTTTAGATTTTTCAGGGCAGCGTGTAGTTTAGGTTAGTTAGTGATATAGTATAGTGTAGGGTCTATCTGTCTGTTTTGTCTGTCAGTTAGTGTCCGTCCAGTTAGTGTATTAGTTTTTTTTTCCCCATTATTTGTTAATTTTAAAAAGTCTTTTAGTCTAAGTTAGTGTCTGTGTTAAGTTTAAAAAAAATAATAATACATTTTGAATTTTTATATGTTCTTTGTTTAGTCTAGTTCTGTCTGTCCTCCGTTAAAAAAAACTTTTTTTTTGTCTGTGTGTCAGTTAGTGTCTGTCTTAGGTTTAAAAACAATAAAAACTACAAAAAAAGTTTATAGGTTTACGTGTTTAGTGTAGTTTTTTCTGTCTTACGTTAAAAAACCCGTCTTGTAGTCTCTGTGTGTCAGTTACTGTTTGTGTCAGGTTAAAAAAAGAGTTTACGTTTTAAGTGTTTGGCATTTAGTGTAGTTTTGTTAGTCGTCCGTTAAAAATAAACCGTTTATTAGTCTCTGTGTGTCAGTTAGTGTCTGTCTTAGGTTAAAAAAAAAAAAAAGTTTTAAAGTTTTACGTGTTTTGTGTTTAGTGTAGTTTTGTCAGTCCTTCTCTGTGTCTGTTAGTTTAGTCTTAAGTTAAAAAATATTATTTGATCGCTTTACGTGTTTAGTGTCGTGTGTTACAGTTTTCGTCCTTTCATTTTACACCCATTGTCCCCACCCCAATAAAGTTTTCCCCTAATCCCCAGTATGAGTGTACCGGGCCGTGCAGGCAGTCGTGGACGTGGTCGGGGTAACAGGGGAGTTGGTTCCCACGCTGGACCACTCCCAGCACGGGGCCGCTCATCAAGCCACGGACAGGCAGACGCAGGTGGCAGGGGTGTCCGCCTGATCCGTGACTTTTTCATAAGTGGCAGCCGGCCCATTACTTCACAGGATGCAGAGGCTGTCTTGGCTCTCGTGGCCGATTCTAGTGCCACTGAGTCCTCTGCCCCGGCTGCCAGCAACTGCAGCACACCGCCTCCTGTAGAACCAACCCCCAGCTCCCAAGAATTGTCCCCTCTCATGTTCGAAGACTTTGAGACTGAGAGTGACATCTTGGAGGAGGCAATGCAGGAGGCGGAAATACTGTTCAGCCCTGAGGATGGGCAGGACCTGTTCCCTTCCAACTGGTGTGGGTGGTGTTAGCCACACAACCCCTGCACCTATTCAGACCCAGGCACCAGCAAGGGGACAGCGGAGCCCGGTCAGGGGCTCCATGCCACCTGTTCCCGTCAGTCCACCAAAGGTTGGCCTTGGGTCTGACATATCAGGGGGGGAAGAGGAGGGTGACTCGGAATGGGTGCCACCTCCTTTGTCAGGTGACGGCAGCACAGATAAAGGTAGGCACCCGAGGCAAATGGTGCGCCAGGTCACCAGGGAGCCCAGTGTCAGGGGATCCACTGGTAATGGCAGCAGGAGTAGGCAGCAGCAGCCAGCTCCACCTGTGCACACCGAGCCCGAACAGGCGCAAGCCAGCACGACCCCATCTGACAGGAGGTCGGTGCGGAAGTCGTCTGTTTGGGCTTACTTCACCCTGGCAGCAGATGATGTCACAGTTGGCATTTGTAATCTATGCAATGCCAGGGTGAGGAGAGGGAGATCTATGGCTCGGCTGGGTACCACGGCCCTCAACTAGCACATCCGAGTCAACCACTGGCGGGAGTGGGAACAGATGCGGGGTGGTCAAAGCAGCAGTGCCACCAGCAGTGTGCAGGAGACAGCCCAACCCCTTCCACCAACTCATTCCCACTCCCCCGCTCCCTCTAATAGAGGTACTGGTACCGGCAGCCATACCTCCACTGCACCCTCCTCTGCCATCCAGCGCCAGCCATCTATTGCAGATGCTTTTGAACGCACCGCGCCCTACGCCCCCGGGGACGGTCGCGTGCGTTCACTCAATGGGCTCCTGGCAAGGGTTATCGCCCAACATCTGCTGCCTTACAATCTGGTGGATAGCAATCCATTTAGGCAGATGTTGGAGTAGGCCCAACCCAGATGGCGTGTCCCCAGACGCCATTACTTTGCCAGGACCGGCGTCCCTGCCCTTCACCAGCACATTGTGCGGAATGTATCCCTGTCGCTGGATCATGCTGTCAGCGACAGGGTGCATCTCACAATGGATGCCTGGACCAGCAAGCATGGGCAGGGACGCTATATAAGCTTCACAGCCCATTGGTTGTCCCTCCGAGGCGCAGGGGAGGGATTGGCGGCATCTGATTTTGTGGTGCCGTCCCGGGGTGTCTCCCGCAAGCCACTGTCTCCACAGCTGCTGAGCCCCCCAGCAAGTGTCCCCGTTGCTACGCAAGTGTGGGGCACGTCCGCTGCCAGGCCGTGCTCCAGCTTGTGAGCTTAGGGGACCGGAGACACACTGGACCTGATGTTCTGTCCGCACTACAGGCTCAGGTTCAGAAGTGGCTGACACCCCGAAGGCTCCAAGCAGGTATGGTTGTCTGTGACAACGGCAGCAACCTACTCGCCGCCCTTCATGCGGGCAGTCTGACGCACGTGCCCTGCATAGCACATGTCCTCAACCTAGTGGTACAGAAATTCCTTCGTACGTACCCAGGGTTGAGTGACATTGTGCTGAGGGTACGTAGGTTTGCCAGCCACTTCAGACGCTCCCCAACTGCCGCCGCGTCCCTGTCCAAACTACAGAGGGACAACAGCTTGCCCCCCCACAGGCTGATTGTGGGCAGTGTGATATGGTGGAACTCGACCCTCCACATGCTGGAGAGGTTGTGGGAGCAGCGACGGGCGGTGAGGGAATACCTGCTGGACCTAGGCACTTCAGGGCCATCACACCCACTCCCCTACATCACCAATGCGGAGTGGGGACAGATACAGCAGGTCTGCCACGTGCTGGCCCCATTCGAGCAGGCGACAAAGATGGTCAGCGGGGAGCATGTTGGTCTGAATGACATGCTCCCCCTAGTGTTCCTGCTGGACAGGACGCTAGATCGCCTGCTCAAAGCTGGGGAGAGTGCCTTGGTGGAGCAAGATGAGGCGGCCTTGCTTCACCAGGACCAGGCCCAGGACGAGGAGGAGGAATAAGTGTACGTCAAGGAGTCTGGGCCTGGTCAGGAGGGAGAGCCGGTGCTGGGGGCACCGTTAGTCCGGGGGTGGGGCATCTACGACCAGGAGCAGCAGCATCAGCAGCAGGAGGACCAAGAGGTCATGGTCCTGGGCAGTCGTGAAGAGTCACAGCGGGCTGTGCTCTTCCCCATGGCTGCCCATATGCTGCGATGCCTCAGGAGCGACCCCCGGATCCAAAAATTTAAGGAGAGGTAAGACATTTGGTTGGCCACCCTTTTAGACCCTCGCTGCAAGGGGAAACTGGAGCAGTTCATCCCAGCCAGCCGGAAGCCTGGGCCTGTCTTATCCACCGGGCCTGTCTTATCCACCGGCTGGAAGAGGCAAAACCCTCGGCCTCAAGCTCCAGTTCTCCCAGCAGGCGGCTGGCACCAGCCGAGCAGGTGACCTTCTGGGTGAGATGAGGCTCTTAAACCAGTCTGCGCGACCAAGTACCAGCAGCAGCAGCATCAGTCACCACCAGCAGCTGGCCCGCATGGTGGCAGACTACATGGGGTCGGTAGGTGCTTCTGACAGCATGACCACCGATGACCCCATGGAGTACTGGGTTGCCAGGCTGGACACCAGCCATGAGCTCGCTCAGTGTGCGCTGGAGTTACTATCTTGCCCCCCCTCCAGCGTACTGTCTGAGCGGGCATTCAGCGCGGCAGTTGAGGTGGTCACGGACAAGTGGACCCGTCTGTCCACAGACTCCGTGGACAGACTCACATTCATTAAGATGAATGAGTCCTGGATCGGCAGTGACTTCATGGCCCCCGCTGTCGGTTCAGGGCGCTGAAGGGTCCCTTGTCCATCCCTCTCCTCTGCTCTCCCTCCCAAACTCTGTTGTTTTTTAATTGTTCCCTCTGTTTTTAACTTTATATGAATTACTTTTATTATTTATTTATTAATATTTATTTGATCGATATTTTTTGTCAAGTTTGTATCATGTATATATTAATTTAATTTTTTAATTATGAATTTGTTTTGAACATGTTGAGTTACATTTGGGCCTTTAAACATAATGTCTGCTTCTGCCTGTGCTGCTGAATTTGGCCAAGCTACATGTGGCCATGATAATAGACCACTTCTGAAATCCTGGTGGGGTACTGAGAACATGACCTAGCAGCCAATCCTTTACAGCTTTACTGTTTAAACACTCCCCTACAAAATTCTACCCGCTGCCTGTGATACAATTACCTTACACAATGGGTGGATGTAATTATCACAGGCAGGAGAATACATAGTTTGAAACAATGTCTTCTGTCCTGGAGACAACAGAGGAGTCATTCAATTATCTCTCAGGACAAAGGGAAATCGCCAATACACACATGGGGACAATAGGACAGACATCACTATTCAATACACAATGTCCCACCCTTTACAGTAAATGTAGACATTTAACATATCCCCAGATGGCTTGGATCTGACCTTGGGGGCATTTTGAGTGTACATAGCTAAGCTCCTACAGTTACCCAGGACCCAGTGATCACATGACCACCGCAATAAGCATTGTTTCAGCTTCCTGATCTGTATACAAAGTGCTGTGTATACAGCAAAGGGGAAGGCAGGGTGATACAAGTTTTTTCCTATGACGTTCATATATGTCACTTACGCTGTTGATCCAGGAGATGTAAGAGGAGACTTTGGTAAACACGGATGGTTTCTGGTAATAGTTGCATCCAAGAGAAGATCCAAAACTGACAATACCATGGACTTGGTACACACCACTGACAGCGCAGTTAAGGGGTCCACCGGAATCACCCTAATACGAAGTGATGAAGAAGAAGCTCAATACACTTTTAATATAGCCTGTTTTGGGTGGTGGAACCATTCCTGTAATTCTGTATTAAGAAAACATTGTAGGACGATAGAACTTACATTGCAGGAAGACCTGACTCCATCTCCACCAGCGCAGATCATGGTGGTCTTGACAGTAGTACCCCACCAAGAGCTGAGAGAGCAGGTTGCGTGGGCAACGACGGGCAGAGGGGCTTGTTGGAGAATAGTAGCAAGAGATCCACCAGCTGTAAAGAAATGATAGTTATTTAGATCACATACATTTAGCTTGTACACTACTGTACCTTGCAGCAATTATCATACTAAGATTAGACTAATTAGACTAATTTTGAAAGTTCTGTATAAATATTCTTGTATCTTGGGGATGTTTCATCACTTGTCATGCAGGATGTGAAGGGGTTAGCTCTACCCCTTGATATGGTGACCACCTCCATTGTCTTCTTAATTAAAAGATTTCTGGATATTCGGTACCAAGCGACATAGGGAACTAGGTTTCTGTGGCCAGTCCCACCCTCGCTTCTCTGCCATTGTCTGGCCCTGTCAATCAAAGCAGCCAGGGCGGGGCTGTCCACAGAAAGGAGTGGAGCTTGGGTGCAACGAGAGCAATGCTTCATTGCACCAAAGGCCTAATTAAGAAAAAGTATCATAACTCAGGAACAGGACCTCAGATCAACAAAAGAAAAATCGGCATGTGTCCATGCAAATAGTTGGATAGGGAGGTCATTGGTGACAGATTCCCTTTAAGGCACGATATAGATGGCATCCACAATTGTTAAAGGATGTCTCATTATATATTCAGTACATTTTTAAAATTCATTTTTTAATAACCAGTTGAGCTCCTTGTATGGAAATATGGTATACAAAGCACTTACTGCTGACTCTCCCCCATCCTGTAACGACACAGTTGTAGTTGTTGGCCAGGGTAGCTCCACTTGCTGGCAGAGTGGCCACTTTAACGGCACTGTTCAGGGTAGCACTGGAGGCCAGCCATAAGATAGCAATATCGTATCTGTATGGAAGATGATACAAATGTATTCTTGGACAATATACTGTAGACAGAATCATAGCAATATAATCAAGACGTTCTGACCATAGGTATAATAGAGGAAAAACAGCTTCTTGAGTGCAGATACTGATTTGACTTAACAGATTATTGGTAGATATGGCATAGGACTGCTATGGTGCTTGGGGGGAGGGGGGACCCAGGAATCCAACACATTTCCCTTCAGCTGCCACTAGAGGTAGCTCAATCTAGAGATTTTTGCTGCTGATTCTGCATTCAGTGGTAATTGTATGACTTCCCATGCACTGAGCTCCTCCTAGTGGTGGCTGCAGGCAGCCAATTAAATCAAGTAGGTGAAGAAGAGCATGTCTTTTTTTGTATACCCCTGGGCTGGTGATGACTACTATATAAATAATAAAAAAGAATAAAATGATGGTAACTATATTACTTTCATAGAAGTATTAGTTATAATAGCAATAATATTATTTTTATGTTTTATAACAAGTGCAATCCGTGAATGTAATTTTATTTTAGATATTATGTAATTGTGAAATATGTGTTATGGATTTATGTAAGTGCATTAATTTGCCTATGAAATGAAATTGCATGTCAGTCACTTTCTTACCCAGCAGCAACATTGTTGGTGTTCCAGCTAGCGTGTTTCCTGATGGAAGAGACTGAAATGTACTGTTCAGTGCCATCGTTAGCACTAAGGCTGTGATCTCCAAGGGCCACACGGAAGGAAACAGTTCTGTAAAAGAAGACAAGACGGAAAAATATATTTAGAGTGTGTACATTTACATACATAATATTTTTTCCTCTAGCAGGGGGTGCTGCATAGAGCTATTGAAAATCACACTTTTTCTTGTTTTTAACAAAATATTTTCCAGACATAATGCAAAGGGCAGTTGTGTGTTGGCAGCACATACATGCCGACTAATCTGGCACAAATAAAGTCTGCCAGTATTAGAACCTGCTATTACCTGCTAACACCTAACTAAGCCGTGCCCAATTGTATTAATCATATACATGTACGTCTCTGCATGGTTGCATCCAATTGTATTTGTTAATGGGTGGTTAAAGGGCCCTTGACTTTATAATGAATAGGCTGTGGTTTTCCTGCAGCTTAGGGGAGTGCACTTTCTTAGGGGGAGGAAGTTGAAGAATGGAACTGAGCATGTGCTTCCATCTCAGTGAGCAGGACAAAGTAATTAGAAAAAGAGCAAACAGCAGGTGGCGCTATACAGACAGATTTAAGTGAATAACTGAGTGGCTATACTACATTTTTAATTACATGCAGTTACAAAGGTATTCAGATCCAGGTGCTGGTTTGAAAAATGTAGAATATTAGAATGATTACCTGTCCACACAATGAGCAGCGGTCAGCACACGGTTAGCACGGATGAGGGAGGCTCCACAGGTGTGGTACCAGCTGCTGCCAGACAGATACTGAAGAGAAACCTGAAGAAACCCAATAATAAAATATATTATAAATTACACCTAACTGGCTGCAGCAGGAGACTCGCCCTCTGCTCTGTCTGCTGTAGGTCAATAAACCCATCCCCTTTGCCAAGTCCCACTCTCTCTGCAGTTACCTAATTTATTTTGTAATAGATTAGTACGAGTGTAACCCCTGTCTTCTTCGAGACTGTTTCATAGACTTGCAAAAAATCCTACAAACTGAAAAACAGTGGGGGTGAGATTGCCTCACTTACAGTGGTCCCTCAAGTTACAATATTAATTGGTTCCAGGACGACCATTGCCTATTGAAACCATTGTAACTTGAGTAATCAGTTCCAAAGCCCCAAAATGTCATCCAAGATAGCAGAAAATGAAGATTTAAGAAAAATAAGCAGATAACTAAGACTGATAAAACAAGTCCTTACATATAATATTCAGAAATAGTTGCTAACTAACAACTCATACTGCTATTTTGCCGAAGAAGTGGCCTTGACTGGTTGGATCTGAGTCTGAGGCATTGTATGTTGAGTATAGTTTCAACTTCCGATGGGTCAGAAAAGACCACTCTATGTTGAAAATATTGTTTCTTGAGGCAATTGTATATTGAGAGATCACTATATACTTTTATCATTTGTTTTTCAAAGCTGGCCATACATTTTAGATAACTGTTGGAGTCTATTTCAACAATGGCACAGGAAAAACCACTGTATGTTGAAAATTTCTGGGCACATTTACTAAGGCTGGCTTTTTATGCCGGTCTTAGTCTCCCTTTGCATTGCTCTTAGATTTGTCTAATTGATGACGAGGCATACGTCTAATCATAATTTAGCCACATTTATGGCAGGCAGTTCTTGCGTCTGGCGGAAGGGCCCGGACTGGCTGACTGCCAGGGCATAGCATAGTTTTTTGGCAACATTTATGCATGTTTCCAGATGTAAATGTTAGTAAATTTGCCAGGCTGGAGTCCCGGCCCCTGACATGCCCTTGCTTTACCAGTCCAACTTATGAACACGGCGTAAAATCGGCTGTGCAACCAAATATTTAGCAGTCAGTTAAAAAGGCGACTTGCGACTATTTTTCAACTAAATGTCTCTTAATAAATGTGCCCCTGTATCTTGAAGCCACTTTAAAGGTCAGTTCATTTAGTATTTAATAAAGGAGGGTTTAAATTGCCCAATTGTAGGGCGGATTATCTGGGATGAACATTCATATGAATGCTCGTTCCTGAAAATTTGCCTGTGTAAAGGTGCCGCAGATCACCTGATGAATGACAAAGCACTCATTCATCGGGTGAAACAATCGTGATTGTGAATGCAGACATCTACATTATTATTTCTTGGCAGCAGATTGCTGACCAGAAATAACAAATCTGTATGGAGATAAGTGTGTATGAGCTATATCATACAGCAACACCCAGCCGCAATGGCAGGAACGATGATCTCGCCGAATCCCATTATTTAACCTTTCAGATGCTCTGATCAACATTGATTGTGGCATCTATGGAGTTAGGCAGAGGCATGCAGCTCCCTCTGCCTTACGATCGGAGCCCCCACTGTGAAATTGCAGGGCTCTGATCGATTACCATGGCAGCCTGGATGCTGCTAAAGCCTTCCAGGCATGCCATGGTAATCTGCCTTCTGAACTATGCACGAGGCACAGCTCAGCAGGGACAATGTAAAAATCTTATTCACCCTAATAGATCTTTTTACTTTTTTGACCTTTTATCTACATTTTATTTTTGCTTCATTAGATCACAATTTTCATTTGTTTTTCTTTTAGAAAGGAAACTACAGCTACTGTTAATTCTTTGCCCCTGCCCCTACCTATATTTTAAGGCTGGTTTGCATTGCCCGATTGTAAGGTAGATTATCAGGGACAACGGTTTGTATGAATGCCCGTTCCCAATAATCTGCCAATGTAAAGGTACTGCCGATCACCCAATGAACAGGTGAAACACGTTATTATCAGGTGAAACAATCGTTCATATGGAAACCTCAATCATTGATTCTGAGTAGCAGATCGTGCGGTGTAAACAAATGAACTTGTAGCAGTAGCCATTGCTCATCCCCATACAGTGGAGGGGATTTTTGCATGTAAATGGGGCTCGTCACCTCCACTGACGAGCAGGTGTAAACAGGCCTTTAAGCCTCAATAAGGCAATATGTTGGTATTCAAAACACTGATTCTTTTATCCTTATACATTGTAATTTCATATACAGATTGTCACATCTTTTTTACATAAATGTGAACACTGACCTGCCAAGGCCAGGCGTTCTTTGCTGCATTAGTTCCTCCTACCACACGTCCATTGTCATTGTCAATGTCTTCAAAATAGCGGATGTCATCATCATGACATTGTCCTACAGTCAGAATAATTCAGATATTAAAATATGCAAAGGCTATTATGCAGAGAAAATAGTTTGCAGATGTTCTTATGTTTCTTAAAACAAGGATGAGTTTTAATGTGGTAAAGATGTTAAATTATATGTGTATGAAATGTATTTCCAAAGAAATGTAATGTAATTAGTACACTCAGGTAGACATATTATTAATAGTGTGACCTATACTGTAGTATAGTAATAATGATGTAGATTTACAACATTAGTTTGAATCAGTTAAGATTATCAGTGTCGAATACTTTCAATACTATATGGAACCTTGATCACTTAAAGGGTTATTCCCATTTTAGAGTCTCATAGCTGAGATCAGAATAATCCTCTCCAGCCGGGGGTTGTCGAAGTTACAGAAACATCTCAATGGGCTGTGCTACTGTTTCTGTCACTCCAACACTATTAAATGGAAGCTATGAAAACAACATAGTACAGCGAGCCGCTCTGTTTCTGTTATTTGCAAAGCATCAAATTATGGCATGTACATGTCTTTTCAGAAAATGACTCACTAGAACAACTTGGCTGAATACTATTTCAGCAGACAGATATAATGAAAAAGAGGCAAAATTTCTATACATTTCTATTAGAAAGGAGTGAATCGATAGTACCAATTCGGAATTCGTTCTGAATTTCCCAAAAGATTCAGACTTTTTGCGAGAAAAAATTTGATTCGTGTGAGACCATAGAGTTTTACTTACCAATTTGTAGGTCAATTGGAGCATATTTAATTACGATTAAAATCAATTTAAACCCAAATCAAATTTTTTGGGAATCAGAAACTAAACAGTATTTCAAGAAATTTGCTCTTCTACTATCATTACTAGTTGGTAATAAAGCACAGTAATCACACTGTAAAATACAGGAGAACTTACCGCAAATTACAAGAGCAGCTAGTACGAGAAACCTGAGCATTGTGAGATGATTCCTGAAAAATCTCCTGTGCAAACCCATCGGTGGCGTCTCCTTATATACCATTGAAGCAGTGCTAGCTGACAGTGGGAATATTTCCAGGTGTTGTAGGTATAACCAGTGGTAAATATAGGCTCAGTTTTGCTCAAGGACAAGCAACTTATATTACTATAAGTTTAGTACCAGAAATAGTAATTGCAAAATGAAAGGAAGATTACGAGCCTTTGCCCTAAGTCTGATCTACCATTTGCTAAGCCATTATATTTCCCATTTGATTAATACATCTAGTCAGTCAATATCTTCTCTTTTTTTTGCAATGTGTGCCATTTTATCAATAGATCAGTCACTCCGTGTTATTTGAGGCCCCCCATTGAAAGCATTAAGAGGAAATGCAAGATGGCTGAACATAGCGAATGTAGCTGAAATTGTAAAATGTTTCAACCACTACTCGCTGTCTTATGCCTCATTCACACAGTCAGTGTTTGGTCAGTGCTTTTCATCAGTGATTTTGAGACAAAACCAGGTGTGGCTCTAACCAGAGAACAGGTGCAGATCTTTACCGCATAACCTTATCTCGGTGGAGGCTCCAATCCTGGTTTTGGCTCACAATCACTGATGGAAATCACTGACCAAAACACTGACGTGCGAATGAGGCTTTAGTCATAGTCTATGCTATGACAAAGACTGCATGTTGCGGTTTCAATATGTAAGCGATGGAGTCTGTCTCTACCAGAAGAAATTGTTTAATGTTTATTTGAATAAAGTTTACTATTTTTACTACACATTGAATCTAATTGGTTACAGTTTTGAGCATGTTATAGAGCAGGAGGAGCTGAGCAGGTTTGTATATAGTTTTATGGAAACAAATTCAGCAACACTTTTAATTTAGTTGTCTAAACCTCTTTTTATACTTAGGAGTCATGTGGGCAGTTCTACTACAGCTGAATGAGCTCCCTTTCGACACACAGTGACACAAGACCTGATTCAGACAAGCTGATTTTCGATCTGTGTACAAGTCAATAGTACAATTCACACTTCTTTTTTTCACATGGACCAAGGGCCTGTGCAGAGAAACTCAGGGCATGCAATATTCTGGTCTCAAGGAACATATTTTTTGAGACCCTTTGGAGACAGTTGTCTCTAACAGTTAACAGCTCTGTGTCCTATAAATCTGGCCTAAAGGAAAACAAGAGCAGTTGTTGAAGAGTTAAAGGAATTCTCCAGGAATTAAGAAAATGAAAATACTTAAATATTACTTTATTATAAATATATTCCCAAATACCTTTCATGAGTTATAATGGCTTGTTTTTTCTGGGAAGCAATCGTTAGGAGAAATAAAATGGCCGCTGTCCTATTAGTACAGACAAAACCTGTCCTAATCACACAGGAGGACAAGTTACTTCACAGCACTGAGGTAAAGATCTTCCAAAGGCTCCTTTCCTACTTGTTAGTAATTATCCTGAACACAGATAAGATCTTCATCTGAATCTCTGTAAGTATGGAGTCCATGAGGTGACATAAAGTACAGAGAGGAGGTGGGGATGTGGCTGATGAGCAGCAGCAGTTTTATGCTGTCACCATTTTCCCCAGTCTGTCCTATCCATCCTCTCTGTACTTTATGTCTCCTCATAAACTTCATTTCTACAGAGATTCAGCTAAAGATCTTATCTATATTCAAGATAGTAATTCCTGACAAGCAGAGCAGAGAAAAGGACGAGGCAGCTCTCTATCTTCTGAAGTAACAGTGTGATTAGGACAGGTTTTCTGTGTGCTAATAGGACGGCGGCCATTGTATTTCCCCTGATGATTGCTCCCTAGACAAAATGAGCCATTATAAATAATGAAAGGTGTTTGGGACTAAAATTATAATAAAGTGATATTTAAGTATTTTCATTTTCTTCATTCCTGGAGAACCCTTTTAAGGAACTGGTAGGAGACACTTGAGTGTTCCCTCAATATCCGGAAGAACCACCCAGCCATATATCATCTTGATATAAAGGGCCCTAAGCAAATGGCAGGTGTCACGCATGAGCTGCCACTGGCTGACATCGAAGTTACACAGAGGAGGAGTACTGTCCGTTTGGATTGTCAGGAAATCGTTTATGTCTCTTCTCTGTTCGTATAGTCGGTTCAACATATGGATCGTGGAATTCCAATGGGTGGGAACATCGCATATCAGCCTATGTTTGGGGATGCCATTCTGCCACTGCAGCTCAAGGAGGGTGTCCTTTGCGGTGTACGAGTGCCTAAAGTGCATGCAAAGTTTTCTGGCTATTTTTAGGATGTCTTGCAGATAGGTGGAAGACTGCAGGAACCGCTTGACAACCAGATTACACTTATTCCATGCAGGGCGCCTGGCTCAGCCCTCCGTGATGCAATGCCGACACCATGTTCTTCCTGTTGTTAGTCACCATGGTTCAGATTTTCAGTTGTCGCAGAGAAAGCCAGGATTCGATTTCTTGATGAAGGACACAGAGCAGATCCTCCCCTGTGTGACTCCGTTCACCCAGGCAAACGAGGTGCATAACAGAGTAACACCGCCATGCCCAGCACATGTGGTATAATGGAGGGCACTGTGAATTATCCCTACAGTGGAGGCTGCGGACACGGTGAAGGATGAGGAGGCAGAGGTTGGACATTGTCGCAGGACCAACGGCGTGAGAACGTGGAGGTGGCAGTGGCGTCACTTGACCAAGTTACTGGTGGCTGTGCAGGAACCACATTCACCCAGTGGGCCGTAAAGGACATGTATTGCCCTTGACCGTAGTTACAGCTCCTCACGTTGACACTGCCATGCACTTTGGCAGACAACGACAGGCTCAGGGACTGGCCCACCTTCTGTTCTACATGTGTGTGCAGGGCTGGTGCTGCCTTTTTGGCAAATAAATGACGGCTTGAGACTCTCCAGCTCGGCTCGGCACAAGCCATCAGTTCTCTGAAAGGTGCAGAGTCCACCATTTGGAAAGGGAGGGACTGCAGCACCTCTTCCGAGTAAGTGATTTTACCCCCAACACTACACACTGACTGACTGCTACCGCCGCTGCTTTTGTGATTCCGTGCACCACTACTTTCCAAGCAGGTAGGCTCCTGCAAAGTGGGTGGTCTACCCCGGGCACATTTGGCTAGCGACCTACCACTGCTGCCACCATGCCGACTCCTGGCAACGCTAGAGACTTGCTGGCTCTGCCTCTGCCTCATGGGCAAGCTGGCACTCTCTTCTCCCGATGATGATGAAGCCCCTAATTCACCCGGCAAGTGCAATCAGCTACATTATCATCATCGAGTACTGTCTGCAAATCACTGATGTCCTCCTCAACGGTCTCTGGGTTAGGAGTCTCACCGCTCCCAACACCAGCTCCCACGCCACTCTCCTCATCACTACTTGCCCACCTAGCAGAGAAAGCAGTGGATGTCTCCTCCACATCTTGGCTGGCCACTAGCTGCTGACTGTCCTCTAGTAGCTTGTCCTCGCTGTATAGTGGGATTGAGCCCACAGCATATAAAAATGTTATGGCTGAGGGAACAGAAAAGGACAGAGGCAGGTTGAGGACTGGTGAGGACACAGGGCCTGCTCCCGGGCCATGCCAACTAAGGGTTTTGTTTGACCAACCCACCGACTCTTGGCTGGGGGTGTCTGATGTCACTTGGGACGAAGTAGATTACCGAGTCAACCATTCAAGAACCTCTGGGTTGCTGGTCAAGACAGGACCGCTAGATGACACTGGGAGCTCAGGCCTCTTGCTGTGACTCCTGCTGCCACTCCCCCTTACTCTGCTGTGTCCTCTGCCTGCGCCAGAAACATTTAGGCCTCTGCCACTCGACTGTGCAGGGCCTGGCACTTCTCTGCCTGACATACTGTTAGATCAGATAAATAAATAAAAAGAAAATTTTAAAAGTTTTTTTCCACTAAGACAAAAAGGGCTGTAATTTTCTTACTTTACCACAAAACAGCAAATGCTTTTTTTGTGCGACTAATACACACCGAATAGGGGTTTAGAACATATAACTGCACCGCTGAACGGCAAATAGGCCCTTATTTTTTTTAACTTATACACTCCACAAAAGGCTTTAGAAAATATAACTGCACTGCTGAACGGCAAATAAATTCCTCTTTTTTCCACCAATACACAACAAAAAGGGTTTCAGAAAATATAAGTGCACCGCTGAACGGCAAATAGGCCATTATTTTTTTCCACTTCTGCAAGACAAAAAAGGCTTTAGAACATATAACTGCAATGCTGAACGGCAAATATATTTTTCTTTTTTCCTCTTATGCACTCCACAAAAGGCTTTAATACATATAACTGCACCGTTGAAAGGCAAATAGGCCCTTATTTCAACTTACGTATACAGGACATAAAAGGCTTTAGAACATTTAACTGCACCGTTGAGCGGCAAATATATCTTTCTCTTTTCTACTTATACACTCCACAAAAGGCTTTAGAACATATAATTGCACCGCTGAATGACAAATATATTTTTCTTTTTTCCACTTATACACTCCACAAAAGGGCTTTAGAAAATATAACTGCACCGCTGAACGCAAAAAATATTTTTCTTTTTTCCACTTACACATTCCACAAGAGGCCTTAGAACATATAACTGCAGCTCTGAAAGGCAAATATATTTTTCTTTTTTCCACTTATACACTCCACAAAAGGCTTTAGAAGATATAACTGCACCACTGAACGGCAAATATATTTTTCTTTTTTCCTCTTATACACTCCACAAAAGGGCTTTTGAAAATATAACTGCACCGCTGAATGGCAAAAAGGCCCTTATTATTTTCAACTTATACACAACACAAAAGGCTTTAGAACATATAACTGCACCGCTGAACGCGAAATATATTTTTCATTTTTCAACTTACACACTCCACAAAATAGCTTTAGAACATATAGCTGCACCACTGAATGGCAAATATATTTTTCTTTTGCCACTAATACATGACAAAAAGGGCTTTAGAACTTATAACTGCACCGCTGAACGGCAAATAGGCCCTTATTTTTTCCACTTAAACACGCCACAAATGGCTTTAGAACATATAACTACACCACTGAATACCAAATATATTTTTCTTTTTTCCACTTATACACTCCACAAAATAGCTTTAGAACATATAGCTGCACCACTGAATGGCAAATATATTTTTCTTTTGCCACTAATACATGACAAAAAGGGCTTTAGAACATATAACTGCACTGCTGAAAGGCAAATAGGCCCTTATTTTTTTCCACTTATACATGACACAAATTGCTTTAGAACATATAACTGCACCGCTGAGCGGCAAATAGACCCTTATTTTTTTACACTTACACACGACACAAAATGCTGTATAACTGCTCTGCTGAATGGCAAATATATATATTTTTTTCCACTTATACACTCCACAAAAAGCTTTAGAACATATAACTGCACCGCTGAACGGCAAATATATTTTTCTTTATTCCTCTTATACACTCCACAAAAGGGCTTTAGAACATATAACTGCACCGCTGAACGGCTAAAAAAAAATTTTTTGTGCCACTAATACACGCCAAAAAGGGCTGTAATTTTCGCACTTCACCACACAACGGCTAATAAGCCTTTTTTTTCCCACTAATGCCAGCCCAAAAATGTTTTAGAACAACGTAGAAATATTTCCTTGTAATAAACCCTGTTAATAGCTGTATTAAACAGCACTTGCACCCCAATAACAAGAACGGTTTGCTGTAATTACAGAGCTGTATAATGGCAATTTGGGTCCCCATTCAGTGAGGCAAAATGTAATAGGATTGTTCCTATTACCCAGGCTGTAACCTCCCCTACTGAACCCTGTTCTACATAAATGCTGTGGAATGATTCCACCCTATCCTTTCCCTACACCTTGAATATGCTTTCCCTGAAAGTGTAAATTGTTTTTAGCACAATTAAAGGGTTTCTGTCACCAGGATTACACTTCATAAGCTGTCTGACAATAGCTATGTGCTAATGTCAGATCAGCTTGATAATGTGCTTTATATGTATTTCTGATGTATATTTAGGCCAAAAAAACTTCTTTTTATAATATGTAAATTAGCCTCTAGGAGCAGGGGGGCGTTGCCCCTGCTCCTAGAAGCTCCGTGCGCCAACCTGCTGCCACGCCCCTTCTTTCTTTGATTGACAGTGCCGGGCAGCGATCCTCTCCTGCCTCCGGCACTGTCTCCCTGCTAAATCCCGCGCCTGCGCCGCCGCTCTGTATTCGGCGCAGGCGCGGTGAGCTGAGGACAGCAGGCACCAGCATCCTCAGCTCACCGCGCCTATGCTGAATACAGAGCGCGGCAGGAGAGGATCGCTGCCCGGCACTGTCAATCAAAGAAAGAAGGGGCGTGGCAGCAGGTTGGCGCACGGAGCTTCTAGGAGCAGGGGCAACGCCCCCCTGCTCCTAGAGGCTAATTTACATATTATAAAAAGACGTTTTTTAGCCTAAATATACATCAGAAATACATATAAAGCACATTATCAAGCTGATCTGACATTAGCACATAGCTAATGTCAGACAGCTTATAATGTGTAATCCTGGTGACAGAAACCCTTTAAGTCTTTCCTAGCACTGTCCCTAGCACCTGCTGACGTCTCTTCCTGCACTAAGTACACTGGTAAATGGCAGAATCAAAGATGGCTGAGGCTATTTATAGGGATGTGACATCACAGGACTGACTGGCTGCTGATTGGCTGCATGCATGGCATTATGGGTGATCCCGTGTTCCCAGAATTCCCTGCTCCATGTCTTCACACGTGCAGCAGCCATGTGCGATTCGTTACCATGGAGCTTGAGGAAATTCGGACTCGGCGTGAATCGAATTTTTCCTGAAATTTGGATCGAATTCCACTTTGTCAATTTCGATTCGCTCATCTCTAACTATAACCTGTGATGTTATTACACTTCAGAAATACATCTAGGCCTCTCTTGAACTCTTTTAGTGAATTCACCATCATCGCCTCCACGGACAGTGTTCCATAGTCTAACTGCTCTTACAGTAAAGAATCCTTTTCCTCTAGATGCAGAGGATGTCCCCTCGTCACAGTCCTGGTAATAAATTAATGATGGGGGAGATCTCTGTACTGCCCTTAATAGATCTCCCCTCAGTCGTCTTTTTTCTAAACTGAATAACTCTAATCTTGACAATCTTTCTGTGTACTGTAGTCCACCCATTCCAGTTATTACTTTAGTTGCCCTCCTCTGAACCCTCTCCAGCTGTGCTATGTCTGCCTTGTTTACAGGAGCCCAGAACTGTGCATAATAGGCTATGCGTGGTCTGACCAGTGATTTGTAAAGTGGTAGGACTATGTTTTCATCATGTGCATCTATGCCCCTTTTGATGCAACCCATTATCTTATTGGCCTTGGCAGCAGCTGCCTGACACTGGTTTTTGCAGCTTAGTTTGCTGTCCACAAAACTTCCTAAGTCCTTTTCCTGTTCCAGTGTTACTCAGTGTTTTACCATTTTGTATGTACTGGTGACGTGTACATATTATTTCTTCCCATGTGTATAACCTTACATTTGTCAGTGTTAAACCTCTGCCACTTCTCTGCCCAAGCCTCCAACATAGCCGGATCCATTTGTAGCAATATACTGTCCTTTTCCATGTTACTTTACACAGGTTAGTGCCATCTGTAAAAATTTATATTTTTCTGTGCAAGCATTTTACAAGATCATTAATAAAACTATTGAAGAGAATAGGTCCAATACTGACCCCTGTGGCACCCCACTGGTGATGGTGACCCATTGTGTGTATACTGTTTTCTATCACGAGCCAGTTACTTACCCACATATAGTGATGAGTAGCAGGGGCAATATTCGAATTCCCGATATTTCGCGAATATTTGGTACAATACCCATCATATATTTGCAAATTTTTCTAATTCGCTATTATTTTCTAGATTGTGAAAATCAGCAATGTAATATTCGCGTAATGCGCGCAAAAATATAGGCATGGGTCACTGTACCTACATTTTTCAAACTGCTCGAAGTTTAATGAGACTGGAAAAAATGGTTGGCACGGCAGAACATTACAATAGCTTTATATGCAGATAGAGTGCTCCAATATATTCGCGATTGCGCAAATCGGCACTAATGATGCAAATATTTCGGCGCAATACGTGCAACTTCACATTTTAACAGATCTGACATATTAGTGATTGGTGCACTAAGTATTGTTGTGAACTTGTGACATCACAGCACTATGTATGTATGTATGTAGCATGTATGTATGGACAGCAGAACCTGGAACAGATGCTGGTAAATCTGGCTGGTCAGGGGACTGGAGACGTGGTGCCTAGATCTCATGGCCACATGAGCCCTGTGGGGGCTGTACTGGAGGAGAAGGAAGACATTGTAGCACAAGCAATGTGTAGCGAAATGGGTGTTTTTTACACACAGGTGACAGAAGAGGATAGTGATGAGAGGCATAGGCAATATGAGTTTTTGCGATATTTCGTGAATTTTTTGCATAATATTCGCAATAAATTCTAGATTTGATGATCTCCAGTCATTATTTTCTCGATTGCACAAATCGGCACTAATGAGGCGCATTTTATTTGCGCAATACATGCAACTTCACATTTTATCAGGTCTGAGTAGATATTACTGATTGGTGCACTAATATGACATCACAGCACTGTGTCTAACAGAGACACTAATCCCTATCAGAGCACAGTAATTCCTATCACACTACCTAACAGCCTGCACTGGAACCTATCAGCTACACTATATCACTATCTAACCTACACTGACTATCTCCCACTAATTATCTGTATCATATATATAAACTAACTTACTAACAATCTAATGTAATGTGACACAGGAAAGCAGAGAGCACAGCAATAACACTGATGTCTCTCTCAGAACTGTAATTAATCACATCAGCCCCCCTAGCTTAAACACCCTTAGGCCCCTTTCACACGGGCGAGTTTTCCGCGCGGGTGCAATGCGTGAGGTGGACGCATTGCACCCGCACTGAATCCGGACCCTTTCATTTCTATGGGGCTGTGCACATGAGCGGTGATTTTCACGCAACACTTCTGCGTTGCATGGAAATCGCAGCATGCTCTATATTCTGTGTTTTTCACGCAACGCAGGGCCCATAGAAGTGAATGGGGTTGCGGGAAAATTGCAAGCATCCGCAAGCAAGTGCAGATGCGGTACAATTTTCCCACATGGTTGCTAAGCGACGGGACCCGATCTTCATTATTTTCCCTGATAACATGGTTATAAGGGAAAATAACAGCATTCTTAATTAAGAATGCTTTGTATAATGTTGATTAAGGGGTTAAAAATAAAAAAACTTAACTTACCTTAGCCACTTGATCGTGTAGTTGGCGATCTGTCTTCTCTCTTCAAGCTTTAGCTACCAGCTAATTTACCTGTGATTGACGTCTCATCACATGGTCACATAGTCCAGGGCAGTAAAAAATACCCAACATGTGACCCCATTTTGGAAAGAAGACACCCCAAGGTATTCCGTGAGGGGCATGGCGAGTTCATAGAAGATTTTTTTTTTGGCAAAAGTTAGTGGAAATTGAGGTATGCCCCTCAGCGAATACCTTGGGGTGTCTTCCTTC
Source organism: Bufotes viridis (assembly GCA_033119425.1). Lineage (NCBI taxonomy): Eukaryota > Metazoa > Chordata > Amphibia > Anura > Bufonidae > Bufotes > Bufotes viridis. The sequence goes on along the minus strand of CM065591.1, from coordinate 437,771,022 downwards.
CAAAATGGGGTCATTTGTGGGGTGTTTGTACTGTTCTGGCATTTTGGACGGGGCTAAATTGTGAGCAGCCCTGTAAAGCCTAAAGGTACTCGTTGGACTTTACGCCACTTTACGCACCTAGGCTGTAAAAAAGTGTCACACATGTGCTATTGCCGTACTCAGGAGAAGTAGGGCAATGTGTTTTGGGGGTGTATTTTTACATATACCCATGTTGGGTGAGAGAAATATCTCTGTAAATTGACAACTTTGTATGACATTTTTTAAAAAGTTGTCGTTTACAGAGATATTTCTCACACAAAGTATGGGTATATATAAGAATACACCCCAAAACACATTGCCCTACTTCTCCTGAGTACGGCAATACCACATGTGTGACACTTTTTTGCAGCCAAGATGCGCAAAGGGGCCCTAATTCCAATGAGTACCTTTAGGATTTCACAGGGCATTTTTGCACATTTGGATTCTCACTTTTTAGGGCCCCTAAAATGCTAAGGCGGTATAAATACCCCACATGTGACCCCATTTTGGAAAGAAGACACCCCAAGGTATTCCGTGAGGGGCATGGCGAGTTCCCAGAAATTTTTATTTTTTTGGCACAAGTTAGCGGAAATTTGTATATATATAAGTCTCATATTCCACTAACTTGTGACAAAAAATAAAATTTTACATGAACTCAACATACCCCTTACGGAATACCTTGGGGTGTCTTCTTTCTAAAATGGGGTCACATGTGGGGTGTTTTTACTGCCCTGGCATTTGATGGTCTCCGCAATCATTACATGTATGGCCAGCATTAGGAGTTTCTGCTATTCTCCTTATATTGAGCATACGGGTAATGAGATTTTTTTTTTCCGTTCAGCCTCTGGGCTGGAAAAAAAATCAAAATGAACGGCACAGATTTCTTCATTCGCATCAATCAATGTGGATGAAAAAATATCTGTCAAAATCAGTGACTGCGGTGAGGTGGGCTGGGCGCTAACTACCTAACAAGTAGCTAACTAACTGGCGGTGATAAAGGACCCTTATGCCCCATTAACACGTCCACAATTCTGTTTGCTGAATGGAATTGCGGACCCATTCATTTCTATGGGGACAGACTTTGTCCCGCTCGGATCCGGAATTGCGGATCCGCACTTCCGGGTCTGCACTTCCGTTCCGCAAAAATATAGATCATGTCCTATTCTTGTCCGCAATTGTCCGTGTTTTGCGACAATTGTCCGTGTTTTGCGGATCCGCAAAACATGGGGGGATCAGGGGTTAATAAGGGGTTAATAAAAACAGCGTCTGATATACCTGTTTAATGCGATGTATTTTACATCTACAGCCTGCCAGCGATTGATCATTGCTGGCAGGCCGTAGTATACAGCGTCCAGGAGGAGTAAACCAGCCGTCGCCTGGACGTATGTGTGCGTTAGGCAGTCCAGAGCTGGTTAACTGTAGAAAATGGCTGCTGGGGAGGTACTTATATAGCAAGGGGTAGGCAACTTTCCTATTGGTTGCCAGAGATTTTGCTAAGCTCAGACAAAGATATTGCAGCCTTCTCATTGGCCCACAAGAAAAAAGGGAGATTACTGATTAAAAAAAAAAGTAGAATATTCGAAAATACGAATATATTTCACTATATTCTAAATATTTGCGAATTCTCGAAGTTGCGATATTTGCAATTTAAATTTGCACCCAACACTACCCACATACACATATTTTCTCCCAGTCTGTGCATTCTCATTTTATATACTAACTTTTTATGTGGAACAGTATCAAATGCCTTGGAGATGTCAAGATATACGACATGACATCCATTGACCTATAGTTTCCAGGCACTTCTTTTTTCTACCCCTTTTTGAATTTTGGCACCATATTTGCTATGCACCAACCCTATGGAACACTCCCTGTCAATATACAGTCCTTAGAGATCAGAAATAAGGGTGTGGCTATGACATTACTTAATTTGCTTATGATGTGGGGTGTATGCCATCTGGTACTGGTGGTTTGTCTAGTTTAATCTTTTTAAGACACCGCTGCACTTCTTCCTGGGCCAGATAGTCCACTTTTAATGGGGAGTTTATTTTGATACTCTGCATTCCATCTGACAGTTTATAGGCCTTTAATGCCACCCCCCCCCCTCCCAATATGCCTGTGCCCTTAACACCTTGCTCCATGGCACCCGCGTCGCTTTTAATGTTGGATGTTTTCATCCGCGCGATGGGAAGATGCAGTGGCAGCTGTGCCGGCATCAGAAGCGGCGCAGGTGCTAGGGAGCGGGGTGAGTACAATCTGTGTGAGGGGCCCGGGCATATGGGGGGGCATTATAGGCCTTGGATAACCCCTTTAATAGCTTCGCTTTCAACTCCCCAACTCATCACTCTGCCAAGTGCCAAAACTTTCAGGTTTTATACTTTTTTACCATTTATATAATTAAATAAAATTTAAGGTTAGTTTTATTCTCTTTGGCAATGAATCTCTCTTCGGTTTGGCTGCTTTTATTTGTCTTTAACATATTCAATTTTTTTTTCTTAATACTAAGTCCAGTATGCCGCCATCTAGTTGGATCCTGAACCAGTTGGGAAAGGTAATTGTCTTTGGTTATTGACAACAACCTGTTTGCTTTATGAGATGTACAGGTTTCAGTTTCCCAGTCTATATCTGGGTAGTTGAAGTCCCTCATAATAACCACCTCATTATGATTTGCCGCCTCATCTATTTCCCTTAGTAGTAGATTTTCTGTGGACTCTGGTTGGTATATTAGGTGGTTTATAACAAACTCATATCAGGATTTTATTATTGTTTTTGCATTCATTTATTTCTACCCACAGCGACTCCACATGTCCATGTCCCTCACTTACACTGTATATCTTCATGGAGTGTGGGCTTTAGACAGAACTTTGCCTAAACGCAAACTTCTCCTCCTCTCCGGTTTTCACAATACTTTCTAAACAGATTGTAACCCTGTATATTAACAGCCCAGTCATAGCTATCATCCAACCATGTCTCAGTTATTCCTGTCATAGTTCTCCTCAGTAGAGATGAGCGAACACCTGGAAGTTCGGGCGAACTTCCCGAAAATGTTCGGGTTCGGGATCCGAACTCGACCCAAACTTTATCCCGAACCCGAACCCCATTGAAGTCAATGGGGACCCGAACTTTTAGGCACTAAAAAGACTGTAAAATAGTCCAGGAAAGGGCTAGAGGGCTGCAAAAGGCAGCAAAATGTAGGTACATCCCCTGCAAACAAATGTAGATAGGCAAATTAATTAAAATAAAATAAAATAAAATAAATAAAAATTAACCAATATCAATTGGAGAGAGGTCCCACAGCAAGGAATCATGCGTCATATCACCCACCACTGGAGAAGGCCACTTTCAGTTATTTCGGCCCCAGCACCCAGACAGAGGAGAGAGGTCCCACAGCAAGGAATCATGCGTCATATCACCCACCACTGGAGAAGGCCACTTTCAGTTATTTCGGCCCAGCACCCAGACCGAGGATACAGGTCCCACAGCAAGGAATCATGCGTCATATCACCCACCACTGAGAAGGCCACTTTCAGTTATTTCGCTGTCCCCAGCACCTAGACAGAGGAGAGAGGTCCCACAGCAAGGAATCATGCGTCATATCACCCACCACTGGAGAAGGCCACTTTCAGTTATTTCGCCCCAGCACCCAGACCGAGGAGACAGGTCCTACAGCAAGGAATCATGCGTCATATCACCCACCACTGGAGAAGGCCACTTTCAGTTATTTCGGCCCAGCACCTAGACAGAGGAGAGAGGTCCCACAGCAAGAAATCATGCGTCATATCACCCACCACTGAGAAGGCCACTTTCAGTTATTTCGGCCCCAGCACCCAGACAGAGGAGAGAGGTCCCACAGCAAGGAATCAAGCGTCATATCACCCACCACTGGAGAAGGCCACTTTCAGTTATTTCGGCCCAGCACCCAGACCGAGGATACAGGTCCCACTGCAAGGAATCATGCGTCATATCACCCACCACTGGAGAAGGCCACTTTCAGTTATTTCGGCCCAGCACCCAGACAAAGGAGAGAGGTCCCACAACAAGGAATCATGCGTCATATTACCCACCACTGGAGAAGGCCACTTTCAGTTATTTCGGCCCCAGCACCCAGACAGAGGAGAGAGGTCCCACAGCAAGGAATAAGGCGTCATATCACCCACCACTGGAGAAGGCCACTTTCAGTTATTTCGGCCCAGCACCCAGACCGAGGATACAGGTCCCACTGCAAGGAATCATGCGTCATATCACCCACCACTGGAGAAGGCCACTTTCAGTTATTTCGGCCCAGCACCCAGACAGAGGAGAGAGGTCCCACAGCAAGGAATAAGGCGTCATATCACCCACCACTGGAGAAGGCCACTTTCAGTTATTTCGGCCCCAGCACCCAGACAAAGGAGAGAGGTCCCACAGCAAGGAATAAGGCGTCATATCACCCACCAATGGAGAAGGCCACTTTCAGTTATTTCGGCCCAGCACCCAGACAGAGGAGAGAGGTCCCACAGCAAGGAATCATGCGTCATATCACCCACCACTGGAGAAGGCCACTTTCAGTTATTTCAGCCCCAGCACCCAGACAGAGGAGAGGTTCATTCAACTTTGGGTTGCACCGCAAAATCATGGTAAAGTTAAAAAAATGAGGATTCAATAAAGAAGTGCCCCAGAGTACAAGAAGACATGTTTGAGGGGAAGGCAGTTATAAATGTCGTCCCCTGCATCGTCTTCCACACAGTCTTCCTCCCTGACCTCCTGTTCGGTCTGCACACTGCAGAAAGACGCAGCAGTTGGGACCTGTGTTTCGTCATCATCAGAGACGTGCGGACTCCGATGAGGTGGTATTCCCATGTCCTCATCATCAGGAAACATCAGTAGTTGTGCATCAGTGCATTCTATGTCTTCCATCACTGGGGAAGGGCTAGGTGGATTCCCTTGGGAAACCCTGTCAGCAGAGTCTTCAAACAGCATAAGAGACTGCTGCATAACTTGAGGCTCAGACAGTTTCCCTGATATGCACGGGGGTGATGTGACAGACTGATGGGCTTGGTTTTCAGGTGCCACCTGTGCGCTTTCTGCAGAAGACTGGGTGGGATATAATGTTGTGAACGTGCTGGATCCACTGTCGGCCACCCAATTGACTAGCGCCTGTACCTGCTCAGGCCTTACCATCCTTAGAACGGCATTGGGCCCCACCAAATATCGCTGTAAATTCTGGCGGGTACTGGAACCTGAGGTAGTTGGTTCACTAGGACGTGTGGCTGTGGCAGAATGGCCACGTCCTCTCCCAGCACCAGAGGGTACACTAACACCACCACGACCGCGTCCACATCCCTTACTAGATGTTTTCCTCATTGTTACCGTTCACCAAGCACCACAATAAGAAAAAAAATATTTGGCCCAATGTATTGATTTCAAATGCAGGCCTTTTTTTACAGGCACCTAACACTATCTGCCTATTTATTTATGTAGCGTATTACACTAATCCAGGCACAGCAGTAACCACTGATTTAGGGGAATTTCTCTTTTAGGGCTAGTATTTAGGCCCTGGATGAAAGGTATCCTTTTATGGGCAGATTTACAATTGGCCTGCAACAGCTCGAACACCAGATTCAGGGTATTGCTATTTTGGCAATTGAATTTCACCCCAGAACAAAATATATCCTTTCCAGGACACTATGAAACTTGGCCAGCCAGAGCTGAAACCACTGATTTATGGTATTGCTATTTTGGCAATTGAATTTCACCCCAGAACAAAATATACCCTTTTACGGACAGATTAACACTTGGACTGCAACATCTGGGACACCAGATTCAGGGTATTGCTATTTTGGCAATTGAATTTCACCCCACAACAAAATATATGTTTTTGCGGACACTATGAAACTTGGCCAGCCACAGCTGAAACCACTGATTTATGGTATTGCTATTTTGGCAATTGAATTTCACCCTAGAACAAAATATACCCTGTTACGGACAGATTTAAACTAGGCCTGCAACAGCTGGAACACCAGATTCAGGGTATTGCTATTTTGGCAATTGAATTTCACCCCAGAACAAAATATATAATTTGCAGGACACAATGAAACTTGGCCAGCCACAGCTGAGACCACTGATTTATGGTATTGCTATTTTGGCAATTGAATTTCACCCCAGAACAAAATATACCCTTGTATGGACAGATTTAAACTAGGCCTGCAACAGCTGGAACACCAGATTCAGAGTATTGCTATTTTGGCAATTGAATTTCACCCCAGAACAAAATATATGTTTTTGCGGACACTATGAAACTTGGCCAGCCACAGCTGAAACCACTGATTTATGGTATTGCAATTTTGGCAATTGAATTTCACCCCAGAACAAAATATATAATTTCCAGGAGACTATGAAACTTGGCCAGCCAGAGCTTAAACCACAGATTTATGGTATTGCTGTTTTGGCAATTGAATTTCACTCCAGAATAAAATATATCATTTGCAGGACACTATGAAACTTGGCCAGCCACAGCTGAAACCACTGATTTATGGTATTGCTATTTTGGCAATTGAATTTCACCCCACAACAAAATATATGTTTTTGTGTACACTATGAAACTTTGCCAGCCACAGCTGAAACCACTGATTTATGGTATTGCTATTTTGGCAATTGAATTTCACCCGAGAACAAAATATATGTTTTGGCAGACACTATTATACTTTGCCATCCACAGCTGTGACACCAGATTTATGTTATTGCTATTTTGGCAATTGAATTTCACCCCAGAACAAAATATATGTTTTTGCGGACACTATGAAACTTGGCCAGCCACAGCTAAAACCACTGATTTATGGTATTGCTATTTTGGCAATTGAATTTCACCCCAGAACAAAATATATGTTTTGGCAGACACTATTATACTTTGCCATCCACAGCTGTGACACCAGATTTATGTTATTGCAATTTTGGCAATTGAATTTCACCCCACAACAAAATATATGTTTTTGCGGACACTATGAAACTTGGCCAGCCACAGCTAAAACCACTGATTTATGGTATTGCTATTTTGGCAATTGAATTTCACCCCAGAACAAAATATATGTTTTGGCAGACACTATTATACTTTGCCATCCACAGCTGTGACACCAGATTTATGGTATTGCTATTTTGGCAATTGAATATCACCCCAGAACAAAATATATGTTTTTGCGGACACTATGAAACTTGGCCAGCCACAGCTGAAACCACTGATTTATGTTATTGCTATTTTGGCAATTGAATTTCACCCCAGAACAAAATATATAATTTGCAGGACACTATGAAACTTGGCCAGCCACAGCTGAAACCACTGATTTATGGTATTGCTATTTTGGCAATTGAATTTCACCACAGAAAATAATCTATCCTTTGCCAGACAGCAGACAGTATTATACTTGGCTAGCCAAAGCTGGAACACCAGATTTAGGGGATTGGTATTTGGGCAATTGTAATTTAACCCCTTAATAAAATATAGAAATTGCTATCCTGAATTTCTAGGGGTGACAATTAGCACAGCCAAGCCCCTGATGTAGGATATAGCAAAAAAAAACTAGTATTGATGGATTGATGGACTTGGTGGCAGCTTGTTCTGGTGCACCAAAAGTCACAAAATGGCCACCGATCACCCCAGAAAATAAGTGACAGAAAAACGCTCTGTGCAGCCTAAAAACCAGTGAGCAAGTAACTAGCAGAAGTTCAATCATTCACAGCTGTAGATCGATCCGTTCATTAGGTGCTTTTGCTGACTTTTCCCTGCCTAATCTCGCCCTCACAGAAGCTGCGTCCTCTCCCTACACTAATCAGAGCAGTGTGACGTGCGGCGCTACGTGACTCCAGCTTAAATAGAGGCTGGGTCACATGCTGCACTTGGCCAATCATAGCCATGCCATTAGTAGGCATGGCTGTGATGGGCTCTTAGGGCAAGAAGTAAAACGCTAGCTGATTGGCTGCTGTGCAGCCCTTCAGAATGCGGGAAGTAATCGCCGAACAACGAACCTGAACCCGAACTTCTTTGAAAATGTTCGGGTCCGTGTCCCGAACACCCCAAAATTCGATACGAACCCGAACTATGATCGAACTGTTCGCTCAACACTACTCCTCAGACATTACTAATTCCAGTTCATCTGTTTAATTAGTCAGACTTCTAGCATTAGTATGCATACAATTAAAGAGAACATGTTACCTCAAAAACACATACAAAACCTCCAGCATTACCTCATAGTAGCCCCCAGTCTGTTAATAATCATTTTTAATCATAATCAATTTTTGATCCGGTAGTCTGATGCCCCATAGATTCAAAAATCCATGTTTTAAGTCCAGGGGGCAGCGACTTCCTTGCTTCGAGTCTAATTAGGCACTCCCCCTAACTGTCCCCACAGCCTGCAGCGCGGCCGGGATCTCATAAGTCTCGCGCATGTGCAGTAACATAGTAACATAGTATATAAGGCCGAAAAAAGACATTTGTCCATCCAGTTCGGCCTGTTATCCTGCAAGTTGAAACCTGGCTAACATCGGCAGCCGGAGACAGGATCACGCGTTACCAAGGAGCGCACCACGCATGCGCTAGACTTATGTGATCCCGGCCACACTGCAGGCTGTCAATTTAACAAAAGAGGGGGGCGCGCTTACCTTGACTCAAAGCAAGGAAGCTCACGCGCGATTTTATGTACAGGGGCATTTCTTAGGCGGAGCTGAGGAGCTTGTCTCCGAGAAAATAGGACTCTTCTCTGGTCGCACAAGATACATATGACTCTTTTATGCTAATTTGCATAAAAGGTGGGACATACACAAATGCAAAATACTTAATTATTTAATCTGCAAATAAAATTAAAAGTTAAAAATGTATATGTTTAGGGCAACACAATGAACATTTAGAAATGCTCAGTGAGGGTAGCATAGTAGAGGTGTTCCCGAAACAGCTGCCCCTTCCCCATTGACGTGCAGCCCATGCAGCCCATCCCTTCGATAGAGCCTGTAGCCGACAGAGAAATCAGCCCAGTTCTACAGGAACCTAAACCCCTCCTTACTGTATATACAGTATGTGTACATAATATGTTTATACGTGCATGATTTGTAAATGAGCTAGTAATGCATATAGGTGTGTGTGCATATATGACTGTAATGTGTCTATGCAAGCATAATGTATATATTTATTCGTAATATGCATTTACTTGTCACACGTCCTGCACAGGGGGCCTTTGCTGTAAGTGTCCATCCCTGCTGGTGATGTAATACTGCTTAAAGTGAACTCATAGCAGTCTAACACCTGTTTGATAGTTATTTTAGCAATTTATTCTTGGAAACCTTGAAAAATGTGATACTGATGTGTTACCCAGCACACTGCGATTAGATAACAATACTAATACTGTATGTCATTAATGCTTTATGTTTTATACAGTACATTCTTTATAGTACAGCTCTACTTAGCTTCAAGTGAATCTTTTCCTTTTATTTTGTAGAACTTAATTACCTAAGACTTCTTTCACACCCGGTGTTCCAGCCAACAGGTCTGGAAGACAAAGTTGGGAATTGGCCAAACAAAAACATTGCGTGCAATGGTATTTCTCCAGCTGAATCCTGACATATTTGCCGGGTAGGGGCCATATCTCAGCTTCTAGTACTGTCCAGCAATGCCAGATCCAGAGAGCTCTGGCAGGCTGTTCTCTGCAGGACCAGCCTGCTGGGACCCCTGCCAGCAGTGTGAAAGTGGCCAAATAAACGTGCTTGACTTTGTATTCATAGTAATTTGACATGAATCTAACATTCAGATTGACTGCAATATTCAAGAACCTCCATCCAGAACTGACATTGTGCATTGTTTTTACAGTCATGCCTTAAAGAAGGTCTCTGGACTCTACTGACATGTCTGTAACTACTTGCACCAGATCTTTGATAAAGATGGCGGTGGCTGGACTGTCGCAAGCAAATGGATGAGGTAAGTATGATTTAGTTTATTTATTATTTTATTTTACACTGTATTATTACTGTCAAATGCCGCGATCATGTATGATCGTGGCATCTGAGTGGTACAATGACGGAAAACGGTGCAATCACCGCTCCCTGTCATTGCACCCACTGCTTACAAAGAAATGCGCTTCGTGACGAAGTAATTCCTTAGGAAGCAAATTTTTTTGTAAAATTCGGCAAAGCATACAACTCGAATTTTTAAATACTTCACTCATCTCTACTTATGACTCTATGTTCTGCCAAAGATGGCAAGACTGGGAGCAATTGTTAGGTTCCCTGCTGCCAAATCAACTCATTTTCACCCTGTGATCACATTGCCGAGGGCCAATGTCGTGACAGAAGGAGTTCTCTGGGCTCCAATGTTGATTTCATGCACATATGTCCTTTGCTCAGAACATATTCCTCTCTTCATAATATCATACATTTACGGCATTTTGTGGGACACACATCCGGCAGGTGACATGCATGCATGTCATTTGCCAAGGTAAAACTCTACTCGATAAACATGTATACAATTAATCCAAAAAGCTGTTTCAGACAGTAAATCGATTTATTTTCACTGTAAAGTATGTTATAGAATTATAGATGCTTGAAGTTTCATTTGTGTCTTCAGTATGTTGCTTTGATGTTTACAGGTTCTGAAAAAAATATATAAGGATTAGGTAGCCTAGTCCAATTGGCTCTTAAAGGTTCATATGACATCAGAAAGTCTCTTAACCTCTTCCTAACCGACCCACGTAAATTTACATCGGTGTTCGGGCATTTAAAATGGCGCCTGCTTGCAAATGGAGCAGGCACCATAGCCGCCGGGTGCTTGTTGTTTTAAAAATCAGGCACCCAGGACTAATATATACAATCATCCTAGAATCCCAGGCTACTACAGGCATGCTCCGGCTCCTCCAATCGCCACACAGGGGAGCCGGAGCGCAAATCGAAAGTAAAACTTTCGGTTTGTGCGCACTCAGATGCCGTGGTCAGGATTGACTACGGCATCTGAGGGGTTAAATGTCCGCGATCGGCATCGACATTAGCCGCGGGTGTCTGCTACAGAAACCATGCGGACACCCGCGGCTAAGTGCCCGCCTGGAGCAGGAGCGGGCGCCATCTTTAGAGACAGGACACAGGACGTACGGGTACGTCCTGTGTCCTTAAGAGGTTAAAGAAGCTGTTAGTTAGCAGACATCCATTTACCCTTAGCCATATATTTTGTTTTTTCACTTTAAAGTTACTAATGCTGGCTTGGCATTAAAGAGCTTGAAATTAGCTTTTTAAGGTCCTAGGAAACCCCAGAATGTCATTAATACATTTTCAGGGCAATTGGAGCACTTTCAATTCATGTCAAATTTATTTGGACCCATATTGAATGGTGTCACTGATTCGGTCAAATAGAATCTGAATTGAATTTAAAAAAAATTGCTCATCACTGTTAGTCAATATTTTGCTCTTATCCATTAATCATTCTATTGTCTATGATTTGCTATACATAGGTTGGCTTTCATCAGTGCATCTTATTTTTCCCAAGTACCAACACCATATATTACCGATTATTCTTAGGCAAAAGAAAACCTGTTTATGACTTATGTACTACAAAACTTAACCTTTTTATATATTGAATACATATTATCACTAAACCTCAATAAAACTAGACATTTCCCCCCTTTATACTCATTTTTGGCTAACAAAGTAACAATCATTTTTTCAATTGGCCTTTATTAAAAATATTAAGCTGTTCTGTTACAAAGGGTTAAATGTTTTTCTAGCTGTGTGACTGGTCCTTTCACTTTGTGCTGGTCATCTGATAAACCTTATCTCTAAACTACTAAGAGGTCATGAACACTTATTAAAGCCACATTCTTATCAGTAAGATAAGAACTGAGCTTTAATGAGTGTTTATAATGTCAGAGAGCAGAGATAAGGAGTCCTTCTGCTTCTGGTCTCACGCAGGAGAGGGAAAATAAAAAGGGTGCTACTGGAGCATGTCATCTCAGTACAGAAAAGGACGCCATATTTTTAATAAAGACCAATTAAAAAAATATTTTAACCTTCTCTACATAATAAATTCCACTTGCTGAAGTGACACAGCCCCTTTAATGTCAATATACTTGATCTAGGTCTATGGCAGTAAAGAGGCCAATGTCAGTAGATCTGGTGGTCTTTGTCAGTTAGGGGGACTACTGTTCTATGACACTGAAGGAGTTAATGTAAAGATCTCTTATGGCCCAAGGAAAATAGTAAATTTTAAGATTACTCATGGAGGGCACTGAAAGGGTTAATTTTACAATACCTTCTCTCCAAGCTGTAGCGTTGCACTGGCTGGATGTTACCTGTTTCCTCTCTTCACAGATCATGGCAATGAATGCAAGGAGAGTATAGAGATGACTGTGCAGCTATAACCTCTACAGCTGCACAGTTCTCTCTATGATTAGGCAGAGTGATTTATGATCACTCTCTACGATCATTAATCAATTTCTGCGACCTCTATTGCTACACCACTGATGAACAATGAAAAGTAACTGTAACTTGTTCTATATTCTTAGTTGGATACTACTGAAGGAATAAGCTACTTGTAAGTATTAAGTTATAACCATGAACTGAAACTTACGCTGTTGATCCAGGAGATGTAAGCAGACACTCTGGTGAACACTGTGGGTTTCAGGTAAGCATTGCATCCAAGGGAAGACACAAAGCTTGTCACACCATGGACTTGGTAGACACCATTGACAGCACAGTTCAGAGGTCCTCCAGAATCTCCCTATAAAATAACAAGTGGGAAGTACTGGCAACAATTGTGCTTTTGTACATTTCAATATCTAGTGATTTGCAATAAAATTAATGGTTAAAATATGTCTCTATCTGTAAATCTTCAATTCAGTAATTGGTGTCTGGCCTTCACATTTTATTAAAGCTCTACATTCTTCATAGTACAAGATAGACAGGGGCGTAGCTATAGCGGAAGCAGGGTAAGCAGCTGCTTTGAGGCCCAAACGCAGAGAGGGCCCAGCCAGGAGAAAGAACAAGTGGAACAAAATCACAGAAATATAGTTGCCAATATGGGGGTACTGCTAGCCAGGAGAAAGACTAAAAGATGTTATTGTCAGGGCGTTCTCAACAGTAATATACAATGACATTATATACAAAGACACAATAGAAAACGGACAGACAGCAGCTTTTGTGCCTCATCTGAGAGCGCGATTTTGACTACCCACAGTAGCAGGGGTTGCACAGGAGTAGGGGGGTTGCAAAAATGTTCCCGGGAGGAGGGGTGGCCCTGTTCAAAAATTTGCTGTGGGGCCCAGTCATTTCTAGTTACGCCACTGAAAACAGATCATCATATTTTAAATTCTTTACAACCCCTTTACAGCTTTACACATTTAGAAAATAATATATATATATATATATATATATATATATATACCCCAAAAATTAGAAAATGGCCAGACTTACATTGCATCCGGCCTGGACTCCGTTACCACCAGCACACACCATGGTGGTCTTAACAGTGCTGCCCCAGTAGGAGCTGGTGGAGCAAGTGGAGTGGGCAACGATGGGCAGAGGGGCCTGCTGGAGGATGGATGGCAGAGAGCCACCAGCTGCAATAAAAGAGTCATCATTTTTAGTTTTCTTTAACTGAGATGCTAAGCATACATGACATTTATTAGAGTAATTTTCTGGACACGGGAATTATATCATTTTTTTAAACAAAATATTACATTGCCTTTGTATTCAGAGTGGTACATTCTGGTAAAAACTGTGATGGATATTCATCAAGATAAGTCAAAGAAAAAAAAGGAGCAGTTTCCCATAACAGCCAATCAAGTTAATTATTTCATCTTCCAAATGGCTTTTGAAAAATGAGGGCTGGCAATCTAATTGGCTCCTCTGTTTTCCCCTTGCATTAGATATGAATCCATAATAAACAGAGCTTTTTTTTCAGATTGTAATAATGTATTCCAGATATACTGGTTTCATTTCTAGACTCTTCAAGATAACTCGAAATTACAACTTACTGCTGGTTCTTCCCCATCCTGAAATGATGCAGTTGTAGTTATTGGCAAGAACAGCACCATTGGCTGGCAGGGTGGCTAATTTAACGTAACTGTTTATAGTTGCACTGGATGCCAGATGAAGGATGGCAATATCATAACTGAAGAAGAAAACATTATAAGGATAAGAATCTGCTATACTTGTGTGTACATTTTGCATAACAAAATTACCTTGACACACATTGGATGAAACACAACTATATACTTACCTATTTTCTCTTGGAAACTTTGAGCCATTTAAGCCTCTCCCCAGACACTCCTCAAACCTGTTGATGGAGTTTACACAAGCCCCGCCAACTTTCTGAACAGGAAAAGTGAATTATCTGACAATTCAGTACAATCCCAGCAAATGTGGGACTGCTGGCAACTATGCACTAAAATACTTTAATCAACAATAGTCAAAATCTAAAATGGTGACCTCTCTAAATAACTGATCTCTCCACATCATGTCGCTTTGCCTTTCATCCTCATGGCTGCCTGACTTGTAAATTTGGCTTTCAATGAGTGAGCTGTCATAAAAGTATGGAATCTCCCATTGGTGGCACAAGTAGTTATTTGTACAGAGAATTATGAAAGTATTCAAATAATTTAGGTGTAAATTTATAGATGAGCTTCTTACAGAGCCTGTAAGGAAGGACCTTATAGGCTACACAAACAAGTACTTTTGGTAGCTCTATACTCTATGTGTCACTGCGTTCTCACCCATATGTTTACCATTCTATTCCCAATGCTTTTATGGTCTTCTGAGAAGGTAGTGTTAATTGGTGACTGAAATATGCAAGAACGCCACATTGGGATTTTTGCATATATGCCTAGTTTTTCTTCCATGTGTCAAACTGGTATAGGATCAAGTGATATTTTATGTGACTACCTTTTTGTAATGGTATATAGGGATTTCTAGGGACAGGTACTGTGGAGTTGCCCTTTTCCGGGTAAATGCTGTGCATTTTAAGGGCTAACTAAGGATCGGACTGTCATCCCTTTTTCCTCACAGCCCCCATTGGAAATATAGGTGATGATCCACACAGGGACCCAATCAGTCATCCACAGATAGATGAGCATCCACCTCCATATACATAGCAAAATAAATCTAAGGTGGTTAAGTATCTTGGTCCAAATTTTTTTTTTCATTCCTTATTGTCCTCAGCTGTGTGTATTGACTTTGTAACACATTCCAAGGAAGGTCTCTGGTTTTGGTGACTGCTAGAGTGCTAGTGTTCAAAATGGGATAAGATACCACAGTGGCTTTTTTATTTAGGTAATAAAGATTTTGTTTTAGATGCTGGAATATTGTCAGTGAATTGCATATACTTGGATGAATATTTTTACTCTCCATTTTTCACCCTTCTTTCCCTGTATCACCGTTATTTCCCGCAGATGAAATTGATGTCCATACTATGTCTTTTTTCAGTGAATTGTTTTCAGCTTCTAGGTTTCATCGGATACGTACCCAGCAGCCACATTGTTGGAATTCCAGCCTGAGTGGATGCGAATTCCTGACACTGAGATAACTTGTTCAGTGCCATCGTTCTGGCTCAGGTTGTGCTCTCCCAAGACCACCCGGTAGGTGTTGGTTCTGATTAAGAGATATGAATAAGTAGAGCGACAGATGTAGGTCAGTATATGAAGGCATGCTATGGCAATAAATACAGGTGATAATAAAATAATTGCTAATATTGTGATCTGCAGTGAATACATTTTTGCATATAAAGAGTCATGCCTAGCAGGCATAATAGGAGTCACTAGTACAGGTGATGTATACTAAACTTAACTTACAGTAGTTCCCCAGATTGAGTATTACCTGTCCACACAGTGAGCAGCCGTCATCACACGGTTAATACGGATCAGAGAGCCTCCACAAGTGTGGTACCAGTTGGTGCCAGAGCGATACTGGAGGGATACCTACAAGATGAAACACATTGGGCCAGTTTTTCAGCAATGTCACACGAATAACTTTTGATGCAATGCTGTTGTGGAGCATAAGGGTAAAGTAAAACTGTAATCAGTTTTATAAAAAAACAATGGGATTAGATGTCGATAAATACGTTGTATAATTCAGTTAACAATCCTTACTCTCAAATCTGCCTTGCCCCATTTGAAAAACAATGTGAGAAAATCATGCCTATAAAAAAAGCAGTCAGATGGAAGAAAGAATCCTATTACTGCAGGATCAGGCTACACACAAGGTTTATTTGTAGTCTGTTACCATGGATACTCATTAGCACAAAAGGTAGCAAAATTTTAACACTATTTACAAATTTGTTTCACTTCTTTATGTTTGAGACTTCGGATCAATAAATAATTTGGTTTAAAAAATGTACATAAACTTTACAGTGGCCTTCCAGACATTCCTCCTACAGTGGCAGATGAATGGCCAATGCCATTCATAAAGTACATGAATAGGTAAAGTCCACCAGAGCAAAATAGATTTTTTAGTAGCTCTCCATTCAGGTTGATAGACTTTCATATGCCCTAATAGGGCATACAAAAAAGGGGTTGCCCCGGTGAGACAACACCATTTGGTTGAGCTTCTAAACATATATTTTGTTCTGGTGTATTTTTGTAATATTGTTATGCATTATCTTGTACGGCAGCAATGTAATTGCTATAATCATTTTAGAATCACTTACCTGCCATGGCCAGGCATTTCTAGCTGCATTTGATCCTCCTACTACACGTGCATTGTCTTCGATGTCTTCAATGTACCGAATTTTATCATTGCAATGTCCTTGGTTGATGTAGCATGGCATTAAAACAAAACAAAAATTTACATTTACAATTAAAATTTACAGTTTTAAGGTTTTCTTACCATATAGTACACCTATAGGGGATGAACAAAACCATAAGCATCTACAATTATGTTAGTAAATTGGTGTTATAAAATTATGTTTTAGATTTTATGTAGAAGGTTCAATATTATTAAACTACTTCTACTTTTACCTTTATACCAGTGATTGCATGGATAAAATAATAAGATAAAATACTGCGCCCATTATTTATTAACCATTTGGGCTGTGTTCACATCACCGATTCCTGCTCTCTTAATCCATCCAACAGAAAAATATAAATTAATCCTTTATTTTTAGCATCAGTTGTGCTCATTTTGTATCCATTTTGTCAGTTCCATCAGAGAGCCGTTACTTTAGACAAGAGAGAGAATCCCTGACAGATCAGGTTTTTTTTATTTTTTGTTCAGTGGGTTGCAAAAACATTGAGGCTCCTGAGTACTGCAGGCAGGTAGAAGAGAGGCAAAAAGTATAGTCATAAATATGTTACAGTAGTAGTAAAGGAGTATATTTGTGCATCTTACCACTAAGGACAAATGCAGAAAGTAGAAGGAATGTCAACATCTTGAATCAATTGTAGTTCGGTGTGGACTTCAGGGTGACAGTGATTCTGCAATCGCCTTTATATTGCTAGCTGTCCCAAGCTTAATGCGGTGGGAACGCTGTCAGATGTTTTATTTGTTATTGTATTTTCATCAAGGATTCTTTGATTAATTGAATGGAGAGCCGTTATATAAAAACAAGTAAAGATAGGATGTATTCCAGGGATCTGTGGAAAACGGTTACTTTTTCAAGTCCTATATGCTGGGTTGTACACACCTGGGCTTTGGAGCCTGTTGGGAATGAAAAAGTCAATTTTCTCTATAGGAGGAGACCATTACTATAAAGTACATATTATAGTTCAGGGGGTCTGGTTACAGATTTTCCATTGGGGCCCAGGTGCTTAAAGAGAGAAATTAATCAATATTTATTCAGCTACTTATATCAGTCCATGGCTGCATATACTGTACAACACATAGATCAAGGGGGTGGCCATACAAGTCCCTTCACCTTACTGATGTTCATCTATGTTTGTTAGGATACATTTCTATTTCCAATATTCTCTTGGTGCATACCAAGCAAGCCTCCAATGGCAGAGGTGTTCTTGTCTCACTCACCCAAATGCATGTTTAGATGGATTGGTATGGCAGTCTGGACATACTTGATAGAGCTGACCTCTGGCTTGTGTGTATTGTTAGATTTACAGTGTCCATTTGCATGAGATGAATGTTGACCAAACATGGAATTAACCAACCAACCAACCAACCAACCAATGTGTATGGGAATGTTCTGGCAGATGTTGAAGTTGTCAATGCATGTTTTAAAGATGCTCTGTTGGCATAATCAACACTGTTAAGTCAGGCATACTGCCTGGTGGGGCTCATCATGCTAATTAAAACTATGAATTTCCTTTGTAACACCCCTGTGTTCTGCACTCTCCCCCCTCCCCTTGATTGGTAATGAATTTGGGCAGAGATGTGTCCTAAAGTTGCATCTTAGCATGTACATTCGATTTGCATTACTTACTGTAGACTTACCATGTTCGGGAAGAGTGCATTTTTATGCTTAGAAAGCTACATATTATTGCTTTACTTGCAATTTCACAGGTACAATATATAATTATAAAGGCACCAGTAATATGTATTGTATTTATAAGCATAGAAAAAACATTCTGTGGTAAGGCTATAGCTTAGTAATAAGTGGCGAGCCTTACATGTAAAGATCCTATCTTCAAGTCCCAGGAGAGGCTTATATATGTTTTTTTTTTCAGTTTTTAATCCATAATAAAAGGCTATAGCCTCACTATATTGAGAATAGTTTTTTTTAGACTTATAAACCTAAAACATATAATACGTGTCTATTCATAGGCAGAATATATGATTATATGATTATAAAGTAAAATCTGAAAGTATCTCCCAAAATTCAAAACTGGGATCTCTACATGCAAGGCTGAACACTGATAACTAAGCTATAGCATTACCACAAAGAGCAGAATGTTTTTTATATGCTTTGAAAGCTAATACACATCACTGCTATATTTATAAACAGATATTGTGCCTGTCAATAAAGCAGTAATATGTATATTATCTTTTCAAGCATTGAGAATTGATACTTTTTAGGGGCACTCAGGTTCTAATTATTATCTGCAAAGGGGCAGACCTTTGTTTGCGGTGCAAAAGTGGCACTATTACTGTTTGGAATAGAAAACATGGCACTTTTAATATGTGGTGCACTTTTACTTTCTGGGGATCATATAGGGCACTATCTGTTTGGCACTGCCATGTACAAATAATCTTTACAAACGCACCAGACACAAATTGCGCTCAAAAAGTGGTGTGCATAGTCTATCTCAATGGATTATTCTATTTATTGCGATTCCTTGCACATTGGACCAAACTTATTATTCTCCAAGAGCAATTGCTATAGCATAGTTACGCGTAGTGAATTTTCTTCCATGCTTATCAATATGAGTGCAGGTTTTACATGTAAAATGCCATACGTTTTTCCACTCACATATTTTTTGCAGGACAAGTTGAACTTTTGAATGGCATCATTTAATTTTGCATACGATGTAGTGGGAATCTGGACAAAAACGATTCTATCAGAGTTTTATGGGTTTTGTTTTTACGGCTTTTTCTAAGCTATAAAACTGACCTGTTATCTTCATTCTCTGGGTCAGTACGATTGCATTAATGCAACATTTATTTAGTATGACTTGTGTTTTAATGCTGAAAAATAAATGGAGGAGTCAATTCCTAAATGTTTAATGTCAGGCTTTAGAAATATCAAGACCTGTCACAGATACTGTAGCACACTTCTAATCACCTAACAGGTTGCAGGTTGACTATTTTGAATGTGATATTGGATGTTTCTGCCTGCATATCTCTCTTGCTTTTCACAGGTTGTTCATTGAAAATTGCACTATTGGATATTTTTTTATGTCTACCCCTTTAGTCACAGGTCACCGGTATCATGCAAACGCTGAGAGCGGCTGACTTTAAAAAGGTAAAGCATGCAGTTACTTACTGTGCCACTGCTAATGATTAAATTGGTTGTCTCACTTCAGCAAATGGCATTTATCATGTAGAGAAAGTTAATACAAGGCATTTACTAATTTATTGTGATTGTCCATATTTGTTCTGCCCAGCAGTGATACAAAATAATTATAGTTCACCTTCTGCCACATACAGGGTATTCAGAAGTGTTCAGTGTGGTTTTAGCACATCTAGTGGCACATATCTAGTGGTGTTAAATTGTAATACACTTTGTTTTCCTGTTACAAAGACTACTGCATTGAGTGAAAGGCATCCTAGAAAATAGAAGTCTCCAGGACACATCATCAGAGCTGTCTTATGCATGTCTCCTTCTCAAACTCCATGTCAAAGCATATCTGGTGAGAGATCTATCTTTGTTTCAGGGACATTATGTCATGCAAAGCTGCTCAGTTAGTTTGTCATTGTTACTCAGGGAGTTATAACTGTTAGCTATCCACGCAATGCTTTCATTGTTAATGTAAATGTTACAGTACATGCTATCTTATATTTAACCCCTTCAGGACCCTGCCATTTTTTACCTTAAAGGGGTTCTCCGGGAATTAAGAAAATGAAAATACTTAAATATTACATTATAATAAATATATTCCCAAATACGTTTCATTAGTTATAATGGCTCATGTGGTCTAGGGAGCAATCATCAGGGGAAACAACATGGCTGCTGTCCTGTTAGTACATACAAAATCTGTCCTAATCACACAGCAGGACAAGTTACTTCACAACACTGAAGTAAAGATTTGCCTCATCCTCCTCTCTGCTCTGCTTGTCAGGGGTTATGTTCCTGAATACAGCTGATAATATCTTCAGCTGAATCTCTGAAGGAATGGAGTTCAGTCTGTGGTAATGTAAATCTGTGGTAATGGAGACTGAATATAATAGCTGCTGCTCATTATCCACACCCTCCCCTCTGTTCTTCATGTCTCCTCATGAACTCCATTCTTACAGAGATTAAGCTGATGATCTTATCAGCTGTATACTGAAAAACAGAGCAGAGAGGAGGATGAGGCAGCTCTTTACTTTAGTGCTGTGAAGTAACTTGCCCTGTTATGTGACTAGGACATGTTTTGTGTGCACTAATAGGATGATGGCCATTTTATTTCTCCTCATGATAGCTTCTGATGATAGCTCCCTAGACTCCCTAGAAGAAACAAGCCTTTATAGTTAATGAAATGTATTTGGGAATATATTTATAATAAAGTAATATTTAAGTATTTTCCTTTTTTTAAGTCACAGAGAACCAGGCCATTTTTTGCAAATCTGACTTGTGTTACGTTATCTGGTGATAACTTTAAAACTCTTTTACTTATCCAAGCCATTCTGAGACTGTTTTCTCGTCACATATTGTACTTTATGACAGTGGTAAATTTGAGTCAAAATATTTCATTTTTATTTATAAAAAAAAATACCAAATTTACCAAGTTATTACTTTACATTTGCTAATCCAACACCTCAGTGCACTTGAATGTGCCAAGGTGTATAGTCACACTCCAAAATATAAATCAAAATTCCTATGTTGACCGGGTATAATTATTCCTTAAAATATAACTTTAACTAAATATATCATAAAATAATTAACAAGTTAAAAACACCAAAAGTGAGCAGATCAAAAAACTGAACCACTACCAACACATCCCACTTCGTATCATACCATCTAGTTGCCTGAGGATAGATCAAAGGTAAATACAGTCCTACCACCTCCAGACGTGTAGATTGCAGATGGATGTTCGGTGTGTACTAGAAAGGTATCTTTCAATGCAGTAGTCAAGCATATTGAGGACGGGCGCTTGGTTGCACAGATAATGGGTAGCAAGAACTAGTAACCCTGATCAAAGGTTCCCTCACAGTAATATCAAGGAGGGGGACTAGTTCATTAACTGCCTAGCAGACACAGAGCACCCGCCCCGACAGGGGCGACCCCATACGGAACCTGTGCCTAATTAGGGGCCTATTCCCTATGCTTGCCCTCACTAAATCCCTACATGCCACGTTTCGTCCTCATCACAGGACTCATCAGGGGAATTACTAGTAAAGTTCAACTGAAAAACACAAGAGACAAACAAACATAATAACTACTAGTACTCTTAACAGGGTTCAGTCAATGAACACCATACACATAGTGCCCATTAAACAAACTTTAATCACATCAAGTGATACAAAGTTTGAAGGGGAAATATATACCATCATTTGAGGTGGCATTCAAAGAATTGGACAAAATCTATAGAGAACAAATTGTATCATGGTGGGAAGTCCAGAGTATACAGAATTACCTTGAATATTGTTTCGAGAGTGCTTAGGATAAATCTGACTCCGACGGCCAGATGTAGAAATGCTTCCTTGATGACCAAAAGGGAGCATATGGCCACAAACAGTTCCCTTCACTTCATGAAAATTCTCTTTGAGCAGGAACGCTTAACCCTAGAGAGTCTTGATGCTAAATTAAAAGAACAAATTGATATCACTCAATCCTTCTCTAAAGAAGCAGCATTTATAGCCAAAGAGAAAAAATTACAATCTGGGTTAGAAATGTTCCAATACCATTTAAAAGGAAGCATAAACAGTTTTTAAGGGATCTGGCCGACTTCAGGAAAAATAACGCCTATATACTGATAGGTGGTGGGGGGCGGATTGAGGATAATAGAGGATAGAGATAGCGAGTTGTCTACAACTGAAACAGAACAGTGTGACTCTGAGAAAGAACCAAGTACAGGACCTTATAGAGTAAAGAAAGGTGGGGGGCACACATAAATAATAGGATCCACTGGACCTGATGCAAATATAACGTATTTATTAGTACCAATACAAACAGCTAAAAGGCTCTAAAACTATAAAACTAATTGTCACATGGATGTATATCAGAATAAGACCAGCAAATGTATTGTCCGCTCATTATGTAGTCTACCAGTCAGTAGATAGTCTACTCGGTCAGAGTGCAGCAAAAGAAGTGCATGCTACAGTATGTGCAATACACCAATTGCGCTAATAGCGTGTTGTGGCGTAGTATTAATAATCCACTTTTGATGGTGCCATACATAAGGAACACCCGATTAGAAATATGTACTTTACTGCTCTCCTGCTGAATTTCCGACCGAACCACGCGCAGCGTTCCGTGCTGGTTACTCGGTCTAGCTCGGCGTCTCACGTGATCGTACACGTGACTATGATGTCATCGGAGTAGGCGGTATTTTCACAGGTCCTTGAAGAATCGGAACTGGTATGGCTCGCTCCACTCAATCAAGAGGGACATAAGATTTTTTGCTGTTAATGGTGATCAGGCTTGGTGGGCAATGTCTCCGGAGATCATTACAAGTGGACTGCAGGACACGCCATACGCGTTTCGGGGTATACGCCCCTTCTTCAGTGGTAGTGTCTGCAGGTTTACTGGTACGCCTTTTATAGTGAGGGTCATAATTGAAATGACAGTCTTCAAAGAGTGGACTGGATTCTAGTTTGGAACCGAAGATCATTTTTACATAGGGTAAAAAAACGCAATAAAATCGCGATAGAATCGCAATGAAATCGCAATCAAATCGCATAGGTCAATCATTATAGATTACATGTAACACAACTGTATACAGACTCATACATAACATCCATATATATCAGAGATCACTGGGAGAGTAAAAGGAGTAGAAAGAGTATCGCTTCAGGAAGGATCGCATCAACAAAAGGGGAAAAAACATCAATAAGGATAATTTGTGCAATTTGTGCAGGGGAGGGGGAGTTGCGTAAGGAGGAGGAATCCAAGTGCTGATAGACAGCCTGACATTGGATTCACCATCACCGCGCAACTCCCCCCCCCCCTTTATTATTATAGGAAGCCAAATAGTTCAAGCTCTGCATTGTGTCCCTTTGGGACGAGAGTGTCAAAGTCAAATATTCTTCGTGATTCTTGCCTAGACATTTTCATAATATGATTGCCCCCTCTCCATGATCGTCTGACTTTTTCTAACGCTACGAAAGACAGGGAGGAGAGATCACTATTATGATGGATTTTGAAATGTTTTGAAAGGGGATGTAGTTCATACCCTTTGCGGATATTGGCCATATGTTCACCAACTCGTTTTCGTAGCGTTCGGATAGTTCGTCCAATATATTGATTATGACACCCGCACTCCAATAAGTACACAATGTCGGTAGATGCACAAGTAAGTGTTCCTTTGATAAGGACCTTCAGGACCTTCTATCCATGAAAAAAAATATCAAGTAAGGGGAAGGAGTCAAGGTAGGAGAAACTATTGAGGTAATAACAGAAGTAACTCCAATTTTTTAGACCCAAACCCATCCGACCCCCTACACAATCTCACTCAACCAATTTAGGCCCTAAGGTCATTAACCTGTCGTCTCATCCCCTAACCCCCCTAAAACAAAAATATTGGATAAAGGACTCACTTTTGTCCCAACTACAAAATTTAGCTTGTTTAAAACTATAGTGGATATTAACCTTTTTGCAAGAGAATTAAAGTGATTTAAACACTATTGTAATATAGAAAAGAAGCAGAGTCTCGAAATGGGGGTTCCGAGAGAAATGGTAGGTGATGTCAGACTATTACAGAGTCTGGCGTCTCCTAATATGGCAGGTTTGGGTGAAGGACCATTCACTACACTAAATAATAAAAGTACCAAAACACCACCGATAGGAGACACAAATTGTATTGATGTCTTTCTGAACTCCGTTACCGCCACATTGGAATCAACGCATCTACATCATGCCCCTCCGAATTGTACCTCAGATGAACTCAAGAAACATAAACGGGGTCAGTCAGCACGTCCCTTTATGCAGGTGCATGTAGCCATGGCAAAATATACATACAAACACAGAAATGCAACAGCACTCTGCAACCAGCACTCTGCACTGCCTCTATACTAGAAGTTATCAGAGGCGTTAGTGTACATTTTGATCAAACAGTAATAAGCCACTCACCGCGCCAAGGCTGCCTCTATGAGTGCTCCTAACGCTAAATCCTACCTGTTATGGGCCATGACAGCCACACAAAATCCAGGGAGTGCGGGCCTAGCATGCATGCTAGGATCCACCTTGCTTATTAACCCTTTCTGGTGCCATAACAGCCTCCATTAGATCCAGGGACGCAGGTACCAATATGCATGCTGAGCCCACTGTGTACTCCTCCTGGAGCCAAATGGCTATTAGTAGGTGCTATGAATGCAAGTTCAGAGTAAGTATAAAACTGAACTTGCATTCATAGCACCTACTAATAACCATAGCACCAGAAAGGGTTATGGCACCAGAAAGGGTTAATAAGCATGGTGGATCCTAGGATGCATGCTGGGCCCACACTCCCTGGATTTTGTGTGGCTGTCATGGCCCATAACAGGTAGGATTTAGCGTTAGGACCACTTATAGAGGCGGCCTTGGCGCGGCGACTTGCTTATTACTTTTTGATCAAAATGTACACTAACGCATCTGATAACTTCTAGTATAGAGGCAGGGTAGAGTGCTGTTGCATTTCTGTGTTTGGATGAACTCAAGGCCCTTAATGAGTAGAGTTGAGCGAACTTCTGTTTTAAGTTCGTTTTCCAAAGTTCGGGTTCGGGTTATTCAAGCATCCCGATATGGATTCCGCTACTCCAAAATCGCTTCGTTCAAAACTTCGTATTAATGCTGTACGGAGATCTGTCTTCATGCAGCATTAAAATATAAGGCCTCCTGTGAGGCGAAGTCAGTTATTATTGCAAGACTTTGTTGAATTACTTTGTTAGTTGATTTTTAAAGTGGAAAACCACTTTAAAACTTGAAACCGAACTCAGCTTCAGTTCTAAGGTACCAGTAGGATCTGAAACCGAGTTCGGATATAAGTTTTAAAGTGGTTTTCCACTTACCAAAGTTATTCGACGAAGTCTTGTGTGACTTCATGAATAACTGACTACGCCTCACTGGAGGCCTTATGCTGCACATTTTGAAGTCACCTAGATTTCTTCTTCAGTTGCATTCACATATTGTTTATTTGTAGTAGTAGTTTTGTTTTAGCAAAGTCCTTTTCTTATTTGTTGTGTGTCATGGTAAATTAAATTCTTTTAGAAGGCATGGGCTTAATCTCTAGTGCAGTGCACAAGGAGCAGCATCTGGGAGGGACAGAAAGACTGAAGCATGATTTACCCAAATCATAGACCCAAGCATAGAGTAAAAGCTGACAGGCAAATAAATCTATTCCGCTATACTGTATATGTTACAAATCTTAGAGTAACCTGTATAGTCTCTCAACTGATGGTTAAGAACTCAACAAAAATTTATAAATTGTAATTTAAAGATTTTTATTAAAAATAGCTTGGTGTGTTACCAATATTTGACCTGCCTGAGAGGATTCCATAATCTGGTTTAAAGCCAAGTTGAAGGAGCCAGGTAAAAACAATTATTTTGCAGTATTTTGCTGCTGGTTTCATTTCCTTGTACAAATAGCACCAAAAGTACATGTCCTACTATATTTGCCTAGCTATTTACCTAAATAAACTCTAGCTAGGCTTTTGACATAGCAATCACATTGTGACTAGTGATGAGCGAGCACAAAAGTGTTCGGGTACTCGGTCCGAACACATAGCGATATTCGTGCGCTCGGCCTAGCACCCGAGTATAATGGAAGTCAATTTCAAAAGAAAAATTGTTAGGAAACATTGTTTCCTGTATATTTAATTGTATAAAAAGTGCAAGTGCTACCAAAAATTACAAGCAAGAGGCACTCCCAAACAGCCTGTATATCACATAAATGAGGCCACACTCACATTGTGGTACAATTGATCAGGTAGTGGGACTCCTACACTCATAAAGCCTATGCACTAAGTGAAAGGGCTGCAAAAAATTACAAGGAACCGGCACTATAATTCACCCTTTATTACACACAAAGGAGGACATCATACACACCCTTGAAAAATTATGATTGGTGGCCTGCTGGTGACCCTCAAAAACATTTGGAGCAAGGGCCTGCTGGTGACCCTCTAAAACATTATGGGCGAGGGCCTGCTGTTGAGCTGACCCTGTAAAACATTATGGTTGAGGGCCTGCTGGTGAGCTAACACTTTAAAACATTATGGTTGAGGGCCTGCTGGTGAGCTGACCCTGTAAAACATTATGGTTGAGGGCCTGCTGGTGAGCTGACCCTATAAAACATTATGGTTGAGGGCTTGCTGGTTAGCTGACCCTATAAAACATTATGGTTGAGGGCCAGCTGGCGAGCTGACCCTGTAAAACATTATGATTGAGGGCCTGCTGGCGAGCTGACCCTATAAAACATTATGGTTGAGGGCCTGCTGGTGAGCTGACCCTGTAAAACATTATGGTTAAGGGCCTGCTGGTGAGCTAACCCTATATAACATTATGGTTAAGGGCCTGCTAGTGAGCTGACCCTGTAAAACATTATGGTTGAGGGCCTGCTGGGGAACTGACCCTGTTAAACATTATGGTTGATGGCCTGCTGGTGAGCTAACCCTATAAAACATTATGATTGAGGGCCTGCTGGTGAGCTGACCCTATAAAACATTATGGTTGAGGGCTTGCTGGTTAGCTGACCCTATAAAACATTATGGTTGAGGGCCAGCTGGCGAGCTGACCCTGTAAAACATTATGGTTGAGGGCCTGCTGGCGAACTGACCCTATAAAACATTATGGTTGAGGGCCTGCTGGTGAGCTGACCCTGTAAAACATTATGGTTAAGGGCCTGCTGGTGAGCTAACCCTATATAACATTATGGTTAAGGGCCTGCTAGTGAGCTGACCCTGTAAAACATTATGGTTGAGGGCCTGCTGGGGAACTGACCCTGTAAAACATTATGGTTGATGGCCTGCTGGTGAGCTAACCCTATAAAACATTATGATTAAGGGCCTGCTGGTGAGCTGACCCTGTAAAACATTATGGTTGATGGCCTGCTGGTGAGCTGACCCTGTAAAACATTATGGTTGAGGGCCTGCTGGTGAGCTGACCCTGTAAAACATTATGGTTGAGGGACTGCTAGTGAGCTGACCCAATAAAACATTATGGTTGAGGGACTGCTGGTGAGCTGACCCTTTAAAACATTATGATTGAGGACCTGCTGGTGAGCTGACCCTGTAAAACATTATGGTTGTGGGCCTGTTGGTGAAGTGACCCTGTAAAACATTATGGTTGATGGCCTGCTGGTGAGCTGACCCTATAAAACATTATGATTGTAGACCTGCTGGTGAGCTGACCCTGTAAACCATTATGGTTGAGGGCCTGCTGGTGAGCTGACCCTGTAAAACATTATGGTTGATGGCCTGCTGGTGAATGGACCCTATAAACCATTATGGTTGAGGGCCTGCTGGTGAGCTAACCCAATAATACATTATGGTTGATGGCCTGCTGGTGAGCTGACCCTATAAACCATTATGGTTGAGGGCCTGCTGGTGAGCTAACCCAATAAAACATTATGGTTGATGGCCTGCTGGTGAGCTGACCCTATAAACCATTATGGTTGAGGGCCTGCTGGTGAGCTGACCCTGTAAAACATTATGGTTGATGGCCTGCTGGTGAGCTGACCCTGTAAACATTATGGTTGAGGGCCTGTTTTTGTGAGCTGACCCTGTAAAAGATTATGGTTGAGAGCCTGCTGGTGAGCTGACCCTATAAAACATTATGGTTGAGGGCCTGCTGGTGAACTGACCCTGTAAAACTTTTCGGTTGAGGGCCTGCTGGTGAGCTGATCTTTTAAAGCATTATGGTTGATGGCCTGCTGGTGAGCTGACCCTCTCTAACATTATGGTTGAGGGCCTACTGTTGAGCTGACTCTTCAAAACATTATGGTTGACGGCCTGCTGGTAAGCTGGAACTATAAAACATTATGGATGAGGGCCTGCTGGTGAGCTGACCCTATAAAACCTTAGGGTTGAGGGCCTGCTGGTGAGCTGACCCTGTAAAACATTATGGTTGAGGGCCTGCTGGTGAGCTGACCCTGTAAACATTATGGTTGAGGGCCTGCTGGTGAGTTGACCCTCTTTAAATATATACAATCTGGATGAGGAGGAGGAGTAGAAAACAAGATTCAACCATATACACTTTTTTTGTGGTTGAAAAGGTGCATGGGAATACACTACAGTAGACTGAGTACATTATAAACAATACATTGAAATTACCTTTATGTTCATCATCATCAATCATCTCAGCTCTCCTCTGGTGGAGTTAAGAAGTTAGGGGCAATCCAGGCCTTGTTGGACTGGACAGACCTTATTGCGGATGCAATTAAGGGGTGACATGGTGTCATGACACCGCTTAATTGCATGTGTATGGTGTGTTTTATGGTACTGTTTCTTACCCGGTAACAGATGCCTTTGGTGCAGTCTGATCTTCACGAGAGAGCCTTTCTGCAAGTTGATTGGAGAAGAACTCAACCGTCCAAGCATGTGAGTACCTTTAAAAGAAAGAGGTTGACAGTTAACTGCGCACTTCTGAGCGGCAGAGAAGAAAACCGGACCTGGAGAGAGAAGACAGAAGTCATCAGCATGGAGGATCTACTTAAACAACTAATTGCTAAGGCAGAAAACGCAGGAGGAGAAGGTTGGCTGCGTCGCTGCTTACAGGAGGACCCGGCCTGCTCCAGCAATCCAATGGATCGGCAATCTTCTGAAACAGTCTGCGCTGCCTTACTTCCTAGGAGTGCAGAGCCGTCCTCTGATAACATCAATCTCAGGCGCCCTCTGGAGGAAGAAGCTCCGCCCCCTCCGGCTGTACCGAAGAGACCTAGGAAAGAAAAAAGAAGTTATTCCCCTGCTACTTTCTCCCCCAAACGCAGGAATAATTATTCTGCTGCGCAATCCACCTCGAGGATAAAGGACAAGCATCGCAGGAGACCGCAACCGCCGCTACAATCAACTGTCAAGTCTACTAACAAGATCCCAACTGTCAGGCACGAGACTTCACAGGGACCAAATACTGGTGAGAAACTGCCTGCACCCACACTGCACAGTGACTGTTTTTTGCAGTGCACTACAGCTGATAGTGTTATTAACCCTTCACATGGTGAGCTCTTTGATAGGGAGAAGGTGCAGCTCTTTAAGGACTTCATCTCGTTCCTATCAAAGGGTGATACTCGGAATAGAGCTGAGTCAGTTTGGTCAGTGATGGACAGCGAGTCTGCGTCCATGGTTAATGAAACTCCCAATTTAAATGAGGAAGTTTCACCAATAGATGTAGGGAGAAATAAATTTTAAATATGGATAAATAATATGGTTAAATATGGATAAATTTTCTATGCCGTCTATGATTAACGTTGCTGGAATTCAGGAGACGTCTTTAATAGACATCATGCCTTGCCAAATCTCTCCTTTAGGTTTTCACCTGTCTCAAACGATTAAGGAGAGAATCTGGAGGAGAGAATATATAGATTTATTTGCTTTATTGCCATCCGCTAAGGAGATGGTTAAAAGTGATAAAAGTGATAAAAAAGAGGAAGATGATAGAAAGCGTAGCCAGCAAAAGTCCTTTTTGAACTGGATCCAAGCATTCTGCATTTATGCTGCTGTGCTGGGAGAGAAGCATCAATCCCATTGCAGCAGTTTGTTAGAGGCTTATAGAAGCTTTGGTGGTTCTGCTTGGTTAAATTATGATGAGTCCTACAGGCAAAAATTGGCGGTTTATCCTAATCTGTCTTGGGGAGATAAAGATGTAGGACTGTGGCTCAATTTATGTTGCCACAACGAAATTATCTTTTTCGCCAGCAACAGCAACAGCAAACAATTAGAAAAGGCATATGCTTTGCGTACAACGAGTCTGTTTGTCGCTGGCAGACAAACTGCAAGTATAGACATGAATGCAGCTTTTGTTCAGGGGCCCACTCGGTTTCCCAATGCTTTAAAAAGCATGGATACCCCAATAAAGAGTCCAATCGAACTGGTGACTCCTCTGAGGCTGCCAAGAATCTTGCACTACTTAAAGTACTATCCAAACAGGCGGATGGCGCAGCTTCTCACTGATTATTTTTCTCATGGATTTTATGTTCCTAGTTTCGATGGTTGTGGATGTTTTTTCGTTGATAACGCTAAGTCAGTTAATGTTAATAAAATTATAGTTCAAGAAAAAATTGACAAGGAAATCTCTGAGAACAGAGTAGCGGGTCCTTTTTTATACCCCCCATTCAAAAATTTCAGAATTTCTCCTCTAGGCCTAGTTCCTAAGAAAGAGTCTAACAGTTTTCGCCTAATTCACAATTTATCGTTTCCCAAGGATGGGTCTTTGAATGATATGATTGATAGAAATTTGACTTCCGTACATTACGCCTCCTTTGATTTAGCCTTATCATTATTGAGAAAAGCGGGAAAAAATGCACTGATGTCTAAGACAGACATCAAGTCCGCGTTTCGTTTACTTCCGATTAATCCTATTGGTTATAATTCTTTAGGATTCCATTTGAACGGGAAATTTTATTTCGATAAGGCTTTACCAGTGGGGTTTTCCCTCTCCTGCTTCTACTTTGAAGCGTTTTCCACTTTTTTACACTGGTTAGTGGAGGAGCATTACAAGGAGAGGTACATAATACACTATCTGGATGACTTCCTTTTCATTGGAAGGGAAGATTCAGATGACTGTATTAATTTATTAGTCACTTTCAAGGAAATCGCGGAGTATTTAAATATCCCTTTAGCCGAGGAAAAAACTGTCTACCCAACTAGAAGAATAAAATTCCTGGAAATTTTTGTGGATTCCGAAAAAATGGAGTTTAAAATTCCCGAGGAAAAAATCGAGAGCACCAGAGGTAAATTGAATGAATTACTCAGACAGAAAAAGACAACCCTTAAAAAATTACAATCCGTCCTAGGCTCTTTGAATTTTATCTCAAGGGTAATCCCGATGGGACGCGTCTTTTCAAAAAGACTTTACGTGGCTACTGCCGGTATTAAAGATCCATTCAATCATATCAGATTAAATATGCAATTAAAGGAGGATGTCCGTATTTGGTTACGATTTTTGGAAGATTTTAACGGCAGGACCATTTGGTAGCATTGATTCGGATTCCTTACGATTATTTACGGATGCTGCTGCATCCGTAGGATATGGAGCATGCTTCACGACTCATTGGTCAGCCGAAAAATGGCCTAAAAAATGGTTGGATAGACCATTTATGAAAAATATCAATTTTCTGGAACTCTTTCCGGTCCTGGTAGCTTTAACCATATGGGAAGATGATTTCAGAAATAGGCGTATTCTGTTATATTCCGACAACAAGGGCGTAGTATTTTCCATAAATTGCCTTTCCGCACAGTCCCCAGCTGTTTTAGTATTGTTACGTCAGATAGTTTTGCTCTGCTTACGTAATAATATTTGGTTGAAGGCCAAACACATTGAGGGTAGGTTTAACTTAATAGCAGACTCTCTGTCTCGGCAGAACATCGCTTTGTTCAGAGGAATCGTCCCGGATGCAGACAAGGAAGGGACTCCATGTCCGGAAAATCTTTGGAACTTGATACTGGATATTTGAGAGGATTTTTACGGAACTCACTAGCAACCGCAACATGGGCTGCTTACTCAGCCGCATGGCTAAATTGGCAGCGATTCTGCATAGATAACAACATAGACATTAAGGGCAGCGATACGCTTCACTTATTACTTTTCATTCAGAAATTATTAAGAGAAGGGAAGAAAGGGGAGTATATACAAAAAATTATATACGGTATTTCATTTTTTCAAAAAACTCTTAATATCACCCCATTTTCTGACAACTTTTTAGCTAAACAAATTTTGAAAGGTTCCAGAAGGATCAAACAGGAGTCAATTAGAACTAAACCTTTATCGTAGGAGAATTTAAATAACTTTATGTACCTCTTACCGTCGGTTTGTTCTTCACCATACGAGGTCTCTTTATTTAAAGCTGCTTTTTTAATTTCTTTTTTCGGAGCGTTGAGGATCAGCGAAATTACATCTGTTAATAGAACATCGACAGCACCATTACTTTGGAAAGACTTGGTTATGCATAGGGACAGAATAAGTATTCTCGTCAAAAAGTCTAAGACTGACCAGTTTGGAAATGGGACTTGGTGTCACCTTAATATGTTTTATCTTAAGGAATTGTGTCCGATATTAGCCATGAAAGCCTGGTTGCATAATAGAGGCCTTGTCGTTGGCCCTTTATTTTTACACTTAGATAATACCCCTCTCACTAGATTTCAATTTAATTTTATTCTGTCTAAGTGTAAAGAGCTTTCTAATCTGAGCGGGGAAAAAATATCCGCACATTCTTTCAGGGTAGGAGCAGCTACTTACGCTCATAGATTGGGTCTTAAGGCACATGATATAAAAAGAATAGGCAGATGGAAGTCTGACAGATATAAGATCTATGTGAGACCTGATTTATTGTGTTAATCTTTTGCAGATTTAAAGATTGTTTGGATATTAGGAAACAAACTTGTGGATTCAGCGTCTGAACGTTCAAGAATGAGATTTTACTCTGACAATTAGTGATGTCGCGAACATAAAATTTTCAGTTCGCGAACGGCGAACGCGAACTTCCGCAAATGTTCGCGAACGGGCGAACCGCCATAGACTTCAATAGACAGGTGAATTTTGAAAACCAAAGGGACTCTTTCTGGCCACAATAGTGATGGAAAAGTTGTTTCAAGGGGACTAACACCTGGACTGTGGCATGCCGGAGGGGGATCCATGGCAAAACTCCCATTGAAAATTACGTAGTGGACGCAACTGAAATTAGACTAAAGTGTAAAAATTAAATGCCTGTGCCACACAGTATGAGTGGTGGTGGGCACTGGCAGTGGGCACACTACAGTCTGTGGAAGTCGGCCTGACACACACTGGCAGCAGGCAAGCAACTGAAATTAGACTAAAGTGTAAAAATTAAATGCCTGTGCCACCCAGTATGAGTGGTGGTGGGCACTGGCAGTGGGCACACTACAGTCTGTGGAAGTCGGCCTGACACACACTGGCAGCAGGCAAGCAACTGAAATTAGACTAAAGTGTAAAAATTAAATGCCTTGTTTATCGGCAAGCTACTGTGACACCCGGTATGAGTAGTGGTGGGCACTGGCAGTGGGCACACTACAGTCTGTGGAAGTCGGCCTGACACACACTGGCAGCAGGCAAGCAACTGAAATTAGACTAAAGTGTAAAAATTAAATGCCTGTGCCACCCGGTATGAGTGGTGGTGGGCACTGGCAGTGGGCACACTACAGTCTGTGGAAGTCGGCCTGACACACACTGGCAGCAGGCAAGCAACTGAAATTAGACTAAAGTGTAAAAATTAAATGCCTGTGCCACCCGGTATGAGTGGTGGTGGGCACTGGCAGTGGGCACACTACAGTCTGTGGAAGTCGGCCTGACACACACTGGCAGCAGGCAAGCAACTGAAATTAGACTAAAGTGTAAAAATTAAATGCCTGTGCCACCCGGTATGAGTGGTGGTGGGCACTGGCAGTGGGCACACTACAGTCTGTGGAAGTCGGCCTGACACAAACTGGCAGGCAACTAACCTTAGATTAAAGGGTAAAAATAAATGCCTTTGTTTGATGCAAAGTGCTGTGCCACACGGTGTGAGTGGTGGGCACTGGCAGTGGGCACACTACAGTCTGTGGGCCTGCAGCTCCTCACACACAGGCAGGCCAGGCAACTGCAATATATACAGTGGAGGAAATAATTATTTGACCCCTCACTGATTTTGTAAGTTTGTCCAATGACAAAGAAATGAAAAGTCTCAGAACAGTATCATTTCAATGGTAGGTTTATTGTAACAGTGGCAGATAGCACATCAAAAGGAAAATCGAAAAAATAACTTTAAATAAAAGATAGCAACTGATTTGCATTTCATTGAGTGAAATAAGTATTTGAACCCTCTAACAAAAAAAGACTTAATACTTGGTGGAAAAACCCTTGTTTGCAAGCACAGAGGTCAAACGTTTCTTGTAATTGATGACCAAGTTTGCGCACATTTTAGGAGGAATGTTGGTCCACTCCTCTTTGCAGATCATCTCTAAATCCCTAAGGTTTCGAGGCTGTCTCTGTGCAACTCTGAGCTTGAGCTCCCTCCATAGGTTTTCGATTGGATTAAGGTCCGAGACTGACTAGGCCACTCCATGACCTTAATGTGCTTCTTCTTGAGCCACTCCTTTGTTGCCTTTGCTGTATGTTTTGGGTCATTGTCGTGCTGGAACACCCATCCACGACCCATTTTCAGTTTCCTGGCAGAGGGAAGGAGGTTGTCGCTCAGGATTTCACGATACATGGCTCCGTCCATTTTCCCGTTAATGCGAATAAGTTGTCCTGTGCCCTTAGCAGAAAAACACCCCCAAAGCAAAATGTTTCCACCCCCATGCTTGACGGTGGGGACGGTGTTTTGGGGGTCATAGGCAGCATTTTTCTTCCTCCAAACACAGCGAGTTGAGTTAATGCCAAAGAGCTCTATTTTTGGTCTCATCAGACCACAGCACCTTCTCCCAGTCACTCTCTGAATCATTCAGGTGTTCATTGGCAAACTTCAGACGGGCCTGCACATGTGCCTTCCTGAGCAGGGGGACCTTGCGAGCCCTGCAGGATTTTAATCCATTGCGGTGTAATGTGTTTCCAATGGTTTTCTTGGTGACTGTGGTCCCTGCTAATTTGAGGTCATTAACTAACTCCTCCCGTGTAGTTCTAGGATGCTTTTTCACCTTTCTCAGAACCATTGACACCCCACGAGGTGAGATCTTGCGTGGAGCCCCAGAGCGAGGTCGATTGATGGTCATTTTGTGCTCCTTCCATTTTCGAACAATCGCACCAACAGTTGTCACCTTCTCTCCCAGCTTCTTGCTAATGGTTTTGTAGCCCATTCCAGCCTTGTGCAGGTCTACAATTTTGTCTCTGACATCCTTGGACAGCTCTTTGGTCTTTCCCATGTTGGAGAGTTTGGAGTCTGCTTGATTGATTGATTCTGTGGACAGGTGTCTTTTATACAGGTGACTAGTTAAGACAGGTGTCCTTAATGAGGGTGACTAATTGAGTAGAAGTGCCTAACCACTCTGTGGGAGCCAGAACTCTTAATGGTTGGTAGGGGTTCAAATACTTATTTCACTCAATGAAATGCAAATCAGTTGCTATCTTTTATTTAAAGTTATTTTTTCGATTTTCCTTTTGATGTGCTATCTGCCACT
This sequence comes from Bufotes viridis, assembly GCA_033119425.1. Taxonomy (NCBI): domain Eukaryota; kingdom Metazoa; phylum Chordata; class Amphibia; order Anura; family Bufonidae; genus Bufotes; species Bufotes viridis. Next base: position 437,735,025 of record CM065591.1, on the reverse strand, counting down.
GTTACAATAAACCTACCATTGAAATGATACTGTTCTGAGACTTTTCATTTCTTTGTCATTGGACAAACTTACAAAATCAGTGAGGGGTCAAATAATTATTTCCTCCACTGTATATGGAGGTATACTGGTTATATGTTGGTGTACGGGGATATATGTAGTTATACTGGTTAAATGGAGGTATATTGGTTATATGGTGGTGTATGGGGTTATATGGAGGTATACTGGTTATATGGTAATGTATGGGGTTATATGGAGGTATACTGGTTATATGGTGGTGTATGGACTTATATGGAGGTATACTGGTTATATGGTGGTGTATAGGATTATATGGAGGTATACTGGTTTTATTGTGGTGTATGGGGTTATATGGAGGTATACTGGTTATATGGTAATGTATGGGGTTATATGGAGGTATACTGATTATATGGTGATATATGGGGTTATATGGCGGTATACCGGTTATATGGTGATGTGAGGGGGTTATATGGAGTTATACTGGTTATATGGAGATATATTGGTTATATGGTGGTGTATGGGGTTATATGGAGGTATAATGGTAATATAAGGGTGTATGGGGTTATATGGAGGTATACTGGTTATATGGTGGTGTATGGGCTTATATGGACGTATACCTGTTATATGGCCGTGTATGGAGTTATATGGAGATATACTGGTTATATGTTGGTGTAAGGGGTTATATGGAGGTATACTGGTTATATGTTGGTCTACGAGGATATATGGAGTTATACTGGTTAAATGGAGGTATACTGGTTATATGGTGGTGTATGGGGTTATATGGAGGTATACTAGTTATATTGTGGTGTATGAGGTGATATGGAGGTATACTGGTTATATGGTGGCGTATGGGGTTATATGGAGGTATACTGGTTATATGTAGTGATGTCCCGAACTATTCGCCGGCGAACATGGCTTGTTTGCGTCCACAGCGGTGGGCGAACATATGCGATGTTCGGACCGCCCCCTATACATCATCATTGAGCATACTTTGACCCTGTACCTCACAGTCAGCAGACACATTCTAGCCAATCAGCACCTCCCTCCCACACCTTCCCACCTCCTATATAAACGGAAGCCATTTTAGATTTAGTCAGAAGCTGCATTGTCGTAGTGGGAGCAGGGATAGAAATGTGCTTCTGCTTATGAATAATTTAATAGGGAAAGAGTTAGCTAGGGCAGTCTTTTGTGTCCACAGACTCATCTGCTGTAAGGACAGGGTCCTGATAGCACCCCAAAAAGCCCTTTTTAGGGCTGGTACATCAGTCGTTTTTTTTTTTTTTTGTTCTCCTATCTCAATATATATTTTGCAGTTACCTGCCTGCCAGTGTGTGTGTGTGTGTCAGGCCCACAGACTATAGTGTGCCCTCTGCCAGTGCTGCCCATCAATCATACCGTGCGGCACAGGACGTTGCCTAAAATAAGGCACTTTATCTGTACACTTTAATCTAATTTCAGTTGCCTGCCTGCCAGTGTGTGTGTGTCAGGCCCACAGACTGTAGTGTGCCCTCTGCCAGTGCTGCCCATCAATCATACAGTGCGGCACTGGACGTTGCCTAAAATAAGGCACTTTATCTGTACACTTTAATCTAATTTCAGTTGCCTGCTGGCCAGTGTGTGTGTGTCAGGCCCACAGACTGTAGTGTGCCCTCTGCCAGTGCTGCCCATCAATCATACCGTGCGGCACAGGACGTTGCCTAAAATAAGGCACTTTATCTGTACACTTTAATCTAATTTCAGTTGTCTGCCGGCCAGTGTGTGTGTGTCAGGCCCACAGACTGTAGTGTGCCCTCTGCCAGTGCTGCCCATCAATCATACCGTGTGGCACTGGACTTTGCCTTAAAATAATGACTTTATCTGTACACTTTAATCTAATTTCAGTTGCCTGCCGGCCAGTGTGTGTGTGTCAGGCCCACACACTGTAGTGTGCCCTCTGCCAGTGCTGCCCATCAATCATACCGTGCGGCACTGGACGTTGCCTAAAATAAGGCACTTTATCTGTACAATTTAATCTAATTTCAGTTGCCTGCCTGCCAGTGTGTGTGTGTCAGGCCCACAGACTGTAGTGTGCCTTCTGCCAGTGTTGCCCATCAATCATATCGTGCGGCACTGGACGTTGCCTAAAATAAGGCACTTTATCTGTACACTTTAATCTAATTTCAGTTGCCTGCTGGCCAGTGTGTGTCTGTCAGGCCCACAGACTGTAGTGTGCCCTCTGCCAGTGCTGCCCATCAATCATACCGTGCGGCACAGGACGTTGCCTAAAATAAGGCACTTTATCTGTACAATTTAATCTAATTTCAGCTGCCTGCCTGCCAGTGTGTGTGTGTCAGGCCCACAGACTGTAGTGTGCCTTCTGCCAGTGTTGCCCATCAATCATATCGTGCGGCACTGGACGCCTAAAATAAGGCACTTTATCTGTACACTTTAATCTAATTTCAGTTGCCTGCTGGCCAGTGTGTGTCTGTCAGGCCCACAGACTGTAGTGTGCCCTCTGCCAGTGCTGCCCATCAATCATACCGTGCAGCACAGGACGTTGCCTAAAATAAGGCACTTTATCTATACACTTTAATCTAATTTCAGTTGCCTGCTGGCCAGTGTGTGTATGTCAGGCCCACAGACTGTAGTGTGCCCTCTGCCAGTGCTGCCCATCAATCATACAGTGTGGCACAGGACTTTGCCTAAAATAAGGCACTTTATCTGTACACTTTAATCTAATTTCAGTTGCCTGCCTGCCAGTGTGTGTGTGTCAGGCCCACAGACTGTAGTGTGCCCTCTGCTAGTGCCCAACACTCATACCGGGTGGCACAGTACCTAGCACGCGTAGTACCACTTATCTAAAAAAAAATGACAGGCAGAGGCAGGCCACCCCGCAGGGGCCGTCGTGGTCGTGGTGCTGTGATTTCCACTGGCCCTGGAATAATGCTCAGTGTTCAGAGGCCAAGTACCCTGAACCCGAAAAATTCTGAGGACATAGTTGACTGGCTTACACAGGACACCCAATCTTCAACAGCTTCCGCTTAGAACCTTGACGCACCATCCTCCTCCAGCTCAGCTTCGGTCACCTGCTCTCAAGTTACCATGCTCCCGCCCGCCGCCACCACCACCACTACCACCACAACCACCACAGCCGCTTCACTTGATCCATCAGAGGAGTTATTTACACATCAGTTGGATGCAATTAGTGATGCGCAACCATTATTGCCAGATGATGTAGATTACAGGGATATGTCTCAGTCAGGCAGGATTACACACATGGACGTACTGTGTGATGATGATGATTTTGATGTTGTATCCGCTGCTGCTTCCTTTGCTGAGGTGTCAGATACAAGTGAAGCGGTTGATGATGACGAATAGTGTTGAGCGAACAGTTCGAAAATAGTTCGGGTTCGTACCGAATTTTGGGGTGTTCGGGATATGGACCCGAACCCGAACATTTTCAAAAAAGTTTGGGTTCGGGTTCGTTGTTCGGCGATTTCTTCACGCTTTCTGAAGGGCTGCACAGCAGCCAATCAGATAGCGTTTTACTTCTTGCCCTAAGAGCCCATCACAGCCATGCCTACTAATGGCATGGCTGTGATTGGCCAAGTGCAGCATGTGACCCAGCCTCTATTTAAGCTGGAGTCACGTAGCGCCGCACGTCACACTGCTCTAATTAGTGTAGGGAGAGGACGCAGCTGCTGTGAGGGCGAGATTAGGCAGGGAAAAGTCAACAAAAGCACCTAATGAAGTGATCGATCTCAGCTGTGAATGATTCAACTTCTGCTAGTTACTTGCTCACTGGTTTTTAGGCTGCACAGAGCGTTTTTCTGTCACTTTTTTTCTGGGGTGATCGGCGGCCATTTTGTGACTTGTGGTGCACAAGAACAAGCTGCCACCAAGTCCATCAATCCATCAATACTATATTTTTTTTTGCTATATCCTACATCAGGGGCTTGGCTGTGCTAATTGTAACCCCTAGAAACTCAGCATAGCAATTTCTATATTTTATTAAGGGGTTAAATACAATTGCCAAAATACCAATCCCCTAAATCTGGTGTTCCAGCTTTGGCTAGCCAAGTATAATACTGTCTGCTGTCTGGCAATGGATAGATTATTTTCTGTGGTGAAATTCAATTGCCAAAATAGCAATCCCTTAAATCTGGTGTCCCAGCACTGGCTGGCAAACTATAATAGTGTCCGCCAAAACATAAATTTTGTTCTGGGGTGAAATTCAATTGCCAAAATAGCAATACCCTGAATCTGGTGTCCCAGCACTGGCTGGCAAAGTATAATAGTGTCCGCCAAAACATATATTTTGTTCTGGAGTGAAATTCAGTTGCCAAAATAGCAATCCCCTAAATCTGGTGTCACAGCTGTGGCTGGCAAACTATAATAGTGTCCGCCAAAACACATATTTTGTTCTGTGGTGAAATTCAAGTGCCAAAATAGCAATCCCCTAAATCTGGTGTCCCAGCACTGGCTGGCAAACTATAATAGTGTCCGCCAAAACATATATTTTGTTCTGGGGTAAAATTCAGTTGCCAAAATAGCAATACCCTAAATCTGGTGTCGCAGCACTGGCTGGCAAACTATAATAGTGTCCGCCAAAACATATATTTTGTTCTGTGGTAAAATTCAATTGCTAAAATAGCAATACCATAAATCTGGTGTTTCAGCACTGGCTGGCAAACTATAATAGTGTCCGCCAAAACATATATTTTGTTCTGGGGTGAAATTCACTTGCCAAAATAGCAATCCCCTAAATCTGGTGTCCCAGCACTGGCTGGCAAACTATAATAAAGTCCGCCAAAACATATATTTTGTTCTGGGGTGAAATTCAATTGCCAAAATAGCAATACCCTGAATCTGGTGTCCTAGCTGTTGCAGGCCAAGTGTTAATCTGTCCGTAAAAGGGTATATTTTGTTCTGGGGTGAAATTCAATTGCCAAAATAGCAATACCCTGAATCTGGTGTTCCAGCTGTGGCAGGCCAAGTGTTAATCTGTCCGTAAAAGGGTATATTTTGTTCTGGGGTGAAATTCAATTGCCAAAATAGCAATACCCTGAATCTGGTGTCCCAGCTGTTGCAGGCCAAGTGGTAATCTGTCCGTAAAAGGGTATATTTTGTTCTGGGGTGAAATTCAATTGCCAAAATAGCAATACCATAAATCAGTGGTTTCAGCTGTGGCTGGCAAAGTATAATAGTGTCCGCCAAAACATATATTTTGTTCTGGGGTGAAATTTAATTGCCAAAATAGCAATACCCTGAATCTGGTGTCCCAGCTGTTGCAGGCCAAGTGTTAATCTGTCCGTAAAAGGGTATATTTTGTTCTGGGGTGAAATTCAATTGCTAAAATAGCAATAACCTGAATCTGGTGTTCCAGCTGTTGGAGGCCAAGTGTAAATCTGTCCGTAAAAGGGTATATTTTGTTCTGGGGTAAAATTCAATTGCCAAAATAGCAATACCCTGAATCTGGTGTCCCAGATGTTGCAGGCCAAGTGTTAATCTGTCCGCAAAAGGGTATATTTTGTTCTGGGATGAAATTCAATTGCCAAAATAGCAATACCATAAATCAGTGGTTTCAGCTGTGGCTGGCAAATTATAATAGTGTCCGCCGAAACATATATTTTGTTCTGGGGTGAAATTCAATTGCCAAAATAGCAATACCATAAATCAGTGGTTTCAGCTGTGGCTGGCAAAGTATAATAGTGTCCGCCAAAACATATATTTTGTTCTGGGGTGAAATTCAATTGCCAAAATAGCAATACCCTGAATCTGGTGTTCCAGCTGTTGCAGGCCAAGTGTTAATCTGTCTGTAAAAGGGGATATTTTGTTCTGGGGTGAAATTCAATTGCCAAAATAGCAATACCCTGAATCTGGTGTCCCAGCTGTTGCAGGCCAAGTATTAATCTGTCTGTAAAAGGGTATATTTTGTTCTGGGGTGAAATTCAATTGCCAAAATAGCAATACCCTTAATCTGGTGTCCTAGCTGTTGCAGGCCAAGTGTTAATCTGTCCGTAAAAGGGTATATTTTGTTCTGGGGTGAAATTCAATTGCCAAAATAGCTATATATATATAAATCAGCGGTTTCAGCTGTGGCTGGCAAAGTATATTAGTGTCCGCCAAAACATATATTTTGTTCTGGGATGAAATTCAATTGCCAAAATAGCAATACCCTGAATCTGGTGTCCCAGCTGTTGCAGGCCAAGTGATAATCTGTCCGTAAAAGGGTATATTACACTCAAGGTGTATATACAAGTGCTGAGAGGGTCATCCTCATTACCTTCACACGCTACCGTGGATCTCCCATTGTATTTCTGTCCGTTAAAGGGTATATTACACAAAGTGTTAAAATACAATTGCTGAAGGCATAATCCTACATATTTTTTCTCACGCTACTGTGCATCTCCAAGTGTAAATTTGTTCATAAAAGGATACCTTTCATCCAGGGCCTAAATACTAGCCCTACAATAGATATTCCCCTAAATCAGTGGTTACTGCTGTGCCTGGATTAGTGTAATACGCTACATAAATAAATAGACAGATAGGGTTAGGTGCCTATAAAAAAAGGCCTGAATTTGAAATCAATACATTGGGACAAATATTTTTTTTCTTATTGTGGTGCTTGGTGAACGGTAACAATGAGGAAAACATCTAGTAAGGGACGCGGTCGTGGTGGTGTTAGTGTAGCCTCTGGTGCTGGGAGAGGACGTGGCCATTATGCCACAGCCACACGTCCTAGTGAACGAACTACCTCAGGTTCCAGTACCCGCCAGAATTTACAGCGATATTTGGTGGGGCCCAATGCCGTTCTAAGGATGGAAAGGCCTGAGCAGGTACAGGCGCTAGTCAATTGGGTGGCCGACAGTGGATCCAGCACGTTTACAACATTATCTCCCACCCAGTCTTCTGCAGAAAGCGCACAGTTGGCGCCTGAAAACCAAGCCCATCAGTCTGTCACATCACCCCCATGCATATCAGGGAAACTGTCTGAGCCTCAAGTTATGCAGCAGTCTCTTATGCTGTTTGAAGACTCTGCTGGCAGGGTTTCCCAAGGGAATCCACCTTGCCCTTCCCCAGTGGTGGAAGACATAGAATGCACTGATGGACAACCACTGATGTTTCCTGATGATGAGGACATGGGAATACCACCTCATCGGAGTCCGCACGTCTCTGATGATGACGAAACACAGGTGCCAACTGCTGCGTCTTTCTGCAGTGTGCAGACCGAACAGGAGGTCAGGGAGGAAGACTGTGTGGAAGACGATGCAGGGGACGATGAGGTCCTAGACCCCACATGGAATGAAGGTCGTGCCACTGACTTTCATAGTTCAGAGGAAGAGGCAGTGGTGATACGGAGCCAGCAGGGGGCAAAAGCAGAACAGCCGCCGCCAACAGAGTGCTACTGGCCACGCCACCAGGGACCGAGCACACCGAAGGCAGCTTCAAGGAGTTACCTGGCATGGCACTTCTTTAAACAATGTGCTGACGACAAGACCCGAGTGGTTTGCACGCTGTGCCATCAGAGCCTGAAGCGAGGCATTAACGTTCTGAACCTTAGCACAACCTGCATGACCAGGCATCTACATGCAAAGCATGAACTGCAGTGGAGTAAACACCTTAAAACCAAGGAACTCACACTGACTCCCCCTGCTCCCCTCTTCTGCTGCTGCCTCGGCCTCTTCCTCCACCTCGGGAGGAATGTTGGCACCTGCCGCAACCAAACAGAGGATGTGCCAGTGCCACCGACACCACCACCTGCGTCACCAAGCATCTCCACCATGTCACACGGCAGCTTTCAGCTCTCCATCTCACAAACCTTGGAAAGAAAGCGTAAATTCCCACCTAGCCACCCTCGAGCCCTGGTCCTTAATGCCAGCATTTCTAAACTACTGGCCTTTGAAATGCTGTCATTCGGGCTGGTGGACACACACAGCTTCAAACAGCTGATGTCCATGGCTGTCCCACAGTATGTTGTTCCCAGCCGCCACTACTTCTCCAAGACAGCCGTGCCTTCCCTGCACAACCAAGTATCCGATAAAATCAAGTGTGCACTGCGCAACGCCATCTGTGGCAAGATCCACCTAACCACAGATACGTGGACCAGTAAGCACAGCCAGGGACGCTATATCTCCCTAACTGCACACTGGGTAAATGTAGTGGCGGCCTGGCCCCAGGCGGAGAGTTCCTTGGCGCACGTCCTTCCGCCGCCAAGGATCGCAGGGCATCATTCTTTGCCTCCTGTAGCCTTCTCCTCCAACTCGGCTTTCTCCTCCTCTGATTCCACCAGCTCATCCAGTCAGCCACACACCTTCACCACCAACTTCAGCACAGCCCGGGGTAAATGTCAGCAGGCCATTCTGAAACTCATATGTTTGGGGGACAGGCCCCCACACAGAGTTGTGGCGGGGTATTGAACAACAGACCGACGAGTGGTTTCTGCCGGTGGGCCTCAAGCCCGGCCTGGTGGTGTGCGATAATGGGCGAAATCTCGTCGCAGCTCTGGGACTAGCCGGTTTGACGCACATCCCTTGCCTGGCGCATGTGCTAAATTTGGTGGTGCAGAAGTTCATTCACAACTACCCCGACATGTCAGAGCTACTGCATAAAGTGAAGGCCGTCTGTGCGCGCTTCCGGTGTTCACATCCTGCCGCTGCTCGTCTGTCTGCTCTACAGCGGAACTTCGGCCTTCCCGCTCACCGCCTCATATGCGACGTGCCCACCAGGTGGAACTCCACCTTGCACATGCTGGAGAGACTGTGCGAGCAGCAGCAGGCCATAGTGGAATTTCAGCTGCAGCACGCACGCTTCAGTCGCACTGCGGAACAGCACCACTTCACCACCAATGATTGGGCCTCCATGCGAGACCTGTGTGCCCTGTTGCACTGAGCCACGCCCCCAGCACTGATCACATGATGGTGACGTCACCCCAGGTACTTCGGCTTTTCCAAAGTTCGGGTTCGTGGAAGCCGCCCCTTATGGATTCCATATGTCGGCATAGTCCACGGTAGTGGAATCCATAACGAGATGCGGCGATTACCCCAACCTGAACGCCGAACTAAATTTTTAAAGTTCGCTCATCTCTACACATGGGTGCCTGCTCGAAGAGAAGAAGAGAGGGAAAGTTCAGAAGGGGAGACAGAGAGAAGGAGGAGACGAGTTGGAAGCAGAGGGAGGTCATCGCAAGGAGTTAGTGGCACAGTCAGACAGCATATATCGGCAGCCGGGGTCAGCCAGACAGCACGCCAGTCGACGCATGCTGTTGCCACCACCAGAATGCCGTCATTGCAAAGCTCAGCAGTGTGGCATTTTTTTTTGTGTGATATACGAAGAATTATCAACGGCTTCACCCAATATAGAGTATAGAGGGAGGTGCACAGCTGCAAAGTTTCACCCAAAAAAACTAGAAACTGGAAAAATAGTGTAATTATAGCGGCGGCACACTCCACATGTGGGAACTCACAATTGAATAGTAATAAAATAACATTTATTTCGTACATCTATTAAAACAAATTACCCTCATGTGTAATCTGATATGCATACAATATTCTGCTAAACAACACCCTGTACTATTATATCAGACATGTGGTAACTAGTCCATTACTCGTATTATTGGATTGGTCTTAACTCCTTTGGACTTGTCCACGTATTGTACGGTATATGGTATCAGTCAAACTGGTATTGAGCGGTATGTGGTTATCTCACCATGCTCCTGCGGCGTATAATCAGTTGGTTTTTATATTCAGCATTAGGATTGCTGCGTTATGTTGTACTTAATGGCCAAATGTCTGATGCAATGTCTGCTATACAGATAAGTTATATGCAGACCTCCGGACTCTTGCCTTACCGGTTCCACTTTCCTTGTAGCTCCGCTTAGTTATATAGGCTGTTTGCCCGGTATGTTATAGGCCGAATGCCCCTTACCTTCAGATGCTCTCCTCCGTTCACCCGTGGCGTCCCGCGTGGTGTTCGAGTCTCAAACGCGGCGTCCCACGTGACCCGGGGAGGGAGTAGCCGGGGCTGTCTCTGTCTTTGCCACCGAGCTTCCCGGGTTCTAATGCTTGGCTGCGCAGCTCTAAGGGTCCTGACGCTCAGCGGTTTCTATTGCTGAAATAACCGCGCTGTAAAACTTCCAAAGAGTGCAATGAGTCCACTTGTTCTTATAAATCCATAGGCATTAGTCCTCTACAGTTGAGCCCAACTATAATTACACTATTTTTTTTTGTGTGTCTGCCTCTGATAACAGCAATGCCATTTGCAACCTGTGCCAAAAGAAACTGAGTCGTGGGAAGTCCAACACCCACCTCGGTACAACTGCTTTGCGAAGGCACATGATCTCACATCACAAACACCAATGGGATCAACACATACGTACAAGCAGCACACAAACTCAAAGCCACTATCCTCCTCCTGGTCCAGCATCTTCAGCCACGTAAACCACTGCTGTCCTCCTTGCCCCCTCTCAACCACCCGCCACTCCGCCTCTCACCTTCAGCAGTTCCATCTCATCTACTCACAGTCAGGTGTCTGTCAAGGAAATGTTTGAGCGTAAGAAGTCAATGTCACAGTCACCCCCTTGCCCGGAGTCTGACAGCTGGCTTGACGGAACTCTTAGCCCGCCAGCTTTTACCATACCAGCTGGTGGAGTCTGAGGCCTTCAAAAAATTTGTCGCTATTGTGACACCACAGTGGAAGGTACCCGGACGAATTTTTTTTTCAAAAAAGGCAATCCCAAACCTTTACTATGTTATTGAAAAGGAAGTCATGGCATCTCTGGCATACAGTGTTGGGGCAAGGGTCCATCTGACCACTGATACCTGGTCTGCAAAGCACAGTCAGGGCAGGTATATCACGTACACTGCGCATTGGGTCAACCTGCTGACGGCTAACAAGCATGGAATGCAAGGCTCCGCAGCGGAGTTGGTGACACCGCCACTACTTGCAGGCAGGCCTACTGCCACCTCCTCTACTCCTCCTACTCCATCCTCTTCAATAACCTCCTCGTTTGAGTCCTCTTCTGCTGCGGTGTCTGGCTGCACATCAACTGAATCCCCCCAGCTCCCCAGGGGCTATTCCACATCCCGGAAACGACAGTGTCACGCTGTCTTGGGGTTGACTTGCCTGAAAGCAGAGAGCCACACAGGACCAGCACTCCTGTCCGCTCTGAACGCACAGGTGGATCAGTGGCTGACCCCGCACCAATTGGAGATCGGCAAAGTGGTGTGTGACAATGGAACAAATTTGTTGGCGGCATTGAATTTGGGCAAGTTGTCACATGTGCCGTGCATGGCACATGTGTTGAATCTCATCGTACAACGTTTTGTGTCTAAGTACCCAGGCTTACAGGACGTCCTCAAGCAGGCCAGGAAGGTGTGTGGCCATTTCATGCATTCCTACACGGCCATGGCGCACTTTTCCGATATTCAGTGGCGAAACAACATGCCGGTGAGGCGCTTGATTTGCGACAGCCCGACACGTTGGAATTCAACACTCCTAATGTTTGACCGCCTGCTCCAACAAGAAAAAGCCGTCAACGAGTATTTGTATGACCGGGGTGCTAGGACAGCCTCTGCGGAGCTGGGAATTTTTTTGCCACGTTACTGAACGCTCATGCACAATGCCTGTAGGCTGATGCGTCCTTTTGAGGAAGTGATAAACCTAGTCAGTCGCCCTGAAGGCACCATCAGCGACCTCATCCCATTTGTTGTCTTCCTGGAGCGTGCCCTGCGAAGAGTGCTGGATCAGGCTGTAGATGAGCGTGAAGAGGAAGAGGAAGAGTTGTGGTCACCATCACCACCAGAAACAGCCTTGTCATCATCGCTTGCCAGACCTGCGGCAACGCTGGAAGAGGAGTATGAGGAAGAGGAGTCAGAGGAGGAATGTGGTGGCTTTGAGGAGGAGGAAGACCAACCACAGAAGGCACCCCAGGGTGCTCATTGTTGTCACCTATCTGGGACCCGTGGTGTTGTACGTGGCTGGGGGAAGAACAGACCGTCAATGACATCAGTGAGGACGAGCAACGGAAATGAGTAGCTCTGCATCCAAGCTTGTGCAAATGGGGTCTTTCATGCTATCATGTCTGTTGAGGGACCTTCGTATAAAAAGGATGAAGGAGAACTACCTGTACTGGGTGGCCACGCTACTAGACCCCCGGTATAAGCAGAAAGTGGCAGAAATGTTACCAAATTACTGAAAGTCGGAAAGGATGCAGCAGTTCAAAACCAAACTAAAAAATATGCTTTACACAGCTTATAAGGGGGATGTCACAGCACAACAGGAATCTAACTGGGGAAGAGGTGAATGTAATCCTCCTCCTACCACGGCGGCAAGGACTGGACGATTTACAGATGTGTTGTTGATGGAGGACATGTGGAGCTTTTTCAGTCCTACACATCGCCACAGCCCTTCGGGATCCAGCCTTAGAGAACGACTTGACCGACAGGTAGCAGACTACCTCGCCTTAACAGCAGATATCGACACTCTGAGGAGCGATGAACCCCTTCACTACTGGGTGTGCAGGCCTGACCTGTGGCCTGAGCTATCCCAGTTTGCGATAAAACTTCTGGCCTGCCCTGCTTCAAGTGTCCTGTCAGAAAGGACCTTCAGTGCAGCAGGAGGCATTGTCGCTGACAAGAGAAGTAGCCTCAGTCAAAAAAGTGTTAATTACCTCACCTTCATAAAGATGAATGAGGCATGGATCCCGAAGGGACTGACATTGTGGGATACATTTGGCTAACAAAAGACCTGATGGCATGCCTTGGCCTCAAAATGGTCCCCACGTGAATTCTCCGCCACCAACTAGGGTTCAAGCCGCAATGTGTTAGTCACTTTTCTGCCTAGAAAACATCTATTTTTCCGGCCGCTGCTACAACAGCGGCTGCAACAATGCCATTATTTTTCAGGCATGTGTACATGCCTAATTTTTCTGTCCTATGGTGCAGTACTGTGGCTGCAAAAACAAACAAAAAAAAGGCACATACAAGTGTCAATTCCCCTTCGTGATCGTTACCTTGTTGTGGTGAAGGGGCTTGCGTATCACAATGAAGCAATCATCACCTCTATGAGTGTGTTGGCAATGTTGCCACACCCCAGATGATAAGGCCGTTGCTTCATTATGGTCAGACCAAAAGCGATCTGCTGGATAATATTTCATAGAAAAAACATTAATTTACCTTTTTATTTTTAAGTTGTATGGGTTTTTAATACATAAAATAAAAAATCATAATAAAGTCTCTTAATAGTTTATTAGAAATAATGCAGACAATTAAAAAAATCCCCATCAATTCCAATACAAAGCGAGTACAGAGCTCAGAACTAAATTATTTCATGATGTCGTAATAGTTCGTTAATTCGACAATGGTTAACCACTTCAGCCCCCCTAGCTTAAACACCCTTAATGACCAGGCCACTTTTTACAATTCCGCACTACACTACTTTCACCGTTTATTGCTCCGTCATGCAACTTACCACCCAAATGAATTTTACCTCCTTTTCTTCTCACTAATAGAGCTTTCTTTTGGTGGTATTTCATTGTTGCTGACATTTTTACATTTTTTGCCATTAATACAAATTTAACGACATTTTTGCAAAAAAATGACATTTTTCACTTTCTGTTGTAAAATTTTTCAAAAAAAACTACATTTCTATATAAATTTTTCTCTAAATTTATTGTTCTACATGTCTTTGATAAAAAAAAAGTCCAATAAGTGTATAATTATTGGTTTGGGTAAAAGTTATAGCGTTTACAAACTATGGTGCAAAAAAGTGAATTTCGGCATTTTGAAGCAGCTCTGACTTTCTGAGCGCCTGTCATGTTTCTTCAGGTGCTAGAATGTCAGGATAGTATAAATACCCCCCAAATCACACCATTTTAGATAGAAGACACCCCAAAGTATTCGCGGAGGGGCATGGTGAGTTCATATATCATTTCATTTTTTTTCACAAGTTAGCGGAAAATGACACTTTCTGAGAAAAAAAAAAAAAAAAAGTTTCATTTTCTGATAACTTCTGGCAAAAAAAAAAAAAATCTCAGACGAACTCACTATGCCCCTCAGTGAATACCTTGGGGTGTCTACTTTCCGAAATGGGGTCAGTTGTGGGGTGTGTTTACTGTTCTGGCATTTTGAGCGGGGCTAAATTGTGAGCCGCCATGTAAAACCTAAAGGTACTCGTTGGAATTTGGGCCCCTTTGCGCACCCAGGCTGCAAAAAAGTGTCACTTATGTGGTATCGCCGTACTCAGGAAAAGTAGGGCAATGTGTTTTGGGGTGTATTTTTACATATACCCATGTTGGGTGAGAGAAATATCTCTGTAAATTGTCAACTTTGTATAAAATTTTTTAAAAGTTGTCGTTTACAGAGATATTTTTCACACAAAGTATGGGTATATATAAAAATACACCCCAAAACACATTGCCCTACTTCTCCTGAGTACGGCGATACCACATGTGTCCCACTTTTTTGCAGCCTGGGTGCGCAAAGGGGCCCTAAAACTAATGAGTACCTTTAGGATTTCACACAGCATTTTTACGCATTTGGATTCCAGACTTCTTCTCACGCTTTAAGGGCCCCTAAAATGCCAGGGCAGTATAAATACCCCACATGTGACCCCATTTTGGAAAGAAGACACCCCAAGGTATTCTGTGAGGGGTATGGTGAGTTCATGTAAAATTTTATTTTTTGTCACAAGTTAGTGGAATATGAGACTTTGTAAAAAACTAAATAAAAAAAAACTATATCAATTTCCGCTAACTTGTGCCAAAAAATAAAAATTCTGTGGACTCGCCATGCCCCTCACGGAATACCTTGGGGTGTCTTCTTTCCAAAATGGGGTCACATGTGGGGTATTTATACTCACCTGGCATTTAGGGGCTCTAAAGCGTGAGAATCCAAATGCATAAAAATGGCTCATGAAATCTAAAGGTACTCATTGGTTTTAGGGCCCCTTTGCGCACCCAGGCTGCAAAAAAGTGTCACTCATGTGGTATCCTCGTACTCAGGAGAAGTAGGGCAATCTGTTTTGGGGTGTATTTTTACATATACCCATGCTGTGTGTGAGAAATATCGCTGTAAACGACAACTTTTCACATTTTGTTATTCAAATTGTCAATTTACAGAGATATTTCTCTCACCCAGCATGGGTATATGTAAAAATACACCCCAAACCACATTGCCCTACTTCTCCTGAGTACGGCGATACCACATGAGTGACACTTTTTTGCAGCCAAGATGCGCAAAGGTGCCCAAATTCCAATGAGTACCTTTTAGGAGGGCATTTTTACGCATTTTTCTTCTCACGCTTTAGGGCCCCTAAAACGCCAGGGCAGTAGAAATACCCCACAATGTGACCACATTTTGGAAAGAAGACACCCCAAGGTATTCCATGAGGGGCATGGCGAGTTCATAAAAGATTTTTTTTTTGGCACAAGTTAGTGGAAATTGATTTTTTATTGTTTTTTTCTCACAAAGTCTCCCTTTCCGCTAACTTTTGACAAAAAGTTTAATTTTTCATGGACCACCTCTGGTGGTCGATCCCAGCAAATGGGACCACCAGAGGACCAGGTAGCAGCTATATCAGACGCTGTTCACAAAACAGCGTCTGATATAGCTGTTTGATGCGATTTTATTAGCATCTACAGCCTGCCAGCGATGGATCATCGCTGGCAGGCTGTAGCCTAACTGCCGAGACGCGCTTCTCTGTGAACGCGCGTTCACAGGAAGTCTCGGCTCTCACGAGATGACGCGCCGACGCGTCATCTCAGAGCTACAGGACCGCCCGCAGGACGCATCCCTGCGTTAGGCGGTCCTGTACTGGTTAATCAATTCGACACACGTTCCCGGAGAGGGTACGTAACAGGGATTAAACTGATAGGAATAGTACTAGTTAAGACACCACTCATATAGGGTGTCACAGCACATTGCTCTGTGCACGCGCAGTGCCCCAATTTGGGAGTAAGAGGACCGACCAAGCTGCTTTTTCCATCTCCCGGTTCCTAAAATCAATTCAGTTTGGTGTATGAGAGTTTGGTCTGTCACTGTGAAGGCAGTCGAAGGTACCCGACCTACATTTTTTTTCACAAAAGGCAATCCCTGATATGGGACGTAACAGGGATTAAACTGATACAAATAGTACTAGTTAAGACACCACTCATATCGGGTGTGACAGTAAATTGCACGGCGCAGACGCATTGACCGTGGATTAAAACAAAGGGGAGGGAGCCAGCATTTTTTTAACCATTTCCCCGTTCGAAAAATGAATTCAATAAATGGACCCCAGATTGGGGACGTAACAGGGATTAAACTGATAAGAATAGTACTAGTTAACACACCACTCATACCGTGTGGCAGAGTACATTGCACGGCACACGCGCAGTGCCCCAAATGGAAGAAACAAGAAGGACGCACACAGATAAATCACATTTCTGCAAGGAGTTTGTCAACTTTTGACAACTGTTTGCGGTTGTCTAAAATCCATTCAATACACGTCCTGATAGGGGACGTAACAGGGAATAAACTGATGAGAATAGTACTACAGAAAATACCACTCATATTGGGTGTGACAGTGAATTGCACGGCGCAGACGCAGTGACCGTGGATTAAAACAAAGGGGAGGGAGCCAGCATTTTTTTTAACCATCTCCCCGTTCGAAAAATCTATTCAATTCACCTTTCGGGGACCCTTGGTGTTGTACGTGGCTGGGTGGAGGAAGAAACCTTAAATGACATCACCGGGACAAGGCTAGCTTGGTATCCAACCTTGTGCAAATGGGGAGTTTGCGGTTGTGCAAATGGACTGTTTGCGGTTGTTTGCGGTGTATTAAAAGGGGAGTTTGGTCTGTCAATGTCTGTGAAGCGGGAGTAACCCTTACACTACCTGATCGATACAACATCATACCTGATCGTATACACACACTAGATGTTTTAAACCACGTTGTTCAAAAATTTTTAGGATTGTTAGGTAATTTATGCCTTTTATGGATTAAAACCCAACTCTGCGTCAACTATGTAATTTTCAATGGGAGTTTTGCCATGGATCCCTCTCTGGCATGCCACAGTCCAGGTGTTAGTCCCCTTGAAACAACTTTTCTATCACTACTGTGGCTAGAAAGAGTCCCTGTGGGTTTTAAAATTCGCCTGCCTATTGAAGTCTATGGCGGTTCGCCCGGTTCGCCCGTTCGCGAACATTTGAGGAAATTTGCGTTCGCCATTCACGAACGGAAAATCTTATGTTCGCGGCATCTCTAGTTATATGGTGGTGTATGGGGTTATATGGAGGTATACTGGTTATATGGTGGTGTATGGGGTTATATGGAGGTATACTGGTTATATGGTGGTGTATGGGGTTATATGGAGTTATACTGGTTATATGGTGGTGTATGGGGTTATATGGAGGTATAATGGTAATATGGTGGTGTATGGGGTTATATGGAGATATATTGGTTATATAGTGGTGTATTGGGTTATATGGAGGTATACTGGTTATATGTTGGTGCACGGGGATATATGGAGTTATACTGGTCAGATGGAGGTATACTGGTTATATGTTGGCGTATGGGGTTATATGGAGGTATACTGGTTATGTGGTAATGTACTGGGTTATATGGAGGTATACTGGTTATATGGTGGTGTATGGGGTTATATGGAGGTATACTGGTTATATGGAGGTGTACTGGTTATATGTTCGTGTACGGGGTGTGGGGAGTCGCTCTGGTAGACAGCGGTGCGGGTGCAGTTTAGAGGCAAAACAAGGAGTCCAGATTGTGCATCAAACAGTGTTTTATTCACACTTGCACACCAGAAATGAAAACAGTCTCTTGGTGACAGTTCACACACAACAGAAATCATGTGGCAAAACCAAAAACAGGCCAACACAGGGTCCAGTCACCTTGGGTGGTTTAAGTGCGGTTCACACCTAGCAGTCGGTTCAGCCGCAGGCGATTCCTCCTTCAGTTTGCAGGGAAACACCACCTTGCTGAGCTCCGTCCTCCAGCACAGAGAACTCCTCAGTCCTGTTAGCAGGCTCCAGGATAATCACACTCTCAGACTGACAGCTGATGGCTGTGTTTATAAACCCAGCCCAAAAACTCGGACTGGACCGTGGGGAGCAGCCACCCACCCTACTCTTTAGCTGCTCCCAGTAAGAGCCGGCCCGGATCGGCTTTGCAGCCATGCTATTTAAAAGAGTCAAACAGCACTAGCTGCTGCAGACAAAAACCCGGCTCTCACCTCACCGAGGCCAGCAACCTCGGTGACACGTACCTGCCATCGCAAATGACACCTTGCACCTTACCACATACCCCCTTTGTTCAACCCTGAGGGGGTGAACACACGTGAGGCAGTGGACGCGGGACAGGGCATCTGCGTTGCCCTGCAAGCGGCCTGCCCTGTGTTCCACGGAAAACTTGAAATTTTGAAGAGATAGGAACCACCTGGTGACCCGAGCATTCCTCTCCTTGGCCTGACTCATCCATTTGAGGGGGAATGGTCGGTCACCAGACGGAACCTCCTCCCTAACAGGTAGTAGCGGAGAGATTCGAGTGCCCACTTGATAGCCAGGCACTCCTCTCCACTATACTATATCTGGACTCGGCGGGACTGAGCTTACGGCTCAGGAAGACAACGGGATGTTCTTCCCCGTTGACCTCCTGCGACAGTACCGCACCGAGGCCTACCTCCGAGGCGCCGGTTTGTACGACAAACTCCTTGTTGAAGTCGGGTGTCACCAAAACCGGGGACCCACACAGGGCCGACTTCAACGCTGAGAAAGCCTCCTCCGCCTTCTCACTCCAGCTAACCCTCCCAGACTTTCGCCCCTTCAACAGGTCTGTCAATGGCGCTGCTATTGTGGCAAAGTGGGCACAAACCTCATGTAGTAACCTACAATCCCCAGGAACGACTTTACCTGCCTGGTGGTGACCGGTCGGGCCAGTTACGAATGGCCTCTACCTTAGTTACCTGAGGTTTGATGACTCCCGCCCAATTACATATCCCAGATATTTTGTCTCCTCTAACCCTATGGAGCACTTCTTTGGGTTAGCGGTCAGTCCGGCTTTCCTCAGGGCATCCACTACCGCCTGCACCTTGGGTAAATGGCTTTCCCAGTCGGTGCTGTGGATGACTACATCATCTAAGTAGGCCGAGGCGCACCGACGATGTGGTCGCAGCACTATGTCCATTAACCTTTGAAAGTGGCGGGGGCGCCATGCAGGCCAAAGGGTAACACCTTGTAGTGATACAGGCCCTGCGGGGTAACAAATGCGGTTTTTTCCTTAGCCGACTCGCTAAGGGTACCTGCCAGTACCCTTTAGTGAGGTCCAGCACAGAAAATAACGGGCTTGTCCTAAACTTTCAACCAGCTCGCCTACTCGGGCATGGGATACGCGCCAAACTTGGATACTTCATTTAACTTACGAAAGTCGTTGCAGAACCGCAACGTCCCATCCGGCTTGGGTATTAGGACTATGGGACTGGCCCACTCACTTTTCGACTCCTCAATGACCTCGAGCTTCAACATTAACTGTACTTCCTCCGCGATGGCCCGTCGCCGAGCCTCGGGTACCCGGTATGGTTTTAACCGGATCTTGGCCTGAGGCTCAGTGACGATGTCATGTTGGATGAGAGACGTGCGGCCAGGGAGGTCCGAGAACACATCCGTGTTCCGACTGATGAACTCCTGACTTCCTGAACTTGTTTGGAAGACAGGCTGTCTGCAATTTTTACCGTGGTTACTGCTTCACAGGCCTCGAACTGTGGGGCTGGACCCTTTTCACCTAGAAGCCCTGGCCGGGGCTGTGGTCGCCGGCCGTGTCCCTATCTTTCCACGGCTTTAGTAAATTCACGTGGTACACCTGCTCGGCTTGCGCCGCCCTGGCTGGTGTACTTTGTAATTTACTTCCCTACTTTCTCGATCACCTCATAGGGGCCCTGCCACCTAGCTAGGAACTTGCTGTCAAGGGTGGGTACCAGAACCAACACCCGATCTCCCGGCTTGAAGCCCTGCACCCGAGCCTGACGATTGTACACCCTACTCTGGGCTTGTTGCGCTGCCTCCATATGCTCCCGGACCAGCGGCAACACCTTTTCCATCCGTTCCTGCATCTGGGTGACATACTCAATGACACTTTTGTGGGGGACAGGCTGTTGTTCCCACGCTTCCTTGGCGATATCCAACAGGCCCCGAGGGTGTCTGCCATAAAGCAGTTCGAAGGGCGAGAACCCAGTAGAGGCCTGGGGCACCTCTCGCACTGCGAACATGAGATAGGGCAGAAGCAGGTCCCAGTCCTTCCCATCTCTAGACACCACCCTCTTTAACATATTTTTTAAAGTTTGGTTAAACCTCTCGACAAGACCGTCCGCTTGTGGATGGTAAACGGACGTCCGTAACTGCTTTATACGCAATAATTTACACAGTTCCTCATTACTTTGGACATAAAAGGGGTCCCTTGGTCTGTCAGAACCTCTTTTGGCAGGCCCACACGGGAAAACATTTCCATTAACTCTTTGGCAATGAGTTTAGCTGAGGTATGTCGCAGAGGCACCGCCTCCGGATACCGAGTGGCATAGTCGAGAACTACCAGAATGTGTTGGTGGCCCCTGGCAGATTTTTGGTACAGGCCCAATTAGATCCATAGCGATTCGCTCAAACGGGACCTCAATAATTGGAAGCGGTACCAGAGGACTACGGAAATGTGGCTGGGGGCTAGTTATCTGACAGGTGGGACAGGACTTACAATAATTCTCTACCTCCTTGAACACACTGGGCCAATAAAACCGCTGCAGTATGCGGTCCTGGGTTTTCTGCCACCCCAGGTGTCCCCAAGAACATGTTGGTGGGCAAGCTCCATGACAAGCCTGCGATACGCTGTGGGCACCACCAACTGTTCAACAGGCTCACCTCGGATTTGGTTCACCCGATACAACATATCCTGAAGGACAATGAATCGCTGAAACATTAATTCAGCCCCAGGTTTCTGGGGTTTACCATCAATTATTATGACACTTTCCCAGGCTCTGGTTAGGGTTTGGTCCCGGTGTTGTGCGGTCCCAAAATTTTCCCCGGAGACATTGAGGTCTGCCAACTCAGGTCCCGGTGGCAAGTCCTCCGTGTCTCCCACCATTACACTCAGTGGGGTTGTCTCCCTCTATCACAGAAGTGGTGGTCACCCCTACCGCAGGCCCTTCGGACTCGGGCTCCCAGGGCTCTGGCCTCCCACAGGAACCAGGCCACTCTGCTAGGGTTACCCCTGTCTCAGGGCTATTAGTCACTTTCACCTCAGGCCATAGTGACGGAAAACCAGGGAAGTCTCTTCCAATTATTAGTTCATACGGTAGCTTGGCGGAGATCGCCACTTCACAAGTCCATGTGCCGGCCGCCGTGGACAGAGACATTACAGCCGTGGGATAGTCCTTTAAGTCTCCGTGTATGCACACCACCCCAACTTTCCGGCCCGTATACTGGGAGGGCTGTACCAGGGCAGCACTTACCAGGGTTACTAGGCTCCCTGAGTCCAGCAGCGCCACTGCAAGATTATCACCGACTTGCACCTGGCACAGATGACGATTGTCTAGGGTCTCGGGGTGCCGGTCGCACACAGTCTCCGGGCATACATGGAAGCCCGGTACCCATAATTGGTCTCCATGGGTTCTCCCCACTGTGGACAGTCGGCCCTCACATGGCCAGGCTCGTGACACCGCCAGCAGACTATCGGGCCGGGTCTACAGGGGTACACCCCGAGCAGGTTTCTCGGGTACCAGTCGCCGGGACTGGATGGGAGACCTCCGGGTTTGACCGGCCCCTCCCAACAACACCTCCTTTCAAGGTTTTTGTGGCCTCATAGCGCCGACCAGGTCGACCATGTCCAAGGCATTAGTGGGTGACACCTGGCCGATCCAGTGCTGCAGGGGGTACGGCAAGGCCCTCCAGAAGATGTCAGCCAGCAGACGGTCCAGCATAGCAGCCGGACTTAGAACCTCAGGCTGCAGCCACTTTTGCAACCTGTGCAGCAACTCATAATACTGCGGCCTGGCGGGTTCAGCCGTATTAAAGTTCCACTGGTGGACCCGCTGAGCCCGGACTAACACGTTCACCCCCAGTCTTGCCAGGATCTCACCTTTCACGGTCGGGTAGTCAGCGGCTTGGTCATCTGGGAGGTCAAAAATACTTGCTGGGGTCCAGACGCCAGGAACGGAGCGACGACCTCTGCCCACTGTTCTCGGGTAATTTCTCCTCACGGCCACCTTCTCGAACACCGCCAGATAGGTCTCCACATCATCCGAGGGGGTCATCTTAGGGATCGCGGCACGGACAGCTTTCCGGGCATCGTGGACGCGGTGGGACGCTCCTGCCGCTTGCAACGCCATCACGTGCTGTAGCAGTAGCTGGTTGGTCTCCCGCTGCTGCACGTTAGCCTCTATGAGGGCTTTCACAGCCGCCTCCATTTTGTCGGGGATCACAGGCTGCAACTTTGCCGGCTTAATATAGGACATTCACTTCTGCTCAGCAAAACAAAGTTCGGCGCTCACGCCAGCCTCACTGCGCATGCCCGCATCCGACACCAAATGTGGGGAGTCGCTCTGGTAGACAGCGGTGCGGGTGCAGTTTAGAGGCAAAACAAGGAGTCCAGATTGTGCATCAAACAGTGTTTTATTCACACTTGCACACCAGAAATGAAAACAGTCTCTTGGTGACAGTTCACACACAACAGAAATCATGTGGCAAAACCAAAAACAGGCCAACACAGGGTCCAGTCACCTTGGGTGGTTTAAGTGCGGTTCACACCTAGCAGTCGGTTCAGCCGCAGGCGATTCCTCCTTCAGTTTGCAGGGAAACACCACCTTGCTGAGCTCCGTCCTCCAGCACAGAGAACTCCTCAGTCCTGTTAGCAGGCTCCAGGATAATCACACTCTCAGCTGGTGGTGCTGGCTGAGTTTATAAACCCAGCCCAAAACTCGGACTGGACCGTGGGGAGCAGCCACCCACCCTACTCTTTAGCTGCTCCCAGTAAGAGCCGGCCCGGATCGGCTTTGCAGCCATGCTATTTAAAAGAGTCAAACAGCACTAGCTGCTGCAGACAAAAACCCGGCTCTCACCTCACCGAGGCCAGCAACCTCGGTGACACGTACCTGCCATCGCAAATGACACCTTGCACCTTACCACAGGGGTTATATGGAGTTATACTGGTTTTATGGAGGTATACTGGTTATATGGTGGTGTATGGGGTTATATGGAGGTATACTGGTTGTATGTTCGTGTACGGGGTTATATGGAGTTATACTTGTTAGATAGAGGTATACTGGTTATATGGTGGCGTATAGGGTTATATGGAGGTATACTGGTTTTATGGTAATGTATGGGGTTATATGGAGGTATACTGGTTACATGGTGGTGTATGGGGTTATATGGAGGTATACTGGTTATAAGGAGGTATACTGGTTATATGTTCGTGTACGGGGTTATATGGAGTTATACTGGTTATATGGAGGTATACTGGTTATATGGTGGTGTATGGGGTTATATGGAGGTATACTGGTTGTATGTTCGTGTACGGGGTTATATGGAGGTATACTGGTTATATGGAGGTATACTGATTATATGGTGATGTATGGGGTTATATGGAGTTATACTGTTTATATGGAGGTATACTGGTTATATTTAGTGTTAATCATGAATATTCGAATTGCGAATTTTACTTGCGAATATCGGCACTTTGAGAATTCGCGAATATTTAGAATATCTCAAAATATATTTGTAATCGCGAATATGCGTTTTTTTTCAAATACCAGTCTATGCGAATTTTATGCAAATTGTATGCAATTTTTTTACTGAGAATTTTCGCAATCAACAAAATAATGCCTGAAGATAAGGAATTCACGAATTCGCGAATATATGGTAAATATTCGCCCAAATATTTGCGAAATATCGCAAATTCGAATATTGCCCCTGCCGCTCATCACTAGTGTACAGCGCAAGTTTGTGTTACGTGTCCAGCTTGGACACCCAGTAGTTGTAAGGCACTGAGGGATCATTTAGGACACTGACACAGTCTGCGATGTATTCCTTCACCATCTTCTAAAACTTTTCCCTCCTTGTAGCACTAGGCCGCGCTTCATGGTGAGGTTGCTGGCGGGGTGTCATGAAAGTGTCCCATGCCTTGCAGAGTGTTGCCCTGCTTCTGTTGGAACTGCTGTGTGTTCCCCTTGTCTCCCTTCCTCAGTTGCCTAAGGAAGTACGGACTCTGGCGACCGCGTTGTCAAATGGAAAACTTTGGAGCAATCTCTCAACAACTACCTTCTGGTATTGAACCATTTTACTCGTCCTCTCCACCACAGGAATGAGAGATGAGAAGTTCTTTTTGTAGCGGGGGTCGAGAAGGGTGAACGCCCAGTAATCTGTGTTATCTAAAATGTGTATAATGCAAGGGTCGCGGGAAAGGCAGCCTAACATGAAGTCAGCCATGTGTGCCAGAGTACCAACAAGCAAGACGGCGATGTCAACATCAGAATTACTCTTCATCCCCTCATTCTCCTCCTCCTCCTCTTCTGCCCATCCACGCTGAACAGATGGAATTAAAGTTCCATGGGTACTACCCTCGGTAGCAGAGGCAACTGTCCCCAGCTCCTCCTCCTCCTTTTCATGGCCCAATTCGCGCTGAGAAGACGAACTATGGGTGGTCTGGCAATCACCCTGTGTAATGTTTTCCCCTATTTCCTCGTCTGCCACATTCAGAGCGTCCTCCTTACTTGTAAGCACGATCGTTTGAGTAGACACAGCAGTGGGATGGTTACACTGATAATAGCTTTATCGCCACTAACCATCTGTGTGGATTCATCAAAGTCTTTTAAAACCTCACAGAGGTCTGACATCAATGCCGACTCCTCACTTGTGAATAGTGGCAGTTGACTGGAAAGGCGACGACCATGTTACAGCTGGTATTCCACAACTGCTCTCTGCTGCTCACAAAGCCTGGCCAACATGTAGAAGGTAGAGTTCCAGCGTGTGCTCACGTCGCACAACAGTCGGTGAGCTTGAAGCCGCAAGTGATGCTGCAGCGTTGACAGACTGGCTGAAGCTGTTGACGACATGCGGTAATGGGCACACACGCGGCGCACCTTCACCAGTAGCTCTGCCAAATTGGGGTAGGTTTTTATAAACCGCTGAACCACTAAGTTTAAGACGTGAGCTATGCATGGGATGTGTGTCAGGTTGCCGAGCTCCAAAGCCGCTACCAAGTTACGGCCATTGTCAGACACAACCATGCCTGGTCTGGTCCCTTATACTCTGCAACAGCTCTGTGGCGGTGTGCTCTTTTTCCCCTAAGCAGATCAGCTTCAGCATGGCCTGTTGACGCTTACCAACAGCAGTGCTACACTGCTTGAAGCTAGCTACTGATGGCTGACTGCTGTTAGAGGTGGAAGTGGAGAAGGAGGCAGAAGAGGAGAAGTAGGGGTTGGAGCCAGTAATATAGCTGCTGGCGGAGAGCCTGATAGACATAGGGCCCGCAATCCTGGGCGAGAGTAGCACCTGTGCCATCCCGGTGTACAACTCACTCCCGGCCTCAACGACATTCAACCAGTGTGCGGCCAGGAAAATGTAGCATCCCTGGCCACCAGAACTTGTCCATGTGTCTGTGGTGAGGTGGACCTTCCCAGTTAGTGCATTGGTCAGGACACGGGTGATGTTCTGGGACACATGCTGGTGTAAGGCGGGCCCGGCACACCGTGAAAAAGAGTGGCGTCTGGGGACTGCGTACTGAGGGACGGCCACCGACATCAGGCTGCGGAAGGCCTCAGTGTCCACAAGCCTAAATGGCAACATTTCAAGGGCCAGTAATTTCGAAAGTTGCGCATTTAGTGCTATGGCCTGTGGGTGGGTATTTGCGCTTGCGTTCAAATGCCTGTGTTATTGACATTTGGACTCTGCGCTGGTACAGGCAAGTGGATTTTGTTGCTGACGGTTCATGCGAAGGTCCATGTGCAGGGCGAGGGGCATCCGGGCCTGTGTCTTTGACAGGGGATTGGCCAGCAGTGCGTAACACAGGGGAAGAGGAGGCAGTGGTGTGACCCGCAGACCCAGATTGTGGACCCAGGCGTTCAGCCCACTTGTTAGGTTGCTTTGATGCCATGTGGCGGATCATGCTGGTGGTGGTGAGGTTGCTAGTGTTCACGCCCCGGCCTATTTTGGTATGGAACAGGTTGCAAACTACCACTCTTTTGTCATCTGCGCTTTCCTAAAAAAAAACACCATACTGCGGAACACCTACCACTTGGAAAGATATATTTACACATGGGGGTGCACGGTGTAACGGTTGCGGGCCTATTTGGTGTGGGCCTACTTCACCCTTTTGCAACCCCACTGCCTCTTCCAGACTTTTGCGGTGCTGCGGATCCCTCCCCCTCTGTACTGCTGTCTTCGCTTGGCTTTTCACCTTCCCATGTTGGGTCAGTGACCTCATCGTCCACCACCTTCCCTTCCACTTCCTCACTCTGCTCATCCTACTGACTTGACCCAACCGCAACCTTAGTGATTGACAACTGTGGCTCATCCTCATCCACCTCGTGAACGAATGATTGCCGTTCACCACCGTAATCTTCTTGAGACTGTGAAGACTCAGGAGGTTGGGAAACAGGGCACAATATCTAAGGTACCTCTTCAAGCGTGCTTGGCGAGAGAGCCAAACCAAGTACTGGCGATGAAAAGAGGTCATGTGAATATCCGAGTGTGGGATCACTTGTTTGGCGAGACGCGACATTGTGGGAGGAAGAAGGATCAGAGTGAGGATTCGGTTGACCAGACACTTGGCTACAGAGACTGGAATTAGTGGAAGAGAGGGTGGTGCCTAACCGACAGGCTGTGTTCATACTTGAGTTTTTTAGTCAGTTTTGGCCCCGTGACTGCCCAAATAAGTAAAGTATGCAGTGATTCTAAGAGCGATGCCTGTCATCTGCATGTCATACTGACTCACAGTATTATTTCAATACCACAGCAGACTCCCTATGCGTGTTACTGCAAGGCACAGTGTTCTACACCACTATAAAGGCTCTCTGCAGCCAGGAAATAGCCGTTTTTTAACGTGATTCGCCGCCAATAAATACTGATCGAACCAAATATTTTCAAAAAATTTGGTGAACCGGCCGAATCGAATTTTTGAAAAATTCGCTTATCTCTAGTAGTGATATCTACACTTCATTTACTTGTAATCTGTAATTTAATCATAATCAGTCTATGATACTTAAATTAGTTTTTTTTATACCTTGAATTATTAGATAAGTTTTAGCTGGCATTGTAATATATTAAAGTGCCAGGAAACCTAATATGGAGTGAAGTACCCAGTGGTCACTCTTCAGAATCCAATATTACTTAGTGGCAGGGGTGTGGAAATTGAAAAAAAAAACTACTTGAATGACTAAAGCGGGGGCTCAATCTATTTGTCCCTCATGACAATCTACTTGTCCTGATACAAAAAAAATTAAATCAAAACCATGTTTAAATAAGGTCTTTATTCATAGCAAATTAGAAGACAGGCCCAAAATGTACTGTAATTCAATCAAACGAACCCAAAAATAGATTGTGAGCAGAACAGAACTGTAGGGGGTAAAATGTGGTGACAGAATCCCTTTAATGTAGATGCCCGGCAGTTCCCCCCTATACATGCAGGGTGAGCTGCTGGTAGGCTGGAACCTGGCAGTCTGGCAGCACAAAGAGGAAGGAGGGACTTGTAGCTTCAGCACCAGGGAGAAGGAGCAGGGCTGCAGCCTCACAGGAGAGCATCCTCCACAGCTCACCGGAGTCACCAGACACCCTGCAGGTACAACACACACTACCTTCTGGACTATCAGGGCACGGGCTGCCACTATGTGAGGTGACAGGAGCTCCCAATACTACTTCAGCCATTATTACCTCTGACTCGGCGCATCTGCAGGTCTGGGAGCTGGATAACTTCCGTCCCGCTTCGCACTCCCCTGTTCCCGACTTCCTGCCTGCACAGCGCGGATGTCCCGATACCATTTATTAAGACCGAGTACGAGTACCGATACTTTTATTTAAGTACTTACCGATACCAATTATAACAATGAAATAAAAAACACATTTATTTTGTGACCACTGACCAACCAAAGGTCCAAAAAACAGAACAGCCCCCCAGCCTCTCATCAGCCCCCAGCCTCTCATCAGCCCCCAGCCTCTCATCAGCCCCCCAGCCTCTCATCAGGCCCCCAGCCTCTTCCTCTTATCAGCCCCCCAGCCTCTCATCAGTCCCCCAGCCTCCTCCTCTTTCAGCCCCCCAGCCTCTCATCAGCCCCCCAGGCTCTTCCTCTTATCAGCCCCCCAGCCTCTTATCAGCCCCCCAGCCTCTCATCAGCCCCCCAGCCTCTTCCTCTTATCAGCCCCCTAGCCTCTCATCAGCTCCCTCTTCTGGTAACTCAACCCCCCCCCCTGTGCGCCGTACAGACATGTGAGTTATCAGAAGAAGGAGAGCCTGGTGGCCACGGCGCACGTGAGTATAATGCTGCTGACTAACTGACCATGACAGCCAGAACTTCAGTAGCGTCCTGGCTGCCATGGTAACCGATCAGAGCCTCAGCATTATACTTCTGGGGCTCCGATCGGAACTGCCGCTGTCACCAATGATGGGGGGAGGAGGGGGACCCTGTGGCCACTGCCAACAATGATTAATACTGGGGAGGGAGGGGCGGTTTGGACAGTAGTTACTTAACTAAATTAACCTATCTAGCTTGTTTATTTCCCAATTGGAGAACTCGCTTAGTTGCATGAATACCTTGACCAGGGTATTTAGATACAAATTTATGGCAGAGAACAGAACCTTTACATCTGGCAAGGGAAAGCCTAGCTCTGGTGCTCATCATTATATAACCTATAAAATATCTAAGAGTCTGTGTTAATTGCTTTGGTGGCAATGAAGAATTGAGTGGTTTAGTATACTATTATTGTGTGATCTGTCAGCGTCAGACTCCAAAGACCCTATAGAACGAAGAGATGTAGTACTTACTGGAGCATCTCAGCCCCCTTTACTGCAGAACCAAGCTAGAGTACAGTATTTAACTCATTTAATCTCTTTAAACAAAAATAAATAAAGGCAGCCAAAATAAAAGTTTCTGAAATTGACCTTGTTTTATTTTCTCAGGGTTATAAAGCGTTGTAAATGTTTGAGGTTCCTTTGCATGTCTTCAAGATGTTTCTTTCTTGCTTACAGGTTCTAAAAAAAATATATGCATTAAATAACCTTGTCTATTAGGTTGATAGAAGGGTCATAATGGTGTCGGGAATTCCTTTAAAAAACAACATTAAAGTGTAACTGATGTTCCAGGTATTTTTTCCGATTAAAGATGTTGTCTGAAATTTTGATATTGATAGCCTATCTTTAGGATAGGTCATCAATATCAGATCGATAGAGGTCTTATTCCTGGCACGTTTGCTGATCAGCTGTTTAAATAGGCTGTGGCGCTACAATGAGCGCTGTGTCCTCTTCTTAAGCCATTGATGTCATGTTCATTGGTCACATGACATATATGCAGCTCCGTTCCATTCCAATGAACGAGGTTAAGCTGCAATACCAAGCATAGCCGCTATCAAATGGATGGTGCTGTGATTGGTAAGCTGCAAGGAGGCAGCGTTGCTCATCGGAGTCCTATAGCCTCCTCAAGTAGCTGATCGGCAGGGTTACTCTGTCAGACCCCTGACAATCTGATGTCCATGACCAATGCTAAGGATAGGTCATCAATTTTTAACACCTGAAAAACACTTTTAAACTGACGTGTGTGTACATGAGGAATGACACTATTTCTGGCAATTATATGACTTCTATATGACATTTTTGGCAGATTTTCCGCAATCTGTCTGTAATTGTTAGTTTTTTTCTGAGCTGGTATGTGGAGACAAACTGAAATCATGTCTGCTCAGACACAGGACATGGAGAAACAGGATTCTGCTTCCTAGCTCTCTGTGCAAGCCAGCAGCAGTCTTTGTGTTAGTCTCTCTGCCTTTGCTTGTCTCCATCAGCATCTCCCTTTTCCTCCTCCACCTCCCCCTCACCATAGACCTCTCCTTTGGAGCAGTGAATTGACAGACAGTGAAGAGGAGACGGAGCAGGAGATCCATCTAATAAGAGAAGAAAGAAGCATCTTTTTTCTTGCCTGGACAAGTAAAGTATTAAAAGATAAAACAAAAGCTACTTTTGAAAGCGAACCAAGTGAATGTAGAATTTTACATACATTAAAGGTTGGATTCTCCATTTGCTAACATCACCAAGCATCTGAATTGTTTACTTGATTGTAACTCTGTCATATCTAATTTGGTTTGTACATGTTCCCTTTGAATTGTAAAGTACTGCAAAATATGTTTGCCCTATATAAATAAAGATTGCCATTATTATCTACTTTTGCATGGTGATTGATCATTGTAATCTCCATGATTTTCTAAAGATTGCTCTATATCTGAGCATCTTA
The DNA here is from genome assembly GCA_033119425.1 of Bufotes viridis. Taxonomy (NCBI): domain Eukaryota; kingdom Metazoa; phylum Chordata; class Amphibia; order Anura; family Bufonidae; genus Bufotes; species Bufotes viridis. Next base: position 437,704,571 of record CM065591.1, on the reverse strand, counting down.
AATTGTTTTTTAAGTTACACGAACGAACACCTAATATACAATGTTGCAATACGTTTGGCCAGGAAAGAGTTGCTCTGTGGGCCTTTAGCACTCTAGACACGTCTGCATTAAACCTTTGTGCCTATTGATAAATCAGAAAATGACAGAAGCAAATATAGTCTAATAAAAAGGGTGGGATTGGTATGGAGAATATGTTCTGTGACTGGTTCTACATTCTTAGTTCGACACTATAGAGACGTTGAACTTACGCTGTTGATCCAGGAGATGTAAGCAGACACTCTGGTGAAAACTGTGGGTTTCAGGTAAGCATTGCATCCAAGAGAAGACACAAAGCTTGTCACACCATGGACTTGGTAGACACCATTGACAGCACAGTTAAGAGGTCCTCCAGAATCTCCCTATAAGAGATAATACATAATAATATTAACATAGCAATAATAAATTCAGTAAATGGCATCCAGATTGGCCCCCATTACCACCAGGCCACACCATGGTGGTCTTAACACTGCTGTAAATCTCCAATTTAGTAAATGTGCCCAGACAGCTAGCGTTTAAATTATATTTTTGCTTTACATTCTTTGTAGTTTGCAGATCAAATCATATTTTAAATTCTTTACAACCCCTTTATAGCTAAAAATAATATAGACAACTACAATAAAATGAGAAAATGTCCAGACTTACATTGCACCCAGCTTGGACTCCGTTACCACCAGCACACACCATGGTGGTCTTCACAGTGGTGCCCCAGTAGGAGCTGGTGGAGCAGGTGGAGTGGGCAACGACGGGCAGAGGGGCCTGCTGGAGGATGGATGGCAGAGAGCCACCAGCTGCAATGAAAGAGTCATCATTTTCAGTTTTCTTTGACACACTAGAAACATTTTCATAGTGTGCCTTAACAGCATTATTCTTTGAAAGTCATATTCAATTTACCAATTCCTGCTGTAGAGCATTTATAGGAGTAACTTTATAGTCATGAAGATTGTAAATTATATATATATATATATATATATATATATATATATATAGAAGAAAAATGACGGCACTAGTCAAAATTGCCAGGAAAAATTGGAGGAAAAATGCTGGGTGCACGTTCCAAGGTATAGGTTTCTTACCCCAAAATACTGTAGAAAAAGCGCTTAAGAAAGGCTCTATTTGTAGGAGCCGAAACGTAGCACTGTTCAGGTGAATAAAGGAGTTCCTTTTTTTCCACTTTTTATCGGAGTGCTGTTCGCTTTTTCTACAGTATATATATAATATATATATATATATATATATATATATATATATATATATATGTATATATATTATTTTCCCATGCAAAGTGATACAAACTTCTAGTAATAACACTGATGGAGATTAATCAAAATGAGTCCAAGAGAAAAGAGGAACAGTTTCCCATAACAGCCAATCAAGTTAATTACTTCATCTTCTTGACTGCAATCTGATTGGTTGCACTTCTTTTCCCTTGCACTATAATTGCACCCACAATGAACAGGGTCTTTTAGATGTTGACTTTAATCATTTATTTCCAGACATACTGGTTTCATAGACTGTTCACGTACTTTGCCTAAATTAGAACTTACTGCTAGTTCTTCCCCATCCTGAAATGATGCAGTTGTAGTTATTGGCAAGAACAGCACCATCGGATGGCAGGTTGGCCAGTTTCACGTAGCTGTTTATAGTTGCACTGGATGCCAGATGAAGGACGGCAATATCATAACTGAAAAAGAAAACATTATAAGGGTAACAATATGCAGTAAATCTGCCATACTTTTTTGAATGTTGATCCAGACTGATCGTTATAAGAAGATTGGAAGGTATTATTTTCCCTTTTAGGCAGACTGGTTCATACTGTATAGGAATTTTTGCCATCTTTTACAAGGGTAAAGTACGATTGTCTTTGTTTCCATCTTTCTTTTCCCAGTACAGATATCGACTCCCGTGATTGACTCTTATGGACGTACTGTATGTCTTTATCCACCAACAACATCAACTATGTAATAATTATACATCAGATTTGATCTGCAATTTATAAACTGAACGTATATTTTCTATGCGTCCTTCATTTCTTTTGATTGCAATGAATTCTCTCCAGCTCCTAGTTTCATCATATACATACCCAGCAGCCACATTGTTGGTGTTCCAGCTTGCATGGATACGAATTCCTGACACTGAGATAACCTGTTCGGTTCCATCATTCAGGCTCAGGTTGTGCTCTCCCAAGACCACACGGTAGGTGTTGGCTCTGATTAAGAGAGATGAATAAGTAGAATGATAGAAGTTACTGAATGGAGGCATGCAATGGTTATAAATACAGGTGATAGAACCAGACTTTTTCAAAAGTGGTAGCAGCAGTTAGAATCAGAGACAAATTTATCATATGGACTATAGATATCTGTGAAAAAAAAGTAATGCCTATAATTCAATACATAATATTGTTGATTGAGTATTACCTGTCCACACAGTGAGCAGCAGTCAGCACACGGTTAACACGGATCAGAGAGCCTCCACAAGTGTGGTACCAGCTGGTGCCTGAGCGATACTGGAGGGATACCTACAAGATGAAACACATTGGGAGTTTTTCAGAAATGTTACACAAATCAGTTCCATATGTATTTAAACACAAGGTCCAACTGTAACCCGTTTTGTAAGAAACAAATGTAATTAGATGTTGATAAATATGTTGTATAATTCAGTTAACAGCGCTTACACCCACAGCACTCCTGGCAAGCCTGGACTAGCAATCTGCAAGGCAGTGCAGTGCACCTAGTAATTTAATTCCCCAAAAAATGCCCCCCAGATGCCCCCATTGCCTCCTGCCAGCTGGCCTCAGTGTGATGGCAGCGGCTCAGGAACGGAGCCGCTGCCATCAACGGAGAGTGTTAACTGTAACTTATAGCTGACACTCTGCTGCTACGGACAAAGTTGGTGCTGGCATCGATCTCAGCCATTTAACCCCATAGATGCCGCGGTCAGAAGTCGTCTGCGGCATCCATGGGGTTCAGAAGGAGGGAGCTCCATCGCTCTTCCATTGGGCCGCAGCTGCTGCGATAGCAGCGGCCTGACGGTTGCCATGGCAACCGGACGCCTTATAAAGGCGTCCGGGCTGCCATGTACCTAAGGCTGATCAGACCCTGAGGGATCATATCGGATCAGCCTTAGTGTCTTTGTAGCACTGACTATATAGTGCATTGCAATAGATCACTAAAAACAAGCCCCCACAAAGCTACATTGGTGAAAAAATAAAAAAATTATGGACTCTAGTATATGACAATGCAAAATATAATTTATTTAAATAACACAAATGTGATTTTATTTTGAAAAGTAGTAAAACATAAAAAAACTATAAATTTGGTATCGCCATAACTGTAGCCACCCACAGAATAAAATTATCATATCATATTTAACGCAAGAGGAATAGTGATGAGCGGCAGGTGCCATATCCGATTTCGACGAAATTCGCGAATATTCGAATGAATATTCGTTTCATATTCGTCGAAATCGAATATTCGTCATTTTTTCTAGTTATCGCGATTAACATGCGATTTAAATAATCGCATATTGCGATTTGTACTTAAGGCTACTTTCCTATTGGTTTCATATCTAGAATTAGCGAGGATGACGAATATGACGAATGTATTCGTCATATTCCTCAAAACGAAGATAACGAAGTATTCTACAACTTCGTTTTAGCTACCTATTCGTCAACTTCGCTAATTCTAGCAATCAAATAGGAAGGTTGACTTACCAGACAGCTGTGTTAAATTCGGTATGCGATTTTTTTTTTTTTAATAAATAGAATGCTTATAATAATTTTATCAAGTAATATAATTATTGTATTAAAAAAAAAAAAAATCGCATAGCGAATTTAACACAGCTGTCTCTATAGTCAGTCAACCTTCCTATTTGATTGCTAGAATTAGCGAAGTTGACGAATAGGTAGCTAAAACGAAGATGTAGAATACTTCGTTATCTTCGTTTTGAGGAATATGACGAATACATTCGTCATATTCGCTATTCGCTAATTCTACCAAGCCAACCATAACTTCTGTGCTCATGGAGCGTCCCCATCACCATGGGAACGTCTCCATATACTAAAATGTACTGTCGGATTTGAGGAATTACGTTGAAATCGCATTTCCTCAAATCGCATTGCGATTTCAACTTAGAGCTGGGTTTATAATGGGTCAGCTTGCTAGAATTAACGAAGTTAACGAATATGGAATATAGCAGCAGTGCTAAGTTGAAATCGCAATGCGATTAATTTAACTTAAAGTATTCAGCATTGCGATTTCAACTTAGCACTGCTAGTGCATAGCTATATTCCATATTCGTTAATTCTAGCCTATGTAAGATAGCAGTGCTAAGTTGTAATCGCAATGCGATTAATATAACTTGAATTAATCGCATTGCGATTTCAACGTAATTCCTCAAATCCGACAGTACATTTTAGTATATGGAGATTCTCCCATGGATGGGGACGCTCCACATGAGCACGGAAGTCGGCAGAAGCGGCAACGGGCACTGACTAGAGCAGCCAGGAAGCCAGGAATCCTCAGGACAGGTAAGAACTACTTTTGGGAAGTAGGAAAGAAAAAAATATAACTAAAAAAAAAAAAAAAAAAAACGAATATTCGAAATAGCGAATTTATAGCGCTATATTCGAAATATTCGCGAATTAGCGAAGTGCCGATATTCGCTAAAAAAATTCGCTTTTCGAATATTCGCGCTCAACACTAAAGAGGAACCCCATAAAAAATAAAAATAAAGAACACTAGCAGAATTTCAATTTTTACCCAATTCACCTACACAATTTTTTTAATATAAAGTGATCAAAAAAACATACGTACCCGAAATTGATACCAATAAAAACTACAGCCCATCCCACAAAAAACAAGCTCCCACACAACTACATTGGTGAAATAATAAAATTATTATAGCCCCTAAAAACTATTTCAGCAAATTACATGTTAGAAAATCCCAAAGCCGCTCCTTCCCTTCTGCCGTGTCCCCAAACAGCCGTACTCAGGAAAAAATGCATAACAAAGTGTGGGTTCATTTTCTACTGTTAGCGCTTGTGAAATAAAAAAAAAATGGGGCTAATGCAACATTATATTGGAAATAACAGTTAAATGTCAATTTTCACAGCCATGTGTTTCCAAATTTATTCCTTGAGGGGTGTAGTTTCCAAAATGTGGTCAATTTTGGGGGTTTTCTTTCTAGGGGTACCTCAGGGTCTCTTCAAATGTGACATGACACCTGAAAACCATTCCAGCAAAATCAGCCCTCCGTTAACAATATGGCGCTCCTTTCCTTCTGTGCCCTGCCGTGTGCCCATACAGCAGTTTACGACCATATGTAGGGTGTTTATGTAAACTTCTGAATCAGGGTAATAAATATTGAGGTTTGTTTGGCTGTTAACCCTTATTGTGAACAGGAAAAATTGATTAAAATGGTAAATCTGCACATAAAAATGAAATTTAAAAATTTCTCATCCATTTTGCTTTAATTCTTGTGGAACACCTAAAGGGTTATTCTACCTCACATTGCATTATGGAGGTATTTGGGAGCCTGGCTGTGAGTTGGATCTGAGCACCTATCAGACCTTGTTCACACACTGAGACACCTTGACAGTGGTGCAAAAGGGCTCCGATATGTTCCTGACTGGAATATGTTGGCGAAAGTCTCTGCTTTTAACATCAGCTTGAGGGATTAGCCACTATTATTAGTTGCTTATCATTGTGGTGCACCTTTTTCAGTGATTTATGTATTTTTATATTTCCATCCACACATTATTCCATTTTGTGTAGGATGTTTTTGTGGTGCATGTGGTCCACGCTGACATCCTCCATTGTATGCATTTTTGCTGGGGATTGCCGTTAGCAGCAGACCGCATGTGGAGAAACTGCTCCCCCGGTTAGAAACACGCTACAGTGTTTGGGGTTTATGAGCAGTTCCTCTCATTTAGGCCACTTAATTTCAGTGAACACCTAAAGGGTTAACAAAGTTTGTAAACTCAGTTTTGAATAATAATATAATATGTGTGCATGCGTACACTAATATTTCTATGATGATTTTTCTCAATAGAATAGCATTGTACGAATATAACGAAATCTCGAATTTACGAATATCTCAAGAATATTTTGCGAAATATTTGTGAAATATCGCAAAATCGAATATGGCACCTGCTGCTCATCACTACGGGAGAGCAGGAATTCTTAAATAACCATGACTCTTCTCAGGTAGATTTGACTCTTTTCAAGGCCTGGGCTGCAATGATTATGATGCTGGTTCTCTGCAACCACTTACTTTTAGATCGTGAGTGACACACCGCTGAAATCAGCATTTCTTTCACTATTTTATGCTGCCTTCAGTGAGGTCAGCATCAAGTTGATGACAGGTTCCCTTAAAAAAAAATGGGTTTTGGCAATTTTCTTAAAGTTTTTTAAATTTGCTTCTAAACTTCTAAGCCTTCTAACTTCCTGAAAAAATAAAATGACATTAAGGGTCAATTCACACGTCCACAAAATGGGTCCGCATCTGTTCTGCAATTTTGCGGAACGGGTGCGGAGCCATTTATTTTCAATGGGGCTGCAAACTTCCGTTCCGTGGCCCAGCAAAAAAATAGAACATGTCCTATTCTTGTCTGCAGACACGGACAAGAAAGAGTATTTCTATTATAGTGCCCGGCATGTGAGGTCCACGAAAACAGTTGCGAACGTGTGAATGGACCCTTACAAAATGATGCCAAATAAAGTATACATATGGGGAATGTAAAGTAATAACTATTTTATTAAGCATCACTATCTGTCTTAAAAGCGGAAGCATTCTAATTTTAAAAATGGAGAATTTTTCCAAATTTTATGCAAATTTGTTTTTTTATGCATAAAGATAAAACGTATTAACTCAAATTCACCACTAACATTAGGTATGATGTGTCATGAGAAAAAAATCTCAGAATGGCTTGGATAAGTAAAAGTGTTCCAAAGTTATTACCACATACACTGACACATGTCAGATTTGTAAAATGGGGCTCTGGCATTTTGTCCAAACTGGCTGTCGCTTGAACGGTTTAAAGGGGCAGGCCGCTGTAGATGACACTGTTAAGGGAGTGGAGTGCTGTGGAGGTCACAGTTAAGGGGGCAGGTAGGGTGGCCACTCAGGCCACCCTCATAAGATGGACTTTAAAACCTTGCCCCCAAGTCCCGCTAGGCCATGCCCCTTCCCACTCCATAGCTGACAGGGATTGAAAAAATGAAGGTAAAAATCAACTTTCTCCCTGCAGCTCATGCTCAGACAGCACAGTGCTGCTGTCTGAGAGTGAGCTGTTCAAAAGGACATCCCTGTGTCTGTCCAGGCCCTGCGCCGGATGGAGGACAGGGAGTCTGAAAGTTGGACTGTCCGGCCTAAAAACGAACCTCTGGCCACCCTATGGGCAGGCTGCTGTGGAGGTCACAGTTAAGGGGACGGTCCGCTATGGAGGTCAGTGTTAAGGGGCAGATTGCTGTAGAAACCAATGTTAAGAGGACAAGGTGTTGTGGAAATCACTGTTAAGGAGATGGTACAGAGGGGTACTGTGGAGGTCACTAATAAAGGGGCTGCCACTGTGGAGGTCACTGTCAAGGGAGTGGGATGCTGTGGAGGTCACTTTTAAAGGGGCAGGCACTATGAAGGTGTCTGTTAGGGGGAACGGTGGAGATCAGTGGTTAAGGAACAGGGTGCCGTAGAGGTCACGGTTAAGGGGGTGGGGCTTTGTGGAGGTCACATTTTAAGGGAATAGAGCTCTGTGAAGGTCACTGTTAAGGGTGCGGGTTATTGTTAAAATCTCTGTTAACAAGACAGGGTACTGTGGAGGTCACTAATAAAGGGACGGCCGATGTGGAGGTCATTGTTAAAGGGAAAGGAGGTGTTGATATTACTGGTAAGGGGGCAGGCCACTGTGGAGGTCACTGTTAAAGGGGCGGGGTACTGTAGATGTCCCTGTTATAGTGGATACTGTCAATATCTTTGATTGACACACACAAACATTAAATGAAATAGATGAAATATACCAGTGTGAAGGCGGGTCCTTCTGCTAGTACATATATATATAGATATATATATATATATATATATATATATACACACACACACACACACATAAAGTCTGCTTTATAAATATCTGAGCATATTGATAAGTACATAAATAATCCTGTAGGGGTCTTCTCTGCAGTAATAGATAGATGTTATGCAGGGGAGTAGCTATAGGGGAAGAAGCTGATTTGGGACCCAAAAGTTTGCTGTGGGGCCTAGTCATTCCTATTTACGCCACTGATGTTATGTCATGTGATTGGGAGTAAAAATCATGTCCTGATGCTGGAATCATGTGCCTGTAGATGTGCACATGTGACCTGGAGTGAGCTATGTCATTGGTGAATGCCGATTGGTCAATCGGTAATTATGTGAACAGAAACTTTAAATAGCGCGCACAGCCATTTTGATTAGGTGCTACATCTGGAAGCGTCCCAATTCCCTGATGTCGCTGCTAATGCAGATTAACATGTTTGGGGGAATTTTTTTTAGCCGTGTCTGTGGCATGATTAATATATCAAAACAGGCTTCTGGAGACTAAAATAATGGAGAATAGCTTTCAAATGTAAATACAAACAGTGACTTTTTGTTTTAAAGCACCTTCAGTACAATTGCTTTATGATTTTTAGCATGTTAACAGGTAAATGTTATTAGGCTGATAATATAGGGTCTTGCAAGGTTGTATCTGTACACGATTTGACACAGTGTGCCCCTCAATATTTCGTGTTATTGAAGGGGGGGTCGATATTGTATGTGGGCTGGTGGGGTTTGTGTGCCAGGGCTGCTTTTCAGTACCAGTCCAGTCCTTACTCCTGCCATACTTTTTTGAAATACTGTATTTTCTGGCATATAAGACTACTTTTTCACACATGAAAATCTTCTCAAAAGTCGGGGGTCGTCATATACGCCGGTATACTGCGTGCTGAAACTTAAGAGGACCTTTCACTGGTCCAACGATTGTTAGATAATGATATGTATGTGTAGAGCGCAGCCCAGGGATCTCCCTGCACTTACTATTATCCCTGGGCGCCGCTCTACACATACGGTATATATTGTTATCTAACAATTGTTGGACCAGTGAAAGGTCCTCTTTACTTCCAAGCCGGACTGGAGAACCTGTCCTTCTCCAGGCTCAGGGACAGGCGCCCTCTAGCTGAGCCACCGTGCGCTGCATCCCGGCCAGTCACTCCTGAAGCAGCCCCCTCTCCCTGCTCTCGGTGGTTTTCTCATGCTCGGATCGTCTGTTTAATTTTTATTTGGTGTGCTTTGGAAGAGGGGTAGTCTTATACGGCAAGTATAGCCCAAACCCCATATTTTAACAGGAAAAGTAGGGGGTCGTCTTATATTCCCAGTCATCCTATATGCCGGAAAATACGGGTACTAGAATTTTATACCAAGGAAATGGTGTTGGGTGGGAGAAAGTTTGTTTTATGACTGTAGCATCAGACTTCACACAGTGTTTCTTTGTAGTCTGTTACCATGGATACTTATAAAATGTATGCACAATATAGTAGTTTAGTTTTTGTCAACACTATTTAGAAAGTCGCAACACTTTTTAATTCAAATACTTTGGAGCAATGAACAAATTAGTTACAAAAGTGCACATAGCCTTTATAGGTATGGCCTGATGAAGGCCACTTCATTTGCAAAGACTTCTGCAATCAGCTGAGACAGACCAGACATTTCTCATAGGAATTTAAGGGGTATTCATGTAGTACATGAACATGTCAGATCTGCTTTAGCAAAATATATTCTTTGTCAGTACAGTTGTAGCTATGCATTTTGAGCCATAGATGACCATATGCTCTAACAGGGCATAGTGAGATAGGGGTATGACTTAGGTGCAGGCTCGGACTGGCCCTCAGGGGAATAGGTGAATCCCCTGGTGAGCCCCTGAGCTAGGTGGGCCTCTAGAACCCCACCACCTGCATAAGTGACCTGAATAACACAGTAGACTTACGGCACTACATATAGATAGACAGTGTACAGCATCTGAACCAGCCTATGTTGATATGAAAAACTGTGTAGATTATTTAAAAAAGTACCTAGTTTTTTTTTAATTATAGACACAATAGGTGGCTGACATGACTTCTGGCTACAGAGTCAGGCTAGCGATGTCCTCTTTGCCCAGTGACCGGCCCTCTCAAAGTCATTGCAGGGGCCCCCATATTCAATCATGTTGAAGCGTGTTGCTGCTGCTCTGCTGTATAAGGGATTAGTATTTACATGTAGCTTTACAGTGGGCCCCCGGAATGAATTTTACTGGAAAGCACTAGGCACCCTAGTCCGAATCTGCTTAGGGATCTGGGGCCTCTTCCAGCATGGGTCTTTTGGCTCTGACCAGACAAATGGTAGGGAAGACATGATATCTCAGTATTCAACTAAAAGGGGTTTTCCCAACTAAACATTTGTAGCATATCAGTAGGATGCGCAATTGTTAGATAGGTGCAGGCCCCACCTCTGGAACCTGCTCTTACAGTATCTTAATAACAGGACCATTGAAGTGAAGGAGAGCACACAGCATAAGCGTTGTGTTCTCTCCATTCACTGCTATAAGATTTTTGATAATACAATAGCTGAGCTTGTGCCCTCGGCTGTTTTTGAAGGCAGTCACTTCTATGGGACTGCCGGAAATAGCTGGGCCATCACTCAGTTCCTTTTGGAACTCTCATAGAAATGAATAATGAATGGAGGGCGACCAGACATGTGAGCCTGCTCTCCCTTCACTTCAGAGGTGGTACCTATCTCTCCTTTGAGCCATATCCTAGTGTTATGCCACAAATGTTATATGGGAATACTTTATTTATGCAAAATGCCATATTGTAACTGTATGGTCTTGCAAGGGCTAATGGTGGTGGTCTGACACCGAAAAACAGCTTCAGGAAACTGCCCTTAAAGGGTTATTCTGGTAATGTCAACTATCACCTATCCACTATGTGCTAACTGCTAGATTCATGGGGGTCTCATGTCCGCAGTTTGTACTTGACTGTCAGTTTCAGTTTGATTGGAATGACAGTATGTATGTTCAACCATTGCTCCATTCAAATAGGGAACAAGACACCCCTATTCTGGCGGTCAATGGTGGCCCAGTGGTCAGACTCCTACTAAGTTACAAATTATCACCTATCCAGTAGATAGGTGAAAACTACTTCTTACTGGCAGGGGCGTAGCTATAGGGGGTGCAGAGGTAGCAGTCGCTACCGGGCCCAGGAGCCTGAGGGGTCCAAAGACCCTTGTGCAGCATAAGAAGACACCAGTATGATAGAAAGTACATACTGATTCAGCAGTTACACCCCTGGCTGGAGGGAAGGGGTTAGGCTAAGAATTTGGCATTGGGGAGGTGCCGTTTTTAATTTTTGCCTGAGGCAGCACGAAGTGTATGTTTTTCCCTGCCCCTGGCCACAAAGCATTGAGGGAAGAGGGGCCCAAGCTGAACTTTTGCACCCATAAGCCTTTAGCTATGCCCCTGCTTATTGGCATAACAACCCCCCCCCCCCCCCCCAGGGGAATCGATGTCTACTAACCTTGTAAACTACTATTGGTTTGAGCTTATTTAATTAGTTATGAATACATTTTCTTTTTTGTTCTACATTATTTTTACAACAATAATTTCGTTTTTACCTCATGCATTAGCAATATTATACCCATAAAAACTGTAACATCACTTACCTGCCATGGCCAGGCATTTTTGGCCGAATTTGTTCCTCCTACAACACGTGCGTTGTCTTCAATGTAGCGAAGGTTATCGTTGCATTGCCCTTGAGGTAGGGTTAAAAACAAAAATTATTAACAAATGTTACTTTTCTTTAGTATATTTGCCATAAAATAAACTTAGTAAATGAGGCCATATTGTAGTTCTCTTTTTAGCACTGTGAATGGGATAAAGCTCTAAACACCAACTATTATAAAGCTATGGCATATTTTAGCTATGTGCTACCACTTTTTCAGATGATTATAACCCCTTTTAACGAAACTAATGTTAATAGTATGATATTATGTGCTGAAGGCTAAAATGAGTAAAATAACATTTTAGTAAAATAACATTTTTTGTCTTTAAACCACTGATTGCATAATTCAACAATAACATAAATTACTGTACTTTAAATATCATAAACCATTTCATCATTGGTGGGTCTCACTGAGGCTCCTAAATATAGCTGAGGAGTGCAGTATATTAAAGGGGATACTTTACAACAAAATTAAAAGTGTATTTTCTTTTTCCTTACCTCCAAGGACAAATGCAGCAAGTAAAAGGAATGTTAACATCTTGGATGAAATGCAGTTTGGCATGGAGGGTTACAGTGATTCTGAACTACCCTTTATATTGCATATAGCTAGAAGCTTTATGTGGTGGGAAGGTTCTCAGATGTTATATTCCCAATATTTACTATATGCTTATCTGGCAATATATTTTCTTCAAGGATACTTTGAACAATGAGTAAGCAGTAATCATTAAACACAAGTAAAAATACACTAATGGAAAATGAAAAAAAAAAACACTTGGAAAACTAAGGCTAGTTTCACACTAGCGGCAGGACGGATCCGACAGGCTAGTTCAAGTGTGTTGCCGGACTGCCGCTCGTCTCTATTGACTATAATGGGGTGGGGGCGGAGTTCCGGCACAGCACAGTAGCGCACGTCGAGAGGCCGCTGGACTAAAACTACGACATGTCCGACATTTAGTCCGGGGGCCTGTCGCTGTGCACTTCCATGCTGTCCGGCGACACACTTGAACTAGCGGCAGGACTGATCCGACAGGCTGAACAGCCAGTCGGATCTGTCATGCCGCTAGTGTGAAAGTAGCCTTAGAGGAAAGTGTTTTTTATATAAGTAGTTTTAAATAGGGTTAACATACAGATATTTATTAATATTTTTTATTTTGTTCTGTAATTTTTAGAGATAAGCAAATGTTGCAAAAATTCGATTCGGTCGGTTTGCCGAATTTTTAAAAAAAATTCTGTTCGATCTGAATTTATTTGGGGCAAATTTCCGTAAAAAAATTCTATTTCCTGGCTGCAGAAAGCCTTTATAGTGGTGTAGAACACTGTGCCTTGCAGTAACACGCATAGGGAGTCTGCTGGGGTAGTGAAATAATACTGTGAGTCCATATGACATGCAGATGACAGGCGTCGCTCTTAGAACCACTGCACACTTCACTTATTTGGGCAGTCACGGGGCCAAAACTGACTAAATAACTCAAGTATGAACTCAGAAGAAGCGCACTTTTACACCGTCGTCAGCTGACTCCGCATAGATGTCTACAGAACCTTTCTATTAAACGCATATACAAGAAGAGCCCCCTGACAGAGTGGAGTGGGTGTCAGCAGTTAGTTTGTGTTGACATCACTAATTATTTTGCTCTTTCTCTGATACATCAGAACAATACCCCCAAAAAACAGATTCTGTTTGTTGAGCATCCGCCTTCACTCGGTCAGGATTTGGTCAATAATCCATCAGTATTGCTAATGCCCAAAAAAAACAGGAGTGGATCCAAAACAGAGATGACACATGAATGGAATATTTGCATGTCTTCTGTGTTTTGTACCCACTCCTGCTTTTGGCTACCAAATCACAAGCCAATTCTGATGGGACCATACAGGCCTTACAGCTGCTATACAGACAGGATCTGTTGTGCATTTCTTTTTCCTTCCTTCTGACAGATCAGAAGAAGGGTCAAATAAATAGTGATGTCAGCCAGGGCAAAATAGTGACCAAGTCATGAAGTGGCGAGGGTGGGAACAGCATGAGAAGTTCATAGAGTGGCCCTATGACATAGTGGTGAGATGGAAGCAGCATGGGGTGACCACAGAGTGGCCCAATGACGGAGTCTGGAAGTGGTGGCAGCATCAGGAGGCAACAGAGTGGCACAATGACAGCCGCAGAGCAGTACAATGACAGAGTATCGAGGTGGTGGAAGCATCAGGACAGCTATAGACATAGTGTCAGACCAGTGTGTTGTTAAGAGTGTGTGTCTGTTAATAACACAGGACACAGAGGTAGTGTGTCTGGTGAATATATAGGACACACTGTAGCGGCCCTCAATAACCAACACGAAGCATCATCCAACCACAACCTTTTAGTTTTTTCGCACACCCTCTTCCGCTATTAGTGCGGCGTCAACACAGCTCTGTGGACGCCTTAATACCACAAAAGGTAGCGTTTCATTCTCTGGCTAGAGATTCTGGCCTCTAGGTATATAGAGGCCGTAATACTGGCTTTCAACCAAGGTGGATATTTTCCAGTAAAGTAGGATAAGAGATGGTTCCTAAAAAATCTTACGAAAAATATACCATAGCTCTCTGAGTGACAACTTTAATTTGAAGCGTTTGTTAGGCTCACTGCCATTTTATGTTTATTTATAATTAAAAGTGATGTTTTAAACAATATTCGTTATATACTGTACATGGGTTAAGATAGGTTAAAGCCTTTTTTAGGCATTGGAGTATACACTATGAAATATACCTTACAAAGGTTAGGTCCTTTTTGTTAAGTAGCAGCATCAGGAGACCACAGAATGGCAAGGTGACATAGTGTGGAGGTGGCAGCAGCATCAGGAGGCCACAGAGTGGCAAGGTGACAAAGTATGGAGGTGGCAGCAGCATCATGAGGCCACAGAGTGGCAAGATGACATAGTGTGGAGGTGGCAGCAGCTTCAGGAGGCAATAGAGTGGCAAGGTGACATAGTGTGGAGGTGGCAGCAGCTTCAGGAGGCAATAGAGTGGCAAGGTGACATAGTGTTGAGGTGGCAGCAGCATCAGGAGACTACAGAGTGGCAAGGTGACATAGTGTGGAGGTGGCAGCAGCATCAGGAGGGCGCAGAGTGGCAAGGTGACAAAGTATGGAGGTGGAAGCAGCATCAGGAGGCCAAAGAGTGGCAAGGTCACATAGTGTGGAGGTGGCAGCAGCATCAGGAGACCACAGCATGGCAAGGTGACATAGTGTGGAGGTGGCAACAGCATCATGAGACCACAGAATGGCAAGGTGACATAGTGTGGAGGTGGCCCCGGCATCAGGAGACCACATAGTGACCCGGTGACAGAGTGGGGAGGTGGTGGCAATAACAGTTCCCACTGATGATGGTGGGTGTAAGAAGGAACACTTGACATCAGATGTGTGGCATCAGGCAGATGGCAGCATCAGAATAGTAGATGAGGCAGGTAGCCAGAAGAAACCGCTCTCTTTTGTCAAGGTGTTGGTGTGGCGCCATGGATGATCTAGTCTGATGCATCAGGCATTGGTGACTGGAAATCCTTGCTTATCCATGCCTGATTCATCTTGACAAAGGTCAGTCTATCCACATTTTGGATGAACAGGCAAGTGCTTCTTGGGGTAACCATGGCCCCCGCTGCACTAAACACCCTCTCAGATGCCACACTACTGGCGGGGCAGGACAGCTTTTTCAGTGCAATCTCGGCCAGTTGCGGCCACAAATCCAGTTTGGCTGCCCAGTAGTCCAGCAGATCTTCAAGATCTTCAATGGCGGCTGGTGGGTGCACTCCAAGTATGCCACCACCTGCTGGTTCAGGTTCTGCTCTATGTCTAACTGCTGGTGAGTAGTTTCTTCACTATGCAGGTGAAGAAAGCTGCTCATTAGTGACTCTAGACTCAGGTGACTGCTGATGTACTGATGTAGCAGGGTTAACGCTCCTTTTTTTCTGAGATTGGTTAAGTTCAGTTTAGTTTACTAAACTAGTGAAACAATTGCTTCTCAATGGCTTTTCTTTCAAGATAACGCGATGAGATAATGAAATTTGAGTTAAGGGTGGTAGTGTTACCCCTGCTCCATCTGTAGCTGGTACTGCTCCTGCCACCCTACCCCTCCCCAGCAGCCATGGCAGGGGAATGTGAGCGCAGATGCCCTGCACATGTGGTATGCTGGGGGGGCACCGTGAATTGTCCCTGTAATGAAGCCTGAGGACATGGTGGAGAATGAGGAGGCAGAGGTGGACATTGTCGCAGGACCAACGGCATGAGAACATGGAGGCGGAAGCGGCATCTCCTGGCCAAGTTGCTGGTGTGGCTGTGCAGGAACCACATTCACCCAGTGGGCGGTAAAGGACATGTATTGTCCCTGACCGTAGTTACAGCTCCACACGATGGCGCTGCCGTGCACTTTGGCAGACACCGACAGGTATAAGGACTGGCCCACCTTCTGTTCTACATGTGTGTGCAGGCTGGTACTGCCTTTTTGGCAAACAAATGATCGCTTGGGACTCTCCACCTCGGCTCAGCACAACCTTGGCTATCAGTTCTCTGGAAGGTACAGAGTCCACCACTTGGAAAGGGAGGGCCTGCAGCACCAGCAACTTGGACAGGAGCACGTTCAGCTTCTGCGCTGTTGGATAAGTGCACACATACTGTTGTCTCTTGGCAATCACTTCAATGATCGATTGCTGATGGAATGACTGACGAGGAGTAGGAGGGCGAGGAGCAGGAGCATCAGGACCAGCAGATGATGGAAAGGACAGTCAGCTCCCTTCGGCTGAGGTGCTGGAGCCTTGACTGCCTGAAATCGTCTACGTGCCACTGGGTGATGAAGCGATTGCTGCGGCAGGCTGGACCACCACTTCGGAGCCACGGTTCTCGCAGGCCACTTTATGGTGATGCTGCATATGTTGACGCAGGGCCGTGGTGCCAACATTGGCACCCTGGCCATGCTTCACCTTTTTCCCACAGATTCTACATATGGCCATGTTCACCTCCTCCGCCGGCTTAACAAAAAACTGCCACACCACCAAGTAGGTAATTTTACCCCCAACACTACGCACTGACTGACTGCTACCGCCACTGCCTTCGTGAACCCGTGCACCGCTACTTCCCGAGCAGGTAGTCTCCTGCGAAGCACGTGGCCTAACCCTGGGCACTTTTAGCCCCCGACCTCCCACTGCTGCCACCCAGCTGACTCTCGGCCATGCTACCAACTTGCTCGCTCTGCCGCTGCCTAACGGGCAAGCTGCCACCCTCCTCTCCCGATGATGATGAAGCCCTCACGATCAGCTACATCATCATCATCGAGTACTGTCTGTTCGTCACTGATGTTCTCCTCAACCGTCTCTGGGTCAGGAGCCTGACCGCTCGCAACACCAGCGCCCACGCCACTCTCCTCATCACTACTTCCTCGCCTAGTGGACGAAACGTTGGATGTCTTCTTCACATCTTAGCTTGCCAGTAGCTGCTGAGTGTCTTCTAGTAGCTTGTCCTCACTGTATAGTGAAGCTGAGCCCACAGCATACAATACTTCTCTGGCTGAGGGAACAGAAAAGGACAGAGGCAGGTTGAGAATAGTTGAGAGCACAGGGCCTACGCCCAGGCCATGCCAACTAAGGGTTGTGTCTGACGAACCCACTGACATATAACTGCACCGCTGAACGGCAAATATATTTTTATTTTGCCACTAATACACAACAAAAAGGGCTTTAGAACATATAACTGCACCGCTGAAAGGCGAATGTATTTTTCTTTTTCCACTTACATAAATAAATAGTTCAAAAATGTGAACCCGAGCTGACTGATTGAGTATCAAACAATACACTTCCTCCAACGTGTTTCAGAATACTTGGATTCCTTCATCAGGATTACATGTAGTTGATGGTATTTAGTATTTTGTAGACGTCCGTCTCCCTAGCGATCAGCACAATTGAGGAGATAGATATCATTTTTTGCTTCATGTGGACCTTTTATCCTTATCTCTCTATATAGGGATATATATAGTTCCTCCCTCTATAAAAAATGCATTTTCTTTATTAAAAAAAAACAGCTATAGTGATCCAGAATGAGCAAATTCCTTGCAGAAAAGAAAAAAATGATGTTCTTTCTCATTTGCATATATCACCATAGTTCCGCCCATGCACGTGTTTACTGGAAGGAAAACAGCTCTATTTCCTGGTTGAGTCCTGAAGGTTGTAGATCCACCTGCTTTCATTTCTGGGCATAAGTTAAATAAAATCCCCCCCCCCTCTCCCCCAATCTGGTTTTATTTGTTCAATTGCCTCAAAACGAGATCCCTTAAAGGTCCCTCCATGGTTCTCACTATAATAGCGTGAGAGTGAGTGGCCAACAAACTTTTTATTGATATTTCTCATATGTTAATTAATTCTTATTCTCAAAGGTCTCTTTGTTCTCCCCACATATATCTTTTCACAGGGGCATCTAATATAGTAGATGACTCCTCTTGTGTGACAACTGAGGTGACTCTTAATTTGATAGATTTTTTGTTCATTTTTTATTTCAAAGATAGGATTTTTGAGTTCCAAAATATGGCATGCCTTGCAAGTTTTGCAAGGAAAAAAAACATTATTCATATTTTGCCTTCTCTGATTTTTTTTTGTTATTCTGGTGATAATAATTACTCATCATAATGTTCTTTTTCCTGTTTTTTATAGAAGGAACTATTACCGTGTTTCCCCAAAAATAAGACATAAAATAAGCCGTAGCAGGATTTCTAAGTATTTGCGCAATATCAGCATTACCCCGAAAATAGAACATAGCGATAGGCGTGGCTATGCAGCATAAAGGCGCGGAGCGGTAAAAAAGATGGGCAGCCCTTCTCATCTACCCTATCGTGACAGCTGCTATCTTAGAGGTAACCGGAGAGGTGCGGGCAGCCCCATCAACAAGGTTGGCTCCCCCTGTTAGATCCCGGTCGTCCTGTGTGTGCTGCAAGCTGAGGCATAGAGGGAGACATAGAAAGTGAAAGTAAAAGTCTCCTTTAGGTATTGTGTCTTCAAGGGGAAGAAGTAAAGCTGAGGCTGCCGTTTTACTCAGCACTGTGGGTCTCTCTCCCGTGTGTGTGTGCTAACAGAGCTATAAAACGTTGAGAAAAGGAAGATATCTTCCTTTTCTCAATGTTTCATAGCTCTGTTAGCACAATTGATTATTTGAAACGTAAATTTCCAAATAATCTATCTCCGCCAGCACCAACCAGCAACAGTCTGTGGATTTCTCTCACCTCACGCAAACACCAGGGGATAGAGGAAAAGCTTCAGCTTTTGTAGATTGTTGTACCATACTTAATAAAAATAAGACATCCCTTGATGTGTCTTCTTGAGGAAAAATAAATATAAGATATTGTCTTATTTTCGGGGAAACACGGTATATTCCCCAGATTCCTTGTCTTCCTAAAAATAAATCTGGGGTATTGGGTTCATTTTTCACCTATCACCTTATCTTGTTTTTAAATATCCCAATGTCGTTTTATGATTTTTAAAAAAAGTATATCCTTTTCACTCTACTGAGTGATTATTGGGACTTTGAAATCAGGTTCGTCCTCTTGTTTATCTATATTATCTTTATTCATCTTCCATAAAAGATTATTTCTATCAATTTGTTTCACCTCTTGTTTTATTTTTTCCAGTTCATTAGTTTTAAATCCTTTTTCTTCAAATTTCCTATGTAAATTACTTGCCTTTTTTTCAAACTGTTCGACTGTCGTATAGTTCCTCCTCAATCTAATATACTGGCTCCTAGGAATGTTAGTCAACCAGATTGGTGGGTGGCAACTATCCAATGAAATGAAACTATTACTATCTGTTGGCTTGGAATATGTCTGAGTAAATAGTTTATTATTTTGAATCAATATGGTTAAGTCCAAAAAATTTATTTTTATATGGAAAGGAGGAGATTCCCTTCAAGAATTTTTTAAGGAAATAAATAAAAATGTTTTTTACTTGCAATTTATGCCTACCTATTAACAAGAATGAAGTACATTTTCTGGACTTAATGAGAGAAAGCAAAATATGAAGAATGTTTTTTTCCTTACAAAACTTGCAAAGCATGTAATCTTTTGGAACACAAAAATCCCATCTTTGAAATAAAAAATGAACAAAAGATCTATAAAATTAAGAGTCATCTACTATATTAGATGCCCCTATGAAAAGGTATATGTGGGCAGGACCAAGAGACCATTGAGAATAAGAATTAATGAACATATAGGAAATATAAATAAAAAGTTTGTTGGCCACCCACTCTCACGCCATTATAGTGCAAAACAGGGAAGGACCTTTAAGGGATCTAGTTTTGGGGCAATTGAACAAATTGGAGGTGGGGGGGGGGATATTATATTAAACTTATGCCCAGAAATGAAAGCAGGTGGATCTACAATCTGTATAGTCTCGCACCTTTGGGACTTAACCAGGAAATAGAGCTGTTTGCCTTCCAGTAAACACGTGCATGGGCGGAACTATGGTGCTATATGCAAATGAGGAAGAACATCTTTTTATTTTTCGCTAGGAATTAGCTTATTCTTGATCATTATAGCTGTTTTTTAGAAAGAAAATGCATGCTTTATAGAGGGAGGGACTAGATATACCCCTATATAGAGAGATAAGGATAAAAGGTCCACATGAAGCAAAAAACGATATCTATCTCCTCCATGTATCCCTGATGAAGGAATCCGAGTATTCTGAAACATGTTGGAGGAAGTGTGGACTCAGGAAGCACCCGTAGAGCGTGTGACGCCACACTGAATACCAGTCTTCTTTTTTACAGCGTAGCTTCTCCCAGCACGTTAAGGTTAGAAGAAGCTGTTGGATCAGTTCCTATATCTCTTTGGAGGAGATCAAAGAAAAAAGGCTCACCCTACAGCTTGAAAGGCAAGTGTATTTTAGTGTGCCTTTTAATAATATAGTATAGTTTGATACTTAATTAGTCAGCGTGGGTCTACCCAGTCATTTGTGCACCCAGCAGTGAAAAAATTGAATCTTGTGGTTCCCGAGGACAGCAGGGCTGGGGTGATCTAACTCTATGTAGTTTGATTACGTTTTTCCACTTCTACACGCCACAAAAGCCTTTAGAAGATATAACTGCACAGCTGAACGGCAAATATATTTTTCTTTTTCCACTTATACACGCCACAAAAGGCTTTATAACATATAACTGCACCGCTGAACGGCAAATATATTTTTTCTATTGCCACTAATAGACACCACAAAAGGCTTTAGAACATATAACTGCACCACTGAACGGCAAATATATTTTACTTTTGCCACTAATACACAACCAAAAGGGCTTTAGAACATATAACTGCACCTCTGAACGGCAAATATATTTATCTTTCGCCACTAATACACGACAAAAAGGGCTGTAATGTTCGCACTTCACCACACAATGGCTAATAAGCCCTTTTTTCCCACTAATACAAGCCAAAAAATGCTTTAGCACATGTGACTGCACCACACAAGGGCAAATAAGACTTAGAAATATTTCCTTGTAATAAACCCTGTTAATGGCTGTATCACACAGCACTTGTACCCCAATAACAAGAATGGTTTGCTGGAATTACAGAGCTGTATAATGGCAATTTGGATCCCCAGGCAGTGCAGCAAGGTGTAAAAGGATTGTTCCTATTTCCCAGGCTGTAACCTCCCCTACTGAACCCTGTTCAACATAAATGCTGCGGAATGATTCCTCCCTCTCCTTTCCCTACACCTTGTATAATCTTTCTCTGCACTTGAAAATCGTTTTTTTAGCACAACAAAGTTTTTCTAACACTGTCCCTAGCGCCTGTTGACGTCTCTCCCTGCACTAAGTACACTGGAAAATGGCAGAATCCAAGATGGCTGAGGCTATTTATAGGGCTGTGAAATCACATGGCTGGCTGGCTGGCTGCTGATTGGCTGCATGCATGGCATTATGGGTGATCCCACCTTCCCAGAGTTCCTTGCTCCATGTCCTCACACATGCAGTAGCCATTTTAGGAACAAATGCGATTCATTACCATGAAGCGTGAAGAAATTCGGATTCGGTGTGAATCAAATTTTTCCTGAAATTCAGATCAAATACCACTTTTTCAGCTTCGATTCGCTCATCTCTAGTAATTTTGTTTTCCAAAAATTACCTTTGCTGGGAGCATCTCTCTATAGTGTAGTCAGTGCATGACACACATGAGCGCGCGCACGTTACTGCAGACATAGGACATAAGAAACAATAGACAAGAGCGTACCCTATGTGCTAGGCTTGCCGTGTAGTAAATGTGAACTGTGCATACTCTGTGGCATGCAAAGTTCACGTACATTGCAGATAGGAAGACGAAGGTTGATGCCGTTATACTGGAGTCCGGAAGCTGCTGACTTGGACACACACTGATGATAAATTCTGGTGGAGTACAGAGCAGGGAGTATCTGCAAATCGTTTGTAACTTAAATGTTGTTATAAATTGTTATCTATTTCAGGTATTACACCCAGTATAGTTGTGGTTGGATGGAACAACCAGGGTAAATAACCCTCGCTCAGCACTTTGCTAGAAGTTGTTTTGAGATAAAGGATTTTCCCAGGTAGGGAGTCCTAGAAGGAGAACTTTGAATCTGTACGGCCAAACATAGGAGTCTGCATTTCTGACAGTCCAATTAAACCGTTAAATACTGCTGTTATATTGTTGTTTGAAAAACTTTTTGTGCTAGATAGTACATTTGTGGCCTGCACTGCGTTTCTGAAAGAAATACACTTAAATCCATCAGTTTCATTGTGTTTAAAAAAAACACCTTTTTTGGGCCATAAAGTACCTTTGCGGCCTGCACTGTATTGCAGACCGGGCATTAATTTCAAAAATTCGCTTGTTCCATTTTTAGGTAACATGAACCCATTTTTTGGCTGTTTTATACCCCTGCTCTACATAGCAGACTGGGTAATAATTTTTAAAAATTTGTCTGTTACATTGTTGGGTGACATTAACCCATTTTTGCTGTCAAAAAAACCCTGCTCTGCATAGATCATAGCTCCTGAAGAAGGGGATCTAGTGACATTTCCCCGAAACGCGTTGGGCTCTTCTCCTCACCCCCACCCTGTGTTGTGACAATAAAGGAACTGCCAGAAGTCTCGAGTTGTGACTGCCATTTTTCTCAGCCACATCTTAGAGCGAACAATGAGGGTGTCTTGAGCTTATCCCTCATCACTCCTCCTGGGTGAAGTGAGTAAAAATTGATTCATTTAATGGGTTTTACTTGACCAAGAAATTAATGAATGACCATTTCCATGACCACGCAAGATTTACACACATGCGTTCATAAGTATATATACCTTCGGGTTTTCATTCACTCCTCTGGAACGTCTCTCTAACCCCCTCACAATTGGCGCCGTCTGTTTCTGTGGTATATGTTTTTTTCTCTTTTTCCTTATTGATTTTGTCCGTTTGTATCCCCTTCTCAAACGGATCCTTACCACAGGCTGGCTTTTGGTACATCTACTGTTTCACCTTTACCATATCCGTTCCTTTGGCGCCCTGTCCGTTTAGTCTCTGATCTTTTTTCCAGAAAGTTTGGTGACTAACACTCCTGTTTTTTTCCCTCGTCTCTGACCTGCATAGATGACAGGGAAATAAATTTCTACAATTGGTCTATTAAATTGGTGGTTGACATTGAACCATTTTTGCAGTATACAAAACCCTGCTCTGCATAGTACACACCAAAAATTGGCGCTGGGCAAGCGCCTATCACCGGACCGCCCACTTCAATAGAACACCAAAAAAGAAATTCATCCGGAATAAACAAAATAATCTTTATTAGTATATTCGTATATATAAAATCATGATAACAACATAAAAATAGCAGTAAACTAGAACTGGTGGTATAAAAAGCACCAGAGGGATATCAGGAGAAAAATGTGCAAATAATGTGCAAATAACAGCGTATAATATCAGATAATCGACCTATATAAGGAAACACATAATCAAATATAAAGTGCCTAGTGCAACATAAGTAAAATATTGATCTCCAAAGAGGTCAAACTACCTGGTGTGTACAAGTAACGGCTCTCCTGCGTCCCCAACCCGACGTACGTTTCACCAAGAGCGGCTTTTTCAAGGGTATAAAGTGCTGTGAAGATACTGCATCCCTCTCCCTGTATATATCCCCGCCCATCACACTGATAGGTCACTGACGTTAAACACACCTGAAGCAAATCGCCTGATTGTAAGCCACAGGATGTGACGCCATGCGGCTCAGACTGGAGCGCATACGTCACTTCCTGGAAACTGCAGGCGTGCGTCTCAGCTTGGAGCGCACGTCAGTCGAAACAGGTAAAGGCAAACCACGGCGAACATGGGGCGGCCGCCCGATCACAACATACACCAAGGCCACTGAGATAACTTAATATAAGACGAGAATTAGCGAATAAAAGTATATACAAGCTAATACCCTGCATATGAAGCGTAATAGAAAAAGTGCAGCCGTGCAAAAGTGAGTGAAAGTGCAAGTGCGTGCGTAAAGTGAAACTAATAAAGTGCAAAAGTGGTTAGCCACAAACGTGAATTAAATAATGCATCCATATCGAAATAATAACATATAAAGTGAAATAGTGCCTGAAAGACAGTATACATAATTATGTGGTCAATAAAAATTTTTTGTGGTCAATAAAATTGTTTAAAAAAAGGGTTACAAAATCACAACATTCACAAAAAATCACAAAATACATGATAGAATATAGGAAAAATCACAAAATACATGATGAGGGGAAAAAAAAAAAAAAATTGGTGCAAAAACACTTGTGATTAAATATTCGCAGTTAGATGTCATCAATTCATGATTCCAGAATGCCGAGGTGAAGAATGACCGGGTATCTATAATAGAAAGCAGCATTAATATCATATCCACGTACCTATTAGAATGTAACAGGACAACCGGGGAAAAGACAAAAACACAAAAATTTTTTAAAAAGACAATAAAAAGAATCATAAAAGCCACCAATAGGTGGTAATATAGGAGAGAAGCCCCTACAGTATCCCACTATGACCCTGGACATTATTACAAAATTACAAAAATGGAGCAAAATTAAAATCCTCATTGAGACCCTTCGGGAACACCGTGTCAAGTTTGTATATCCACTTTAACTCTCGCTGAGCTAATAACTGTTTCCAATTCCCACCCCTTTGATCGAAGAAAACCCGATCAATGCCACTTACTTTCAATAAGTGTTCATTGCAGTTATGATAGTCTCTAAAGTGTCTAGGGATGGTTTTCAAGGAGCTCAAATCCCGTTCTTCTTTTGCCGCAGCGATACCCAACACATGCTCACGTACTCTCTTTTTCAGTTGTCTTGTGGTCATGCCCACATATAACAATTTACATGGGCAGCTCGCCACATATATAACTCCTGTGGTGTTACACGTGATCTGATGCGTAATTGTGTACTCTTCTTTGTTTGCAGAATCAGAGAAACTTGTAGAACGATTCACGTTCGGACACGCCACACATGCTCCACATGGTCGACATCCCCAGCTGGGGCCCTGGAACCAAAGGCCCTCTCTGGTCTCTCCCCACATAGTGGCTCCTAGTAAGTAAATCTTTCAAATTTTTGTTCCTCCTGTAGGTTATCCTCGGTACTGCCGGTAAATAGTTTTTAGGACACCATCTGAAGTAAGTACACCCCAGTACTTAATCATGCATCGTCTGATTTTTCATGATCACTTGAGTATGTGGTGATAAAGCGTACCTGGTCATTATTTTTATTTTTAGTGTTGGCTTTCTTACGTGAGTATATCAGGGACTCTCTCTTCACGCTGGTAGCCCTTGCCAAACCTCTTTTAATTGAGGGTTCATCATAACCTCGCCATCTGAACCTGTCACTCAAATCACTTGCACGATGCTTAAAATCCTCTTCTCTAGAACAGATACGTCGTATTCGCAAGAACTGACCCACTGGTATATTAGATATTTGTTTATGTGGGTGGGCTGACCTCGCTTGTAGCAAACTGTTCACAGATGTCTGTTTACGGTACAAATCAGTTTGGATATATCCTGCTTGGTCCACATCCAGAATCAAATCCAAAAATCCATTTTTGATCGGCCCGTCTTGTATGTTAATTTAATATTGATTGAATTGGTGTTCAAAGTTTCCATAAAATGCCGCAATTCC
This sequence comes from Bufotes viridis, assembly GCA_033119425.1. Lineage (NCBI taxonomy): Eukaryota > Metazoa > Chordata > Amphibia > Anura > Bufonidae > Bufotes > Bufotes viridis. The sequence continues at coordinate 437,678,657 of CM065591.1, read as the reverse complement.
TCTTGGGACCCCTGCCAAATAAACAGAATATCATCAATGTACCTGTACCATGATTGTACACGTGTACAATATTTGACAGGGTCCGTAAGGAAAATCCTCCTTTCCCACAGCCCCAGGAAGAGCCCAGCATATGAGGGCGCACAAGGCGCCCCATAGCGGTCCCCTGGAGCTGTAGGTAGAAGGACCCCTTAAACAAAAAGAAATTGTGATAGAGAGCAAATTCCAATAGATCCACAATTAGGTTCCCAAACTTACCATTCCATTTGGAGGCGGTGATAAAAAGCGAACTGCATCCAAACCATCCTTATGGTCGATGGAGGTGTAAAGCGATTCAACATCGCATGTAACAAGTACCATGTCATCTTCCAAATGGATCCCATCCAGTTTTTTCAATACATCGCCAGTGTCTTTCAAATACGAGGGTAAATTAATCACTAAAGAGTTTAACACGTGATCAATTAATTTGCAAATGGGAACACACATACCCCCAATCCCTGCCACAATTGGACGCCCTGGTGGTACTTTCTCATTTTTGTGCACTTTAGGCAACAAATAAAAAGATGGAATCCTGGGGTTCTTTTCGATTAAATACTCCATTTCTTTTCTGGAGATAATCTCCCGTTCCACTGCGGTCATAAGTATAGTCTGTAGACGAGATTGAAACGTTGTTAGAGGGTTGTATGTCAACTTTTTGTAACACTTTGTGTCCCTTAATTGCCTAAAGGCTTCTTTTTCATACATTAGGGCTGGCCACAAAACAATATTGCCCCCCTTATCCGCGGGTTTAATCACGATCCCCTTTAGGTCTCTCAGTTCGTGTAGAGCCTGTCTCTGAGGTGGGGTCAGGTTATCCCTCTCTCCTCTCTTTTTATCTTTTTTCAACTCCTCCATAACCAATTCAACAAATAACCTGATGTTAGGGAAGGTAGAGATGGGGGGATATTTCTTAGATTTTGGGATCAGTTCCGGTGGTAACTTACTTGGACTTGTCTCCTGTTCGTCCAGAAGATATTGCAAAGTCTGGATGGCCTCCTGTTCCTCTGGAGTGTCAAGTGCAGGAATGGCATTTTTATGGAAGAATTTTTTGAAAATCAATCGACGGGCAAACAGATGCAGATCTTTCATGACTGTAAATGAATCAGATTTCAATTGAGGGACAAATGTCAGACCCAGACTTAGAACTTCCCGCTGAGCATCTGTTAGAACATGTGATGTTAAATTAATTACCTGTAATTCTTGACTGGTAGTAAAGGGACGTTTACTGGCTGGTTTGCGCCCTGAATCATTTCTTCTTTTCCAGGTGCGTGTCGCGTAGGCTCCTCTTTCCACTTCCGAACCCCTTACGTCCAGACTGCTAGTAGATTGAGAAGATATGGATCCAGACCTGGATCTCGCCACCGAGTTATTTCTTTGCCACCTGTACATTTGATTATTTACCAAGTCCTGTTTGTCTCTCGCAAGTTTTTTCTGTTTTCTGTCACTGATCATTCTCACCCATGTATTATATGAATCTTCAATGTCCCTATTAAAATTTTCTTTTCAACAGTCGTAAGGATTTTTCCAGTTGATTCTGGATTTCAACAATCTCCCCCTCAATGTTAGAGAGGGCTGTTTCATTCTCATTAATCAAGAGCTGCATAAAGTGCCTAGAGCATGCAGAGCAAGCTTGTTCCCATTTCTTCTTAAGGTCCTCCGTAGAGAGACCAAAAGAGGAAAAACTTGCACACGGAGTCCCCTGGGGATGAGGTCTTGTACCAAATATTGCTCCATAAAACTCTTATTCCACCAAATTTTTGTCCTTCTATGTAGAAGATTTTTAACGTATTTTTCATCATCATGGTGGATTTTTGTCCAGGGTCATATGTACCACCAGATCTAAACATCACCTCAGCTTGTGATTGCCAAGCAGCCTCCCGGGCTCTGAAATCCATGGTAGGATACCCTGTTAATGGTAAAAACCAAAACAGTAAATTAGTACACACCAAAAATTGGCGCTGGGCAAGCGCCTATCACCGGACCGCCCACTTCAATAGAACACCAAAAAAATTCATCCGGAATAAACAAAATAATCTTTATTAGTATATTCATATATATAAAATCATGATAACAACATAAAAATAGCAGTAAACTAGAACTGGTGGTATAAAAAGCACCAGAGGGATATCAGGAGAAAATGTGCAAATAATGTGCAAATAACAGCGTATAATATCAGATAATCGACCTATATAAGGAAACACATAATCAAATATAAAGTGCCTAGTGCAACATAAGTAAAATATTGATCTCCAAAGAGGTCAAACTACCTGGTGTGTACAAGTAACGGCTCTCCTGCGTCCCCAACCCGACGTACGTTTCACCAAGAGCGGCTTTTTCAAGGGTATAAAGTGCTGTGAAGATACTGCATCCCTCTCCCTGTATATATCCCCGCCCATCACACTGATAGGTCACTGACGTTAAACACACCTGAAGCAAATCGCCTGATTGTAAGCCACAGGATGTGACGCCATGCGGCTCAGACTGGAGCGCATACGTCACTTCCTGGAAACTGCAGGCGTGCGTCTCAGCTTGGAGCGCACGTCAGTCGAAACAGGTAAAGGCAAACCACGGCGAACATGGGGCGGCCGCCCGATCACAACATACACCAAGGCCACTGAGATAACTTAATATAAGACGAGAATTAGCGAATAAAAGTATATACAAGCTAATACCCTGCATATGAAGCGTAATAGAAAAAGTGCAGCCGTGCAAAAGTGAGTGAAAGTGCAAGTGCGTGCGTAAAGTGAAACTAATAAAGTGCAAAAGTGGTTAGCCACAAACGTGAATTAAATAATGCATCCATATCGAAATAATAACATATAAAGTGAAATAGTGCCTGAAAGACAGTATACATAATTATGTGGTCAATAAAAATTTTTTGTGGTCAATAAAATTGTTTAAAAAAAGGGTTACAAAATCACAACATTCACAAAAAATCACAAAATACATGATAGAATATAGGAAAAAATCACAAAATACATGATGAGGGAAAAAAAAAAAAAAAAAAATTGGTGCAAAAACACTTGTGATTAAATATTCGCAGTTAGATGTCATCAATTCATGATTCCAGAATGCCGAGGTGAAGAATGACCGGGTATCTATAATAGAAAGCAGCATTAATATCATATCCACGTACCTATTAGAATGTAACAGGACAACCGGGGAAAAGACAAAAACACAAAAATTTTTTAAAAAGACAATAAAAAGAATCATAAAAGCCACCAATAGGTGGTAATATAGGAGAGAAGCCCCTACAGTATCCCACTATGACCCTGGACATTATTACAAAATTACAAAAATGGAGCAAAATTAAAATCCTCATTGAGACCCTTCGGGAACACCGTGTCAAGTTTGTATATCCACTTTAACTCTCGCTGAGCTAATAACTGTTTCCAATTCCCACCCCTTTGATCGAAGAAAACCCGATCAATGCCACTTACTTTCAATAAGTGTTCATTGCAGTTATGATAGTCTCTAAAGTGTCTAGGGATGGTTTTCAAGGAGCTCAAATCCCGTTCTTCTTTTGCCGCAGCGATACCCAACACATGCTCACGTACTCTCTTTTTCAGTTGTCTTGTGGTCATGCCCACATATAACAATTTACATGGGCAGCTCGCCACATATATAACTCCTGTGGTGTTACACGTGATCTGATGCGTAATTGTGTACTCTTCTTTGTTTGCAGAATCAGAGAAACTTGTAGAACGATTCACGTTCGGACACGCCACACATGCTCCACATGGTCGACATCCCCAGCTGGGGCCCCTGGAACCAAAGGCCCTCTCTGGTCTCTCCCCACATAGTGGCTCCTAGTAAGTAAATCTTTCAAATTTTTGTTCCTCCTGTAGGTTATCCTCGGTACTGCCGGTAAATAGTTTTTAGGACACCATCTGAAGTAAGTACACCCCAGTACTTAATCATGCATCGTCTGATTTTTTCATGATCACTTGAGTATGTGGTGATAAAGCGTACCTGGTCATTATTTTTATTTTTAGTGTTGGCTTTCTTACGTGAGTATATCAGGGACTCTCTCTTCACGCTGGTAGCCCTTGCCAAACCTCTTTTAATTGAGGGTTCATCATAACCTCGCCATCTGAACCTGTCACTCAAATCACTTGCACGATGCTTAAAATCCTCTTCTCTAGAACAGATACGTCGTATTCGCAAGAACTGACCCACTGGTATATTAGATATTTGTTTATGTGGGTGGGCTGACCTCGCTTGTAGCAAACTGTTCACAGATGTCTGTTTACGGTACAAATCAGTTTGGATATATCCTGCTTGGTCCACATCCAGAATCAAATCCAAAAATCCATTTTTGATCGGCCCGTCTTGTATGTTAATTTAATATTGATTGAATTGGTGTTCAAAGTTTCCATAAAATGCCGCAATTCCTCTTGGGACCCCTGCCAAATAAACAGAATATCATCAATGTACCTGTACCATGATTGTACACGTGTACAATATTTGACAGGGTCCGTAAGGAAAATCCTCCTTTCCCACAGCCCCAGGAAGAGCCCAGCATATGAGGGCGCACAAGGCGCCCCATAGCGGTCCCCTGGAGCTGTAGGTAGAAGGACCCCTTAAACAAAAAGAAATTGTGATAGAGAGCAAATTCCAATAGATCCACAATTAGGTTCCCAAACTTACCATTCCATTTGGAGGCGGTGATAAAAAGCGAACTGCATCCAAACCATCCTTATGGTCGATGGAGGTGTAAAGCGATTCAACATCGCATGTAACAAGTACCATGTCATCTTCCAAATGGATCCCATCCAGTTTTTTCAATACATCGCCAGTGTCTTTCAAATACGAGGGTAAATTAATCACTAAAGAGTTTAACACGTGATCAATTAATTTGCAAATGGGAACACACATACCCCCAATCCCTGCCACAATTGGACGCCCTGGTGGTACTTTCTCATTTTTGTGCACTTTAGGCAACAAATAAAAAGATGGAATCCTGGGGTTCTTTTCGATTAAATACTCCATTTCTTTTCTGGAGATAATCTCCCGCTCCACTGCGGTCATAAGTATAGTCTGTAGACGAGATTGAAACGTTGTTAGAGGGTTGTATGTCAACTTTTGTAACACTTTGTGTCCCTTAATTGCCTAAAGGCTTCTTTTTCATACATTAGGGCTGGCCACAAAACAATATTGCCCCCTTATCCGCGGGTTTAATCACGATCCCCTTTAGGTCTCTCAGTTCGTGTAGAGCCTGTCTCTGAGGTGGGGTCAGGTTATCCCTCTCTCCTCTCTTTTTATCTTTTTCAACTCCTCCATAACCAATTCAACAAATAACCTGATGTTAGGGAAGGTAGAGATGGGGGATATTTCTTAGATTTTGGGATCAGTTCCGGTGGTAACTTACTTGGACTTGTCTCCTGTTCGTCCAGAAGATATTGCAAAGTCTGGATGGCCTCCTGTTCCTCTGGAGTGTCAAGTGCAGGAATGGCATTTTTATGGAAGAATTTTTGAAAATCAATCGACGGGCAAACAGATGCAGATCTTTCATGACTGTAAATGAATCAGATTTCAATTGAGGGACAAATGTCAGACCCAGACTTAGAACTTCCCGCTGAGCATCTGTTAGAACATGTGATGTTAAATTAATTACCTGTAATTCTTGACTGGTAGTAAAGGGACGTTTACTGGCTGGTTTGCGCCCTGAATCATTTCTTCTTTTCCAGGTGCGTGTCGCGTAGGCTCCTCTTTCCACTTCCGAACCCCTTACGTCCAGACTGCTAGTAGATTGAGAAGATATGGATCCAGACCTGGATCTCGCCACCGAGTTATTTCTTTGCCACCTGTACATTTGATTATTTACCAAGTCCTGTTTGTCTCTCGCAAGTTTTTTCTGTTTTCTGTCACTGATCATTCTCACCCATGTATTATATGAATCTTCAATGTCCCTATTAAAATTTTCTTTTTCAACAGTCGTAAGGATTTTTCCAGTTGATTCTGGATTTCAACAATCTCCCCCTCAATGTTAGAGAGGGCTGTTTCATTCTCATTAATCAAGAGCTGCATAAAGTGCCTAGAGCATGCAGAGCAAGCTTGTTCCCATTTCTTCTTAAGGTCCTCCGTAGAGAGACCAAAAGAGGGAAAAACTTGCACACGGAGTCCCCTGGGGATGAGGTCTTGTACCAAATATTGCTCCATAAAACTCTTATTCCACCAAATTTTTGTCCTTCTATGTAGAAGATTTTTTAACGTATTTTTCATCATCATGGTGGATTTTTGTCCAGGGTCATATGTACCACCAGAACGGCAAATATATTTATCTTTCGCCACTAATACACGACAAAAAGGGCTGTAATGTTCGCACTTCACCACACAATGGCTAATAAGCCCTTTTTTCCCACTAATACAAGCCAAAAAATGCTTTAGCACATGTGACTGCACCACACAAGGGCAAATAAGACTTAGAAATATTTCCTTGTAATAAACCCTGTTAATGGCTGTATCACACAGCACTTGTACCCCAATAACAAGAATGGTTTGCTGGAATTACAGAGCTGTATAATGGCAATTTGGATCCCCAGGCAGTGCAGCAAGGTGTAAAAGGATTGTTCCTATTTCCCAGGCTGTAACCTCCCCTACTGAACCCTGTTCAACATAAATGCTGCGGAATGATTCCTCCCTCTCCTTTCCCTACACCTTGTATAATCTTTCTCTGCACTTGAAAATCGTTTTTTTAGCACAACAAAGTTTTTTCTAACACTGTCCCTAGCGCCTGTTGACGTCTCTCCCTGCACTAAGTACACTGGAAAATGGCAGAATCCAAGATGGCTGAGGCTATTTATAGGGCTGTGAAATCACATGGCTGGCTGGCTGGCTGCTGATTGGCTGCATGCATGGCATTATGGGTGATCCCACCTTCCCAGAGTTCCTTGCTCCATGTCCTCACACATGCAGTAGCCATTTTAGGAACAAATGCGATTCATTACCATGAAGCGTGAAGAAATTCGGATTCGGTGTGAATCAAATTTTTCCTGAAATTCAGATCAAATACCACTTTTTCAGCTTCGATTCGCTCATCTCTAGTAATTTTGTTTTCCAAAAATTACCTTTGCTGGGAGCATCTCTCTATAGTGTAGTCAGTGCATGACACACATGAGCGCGCGCACGTTACTGCAGACATAGGACATAAGAAACAATAGACAAGAGCGTACCCTATGTGCTAGGCTTGCCGTGTAGTAAATGTGAACTGTGCATACTCTGTGGCATGCAAAGTTCACGTACATTGCAGATAGGAAGACGAAGGTTGATGCCGTTATACTGGAGTCCGGAAGCTGCTGACTTGGACACACTGATGATAAATTCTGGTGGAGTACAGAGCAGGAGTATCTGCAAATCGTTTGTAACTTAAATGTTGTTATAAATTGTTATCTATTTCAGGTATTACACCCAGTATAGTTGTGGTTGGATGGAACAACCAGGGTAAATAACCCTCGCTCAGCACTTTGCTAGAAGTTGTTTTGAGATAAAGGATTTTCCCAGGTAGGGAGTCCTAGAAGGAGAACTTTGAATCTGTACGGCCAAACATAGGAGTCTGCATTTCTGACAGTCCAATTAAACCGTTAAATACTGCTGTTATATTGTTGTTTGAAAAACTTTTTGTGCTAGATAGTACATTTGTGGCCTGCACTGCGTTTCTGAAAGAAATACACTTAAATCCATCAGTTTCATTGTGTTTAAAAAAAACACCTTTTTTGGGCCATAAAGTACCTTTACGGCCTGCACTGTATTGCAGACCGGGCATTAATTTCAAAAATTCAGCTTGTTCCATTTTTAGGTAACATGAACCCATTTTTTGGCTGTTTTATACCCCTGCTCTACATAGCAGACTGGGTAATAATTTTTAAAAATTTGTCTGTTACATTGTTGGGTGACATTAACCCATTTTTGCTGTCAAAAAAACCCTGCTCTGCATAGATCATAGCTCCTGAAGAAGGGGATCTAGTGACATTTCCCCGAAACGCGTTGGGCTCTTCTCCTCACCCCCACCCTGTGTTGTGACAATAAAGGAACTGCCAGAAGTCTCGAAGTTGTGACTGCCATTTTTCTCAGCCACATCTTAGAGCGAACAATGAGGGTGTCTTGAGCTTATCCCTCATCACTCCTCCTGGGTGAAGTGAGTAAAAATTGATTCATTTAATGGGTTTTACTTGACCAAGAAATTAATGAATGACCATTTCCATGACCACGCAAGATTTACACACATGCGTTCATAAGTATATATACCTTCGGGTTTTCATTCACTCCTCTGGAACGTCTCTCTAACCCCCTCACAATTGGCGCCGTCTGTTTCTGTGGTATATGTTTTTTTCTCTTTTTCCTTATTGATTTTGTCCGTTTGTATCCCCTTCTCAAACGGATCCTTACCACAGGCTGGCTTTTGGTACATCTACTGTTTCACCTTTACCATATCCGTTCCTTTGGCGCCCTGTCCGTTTAGTCTCTGATCTTTTTTCCAGAAAGTTTGGTGACTAACACTCCTGTTTTTTTCCCTCGTCTCTGACCTGCATAGATGACAGGGAAATAAATTTCTACAATTGGTCTATTAAATTGGTGGTTGACATTGAACCATTTTTGCAGTATACAAAACCCTGCTCTGCATAGGTGACAGGGACCTAAATTTCTAAAAATTGTCTGTTCCATTGGTGGGTGACATTTTACCATTTTCGCCGTATACAAACCCATGCCCTGCATAGGTGACAGGGACCTAAATTGAAAAATATTGTTTGTTCCATTGGTGGGTGACAGTAACCCAGTTTTGCTGTATACAAACCCCAGCTTTGCGTAGGTGACAGGGACCTACATTTAAAAAAAATCCTCTGTTGCATTGGTGGGTGACATTAACCCAGTTTTGCCGTGAATAAACCCCTGCTCTGCATAGGTGACAGGGAACTAAGTTTAGTAAAAACATCTGTTACTTCGGGGAGTGACCGCAAAAGATGAGGAGAGCGTCAAATAAGTGACGTGGCCCTGGTTGTGGTGCTGCTGGTGTTGGTGGAGCTCCTGTTGTAGGGAGGGGAAGTGGTCAATCTGTGTCAGCTACACGCCCAAATGAAACAGCTTCCTCAGTTGCGTGTAGACGACAGAGCCTTCAGCGTTATTTAGTAGGCCCGAATGCCACTCTACAAATGGTGAGGCCAGAACAAGTACAGTCGCTAGTAGATTGGGTGGCTGACAGTGCCTCCAGTACCTTCACATTGTCTCCCACCCGGTCCACTGCTGAAAGCTCAGACTTGGCACCTGCAGGCAATGGGCACCTAGCCCCCTTGCAAATCAGCCAAGCAGACTGAGCCCCAAGTTATGCAGCAGTCTTTTATGCTTTTTGATGACTCTGCTGGCAGGGTTTCCCAGGGCCATCCACCTAGCCCTGCCCCAGAAGTGGAAGAGATTGAGTGCACCGATGCCCAAGCACTTATGTTTGAGGATGAGGACATGGGAAGACCACCGCAGCACGTCTCTGATGATGACGAAACACAGGTGCATACTGCTGCGGCTTTCTGCAGTGTACAAACTGACAAGGAGGGCAGGGGTGAAGACTGGGTGGAAGATGATGTGGAGGACGATGAGTTCCTAGACCCCACATGGAATCAAGGTCGTGCGAGTAACCTGTGCAGTTCGGAGGGAGAGGCGGTGGTAGCCCAGAGCCAAAAGCACAGCAAAAGAGGGAGCAGGGTGCAAAAGACACGCCTGCTACTGCCCACAAAGCCAGCTCCAAGGAGTTCCCTGGCGTGCCAGTTCTTCAGACAATGTGCAGACAACAAGACACGAGTGGTTTGCAAGCTGTGCAATCAGAGCCTGAATCGAGGCATAAACGTTCTAAACCTGAGCACAACATGCATTACCAGGCATCTAAGTGCAAAGCACAAGCTGCAGTGAAGTAAACACCATCAAAACCAAGAAAGGTCTCAGGCTAATCCTGCTCCCTCTTCTGCTGCAGTCTCGGCCTCTTCCTCCACCCCTGGAGTGACAGTGGCATGAGCCATCCCGCAAACAGAGGATGTGTCAGCAACGCCACCACGTCCGTCACCTTCAACAAGCAGCACCACAATGTCCCATGGCAGCGTTCAGCTGTCCATCTTCCAAACACTGGAGCAAAAGAGGAAGTACCACCCTCGATCCCTGGCCCTGAATGCCAGCATTTCAAAATTCTAGGCCTTTGAAATGCTGTCATTCCATCTGGTGGAGGGGCAGGGACGTCATATCTCCCTAACAGCACATTGGGTAAATGCAGTGGCGGCTGGGCCTGAGGCGGATAGCTGTTTGGCGCATATCCGTCCTCTTCAGAGGATTTCAGGGCATTTCTCTTTGCCTCCTGTTGCCCCCTCCTCCTACTCCTACTCCTGCCCCCTCCTCCTACTCCTCTTCCTCCTCTAACACCTCCTCATCCGCTCAGCGTAACACCTTCACCACTAACTTCAGCACAGCCAGGGGAAAACGACAGCAGGCAATTTTGAAACTCATCTGTTTGGGGGACAAACTCCACACCGCGCAAGAGCTGTGGACAGGCATGGAACAACAGACCGATGAGTGGTTGGTGCCACTGAGCCTCAAGCCTGGCCTGGTGGTGTGCGATAATGGCCGAAATCTCGTAGCAGCTATGGGCCTAGCCGGTTTGACGCACATCCCTTGCCTAGCATATGTGCTGAATTTAGTGGTGCAGAAATTCCTGATAAACTACCCTAATATGTCAGAGCTGCTGCAGAAAGAGTGGGCCGTCTGTACGTGCTTTCGGCATTCTTACCCTGCTGCTGCTCACCTGTCTGCGCTGCAGCGTAACTTCAGCCTTACCACTCACCGCCTCATATGCGACGTGCCCACAAGCTGAAACTCCACCTTGCACATGCTGGAGAGACTGTGCGAGCAGCAGCAGGCGATAGTGGAGTTTCAGCTGCAGCACGCACAAGTGAGTCGTTTTGCGGAACAGCAAGACTTTACTGCCACTGAGTGGGCCTCCATGCGAGACCTGTGTGCCTTGTTGCGATGCTTCGAGTACTCCACCAACATGGCCAGTGCTGATGACACCGTTCTCAGCGTTACTATCCCACTTCTATGTCTCCTTGAAAAACGCTTTGGGCGATGATGGAAGAGGATGTGGAAGAGGAGGAAGAGGGATCATTTCCATGGTTATAAGGCCAGTCATTCACAAGTGACTCAGAGGGTGGGTTCCTGCACCAACATAGGCCAGGTACACAATGGTCCAGCGAAGGCACAGTTCTGGAGGATAAGGAGGAGGAGGAACCGTGTTTACAGAAGGGTGGCACCCAAAGCAGCTCATGGGCATCACTTGTGCATAGCTGGGAGGATACAGAGGAAACAGACGATACACCTCCCACAGAGGACTAGTGATGTTGCGAACATAAAATTTTCCGTTCGTGAACAGCGAATGCGAACTTCCGCAAATGTTCGCGAACGGGCGAACCGCCATAGACTTCAATTGGCAGGCGAATTTTAAAACCCACAGGGACTCTTTCTGGCCACAATAGTGATGGGAAAGTTGTTTCAAGGGGTCTAACACCTGGACTGTGGCATGCCGGAGGGGGATCTATGGCAAAACTCCCATGGAAAATTACGTAGTGGACGCAGAGTCGGGTTTTAATCCATAAAGGGCATAAATCAACTAACATTCCTAAATTGTTTGGAATAACATGCTTTAAAACATCCAGTGTGTGTATACGATCAGGTATGATGTTGTATCGATCAGGTAGTGTAAGGGTTACGCCCACTTTACAAACATTGACAGACCAAACTCCCCTTTTAATGCACCGCAAACAGTTCATTTGCACAACCGCAAACTCCCCATTTGCACAAGGTTGGATACCAAGCTAGCCACGTCCCGGTGATGTCATTGAAGGTTTCTTCCTCCACCCAGCCACGTACAACACCAAGGGTCCCCGAAAGGTGAATTGAATTGATTTTTCGAACGGGGAGATGGTTAAAAAAAACTCTGGCTACCTCCCATTTGTTTTAAACCATGGTGACTGCATCTGCGCCGTGCAATTTACTGTTACACCCGATATGAGTGGTATTTTCAGTAGTACTATTCTCATCAGTTTAATCCCTCTAACGTCCCCAATCTGGGGGCCATTTATTGAATAGATTTTTAGAACGGGGAGATGGTTAAAAAAACGCTGGCTCCCTCCACTCTGTTTTAAACCATGGTGACTACGTCTGCGCCGTGCAATTTACTGTCACACCCGATATGAGTGGTATTTTCTGTAGTACTATTCTCATCAGTTTAATCCCTCTAACGTCCCCAATCTGGGGGCCATTTATTGAATAGATTTTTCGAACGGGAGATGGTTAAAAACGCTGGCTCCTCCACTCTGTTTTAATCCACGGTGACTGCGTCTGCGCCGTGCAATTTACTGTCACACCCGATATGAGTGGTATTTTCTGTAGTACTATTCTCATCAGTTTAATCCTCTAACGTCCCCAATCTGGGGGCCATTTATTGAATAGATTTTTCAAACGGGAGATGGTTAAAAACGCTGGCTCCCTCCACTCTGTTTTAATCCACGGTGACTGCGTCTGCGCCGTGCAATTTACTGTCACACCCGATATGAGTGGTATTTTCTGTAGTACTATTCTCATCAGTTTAATCCTCTAATGTCCCCAATCTGGGGGCAATTTATTGAATAGATTTTTCGAACGGGAAGATGGTTAAAAACGCTGGCTCCCTCCACTCTGTTTTAATCCACGGTGACTGCGTCTGCGCCGTGCAATTTACTGTCACACCCGATATGAGTGGTATTTTCTGTAGTACTATTCTCATCAGTTTAATCCCTCTAACGTCCCCAATCTGGGGGCCATTTATTGAATAGATTTTTCGAACGGGGAGATGGTTAAAAAAACGCTGGCTCCCTCCACTCTGTTTTAATCCACGGTCACTGCGTCTGCGCCGTGCAATTTACTGTCACACCCGATATGAGTGGTATTTTCTGTAGTACTATTCTCATCAGTTTAATCCCTGTTACATCCCATATCAGGGATTGCCTTTTGTGAAAAAAATTTTAGGCCGGGTACCTTCGACTGCCTTCACAGTGACAGACTAAACTCTCATACACCAAACTAAATTGATTTGAGGAACCGGGAGATGGAAAAAGCAGCTTGGTCGGTCCTCTTACTACCAAATTGGGGCACTGCGCGTGCACAGAGCAATGTGCTGTGACACCCTATATGAGTGGTGTCTTAACTAGTACTATTCCTATCAATTTAATCCCTGTTACGTACCCTATCCGGTCGAATTGATTAATCATTGTCGAATTAGCGAACCATTACGACATCATGAAATAATTTAGTTCTGAGCTCTGTACTTGCTTTGTATTGGAATTGATGGGGATTTTTTAATTGTCTGCATCATTTCTAATAAACTATTAAGAGACTTTATTATGATTTTTTATTTTATGTATTAAAAACCCATACAACATATAAAAAAGGTAAATTAATGTTTTTTCTATGAAATATTATCCAGCCGTCCGATCGCCTTTGGTCTGACCATAATGAAGCAACGGCCTTATCATCTGGGGTGTGGCAACATTGCCACCACACTCACAGAGGTGATGATTGCTTCATTGTGATACGCAAGCCCCTTCACCACAACAAGGTAACGATCACGAAGGGGAATTGACACTTGTATGTGCCTTTTTTTTTTTTTTGTTTGTTTTTGCAGCCACAGTGCTGCACCATAGGACAGAAAAATTAGGCATGTACACATGCCTGAAAAATAATGGCATTGTTGCAGCCGCTATTATAGCAGCGGCCGGAAAAATTGATGTTTTCCAGGCAGAAAAGTGACTAACACATTGCGGCTTGAACCCTAGTTGGTGGTGGAGAATTCACGAAAGTCATCCGGTATGCAGACATTAAATACAGCAGCGTGGGGACCATTTTGAGGCCAAGGCATGTAATCAGGCCTTTTGTTAGTCAAACGTATGCCCCACTGTCAGTCCCTTCGGGATCCATGCCTCATTCATCTTTATGAAGGTGAGGTAATCAACACTTTTTTGACCGAGGCGACTTCTCTTGTCAGTGACAATGCCTCCTGCTGCACTGAAGGTCCTTTCTGACAGGACACTTAAAGCAGGGCAGGCCAGAAGTTTTATCGCGAACTGGGATAGCTGAGGCCACAGGTCAAGCCTGCACACCCAGTAGTGAAGGGGTTCATTGCTCCTCAGAGTGTCGATATCTGCTGTTAAGGCAAGGTAGTCTGCTACCTGTCGGTCGAGTCGTTCTCTAAGGCTGGATCCCGAAGGGCTGTGGCGATGAGTAGGACTGAAAAAGCTCCGCATGTCCTCCATCAACAACACATCTGTAAATCGTCCAGTCCTTGCCGCCGTGGTAGGAGGAGGATTACACTCACCTCTTCCCCTGTTAGATTCCCGTTGTGCTGTGACATCCCCCTTATAAGCTGTGTAAAGCATATTTTTAGTTTGGTTTTGAACTGCTGCATCCTTTCCGACTTTCGGTAATTTGGTAACATTTCTGCCACTTTCTGCTTATACCGGGGGTCTAGTAGCGTGGCCACCCAGTACAGATCGTTCTCCTTTATCCTTTTTATACGTGGGTCCCTTAACAGACATGACAGCATGAAAGACCCCATTTGAACAAGGTTGTATGCAGAGCTACTTATTTCCCGTTCCTCGTCCTCACTGATGTCATTGACGGTCTGTTCTTCCCCCCAGCCATGTACAACACCATGGGTCCCAGATAGGTGACAACAACGAGCACCCTGGGGTGCCTGCTGTGGTTGGTCTTCCTCCTCCTCAAAGCCGCCACATTCCTCCTCTGACTCCTCTTCCTCATACTCCTCTTCCAGCGTTGCTGCAGGTCCGGCAAGCGATGATGACAAGGCTGTTTCTGGTGGTGATGGTGACCACAACTCTTCCTCTTCCTCTTCACGCTCATATACAGCCTGATCCAGAACTCTTCGCAGGGCACGCTCCAGGAAGAAAACAAATGGGATGAGGTCGCTGATGGTGCCTTCGGTGCGACTGACTAGGTTTGTCACCTCCTCAAAAGGACGCATGAGCCTACAGGCATTGCGCATGAGTGTCCAGTAACGTGGCAAAAGATTCCCAGCTCCGCAGAGGCTGTCCTAGCACCCCGGTCATACAAATACTCGTTGACGGCTTTTTCTTGTTGGAGCAGGCGGTCGAACATTAGGAGTGTTGAATTCCAACGTGTCGGGCTGTCGCATATCAAGCGCCTCACTGGCATGTTGTTTCGCCGCTGAATATCGGAAAAGTGCACCATGGCCGTGTAGGAACGCCTGAAATGGCCACACACCTTCCTGGCCTGCTTGAGGACGTCCTGTAAGCCTGGGTACTTAGACACAAAACGTTGTACGATGAGATTCAACACATGTGCCATGCACGGCACATGTGACAACTTGCCCAAATTTAATGCCGCCAACAGATTGCTTCCATTGTCACACACCACTTTGCCGATCTCCAGTTGGTGCGGGGTCAGCCACTGATCCACCTGTGCGTTCAGGGCGGACAGGAGTGCTGGTCCTGTGTGGCTCTCTGCTTTCAGGCAAGTCAACCCCAAGACAGCGTGACACTGTCGTATCCAGGATGTGAAATAACCCATGGGGAGCTGAGGGGATTCAGTTGATGTGCAGCCAGACGCCGCAGCAGAAGAGGACTCAGCCGAGGAGGATATCGAAGAGGATGGAGTAGGAGTAGAGGAGGTGAAAGTAGGTCTGACTGCAAGTCGTGGTGGTGTCACCAACTCCGCTGAGGAGACACGCATTCCATGCTTGTCAGCCGTCAGCAGGTTGACCCAATGCGCAGTATACGTGATATACCTGCCCTGACCGTGCTTTGCAGACCAGGTATCAGTGGTCAGATGGACCCTTGCCCCAACACTGTATGCCAGAGATGCCATGACTTCCTTTTCAATGACATGGTAGAGGTTTGGGATTGCCTTTTTTGAAAAAAAATTTCGTCCGGGTACCTTCCACTGTGGTGTCCCAATAGCGACAAATTTTTTGAAGGCCTCAGACTCTACCAGCTGGTATGGTAAAAGCTGGCTGGCTAAGAGTTCCGTCAAGCCAGCTGTCAGTCGCCAGGCAAGGGGGTGATTCTGTGACATTGGCTTTTTACGCTCAAACATGTCCTTGACAGACACCTGACTGTGGGCAGATGAGCAGGAACTGCTGAAGGTGAGAGATGGAGTGACGGGTGGTTGAGAGGGGGCAGGGAGGACAGCAGTGGTTGACGTGGCTGAAGATGCTGGACTAGGAGGAGCATGGTGGCTTTGAGTTTGTGTGCTGCTTGTACTCATGTGTTGATCCCATAGGTGTTTGTGATGTGAGATCATGTGCCTTCGCAAAGCAGTTGTACCAAGGTGGGTGTTGGACTTCCCACGACTCAGTTTCTTTTGGCACAGGTTGCAAATGGCATTGCTGTTATCAGAGGCAGACACACAAAAAAAATGCCACACTGCTGAGCTTTGCAATGACGGCATTCTGGTGGTGGCAATCTACATCATCTGGCAATAATGGTTGCGCATCACTAATTGCATCCAACTGATGTGTAAATAACTCCTCTGATGGATCAAGTGAAGCGGCTGTGGTGGCTGTGGTGGTAGTGGTGATGGTGGCGGCGGGCGGGTGCGTGGTAACTTGAGAGCAGGTGACCGAAGCTGAGCTGGAGGAGGATGGTGCGTCAAGGTTCTTATCGGAAGCTGTTGAAGATTGGGTGTCCTGTCTAAGCCAGTCAACTATGTCCTCAGAATTTTTTGGGTTCAGGGTACGTGGCCTCTGAACACTGGGCATTATTCCAGGGACAGTGGAAATCACAGCACCACGACCACGACGGCCCCTGCAGGGTGGCCTGCCTCTGCCTGTCATTTTTTTTTAGATAAGTGGTACTACGCGTGCTAGGTACTGTGCCACCTGGTATCAGTGGTGGGCACTGGCAGTGGGCACACTACAGTCAGTGGAAGTGGGCCTGACACACAATGGCAGCAGGCAAGCAACTGAATTTAGACTACTGTCTAAAAATTAAATGCCTTATTTATCCGCAAGCTACTGTGCCACCCGGTATCAATGGTTGGCACTGGCAGTGGGCACACTACAGTCAGTGGAAGCGGGCCTGACACACACTGGCAGCAGGCAAGCAACTGAATTTAGACTGTGTAAAAATTAAATGCCTTATTTATCGGCAAGCTACTGTGCCACCCGGTATCAGTGGTTGGCACTGGCAGTGGGCACACTACAGTCAGTGGAAGTCAGCCTGACACACACTAGCAGCAGGCAAGCAACTGAAATTAGACTGTGTAAAAATTAAATGCCTTATCGGCAAGCTACTGTGCCACCCGGTATCAGTGGTTGGCACTGGCAGTGGGCACACTACAGTCTGTGGAAGTGGGCCTGACACACACTGGCAGCAGGCAAGCAACTGAAATTAGACTACTGTCTAAAAATTAAATGCCTAATTTATCGGCAAGCTACTGTGCCACCCGGTATCAGTGGTTGGCACTGGCAGTGGGCACACTACAGTCTGTGGAAGTGGGCCTGACACACACTGGCAGCAGGCAAGCAACTGAATTTAGACTACTGTCTAAAAATTAAATGCCTTATTTATCGGCAAGCTACTGTGCCACCCGGTATCAGTGGTTGGCACTGGCAGTGGGCACACTACAGTCAGTGGAAGTCGGCCTGACACACACTAGCAGCAGGCAAGCAACTGAAATTACACTAAAGTGTAAAAATTAAATGCCTTTTTTTGATGCAAAGTACCTCCTCCTCCTAGTTCAAGATTATTATTATTATTTAAAAAAAAAAAATTTAAAGTCATTTTCTATCCACATTTGTTTGCAGGGCACTTGTAATGCTCTTTCCCACATTTTTCTGCCCTTTGCAGCCCTCTAGCCCTTTCCATGACTCTTTTAGAGCCATTTTAGTGCCGCAAAGTTCGGGTCCCCATTGACTTCAATGGGGTTCGGGTTCAGGGTCAAGTTCGTGTCCCCAACCCGAACTTTGCGGGGAAGTTCAGCCAAACTCGGCGAACCCGAACTTCCAGGTGTTCGCTCAACTCTAGCACTGAGGGATCATTTAGGATGCTGACAAGGTCTGCGATGTATTCTTTCACCATCTTCCAAAACTTTTCCCTCCTTGTAGCACTAGGCTGCGCTTTAGGGTGAGGTTGCTGGCGGGCAGTCATGAAAGTGTCCCATGCCTTGGAGAGTGTTGCCCTACCTTTGTTGGAACTGCTATGTGTTCCCCTTGTCTCCCTTCCTGGGTTGCATAAGGAAGTACAGACTCTGCCGGCCACGTTGTCAGATGGAAAATTTTGGAGCAATCTCTCAACAAGTACCTTCTGGTATTGCACCAATTTACTTGTCCTCTCCACCACAGGAATGAGAAATAAGAAGTTCTCTTTGTAGCAGGGGTCTAGAAGGGTTTACACCCAGTAATCTGTGTTATCTAAAATGTGTATAATGCGAGAGTCGCGGGAAAGGCAGCCTAACATAAAGTCAGCCATGTGCGACAGAGTACCAACAGGCAAGACGTCGATGGAGGAGGCATGGAATGTGTGTCAGGTTGCCGAGCTCCAAAGCCACCACCAAGTTATGGCCATTGTCAGAGACAACCATGCCTGGTTGTAGGTTGAGTGGCAAGAGCCACAGCTGTCCTGCCTGGCCAGTATTGTGGCATCAGAGCCGCTGTTTAGTGTGGCGCGGGCCATAGTTACCCCAAAAAGAACTCGCCTGTTCACCCAAAATGTGGAGAGACTGACCATTATCAAGATGAATCAGGCGTGGATTAGCCAAACCAACACTTTGACAAAAGAGACCGGTTTCTTCTGGCTATCTGCCTCAGCTATTATTCTGATGCTGCCACCCGCCTGATGCCACACATCTGATGCCAAGTGCTTCTTCTTTCACCCACCATCATCAGCTGGTGCTTGTATTGCCACCCACCTCCACACTATGTCACCGGGTCACTCTATGGTCTCCTGATGCTGCTGCCACCTCCTCACTATGTCACTTTGCCACTCTGTGGTCTGCTGATGCTGCTGCCACCTCCCCACTCTGTCATTGGGTCACTCTGTGGTCTTCTGATGCTGCTGCCACCTCCACACTATGTCACCTTGCTACTCTGTGGTCTCCTGATGCTGATTTCACCTCCACACTATGTCACCTTGCCACTCTGTGGTTTCCTGATTCTGCTGTCACCTCCACACTATTTCACCATGCCACTCTGTGGTCTTCTAATGCTGCTGCTGCCTCCATACTATGTCACCTTGCCACTCTGTAGTCTCCTAATGCTGCTGGCAACTCCCCACTCTGTCGCTGGGTCACTCTGTGGTCTCCTCATGCTGCTGCCACCTTCACACTATGTTACCTTGCCACTCTGTGGTCTCCTGATGCTGCTGCCACCTCCACACTGTCATTGTTCCACTCTGTGGCCTCCTCCTGATGCTGCTGCTGCCACCACCTCCACACTCTGTCATTGTGCCACTCTATGGCCTCCTGATGCTGCCTCCACCTCCAAACTCTGTCATTGTGCCACTCTGTGACCTCCTCCTGATGCTGCCGCCACCTCCAGACTGTCATTGGACCATTTTGTGGTTTCCTCATGCTGCTCATACCCTCCTCACTGCATGACTGGGTCACAATTTTGCCTTTCGGCCTGGCTGACATCATCATTTATTTGACCTTCTTCTGATCTGTCAGAAGGAAGGAAAAATGAGACGCACAACGGATCCTGTCTGTGTAGCAGCTGTAATGCCTGTATGGTCCCATCAGAATTGGCTTGTGATTTAGTAGCCAAAAGCAGGAGTGGGTACAAAACACAGAAGACATGCAAATATTTCATTCACATGTCATCCGTGTTTTGGATCTACTGCTGTCTTTTTTGGCATTAGCAATACTGATGGATTCCTGACCAAATTCTGACCGAGTGGAGGCGAATGCTCAACAGACAGGATCCGTTTTTTGGGGGTTATTGTTCTGATGGATCAGAGGAAGGGCAAAATAATCAGTGACATCAATACAAACTTACTGCTGACACCCTCTCCACTCTTTCAGGGTGGGTATACTTGTATAAGCATTTAATAGAACAGGTTCTGTAGACATCTATGTGGAATCAGCTGATGACGGTGTAAAAGGACTGCACTTCTTCTTGGCGCTAACTTGGACCGGTAAGGCTGAGCTCATACTTAAGTTTTTGGGTTAGTTTTGGCCCCGTGACTGACCAAATAAGTGAAGTGTGCAGCGATTCTAAGAGCGACGTCTGTCATCTGCATGTCATACTGATTAACAGTAATATTTCACTACTACAGCAGACTCCCTATGTGTGTTACTGCAAGGCACAGTGTTCTACACCACTATAAAGGCTCTCTGCTGCCAGGAAATAGCCAATTTTTAACGTGATTCGCCGCAAATAAATTTGGATTGAACCGAATTTCTTCAAGATCTTTTAGAACTTTTTTTATACATTGAATTATTAGAAAGTTTTAGCTGGCATTGTAATATATTGAAGTGCCAGGAAACTTGATATGGAGTGAAGTACCTAGGAGTGAAGTAGCTCATTTATTTCCCAATTGGGGAACTGGGAATTCGCCCAGTTGCTTGAATACCTTGACCAGGGTATTTAGATCCAAATTTATAGCAGAGAACAGAACCTTTGCATCAGGCAAGGGAAAGCCTAGCTCTGTTGCTCACCATCATATAACCTATATAATATCTAAGAGTCTGTGTTCATTGCTTTAGTGACAATGAAGAATTGACTGGTTTAGCATATCACTATTGTGTGATCTGTCAGCTTCACACTCCAAAGACCCTATAAGGTTAGCAGAACGAAGGGATGCAGTACTTACTGGAGCATGTCAGCCCCCTTCACTGCAAAACCAAGAATAAGAACAGCATTTAACTCATTTAATCTCTTCAAACAAAAATAAATAAAGGCAGCCAAAATAAAAGTTTCTGAAATTGACCTTGTTTTATTTTCTCAGGGTTATATAGCATTGTAAATGCTTGAGGTTCCTTTGCTTGTCTTCAAGTTGTTTCTTTCTTGCTTACAGGTTCTAAAGAAAAATATATACATTAAGTAACCTTGTCTATTAGGCTGATAGAAGGGTCATAATGGTGTTGGAAATTCCTTTACAAAAACAACATTAAAGTGTAACTGATGTTTCAGGTATTTTTTCCGATTAAAGATGTCTGAAATTTTGATATTGATAGCCTATCTTTAGGATAGGTCATCAATATCAGATCGACAGGGGTCTTATTCCTGGCATCTTTGCTGATCAGCTGTTTAAATAGGCTGTGGCGCTACAATGAGCGCTGTGTCCTCTTCTTAAGCAATTTATGTGATGTTCATCGGTCACATGACGTATGTGCAGCTCCGTTCCATTCCAATGAACTAGGCTAAGCTGCAATACCAAGCATAGCCGCTATCAAATGGACGGCGCTGTGATTGGTAAGCTGTAAGGAGGCAGTGTTGCTCATCGGAGCCCTGAAGCCTCCTCAAATAGCTGATCGGCAGGGTTGCTCAGTCAGACCCCTGTATATCTGATGTCCATGACCAATGCTAAGGATAGGTCATCAATTTTTAACACCTGAAAAACACTTTTAAACTGTGTGTGTACATGAGGAATGACACTATTTCTGGCCATTATATGACTTCTATCTGACATTTTTGGTAGATTTTTTACAATCTGACTGTAATTGTTGTTTTTTTTCTGAGCTGGTATGTGGAGACTAACTGAAATCATGTCTGCTCAGACACAGGACATGGAGAAACAGGATTCTGCTTCCTAGCTCTCTGTACAAGCCAGCAGCAGTCTCTGTGTTAGTCTCTCTGCCTTTGCTTGTCTCCATCAGCACCTCCCTTTTTCTCCTCCACCTCCCCTCTCCATAGACTTCTATGTAAACTGATCCTTTGGAGCAGTGAATTGACAGCCAGTGAAGAGGAGACTGGGCAGAAGATTCATCTAATAAGAGAAGAAAGAAGCATCTTTCTCTGATAACAAAAAAATTCTTATATTTGCCTGAAAAAGTAAAGTATGAAAAGAGGAATAAAAAGCTACTTTTGAAAGCAAACCAAGCAAATGTAGAATTTTACATACATAAAAGTTTGGATTCTCCATTTGTTAACATCACCAAGTGTCTGAATTGTTTACTAGATTGTAACTCTGTCATATCTAATTTGGTTTGTACATGTTCCCTTTGAATTGTAAAGTACTGCAAAATATGATTGTCCTATATATGATTTGTAAGTTACACGAACGAACACCTAATATACAATGTTGCAATACGTTTGGCCAGGAAAGAGTTGCTCTGTGGGCCTTTAGCACTCTAGACACGTCTGCATTAAACCTTTGTGCCTATTGATAAATCAGAAAATGATAGGAGCAAAAATAGTCTAATAAAAAGGGTGGGATTGGTATGGAGAATATGTTCTGTGACTGGTTCTACATTCTTAGTTCGACACTATGGAGACGTTGAACTTACGCTGTTGATCCAGGAGATGTAAGCAGACACTCTGGTGAAAACTGTGGGTTTCAGGTAAGCATTGCATCCAAGAGAAGACACAAAGCTTGTCACACCATGGACTTGGTAAACACCATTGACAGCACAGTTCAGAGGTCCTCCAGAATCTCCCTATAAGAGATAATACA
Organism: Bufotes viridis; assembly: GCA_033119425.1. NCBI lineage: Eukaryota > Metazoa > Chordata > Amphibia > Anura > Bufonidae > Bufotes > Bufotes viridis. Next base: position 437,655,966 of record CM065591.1, on the reverse strand, counting down.
TAATAATATTAACATAGCAATAATAAATTCAGTAAATGGCATCCAGATTGGCCCCCATTACCACCAGGCCACACCATGGTGGTCTTAACAGTGCTGTAAATCTCCAATTTAGTAAATGTGCCCAGACATCTAGCGTTTAAATTATATTTCTGCTTTACATTCTTTGTAGTTTGCAGATCAAATCATATTTTAAATTCTTTACAACCCCTTTATAGCTAAAAATAATATAGACAACTACAATAAAATGAGAAAATGTCCAGACTTACATTGCACCCAGCTTGGACTCCGTTACCACCAGCACAAACCATGGTGGTCTTCACAGTGGTGCCCCAGTAGGAGCTGGTGGAGCAGGTAGAGTGGGCAACAACGGGCAGAGGGGCCTGCTGGAGGATGGATGGCAGAGAGCCACCAGCTGCAATGAAAGAGTCATCATTTTCAGTTTTCTTTGACACACTAGAAACATTTTCAGAGTGCGCCTTAACAGCATTATTCTTTGAAAGTCATATTCAATTTACCAATTCCTGCTGTAGAGCATTTATAGGAGTAACTTTATAGTCATGAAGATTGTAAATTATATATACATATTATTTTTCCAATGCAAAGTGATACAAACTTCTAGTAATAACACTGATGGAGATTGATCAAAAAGAGTCCAAGCGAAAAGAGGAACAGTTTCCCATAACAGCCAATCAACTTAATTACTTCATCTTCTTGACTGCAATCTGATTGGCTGCACTTCTTTTCCCTTGCGCTATATTTGCACCCACAATGAACAGGGTCTTTTTGATGTTGACTTTAATGATTTATTTCCAGACATAATGGTTTCATAGACTGCTCAAGAACTTTGCCTAAATTAGAACTTACTGCTAGTTCTTCCCCATCCTGAAATGATGCAGTTGTAGTTATTGGCAAGAACAGCACCATCGGATGGCAGGTTGGCCAGTTTCACGTAGCTGTTTATAGTTGCACTGGATGCCAGATGAAGGACGGCAATATCATAACTGAAAAAGAAAACATCATAAGGGTAAGAATCTGCAGTAAATATGCCATACTTTTTTGAATGTTGATCCAGACTGATCGTTATAAGAAGATTGGAAGGTATTATTTTCCCTTTTAGGCAGATTGGTTCATACTGTATAGGAATTTTTGCCATCTTTTACAAGGGTAAAGTATAATTTTCTTTGTTTCCATCTTTCTTTTCCGAGTACAGATATCGACTCCCGTGATTGACATTTATTGACGTACTGTATGTCTTTATCCACCAACAACATCAACTATGTAATAATTATACATCAGATTTGATCTGCAATTTATAAACTGAACTTATATTTTCTATGCGTCCTTCATTTCTTTTGATTGCAATGAATTCTCTCCAGCTCCTAGTTTCATCATATACATACCCAGCAGCCACATTGTTGGTGTTCCAGCTTGCATGGATACGAATTCCTGACACTGAGATAACCTGTTCGGTTCCATCATTCAGGCTCAGGTTGTGCTCTCCCAAAACCACACGGTAGGTGTTGGCTCTGATTAAGAGAGATGAATAAGTAGAACGATAGAAGTTACTGAATGGAGGCATGCAATGGTCAGAAATTCAGGGGATAGAACCAGACTTTTTCAAAAGTGGTAGCAGCAGTTAGAATCAGAGACAAATTTATCATATGGACTATAGATATCTGTGAACAATATGCAAAACATAATATTGTTGATTGAGTATTACCTGTCCACACAGTGAGCAGCAGTCAGCACACGGTTAACACGGATCAGAGAGCCTCCACAAGTGTGGTACCAGCTGGTGCCTGAGCGATACTGGAGGGATACCTACAAGATGAAACACATTGGGACAGTTTTTCAGAAATGTTACACAAATCAGTTATATATGTATTTAAACACAAGATCCAACTGTAACCCGTTTTGTAAGAAACAAATGTCATTAGATGTTGATAAATATGTTGTATAATTCAGTTACCAGCCCTTACTCCCACAGCACTCCTGGCAAGCCTGGACTAGCAATCTGCACGGCAGGGCAGATTCCCAGTGAGCCGCTGTAGAAGTTATTTATTGTATAATAAATGCAATGTGGCAGATCCCTTTCTGCATAAGGCCATGTTCCCATATCTTGTCCTGGATGTGAATGCAGGCTAAGCCAGTGGAGTTCAGTACAGAGCTCATTGCTGCCTCCTCCTCCCTTTTCCTCTGTGCACTTGCAATCATGGTGCCAGGGTCAGAATCGCTCACTGGAGGATCCTCTGGTGGTCCTCCCTGGTAATGAATGGAAGCTTCCCTGTCTGCTCTAGCAGAGCTGGAACAAAGGCCCCTCCCACCGGCCATGTCCGTTCTACAGAGCTGTGGACAGAATACATCAAGATCCTGCCTTTGCTTCACCATTCTGCGGAGTCGTCTTGCATACTGTAACATGCTAAGTGTCTGGACCAACAGGAGGTGAGGCAGTATATGTGTTTGTGTGTGTATACATACAAAACAAATATATATAATATATATAAAGCTGAGTGTATGTAGGTGTGTATGTCTGCTAAAGGAATCTGCACCGTCGCATTTACTATCATGAAATTTGACACACAGGTACATCCGGGAAGGTTTAGCACACAAGTGTCCGGGAAGGTTTCAGACCGGGTCCCAGCTCTCTAGCATGTACCATTCCTGAGATATTCCCAAAAAATCATTAGCCAGTAGAAGCCTGGTCACATGACCCTTATCAGCCAATAGAAGCTGTCAGGCCCTTAGTCGCCACATACACACAGTTTTACACCAGGTTACCATAACAACCCAGCCATTTTTCTTCACTGCTGTAGGTCAGCTTTAACCCCTTTATGCATTTGGACACGTCCAAACTGTTTACTAGGGTTGGGACACTATAAAGTGTCATAGCCCCGGAGTCTCAGCTCTCCCTGAGAGCAGAGAGACACTGGGGAAGACGACAAGGGACCAATCAGTGGTCCCTTGCCGGCAAGCACTCCGATGGGTTTGTCTCTGCAGACTAACCAATTGCAGTGCTTTAGTGTAAAAAATGCCAGTTTCAGGCTGTGATCTCCACTCTGTGATCTCTACTTCAGTGAGGTCAGCATAAAGTTGATGACAGGCTCCCTGGCAATTTTCTTAAAAATTTGAAAATTTGCTTCTAAACTTCTAAGCCTTCTAACTTTCTGAAAAAATAAAATTACATTAAGGGTCCATTCACACGTCCACAAAATGGGTCCGCATCCATTCCGCAATTTTCATATTCAATTCAATGTTTATGATTTTTAGCATGTTAACAGTTAAATGTTATTAGACTAATATTATAGGGTCTTGCAAGGTTGTATCTATACACGATTTGCCACAGTGTGCCCCCTCAATATTTTGTGTTATCGAAGGGGGGTCGATATTGTATGTGGGCTGGTGGGGTTTGTGTGCAAGGGCTTCTTTTCAGCACCAGTGTACAGCATCTGAACCAGCCTATATTCATATGAAAAACTGTGTAGATTATTTAACAAAGTAAGGGTGGGTTCACACTAGCGTTAAGGATTCCGTTATGGCTTTCCGTTATCATAATACAAGCGCATGCATCCGTCATGAATGGATCCGGTTGTAATATGTCGTCTATAGCCATGAAGAATCTGTCATGAACATCATTGAAAGTCAATGGCGAATGAACCCATTTTCTATTGTGTCAGAGAAAATGGATCCGTGCTGGCACACAATGTAAGTCAATGGGGACGGATCCGTTTTCTCTGACACAATAGAAAATGAATTCATCCGCCATTGACTTTCAATGGTGTTCATGACAGGCAGGCAGAGTTTTAGTCTCCGCCTGCAGAGCAGAGTGGTGACTGAACGGAGGCAAACTGATGCATTCAGAGTGGATCCATTTCCATTCAGAATGCATTAGGGCAAAACTGATCCGTTTTGGACCGCTTTTGAGAGCCCATCACGGATCTCAGAAACGGAAAGCCAAAATGCTAGTGTGAAAGTAGCCTAGCTAGTTGTTTATTATAGACACAATGGGTGCCTGACATGACTTCTGGCTACGCAGGCTAGCCATGTCCTCTTTGCCCAGGGACCGGCCCTCTCAAAGTCACTGCAGGGGCCCCCATAATCAATCATCTTGTAGCGTGTGGCTGCTGTTCTGAGTATGAGGGATTAGTGTTTACATGTAGCTTTACAGTGGGCCCCCAGAATGAATTTTACCGGAGGGTCCTACGCACCCCAGTCCAAGTCTGTTTAGGGGTCTGGGGCCCCTTCTAGCATGGGTCTTTGTGCTCTGTCCAGACAAATGTTAGGGAAGACATGATATCTCAGTAATAAACTGCTGCTTATTACTTGCGTGTGGCGCATATCGGAGGAGACTTATTCTCATGCCCTGGGCCGCGCGTCTCCATCTGCCAGGCTGAAGCACTGCGCTAGCCAATTGCAGCGCTCAGTTCACAGCCTGGGAGGTCCCAGGCTATGAGCTGAGCGCTGCAATTGGCCAGCGCTCCAGCCTGGCTGGATGGAGACAGAGATGCGTGCCCATGTCAAGACTCAAAACCCGGCTGGTGAGAGGCACTCTGGGCTGATGGAGAGGCACTGGGGCTGATGGAAAGGCACTGGGGGCTGATGGAAAGGCACTGGGGGCTGATAGAGAGGAACTGGGGGCTGATGAAGAGGAACTGGGAGCTGATGAGAGGCACTGGGGGGCTGATGAGAGGCACTGGGTGCTTATGGAGAGGCACTGGGGGCTGATGGAGAGGCACTGGGGGGCTGATTAGAGGCACTGGGGGCTAATGAGAGGCACTGGGGGTCTGATGAGAGGCACTGGGGGGCTGATGGAGAGGCACTGGGGGCTGATAGAGAGTCACTGGGGGGCTGATGGAGAGGCACTAGGGGGCTGATGGAGAGACACTGGGGGGCTGATGGAGAGGCACTGGGGGCTGATGGAGAGGAACTGGGGGCTGATGGAGAGGCACTGGGTATTGATAGAGAGGCACTGAGGGCTGATGGAGAGACACTGGGGGCTGATGGAGAGGCACTGGGGGCTGATGGAGAGGCACTGGGAGCTGATGGAAAGGAACTGGGGGCTGATGGAGAGGCACTGGGTGCTGATAGAGAGGCACTGGGGGCTGATGGAGAGGCACTGGGGGGCTGATGGAGAGGCACTGGGGGCTGATGGAGAGGCACTGGGGGCTGATGGAGAGGCACTGGGGGCTGATGGAGAGGCACTGGGGGCTGATGGAGAGGCACTGGGGGCTGATGGAGAGGCACTGGGGGCTGATAGAGAGGCACTGGGGGCTGATGGAGAGGAACTGGGAGCTGATGAGAGGCACTGGGGGCTGATGGAGAGGCACTGGGGCTGATGGAGAGGCACTGGGGGGCTGATGAGAGGCACTGGGGGGCTGATGAGAGGCACTGGGGGGCTGATGGAGAGGCACTGGGGGCTGATAGAGAGGCACTGGGGGGCTGATGGAGAGGCACTGGGGGGCTGATGGAGAGGCACTGGGGGCTGATGGAGAGGCACTGGGGGCTGATGGAGAGGCACTGGGGGGCTGATGGAGAGGCACTGGGGGGCTGATAGAGAGGCACTGGGGGGCTGATAGAGAGGCACTGGGGGCAGATAAGAAGCATGGGGCTCTTATCTGAGGTTGATTGGGGGTCATTCATATTGGGGTCTGATCTGAGGTCTTATTGGGGTCTTATTTTGGGCTGTTAGCTGAGGTCTGATTAACATTAGGGGTCTGACCAGAGGTATAATGAAAAATATTATTTTCTTAATGTCCCCCTCTAAACCCTAGGTGCGTTTATGGTCCGGTGCGTCTTATGGGGAGAATAATATGGTACTTGCTTGCCCCTCCTCCTGATCTCCCCTGCTATTTCGCTGTGCCCCCGGACTGCCGCTCCGGCAGGGCACAGAAAGAGGACACCGGACTAAAACTACAACATGCACTGCCGTGCACTGCCGCATGGCGCCGTAGTCCCGCCCCGGAGAGGGGGGTTGGGGGGCCACAGGTATTAAGCTGTGTAAAATTTCTGATGGCAGCCCTGGAGAGCACACAGCATATGTGTTGTGTTCTCTCCATTCACTGCTATGAGATTTTTGATAATACAATAGCTGATCTTGTGCCCTCGGCTGTTTTCGAAGGCAGTCACTTCTATGGGACTGCCGGAAATAGCTGGGCCATCACTCAGTTCCTTTTGGAACTCTCATAGAAATAAATGGAGGGTGACCAGACATGTGAGCCTGCTCTCCCTTCACTTCAGAGGTGGTACCTATCTCACATTTGAGCCATATCCTAGTGTTATGCCACAAATGTTATATGGGAATACTTTATTTATGCAAAATGTCATATTGTAACTGTATGGTCTTGCAAGGGCTAATGGTGGTGGTCTGACACCGAAAAACAGCTTCAGGAAACTGCCCTTAAAGGGCAATTCTGGTAATGTCAATTATCACCTATCCACTATGTGCTAACTGCTAGATTCATGGGGGTCTCATGTCCGCAGTTTGTACTTGACTGTCAGTTTCAGTTTGATTGGAATGACAGTATGTATGTTCAACCATTGCTCCATTCAAATAGGGAACAAGACACCCCTATTCTGGCAGTCAATATTGGCCCAGTGGTCAGACTCCTACTAAGTTACCAGTTATCACCTATCCAGTAGTTGGGTGATAATTTCTTCTTACTGGCAGGGGTGTAGCTATAGGGGGTGCAGAGGTGCCACATAAGAAGACACTGGTTCAGCAGTTACACCCCTGGCTGGAGGGAAGTGGTTAGGTCAAGAATTTGGCATTGGGGAGGTACCGTTTGAATTTTGAGGTAGCACAAAGGCTATGTTTTTCCCTGCCCCTGGCCACAAAGCACTGAGGGAAGGGGGGCCCAAGTTGAACTCTTGCACCAGGGCCCATGAGCCTTTAGATCATGGGCCCTGGTGCAAGAGTTCAGCTTGCACCAGGGCCCATGAGCATTTAGCTATGCCCTTGCTTACTGGCATACCTTTTTAAAGGTACTCCCCCCATGGGAATCGATGTCTGCTAACCTTGTAAACTACTATTGGTTTCAGCTCATTTAATAAGTTATGAATACATTGTCTTTTTTGTTCTACATTATTTTTACAACAATAATTTCTCTTTTACGTCATGCATTAGCACTATTATTCCTATAAAAACTGTAACATCACTTACCTGCCATGGCCAGGCATTTTTGGCCGAATTTGTTCCTCCTACAACACGTGCATTGTCTTCAATGTAGCGAAGGTTATCGGTACATTGCCCTTGAGGTAGAGTTAAAAACAAAAATGATTAACAAATGTTACTTTTTTCAGTATATATGCCATAAAATAAACTTAGTAAATGAGGCCATATTGTAGTTCCCTTTTTAGCACTGTGAATGGGATAAAACTCTAAACATTAATGATTATAAAGCTATGGCATATTTTAGCTATGTGCTACCACTTTTTGAGATGATAATAACCCCTTTTAACGAAACTGATGATAAAATGATGTTATATATTATGTTGTTGAAGGCTAAAATGAGTAAAATAACATTTTTGTCGTTAAACCACTGATTGCATAACTTAACAATAACATAAAATACTGTACGTTAAATATAATAAACCATTTCATCATTGGGGGTCTCACTGAGGCTCCTGAGTACAGCTGAAGTGCAGTATATTAAAGGGGATACTTTACAGCAAATTTAAAAGGGCATATTCTTTTCCCTTACCTCCAAGGACAAATGCAGCAAGTAAAAGGAATGTTAACATCTTGGATGAAATGTAGTTTGGTGTGGACGGTTACAGTGATCCTGCACTCCCTTTTATATTGCATATAGCTAGAAGCTTTATGTGGTGGGAAGGTTCTCAGATGTTATATTACTAATATTTACTATATGTTTATCTGGTAATGTATTTTCTTCAAGGATACTTGGAACAATGAGTAAGCAGTAATCATTAAACACAAGTAAAAATACAATAACGGAAAATGAAAAAAAAAAATAATAATTGGAAAACTTAAAGGAAGGTGTTTTTTTTATATAAGCAGTTTTAAATTGATTTCACATACATATTTTTATGAGTATTTTTTATTTTGTTCTGTAATTTTGTTTTCCTATAATTGCCTTTGCTGGGAGCATCTCCATAGTGTAGTCAGTGCATGACACATACACACACGTTATGGCAGACACAGAACATAAGAAACAATAGACAGGAGTGTACCCTATTGTCCTAGGCTTGCTGTGTACTAAATGTGTACTGTGCATACTCTATATACCCAAAACCGGCCACATGGCCCAAGAAAACCCCAATAAAGTGCACATCCACTAGATAAAAAACAATGTATACATATTATTATAAAAAATAGAAACTAAAGTAAAATATAACAAAAAATATATATATAATCAAAGAGTCGCCACTGCGTTATTCAAATCTCCAATGGTGTCGCAGACCGCCGTGTTAAGTGGGCTCAATTCACATCAAAACAGCAGTTCAATCAAAACAGATGGTCGCACTGTCAGGTATAAACTGTAATTTTCGAATATCCATAAGCCGATGTGTCATCACTCTATACCATTATTCCGAAAGAATTAGGTATGAAAGCAGTGAAGGAACATCTTGAGAATGACCCTGACATGTCAGAAATGCAGGAAGAATGTATCTGTCAACGTTTGGATTTATGTTTGAGCAACAACTATTTTTGGTTTCCTGATAATTTTTATCTGCAGCAAACCGGAACAGTGATGGGGGTGAAATTCACCCCCAGTTTTGCTAATCTTTTTATGTCATCATGGGAAAGTGTAAAGATTAAACCTGTACTATATCAACAACAACTAGGAGGGAGACTGACATTATGGAAAATATATATAGACAATTGTTTAATAATGTGGGAGGGTAAACAACAAGGATAAATAGATTTTATCAGTGACATAAATAATAATTGTTGGAATTTAACCTTTACTAGCGAGATCAGCTCGGAAAGGGTTAATTTCCTCGACTTAACCATCTTTGTGCAAGACAATAAGATAAAAACTAAGACTTTTAAACCCACTGATGTCAACGGGTACATAAAAACGACTAGTTGTCACCATAGCCCTTGGATTAAAAATAATCCTAAAGGACAGTGTATGCGGATATATAGAAAATGTACAGATATTGAAGATTAATACGAACAAAGTTAAATCATACAAGAGCGCTTCGAGGAGAAGGGTTATGACAGAATTAGTGATACTGTAGAAATTTGAAGAAAAGATGTAAAAAAGAGAAAAAATAAAGAAGAAAAGGATTATCGATTCACCTTTATCACACAGTTTAGTCAAATTACAGGGCCGATGAAAAATGTATTATAGAAGAACTGGTCAGTTTTAAAGAATGACCCTACTTTAAGGACGCCTATTCCCCAAAAACTTAGTAAACTATCAAAAAACTCCCAATTTGCGAGACACTCTGGTGCATAATCATTGTGGTAGGCACAGCACAATGAGGTGCCTTATGCACTGTGGCATTAGAAGAATTTTGGTATCTCTGACTTTTCTAGTCTAACCAGATTGTCTCTGTGATTCCTCTAGCGCCGTTCTATGGAAGCAGTAGGTTTAAAGAGCACACCAAATGCTTGAAATAACTTCTTTCTTAACTTCAAATTTTCTTCATATATAACACTGCAGCCTCCGCAGCAGACATTCAACATAAAATGGTGGATATATTTCTCTCTTCAGTATCTGTACTTTCACTTTAACAATAGGACCATCTATAACTGTATTAAATACCTATTTTGGCCTCTTTGCTTCCATAAAACTGAACTCTTAGTGGAGCGAATGTTTGTTCAGCTTCTCTCCTCTGGTGTAATGAATTCTAGCAACTCCTGCAAGGGAATTTTCCAGACAGACTGAGTGTGAGGCTGGCTGTGATTGGCCAAGACTCTTGCTCAGTGTGAGATTGGCTGTGATTGGCCAAGACTCCTGCTCAATAACAACAGCTTAACTCTATGCTTTCTGTTAATAATTGTGCTGTGTCATTGAGCTTACCTTACAGTCATATAATGAATCTTAAAGGCATATTATCTTTTCTGCTTCTGTGAACACAATATATAACTGACATCCAAAACCCTGAAATCACAGTAAATAACTCTGCTTTTGTCTTTAACATGTAAACATATGAACTGTATTAAGGTTATTAGCAGTTCTAGTTGTATAAACATATAAGCCATATTAGCAACCTAGGACAGGTCTTAGCTGGCCAGCTACACCCCACCAAAATTACCTATAATTCTATGTTCTCTGTAGTAGGACTTAAAGAGGACCTTTCACCTGAAAATGCAAGTTGAAATAAAGATATACCCTTACTTGCCGGCCCCTGGTGGTGCTTATTCAGTTGTTCTTTTTTTACTATGTGCCTCCGTTTGTCCGCAGTGCCCCCCGCAATATTTCCCGCCTTCCATGCTAATGAGCCATTCGGCTCAACTGGGCAGGCCTGCAAAAGTTCTCCTGGGCGTGTCTTTATTCTCCCTGGCACGGAGCGCATCCAATCAGCGCGCTCCGCTCTTAGCCAGGGAGAAGAAGCTCCAGTTCTCGCGAGATTTGCGAGAACTGGAGCGATTTTATCCATCCTGAGCTGGCGCCATCTTGGATTCCCGCGGCGAGCATTCACGCTCCTCCGATGCTCGCCGAATGGCTCATTAGCATGGAAGGCGTGAAATATTGCGTGGGTCACTGTGGACAAACGGGGGCACATAGTGAAAAAAGAACAACTGAATAAGCACCACCGGGGGCCGGCAAGTAAGGGTATATCTCTATTTCAACTTGCATTTTCAGGTGAAAGGTCTTCTTTAAACATGAATTTGAGGAATTTTCTATCAGGTTTTCAACTCTCAAGTGTCTTTTATAACTCTCAAGTAGAACAACTAACTTCTGTATAGGATGTTCCAACTTGAGTGGAGTAGTGAGATGTTTTCCTTTTTGTCAAGTTTGTAACAACACTATTCTTACTAGTCTGTTTTCATCCTTTTGAATTTCTAGAACTTTGGCCAATTTCCATTGACTTCTAGGTAAATCTTCTTCTTTGACTAACACTATGTCACCAACTTGGACATTTCTTCTGGGTGTTTGCAATTTACTTCTTAGGCCTCATGCACACGGCCGTTGTTGTGGTCCACGCCCGAGCCGCATATTTTGCGGCTCGGGCGCGGACCCATTCACTTCAATGGGGCCGCAAAAGATGCGGACAGCACTCCGTCTGCTGTCCGTGTCCTTTGCTCCATTCCGTGGCCCCGCAAAAAAATATAACATGTCCTATTCTTGTCCGTTTTGCGAACAAGAATAGGCATTTCTACAAAGGGCCGCGTTCCGGAAATTGAGGAATAGAACGCAGAACAGCCTCCGTGTTTTGCGGATCCGCGGTTTGTGGTCCTCAAAACACCAACGGCCGTGTGCATGAGGCCTAAGCATAAGATTGGCCAAGTACTTTTTTGTCCATCTATTCCAAAACTGTTCTGATAGATATTGAACTCTTTGTCATCTCCTTTTGGCATATAAATCCTCCTTGGAGAACTTGCCAGACAGTGGCTGTATCTAATCAGACTTAAGGTGAAGTAGATGGTTGGGAGTTAAAGGCTCAACCTGTTGGATAGTTGATGTTATCAACTGTAAGTAGTCGACTGTTAACAATAGAAATTGCTTCATAGAATAGGGTCCTAAGTAGAGATGAGCGAACACCTGGATGTTCGGGTTCGAGAAGTTCGGCCGAACTTCCCGAAAATGATCGGGTTCGGGATCCGAACTTGACCTGAACTTTATCCCGGACCCCATTGAAGTCAATGGGGACCCGAACTTTTGGGCACTAAAAAGGCTGTAAAATAGTACAGGAAAGGGCTAGAGGGCTGCAAAAGGCAGCAAAATGTAGGTAAATGCCCTGCAAACAAATGTGGATAGGGAAATGAATTAAAATAAAATAAAATAAATAAAAATTAACCAATATCAATTGGAGAGAGGTCCCATAGCAGAGAATCATGCGTCATATCACCCACCACTGGAGAAGGCCACTTTCAGTTATTTCGGCCCCAGCACCCAGACAGAGGAGAGAGGTCCCACAGCAAGGAATCATGCGTCATATCACCCACCACTGGAGAAGGCCACTTTCAGTTATTTCGGCCCAGCACCCAGATAGAGGAGAGAGGTCCCACAGCAAGGAATCATGCATCATTTCACACACCACTGGAGAAGGCCACTTTCAGTTATTTCGGCCCCAGCACCCAGACAGAGGAGAGAGGTCCCACAGCAAGGAATCATGCGTCATATCACCCACCACTAGAGAAGGCCACTTTCAGTTATTTTGGCCCAGCACCCAGACCGAGGAGAGAGGTCCCACAGCAAGGAATCATGCGTCATTTCACCCAACACTAGAGAAGGCCACTTTCAGTTATTTCGGCCCCAGCACCCAGACAGAGGAGAGATGTCCCACAGCAAGGAATCATGCGTCATATCACCCACCACTGGAGAAGGCCACTTTCAGTTATTTCGGCTGCAGCACCCGGACAGAGGAGAGAGGCCCCACAGCAAGGAATCATGCGTCATATCACCCACCACTGGAGAAGGCCACTTTCAGTTATTTCGGCCCCAGCACCCAGACAGAGGAGAGAGGTCCCACAGCAAGGAATCATGCGTCATATCACCCACCACTGGAGAAGACCACTCAGTTATTTCGGCCCCATCACCCAGACAGAGGAGAGAGGTCCCACAGCAAGGTATCATGCGTCATATCACCCAACACTGGAGAAGGCCACTTTCAGTTATTTCGGCCCAGCACCCAGACTGGGGACAGAGGTCCCACAGCAAGGAATCATGCGTCATATCACCCACCACTGGAGAAGGCCACTTTCAGTTATTTCGTCCCCAGCACCCAGACAGAGGAGAGATGTCCCACAGCAAGGAATCATGCGTCATATCACCCACCACTGGAGAAGGCCACTTTCAGTTATTTCGGCCGCAGCACCCAGACAGAGGAGAGAGGTCCCACAGCAAGGAATCATGCGTCATATCACCCACCACTGGAGAAGGCCACTTTCAGTTATTTCGGCCCCAGCACCCAGACAGAGGAGAGAGGTCCCACAGCAAGGAATCATGCGACATATCACCCACCACTGGAAAAGGCCACTTTCAGTTATTTCGGCCCAGCACCCAGACCGAGGAGAGAAGTCCCACAGCAAGGAATCATGCGTTATTTCACCCACCACTAGAGAAGGCCACGTTCAGTTATTTAGGCCCCAGCACCCAGACAGAGGAGAGAGGTCCCACAGCAAGGAATAAGGCGTCATATCACCCACCACTGGAGAAGGCCACTTTCAGTTATTTCGGCCCCAGCACCCAGACAGAGGAGAGAGGTCCCACAGCAAGGAATCATGCGTCATATCACCCACCACTGGAAAAGGCCACTTTCAGTTATTTCGGCCCAGCACCCAGACTGAGGAGAGAAGTCCCACAGCAAGGAATCATGCGTTATTTCACCCACCACTAGAGAAGGCCACGTTCAGTTATTTAGGCCCCAGCACCCAGACAGAGGAGAGAGGTCCCACAGCAAGGAATAAGGCGTCATATCACCCACCACTGGAGAAGGTAACTTTCAGTTATTTCGGCCCCAGCACCCAGACAGAGGAGAGAGGTCCCACAGCAAGGAATCATGCGTCATATCACCCACCACTGGAGAAAGCCACTTTCAGTTATTTCGGCCCAGCACCCAGACAGAGGAGAGGTTCATTCAACTTTTGGTTGCACCGCAAGATCATGGTAAAGTTAAAAAAATGAGGATTCAATAAAGAAGTGCCCCGGAGTACAAGAATACATGGTTGAGGGGGAGGCAGTTATAAATGTCTATTCTGCACAAGGGAGGCACAGGTCCTGTGGGATTCATGCCTGGTTCATTTTTATGAACGTCAGCTTGTCTACGTTGGCTGTGGACAGGCGGCTGCGTTTGTCAGTAATGACGCCCCCTGCCGTGCTGAATACATGTTCAGACAAAATGCTGGCCGCCGGGCAGGCCAGTACCTCCAAGGCATAAAATGCTAACTCTGGCCACGTGGACAATTTGGAGACCCAGAAGTTGAATGGGGCCGAACCATCAGTCAGTACGTGGAGGGGTGTGCAGACGTACTGTTCAACCATGTTAGTGAAATGCTGCTAACACGTTCCGTATCTGGTGGTTGTGCAGTTAGCTGTGGCATGGAGACAAAACTTTTCCACATTTCTGCCATGCTAACCCAGCCCTCAGAGGAGCTGGCCATGACACTGCTGCGTTGGCGGCCTCTTGCTCCTCCTCTGCCTTCGCCTTGGGCTTCCACCTGTTCCCCTGTCACATTTGGGAATGCTCTCAGGAGCACGTCTACCAGCGTGCGCTTGTACTCGCTCATCTTCCTATCACGCTCCAGTGCAGGAAGTAAGGTGGGCACATTGTCTTTGTACCGGGGATCCAGCAGGGTGGCAACCCAGTAGTCCGCACACGTTAAAATGTGGGCAACTCTGCTGTCGTTGCGCAGGCACTGCAGCATGTAGTCGCTCATGTGTGCCAGGCTCCCCAGAGGTAAGGACAAGCTGTCCTCTGTGGGAGGCGTATCGTCATCGTCCTCCGTATCCCCCCAGCCACGCACCAGTGATGGGCCTGAGCTGTGCCGGGTGCCACCCTGCTGTGAACCTGCTTCATCTTCATCCTCCTCCACATCCTCCTTGTCCGCCAGTAGTGGGCCCTGGCTGGCCACATTTGTACCTGGCTCCTGCTGTTGCAAAAAACCTCCCTCTGAGCCACTTCTAACAGACTGGCCTGAAAGTGCTAAAAATGATCCTCATCCTCCTCCTCCTCCTCCTGGGCCACCTCCTCTTCCATCATTGCCCTAAGCGTTTTCTCAAAGAGACATAGAAGTGGTATTGTAATGCTGATAATGGTGTCATCGCCACTGGCCATGTTGGTGGAGTACTTGAAACAGCGCAACAGGACACACGTCTCACATGGAGGCCCAATCATTGGTGGTGAAGTGGTGCTGTTTCGCAGTGCGACTGACGCGTGCGTGCTGCAGCTGAAACTCCACTATGGCCTGCTGCTGCTCGCACAGTCTCTCCAGCATGTGCAAGGGGGAGTTCCACCTGGTAGGCACGTCGCATATGAGGCGGTGAGCGGGAAGGCCAAAGTTCCGCTGTAGCGCAGACAGGCGAGCAGCAGCAGGATGTGAACCCCGGAAGCGCGCACAGACGGCCCGCACTTTATGCAGCAGCTCTGACATGTCGGGGTAGTTGTGAATGAACTTCTGCACCACCAAATTCAGCACATGCGCCAGGCAAGGGATGTGTGTCAAACCGGCTAGTCCCAGAGCTGCGACGAGATTTCGCCCATTATCGCACACCACCAGGCCGGGCTTGAGGCCCACCGGCAGAAACCACTTGTCGGTCTGTTGTTCAATACCCCGCCACAACTCCTGCGCGGTGTGGGGCCTGTCCCCCAAACATATGAGTTTCAGAATGGCCTGCTGACGTTTACCCCGGGCTGTGCTGAAGTTGGTGGTGAAGGTGTGTGGCTGACTGGATGAGCTGGTGGAAGCAGAGGAGGAGGAAGCCGAGTTGGAGGAGGAGGCTACAGGAGGCAAAGAATGATGCCCTGCGATCCTTGGCGGCGGAAGGAAGTGAGCCAAGGAACTCTCCGCCTGGGGCCCAGCCGCCACTACATTTACCCAGTGTGCAGTTAGGGAGATATAGCGTCCCTGGCCGTGCTTACTGGTCCATGTATCTGTGGTTAGGTGGACCTTGCCACAGATGGCGTTGCGCAGTGCACACTTGATTTTATCGGATACTTGGTTGTGTAGGGAAGGCACGGCTGTCTTGGAGAAGTAGTGGCGGCTGAGAACAACATACTGTGGGACAGCCATGGACATCAGCTGTTTGAAGATGTCTGTGTCCACAAGCCTGAATGACAGCCTGATTTCAAAGGCAAGTAGTTTAGAAATGCTGGCATTCAGGCACAGGGCTCGAGGGTGGCTAGGTGGGAATTTACGCTTTCTCTCCAAGGTTTGTGAGATGGAGAGCTGAATGCTGCCGTGTGACATGGTGGAGATGCTTGGTGACGCAGGTGGTGTTGGGAAACCATGCCAGCAGAGTCTTCAAACAGCATAAGAGACTGCTGCATAACTTGAGGCTCAGACAGTTTCCCTGATATGCATGGGGGTGATGTGACAGACTGATGGGCTTGGTTTTCAGGCGCCACCTGTGCGCTTTCTGCAGAAGACTGGGTGGGAGATAATGTTGTGAACGTGCTGGATCCCCTGTCGGCCACCCAATTGACTAGCGCCTGTACCTGCTCAGGCCTTACCATCCTTAGAACGGCATTGGGCCCCACCAAATATCGCTGTAAATTCTGGCGGGTACTGGAACCTGAGGTAGTTGAAAGTCCCGAACACCCCAAAATTCGGTACGAACCCGAACTATTCTCGAACTGTTTGCTCAACACTAGTCCTAAGTGAAGCATCATCCATTCTTCCGGCGTTCTTTTTCAACACTGAACTTAACACATTTCTTTTGTCTTTCCCAAACTCCTCCTGTATGGCTTGCATGTGGAACATTCTAATTTTTTTAGGAAACACTCTTTCCTGTATATTCAATTGTATGTTAAGTGCAATTGCTGCCCAAAATGTAGTTTTCTTTACAGAATTGGGGCCATAATTAAAATGGACGGCTGGAGGTATCTGTATTGCCCTGCTATTTGACTGGCGCCAGAAGAACCACACTGAAAGCATTTGCCAAGAATGTTTTCATTATTCCAAGATGAAATTTTTAGCCTGGTTATTTCCATTACACGCTGAGCATTTTCCTTGAAACCTAAGTCTTTGGGTTCCGAGGGGAGTACAGTATGGTTGCAAAGCTACAACTTTAACTAACTGACGGAAGGGCATCACCAGGAGTGGAGCCTGCATCTTAATTGGATTCCACGTGGGAAACCTCACCCGGCCTGGACACTGACAGCATTGACAGATTGATACCTCTTTCTTGATTCTGTGGGTGTTGTAGCATGGCCGTTGTGAGCATGTGGATCAAGATGATTTCTGTGGTTCATAACTTACGAGATTCCTCCGTGCTAAGGAATTATGTCAACCCAGGCTGCCAGGACATTGAAGAGATATTATCAAAAACACTGGCCACGATAAAATATTATAGAAATGTTACATTGCAGAGTTAGCGCAGGGAATGGTGGTTAGCACTGGCTGCAAAAAAAAATGTATTGACATTTTAACAATATTTTTTGATTGCCCTGTAAAAGATTTCCTGTGAGCTGACCCTCCCTGAAGAGGGACATAAGGAGATCTTGTGCATTGATTCCCAAACTCTTCAGCATCCACAGTCAGAAGAAGATGATGGTGGGGAATGGCAATTAGTGTTTCACAAGGTGGATGATGCGGATGAGACACAGTTGTCAATGAGTGAGAGTCTTGTTAAGTCAACACAAGTAAGGACGATGACCAGAGTGAGGAAGTGGAAGAGGAGATGGGGGACGATGACATCACTGACCCAACCTGGAAAGGTGGCAAGCCAAGTGTGGACAGCAGGACAGAGGAGGAGGGAACCTATAACACCGCAACAGGCTGGAAGAGGCTGTGGGGTGGCAAAAGGGAGAAGGCGGGCCTCACCAAATAGGCCCACAACTGTTCCCCCTTGCAGAAAACTCCCTTGCCAAGGGGTACAGTTGTGTTCAAAATTATTCAACCCCCAATGCTGTAAAGGGTTTTAGGGAATTTAGTGTACATTTGTAATTGTGTTCAGAATGAAATCTTACAAGGACTTTTTAAAGAACCAAATGCAACTAAAATGACATCAATTGTTTTTGTAATACAGTATTAAATGTTTTTTTTGTGATTTCTTCATTGACACAATTATTCAACCCCTTAAAGACTACCACTCTTAAGAACAGAGGTTCATTCAAGTGTTTTCGATCAGGTATTAAAAACACCTGTGGATGTCAAGGAGCAGCAATCAAGCATAATAAGCACCAATTAGGCAGATTTAAAATGACTGTGATACTCAGCTCCTTCTAGACATTTACTGGTGTGTTTACAAACATGGTGAAGTCAAGAGAATGGTCCAGGAAGACAAGAGAAGAGGTGATTTCTCTTCACAGGAAGGGCAATGGCTATAAGTAAATTGCAAAGATGTTAAAGATACCAAGAGACACCATAGGAAGCATCATTCGCAAATTCAAGGCAAATAGCACTGTTGAAACGCTACCTGGTCGTGGCAGAAAGAAGATGCTGACTTTGACTGCTGTGTGCTACCTGAAGAGCAAAGTGTTGAAAAGTCCCCATGTGACTGCTGAGGAACTGAAAAAAGATTTGTCAGATGCCGGTACTGAAGTTTCAGCTCAGACAATAAGGCACACACTGCGTAATGAAGGCCTCAATGCCAGAACTCCCAGGCGCACCCCCTTGCTGTCTCCAAAGAATAATTTGGTCCCATGGATCAATGCTATGTTTGGAGGAGGAAGAACAAGGCCTATGAAGAAAACAACACCTTGCCTACTGTGAAGCATGGCGGGGGGTCAATCATGCTTTGGGGCTGTTTTGCTTCTACAGGTACAGGGAAGCTTTAGCATGTGCAAGGTACCATGAATTCTCTTCAGTACCAGGAGATATTGGATGAAAATGTGATGCAGTCCGTCACATACCTGAGGCTTGGGAGACGTTGGACATTTCAACAGGACAATGATCCCAAGCATACCTCCAAGTCCACTAGAGCATGGTTGCAGATTAAAGGCTGGAACATTTTGAAGTGGCCATCGCAGTCACCAGACTTAAATCCGATTAAGAACCTCAGGTGGGACTTAAAGAAAGCAGTTGCAGCGCGCAAGTCTAAGAATGTGACTGAACTGGAGGCTTTTTTCCCATGAAGAATGGGCGAAGATACCCGTAGATCGCTGCAAGACACTTGTGTCAAGCTATGCTTCACGTTTAAAAGCTGTTATAATTGGAAAAAGGATGTTGTACTAAGTACTAAGATTGAATGTCACTTGGGGGTTGAATAAAACTGATAATGATGTGAGCACAGAAAATACATTTGTGGTTATTTCATTATAAATGTTGTTATATTTGTCTGATTTACAAGTGCCTCTTTGATTTAATTGTAAACAAGATGACTGAAATTATCAAAATCAATGTCAAACTGGCCAAAACACTTAATTTCAGTGGGGGTTGAATAATTTTGAACACAACTGTAGGTGTTCCGCAGTCTGGCGCTTTTTTGAGGAAAGTGGGGACGATAAACGAATTGTAATTTGCTAACTGTAACTGTGTCTTACATCCTATTAATTAACTCTAACTCAAACCGTAACAATAAAAACTCAAACCTGGGAACATAATGGGGGAAAACAGTACATTGGAGTCAAAATGAGTAGGGATTGTGAACATTAGCAACCTCACCACCACCGGCATGATCGGCCACATGGCATCAAAGCAGCCTAACAGGCGGCCGAACCCCTGGGTACACAATCAGTGTCTGTAGGTCACACCACTGCCACCACTGATTTTACAACTGTCGTTAACCCTTTAGGTGTTCCACAAGAGTTATTGGCAAATAGAGATGAAATTTCAGAATTTCTATTTCTTTGGCAAATTTTCCATTTTAATCCATTTTTCAAGTAACAAAGCAAGGTTAACAGCCAAACAAAACTCAATATTTACTGCCCTGATTCTGTAGTTTTTAGAAACACCCCATATGTCATCCTATACTACTGTACGGGCACAAGGCAGGGCACAGGAGGAAAGGAACACCATATGGTTTCTGGAAGGCAGATTTTGCTGGACTGGTTTATTTACACCATGTCCCAATTGAAGCCCCCGTGATGCACCCCTAGAGTAGAAACTCCAAAAAAGTTACCCCATTATGGAAACTACGGGATAAGGTGGCAGTTTTGTTGGGACTATTTTTAGGGTACATATGATTTTTGGTTGCTCTATATTACATTTTTGTGAGGCAAGGTTACAAAAAATAGAAATTCTGAAATTTCATCTCCAATTTCCATAAACTCTTGAGGAACAGCTAAAGGGTTAACAAAGTTTGTCAAGTCAGTTTTGAATACTTTGAGGGGTGTAGTTTCTTAGATGGGGGTCACTTTTATGGAATTTCTACTCTAGGGGTCCATCAGGGGTTCTTCAAATGGGACCATCAAAAAAGGCCATCAAAATCTGCCTTCCAGAAACCATATGGCGTTCCTTTCCTTCTGCGCCCTGCCGTTTGGTCATACAGCAGTTTACAACCACATATGGGGTGTTTCTATAACCTACAGAATTAGGGCAATAAATATTGAGTTTTGTTTGGCCGTTAACCCTTGCTTTGTTACTGGAAAAAATTGATTAAAATGGAAAATTTGCCAAAAAAATAGCTGTTTTGACACCGTTTTAATTTAATTTTTTTGACTGTGTTCATTTGAAGGGTTAGGTCATGTGTTTATTTTTATAGAGCAGTTTCTTATGGACGCGGCAATACCTAATATGTCTACTTTTTGAAATGTATTTAGGTTTTACACTATAATATCCTTTTTTTAAAAAAAAAAAGAAAAACATTTTAGTATCGCCATAGTCTGAGAGTCATTATTTTTTTTTTTAGCCGATTGTCTTAGGTAGAGGCTCATTTTTTGCAGGATGAGAGGACAGTTTTATTGGCACTATTTTAGGGTGCATATGACTTTTTGATCGCTTGCTATTACACTTTTTGTGATGTAAGGTGACAAAAAAATGTCTTTATTTACACCTTTTTTATTTTATTTTGACTGTGTACATCTGAGGGGTTGGGTCATGGGTATTCTTATAGTTCAGGTTGTTACGGACGCAGCGATAGTTAATATGTATACTTTTTTTATTTTATTTTATTTTTACAAAATAATATCATTTTTGAAAATGGGCGATTGTCTGTGGCTAAATAGAATTAAAATTGGGGAAGGGGATTATAAATTTAGTACTCCATGGAAGTGTGGTACTCCCTGAAGCAACCGTCAATACAGAGGCCTGGATGATCTGGGCACATGACACACTGAGTGGTGGTGTCCTTCCGTATCACACTCTGCACTTTTTTTTGGGACCGTCCCTCATTTCCAGTATGGGGGACCACACCTGGAAAGTGTTGGCTAGGGACTATCCGGGCGCCTCCAGTTCCCGAGGTACTCCGGCCTGTTCTTTCCCGGTCAGAAAAGATCAGGTCCTTCAGGGCTGTCTCATAGAACTGGAAGAATTTCCCTGTGTTGCCAGCACTCTGGAACAGTACAAAAGAGTTGTACAAGGCAACCTGCACCAAGTAGACCGCAACTTTTCTGTACCATGCCTGGGTTTTGCGCATGGCGTTATATGGCTTGAGGACTTGATCAGAGAGATCAACTCCTCCCATATACCAATTGTGGTCGACAATACAATCGGGCTTGAGGACCGTTGCCGTGGTACCTCGCACAGGGACAGGGGTGATGCCGTTACCATGAATTGTGGACAGTACAAGGACATCTCTCTTGTCCTTATATCTGACCAGCAACAGGTTTCCACTGGTAAGGGCACGGGTCTCACCCCTGGGGATAGGTACCTGGAGGGAGTTGGTAGGGAGGTCGCGTTGATTTTTCCGCACAGTCCCACAAGTGGATGTGGATCTGGCGTCGAGGGACTGGAACAAGGGTATACTAGTATAAAAGTTATCCACGTACAGGTGGTAACCCTTATCTAGCAGTGGGTGCATAAGGTCCCACACAAGTTTTCCATTAACACCCAGAGTGGGGGGACATTCTGGGGGTTGAATGCGGGAATCTTGCACCTCGTACACACAAGTGTCCCCTGAGGTACTCTCACAAAGTTTGTACAGATTCACTCCATACCTCGCCAGCTTAGAGGGAACATACTGGCAGAAAATGAGTCTCCCATTGAAAGCAATGAGAGACTCATCAACAGCAACCTCCCTTCCAGTTACATAGACCTCCAAAAATTTGGCCCCGAAGTGATCGATGACCGGCCTGATTTTGCACAGGCGTTCATAGGCAGGATCAGCTCGGGGGGGGGGGGGGCCCACATGCTGCATTATCTGCATAATGCAGGCATTTCTGAATTACCTTAAAATGGGAATGTATCATGGCCATACAGTAGAGTGGGGTCTGGTAGAGGACGTCCCCACTCTAGTACTTCCTGACACTGTTTTTTTTTTGACTAGGCCTATGTGCAGCACGAGGCCCCAAAACGTCCTCATCATGGCTGCACTGACCAGAGTCCAGCCACCGGATCTAGCCAAAATGGAGCCCGGGTGTTGAGCAATGAACTTTTGGGCATACAAATTCATTTTATCACCATCAGATTCACAAAGGGGTCACTGAAAAAAAACCTAAAATAGTCATATTCAGTGAAGCCCCACTATGGGAATCTGGATTCCTGGTTGGCCAACAAAATCAGGAATCACGGGCTCAAAATCCTCTGGGCTACACCATGCAAGTTCACCGGTAGGGAGCTCAGGTGGACTTATCTGGTGGGCCGGAAAACTGGTACGAGCCCCAGAGCTGCTCATACTAGTGTGGGCCACAGGGTCCCTGGCATGGGGGTTCCCTTGCCAGGACACGGATGACAAGAGGAAAGTGGGGTCATCCTCATCCTCACTGGGGCTCTCGGAATCGGAGACAAGCAGGGCGTATGCCTCCTTGGCCGAGAACGTCCGGCGAGCCGTAGGGGAGTGTGTGTGTGCGTGTGTGGAAAACTTTATTTAGTGTGTGTGGGGGCACAGGTGTTGGCTTACTTACCCTAAACCTAACAGAAAAAAAATAACAAAAAAAAAAAAAAAGGCCCCAAAAAAGTGTAAAAATAAATAAATAAATTCAAACTTGCTGATCAGCGGTCCGAAGCTAATCAGTGGTGGGGTGGGCGATGCGCTAACAGTGGCTGGACGCTAAGAGTGCTGGCCACAGTCAGTGCACGCACACAAAAAAAAAAAAAGCTTGCGCCCCAAAAAATGCGTGTGGGGGGTTTAGGGTCGCACAGCTCTGCTGTGGGCCCCAGACACCCAATCAGGGTAATGGAAAAGTAAAATTTGTTTTCCCTAATCTTTCCCCGAGTATCCCTGCCTAATCTAAGCTCTCCCTAACCTGTCCCTATGTACCTTTTTAGTGCCAGGTGGCACTATGGTGGCATGTGGAGGTGCTGGGCTCAGGAGCTAGACGACGGGCTGCTCTCTCTCTCACTCCAGGAGGCAGTATGGAGGAGGAGAGCGGAGCTGGGGAAAGTTAACCCCTGCCTACCCGTCCAATCAATTGGATGCGATCCTGGGGTGTGATGTCACCGCCACCTCCCAGGATCTAAGAATGGTGATTGGTGGTGTATTATCATGTTATCGGGTTACCGGAGACCCGAATAACCCGGACACGCAGCAGTGGTTTACTGCGATCGCTGATACGGCATTGTCACAGAGTGTCTGCTGAATGATTTCTTTAAGTACCAGGACATCAGGGCGTACCTCTACGCCCTGTGTCCCCAAGAGGATAAAGAAGTGATTTGTTTTATGTTTCAGTGATTATGATGGAATAAGTGAGTAGTGGTAAAGAACTATGTTGTTTTTGTGACTCTATAAATGCTATATTGTAGATATTGTGGGGAGTTGCTCTGGTAGACAGCGGTGCGGGTGCAGTATAGAGGCAAAGAGAGTCCAGGTAGTGCAGCAAACAGTGTTTTATTTCACACTTGCACAAACAAAACTCAAAACAGTCACTTAGTGTTACTTCACACTCACAGCAAAAACTTGAGGCAAAACAAAAGTCCAAGACTGAATCAAATTCACCTGTGTGGTTTAGGTGCGTGTTCACACCCGGCTGTCAGCCCAGCCGCAGGAAAGTCCAACCTCAGGCTTCCAGGCAGACTGCACGCCTCTTTGTAAGCTCTTGCTTCCAAGCCCTGAGAGCTCCACAGTAACGCCGGCAGCTTCCAGGTAAATCACTTGAAATCCTAGGTGTCAGTTTTTCAGCCCAGCACAAGGCTCAGATCTCCAACACAGTGAGACCGTTTGCATAAAACCCAGCTGTCTTTTAAAGGCACCTAGGCATTAACCCAAAAAACCCGGACCGGCACCTAAAATCCGGTCCAGTATTTGCCCTCACCTGGCTGCAATCAACCCAGCAGCACAGGCTGAGAGGAAAATACCTGTTTTTTTACCACCAAACCTCTCACTGTGTCACAATATTTATGAACAGAATGGGACATTAGTGGTTTAACCAATGTATAACGCTCTTTGTATAAAATGTACTGTTTATTTATATGAGCATTGTCGATTTTATATGATGGGGAGTGGGAGGGGTGCATCGTTACTGACAACCCCCCCCCCCCTATATAAATAATAGAACACCCAAAAGAGGGAGTTACATTCACCCCTGATGAAGCTTTTTTGGCGAAGCCTGCAGTCTTGTGATTATGGACGGATACTGACGATTGTTCAATGCCTGTTGATTTTATGCTTCTGTTAGTATAATAAAAAAGTGTTATTCTATAGAAAATTGGTGGGTCTTCACTATGTGCTGCAAACTCTAAAATCCACAGAAGGGTCGATTTTGATCAAGACTACTCTTTGGTGGAACTCGGATGTTCGGCTGCACTGGAAGAGATTGCCGTATCTCCTTATGCACACTCGAAAATTACAGCTTGTACCTGGCAGCTCGACCATCTGTTTTGATTGAACTGCTATCAATTTTATTAGGCTGCAAAGACACACAGACATGATTAAAAATTGTATACAATATACCATGTGCTAGTATAAAATAAGACCAGACACAAAACCAGCTCCCACCAGAGTCCGTAAATGAGGACACAAAGGGCCAGATTTATCATTACACTTCCATCTTACTCCAATTTCACATGAGCCCAAAGTCACTTTTGGCTCAGTCAGATTTATTAATGGTCCTTTTAATACTGTGATAATCGTTAATTTCTAACGATAATTTGTTTTCCCTTAGTCCTAACAGCAGCACAGATGGGGTTAATGCCCCCCGTGAGCTGGTAGGACCGGCGGAATTTTAATGAGCCCAATCAAGAAAGAACTCCCCTTAAAAGAAGGGGACCACCCACCAGCCCACCGTGTTTGTGACAAGAGTTGCTCACTTAGGGTGGGAAATTTGTGTGCTGCTGTTAGCACTAAGGGAAAACAAATTATCGTTAGAAATTAACGATTCCCTTACGTCCTACAGCAGCACAGATGGGGAGATAGCAAGAGGAACCCCTAGGGAGGGCCCTCCTGTCTGGCAGAAAGTATCGTCTGCCCGAAGGCCGAGAACTCAGAGATTCTCGCATCCACCCGATAGTACGAGATAAAAGTGGATTCTGAGCTCCAGGAGGCTGCCTTACAGATCAACTCCAAAGGCAGACAGCTCCTTTCCGCAAAGGAAGTTGCCACAGCCCGTGTATAATGGGCCTTGACAAAGTCCGGAGGATCTAATGACAGGGAAATAAATGATTCCCTAATAGCCTCCCTGATCCAGCGACTAATTGTTGATTTAGACGCTTTACGGCGTTTAGACTTACCGGCAAACAGGATAAAGAGATTCTCATCTATCCTGAACTCCTTGGTTCTATCCACATAGACCTGGAGGCATCTCGAAATGTCCAGGGGGTGCCTAACTGGAGCAGGAGAAGAGGAGGAGGAAGATAGAAAAACAGGTAAAGAGATTACCTGATTGATGTTCTGAAAAGAAGGGACTTTGGGCAAAAATCTTAGGAGAACACGGTCCTGGAAAAAGGTCGTATATGGGTGCAAGGCCGAAAAGGCCTGCAACTCGGACACCCTCTTGGCAGATGTCACAGCCAGCAGAAAAACTGTCTTCAAAGTAAGACATTTGAAATCCACCTCCTCCAAGGGCTCAAAGGGGTGAGATGACAACCCCTTGAGAGCTGCTGACAAATCCCATTGAGGGATGGGTTTCAGCACTGTAGGCTTTAGTCTTTCAGCTACTTTCAGGAAGCGTTTAATGAGCGGGTCCCGAGAAAATGGCTTGTCTAGGCATGCCGACAGTGCCGCTATCTGGACTCTCAAGGTAGATGGAGCAAGGCCTTTGTCCAACCCATCTTGTAGAAATTGCAGCAGCGCTGATTGGGGCGAATCTGCGTACGCCACCGCTTTTGAGTCACACCATGTCGAGAAGATCTTCATAATTCGGGCATAAGCTTTATTCGTGGACTCCGCTCTGGAATGAGACAGAGTTCACAGGACCGACTCTGAAAGCCCTTCTACTCTGGAAAGGGGCTGATCAACCTCCAGGCTGTCAGGTTGAATCTGCGCAGATCTGGGCAGAGATGAGTGTCCCACGACACCAGGGTCTGCTCTGGGGGGAGTCTCCAGTATTGTCCCTGACTCATCTGCATGAGTTGGGTAAACCAGGATCTCTTCGGCCAAAACGGAATGATGGCAATCACTGAGGCCTGATCCTGACGGATTTTCATCAATACCCTCAGTATCATGGAAAAAGGAGGGAAGATGTATGCCAGCCTGAACCTCCACGGTATTGACAGAGCATCTATCGCCAGGGGTTGTCCTCCCGATACAGGGAGCAGAACCTGTGGACCTTGGCGTTGAACCTCGTTGCCATGAGATCTACCTCTGGCGGACCCCATCTGGTAACGATCTGTCTGAAGATCTCCGGATCCAAGGCCCATTCCAATGTTGGAAGGCCCCTGCTCAGGCGGTCCGCTATTATATTGTGGGACCCCGAATGTGGATGGCAGACAGATGGGAAAGGTTCGCTTCTGCCCACCGCAGAATTACCCCTATCTCTGACAGAAGGGGCAGTGATCTTGTGCCTCCCTGCTTGTTCAGGTACATTACTGCAGTCATATTGTCTGATTGTACTTTCACTGCTTTCCCTCTGATCTGAGGGGCGAAGTGAAGGAGGGTAAGCCGGATAGCTCGAATCTCGCGGAGATTGGAGGAAAGAAGCCTCTCCTGAGGAGACCAGGTCCCACGGACCGGAGTACCTTGAAAATGCGCGCCCCAGCCTACTAGGGACGCGTCCGTGGTCAATATGACCCATTCTGGATGGGTCATAGACTTGCCTCCTCTAGATGGAACCACCATCTTAGTGAGGTCCGAGTTTGACAAGACAGGGAGCAAAGGGAATCTAGGCCTGACTGGTTGCCATCCCATTTTACTACGACCTCCGACTGTAATGGGCGGAGGTGCCACAAAGCCCAAGGAACCGCATCCGCGGCTGCTGACATGAGCCCCAACATCCTCATGAGAGTCCGAATAGAGACTCGTCGTGGAACAAACAGGAACTTTGCCAAGTCCTGGATCCGAGCCGTCCTTTCCGGAGTCAAACGGAGGGACATCTCCATGGAGTCGACTATGAAGCCCAGAAAGATGATAGAGGTTGATGGGCTCAAGTTGGACTTCTGCCAGTTGACTATCCAGCCAAGCCGGGTCAGGAAGGAGACAGCTACATGAAGATGGTGGGAAAGAACAGGAAACGAAGAGGCTAAAAAAAGCCAATCGTCCAGATAGGGTATTATGGTCAGTCCCTGAAGTCTCAAAGCTGCCACCACCGCGACCACCACCTTGGTGAAGGTAATGGGAGCTGAGGAGATTCCAAATGGGAGGGCGGCAAACTGAAGGTGCCGCACCGTACCTGAAATCCGAACCGCGATTCTGAGATACCTGCGAGAAGCAGGATGAATCGGGATGTGTAGGTAGGCGTCCTTGAGATCCAAGGTCGCCATAACATTGCCGGGCCTGAGGATATGGGATACTGACCTTATGGTTTCCATGCGAAACCTTACTTTTTTTACATACCGGTTGAAGAATCTCAGATCGATGATCATCCGGAGATCTCCTGATTTTTTGGGCACCAGAAAGACTGGTGAGTAAATCCCTAGCCCTCGCTCCCCTGCCGGAACCTCCTCTAAAGCCCCCTTGGAGATATACTCCTGGATATATGTCTCCAAGAGAAGTTGCCTGTCTGGCTGAAGCTGCTGGTTGATCAGGAACCTTTCTGGGGGGGGAGAGGAAAGATCTATGAGATACCCGTGGGAGATTATATTCAGCACCCACGGGTCTGGCACTTCCTGATTCCAGACCTGCTGGAAATGGGACAGACGCCCCCCTACAGAAACTCGAGGAAGAGGAGTGGTGAAATCTGACTGAGTAACGGCAGGGGCAGCGGGGATCAACCGAGAGCCTCGGGGAGGCCCGTAGTCAGGAGGGCTTAGCCTCCTTAGTACCTCTGCGGGGACGCCTGGAAGATTTCCGCTGCGCCCCCCAGGATTTAGGCTTGGTCAGCTGACCTGATGTCCCCGGGCGATCCTGTCTCCCTTTCCCACGAAAGGGCTGTTGCGGGAGGGACTTCCCTTTTTTATCGGAGAGCCCCTCCATAAGCCTGTCGAGCTCTGAACCAAAGAGGCGATCAGGCTCAAAAGGTAGACCACAAAGGTTGTACATGGACGCGTTGTCAGCGACCCAAGGTTTTAACCACAGTGGCCTACGCACTGCTGAAGTTAGGGCCATAGTCTTGGCCGCCAGCTTTAGCTGAATTTGTGCAGTGTCATTCAGAAAATCCACTGCGAGATTAGCGGTCTTAAAGGCCGCTAGAATGTCATCATGTGAGACGCTCTGGTCCATGTCTGTCTGGATCTTGTTCAATCTAGAACGAAGAAAGGCGGATACCTCCGTAGCTGCGATGGCAGTAGAAGCTGAGGCTGCCGCCGCCGAATACCCTCTTCTTAGGGTGCCTTCAGCCCTCCTGTCCAGAGGGTCCTGTAGACTGGATCCATCATCCGTTGGTACGAGGGTACGTTTGGATAACTTGGCTATTGCCATATCAACCTTAGGGATGGAACCCCATGATTCCATTAAGGTTTTTGCCATCGGGAACATAGTCTTGAATTTTTTAGTCAAGACCGGCCCCTTTTCAGGTTTTTTCCATTCCATCTGCATCATAGATGAAAGGGCCTCATCCGCCTTAAAGACACGCTGTGCCCGGTAGGCGGGATCGGATGACTCCCCAGGGTCAACATCATGTTCCCCCGACCTGATGGACTTCAGCAGTTTCTGAGTCTTCTCTGGAGGGAAGAAGGTAGAAGGCAACTCCTCTTCGTCTGAAGAGGAATCCACGGAGATTGCGGCTGGCCTCTCAACGGACGCCGCGACTTCCATGGGAGCTTGGGATGAGGCAGGAAGCCTCTCATCAAGCAAGTTAACGACTCCTCTGATGGAGTCATCGACATAGGTTTTCACCCACTGATACATGTCTTGCATGCTGGGTTCGGTGGACGCGTGAGATCTTCTACACGCTTCACACCTGGAATACGGACAATTCTCATCCAAGGGGGTGTTACAATCGAAACATGCCAAGTGTCTTCTCTTGGCAGCCGACTTCCGAAGCGGATCCGAGTCCCTGGGCGAGGTCATCTCTAGCGGTGACAAAGAGAAATTAAATTCTGTTTGGAACATAACAAAAAAACTCTAAGTTTTGAAAAAAAAGTCCCACCGAAACACAGAAGCAAAAAACTATTCTATCAGAATCACAGAGAGAAGGATACGCGTCAAGCCTGACAATCGCACCAAAAAACGCCAAACTCTGGAGCTAACTCAGAGAGTGTGCTACCAGAGACAGAGCAAAGCACACTGAGGGCTTTTAAACCTAAAGCCTCGCCCCCCGGGCGGAGCCGCGGCCGAGAGTACATCTGTCTTTTTTTTTTTTTTTTAAATAAAACAGGCCCCCCTTATACTGGATATTATTAAATCAGTATTAACCACTTCAGCCCCCCCTAGCTTAAACACCCTTAATGACCAGGCCACTTTTTACAATTCCACACTACACTACTTTCACCGTTTATTGCTCCGTCATGCAACTTACCACCCAAATGAATTTTGCCTCCTTTTCTTCTCACTAATAGAGCTTTCATTTGGTGGTATTTCATTGTTGCTGACATTTTTACTTTTTTTGCTATTAATAAAAATTTAACGACATTTTTGCAAAAAAATGACATTTTTCACTTTCTGTTGTAAAATTTAAAAAAAAAAAAATACATTTCTGTATACATTTTTCTCTAACTTTATTGTTCTACATGTCTTTGATAAAAAAAAGTCCAATAAGTGTATATTTATTGGTTTGGGTAAAAGTTATAGCGTTTACAAACTATGGTGCAAAAAAGTGAATTTCCGCATTTTGAAGCAGCTCTGACTTTCTGAGCACCTGTCATGTTTCTTCAGGTGCTAGAATGTCAGGATAGTATAAATACCCCCCAAATCACACCATTTTAGATAGAAGACACCACAAAGTATTCAAGGAGGGGAATGGTGAGTTCATGTATCATTTCATTTTTTTTCACAAGTTAGCGGAAAATGACACTTTTTGAGGAAAAAAATGAAAATAATAAAGTTTCCATTTCTGCTAACTTCTGGCAAAAAAAAAACGGTCCCACGGACTCACTATGCCCCTCAGTGAATACCTTGGGGTGTCTACTTTCCGAAATAGGGTCACTTGTGGGGTGTGTTTACTGTTCTGGCATTTTGGGCGGGGCTAAATTGTGAGCAGCCCTGTAAAAGCTAAAGGTACTCGTTGGAATTTAGGTCCCCTTTGCGCACCCAGGCTGCAAAAAAGTGTCACTCATGTGGTATCGCTGTGCTCGGGAGAAGTAGGGCAATGTGTTTTGGGGTGTATTTTTACATATACCCATGTTGGGTGAGAGAAATATCTCTGTAAACTGACAACTTTGTATGAAAATTTTTTAAAAGTTGTCGTTTACAGCGATATTTCTCACACAAAGTATGGGTATATATAAAAATACACCCCAAAACTTATTGCCCTACTTCTCCTGAGTACGGCAATACCACATGTGTGACACTTTTTTGCAGCCATGATGCGCAAAGGGGCCCTAAAACCAATGAGTACCTTTAGGATTTCACAGGGCATTTTTACGCATTTGGATTCCAGACTTCTTCTCACGCTTTAGGGGCCCCTAAAATGCCAGGACAGTATGAATACCCCACATGTGACCCCATTTTAGAAAGAAGACACCCCACGGTATTCTGTGAGAGGTATGGTGAGTTCATGTAAAATTTTATTTTTTGTCACAAGTTAGTGAAATAAGAGACTTTGTAAAAAAAAAAAAAAAAAATATCAATTTCCGCTAACTTGTGCCAAAAAAATAAAAATTCTGTGAACTCGCCATGCCCCTCACGGAATACCTTGGGGTGTCTTCTTTCCAAAATGGGGTCACATGTGGGGTATGTATACTGACCTGGCATTTTAGGGGCCCTAAAGCGTGAGAATCCAAATGCGTAAAAATGCCCTGTCAAATCCTAAAGGTACTCATTGGTTTTAGGGCCCCTTTGCGCATCTTGGCTGCAAAAAAGTGTCACTCATGTGGTATTGCCGTACTCAGGAGAAGTAGGGCAATGTGTTTTGGGGTGTATTTTTAGATATACCCCTGCTGGGTGTGAGAAATATCTCTGTAAATTACAACTTTAAAAAAAAAAGTATACAAAGTAGTCAATATACAGAGATATTTCTCTCACCCAGCATTAGTATATGTAAAAATACACCCCAAAACACATTGCCCTACTTCTTCTGAGTACGGCAATACCACATGTGTGCCACTTTTTTGCAGCCAAGATGCGCAAAGGGGCCCTAAAACCAATGAGTACCTTTTAGGATGGCATTTTTACGCATTTTTCTTCTCACGCTTTAGGGCCCCTAAATTGCCAGGGCAGTATAAATACCCCACATGTGACACCATTTTGGAAAGAAGACACCCCAAGGTATTCTGTGAGGGGCATGGCGAGTTCACAGAAGATTTTTTTTTTGGCACAAGTTAGCGTAAATTGATTTTTTATTGTTTTTTCTCATAAAGTCTCCCTTTCTGATAACTTTTGACAAAAAGTTACATTTTTCACGGACTCACTATGCCCCTCAGCGAATAGCTTGGGGTGTCTTCTTTCCAAAATGGGGTCATTTGTGGGGTGTTTGTACTGTTCTGGCATTTTGGGTGGGGCTAAACTGTGAGCAGCAATGTAAAAGCTAAAGGTACTCGTTGGAATTTGGGCCTCTTTGCGCACCCAGGCTGAAAAAAAGTGTCACTCATGTGGTATCGCCGTACTCAGGACAAGTAGGGCAATGTGTTTTGGGGTGTATTTTTACATATACCCATACTTTGTGTGAGAAATATCGCTGTAAATTGACAACTTTGTATAAAAAAAATTAAAAAGTTGTCATTTACAGAGATATTTCTCTCACCCAGTATGGGTATATGTAAAATACACCCCAAAACACATTGCCATACTTCTTCTGAGTACGGCGATACCACATGTGTGACACTTTTTTGCAGCCAAGATGCGCAAAGGGGCCCTAAAACCAATGAGTACCTTTAGGATTTCACAAGGCATTTTTACGCATTTGGATTCTCACGCTTTAGGACCCCTAAAATGCCAGGGCAGTATAAATACCCCACAAGTGACCCCATTGTGGAAAGAAGACACCCCAAGGTATTCCGTGAGGGGCATGACGAGTTCACAGAAGAAAAAAAAATTTGGCACAAGTTAGCGGAAATTGATATTTTTTTTTTTTTACAAAGTCTCATATTCCACTAACTTGTGACAAAAAATAAAATTTTGCATGAACTCGCCATACCCCTCAGCGAATACCTTGGGGTGTCTTCTTTCTAAAATGGGGTCACATGTGAGGTTTTTGTACTGCCCTGGCATTTGAGGGTCTCCGCAATCATTACACGTATGGCCAGCATTAGGAGTTTCTGCGATTCTCCGTATATTGAGCATACGGGTAATGAGATTTTTTCCGTTCAGCCGCTGGGCTGAAAAAGAAAAAAATGAACGGCACAGATTTTTTCATTCGCATCAATCAATGTGGATGAAAAAATCTCTGCCAAAATCAGTGACTGCGGTGCGGTGGGCTGGGCGCTAGCTACCTAACAAGTAGCTAACTAACTGGCCGTGATAAGGGACCCTTATGCCCTATTCACACGTCCGAAATTCTGTTTGCGGAACGGAATTGCGGACCCATTCATTTCTATGGGGACAGACTTTGTCCCGCTCGGATCCGGAATTGCGGATCCGCACTTACGGGTCTGCACTTCCGTTCCGCAAAAATATAGAACATGTCCTTTTCTTGTCCGCAATTGCGGACAAGAAAAAGCATTTTCTATATAGTTCTGGCAATGTGCGGATCTGCAAAATGCGGAAAGCACATTGACGATGTCCGTGTTTTGCGGATCCACGCCACGGATCCGTGGCACGGATCTGTGGATCCTTGGATCCGCGGATCCGCAAAACACATATGGACATGTGAATAGAGCCTTACAGGGGGGTGATCAGTGACAGGGGGGTGATCAGGGAGTCTATATGGGGTGATCAGGGGTTAACAAAGGGATAATAGTGGTTATAAAGTGAGTGGGGTGGGGGGGGGGTTAGTGTAGTGTTTGGTGCAACTTTACATTGTTACCTGGTCCTCTGGTGGTCGATCCCAGTAAATGGGACCACCAGAGGACCAGGTAGCAGGTATATCAGACGCTGTTAACAAAACAGCGTCTGATATACCACTTTGATCTAATTTATTTTACATTTACAGCCTGCCAGCGATGGATCATCGCTAGCAGGCTGTAGTATAACTGCAGAGCCGCGCTCTGCAGTGAATGCGCGCACGCACGTGCGCGCGTTCACAGCAGATCTCGCCTCTCGCGAGATGACGCACGGATGCGTCCAGGAGGAACAAACTTGCTGCCGCCTGGACACATCCGTGCGTTAGGCGGTCGGCAAGGAGTTAATATACCGCCCCCAGAACTTATTATGCACTTCTGCAGGAGAAGCAGGCCCCTCCACCATCACTCCGGCGGCTTCGGAGCTCCCAACCGGAAGTGACGCAACGTCACTTCCGGCAACATGGCGGCGCCCATGCAGCCGCACGCCGGAGCTACCGCAAGCGCCGCCGGAGAGCAGCTTCGGAACGGAGGTGAGGGGAGAAAGAAAAGGGAGGGGGACAAAAACAAAAACGTCCCCAAAACAGTTTAAGGGCAGAAAAAAAATAACTGCCCAAGCAGCCAAAGACTGCCGAGATACAAACACAAGGGATTAGCCCCTAGAACCGCCAGCCCACCAGTCCAGAGGACCTAAAAAAACACGGTGGGCTGGTGGGTGGTCCCCTTCTTTTAAGGGGAGTTCTTTCTTGATTGGGCTCATTAAAATTCCGCTGGTCCTACCAGCTCACGGAGGGGCATTAACCCCATCTGTGCTGCTGTAGGACGTAAGGGAAATGTGGTTTGATGGCAGCAGTTCATCCTTCAGTAAACGGCTTTACAAAAGTCGCACATATTGACAAAAAAGTCGCATGTTCTATTAAAAAGTTGCATAAGATAAGCATGGTACTCACTGGAGTGAAATTGGGACTTTTTTGCAACTTTTTTGCGATTTTTTTAAAAAGTCCCAATGATAAATCTGGAGTAATACTCAGTAACATGGCTAACCACGCCCATTTTTAAAAAACTGGAGTGAGTGGTGTACACATGTAAAAAAGTCGCAAAATTATGCGCAAATAAGTGTGAAAAGTCGCAAATGCCCTATTTTGGGACTTTTTGATGCCAGAATTCTGGAGTGAAGGTATGATAAATCATGGCCAATGTGTATAGTCCAAAATGACAATGGTCGATAGTACAAAGCAAAGATTCAAACAAAAATCCACAATAAGTAAACAATTATGTGACATCAAATTGCCTAGTAAATCACTGCAAAAGGGGCACTGTAAGATATGCAAATAAAAATACAAGGCTAAACCCTAACACTAGATGTTAAAATGAGACTTTAGCCAATATATTCCGATCAAGAAGATATCAGAGCGTCAGACCGTCAAGGTATCTCAGTTAACGCGGGATCTACCGCTAAACCTACCTATAGTGTGTGAACACTCTCTGATATGTGCTAAGATCCGACTCACAGTCACACTTCCACAAACCTCCAAAGTGAGATCACAAATACAATGGGAGGAGGGGGCTCTGAGCCCCACCTATAACAGGCACATGTGACACAGGCTACTAGGTACACCAGAATGTAGCCAAAGATAAAAAAGGCACATTCCATATATAAAAAGACAAATCACTGAATAAAGTGGCCTAACTGGGAGGAAATGCTCAAAACCCCAAATACTGTAGCGTATTTATAACCGGGGGAGCAAAACCTCCACATGTGATCCGCTGCAAACGGCAATCCCCAGCAATTAATGCATACAATAGAGGATGCCGGCAGCTCCCCCGGTTATAAATACGCTATAGTATTTGGGGTTCTGAGCATTTCTGCCGGCATCCTCCATTGTATGCACTAATTGCTGGGGATTGCTATTTGCAGCAGATCACATATAAAGGTTTTGCTCCCCTGGTTATAAATACGCTACAGAATTTGGGGTTCTGTGCATTTCCCCCTAGTTAAGCCACCTTATTCAGTGATTTATCAAATTGCCTAGTACCTGAATACAATACGAGATGTGAGCCTAGGGCTATCAAGGTGGGCCTGGGTCAAAGAAGTGACTCCCCATGCATATCACCGGTAAAGTCCAGCTTTCTCAGGGGTACTCTGTGGCATGTGCAGTTCACATGCATTGCAGAGAGGAAGGGGAAGGTTGGTGCCATTATACTGGAGTCCGGAAGCTGCTGACTTGGACACACGCTGATGATAAATTCTGGTGCAGTACAGAGCAGGGAGTATCTGCAAATGGTTTGTAAATAGGGTTGAGTGAACCCAAACTGAAGTTCGGGTTCGTACCGAACATTAAGTTTTTTCGTACCTGGACCCGAACCCGAACTCTTCTGTAAAAGGTTTCGGGTTTGTTGTTTGTTGTTTTCTTCCCGCTTTTTGAAAGGCTGCAGGGCAGCCAATCAACAAGCGTTTCACTACTTTGCCCTAAGAAGCCATCACAGCCATGCCTACTATTGGCGTCGCTGTGATTGGCTAAGTGCAGCATGTGACCCAGCCTCTATTTAAGCTGGAGTCATATAGCGCCGCACATCACTCTGCTGCACTTAGTGTAGGGACAGGCGGCTGCTGGTGGTCTCAGGGAGAGATTAGGGAAGAAATCTGTTGAACTTGGTGGTGTTAACTCTTCAAACTGCAGCAAATATTGAGGGTGCTATGCTACATATTTGTACCCAGCCCTGAGCCAAAAATAATTTTATATCCATCTGTTACTGAGGTGGGGGGTCGGCAGCCATTTTAGCAACTGCAGTGTCCTTGTAACTGCATGTGACCTGCATGTGTGCTAGCCTGCCAGGGACATTAGACTAATTATTTTTTGGTAGCTCAGTGGAGGAAAAATTCCTTTTTTCTGGCAGGTTAAGTCCCCCTACATTACCTATTTTATCATTTTGGGGTGACATAGTGCATTTCTGTAGTTGCTGTATTAAACCCGTACTATCCTACCACAGAGTATTTTTGCGCACACAACTGAAAAACCTATTTTAAAATTTTGGGGTGACATAGTGCATTTCTGTAGTTGGTGGAATAAACCTATACTGTCGTACCACAGATCACATTTGCATACACTGCTGAAAAACCTATTTTAAAATTTTGCCGTGACATAGTGCATTTCTGTAGTTGGTGGAATAAACCCGAACTGTTGTACCACAGATCACGTTTGCATACACCGCTGAAAAACCTTTTTTAAAATTTTGAGGTGACATAGTGCATTTCTGTAGTTGGTGGAATAAACCCGTACTGTCGTACCACAAATCATGTTTGCATACACCGCTGAAAAACCTATTTTAAAATTTTGCGGTAAAAAACTGCTTTTCTGTAGTTGGGTTAATAAACCCGTACTGTTGTGCCACAGAGCACGTTTGCATACACTGCTGAAAAACCTATTTTAAAATTTTGCCGTGACATAGTGCATTTCTGTAGTTGGTGGAATAAACCCGTACTGTTGTACCACAGATCACGTTTGCATACACCGCTGAAAAACCTTTTTTAAAATTTTGAGGTGACATAGTGCATTTCTGTAGTTGGTGGAATAAACCCATACTGTCGTACCACAGATCACGTTTGCATACACCGCTGAAAAACCTATTTTAAAATTTTGCTGTAAAAAACTGCTTTTCTGTAGTTGGGTTAATAAACCCGTACTGTTGTGCCACAGTGCACGTTTGCATACAATGCTGAAAAACCTATTTTAAAATTTAGCAGTGATATACAGCATTTGTGTATTTGGGGGAAATAAACCCGTATTGTAGTTCCACAGAGCACTTTTGCATAGAATGCTGAAAAAGCTATTTTAAAATGTAGCATTGACATACTGCATTCCTGCATTTGGGGGAAATAAACCTGTATTGTTGTTCCACAGAGCAGTTTGGCATACAACGCACAAAAACCTATTTAAAAATTTAGCAGTGACAAACTGCATTTCTGTAGTTTGTTGCAATAAACACAGATTTTGTGCTACATAACAGATCTGAGGCCTACCATGTATTTCAGTCATTTTAAAGGGCTTCTGTCACCCCCACTGATGTAATTTTCACTAGCTGACATTAGCTACTTGCTAATGTCAGCTGAGTTCACATATGTTTCCTAACTTTTTTCCTGTTTTCTATCTTCTAAAAAACTTACTTTTGTGATATGCAAATTATCTTCGCTACCAGCAAGTTGGGCGGGTACTTGCTGGTAGCCGCCGCATCTTCATGCCCTGGGAACACCCCCTCTTCTTTTGATAGACAGGGCCAGCGCACTCTCCTCCTCCCGCTGGCCCTGTCTGCAGCTGCAATCCCGTGCCTGCGCCGTATCGGTCTTTAGTCGGCGCAGGCGCTCTGAGTGAAGGACGCTCACTTAGGCGCTCCGTCCTCAGTGCGCCTGCGCCGATGACGTCAGCCCTACACCCGGAAGAAAAGACGCCGGCATCGCCTGCTCCTTACCAGGGATGCCGGCATCTTCTCTTCCGGGTGTAGCGCTGACGTCATCGGCGCAGGCGCACTGAGGACGGAGCGCCTAAGCGAGCGTCCTTCACTCAGAGCGCCTGCGCCGACTAAAGACCGATACGGCGCAGGCGCGGGATTGCAGCTGCAGACAGGGCCAGCGGGAGGAGGAGAGCGCGCTGGCCCTGTCTATCAAAAGAAGAGGGCGTGTTCTCAGGGCATGAAGATGCGGCGGCTACCAGCAAGTACCCGCCCAACTTGCTGGTAGCGAAGATAATTTGCATATCACAAAAGTAAGTTTTTTAGAAGATAGAAAACAGGAAAAAAGTAAGGAAACATATGTTTGAACTCAGCTGACATTAGCAAGTAGCTAATGTCTGCTAGTGAAAATTACATCAGTGGGGGTGACAGAAGCCCTTTAAGTAACCTTTTTAACTTTACATTTACATAGTTGGTTGGAAACACACAGGTTTAATGGTAGATAGCACATTAGTGGTGTACACTGTATTTCTGACAGTCAAATTAAACTGTTAACTTCTGCTTTTACATTGTTGGTATAAAAAAATCTAATTTTTGGTGATAGTTAAGTAATTGTATTGAATTGCTCCGTTACACTGTTGTGTGACCTAAAGAAATGTATTCTGTTTATGACACGGGCACTGCCTTACTGTTAGTGAACTTAATTTTTGACTATTGGCAACTAAATTGACACCGGAGATAAACCATCTGTTAGTTTGGTGGGTGAACTCAAATAATGAGGAGAACATCAAATAAGGGATGTGGGCATGGTCGTGGTGGTGTTAGTGGAGCTCCTGTCGCTGGGAGAGGACGTGGCCATTCAGCGTCAACTACAGGTCCAAGTGAAACACCTTCCTCAGGAGTGAGTAGGCGACAGAACATGCAGCGTTATTTGGTAGTCCCGAATGCTGCTCTACGAATGGTGAGGCCAGAACAAGTACAGGCGCTAGTAGATTGGGTGGCTGACAGTGCCTCCAATACCTTAACATTGTCTCCCACTGCTGAAAGCTCAGAGTTGGTACCTGCAGCCCATGCCCATCAGTCTTTCACCCCACCCCCTTGCAAATCCGCCAAGCAATCTGAGTCCCAAGTCATGCAGCAGTCTCTTATGCTTTTTGATGACTCTGCTGGCAGGGTTTGCTAGGGCCGTAACCATAGCCCGGCCCCAGAAGTGGAAGAGATTGAGTGCACGGATGCCCAACCACTTAGGTTTGAGGATGAGGACATCATCTCTGA
This sequence comes from Bufotes viridis, assembly GCA_033119425.1. Lineage (NCBI taxonomy): Eukaryota > Metazoa > Chordata > Amphibia > Anura > Bufonidae > Bufotes > Bufotes viridis. Next base: position 437,616,848 of record CM065591.1, on the reverse strand, counting down.
TGATGACAAAACGCAGGTGCAAACTGCTACAGCTTTCTGCGGTGTGCAGACCGTCAAAGAAGGCAGCGGTGAAGACTGGGTGGAAGATGATGTTGAGAACGATGAGTTCCTACACCCCAAAATATACCACTTAAATCCATGTTATTCATGGGTGGTGGAAAAATCATATTTTTTAAGGACAGGAATTACCTTTGCGGCCTGCAAATACAATATACAATATACAATACAATATAGTTATTCCGTCTGAGAGTTCAGGGGTTGACATATTCCAATTTTTTGCTGTCAAGTAACCCTTCACTGCATAGGTGATAATAACCGAAAATGCGGAAAATCTTCTTTTAAATTGTTGGGTGAAATATTCCAATTTTTGCCGGGTACAAACCCCTCCTCTGCCTGGGTGCCAGGGGCCTACATTTCTAAAAATCGCCTGTTCCATTGGTGGGTGACATGAACCCCGTTTTGCCGTGAATTAACCCCCCTCTGCCTGGATGCCAGGGGCCTACATTTCTAAAAATCGCCTCTTCCATTGGTGGGTGACATGAACCCCGTTTTGCCGTGAATAAACCCCTGCTCTGCATAGGTGACAGGGACCTAAATTTCTAAAAATCGCCGGTTCCATTGGTGGGTGACATTAACCCTGTTTTGCCGTGAATAAACCCCTCCTCTGCCTGGGTTCCGGGGGCCTACATTTTTAAAAATCGTGTGTTGCATTGGTGGGTGACATCAACCCAGTTTTTCCGGTGAAAAACCCCTGCTCTGCCTGTGTGCCAGGGGCCTACATTTTTAAAAAACGTCTGTTCCATTGGTGGGTGACATGAACCCTGTTTTGCCGTGAATTAACCCCTCCTGCCTGGGTGCCAGGGGCCTACATTTTTAAAAATCATCTGTTCCATTGGTGGGTGATATAAACCCTGTTTTGCGCTGAACAACCCCATCTGTGCGTTGCTGACAAGGAACCAAATTTGGTAAAAACATCTGTTAATGATCGAAAGATGCGTGACTACAAACGCACGCTGGTAGACGCGCCACTGATAGCATTCCAACCTGACACCTCCTCAACCTCCTACTCCACATCCACCTCCTAGATCGATTTTGTTTTTTAATTTTTATTTATTTTATTTTAAGTCATTTCCCTATCCACATTTGCTTGCATGGCACTTATCCACATTTTGCTGCCTTTTGCAGCCCTCTAGTCCTTTCCATGACTTTTTTACAGCCATTTTAGTGCCCAAAAGTTTGGGTACCCATTGACTTTAATAGGGTTCAGGGTCAAGTTGGGGTTAAGTTCAGCTCCCGAACCCCAACTTTTTCGTGAAGTTCAGCCAAACCCGTCAAACCCGAACTTTCAGGTGTCCGCTTAACTCTATTTGTAAATTAAATGTTGTTATAAATTGTTAGGCCTCTTTCACACTTGCGTTCTGAGGATCCGGCGGGCACTTCCGTCCCACCGGATCCGTCAGAACGCAAGTCGCCTGAAAGCATTAGAAGACTGATCAGGATCCTGATCAGTCTTCGAAATGCTTTGAGGTTACCATGGCAGCCAGGATGCTATTAAAGTCCTGGTTGCCATAGTAGTAGTGGGGGAGCAGTATACTTACAGTCCGTGCGGCTCCTGGGGCGCTCCAGAATGACGTCAGAGTGCCCCATGCGCATGGATCACGTGATCCATGCGATCACGTGATCCATGCGCGTGGGCGCCCTGACGTCACTCTGGAGCACCCCGGGAGCCGCACAGGCGGTAAGTATACTGCTCCCCCACTCCCCACTACACTTTACCATGGCAACCGGGACTTTAGCGTCCTGGCTGCCATGGTAACCATTCAGAAAAAGCTAAACGTCGGATGCGCTGAAACGACGTTTAGCTTAAGGCCGGATCCGGATTAATGCCTTTCAATGGGCATTAATTCCGGATCCGGCCTTGCGGCAAGTGTTCAGGATTTTTGGCCGGAGCAAAAAGCGCAGCATGCTGCGGTATTTTCTCCGGCCAAACAACGTTCCGGTTCTGAACTGAAGACATCCTGAACGGATTTCTCTCCATTCAGAATGCATTGGGATAATCCTGATCAGGATTTTTCTGGCATAGAGCCCCGACAACGGAACTCTATGCCGGAAAACAAAAACGCAAGTGTGAAAGAGCCCTTATCAATTGTTATGTCAGGTATTACACCCAGTATAGCTATGGTTGGGGGGGGGGGGTAATTCCCACATCCTGGACAAAGCTGCCTTCCAAACCGGAAACTACATCCACCATTGCAAGCGTAGTATTGCCCATTATAGCTTTTACTGAGAGATACTTTAGCAGGATAGTATTCAAAGACGGCCATTACTCTCATCCTTGCTTAACTCAATGTATCGCTGTCTGGGAGATATTTGCACAGTGTACATTGTTACTGTATTAGTTGGATGTATTACTACTCCTATTTTGTATTACAGTAAAGAGCCGTTTATTCTTCTATCTCTGCCCTGGTTTTGTGGCTGCTGCATGAGGGGCTGAGTGATGACATGAGGGAATGGCTTCACGAAGGTCTGAGTGTCTACTTACAAAATAATTTGTAAAACAAGTGTGAGTATATAGTTACTACAAATGTCTCAAACTGCCTAATGCCTTATCTTCCATTTTATTTCTAGTTAGAAATAGTAAAGAACATTGATCTCAATGTGGTGAAGCTATAGTACATAGAGTATATGATATGTAGATTCTAGCACACAGTTGTGTCCTCAGCATGCTGATGTTTAGCCCAGCCAATCAAGGGTAGGGGGAGTGTGCAGAGCACATGGGGAAGTTACAAAGCAGTGCTTAAAGGATTCAACCCAGCCACCTAGTACTCCAATTTGCCAATTTGCGTATTAATAAAAACTGCAGACATATCTGCAGGTGTTTAGCATACAGACAAAAGAAGGGTATTGTTCTAATCAGCATAATGAGCCCTACCAGGCAGTATGTCTGGTTTAATAGGATTGATTCTAGTGACAGCGCATCTTTAATATAGTTTATATATGTATGTGTCTAGTTTATATATGGTGTATTTATGTCAGATTCATTATGAACTTCACAAATATTTTCCACCAAACAAATCAGAAGCTTTTGCGATTTGCCCATGGGTATTTTACTTGGTGTTATCTTGGTGGGGAAAACCATAAGAGAGGAATAAGATAGAGGAACACATAATACTGACAAAAAGTGAAGTGGTATGTATGGGCTTGCCCAGATTGGCTCAGAGGCTCACAGATGGCATTGATCAGCGAATCAGGGGGACAGTAGGCAGGAAGATGCCTAGATGAACCAGCATATTGTGATGAGCAGGTCATGTCTCAAACAGTGCCTTAAAGCCAGGAGTGACAGCATTTCTTCTGCTCCTCCTCCTTGCTACCCCAGAGAGGTTTCAGTTGCATCCTTTCCGTCTTCACTACCCCCTCCTAATAAAGGCCTTCTTTTTTCCTTAGAAAATGCAACAAAACCCCATCACATGCTATAGAAGATACTCAAGAGAGTATTCCTGCTAATGACTTGTGTGAGAACCCCTTATTATATGTACAATGCCATTGAATGAATGGCACTTTAATAATAAATAATAATAATAATAATAATAATAATAATAATAATAATAATAACAACAATCAGCCTTTAGACTATCATGAAGTGGAGGTTCAGGGGGAGAGTGGGCACACAATGCATAGCTATGTTGGTGGTGATGGTAGAACAGTGTAGTGCACCTGTAGTAACAGTGGTGGTGGTAAGGGCAGTAGTACCAGCAGTGGCACTCAGGCCAAATACAGAGCATGAAATCAGAAGAGGGGCCAAGGAGCCCATGATGACATATCACAGTCTGATAAAAGTGGAGAGAAGGGTGAGAACTATGACAATTATTGTGTGTTGGGCAGGACCTGCAAGCTGGATCAGGGTGCTGAGGAGGAAGTAACAACAGAAAAAGTGCAAGATGGGAGTTATTCACACAGAGCTAGCGGTAGCCATGCTTTGTGACTCTTCTCTTTATTGCTGCCTCTGACAGCAATAAAGAGAAGAGTCACAAAGCATGGCTACCGCTAGCTCTGTGTGAATAACTCCCATCTTGCACTTTTTCTCCACAGTGATGGAAGAAATATGATTCGTTATTGTGCAGATATGCAGGATTAAAATAAACCGTTGGTGTTAAAACACAAACATAGACACCGCAGCTCTACTGAGCCACATGAAGCAGCATCACTAGTTACTGTGGGTAAACAGAAGTGGCTCCTGGTCTCATTTGTGGCAGCTAAGCTGCATCCACATGCAGTACAGTGTCCTTGTCATGGTCATCATCACTTACTATGAAAATAACACATGCTCCCTGCATGGCGCTTGTGATCAATTTAGTTGTCCAACGCCTTCTGAAAACGTACACTGGATTGTATATGGTGCTTGCAATGTCTAGAGCACTCTCCTCACCTTTTAGCCATTCTTATGTGGCAAGGAATACCCATCTGGTCTTGAAGAGACAGAACGGTCTGCCGTTACACCTTAATCCACGATGTTCCAACTCACTGGAATTCCACTTTGCAGATACTATAGTATCTGTACAAGCAATGTAAAGTGGTGAATGATTTTGTGATGCACCAGACCACCACAGCAGGGAGCATGTGTTTTTTCAAATTTTTCAGTAGGGACAACTGTGGCATAAACAATGTCCTCATCACCCTGATATTTATCTTAGAAAAGATGCTCACACTGATGCAACAAGGGATGGCAGAAGAAGAACAGTTTATATGTTTTTCTGGCTACGCTGTAGTCGTTGGGGCCCTCATGGGGAAAGTTTGTCAAAATGTATAAGGCATGTACCCTTAAGATTTTTCACATACCTCCAGCTGAGGCTGATGAATACAGGGTGGGCCATTTATATGGATACACCTTAATACAATGAGAATGGTTGGTGATATTAGCTTCCTGTTTGTGGCACATTAGTATCTGTGGGGGGGGGGGGAAACTTTTCAAGATGGGTGGTGACCATGGTGGCCATTTTGAAGTCAGCCATTTTGAATCCAACTTTTGTTTTTTCAATAGGAAGAGGGTCATGTGACACATCAAACTTATTGGGAATTTCACAAGAAAAACAATGGGGTGCTTGGTTTTAACGTAACTTTATTTTTTCATGAGTTATTTACAAGTTTCAGACCACTTATAAAATGTGTTCAATGTGCTGCCCATTGTGTTGGATTGTCAATGCAACCCTCTTCTCCCACTCTTCACACACTGATAGCAACACCGCAGGAGAAATGCTAGCACAGGGTTCCAGTATCCGTAGTTTCAGGTGCTGCACATCTCGTATCTTCACAGCATAGACAATTGCCTTCAGATGACCCCAAAGATAAAAGTCTAAGGGGTTCAGATCGGGAGACCTTGGGAGCCATTCAACTGGCCCACGATGACCAATCCACTTTCCAGGAAACTGTTCATCTAGGAATGCTCGGACCTGACACCTATAACGTGGTGGTGCACCATCTTGCTGGAAAAACTCAGGGAACATACCAGCTTCAGTGCATAAAGAAGGAAAAACATCATCATGTAGCAATTTCGCATATCCAGTGGCCTTGAGGTTTCCATTGATGAAGAATGGCCCCACTATCTTTGTACCCCATATTCCATACCATACCATACCATCAATTCTTTTGTTCCAACAGTCTTGGAGGGATCTATCCAGTGTGGATTAGTGTCAGACCAATAGCGGTGGTTTTGTTTGTTAACTTCACCATTCACATAAAAGTTTGCCTCATCACTGAACAAAATCTTCTGCGTAAACTGAGGGTCCTGTTCCAATTTTTGTATTGCCCATTCTGCAAATTCAGTGCTCCTATCTGGGTCATCCTCGTTGAGATGCTGCAGTAGCTTTGTAAGGGTGCCATTTGTGAGTAGCTAATATCCGCCGAAGGGATGTTCGACTAATGCCACTCTCCAGTAACATGCGGCGAGTGCTACGCTGTGGGCTCTTGCTGAATGAAGCTAGGACAGCCACTGATGTTTCTTCATTAGTGACAGATTTCATGCGTCCACATTTTGGCAAATCCAACTGAACCAGTTTCACGAAACTTAGCAAGCAGTTTGCTAACTGTAGCATGGGAGATGGGTGGTCTTGTAGGGTGTCTTGCATTGAAATCTGCTGCAATGACCTGGTTACTGCGTTCACCAGACACCAACACAATTTCTATCTGCTCCTCACGTGTTAACCTCGGCGACATTCAATGGCTGTAAACAAAGATAAACTTGTAAATAACTCATGAAAGAATAAAGTTTCATTTAAACCAAGCACACCATACTGGAACCCGGATACTGGAACCCTGTGCTAGCATTTCTCCTGCGGTGTTGCTATCAGTGTGTGAAGAGTGGGAGAAGAGGGTTGCATTGACAATCCAACACAATGGGCAGCACATTGAACACATTTTATAAGTGGTCTGAAACTTGTAAATAACTCATGAAAAAATAAAGTTACGTTAAAACCAAGCACCCCATTGTTTTTCTTGTGAAATTCCCAATAAGTTTGATGTGTCACATGACCCTCTTCCTATTGAAAAAACAAAAGTTGGATTCAAAATGGCCGCCATGGTCACCACCCATCTTGAAAAGTTTCCCCCCTCACATATACTAATGTGCCACAAACAGGAAGTTAATATCACCAACCATTCCCATTTTATTAAGGTGTATCCATATAAATGGCCCACCCTGTAAATCTGCCCTTGCTGACCATACCCCATCATGCCACTGTAGCTGTCTGCTTGTCTACCGCCATGTACCGTACTGTATGGCTGCTGCTGCCATCAAGCCACTACCAGTGTCTGTCTGCCTACCATCATGTTCTGTACCGTATGGCTGCTGCTGCCATCATGACACCACCGCTGCCTGCCTGCCTACCATCATGTTCCATACTGTATGGCTGCTGACGCCATTATGTCACTGCCACTTTCTGCATACATCCAGTAATATACTCAGAGGGCTAACTGTAGCTATGGTCCAAGCTAAGTTAAATAAGGTAAATGTGAACAAGGCTGCAGACCCAGATGCATTACACCCACAAGTTCTTAAAGACCTCAGCTTAGTCATTGCTGTGCCCCTGTTTATAATTTTCAAAGATTCTCTAGGTACTGGTACAGTGCCAATTGATTGGCGCAAAGCAAATGTGGTGCCCATATTCAAAATGAGATCTAAGTCCTCTACAAGTAATTATAAACCAGTTAGTTTAACTTCTGTTGTGAGGAAAATATTTGAAGGAATCTTAAGAGACTATATACAGGAGTTTGTGACTGTAAATAATATTATAAGTGATAACCAACATGGGTTTACCAAGGACAGAAGTTGTCATACTAACCTGATTTGTTTTTATGAGGAGGTGAGTAGTACCCTGGACAGAGGGGCGGCTGTGGATGTAGCGTTTCTGGATTTTGCAAAGGCTTTTGATACTGTCCTTCATAGACGTTTAATAGGTAAAATACGGTCTATAGGCTTGGAAAATATAGTTTGTAATTGGATTGAAAACTGTCTGAAGGACTGCGTGCAGATAGTCGTTGTTACGGTATAACCCGATATAGTGAGGGTTAATACCGTTCGGGCGATTCCCCTGGAGAAGAGCACAGCAACCCACAACCGCTGGAATCCACCGAACTGGAACCATACGAAGTCCTCCTTTCCTGGAACAGGCAAGAGAACGTTCTGAAGAAGCAATTCCCCCCAAGTACGAGACGAGGCTCCGTATTAATGGTTAAACAGGAATTCTAACTTTATTGAGGGCTACCTGCCCGGTATTTATGCAGGTCTCCCACCTGGTGGACACTCCCCTAGGGGACCAGAAGGAAGACTGCGACATGGGATACAGCAGCCAATCACACACAATGGGACAATACAGACACCCCCAGCATATCCCTCCCCTCTGCCTGTGATACAATTACCCCACACAGGTTAATGTAATCATCACAGGCAGGAGAATACACAATGTCTTCTGTCCTGGAGACAATCGAGGACTCATTCAATTATCACTCAGGACAAAGAGAAATCGCCAATACACACGTGGGGACAATAGGACAGACATCATTATTCAATATACAATGTCCCACCCTTTACAGTACACACAGACATTTAACATATCCCCAGATGGCTTGGATCTGAGCGCTCAATATATCCAAACAGCGCTCAGATGCCACAAACACAGTCAAATCGCCATGGGGTTTAAGTTTAGCATGGGCTGATGAGAGGGCCCATAATCCTGGGGCAAGAGGCTGGCAATCTGTCCCCTCCAAAACTCAGTGGCGCGGTTGGTTTCGCCACAGTCGTGGTCAATGATTCCTATTCAGAATGGTCCCGGGAAGTGGCAGATAAGAATTGGGGCATTTGGGTTGGCCGCCCCGGGCCCAGCATTGATGGGGGGCCCAACGCCGACTGAAACGCCCACATACTGCGGCGGGGCACGGGAGCACATAGTTCCTTGCCCCGCCGCCTATCACCTCCATAGGCTTCAGGCCTAGAAGGCCTAAGGCCTATGTGGTGGTAAAAGCCAGATACTACGTGAGGCATGCACAATGACGTAATCGCGCTCCTGTATAGTGGCACGCGCAGGGCTTTGATGTACGCGCGCCTGCCCCACCATTTCGGACACAGGTAAGTATTACCCTTTTTTTTGTTTTTTGTTTATTTTGTGTTGTCTGTGTGCCAGAGAGGAGGACATATTTGCTGCAGGGACAGTCGTAACAAATGTTTCCATGAGGGCAAATTACTTAATGGAGAGAAGTGTGGGGGCAAATTACTTAATGGATGGCAGTGTGTGGGCAAATTTCTTAATCAAAGGCAGTGTGCGGGCAAATTACTTAATCGAGGGCAGTGTGGGGGCAAATGACTTAATCAAGGGCAGTGTGGTGGCAGTTACTTAATGGAGGGCAGTGTGGGGGAAAACTACTTAATGGAGGGCAGTGTGGGGCAAATTAATTGATGGGGGGCAGCATGGGGGCAAATTACTTGATGGAGGGCAGTGTGGGGGGTTATTACTTGATGGGGTCAGTGTGGGGGGAAAATTACTTAATGGATGTCAGCATGGGGGTTATTACTTGATGGGGAAGTGTGGGGGGGCAAATTACTTTGTGGGGGCAGACTACTTCATGGTGAACAGTGTGGGTGAAATTACTACATGGGGAGCAGTGTGGGGAGAATTACTATATGCAGCAATGTGGGGGGAAATTACTATATGGAGCAGTGTGGGGGAGAATAGTATATGGGGCAGTGTGGGGAAAATTACTATATGGAGCAGTGTGGGGGGAAAATACTATATGGGGCAGTGTGGAGGTAATTACTATCTGGGTGCGGTGTGGGGGAAATTATTATATGGGGGCAGCGTGGGAAAAATGACTATATGGAGCAGTGTGGGGGAAATTACTATCTGGGGGCAGTGTGGGGGAAATTACTATATGGGGCAGTGTGGGGGAAATTACTATATGGGGACAGTGTGGTGGAAATTACTATATGGGGGCAGTGTGGGGGAAATTAATATATGGGGGCAGTGTGGGGGAAATTAATATATGGGGACAGGGTGGCGGAAATTACTATATGAGGGCAGTGTGGGGGAAATTATTATATAGAAGCAGTGTGGGGGAAATTACTATATGTGGACAGTGTGGGGGAAATTACTAATTGGGGGCAGTGTCGGGGGAATTACAATATGGAGCAGTGTAGGGGAAATTACTATATGGGGACAGTGTGGGGGCGTTGTTTTTTGGGCCACTATACAGGCATTATTTCCTGGAGCACAATATAGGGTATTATTGTTACTGGGGGCACTCTAGGGGACATTATAACGCTCTAGGCACAATAGGGACCTTTGGGATAATTTATCAAACTGGTGTAAAGTAGGACTGGCTTAGTAGCCCATAGAAACAAATTCCATCTTTCATTTTTGACAGCTCCTCTGGAAAATCAAAAAAGGTGAAATCTGATTGGTTGCTATGGGCATCTAAGCCAGTTCTACTTTATACCAGTTTGATAAATGACCCCAATTATGAGAAATCTAACGTGTAGAGACGAGATGCGGCCGAAAGAATTTGTGATGGAGTTTTGGGTCAAATGGAGGAGAAGAGGAAAGAGGATATCTACATGACCCGCGTATTGTCAAGTAGTTTACTCCACACCCTGCTTCTCTTATCAGTAAAGACACAACGCCTCTGGTGGATTTTATTGGCCACAGCAGCCATTTTATTAATAATAATAATTTAAGCATAAATAACATATAACCTAACAAAGGCCTTCCCATCAGAAGGCCCGCCCAAGAAAAACTTCCCAGAACACCAAGAAAACATACCAGCACGGAGAGGGTCATTGGAGCCCTGTAAAACCTGACGGTGACTGCCCACGCCCCTAAGTTAAATTACCTCCAGCCGATAAACGCCAGCTTGGAGGCAGAACCGGTAACCATGGGCAGCTATCCGCCATATCACACTCCAACATCCAATACCTGGGGAGTCCAGAGCCTCTTTGGCTCCCTCCCAACCATGCCAGAGCCACCATAACCACTAACTCCAAGGACCCACCCCCGCCAACAACCCAAAGGGGGGTTACGACTCACCTCCTTTCGTCCCGCCACACCCGCAGGGCCACCTCAATTCCGCCCTATAAACCTGAACACCACAGGTTGATACCCAACGCATTCAGGTGAACCCCCTCTCCCCTCCAGAACGCCCCTCTCCTGACTCAAGCTCCCTATGCCGGACCGCAACACCATTCCTCACAACAAAATGGCCCACCGCCCTTTTGACCTTTATCCGGGCCTTGTTCAACCGCTCTACTGACCTAGTGTCCCTCCATTGCTTATGCGGCACCATATCTAACCAGACCTTAACCATACCAGGACACTGAGCCCAAAGACGCAGCAAATCGAAATGTATGTCCTTCGTATGCTCTCGAAAAGAGCCCCCCCCCGCCCAAATCGTTACTGTGACAGAACCATCTGTCTGATTATTCTTTTTTAATGCTTGTTTCCCTGCCGTATTCGTTTGTTTGCATTCCGTTCGTATGTCGACCACGAGGCAGCGGCCATTTTAAACTATGCGAAAGCCCAGCGGTGTTCGGCTCTATTTTCATGGAACTAAAAACGGACACTTTTTCTGCCGAACACCGCTGAAACAACAGAACACCTGTAATTGCCTGGATTCCTAACTTTTATTTTGTTGATTGTATCACAGACAATGTCATTGTGTTGTTGATTGTATCACGGGCAATGTCATTGTGTTGTTGATTGTATCACGGACAATGTCATTGTGTTGTTGATTGGATCACGGACAATGCCATTGTGTTGTTGATTGTATCACGGACAATGTCATTGTGTTGTTGATTGTATCACGGACAATGTCATTGTGTTGTTGATTGGATCACTGACAATGCTCATTGTGGTTATTAAATGTACATTGACGAATGGGTTCTGTTTAAAATGTGACACTGTAAATGACTGACTGCTATGTTTATACCACATGGGTGGTAACCTTGTTGGAAAATGTGTATAAAAGGAAATGCTTGTGTGGTCATTAAAGGAGTTCTTATTTGACCCTCAATGCGGAGCTTCTGTCTCGTTATTGGGGGGATTTATTATTGGCGTTTAGAGACTGCTGAATGGAAATGGAAGCCGCTTGGTGAGTGTGATTGTTCGGCGGCTTGCAGCAGTTCGTGGATTACCGTTCGTGTGTTTGGAGCCGTTCGTGAGATTGCCGCTTCCCCTGCATTTGGTTCGTGCCCTCCAGTTTATGCGAACGGAGGTTATGTGTACAGCAGCCGGGAAGGTCTACTAAACGGCGGTTTGGTTTAAAGACACAGGAGGCGTCTTAACAATTGGTGGCAAGCGACGGGATGAATCCCACAGCATTGGAGGTCAGCTACAAACCATGCAGTACGAGGAATTAAGGCGTGCTACCCTTAAAGACATATTGGAACGCCGAGGGCGTGCAGCAAGCAATTTAAAGAAATGGGAGATTATTGCTTTACTGCTGGAGATGGATGCAGCACCGGGAATGGAGAGAGTCAATGTGGCCAGTCCCTTGGATTTAACACCGAGGAAATACAATTTAACCGGGCAGTGCAAATAAGGCTGGCACATTTTGGCCCCAACCCCTCAACCGACATCGTGGAGCGTGTACAGGCAGCAGTAGCAGCACACCAGGCGAGAGAAAGAGGAGCTGCAGCAGCAGAGGTACCCAATAACAATTTTGCCAGGAAAAAGGTACCCTTTGCTGCATTTAAAAACTTTGTTGAAGCAGAGGGGAGATTGATGGGTTCCTGGCGGATTTTGAGAGGCAGTGTGCCCTACACCAGGTACCCGTAGATGAGTGGGTTACCATCCTCTCTGGGAAGTTATCCGGCCGGGCTAGTGAAGCATTTCGGGCCATCCCAGAGGAGGAGATCACCAGCTACCAGGCTGTGAAGGATGCCCTCCTAGCCAGGTATGCAGTGACCCCAGAGGCTTACAGAAGGCGGTTTAGGGAAACCAACAAGCAGGTTGGTGACTCTTATGTGGAGTGGGCCTGCAGAGTTCACCGTACCGCAGCCCACTGGATGGCAGGATGCCAAGCGGTAACTGGGGAGGAGGTGCTCCAAGTGTTCCTGCTGGAGCATTGCTTTGATAGACTACCTGCTGGAGTCCAGGAGTGGGTCAGAGACAGGAAACCCTCTACCCTACCCGAGGCTGCTCGTCTGGCAGATGAGTACACGGATGCCCGTAAGTTAGATGGTACAGCTAACAAAGTCCCTGCCAGACTGGAGTATCGACCAGCTGTAGCACCCACTCCTCCAGCCTACCAACCCCCAGTACATCGCACTCCAGCCCCATCCCCACCAGCTAACAAATATGTGCACCCCTCCCGGTTCAATGCCAGGGAATATCCCCAGCCTCTCCGGTGTTATTTGTGCAACCAGTTGGGGCACAAGCGCCCAGAGTGCCCCCTGAACAGTGCCAACCAAGCCCAGTCTTGGAGAAAACCAGCCAATGGCAATCAGCGGCCCCCTCAGCCTGCTGCGCACTGCATAGAGCAGGAGGAGTTTTGGGGCATCTTACACGAGGCCGACCCAGTGCAAGCAGCTCACCAGGATAACCGCCAGCAACATCGGCAAACTGTGAAGCTGAATGGCAGGGTGGTAAATGGGCTGAGAGACTCAGGAGCCACGATGACACTGCTCCAAAAGAACTTGGTCTCAGAGCATCAGCACACTGGGGACACTGTGGCAGTAAGGGTAGCAGGGGTGCCGTGTTTCGTTTACCTGTTGCCCGGGTGCATTTGGATTGGGGAGTGGGCGCTAGACATGTGGATGTGGGGGTGATGAAAGACTTGCCGGCAGATGTCCTTCTGGGAAACGATTTGGCCCCTCTGGTTTCCGCCTATGCCCCGATGAGCCCTGCAGAGGTGAACCCTGTGACCACCCGTGCCCAGACCCGTGCTGCCGGAACCAGCCCACCTGCTGATGAGACCCAGGTAAGGTTTACTGCCCCGACTGTTACCCCAGATCAGGTCCCCTTAAGCTGGGCCTCCCAGAGGAGTTTGGGAGGGAAACCCGGGCGGATCCCAACCTTCAAAAGTACAGAGCCAGGGCCGATGCTGGGGAGGAAGGGGTAGATGGGGAGCGGTATGAGTGGGTGGGGACAGGTTATATAGGATCCCTAAGCCCTCCCGGAAGAGTGTTGCCTCTCCGCCAAATCGCCAGTTAGTGGTACCCGCAAAGTACCGGCTGGAGATTATGCGGATAGGGCATGATGTTCCGCTAGCTGGACATCTAGGGTCCCGCCGTACAGCCTACAGAATATCACAGAATTTCTTTTGGCCAAACTTTAACCAGGCTGTGCGGATGTACTGCAGTACGTGCGACACGTGTCAACGGGTAGGTAAGCGGGGATCACCCAAAAGCTAGGCTTCAGTCGATGCCTATTATTGGGGAACCCTTTTCCCGCATAGCCGTTGACATTGTGGGTCCACTGGCCAGGGCTAGTCCATCAGGTAAGAAGTATATTCTTACCGTGGTGGACTATGCCACGCGCTATCCAGAGGCAGTAGCGCTGTCTAATATAGAGGCAGAGACGGTTGCTGATGCCCTGGTTAGGATTTTTACTAGGGTTGGGTTCCCTCAGGAGATTCTCTCCGATCAGGGAACCCAATTCACCGCTGTGCTCACCCAGCAGCTGTGGAAGGTGTGTGGTATTAAGCCGTTACTTAGTTCACCATACCACCCACAGACTAACGGTCTCTGCGAGCGCTTTAACGGTACCCTCAAGCAGATGCTGAGGACCTTTACAGACGCTTGCAGAGACTGGGAGAGATTCCTGCCTCATCTATTGTTTTCGTATAGAGAGGTGCCCCAGGAATCTACTGGGTTCTCCCCTTTGAGCTGCTGTATGGGAGGAGGGTCCTCGGACCCCTAGATCTCATTAGAGGCCACTGGGAGGGGGAGACGGAGCAGGAAGGGACCCCATTGTGCCATATGTTCTGGAACTCCGGGACCGCATGGAGAAACTATCCCTGATGGTAAGGGGGAATCTCCAGGCGGCCCAGGGGAGACAGAAGAGATGGTATGATCAGGGTGCCCGACAGCGGGTCTTCCAGGTTGGGCAAAAGGTATTGGTGCTCAAACCTGTGAAGGCCAACAAGATGCAAGCATCTTGGCAGGGCTCGTACAAAGTAGTGGCGCAGATTTGCGACACTACTTACGTGATAGCCAGCTGTGCAGATGAGAGGATTCAGCGATCCTTTCATGTGAACATGCTAAAGGAGTACCAGGAGAGACCTGAGAATATTGCAGCAGTATGTGCCCCAGCTGCAGATGATTCTGAGAATTTACCCCTTCCCGATCTGTTAGAAAGGGAGCCCCAGACTGACCTTACTACCCTTGTACAGCTAGGGGAACGGCTGAACCCCACGGAAAAGGTACAGGCACAACAGTTGTTGTGGGAGAAGCAGGCGACGTTCTCCCAGGAGCCAGGTTATACCACCCTAGCTGTACATAAGGTAGAGACCCCTGGACAGACCCCCTTACGACAGCCCCCTATCGTATCCCTGAAGCAGTCCATGAAGGAATGCGGAAGGAGATACAGGAGATGACCCAGCTTGGGGTCATCGAGCACTCCGACAGCCCTTGGGCCTCGCCTGTAGTCCTGGTGCCCAAGAAAGATGGGACCACTCGGTTCTGTGTGGACTACAGGCGGCTCAACGAGCGGACCACCACTGACGCCTACCCAATGCCCCGGGTAGACGAATTGCTGGATCGTATTGCCAGGGGAGATATCTGACCACCATAGACCTGTGTAAGGGCTACTGGCAGATCCCTCTGGCCGAGGATGCTATCCCCAAGTCGGCATTTGTCACCCCATTTGGCTTGTACCAATTTAAGGTCATGCCCTTTGGGATGAAAAATGCACCGGCTACCTTCCAACGGATGGTGGATAGACTCCTGGATGGCTTCCAAGAATTTGCCTGTGCATACTTGGATGACATTGCGATTTACAGTGGGTCCTGGGAGGAACACCTAGTACATGTAGGGGTAGTGCTGGATAAGATTCGGGCCGCTGGCCTGACATTGAAGCCAGAGAAGTGCCATCTAGGTATGGCTGAGGTACAGTACCTGGGTCACAGAGTGGGGTGTGGGAGCCAGAGACCAGAGCCAGCCAAGGTAGAGGCGGTGGCTAACTGGCCCACACCTACCACTAAGACCCAGGTATTGGCCTTCTTGGGGACGGCAGGGTACTATAGACGTTTTGTCCCTGACTACAGCACTATTGCTAAGCCCCTGACAGACCTGACAAAGAAGAACTTGCCTAAGCAGGTCCTGTGGTCTCCAGCTTGTGAAGCTGCTTTCCAGGCATTGAAGCAGGCTCTTGTGAATGCCCCTGTCTTGGCTGCCCCAGTACCTAACAAACGTTTTCTCGTCCATACAGACGCTTCTATGTATGGACTGGGGGCTGTGCTGAGCCAAGTCGGGGAAGATGGAGGAGAGCACCCTGTCGCATATCTCAGCAGAAAGCTGTTACCCAGAGAAGTGAGTTATGCGGCAGTGGAGAAGGAGTGCTTAGCCTTGGTCTGGGCAATGAAAAAGTTAAGTCCCTATCTGTATGGGCAAGAGTTTTCCCTTGTGACTGATCACAACCCCCTCGTTTGGCTTAACCGGGTCTCAGGAGACAATGGGAGACTATTGAGATGGAGCTTGGCATTGCAGCCCTACAATTTTATTATCAGCTACAGACCCGGTAAGCTGAACGGAAATGCAGATGGATTGTCACGGCAAACAGACATCGCTACCACCTCTTAGTCCGGGCATCCCCAAGTTGACCCGCCACAGGGTCAAGCCGGGTCTGCCGGAGTGTCCCACAAGGAGGGAGCCGTGTGACAGAACCATCTGTCTGATTATTCTTTTTTAATGCTTGTTTCCCTGCCGTATTCGTCTGTTTGCATTCCGTTCGTATGTCGACCACGAGGCAGCGGCCATTTTAAACTATGCGAAAGCCCAGCGGTGTTCGGCTCTATTTTCAAGGAACTAAAAACGGACACTTTTTCTGCCGAACACCGCTGAAACAACAGAACACCTGTAATTGCCTGGATTCCTAACTTTTATTTTGTTGATTGTATCACAGACAATGTCATTGTGTTGTTGATTGTATCACGGGCAATGCCATTGTGTTGTTGATTGTATCACGGACAATGTCATTGTGTTGTTGATTGTATCACGGACAATGTCATTGTGTTGTTGATTGGATCACGGACAATGCCATTGTGTTGTTGATTGTATCACGGATAATGTCATTGTGTTGTTGATTGTATCACGGACAATGTCATTGTGTTGTTGATTGGATCACGGACAATGCTCATTGTGGTTATTAAATGTACATTGACGAATGGGTTCTGTTTAAAATGTGACACTGTAAATGATTGACTGCTATGTTTATACCAAGTGGGTGGTAACCTTGTTGGAAAATGTGTATAAAAGGAAATGCTTGTGTGGTCATTAAAGGAGTTCTTATTTGACCCTCAATGCGGAGCTTCTGTCTCGTTATTGGGGGGATTTATTATTGGCGTTTAGAGACTGCTGAATGGAAATGGAAGCCGCTTGGTGAGTGTGATTGTTCGGCGGCTTGCAGCAGTTCGTGGATTACCGTTCGTGTGTTTGGAGCCGTTCGTGAGATTGCCGATTCCCCTGCATTTGGTTCGTGCCCTCCAGTTTATGCGAACGGAGGTTATGTGTACAGCAGCCGGGGAAGGTCTACTAAACGGCGGTTTGGTTTAAAGACACAGGAGGCGTCTTAACAGTTACCCCCTACGTGCAACACCAAAACCCCCGGCTCTACAACATACCTCTCATCCCCAACCAGCGAACCACCACCACCTCTCTAGAAAAGCCCAACTGTCGTCCATCTGGCCTGACCGCTGCTCGCAACGCTCCCCAAAACAAGTATGAGTGCACCATAATCCATACCAGGCACGCCAAACCACCTGAAAGAAGCAAAATATACCATGCGTAAATATAGCAGCGAAAAACAGCTCCCCACACGCTCGCCCAGTCCAACAACCATAACCCCCCCGTGTTATAACAACGCCGGCCTAACATAGGACTGGAACCTTAGAGACTCCCACCGCCCAATGCAACGAATGACCTCCTAACTCAATCCCCGCCTAGCCGCCTCCGTGACAGCACCTATCCGGAAGGAATGCCCCCCAAACAACACTGGGTACTTGCCGAACCCTTTTAAACAAGCTCGGAATACCGTGATAAACTGAAACAGAGAAGGGAAGGACCCGTCGTCATGTACCAACAAGGTCCGCCCCCCGCCCCACTCCCACACCCCCAAAAATGCTGCAAACAACGAACGGTGCATACATCCGAACCCGGCACCTGATATAAAAGCACCCGACAACCTCGGCCTAACTAATCCGTTTTCGACCTCCGAATAACAAATTCCACCCTATCAAGAAACAAAACCAGTCCCCCTGCCCTGCACTTTCTCGGGCTAACCAATTCCCCAATGCGCAGTGCACCTAAGAAGGCCAACAAAAAAGCCAACTTAAACAGCTTAACTTCACTAACCGATACACAGACCTTATCCAAATGCTCCAACATAACAACTCGAAGGAAACCGTCCTATGCCCGCCGCCTCCAACCCTTCAAAGCCTACAATACCCAGAATGATTTAGCCACGTCCACCATACCCGACACTTAAAATCAAAAGCCCCACTGCCATAAACATACTCATTCTGGACACCGACCATCCCCCCTCCCTGCAGTGCCCCACAAAAAGTAACAACAAAGCCCCTTCGTCCAACTCACACCCTCGAAAACGCTCCCTCCATTCCTCCCATAGTCCCCAAGCCCTATCATAAGCCGCCCAACTCCCTACCAACAAGGATCCCCTCACCAAGTCACCAGCTGACCAAATGGCAGATTACACAGTTCCCGTGGGAAACTCGCTCCTTGCTCGTCCGCTTTTGGTGCGAGCACCCGAAACTGCTCCCACTGAAAACGAGACAAAGCATCCGCAATTGAGTTACTCACCCCCGGTACATTGGACGCAACAATCCAAGCATTTTTATTCCTGAAATGCTCCCCCCAAATGGACACTGCCACCACAATGGGAAAAACACCAAATTCTTCACCCAGCCCTCTTTCTGCCATTGCATAGACCACTCCCCTACACACAAGTGACCCTGTAAGCACGCCCCAAACCCATACCCCCTTGCCGCATCTGTATACAGGTCAAGATCCACCGACAACACCCCGTCAGCCATCCACAAACGTCACCCACAGGACGCCGCGAGCACCCTCCGTAGATCCTCAACCTTGTCCTCCGGCAACCTACACTCCATAGCCACCATATCAATTACTATCCCCAGAAAACTGAGAGCCGTCGTAGGACCCTCCGTCTTTCTAGATGCCAAAGGAACCCCAAACAGTTGTGCCATAACTTTGAATGAATGCAATATCACAGAGCACCCCATGGAACTTGGCGGTCCAATAAACAAAAAATTATCCAAATAATGGATAATTGAACCCCAACCCGGCCATTCCCGCGCCACCCATTCCAAAAACGTACTAAATGTCTCAAAACAAGAACACGAAACAGTACAACCCATGGACAAACATCGATCAACTAAAAAAAAAACGCCCCAAAAACAACCCTAAAAGTACTTACAATCCGGATGAAACGGCAGAACTGCCCCCGGCCATAATACCAAACCCAACGAACTGCTTCGTCAAAAGACGTATACACCACCGAGCACAACTCCGGCGCAATACTGTCATTAACCGACCCCCCTTTTGGAAATGACAGGTGATGTATAAGGTGAAATTTATTAGGCTCCCTCTTCGGTACAACCCCCAATGGAGACACCCGCAATTCCGGCATCGTCAGATCCCCAAAGGGACCCGCCATGCGACCCAACGCCACCTCTTTTTGCAATTTTTCTGTAACCACCCCTTGAAGCTCCCTTTCAGACCTCAAGTTCCTAGTCCCCTGCAAAAATTCACCCTCCACGAACGCGATATGAAAACACTCCTCAAAATCCGACAACAGAAAACCGGCAGCTTTCGCATTCGGATACCTATTTAGTCTCAATAAGTTGTTATTAAGGATTTGAAAAAAGGTGTACATACAGTAAACAATGTGGATGCAACCACGACCTCATTGATACAAAATACGACATAGAGAAATCAATGTCCATACTAGATCGAACGATACATTGAAGTCACTAGGGCACTCGCCCGAGTGCTGCCAACCTAGTGAGCTAGAAAAAAGCGGTATAAATCAGTAGCATGGAGCACTTGGTCAAAACACAAAGCATCCACAAAAATGAAAGCCTCTAGGGGAAAAAAGGGGGAGAAAAGGAGGGGGGGGAGAGAAGAAACATGGTCCAAAATATGCGTAAGACTATCACATGGTTGAATCCTCATGTGCCCTAACCACAGGGTACTATGGCAAAATAAGCGCCACCATACAAAGAGCCTAAAGGATACCCACAGGTAGAGGAGATGCAAACCTGCTCGAGATCCAAGGTAACCATCTATTATGTACTGAGATCCTATGAGACATATCAGATGCAAAAACTAACTCGTTATGTAGATGGGAGTTAACTATCTCAGCCACGACTCTCACACTCGGGGATTCAGCATGTTTCCACTGCCTAGCAATTACCCGTTGCGCCGCTCCAAGTATGTGTGATATAACCCAACGAGACTCCTTGGAAATGCATTTGATACCCACACCCAATATGGCGAGAGCAGGGGATAGGCAAACCCGTTGACCGCAAACCTCCTCCAAGACATTCAGTACAGATCCCCAAAAAGCAGTGAGAGAGGGACAACTCCACCACATGTGCAGAGGGGTCCCACGCGCACCACATCCTCTCCAACAGAGAGGGGAGTAACCAGGGATACAATGGGAGAGCCTGTCTGGCGTGAGATACCACCTAAGTTGAATCTTCCTCGCTTGTTCTACATGATTTATACACCTGGTGCATTTAACAGACCATAGCATGGCCGAGTTCCAGTCTTGCAGGTCAAAAGATTTGCCAAGTTCCTCCTCCCATCTCAGCATATAGGGCCTTTTGGTCCTAGTCCATTCCTCAAGTAGGAGCGAATACCACATAGAGATTTTTGACTTGCTTCGCGTCTCCGCCCTCAATACCGCATAAACTGGATCCTCCTTGCTCGGGTCCCAACAAAGGGGGACCGAAGCAAGCAGATGCCGAATCTGCAGATATTGATAAAATACTGAGTTTTGCAGGTTAAATTCCGCATGTAGGGAGGGGAACTCTTTTAAAGTACCTTTATCAAATATATCTCCAAGGGTGCTAATCCCAGCATTTAACCATGGAGTTATAGATATATTAGGGATGTGGTATTCCAAAGCCGACAAAGGAATGGTCTTGGCCTCTACAGGGAGGGATGGATACCGTTTGAACAACCGTGACCATGCCCAAACTGTAGCCCGCATAGTGTCCAACATTGGGCTACCTGGGGGAAGAGGTCCCAGAATCCGGGCCATCAACAGAGATCTAAGTGAGCGTCGTCTAGAAAAAAATTTCTCAATGTCAACCCATCGCAACGATTCGTCATTGGACCACCAAACTACAGCCTGGTCCAACAGATTGGCAAAATAATAATTATATAAGTTTGGAACACCCAATCCTCCCTGTCGTAATGGAAGGAATAGAGTGTCATTAGAGACACGTCTATGCGTATTGTGCCAAATAAATTGAGTCATATCCCTCTGAAGGACATCAATGTGACGTTTCGGGACCAACAGAGGGATACAGCTAAACTTATACAGGATTTTAGGCAAGATTAACATCTTTGCTAGATTCACCCTGGCTATCCATGAGAGATCACATACTGAAAGTTTAGCATAATCCCTCTGGAGTTCCCGTCGAAGGCCAGAGAAATTTGTAAGAACCATGTCCTGAGGGGATTGAGTGAGTTCTATTCCAAGGTATGGGAGGGAATGATCCACCCAGGAAAATGTATGCCTAGCAGAGATCTCGAGACTCAACGAATCAGGAACCAGGATGGGAAGAATCTGTGTTTTACTGGGGTTCAGCTTATAATAAGAGACCGCCGAGTATTGAGTCAAAATCTGGGAAGCAGCCTCTAGAGATTTTAATGGGGCAGACAGAGTCAAAATAACGTCATCCGCATATAACCCAATCACGTGAGTCTCCTTGCCCGCCTGAATTCCCTCAATATCCGTACAAGTACGAAGAGTGGCTGCTAGGGGCTCAATTACAAGCGCAAATATTAAAGGGGAAAGAGGGCAGCCCTGCCTGGTGCCGTTAGTGATCAAGAATGGAGCCGAAAGGAAGCCCGACGCCAGAACCCTTGCCGACGGGGAAGAATTTCGGATACCTATTTAGGAAGGGCACCATCTCGGTTAACTGAATGGGTGTCTGACCCTTTTCCAGCCGTATCACCCCAACCCTTCCCTTTTCAACTTCTGAAGCATCGCTGTGCTCCATGACTCCCTCCGCATGAGGAACACTCGTGCTTAAACTTGCACTTGTCCCCATACTTGCATCCCCCTTCATTGAACAGGAAGCATAATCCCTTTTGCAAGGCAGCCGAGCGCCTTACTTGCACAGAGCCCCAGGCTCCCCCTGGAAAGGACTGCCCCCCCTGACTGGAGCCATCACCCTCATCCACAATCCGATGTCCTTATGGTCCCACCTGATGGTAGGGCGAGCAGCCTTCCGTTGCCTAAATTTCTCGTCGTACCATAACCACCCCATCCCCCCATATGTCCGATATGCCTCGCCTATTGTAGCAGAAGAGTACGGAACAATTTTCCGGCGCCTTTTTCCCAATAACACTGGCCAGGATCACGAACGCCTGCATCCAGTTCGAGAAAGTCCGCAAAATCAAACGGCACCGCCTCTTGTCCTCGTCTTCCCTCCGCTTATCCTCCTTCCTATCCCTATCCAAATTGAACTCGGGAGCAACGAGAATATGTCCACGTAGTCCCCTTTCCATATTTTCTTCTTCAACTCCGGCTTAAGGTGGGCCCCCGGAAGCAAACGTACACCTCTCCCCTCGCCCCATCATCTAGACGCGGTTTCTCCGTACCTTATCATTACCCACGACCATATCCGCCAGGCATGCCCCAGGAACCCTCAATGACCCACCGAACCCCGCGCCCATGGTCCCACAGTCCCTCGGCCCAGCTGACCCAGCCATCTGCCCTTGATCCCCCGTCCCTTCCCCCTGTACGCCCCAGGCTGCCACCGGTGACCCCGTCCCTGACCCCACATTAACCAACCCTCTTACTAAATCCCTCAACCCCCCTAACAATGCCTCCACCCCCCCCCGCAACTGACCCTTGTGTGCCCCCCCCCCAACTCCAGGACCCCTCCCATAAACCGCCCCTGCTACTGACGATTCCCCATGTGTCTCACCTGGCTGTGTGGACGCTGTGATTCCACCTGCCGGAATGTAAAGTCATGGATGTTGACCGGCGCTGGTCTCCCTTCCAGAGGGTCTCCCATCTTCAGCACTACCAGTGCCCCATCCTGCAGCTTGAGATCCCAGAGCCTGCAGTTCCGCAGCTCGACCGCTAGAGGCCGCCAATACCCTGGCTGAAGCAGATGCTGCAGTCTGCAATACTGCAGCTCGACCACTGGAGGCTGCCATTTCTTCAGCTGAAACAGACATCGGCGCTGGGCCAGCTCCGTGCTGCCTGCTCAGGAAAAGCAGCTTAGGGCCGCCATCTAGACCGCGCCGTCCCCCAGATGGATCCTGGACTACAGTCCCAGGCCGTGCCATGGTGATACCACTACCACGTCAGCTGAATCAGGGGCAGAGATGTCAGGTCTCTCCCGCCCAGGGTCCCGCCGTACCATTGGATTCTCCCGGCATGCGACCGCCTGGCTCTGCTGTTCCCACCTGTGGCGCATGCCGGAGGGTCCCTGGAGGGGCTCCTTACCTGGCGTCGGACCCTCGGGGTCTCCTCCGGACTGAGACGCGATGGAGGCCTGGTCCTCCACGGCTGGCGAATAGGGGTGGCTGTGGAGGCCGAATCCCCTGACCCCGGCAGCATTCCTCTAACCGTCTCCTGGAGCCATTCAGGTCCCCTGCTCTCTGCTGCCGCCCGGAGCTGCGCCAGCAAAGCCTCAAAAGAAGCCATCTTGGGAAATAGTGAGCACCTCAAGAGCTAATGCAGCAGCAAGGACAGGGACTGCTGCAAGACTGCTGTCCCATGTGAGATGATCCTATTCCAGGCCCTCGCTGCCCTTTATAAGCCCTACACCCGCCCCGTAACGGCCCCCCACCTCAATTAACCCTGAGCATCCCAACCCACTCCCTCCAAACCCTTGTCATGCCAGGCCTACCCCCAGTCCTGCAGCCTTAAGTCTGGCCTGTGCTTGACAGATGTCACTGGATGTAACAGGTATGTGGTGCTGTATTCTCCTATATGTAGAGCTGGCTCATTACTGTGACCTGCATCTCATCTTCTCCTCCAAGTCTTTTTATCGTAATCATATGTATTTTAAATTTGGCAACAAAAATTTTAATATGTCATCTGCTGTCCTATGTAACAGCCGAGATAACAGTGATAACTTTCTGTGTGCAGACAATGTAGCAGATGTTCCATGCAGTCCTATGTAACACCCGACATAACACAATAGTTCAGTGTATTATTTGGGGTGTTACATAGGACTGCAGGTAACATCTATGATATCTGTACTCAGAGAGCTATGAGATGGTGGGGGTCTGACTCCTGGCACCCCGCCAATTCGCTATTTCAGGTGAGTAGTTTCTTCCCTACGCGGGTAAAGAAAGATACTCATCAGCGCCTGTAGACTCAGGCTGCTGCTAATGGAGCTGGTACTTCTCCTGCCACCCCACCCCTCCCCAGCAGCAATGGCAGTGGAACATGAGCGCAGAGGGCCCACCCGTCATACCTGCGAGAGGATGCCGCAGATAGGCAGCGGCCACCTGACTACATAGGATTTCACTGTAGTAGTTCAGTTTGTCCTCCCTCTCGGTGGGTGTAAAAAAGGCCCCCATTCTGGATCGGTAGACAGGGTCCAACAAGGTGGAGGGCCAGAAGTCATCCCTCTGCCGAATGCTGACAATTCGGCTGTCGCTACTCAAGCAAGTGAGCATGCATCGGGCCATTTGTGAAAGTGACTCGGAGGGACTCACTGCCTCCATCTCCACTGCATACTGCCACGTTGTGTCGGGGTCCTCTGTCTCGTCTTCCTCATCGCCCTGTAGCTCCTCTGGCTGCTCCTGCTCCTACTGTCCTGTCAGCTGACTAGAAAATCCACCTATTTGGCTACACATTGCCTGTGCTCCAATATCCGCCTCCCCTACTCCTCCTCTTCCAGTTCAGACCCCACAGGGCTCATCTGGCCGTGAGATTGAGGTGCCATGTCTCCTGTCCCCTGACCAGCCATTGTTACCACCATCTGTTCCAGGACATGAAGCAGTGGAATGACGTCGTTCATACCGTAGTCCTGGCGACTGACAAATTATGTGGCATCCTCTAAGAGCCTGAGCAACCGGCAGGTGTAACACATGAGCTGCCTGCCACTGGCTGACATCGAAGTTAAATAGAGGAGTACTCCTATCCGCTAGCATCATCAAGAAATCGTTGATGGCCTTTCTCTGTTCGTATAGTCGGTCAAACATATGGCGGGTGGAACTCCAACAGATGGAAACGTTGCATATCAGCCTATGTTAGGGATGCTGTTCTGCCCCTGCAGCTTAAGGAGGGTGTGCTTTGGGGTGTATGAGTGGCTGAAGTGCATGCAAAGTTTCCTGGCCATTTTTAGGATGTCTTGCAGATGGTTGAAACACTTCAGGAACCGCTTGACAACCAGATTGAACACGTGTGCCATGCAGGGCGCATGGCTCAGCCCTCCTTGACGCAGTGCTGCCACCACGTTTTTTTAATTTTCAGTTGTCGCGGAGAAAACCAGGATTCGATTTCTTGATGTATCACATGGAGCAGTTCCCCCCTTATGTGACTCTGTTCGCCAAAGCAAACCAGGTGCAGAACAGCGTGACACCGCCGAGCCCTACACATGTGCTATGCTGGAGGGGCACTGTGACTTGTCCCCGCAGTGGAGGCTGAGGAAATGGTGGAGGATGAGGAGGCAGAGGCAGACATTGTCGCAGGACCAAAGGCGTGACAATGTGGAGGTGGAAGCGGTGTGACCTGTCCACGTTGCTGGTGTGGCTGTGCAGGAACTACTTTCACCCAGTGGGCCGTGAAGGACATGTATTGTCCCTGACCGTAGTTACAGTTCCGCACGTCGGCGCTGCCGCACACTTTGGCAGACACCGACAGGCTCAAAGACTGGCCCACCTTCTGTTCTACATGTGTGTGCAGGGCTGGTACTGCCTTTTTCACAAAGAAATGACGGCTTGGGACTATCCACCTCGGCTCGGCACAAACGATCAGTTCTCTGAAAGGTGCAGAGTCTACCACTTGGAAAGGGAGGGACTGAAGCACCAGCAACTTGGATAGGAGCATGTTCAGCTTCTGCACCGTTTGATGCGTGCACGCATACTGTTGTCTCTTGGCAATCGCTTCGGTGATCGATTGCTGACGGAATGACTGGCGAGGAGTAGGAAAATCTGGACCAGCAGAAGATGGGATTGACAGACAGCTCCCTTCGGCTGGTGGAGCCTTGACTGGCTGAAACTCGGTGCGTGCCACTGGGTGATGTCGCGGTAGCTGTGGCAGGCTGGACCACCACATCGGAACCATGGTTCTCCCAGGCCACTTGATGGTGATGCTGCATATGTTGATGCAAGGCCGTGGTGCCAACATTGGCACCCTGGCCACACTTCACCTTCTGTTCACTTATTCTGCATATGGCCATGTTGACCTCCTCCGGCGGTTTCACAAAAAACTGCCCCACCGCCGAGTACCTTATTTTCCCACCAACACTACTCACTGGTTGACGGCTTCCGTGAACCCGTGCATGACTCCTTTCCGGGGCAGGTAGGCTGCTGCAAAGAGGTTTGCCTACCCTTTTCCCCGTTTGGTTCCCAACCTCCCACTGCTGCCACCCCGCTGACTCCCGGCCACGCTAGCGACTTGCTGGTTCTGTCGCTGCCTGATGGGCAAGCTGCCACCCTCTTCTCCTGAAGATGACGAAGCCCCTTCTTCACTCGGCTCCAAAATGCGATTGGCTTCATCATCATCGAGTAGTGTCTGCACATCACTGATGTCCTCCTCAATGGCCTCTTTGTCAGAAGCCTGACCATTCACAACACAAACTTCCATCCCACTCTCCTCATCACTACCTGCCCGCCTAGCAGAGGAAGCGGCAGATGTCTCCTCCAGATCTTGGCTGGGCAGTAGCTACTGACTGTCCTCTAGTAGCTCTTCTTCGCTGAAAAGTGAAATTGAGCCCACTGCATGTAGTTCCTGTCGCGCAGAGGGAACAGAAAAGGCCAGAGGCAGGTTGAGGACAGTTAAGGGCACAGGGCCTGCTCCCGGGCCATGCGAAGTAAGGGTTGTGTCTGAATAACCCACCGACGGTTGGCTGGGGGTATCTGATGTCACTTGGGATGATGTGGATGACCGAGTTAACCAATCAAGAACTGCTGTGTTGCTGGTCAAGACACGACTAGAGATGAGCGAACACCTGGATGTTCGGGTTCGAGAAGTTCGGCCGAACTTCCCGAAAATGTACGGGTTCGGGATCCGAACTCGACCCGAACTTTTCCCGAACCCGAAGTCAATGGGGACCCGAACTTTTAGGCACTAAAAAGGCTGTAAAATAGTCCAGGAAAGGGCTAGAGGGCTGCAAAAGGCAGCAAAATGTAGGTAAATGCCCTGCAAACCAATGTGGATAGGGAAATCAATTAAAATAAAATAAAATAAATAAAAATTAACCAATATCAATTGGAGAGAGGTCCCAGAGAATCATGTGACATATCACCCACCACTGGAGAAGGCCACTTTCAGTTATTTCGGCCCAGCACCCAGACAGAGGAGAGAGGTCCCACAGCAAGGAATCATGCGTCATATCACCCACCACTGGAGAAGTAAAGAGGGCGACTGCACCATCCTGGGCTCATAGCCCTAGTCCATATAGTGGCGGTGCCAGTGGGGCTGGGATCCGACCGCCGATCCCCAAGGCCAACGTAGAAAAGTCAAGAATCCCACGGCACTCCGAAGTCTTGTGAAAAAGTTTTTTCTTTATTCCACCTCAGATGAGCGACGTTTCGACTCGGTATGAGTCTTTATCAAGCATACACTTAACAACAATATACAAACATTTATACCCACTCCCAATGTCCCCATTGGTCAATGGAGGGGTCAATCCCTCCCCCCTTCAGGGAACAACCACAGTGTATAAGACTTAAACAAGATAAAAGCAATCTAAATTGTATATAGATATAATCTACGGACTCAGCGCAACTCACTTATATACAATCATACAGGACAGCGTATCCGAGCAAAGTATATCCATCTGTCCCGTTCAAACACTTCCGGGTCCACACTGGTTTGTTTTACAGACGTCATCCAGTTGCCGATCATCTGACTGTGACGTCAACACACTCCCGGTCATGTGACCATCACATGATCGGAGCTGTCATAAATGTAAACAGAGGCTCGATTCCAGCGCCATCAGTGTTTACAAAACCAGAGGGAACGAGAGGTATTCACTTTATGTCCATAGGAATTCATTGTAGCTGATCACATCATCACAGGCGTTGACCCAGTAAGGCTATGGAGGCTGGACAGTCAAAAAGGACTACTTTTAAGAATCCATTATGGTTACAAGCAATGGCATACCCCACCTGATGGCAATCATATAGTGAAGAAAAATCTTTTTCTTAGAGTAGATGGACAAAGACCAAAGATCCATTGAGACCTGTGTCCCCTATGTAATTACATCATTGTTGACTATGGAGAAACGTACCCTGTATGAGGGATGTAGCTAGAACCGCATAAAAGCCATTCATGGCACTGTGCCAGGTAATCTCCATCCCCCGCTCAGTAGCCAATTATACATGCTCACTAGGGCTACAGGGGGCACAATATCGGCCATGTGTCCCTTGCTGCGACAGTGAACCCACCATCGCAAACTCCCGGTCCACAGGCTTCATGTGCCCTTACCCCTGTGCCTCATTGCACTCAAATATCATTCAAACAGTTAATCGTCTCCAAAGAAACCTTTTACGGGAGAGGTCCCATATTCCATTGGTCCATTTGTCCATATCTTCCCTACACAAATGAAGAAAATTACCCAGTCAGGTGGTCGTATGTCGTACACTCACTGTGTTTGTCCAGCCCATTAGCCTATACCAGGAAATAGCCTGAAAAGATAGAACAATACCAGTTAAAACCAAAGTAGAGATGTGGATACAAAACAACATATCAAATGGCGGGGAATCAAAAGAGGATCCTATCCTGAATTCTCGGTTCATGCCCTTCGGTTCCAACGTATTTAGCTCAAAAATCCACCGCAACTCCAGTTTTTTAGGAGTTTCTCTCTATCACCACCCCTAGATAGTGGAGGGACACTATCTATGATTCTATATCGGAGTTGGGATACATTGTGCCTCTGTTTAAAGAAATGTTCGGGGACCGGAAGGTCGTTTATAGGTGTAGCAGGGTCAATAGCCTGTCTTTCAAACAATTTCCTGATCGTATAACGATGTTGGTTCATTCTTAACTTACATGGTTGCGTCGTCTCCCGACATATAATAAGCCACATGGGCATTGTAATAAATAGATCACATAATCCGAAGCACAAGTATATGTATCACTGATGTTGTACCTCTTGCCAGTCTGTGGGTGTGTGAAGGAGTCACCCTTGAGTAGACTATTGCAATTGCAACAGTTATAACAAGGGAAACACCCTTTCTTTCTCCTTTTATCTGACTTTTCTTTTTAGGGATAACAGTGTGGGTAAGTTTATCTCCTAAACTTTTGGCCCTTCTGTATGACATCAATGGTGTGGTCTGGAATTCGCTTATATTGGGAAAAGATCTAGTCAATATACCCCAGTTACGTTTGAGAGCTGCCGCTACCATAGGGCTGGCCTTGTTAAAGGTGGATACGAAGGGAATTCGTGCCGGGCGGGGTGGTCTAATAGTTTTGTTTAGCAACTCCTCCCTTGTTGTCTCCCTTACCCTTCGGCGATGTTGTTCCACCAATTTCCGGGGGTATGCCCTGTCCCTAAATTTATCAGCCATCTCAGTTAGACGTTCATCCACTATCAAGTCATTTGAGACTATCCTTCTAACCCGGAGGAATTGGCTATAGGGTAGGGATCTAATCATTCCCCTGGGGTGGGCACTGTCGTACCTCACTAAATTATTACGATCAGTCAATTTAACAAATAAGTCCGTCTGTAAGCCCTCATCTGTGATGTATATCAATGTGTCCAAGAATTGCAAGGAGCTAGTTGACTCAACTCTAGTGAATTTTAATTGCGGGTGTATGTCATTAATTGCCTCATGGAAATGTTGTAATTCCATGTCCGTTCCTGCCCACACTAGGAAGACATCATCTATATACCGCATCCACCCCTTCACATACTTGAAGTGGGTGGATGGGTATATATGACGTTCTTCTACCTGAGCCATATAGATGTTTGCATATGTCGGGGCCACGTTGGACCCCATTGCGGTGCCCCGACATTGCAAATAAAACCGGCCCTCAAATTGAAAGTAATTATTATACAGCAAAATTTCCAACAAGGTCAATAAAAAATCATCAGGTGATAATTCAGAGGATTCAAGAAACATGGAAAAACCTTTTTTAGGAGAGGCAGGAAAACAAGGAGAGGAGGCGGCAGATACCGCTGCAAGAAAGACCATGGACTTAAACACTCGTCTGACTCGCTCAATGAAACCGCCACTGGGAACCAAGGGGGTGACAACACAACAAACAAAATTACAGGGACACAACAAGAAAATCTAAAGGACTCCCCAGTGGTAAATATCTCCTCATTTTTACTTACAGAGGGGGAAGAGAAGTTATTACGTAAGGGCCTGTCATTTTGCCCTGAAGCTGACCCAGATTGGTTTCAATATGAAATAGATTTGTTGAATTTTTTCAGACGTATTAAGTTAAAAGTGTTTTTCCATGAGATAGGTTCTGGTACTTCCATCACTCCTACCTCAGAAAAAACATCCAGTAAACATAGTCTTACACTTAAGGGAATAGGTCTGTACAACAAAAGTGATTTCCAACCACCTGTTTCACATAAGGCAATAGATACATATATTGCTTTAGTAAGGTCTGAAATCTCCACCTTGAAAAATGCTTGTAATAATCTCCATTGTAGTAATTTGACAAAGGAGGAACAAACCGCTCTTAGATCGTTGGCTTCCCGTAGGGAGCTAACGATCAAGGCAGCGGATAAAGGGGGTGCCATTGTGGTGATGGACACCACCCAATATATGTCGGAAATTGAGAGGCAATTAAGCGATCCTGAGGTCTATAGACAGATTGATGGGGACCCAGTGATGCTCATAACCAAGAAATTAAGAATATTGGTAGATAATGCATATGCCAATGACTACATTGATAAACAACTACATGAGTTCCTCACACCACAACACCCGGTGACGCCTACTATATACATCCTGCCTAAAATCCACAAGGATTTAAAACACCCACCGGGACGCCCTATAGTGTCGGGTATTGATTCAGTTTTCTCCCATGCGGCAATCTTTCTGGACAAGGTCCTGAGGACCCACGCTACCAATGCTGTTTCCTATGTGCGTGACACATCTGATTTCTTAAATAAATTAAAACAACTTGACTTCCAACCAGGGGACAAATTGGTGTCCTTTGATGTCGCCAGCCTATACACGTGTATTGAACACGAGTTAGGGCTGGCGGCAGTCAAATGGGCCTTAGAAACATCGGGCTATCCTGTGGAAATTTGTGATTTTTTATTGACCTTGTTGGAAATTTTGCTGTATAATAATTACTTTCAATTTGAGGGCCGGTTTTATTTGCAATGTCGGGGCACCGCAATGGGGTCCAACGTGGCCCCGACATATGCAAACATCTATATGGCTCAGGTAGAAGAACGTCATATATACCCATCCACCCACTTCAAGTATGTGAAGGGGTGGATGCGGTATATAGATGATGTCTTCCTAGTGTGGGCAGGAACGGACATGGAATTACAACATTTCCATGAGGCAATTAATGACATACACCCGCAATTAAAATTCACTAGAGTTGAGTCAACTAGCTCCTTGCAATTCTTGGACACATTGATATACATCACAGATGAGGGCTTACAGACGGACTTATTTGTTAAATTGACTGATCGTAATAATTTAGTGAGGTACGACAGTGCCCACCCCAGGGGAATGATTAGATCCCTACCCTATAGCCAATTCCTCCGGGTTAGAAGGATAGTCTCAAATGACTTGATAGTGGATGAACGTCTAACTGAGATGGCTGATAAATTTAGGGACAGGGCATACCCCGGAAATTGGTGGAACAACATCGCCGAAGGGTAAGGGAGACAACAAGGGAGGAGTTGCTAAACAAAACTATTAGACCACCCCGCCCGGCACGAATTCCCTTCAGTATCCACCTTTAACAAGGCCAGCCCTATGGTAGCGGCAGCTCTCAAACGTAACTGGGGTATATTGACTAGATCTTTTCCCAATATAAGCGAATTCCAGACCACACCATTGATGTCATACAGAAGGGCCAAAAGTTTAGGAGATAAACTTACCCACACTGTTATCCCTAAAAAGAAAAGTCAGATAAAAGGAGAAAGAAAGGGTGTTTCCCTTGTTATAACTGTTGCAATTGCAATAGTCTACTCAAGGGTGACTCCTTCACACACCCACAGACTGGCAAGAGGTACAACATCAGTGATACATATACTTGTGCTTCGGATTATGTGATCTATTTATTACAATGCCCATGTGGCTTATTATATGTCGGGGAGACGACGCAACCATGTAAGTTAAGAATGAACCAACATCGTTATACGATCAGGAAATTGTTTGAAAGACAGGCTATTGACCCTGCTACACCTATAAACGACCTTCCGGTCCCCGAACATTTCTTTAAACAGAGGCACAATGTATCCCAACTCCGATATAGAATCATAGATAGTGTCCCTCCACTATCTAGGGGTGGTGATAGAGAGAAACTCCTAAAAAAACTGGAGTTGCGGTGGATTTTTGAGCTAAATACGTTGGAACCGAAGGGCATGAACCGAGAATTCAGGATAGGATCCCTCTTTTGATTCCCCGCCATTTGATATGTTGTTTTGTATCCACATCTCTACTTTGGTTTTAACTGGTATTGTTCTATCTTTTCAGGCTATTTCCTGGTATAGGCTAATGGGCTGGACAAACACAGTGAGTGTACGACATACGACCACCTGACTGGGTAATTTTCTTCATTTGTGTAGGGAAGATATGGACAAATGGACCAATGGAATATGGGACCTCTCCCCGTAAAAGGTTTCTTTGGAGACGACTAACTGTTTGAATGATATTTGAGTGCAATGAGGCACAGGGGTAAGGGCACATGAAGCCTGTGGACCGGGAGTTTGCGATGGTGGGTTCACTGTCGCAGCAAGGGACACATGGCCGATATTGTGCCCCCCTGTAGCCCTAGTGAGCATGTATAATTGGCTACTGAGCGGGGGATGGAGATTACCTGGCACAGTGCCATGAATGGCTTTTATGCGGTTCTAGCTACATCCCTCATACAGGGTACGTTTCTCCATAGTCAACAATGATGTAATTACATAGGGGACACAGGTCTCAATGGATCTTTGGTCTTTGTCCATCTACTCTAAGAAAAAGATTTTTCTTCACTATATGATTGCCATCAGGTGGGGTATGCCATTGCTTGTAACCATAATGGATTCTTAAAAGTAGTCCTTTTTGACTGTCCAGCCTCCATAGCCTTACTGGGTCAACGCCTGTGATGATGTGATCAGCTACAATGAATTCCTATGGACATAAAGTGAATACCTCTCGTTCCTCTGGTTTTGTAAACACTGATGGCGCTGGAATCGAGCCTCTGTTTACATTTATGACAGCTCCGATCATGTGATGGTCACATGACCGGGAGTGTGTTGACGTCACAGTCAGATGATCGGCAACTGGATGACGTCTGTAAAACAAACCAGTGTGGACCCGGAAGTGTTTGAACGGGACAGATGGATATACTTTGCTCGGATACGCTGTCCTGTATGATTGTATATAAGTGAGTTGCGCTGAGTCCGTAGATTATATCTATATACAATTTAGATTGCTTTTATCTTGTTTAAGTCTTATACACTGTGGTTGTTCCCTGAAGGGGGGAGGGATTGACCCCTCCATTGACCAATGGGGACATTGGGAGTGGGTATAAATGTTTGTATATTGTTGTTAAGTGTATGCTTGATAAAGACTCATACCGAGTCGAAACGTCGCTCATCTGAGGTGGAATAAAGAAAAAACTTTTTCACAAGACTTCGGAGTGCCGTGGGATTCTTGACTTTTCCACCACTGGAGAAGGCCACTCGGTAATTTCGGCCCCAGCACCCAGACAGAGGAGAGAGGCCCCACAGCAAGGAATCATGCGTCATATCACCCACCACTGGAGAGGCCACTCAGTTATTTCGGCCAAGCACCCAGACCGAGGATACAGGTCCCACAGCAAGGAATCATGCGTCATATCACCCACCACTGGAGAAGTCCACTTTGAGTTATTTCTGCCCCAGCACCCAGACAGAGGAGAGAGGTCCCACAACAAGGAATAAGGCGTCATATCACCCACCACTGGAGAAGGCCACTCGGTTATTTCGGCCCCAGCACCCAGACAGAGGAGAGAGGTCCCACAACAAGGAATAAGGCGTCATATCACCCACCACTGGAGAAGGCCACTTTCAGTTATTTTGGCCCCAGCACCCAGACAGAGGAGAGAGGTCCCACAGCAAGGAATAAGGCGTCATATCACCCACCACTGGAGAAGGCCACTTTCAGTTATTTCGGCCCAGCACCCAGACCGAGGAGAGAGGTCCCACAGCAAGGAATCATGCGTCATATCACCCACCACTGGAGAAGGCCACTTTCAGTTATTTCGGCCCCAGCACCCAGACAGAGGAGAGAGATCACACAGCAAGGAATAAGGCATCATATCACCCACCACTGGAGAAGGCCACTCAGTTATATCGGCCCAGCATCCAGACCGAGGATACGGGTCCCACAGCAAGGAATCATGCGTCATATCACCCACCACTGGAGAAGGCCACTTTCAGTTATTTCGGCCCCAGCACCCAGACAGAGGAGAGAGGTCCCACAGCAAGGAATCATGCGTCATATCACCCACCACTGGAGAAGGCCACTTTCAGTTATTTCGGCCCCAGCACCCAGACAGAGGAGAGAGGTCCCACAGCAAGGAATAATGCGTCAGTATCACCAACCACTAGAGAAGGCCACTTTCAGTTATTTCGGCCCAGCACCCAGACCGAGGATAGAGATCCCACAGCACGGAATCATGCGTCATATCACCCACCACTGCAGAACGCCACTTTCAGTTATTTCGGCCCCAGCACCCAGACAGAGAAGAGAGGTCCCACAGCAAGGAATAATGCGTCGTATCATCCACCACTAGAGAAGGCCACTTTCAGTTATTTCGGCCCAGCACCCAGACCGAGGATAGAGATCCCACAGCACGGAATCATGCGTCATATCACCCACCACTGGAGAACGCCACTTTCAGTTATTTCGGCCCCAGCACCCAGACAGAGGAGAGAGGTCCCACAGCAAGGAATCATGCATCATATCACCCACCACTGGAGAAGGCCACTCGGTAATTTCGGCCCCAGCACACAGACAGAGGAGAGAGGCCCCACAGCAAGGAATCATGCGTCATATAACACACCTCTGGAGAGGCCACTCAGTTATTTCGGCCCAGCACCCAGACCGAGGATAAAGGTCCCACAGCAAGGAATCATGCGTCATATCACCCACCACTGGAGAAGGCCACTCAGTTATTTCGGCCCCAGCACCAAGACTGAGGAGAGAGGTCCCACAGCAAGGTATCATGCGTCATTTCACCCACCACTAGAGAAGGCCACTTTCAGTTATTTAGGCCCCAGCACCCAGACAGAGGAGAGAGGTCCCACAGCAAGGAATAAGGCGTCATATCACCCACCACTAGAGAAGGCCACTTTCAGTTATCTCGGCCCAGCACCCAGACAGAGGAGAGAGGTCCCACAGCAAGGAATCATGCGTCATATCACCCACCACTGGAGAAGGCCACTTACAGTTATTTAGGCCCCAGCTCCCAGACAGAGGAGAGAGGTCCCACAGAAAGGAATCATGCGTCATATCACCCACCACTGGAGAAGGCCACTTTCAGTTATTTCGGCCTCAGCACCCAGACCGAGGAGAGAGGTCCCACAGCAAGTAATCATGCGTCATATCACCCACAATTGGAGAAGGCCACTTTCAGTTATTTCGGCAAGAGCACCCAGACAGAGGAGAGAGGTCCCACAGCAAGGAATAAGGCTTCATATCACCCACCACTGGAGAAGGCCACTTTCAGTTATTTCTGCCCAGCACCCAGACCGAGGAGAGAGGTCCCACAGCAAGGAATCATGCGTCATATCACCCACCACTGGAGAAGGCCACTTTCAGTTATTTCGGCCCCAGCACCCAGACAGAGGAGAGAGGTCCCACAGCAAGGAATATGGCGTCATATCACCCACCACTAGAGAAGGCTACTTTCAGTTATTTCGGCCCCAGCACCCAGACAGAGCAGAGAGGTTCCACAGCAAGGAATCATGCGTCATATCACCCACCACTGGAGAAGGCCACTTTCAGTTATTTCGGCCCAGCACACAGACCAAGGAGAGAGGTCCCACAGCAAGGAATCATGCGTCATATCACTCAACACTGGAGAAGGCCACTCAGTTATTTCGGCCCCAGCACCCAGACAGAGGAGAGAGGTCCCACAGCAAGGAATCATGCGTCATATTACCCACCACTGGAGAAGGCCACTCTTAGTTATTTTGGCCCAGCACCCAGACCGAGGGCAGAGGTCCAACAGCAAGGAATCATACGTCATATCACCCACCACTGGAAAAGACCACTCACTTATTTCGGCCCCAGCACCCAGACAGAGGAAAGAGGTCCCACTGCAAGGAATCATGCGTCATGTCACCCACCACTGGAGAAGGCCACTTTCACTTATTTAGGCCCCAGCACCCAGACAGAGTAGAGAGGTCCCACAGCAAGGAATCATGCGTCATATCACCCACCACTGGAGAAGGCCACTCAGTTATTTCGGCCACAGCACCCAGACAGAGTAGAGAGGTCCCACAGCAAGGAATCATGCGTCATATTACCCACCACTGGAGAAGGCCACTTTCAGTTATTTCGGCCGCAGCACCCAGACCGAGGAGAGAGGTCCCACAGCAAGGAATCATGCGTCATATCACCCACCACTGGAGAAGGCCACTCAGTTATTTCGGCCCCAGCACCCAGACAGAGGAGAGAGGTCCCACAGCAATGAATCATGCGTCATATCACCCACCACTAGAGAAGGCCACTTTCAGGTATTTAGGCCCCAGCACCCAGACAGAGGAGAGAGGTCCCACAGCAATGAATATGGCGTCATATCACCCACCACTGGAGAAGGCCACTCAGTTATTTCGGCCCCAGCACCCAGACAGAGGAGAGAGGTCCCACAGCAAGGAATCATGCGTCATATTACCCACCACTGGAGAACGCCACTTTCAGTTATTTCGGCCCAGCACCCAGACAGAGGAGAGAGGTCCCACAGCAAGGAATCATGCGTCATATCACCCACCACTGGAGAAGGCCACTTTCAGTTATTTTGGCCCCAGCACCCAGACAGAGGAGAGAGGTCCCACAGCAAGGAATAAGGCGTCATATCACCCACCACTGGAGAAGGCCACTTTCAGTTATTTCGGCCCAGCACCCAGACCGAGGAGAGAGGTCCTACAGCAAGGAATCATGCGTCATATCACCCACCACTGGAGAAGGCCACTTTCAGTTATTTCGGCCCCAGCACCCAGACAGAGGAGAGAGATCACACAGCAAGGAATAAGGCATCATATCACCCACCACTGGAGAAGGCCACTCAGTTATATCGGCCCAGCATCCAGACCGAGGATACAGGTCCCACAGCAAGGAATCATGCGTCATATCACCCACCACTGGAGAAGGCCACTTTCAGTTATTTCGGCCCCAGCACCCAGACAGAGGAGAGAGGTCCCACAGCAAGGAATCATGCGTCATATCACCCACCACTGGAGAAGGCCACTTTCAGTTATTTCGGCCCCAGCACCCAGACAGAGGAGAGAGGTCCCACAGCAAGGAATAATGCGTCGTATCACCCACCACTAGAGAAGGCCACTTTCAGTTATTTCGGCCCAGCACCCAGACCGAGGATAGAGATCCCACAGCACGGAATCATGCGTCATATCACCCACCACTGGAGAAGGCCACTTTCAGTTATTTCGGCCCCAGCACCCAGACAGAGGAGAGAGGTCCCACAGCAAGGAATAATGCGTCGTATCAC
Organism: Bufotes viridis; assembly: GCA_033119425.1. Classification (NCBI taxonomy): domain Eukaryota; kingdom Metazoa; phylum Chordata; class Amphibia; order Anura; family Bufonidae; genus Bufotes; species Bufotes viridis. Next base: position 437,578,836 of record CM065591.1, on the reverse strand, counting down.
CCACCACTAGAGAAGGCCACTTTCAGTTATTTCGGCCCAGCATCCAGACCGAGGATACAGGTCCCACAGCAAGGAGTCATGCGTCATATCACCCACCACTGGAGAAGGCCACTTTCAGTTATTTCAGCCCCAGCACACAGACAGAGGTGAGAGGTCCCACAGCAAGGAATCATGCGTCATATCACCCACCACTGGAGAAGGCCACTTTCAGTTATTTCGGCCCCAGCACCCAGACAGAGGAGAGAGGTCCCAAAGCAAGGAATAAGGCGTCATATCACCCACCACTGGAGAAGGCCACTTTCAGTTATTTCGGCCCCAGCACCCAGACAGAGGAGAGAGGTCCCACAGCAAGGAATAAGGCGTCATATCACCCACCACTGGAGAAGGCCACTTTCAGTTATTTCTGGCCCAGCACCCAGACCGAGGAGAGAGGTCCCACAGCAAGGAATCATGCGTCATATCACCCACCACTGGAGAAGGCCACTTTCAGTTATTTCGGCCCCAGCACCCAGACAGAGGAGAGAGATCACACAGCAAGGAATAAGGCATCATATCACCCACCACTGGAGAAGGCCACTCAGTTATATCGGCCCAGCATCCAGAAGGAGGATACAGGTTCCACAACAAGGAATCATGCGTCATATCACCCACCACTGGAGAAGGCCACTTTCAGTTATTTTGGCCCCAGCACCCAGACAGAGGAGAGAGGTCCCACAGCAAGGAATAAGGCGTCATATCACCCACCACTGGAGAAGGCCACTTTCAGTTATTTCGGCCCCAGCACCCAGACAGAGGAGAGAGGTCCCACAGCAAGGAATCATGCGTCATATCACCCACCACTGGAGAAGGCCACTTTCAGTTATTTCGGCCCCAGCACCCAGACAGAGGAGAGAGGTCCCACATCAAGGAATCATGCGTCATATCACCCACCACTAGAGAAGGCCACTTTCAGTTATTTCGGCCCAGCACCCAGACCGAGGATAGAGTTCCCACAGCAAGGAATCATGCGTCATATCACCCACCACTGGAGAACGCCACTTTCAGGTTTTTCGGCCCCAGCACCCAGACAGAGGAGAGAGGTCCCACAGCAAGGAATCATGCGTCATATCACCCACCACTGGAGAAGGCCACTCGGTTATTTCGGCCCCAGCACCCAGACAGAGGAGAGAGGTCCCACAACAAGGAATAAGGCGTCATATCACCCACCACTGGAGAAGGCCACTTTCAGTTATTTTGGCCCCAGCACCCAGACAGAGGAGAGAGGTCCCACAGCAAGGAATAAGGCGTCATATCACCCACCACTGGAGAAGGCAACTTTCAGTTATTTCGGCCCAGCACCCAGACCGAGGAGAGAGGTCCCACAACAAGGAATCATGCGTCATATCACCCACCACTGGAGAAGGCCACTTTCAGTTATTTCGGCCCCAGCACCCAGACAGAGGAGAGAGATCACACAGCAAGGAATAAGGCATCATATCACCCACCACTGGAGAAGGCCACTCAGTTATATCGGCCCAGCATCCAGACCGAGGATACAGGTCCCACAGCAAGGAATCATGCGTCATATCACCCACCACTGGAGAAGGCCACTTTCAGTTATTTCGGCCCTAGCACCCAGACAGAGGAGAGAGGTCCCACAGCAAGGAATCATGCATCATATCACCCACCACTGGAGAAGGCCACTTTCAGTTATTTCGGCCTCAGCACCCAGACAGAGGAGAGAGATCCCACAGCAAGAAATAATGCGTCGTATCACCCACCACTAGAGAAAGCCACTTTCAGTTATTTCGGCCCAGCACCCAGACCGAGGATAGAGATCCCACAGCACGGAATCATGCGTCATATCACCCACCACTGGAGAACGCCACTTTCAGTTATTTCGGCCCCAGCACCCAGACAGAGGAGAGAGGTCCCACAGCAAGGAATAATGCGTCGTATCACCCACCACTAGAGAAGGCCGCTTTCAGTTATTTCGGCCCAGCACCCAGACCGAGGATAGAGATCCCACAGCACGGAATCATGCGTCATATCACCCACCACTGGAGAACGCCACTTTCAGTTATTTCGGCCCCAGCACCCAGACAGAGGAGAGAGGTCCCACAGCAAGGAATCATGCATCATATCACCCACCACTGGAGAAGGCCACTCGGTAATTTCGGCCCCAGCAGACAGACAGAGGAGAGAGGCCCCACAGCAAGGAATCATGCGTCATATAACACACCTCTGGAGAGGCCACTCAGTTATTTCGGCCCAGCACCCAGACCGAGGATACAGGTCCCACAGCAAGGAATCATGCGTCATATCACCCACCACTGGAGAAGGCCACTCAGTTATTTCGGCCCCAGCACCAAGACTGAGGAGAAAGGTCCCACAGCAAGGTATCATGCGTCATTTCACCCACCACTAGAGAAGGCCACTTTCAGTTATTTAGGCCCCAGCACCCAGACAGAGGAGAGAGGTCCCACAGCAAGGAATAAGGCGTCATATCACCCACAACTAGAGAAGGCCACTTTCAGTTATCTCGGCCCAGCACCCAGACAGAGGAGAGAGGTCCCACAGCAAGGAATCATGCGTCATATCACCCACCACTGGAGAAGGCCACTTTCAGTTATTTCGGCCTCAGCACCCAGACCGAGGAGAGAGGTCCCACAGCAAGTAATCATGCGTCATATCACCCACAATTGGAGAAGGCCACTTTCAGTTATTTCGGCAAGAGCACCCAGACAGAGGAGAGAGGTCCCACAGCAAGGAATAAGGCTTCATATCACCCACCACTGGAGAAGGCCACTTTCAGTTATTTCGGCCCAGCACCCAGACCGAGGAGAGAGGTCCCACAGCAAAGAATCATGCGTCATATCACCCACCACTGGAGAAGGCCACTTTCAGTTATTTCGGCCCAGCACCCAGACCGAGGAGAGAGGTCCCACAGCAAGGAATCATGCGTCATATCACCCACAATTGGAGAAGGCCACTTTCAGTTATTTCGGCAAGAGCACCCAGACAGAGGAGAGAGGTCCCACAGCAAGGAATAAGGCTTCATATCACCCACCACTGGAGAAGGCCACTTTCAGTTATTTCGGCCCAGCACCCAGACCGAGGAGAGAGGTCCCACAGCAAGGAATCATGCGTCATATCACCCACCACTGGAGAAGGCCACTTTCAGTTATTTCGGCCCAGCACCTAGACCGAGGAGAGAGGTCCCACAGCAAGGAATCATGCGTCATATCACCCACCACTGGAGAAAGCCACTCAGTTATTTCGGCCCAGCATCCAGACCGAGGATACAGGTCCCACAGCAAGGAATCATGCGTCATATCACCCACCACTGGAGAAGGCCACTTTCAGTTATTTCGGCCCCAGCACCCAGACAGAGGAGAGAGGTCCCACAGCAAGGAATAATGCGTCGTATCACCCACCACTAGAGAAGGCCACTTTCAGTTATTTCGGCCCAGCACCCAGACCGAGGATAGAGATCCCACAGCACGGAATCATGCGTCATATCACCCACCACTGGAGAACGCCACTTTCAGTTATTTCGGCCCCAGCACCCAGACAGAGGAGAGAGGTCCCACAGCAAGGAATAATGCGTCGTATCACCCACCACTAGAGAAGGCCACTTTCAGTTATTTCGGCCCAGCACCCAGACCGAGGATAGAGATCCCACAGCACGGAATCATGCGTCATATCACCCACCACTGGAGAACGCCACTTTCAGTTATTTCGGCCCCAGCACCCAGACAGAGGAGAGAGGTCCCACAGCAAGGAATCATGCATCATATCACCCACCACTGGAGAAGGCCACTCGGTAATTTCGGCCCCAGCACACAGACAGAGGAGAGAGGCCCCACAGCAAGGAATCATGCGTCATATAACACACCTCTGGAGAGTCCACTCAGTTATTTCGGCCCAGCACCCTGACCGAGGATACATTTCCCACAGCAAGGAATCATGCGTCATATCACCCACCACTGGAGAACGCCACTTTCAGTTATTTCGGCCCCAGCACCCAGACAGAGGAGAGAGGTCCCACAGCAAGGAATCATGCGTCATATCACCCACCACTGGAGAAGGCCACTCGGTTATTTCGGCCCCAGCACCCAGACAGAGGAGAGAGGTCCCACAGCAAGGAATAAGGCGTCATATCACCCACCACTGGAGAAGGCCACTTTCAGTTATTTTGGCCCCAGCACCCAGACAGAGGAGAGAGGTCCCACAGCAAGGAATAAGGCGTCATATCACCCACCACTGGAGAAGGCCACTTTCAGTTATTTCGGCCCAGCACCCAGACCGAGGAGAGAGGTCCCACAGCAAGGAATCATGCGTCATATCACCCACCACTGGAGAAGGCCACTTTCAGTTATTTCGCCCCAGCACCCAGACAGAGGAGAGAGATCACACAGCAAGCAATAAGGCATCATATCACCCACCACTGGAGAAGGCCACTCAGTTATATCGGCCCAGCATCCAGACCGAGGATACAGGTCCCACAGCAAGGAATCATGCGTCATATCACCCACCACTGGAGAAGGCCACTTTCAGTTATTTCGGCCCCAGCACCCAGACAGAGGAGAGAGGTCCCACAGCAAGGAATCATGCGTCATATCACCCACCACTGGAGAAGGCCACTTTCAGTTATTTCGGCCCCAGCACCCAGACAGAGGAGAGAGGTCCCACAGCAAGGAATAATGCGTCGTATCACCAACCACTAGAGAAGGCCACTTTCAGTTATTTCGCCCAGCACCCAGACCGAGGATAGAGATCCCACAGCACGGAATCATGCGTCATATCACCCACCACTGCAGAACGCCACTTTCAGTTATTTCGGCCCCAGCACCCAGACAGAGGAGAGAGGTCCCACAGCAAGGAATAATGCGTCGTATCATCCACCACTAGAGAAGGCCACTTTCAGTTATTTCGGCCCAGCACCCAGACCGAGGATAGAGATCCCACAGCACGGAATCATGCGTCATATCACCCACCACTGGAGAACGCCACTTTCAGTTATTTCGGCCCCAGCACCCAGACACAGGAGAGAGGTCCCACAGCAAGGAATCATGCATCATATCACCCACCACTGGAGAAGGCCACTCGGTAATTTCGGCCCCAGCACACAGACAGAGGAGAGAGGCCCCACAGCAAGGAATCATGCGTCATATAACACACCTCTGGAGAGGCCACTCAGTTATTTCGGCCCAGCACCCAGACCGAGGATACAGGTCCCACAGCAAGGAATCATGCGTCATATCACCCACCACTGGAGAAGGCCACTCAGTTATTTCGGCCCCAGCACCAAGACTGAGGAGAGAGGTCCCACAGCAAGGTATCATGCGTCATTTCACCCACCACTAGAGAAGGCCACTTTCAGTTATTTAGGCCCCAGCACCCAGACAGAGGAGAGAGGTCCCACAGCAAGGAATAAGGCGTCATATCACCCACCACTAGAGAAGGCCACTTTCAGTTATCTCGGCCCAGCACCCAGACAGAGGAGAGAGGTCCCACAGCAAGGAATCATGCGTCATATCACCCACCACTGGAGAAGGCCACTTACAGTTATTTAGGCCCCAGCTCCCAGACAGAGAGAGAGGTCCCACAGAAAGGAATCATGCGTCATATCACCCACCACTGGAGAAGGCCACTTTCAGTTATTTCGGCCTCAGCACCCAGACCGAGGAGAGAGGTCCCACAGCAAGTAATCATGCGTCATATCACCCACAATTGGAGAAGGCCACTTTCAGTTATTTCGGCAAGAGCACCCAGACAGAGGAGAGAGGTCCCACAGCAAGGAATAAGGCTTCATATCACCCACCACTGGAGAAGGCCACTTTCAGTTATTTCGGCCCAGCACCCAGACCGAGGAGAGAGGTCCCACAGCAAGGAATCATGCGTCATATCACCCACCACTGGAGAAGGCCACTTTCAGTTATTTCGGCCCCAGCACCCAGACAGAGGAGAGAGGTCCCACAGCAAGGAATATGGCGTCATATCACCCACCACTAGAGAAGGCTACTTTCAGTTATTTCGGCCCCAGCACCCAGACAGAGCAGAGAGGTTCCACAGCAAGGAATCATGCGTCATATCACCCACCACTGGAGAAGGCCACTTTCAGTTATTTCGGCCCAGCACACAGACCAAGGAGAGAGGTCCCACAGCAAGGAATCATGCGTCATATCACTCAACACTGGAGAAGGCCACTCAGTTATTTCGGCCCCAGCACCCAGACAGAGGAGAGAGGTCCCACAGCAAGGAATCATGCGTCATATTACCCACCACTGGAGAAGGCCACTTTCAGTTATTTCGGCCGCAGCACCCAGACCGAGGAGAGAGTTCCCACAGCAAGGAATCATGTGTCATATCACCCACCACTGGAGAAGGCTACTTTCAGTTATTTCGGCCCCAGCACCCAAACAGAGGAGAGAGGTCCCACAGCAAGGAATCATGCGTCATATCACCCACCACTGGAGAAGGCCACTCAGTTATTTCTGCCCCAGCACCCAGACAGAGGAGAGAGATCCCACAACAAGGAATCATGCGTCATATCACCCAACACTGGAGAAGGCCACTCTTAGTTATTTTGGCCCAGCACCCAGACCGAGGGCAGAGGTCCAACAGCAAGGAATCATACGTCATATCACCCACCACTGGAAAAGACCACTCACTTATTTCGGCCCCAGCACCCAGACAGAGGAAAGAGGTCCCACTGCAAGGAATCATGCGTCATGTCACCCACCACTGGAGAAGGCCACTTTCACTTATTTAGGCCCCAGCACCCAGACAGAGTAGAGAGGTCCCACAGCAAGGAATCATGCGTCATATCACCCACCACTGGAGAAGGCCACTCAGTTATTTCGGCCACAGCACCCAGACAGAGTAGAGAGGTCCCACAGCAATGAATCATGCGTCATATTACCCACCACTGGAGAAGGCCACTTTCAGTTATTTCGGCCGCAGCACCCAGACCGAGGAGAGAGGTCCCACAGCAATGAATATGGCGTCATATCACCCACCACTGGAGAAGGCCACTCAGTTATTTCGGCCCCAGCACCCAGACAGAGGAGAGAGGTCCCACAGCAAGGAATCATGCGTCATATTACCCACCACTGGAGAAGGCCACTTTCAGTTATTTCGGCCCAGCACCCAGACCGAGGAGAGAGGTCCCACAGCAAGGAATTATGCGTCATATTACCCACCACTGGAGAAGGCCACTTTCAGTTATTTCGGCCCCAGCACCCAAACAGAGGAGAGAGGTCCCACAGCAAGGAATCATGCGTCATATCACCCACCACTGGAGAAGGCCGCTTTCAGTTATTTCGCGCGTCTACCAGTGTGCGCTTGTACTCGAGCATCTTCCTATCACGCTCCAGTGCAGTAAGTAAGGTGGGCACATTGTCTTTGTACCGGGGATCCAGCAGGGTGGCAACCCAGTAGTCCGCACACGTTAAAATGTGGGCAACTCTGCTGTCGTTGCGCAGGCACTGCAGCATGTAGTCGCTCATGTATGCCAGGCTCCCCAGAGGTAAGGACAAGCTGTCCTCTGGGGAAGGCGTATCGTCATCGTCCTCCGTATCCCCCCAGCTACGCACCAGTGATGGGCCTGAGCTGTGTCGGGTGCCACCCCGCTGTGAACCTGCTTCATCTTCATCCTCCTCCACATCCTCCTTGTCCTCCAGTAGTGCGCCCTGGCTGGCCACATTTGTACCTGGCCTCTGCTGTTGCAAAAAACCTCCCTCTGAGCCACTTCTAACAGACTGGCCTGAAAGTGCTAAAAATGACCCCTCATCCTCCTACTCCTCCTCCTGGGCCACCTCCTCTTCCATCATCGCCCTAAGCGTTTTCTCAAGGAGACATAGAAGTGGTATTGTAACGCTGATAATGGTGTCATCGCCACTGGTCATGTTGGTGGAGTACTCGAAACAGTGCAACAGGGCACACAGGTCTCGCATGGAGGCCCAATCATTGGTGGTGAAGTGGTGCTGTTTCGCAGTGCGACTGACGCGTGCGTGCTGCAGCTGAAACTCCACTATGGCCTGCTGCTGCTCGCACAGTCTCTCCAGCATGTGCAAGGGGGAGTTCCACCTGGTGGGCAAGTCGCATATGAGGCGGTGAGCGGGAAGGCCGAAGTTCCGCTGTAGCTCAGACAGACGAGCAGCGGCAGGATGTGAACGCCGGAAGCGCGCACAGATGGCCCGCACTTTATGCAGCAGCTCTGGCATGTCGGGGTAGTTGTGAATGAACTTCTGCACCACCAAATTCAGCACATGCGCCAGGCAAGGGATGTGCATCAAACCGGCTAGTCCCAGAACTGCGACGAGATTTCGCCTATTATAGCACACCACCAGGCCGGGCTTGAGGCCCACCGGCAGAAACCACTTGTCGGTCTGTTGTTCAATACCCCGCCACAACTCCTGTGCGGTGTGGGGCCTGTCCCCCAAACATATGAGTTTCAGAATGGCCTGCTGACGTTTACCCCGGGATGTGCTAAAGTTGGTGGTGAAGGTGTGTGGCTGACTGGATGAGCTGGTAAGGGTAATTAGTGGCGTAGAGAAGGAGAAAAAGGCGCTCATAGGGTGATATCGCCAGAAGATAGATTAATGCCAAAAAAGATTTTTAGTAATTTGCTGACCTATTAAGGTTGTGCCAGTTTGGGCACAACCACAATGACAGCAATAAGTGAGAATGGATGTTCCAATCTGTAATGGTGCAGCCGGAGCTTGTCCAAAGTGCTTATGGGGGGATTGCCAGTCCACCGGTCAGCTTGATATGATATGAGACGCCTCCCCTTATCTGGATGAGCTGGTGGAAGCAGAGGAGGAGGAAGCAGAGTAGGAGGAGGAGGCTACAGGAGGCAAAGAATGATGCCCTGCGATCCTTGGCGGCGGAAGGATGTGAGCCAAGGAACTCTCCGCCCTGGGCCCAGCCGCCACTACATTTACCCAGTGTGCAGTTAGGGAGATATAGCGTCCCTGGCCGTGCTTACTGGTCCACGTATCTGTTGTTAGGTGGACCGTGCCACAGATGGCGTTGCGCAGTGCACACTTGATTTTATCGGATACTTGGTTGTGCAGGGAAGGCACGGCTGTCTTGGAGAAGTAGTGGCGGCTGGGAACAACATACTGTGGGACATAGGTGGGAATTTACGCTTTCTCTCCAAGGTTTGTGAGATGGAGAGCTGAACGCTGCCGTGTGACATGGTGGATATGCTTGGTGACGCAGGTGGTGGTATCGGTGGCCAATCCTCTGTTTGGTGGGCGGCAGATGCCAACATTCCTCCCGAGGCGGAGGAAGAGGCCGAGGCAGCAGCAGAAGAGGGAGCAGGGGGAGCCAGAGTGAGTTCCTTGCTTTTAAGGTGTTTACTCCTCTGCAGTTCATGCTTTGCATGTAGATGCCTGGTCATGCAGGTTGTGCTAAGGTTCAGAACGCTAATGCCTCGCTTCAGGCTCTGATGGTACAGCGTGCAAACCACTGAAGTGTGCAGCGATTCTAAGAGCGACGTCTGTCATCTGCATGTCATACTGATTCACAGTAATATTTCACTACTACAGCAGACTCCCTATGTGTGTTACTGCAAGGCACAGTGTTCTACACCACTATAAAGGCTTTCTGCCGCCAGGAAATAGCCATTTTTTAACGTGATTCCCGCAAATAAATTTGGATTGAACCAAATTTCTTCAAGATCTTTTAGAACTTTTTTTATACATTGAATTATTAGAAAGTTTTAGCTGGCATTGTAATATATTGAAGTGCCAGGAAACTTGATATGGAGTGAAGTACGTAGGAGTGAAGTAGCTGATTTATTTCCCAATTGGGGAACTGGGAATTCGCCCAGTTGCTTGAATACCTTGACCAGGGTATTTAGATCCAAATTTATAGCAGAGAACAGAACCTTTGCATCAGGCAAGGGAAAGCCTAGCTCTGTTGCTCACCATCATATAACCTATATAATATCTAAGAGTCTGTGTTCATTGCTTTGGTGGCAATGAAAAATTGACTGGTTTAGTATACAACTATTGTGTGATCTGTCAGCTTCACACTCCAAAGACCCTATAAGGTTAGCAGAACGAAGGAATGCAGTACTTACTGGAGCATCTCAGCCCCCTTCTCTGCAAAACCAAGAATAAGAACAGTATTTAACTCATTTAATCTCTTCAAACAAAAATAAATAAAGGCAGCCAAAATAAAAGTTTCTGAAATTGACCTTGTTTTAATTTCTCAGGGTTATAAAGCGTTGTAAATGCTTGAGGTTCCTTTGCTTGTCTTCAAGATGTTTCTTTCTTGCTTACAGGTTCTAAAGAAAAATATATACATTAAGTAACCTTGTCTATTAGGCTGATAGAAGGGTCATAATGATGTCGGAAATTTCTTTACAAAAACCACATTAAAGTGTAACTGATGTTTCAGGTATTTTTTCCGATTAAAGATGTCTGAAATTTTTTATATTGATTTTAGGATAGGTCATCAATATCAGATCGACAGGGGTTTTATTCCTGGCATCTTTGCTGATCAGCTGTTTAAATAGGCTGTGGCGCTACAATGAGCGCTGTGTCCTCTTCTTAAGCCATTGATGTCATGTTCATCGGTCACATGACGTATGTGCAGCTTCGTTCCATTCCAATGAACTAGGCTAAGCTGCAATACCAAGCATAGCCGCTGTCAAATGGACGGCGCTGTGATTGGTAAGCTGCAAGGAGGCAGCGTTGCTCATTGGAGCCCTGAAGCCTCCTCAAATAGCTGATCGGCAGGGTTGCTCAGTCAGACCCCTGTATATCTGATGTCCATGACCAATGCTAAGGATAGGTCACAAATTCTTAACACCTGAAAAACACTTTTAAACTGCTGTGTGTTTGTACATGAGGAATGACACTATTTCTGGCCATTATATGACCTCTATCTGACATTTTTGGCAGATTTTCCACGATCTGACTGTAATTGTTGGTTTTTTTTCTGAGTTGATGTGTGGAAACTAACTGAAATCATGTCTGCTCAGACACAGGACATGGAGAAACAGGATTCTGCTTCCTAGCTCTCTGTACCAGCCAGCAGCAGTCTCTGTGTTAGTCTCTCTGCCTTTGCTTGTCTCCATAAGCACTTCCCTTTTCCTACTCCACCTCCCCCTCTCCATAGACTTCTATGTAAACTGATCCTTTGGAGCAGTGAATTGACAGCCAGTGAAGAGGAGACTGAGCAGAAGATCCATCTAATAAGAGAAGAAAGAAGCATCTTTCTCTGATAACAAAAAAATTCTTATATTTGCCTGAACAAGTAAAGTATGAAAAGAGGAATAAAAAGCTACTTTTGAAAGCAAACCAAGCAAATGTAGAATTTTACATACATAAAAGTTTAGATTCTCCATTTGCTAACATCACCAAGTGTCTGAATTGTTTACTAGATTGTAACTCTGTAATATCTACTTTGGTTTGTACATGTTCCCTTTGAATTGTAAAGTACTGCAAAATATGATTGTCCTATATAAATAAAGATTGTCATTATTATCTACTTTTGCATGTTGATTGATTATTGTAATCTCCATGATTTGCTATAGATTGGTCTATATCTGGGCATCGCATATTGTTTTGTAAGTTACACGAACGAACACCTAATATACAATGTTGCAATACGTTTGGCCAGGAAAGAGTTGCTCTGTGGGCCTTTAGCACTCTAGACACGTCTGCATTAAACCTTTGTGCCTATTGATACATCAGAAAATGTCAGTAGCAAATATTGTCTAATAAAAAAGGGGGTATTGGTATGGAGAATATGTTCCGTGACTGGTTCTACATTCTTAGTTCGACACTGGAGACGTTGAACTTACGCTGTTGATCCAGGAGATGTAAGCAGACACTCTGGTGAAAACTGTTGGTTTCAGGTAAGCATTGCATCCAAGGGAAGACACAAAGCTTGTCACACCATGGACTTGGTAGACACCATTGACAGCACAGTTCAGAGGTCCTCCAGAATCTCCCTATAACAGATAATACATAATAAAATTAACATAGCAATAATAAATTCAGTAAATGGCACCCAGAGTGGCCCCCATTACTACCAGGCCACACCATGGTGGTCTTAACAGTGCTGTAAATCTCCAATTTAGTAAATGTGCCCAGACATCTAGCGTTTAAATTATATTTCTGCTTTACATTCTTTGTAGTTTGCAGATCAAATCATATTTTAAATTCTTTACAACCCCTTTATAGCTAAAAATAATATAGACAACTACAAAAAAATGAGAAAATGTCCAGACTTACATTGCACCCAGCTTGGACTCCGTTACCACCAGCACAAACCATGGTGGTCTTCACAGTGGTGCCCCAGTAGGAGCTGGTGGAGCAGGTAGAGTGGGCAACGACGGGCAGAGGGGCC